>CAMRHE010000041.1:2980000-5380000 GCA_947044405.1 Leptodactylus fallax
GATACTGAGTTGAATCCATGCGACCCTCAACTTTAACAAGATTCCTGGTGCCGGCATTGGCCACACAGCCCCAAAGCATGATGGAACCTCCACCAAATTTTACAGTGGGTAGCAAGTGTTTTTCTTGGAATGCTGTGTTTTTTTGACGCCATGCATAACGCCTTTTTGTATGACCAAACAACTCAATCTTTGTTTCATCAGTCCACAGGACCTTCTTCCAAAATGAAGCTGGCTTGTCCAAATGTGCTTTTGCATACCTCAGGCGACTCTGTTTGTGGCGTGCTTTCAGAAACGGCTTCTTTCGCATCACTCTCCCATACAGCTTCTCCTTGTGCAAAGTGTGCTGTATTGTTGACCGATGCACAGTGACACCATCTGCAGCAAGATGATGCTGCAGCTCTTTGGAGGTGGTCTGTGGATTGTCCTTGACTGTTCTCACCATTCTTCTTCTCTGCCTTTCTGATATTTTTCTTGGCCTGCCACTTCTGGGCTTAACAAGAACTGTCCCTGTGGTCTTCCATTTCCTTACTATGTTCCTCACAGTGGAAACTGACAGGTTAAATCTCTGAGACAACTTTTTGTATCCTTCCCCTGAACAACTATGTTGAACAATCTTTGTTTTCAGATCATTTGAGAGTTGTTTTGAGGAGCCCATGATGCCACTCTTCAGAGGAGATTCAAATAGGAGAACAACTTGCAATTGGCCACCTTAAATACCTTTTCTCATGATTGGATACACCTGGCTATGAAGTTCAAAGCTCAGTGAGGTTACAAAACCAATTTTGTGCTTCAGTAAGTCAGTAAAAAGTAGTTAGGAGTATTCAAATCAATAAAATGATAAGGGTACCCAAATTTTTGCACCGGTCAAATTTTGGTTTAATGCATATTGCACATTTTCTGTTAGTACAATAAACCTCATTTCAATCCTGAAATATTACTGTGTCCATCAGTTATTAGATATATCAAATTGAAATGGCTGTTGCAAACACCCAAATATTTAGAACTAAAAATGATTAAGATTAATAGGGGTGCCCAAACTTTTTCATATGACTGTACATGATCCATTGCTAGCTACAACCTCTTTCTGTGTAAAGACAGTCATGATAGAGTCTAAAGGAATTTTATTGAGTACCTATAAAACTAAAGTTTACTTGGCCAACCTCAGTGATTAAGTCTTTATGGTCTGATTACTTTTCAGTGGACTTTGCTTGTAGATAACCTGGGCAAAGATCATATGTATTGTTTGTGTCTGTTTGATTTTGACATAGCATGTAGATAAACAAAGTATTTTAAAGAAAAATTTTTTGCGCAAACTTATTTTTGATATTTTTTGCTACATTGTGTCTCCATAGGGCCCATTCAGATGGTGGATGCCTTTATATGCCAATGAATTTTGGCTTTGGTCATTCGCATATTAGCAATCATGACTAGATAGCATTCACTTAGTGACGTATCCTTTAGTCAATGGCAGTGTGTAATAGAAGTGTACAAATGACAATCCTAACCAATTCTATGGTGGTCTGAATCTGTAATCTAATATGGAAATAAAGGAATGAGAAAACTCTGCTTTAGGCTAAGGCCCCACGTAGTGAGCTGCAGCCAAAAAAAAAAAAAAAAAAAAAAAATAATAATAATAATAGTGCAGAAAAGACGGCACTGGAAATGCATTGTGATTTTTTTTTTCTTAGTCTTCCTCTGTGGACTTTCTGCCCTATAATACCTAGACAGAAAACACAACAGTTTCCATAGGCATAATTGACATGCTGCGATTTTGAAATCGCAGCTTTTCCGCTTCTTTTTTTCTGCAATGTGTGGATGGGATTAGCCAGAATCCCATCCAGTTTGCAGCTAATTTAAAATGCAGCGGTTTTTTTTGCTGCGGTGTTGCAGCTGCGGCCAAAACACTGTTTTCGCAATGTGAACTAACTGCCCTAACGAATAGATGGTCAATTAAACTATATTGTCAGGAAATAATTTCTATCATTGCTATTAACATACATTATGCTTCATACCTTATACTGTAATGCTGGAAATAATGTTTTCTGCTGTCCAAACAAAACGAAAGGTTAATAAATAAGTAACCAAGGTCTAACAGCAAAAAAAAAAAAACAAAAAAAAACAAAAAAAACCACACACCACAAAGTCAACAAACTAAGTAACCAAACAGAAAGCAGAACCTTGGGCTCTGGCTTACGATCTTCACTAGTGAAATATAAATGTGTACTAGAAAAATAGAAGCAGTGCTGATAAACTTATTTTCTAATCGATATTATGCAAGCCTAAAGCTGACCTTGCAATTCAGACAGGTGTCAGCCCAATATTAGTTTGGCCTACAGCTATCTTAGCAGATTTCCCCTATATAAATGCACTGTCAGCTAGGTCAAGAAGTGCCTGTGTCCTAAAAGGAGAAGGGGCAAAAAGCAACTACCAGTGTAAAGCCAGCCCTCTGCTTTCAATGGCATACTGTCTTACCAGCAGACCTAGCTACTTGGCTACCTCTGTGTATAATCCTGCCTCTTTCAGAATGTGTTCTCACCTGCTAATTTTCCTTCTGCCAATCCCTGTTGCCAGTATATATTTAAGGCCTTATTCACACATCTGCATTTCACATACAGTGGCATGCAAAAGTATGGACACCCCTGGTCAAAATGACTGTTATTGTGAACAGTTAAGCAAGTTGAAGATAAAATGATCTTCAAAAGGCATAACATTAAAGATGACACATTCCCAAAGTATTTTTGGGAATTTTTTTTTTCATATTTTACATTTTCAAAATAAAAAATGAAAAAGGCCCAATGCTAAAGTTTGGGCACCCTGCATGGTTAGTACCTAGTAGCACGCCCTTTGGCAAGTATCACAGTTTGTAAACGCTTTTTGTAGCCAGCCAAGAGTCGATCAATTCTAGTTTGAGGGATTTTTCATCCATTCTTCCTTGGAAAAGTCTTCCAGTTCTATGAGATTCCTGGGTCGCCTTGCATGCGCTGCTCTTCTGAGGTTTAGCAACAGATTTTCAATGATGTTCATATCAGGGGACTGTGAGGGCCTTGGTAAAACCTTCAGCTTGCACCTTTTCAGGTAGTCTATGGTGGATTTTGACATTTGTTTAGGATCATTATCCATTTGTAGAAGACATCCTCTTTTAAATTTCAGGGTTTTTAAAAAAAATTTTTTACAGATGATGTTATGTTTGCTTCAAGAATTTGCTGAAATTTCATTGAATCCATTCTTCCCTCTACCCATGAAATTTCCCCCGTGCCACTGGCTGCAAGACGACCCCAAAGCATGATTGATCCACCCCCATGCTTAATGGTTGGAGAGATGTTCCTTTCCTGAAATTCTGTGCCCTTTTTTCTCCAAACATACCTTTGATTATTGTGGCCAAAGAGTTCTATTTTAACCTCATCGGTCCACAGGACTTGTTTCCAAAATGCATCAGGCTTATTCGTTTGCAAACTTCTGACGCTGAATTTTATGGTGAGGACGCAGGAGAGGTTTTCTTCTGATGACTCTTCCATGAAGGCCATATTTGTGCAGGTATCGCTGAACAGTAGAACAATGTACCACAACTCCAGAGTCTGCTAAATCTTCCTGAAGGTCTTTTGCAGTCAAGCGGGGGCAATCCTGCGAGTAGCTGTCTCTGAAATTTTTCTTGGTCTTCCAGACCTCGTCTTTACCTTTACTGTTCCTGGTAACTGCCATTTCTTAATTACATTTCGAACTGAGGAAAGGGCAACTTGAAAACGCTTTGCTATCTTCTTATAGTCTTCCTCTGCTTTGTGGGCCTCCACCATTTTCATTTTCAGAGTGCTAGGCAGCTGCTTAGAAGAACCCATGGCTGCAGTTTTTTTGGCACAAGGTTAGAGGAGGCTGGGTATTTATAAAGCTATAAAATCTGCATCACTTGGCCTTTCCTAATGATGATAGTGAACAAGTCATAACCCTAAATGGCTAATTTAGTTCTAAGACCTTGGTCAAAGTTATCTGAGCACACAAATCTACAAAGTTCCCAAACTTTTGCAAGGTACTCCTTTCCCTTTTTCACACTAAAATTGTACTCAAACATAATAATACTCTGATATTGCTTAAAGAGGACCTTTCATATAAGGTACGCCCCCTCTCTCTGTACTCGTCTATAGCGCTGTACTGTCAGAGGGGGCGTTCCTTACAGCCCAGCGATGACTCTGAGCTGTAAGGAACGCCCCTCCAGTACAAGTCTATGAATGAGAACAGTCAGGGAGGGCGTTCCTCACAGCGCAGCTAGACTGTCAGAAACTCCTTTCTGACAGTAAACCGTGAAACTTACACCGCCGATATCTCCAGCCCCGGGGCACATACCGGGAAAGCCAGCAGTGCGCTGAATTCAGCGCGCTGTCGGCTTTCTAGCGGTATGTAAAACCGCACGTGCTTGAGGACATGAAAGGTCCTCTTTAAAATTATAGACAAGTGTGTTTAATCTTTAACTTTATGCCTTTTTAAAGATCATTTCATCTTCAACTTGCTTAACTGTTCACAATAAGTCATTTTGACCAGGGGTGTCCAAACTGTTGCATGCCACTGTACGTCATCCACATTTTTAAGATTTTTTTTTACGAATACTGATACATCAGGATGCATCATGTCAATGAAAGTCTATGGGTCCGTAGGAAAAAAAAAAAAAAAAAAAAAAAAAAAAAAAACACACGACAACGGTTTCATCTGTTATTTCTTTTTATAGCACCATTAATTTAATATCTATATTAAATCTATTTGAAGGTTTACACACAATACACAAAAAAGTAGAATGCTAGCAGTCACCAACTGGTACATTGGGATAGAGAGCCCTATCCGTAAAGACTTACAGTCTGTGAGGAATGGGGGATAGACAGTAGGTGAGGGTAGAAGTTGAGGTGGTGGCAGTAATGCTATTGAAGGTTGTATGCCTTCCTGAAAAGATGAGTCTTGAGGGTCCTCTTGAAGCTTGTGATCGTGAAGGACACAGTCTTGTGTCATATGGGGTATGAACAGGAGAAGTCTTGGAGGCAGTTGTGTGAAAAGCAGAAAAGAGGAGGTCTTGAGAGAATTGGAGGTTATGTGTGGATAGGTAGCGGGAGATCAGGTCAGAGATACAGTGGGGAAAAAAATGTTGTTTCTGGTGTCCTTCCACAGCTCTTTGGTCTTCACCATAGTGGAGTTTGGAGTGTGACTGTTTGAGGTTGTGGACAGGTGTCTTTTATACTGATAACAATGTCAAACAGGTGCCATTATTACAGGTAATGAGTGGAGGACAGAGGAGCCTCATAAAGAAGAAGTTACATGTCTGTGAGAGCCAGACATCTTGCTTGTTTGTAGGTGACCAAATACTTATTTTCCACCATAATTTTCAAATAAATTCTTTAAAAAAATCAGACAATGTGATTTTCTGGATTTGTTTTCTCATTTTGTCTCTCATAGTTGAGGTCTACCTATGATGTCAATTACAGGCCTCATCTTTTTAAGTGGGAGAACTTGCACAATTGGTGGCTGACTAAATACTTTTTTTTCTCCACTGTATATGGATGGGACATGTGGATGGGTAGCCAGAGAAGGGATTGGCAGAGTGGAGAGGCTGATGAAAAACTGGGGGAGAGGTGGATTAAGTAAGCGCCAGAGTTTACGGTGGACTGGAGGGAGGCGAGAGCATTTGTTGGGAGGCCATGGAGAAGGGTTTTACAGTAAACCAAACGATTATATAGGGGTGGACTGCTATTTTTGTAGTTTCAGGTGTTAATTCAATTGATGTTCTTGAATTGGAGGCTGCAAGAGGGGTTGAGGGCTTGGATGTGAGGTTTGAAAGAAAGCAGAATGAAAAGGTTAATCCCAGGCAACAGACTTGTGGGATTGTAAGGGTGGCACTATTAACTTTGATAGACAGATCAGCTAGGTGGCCGTGCAATGTCGGGGTAAAGATGATTAACTCAATTTTCTCCATGTTGAGTTTGAGAATGCAGGAGGAGAGCAAGGAGGCTATGGCTGCTAGACACCCTGGAACTCTGGACAACAAAGAGTAACGTCTTGGCCAGTGAAATATAGCGTGTCGTTGGTGTAACAGTGGTATTGACAACAATGGGATTCTACAGGTATGGGGATTATTTATCAATTCTGCCTCTTTGTAGTAAAATTTTGCGCAGTTGCGTCTTTTGTGCACCCTTTCAATTTCAGGCGTGATTTACTAATAGGGCACAAGCTGCTGATAAATTCCATGCAAATGTCCTCACCATATATGTCTTGCGCCTTCATAATTAATAAGGCCCAGACACAGAACACAATGGAATTTAAAGAAGCAGAAACAAGTGACTTCTCTGGCTCTGCAAAGATGGCTTCAAATCCATTCATCTTGTCCAATCAAGACAGCTCCTCTGATTTTTCTGTCTCAGAGTAACATTTGCCCACAAAACCAAAAAGAAATTCTTAAAAGAAGAGTGTGGCCAGGTCCGCTGCACCCTCTATTCCCCGCTAGCTATGCCTCTGCTCTGCATTCTTGATTCACCCTGTAGCCATGCAATTTTGCACTTAAGGGGTATTCCCATGAACATAATCATATCTATATTTGTAGACAAGTAAAAAAGTTAAGCATTTTTGCAAATATAAGTAGTTAAAAATTCTGCAGAGTATTAAAGATTTTCTCTAACTATCTTAGTAGTGACAGTCTATTTTCCTGATCGGTTGCCAATGGATACGACCACAAATGCAGAAACTTTCTATGGTCTGGGACTTGTCAGGAACCCAGCCTTGATTTTCTTATTGTAGCTGGGTTATCAGGCAGGGGCAGTACATATATCAGAAGATATCCCAGCCACAATAAGGAAGTCATGGCTGATTTTCTGACAGTAGAAAGGTCCTGCATTCATGGTCGTATCCACTGGCAACCAATGAAGACAACAACTTGTGACCACAAGATATTTAGAGAAAATCTTTAAAACTCTGCAAAATGTTTAATTACTTATATTTGCAAAAATGTTAACTTTTAATTATCTACAAATTTAAAAATGGTTATGTTCGTGGGAATACCCCTTTAAGTTGGCAATCCATTTAAGGATTTGACACAAGTAATTGAATAGGATTTCTAAAATTGATGTAAATGTTAAGTCTGCTAACTTTGCATAGTTTTGTGTGTGTCTTATGCTTGTGCAATTGTGTCCTGTAGTCTGCACTGTTTTGTACGTGATTCCCAGTGTGGAGTGATTTTGCGCCAAAAGACGCAAATAATCAGTCTGGCAAACGCACGCCTACTTTTCTTGCCAAAATCAAAGTGTCGTATAGGTAATTCTCACATATTAAAAAGGCGAAAACACTTCAGATATCTGGTGCAACGGTGAAAAAGACGCAGCACATGCCAAATTAAGTCACACACACGTTGATTATGAGTCTATGAGAGGGTGTAGATGGACAACAGGAGGGTGCCCAGGGCAGAGCCTTGAGGGACACCTAAAGGAAGCAAAAATGTATCTGCTTTTCACAGGAATGAAAAGCAAATTAACCACAGATAGCACACCATATGCAAATGAGCAGATGAAAAAGCATGGACCTCACATGTCCACATGCAATGAGGCCTTAGTCTGCTTTGTTAGATTCACTTTGGCTGAGCAATGTGTTCAATTTCTGTTCTTGATGTGTTGCATGCATACTTACGTTTCGTCTCATGTTGGAGTTTCTGTCTGCCATGTCTGTTTTATGTGCTAGTCTATTTATTACCTGTTGGATCAAACTAACAAAAAGTTCTACTTCTATCTCACTTTGCTACAGAACGTCATGGACAAACTCTTTTCTGATATGTAAGCAAACTAAAAAAGCTACTTATTAACTGCTTAAGGACCGTTTAGTTTTTTTTAATGGTATATCCATATAGGACCACTCATATATTGACAGAATTTAATGTTTATATGGAAGAATTCCTGAAGGAATCGCAGCAATTCTCCTGCAGCTTTGAACCTTTGCACTGTATTAGTGTTGTGTTTGGGGCACGTCTAAAGGGTAAGGCGTTAGTGGGAGGAGCCAGCTTGACTGATAAGTGCTCCTTGTGGGACACTAACAGATGTATCCCTAAGTAAAATTAGCTTTAGCTCGGCAGACTGTAGCCTCCCTGCAGTGTGTGGAGATACCTGTAATGTTTCAGACGCACCTTTGTATTAGACACACCCCAGTTTTGGGCAAGGAAAATTAGGAAAAAAAAAAAGATTTCATATTAAATTAAACCTTCCCTGGTGGTCAAGTGGTGTAGAGGGTTCAACGTCACTAATTGATATGCTAGGGAAGATAAAGAGGGTTATTAGCTACCAGTTAAGGTGCACATACACAAAGCCCCATTAGTGGCTGCACATGGTATAATGTTCTATTAGTCTCCACACAATATAACTGGGCATTTGTGGGGAGCACTAACATAGCATTGTACTGTGTATAGTGTAACTAAAGTGGCATTATACTGTACAGGGGGCACTAACGGGGCATTAGTACCCCCCACAGTATAATTCCCCATTAGTGCCCCTACACAGTATACTGTTTCTTAATGCCGCCACCCCATAAACACACACAGTATAATGCAACTTATTGCATACTCTCCCCCTCCAGACCCACAGACCCTGACAGAAGTCAGGAGATTCACTTACCTCCTGACTGTTGTCATTTAGCATTAATGCATTACTACACCAGTAGCAGCGATTGGTAATCATCCCTACTGCTTGCATAAAAGTTGTGTAGGCAGAGCAGAGATTATTACCCATCCCTGCTGTCACAATAGTAACATATTCATACAATAGGACAGCGGCCGGGAGGTAAGCAAGTTCTTCCAGCCACTGTGATTAGGGAGGCAGGGTCCTTGATGGCTGGCAGCCAGTGCCATTTCCAACTGTCATCCGCCAGCTGGACTATCCTCTCCCCTGCCCTGATCTGACAGATCAGTGTGGGCAGGGAGGGAGAGTTGTGCAGATGCACGCACAGCAATCTGATCAGAAGAACTTCATCTGTACTTCTCCCGATCATTTAGCAACCAGACAGTGGAGTCTGGCACTACTTTGAAATATAAGATGCAGGGACTTTTTAGCATTTTCCTTGCCAAAATGTGCGATTTATAGTCTGAAAAATATGGTACCTAAATTTCTGACAGAGCCCCTGATAACAACTAGAAGGAGAACAGAAGTGTTGTGCTCCATGAATACATAGATACAGGTTTGTTTCTACCATTTTCCTTTCCTTAAATTGGATTGTATACCTCTTCAGTTCAAATACCTGAAAGTGTGAAGTATCAAATTAAACAAGAGTTGAAAGCAATCACCGTATTATATTCCATATTAACCACTTAAAGACGCAGTATAGTTTGAATATTAATGCTCGGTGACTTTTCATATTTTCCTTCCCCGTCTTCCAAAATTCATAACCTTTATTTTTCTGTTTTATGTTTCTGAGGGCTTAGTCTTTGTGTGAAGAGCTGGCTGTACTTTCATTTTGCACCATTTTGGTGTACATATAATGCTTTGATTAGCTTTTATTAACATTTTTGGGGTTCCACGTGAAAAAAAAACCTATAATTCTATCATTTTTTGCATTTTGTTTTTACAGCGTTCACTCTGCATTAAAAAGGACACGGTAACTTGGTCTGGCAGGTCATTATGATTGCGGCAATAACCATATTCATATTGGTTTAATTATGTTTTACCGGTTTCACAAATAAAACGGCACTTTTTGAAAATGAACGATTTTCCTGGGGTTACCATATTCTGCCTATAACTTTTTTTTTTTTTTTTTTTACGGTTTTGTTGACAGATATGTAAGGGCTCTTTATTTGCAAGGCAAGTTCTACTTTTTATTACTTATTATGTTTGGCATGTATGACTTTTTGATCACTTTTTATTGCTATTTTTAGAAGAAGCCGTTCACTGTACGGGATAAATATAGTACAAACTTAAATGCACATGGGGATACCTAACATATATGTTTAATTTGTTTTTAAGTTATGTGTTTTTTAACCCCTTCCCGACACATGCCATACTATTATGGCAGATGTCGTGTATTCAAATATGGCGTCCGCTCAGAAGCTGAGTGGCCACCATAGATGCCATGTCTCTGCTGTATTATACAAAGAACTGATGCTAATGCCCGCCATCAGTGTGGGCACTGATGGCGGGCATTAAGGTCCGCAATGCCTGACCAAAACTGACTGATTTGCAATTTTCACGGCAGTGCGTGAGTGCCGCCATTTTGGGGAAGATCACTGGTCCCCGAAACGGTGATCCGTTGCCATGACTCAGGCTTCTCTGGCATTAACTTCTATTAAAGGTTGCTCAATACAAACATATTTTACTGAGAATTACATTTTGAAGGGAAATTGACCTGCCCAAAAACACCCGGTCTACAAACTAAAAATATTTTTCCCATACGGTGAACGCCGTAACCAAGAAAAATAAATCAAGAGAGCCAAACCGCCATTTTTTCGCCGTTTCACCTCTGATAAAAATTTGAATAAAAAAAAAAAAAAAGCAAAAGCAATAGACACTCCCCAAAATGGTGAAACTAAAAAGTACATCAGGCCCTGCAAAAAAAAAAGACGCCCTATGCATTCCCGTAAACGGAAATATAAAGTTATGGGGTTTGGAAGTCGGGAGTGAAAAACGAAAATCGAAAAATGCCTAAGGTTAAATTAAAAGGTGGGTTTTTTAAAACTTTTTTTGTGCATTTTTTATACTTTATTTTTAACTTTTTTTTTCCTTACATTTTACCTGTCTCACAAGGGGACTTGAAACTGGGATCTTGGATCCCTAATGCAATGTACATTGTATTGCAGCACATAGGCTCCCTTGTGTTATAGGGAGCGGCAATCAGGAGGCTGTTGCTTGGCAGTTGATCTTATCGTGCCCACTGATCACTGTTGATCATCGCATTCGTGGGGTTAATCTGCCAGAGTATCTTCAGATTCTGGTCCTGGGTATTGGCTGTGTGATATAGCCGAGTGCCGGAAGTAATGCTGCAAGCACACCTCCCATGTCCGCAGCATTACAGCACCGTACTATTACAGCGCTGAGCATTAGCTACATGCTCAGCATGACGTAATGGTACCGCGCAAGGCAGGAAGGGGTTAAGACCCTGACTACCTAAAGAAAATCAATTTGTTATTATTAATAAACAATAATAATAACAACACATGGAAAATACTTTACCTTCCATGAATTATTCTATACCATACAAACATAATTCAATTCGCATTACATTTTGAAGGGAAATTGACCTGTCTATTACATGTTTTAACATTAGAATGCATGAGTAAATTGATCAAGTAGCTAACTTAAGATTTTTCCAGAATCTGTCATTGTGAGCCTAAATATTTAATCAAGGTCAGAATGACAAAAAAATCTCTTTAGTGTACAGAGTATATTGCTTGAAGGTCAAAACAAAAAATCAATTGTACAGTGTGTGTACAAAGTATACTTTTATAACTGATATTGTGCATTTTGTGGAGGTTTCCCACTTTCTCCTTTGCATACTCCAGCTCTAATTTTCTATATCCCCAATAAACTGCACACAGAAAAAAAAAAAAAAAAAAAAAAGAGGAGAATCTACTCAAACTCCGAAGCATCAGTTGGATCATATAGGACATTACAGAGAAGTACTGAGCTGGACTGATGTGATTAAGGCACTTGGAGTGACCTACAAAGCTTACAGTTTTCTGTCGGTTTCTCTCCTCACTTTGTTCCTGCTCTCACCTGTCCCTCCCATCTCTGTAGACTCTAATCAGCTGTAATCTGACACCTTTGTATTCTAATCTGTCTAGAAAGAGTGACATTCAGTTTGAATTCTGATTAGAGGAAAACAGCCAAATAAGTGGAGAAAAGTGGCATCTAACAGTAGGTTCACACTAGCGCTGCCTCTCTGCTGTTCTAATCTGTTGGGGGGACCCAAACAAAGGAGAGGCGGACCGCTAAAATAGAGGTTACACACGAAGCCCGGTGGACTCCATTGACTATCAGTCATTGTTAGACTGACACTGGTGGAGGAAAAAGGCCCCATGCAGCACTTTTTTCTCCACTGATTTTCGGCAGACACTCCAACGCAGTTACCATGGAGATTCCTTTGCAGATGTGAACGTAGTCTTAGTCTTATATTTGCTTATAGTATGGATTTATGCAAATATGTTGAAAAGTTAGTGACCGTTTAATAAAAGAAAATGTTTCAGTGTGCAAACATAATACGGTGGCTATTGATTCCATAATGTGGTATTGTTTAACATATGGTACACAACAAAATACCATACTGTGGTACATAAGACAGGGAATTTATTAAGAGCAGCTAATTCTGATGCAACACAAGTCCCCAGAACAGGAAATTAGATCTACGGCAGTCTGGAACTACCATAGATTTCTGGTATAATATATGCAAGTTTTCTGGTGAGTTATAGTAAATCAGACAGGCTGAGGCGCCTCGCCCTACTTTGATCCCTACCCTTCTTCATTCACTTTTAACAAATGTGGCACAGCAGTTGGAAAAGTGACAAAATGGCGGATCTTTGGTGGAAATAAAAGGCAAATTAATGAAGATGAAATGGTAAATTCCCCCCATTTTTTTTACCACTTTTCATGTCATTTTCGGGTGGTGAGATGAACAAAAATATTGTAGTCTTCAGAAAGTTCCTGGCTGCTGTGATATTGGTGTGAACCGAGAGCAAGGCAGGTGGTTTGGACTCCGCAACCAGAAATGAACGCACACGCGGTAGTTCAAGAAAAAAATATATATTTACTATAAGTTAATAAAGGCTAGTTAAAGGTAAAATGACAGGGCTAAAGACAAGCAAAATATACAATATAGCATGAACAATTTCAAGGCAAATTCTGCAATGGTTTCTACTTTTACTCTGTCCACTTCTGCAGTATGGACACTGAATGAACAATATACTCAAAACTATCCCTAACTGACCCTGACTTCACATTTGGGTGCACCCCCTTTTCCCCAGTGGTCCAGGTGGACCGCTTACAGTCCGTAGAAGCGCGCGGTGGGGCCCAAAGTCGGTCCTTTCTTTTATAGTGAAGCGTCCTCTCCTCACGGTTATCAGCATCTTGGGAGAAATGAAGTCCTCTTTAACAGACAGGGAAACCAACTGAATGCAATGTAATCCAACAGCAGATTCCACTCAGCACACTGACAGTCCTGCCGAATCCATACACTGAGCTGGGATGTGAGCCGGGATTTAGCAGGTGCCGTCCAGTACATCAACAGCACTGCGAGTCTCTATCTGTGGTATCCATATACACAGTCACAATGTCAGTCTCACTGATTAGCCACTGAGCACAGTTCCTTTCACGTGGACTCACTAGTCCTGTTGTCTCTTTACACTCTGTTTGTCTCTGGACCAAGATACAGCTTAGCTGTACAGAAAAATCTCCACACCAGTTCAATCCAA
This sequence comes from Leptodactylus fallax, assembly GCA_947044405.1. Taxonomy (NCBI): domain Eukaryota; kingdom Metazoa; phylum Chordata; class Amphibia; order Anura; family Leptodactylidae; genus Leptodactylus; species Leptodactylus fallax. The sequence goes on from CAMRHE010000041.1 coordinate 2,993,400, forward strand.
CACTTGCCAAGATGGCTGCTGCTCTCTGTCTCGTCACTTCCTGCTTCTCTGCTCACACTCTGTCTGCAGAACAGGCAGGCTGACATAAAAGGGGGGGTCTCACTCCAGCATCATGTCACAATTACAATGGCTGTCTCTTACATTGGCACAGAGAAATTAAAGTGAAGTTAACCACTTCCGGACCGCCCATAGACTATATACATCCAGAAAGCCCCTCTCGTTCTGGAAGGACGTACCGCTACGTCCTTGCAGTTTTAAGCAGCTGCACGATATTGTACAGCTGCAGAAGCGGGGCAGCCGGCTGTTACTACAGCTGGAGCTTCCCTAGAGAAGGCAGTCCCTGCATTTCGATTACTGCGTACACAGTGCTCAATGAGTGCTGTAGACACAGCTATGGGAGCCGCCATGATGCAACTCCCCTCTGACCCGGCGGTCACGTGATCCGTGGGTATCAGAATCCAGATGCAGGTAGAAAAGAGGAGGCAGATGAGCGCTGGTCCAGAATAAATGTAGTCTTTAATCCAATTGAATAAAACACACGGGCGTTTCTGGACCAGTGCTCATCTGCCTCCTCTTTTCTACCTGCATCTGGATTCTTCCACACGTGCTTCATACCACGGTTCAGAGGCTAGCAGCTGCTTCACAAGGTCCCAATGAAGATAATCTGATTCTACATGCCTACTAAGTTGTTGTGAGCTGATCATATCATATCTATCATCCTTTGGTTTTACACTATTAGCGCTCTGTGCTGTTTTTTCTTTTTTATTTCTTTCTACACTGTAGGTATCAGAGACAGTTAGAGCTGCTGGGTCCTAGAAGACCCAAATCAGCTCAGCAGTAATGGGCAGGAGGCTGTATACCACCTGTAACTGGGGCTAAATATATATATTTAGCCCCAGTTACAGGGAAAATCAGCCTCCCCCCACCAAAAAAATATAGTGTTCAGATGCCCCAAAAAGGTCTATTATGACCATATGGGGACACAATTTAAAAAAGTAAATAAAATAAATGGAAAAGTTAAAAAAAAACCAACTAAATACAACAATACCACGTCCTCATTACAGATTCTATCCACACCCCCACCAACACAATCCAAAATAAAAATTACTGTAACAGAGGAAAAACTATTTTAAAAAGTTTTTTTAGTAGCACTTTGGGTATTAAAAAAAAAAAAAAAAAAAAGTAAAGTGAAAAGCAGACACGTTTTCTCTCCTCTTTTGTTTATATTTTCCCAGATATAAAAAAAATGAAAAACATGCAAAATAAAAACATAAGAATTAAGCCCTATGTGTCACCGAAAAAAGACACAAAAATTAGTTGAACCACCCAAATGATAAAAATGTTATAGCCCTCAAAACCACACATGAGAAAAAAACCCGAAAATGTGTCTGGTCCTGAACCAGAGAAATTGGCCCGGTACTGAAGTGGTTTAAACTGATCTTTCATATGCCAAAGTCACATCTGACCAGGCGTCTGGGAGAATAAGTACATCCAAACTTGACCCCCCCCCCCCTCCTTCCCAGTACAGTTAAGAATATACTGTTTTTTGCCTTGCAGTCACCCCCCATGCGGAGCTGGACAGCAGCAGGCACAGCAAGGGCTCCTCTTTTCTGGGCAACATTCACCTAGAAGACATTTCTACTGGTGTGTCTGCTAGGTGAAGGCAGTTATTTACTTCAAAGCTAGCCACAAATAGTGACAAGGCTAAAATATAAATTTAAAGAAAAACATATAGATCTAATTGTACAGGTTTACTTAATTGGAATAGAGTATACTGTTCAGTTCCCCATCTGCCTTAGGCTATTTTAAACAGAGCACGGCTCTGGATCTTACTTGCTCTGTATTCACAATGTAGACATGTTCTGGGTCCGAGAAAGGTATATTTATTTAGTGTAGAGTCACCTCTGAATGAGGTCGCAGGTGGGCGTCTTACTGTTTGATCAAATATGTATAACGAAGAACCTCTAAATTTATGTGTGTAGTTTATAGATCATATTAGTTGATTTTAGCAATAGCAGTAATGCCATTTTGATCTCAATGAACTGGGGAGGACACTGGAGCATCCGAGAAAGAGGAGTATGATTTTTTTTTTTTCACCTCCCCCCGCCTATACAAACTATATAACTGTTGCCTGGACAACCTCTTTAATTAAAGTTAAGTCAATATGTTATATCTAGCCCAAAATTAGGAAATTAAAAACACACAAAACTTTGGGTAATAAGATATACCAAGCCCTCAAACAACAATGTTGACAGAAAAATAAAAAAATTATGGCTTTTGGATGCAAAGATGAAAAAACTGAAAATATTGTTCGGACAATCAGGCCAAAAGTAGCCTGGTTGCTAAGGTGATTGAATTTAAAGGTACAATTCCATTCAAAAAAACGGCCTACAGAAACAAAAGATTTCATTTAAAGGGTTTTTTTTTCCCATCTCCCTGTCAACAGCTTTGCCTGCTCTCTTCTTCTCACTTCCACTATTCTTTCACAAGCAGAGGGGAGGAGGTGGCTTTGACTGTTTGATGAAGATGTAAACTTATTACTAGAAATCTAATATAAATGCAGATGAAATTATATGCACAGTAAATGTATATTACTTTACACAGGTTTGTATAGAACACTGCTTCTAGAGAATGGACTCAGTGTTATCTTTGTGTTTACATAGAGAGATAATCCACTCTGTCTGAGCCTTTATCAGCAAACTGCAATTAGCTGAACTGATTGTCCTGACCACAGAGCTGTAGATAACAGTGAGAGCACTCAGCCCCCCTCCCCCACACACCCACAGAGCAGTGACTCACTCATGGTCTTGCTTATCACATAGGCCATGTTCTATGGAAACACTGCGTAAACAATAGGGGGGGATAATTTTACATAGCAGGCAAACAAAGCAGCATTGCTCAGGCAATGTTTTTAGGAAAACACATCAATTTACATAAGCTAGCAGTATATATAGTATCCTTGAAATCGGAATACCCCTTTAACTGCTCAATAAAACTGCTGCCATTTCAGTATTTATTATAGGTTACCCAAGGTTTTGCTTTTGGCCTTATGCCAAAATGCCACTTCCATTGCTATGTTCCATGTACATTATTAAAGTGATGATAAAATAAAAATGAACATACTGTAAATGTGTTCTGCCATACTGACTGCATTACTGGGAACATAAGATGCTCTGTGACATCATGTATAAACATGCAGTATATTATGTCATAGTGCCTGCTCCACTCACACCTGTGCACTAGGTATTATAAGTTGCAGTTGTCTGGTACTGAACTAGTTAATCTGCACAAGAAAGGAAAACATTAAACAAGCTGAAGGCTATGTCCTATCCTATTACATTGTGGCCTTCCAGCTGTAGCACATCATTTAGGTAGGAAGTACAAACAAAAGATAGAGTTTTAACTTTCACCTATCTGGCAACATTTCATACTCTGTTACACCTAAGCATCTATGTGAGCAGAAGCAACCTACGGTATATATTTCTTGACAAAACCTTAAGTTGTACTTTCTCTTGTCTAGAAGTAAACTAGCTAGAAAATCAGAAACCTAATTTTCTACTATGAAGAATAATTAGTAATATATTTTCCAATAATTATTCTAACAGTAGTTATTTGGCGTTTTTGCAGTTTTGGTATGTTTTGTCTGCCCCCCCCCCCCCTTCTCTGGGCAAGGGATCCTGCAAGCAACGCATAACATGCCTATCCAAAAACGAGGAACCTAACTGTAATGTGACACGATCATACTACTCTTACAGGTGTTATTCAGCTTCCAAAAATGATCTGCAAATACATCCACAGCAGTGCTAAACACTCAGTGCTCCCTTGTGCACCATTTGCTTGGCTTTATTTTACTTGCTGTTCTTTTTATCAGTTATTTACATACAGTGAATCTGTGAACAATCTGCATTTCCCATGATTCATCTGCCTGCTCTCACTCTCTGTATACAATATAGTTGTATGACGGATAAAAGGATCATTTAAAACGGTGCAGCTTTTATAGTGTCCCTATAGGAACATATCCAAGTCTTGCTGATTGCCAAGTGGCATGTTAAGGCTAATGCCTTAGCTGCAGCGCTTTGCACAGAAAGTCCACAAAGTTTTCTTCTGTGGACTTTCTGCTTGTTATACCTATACGGAAAACTCCAGCGTTTCCGTAGGTATAATTGACAAGCTGCGATTTACAAAAACACGAGCGGCTTTGAAATTGCAGCATTTCCACTGCAAATTTTTCTGCAGTGTGTGGAGGGGATTAGCCAGAATTCTATCCACTTTGCAGGTACTGCAAAACACTGCATTTTCGCAACAGCCTAATGGTTCCATCACAGAGTCTTATTTTCTGGTTTAAAAATTTATGGAAAAACACATCTGAAAATGACAGCTTTTTTTCCCTTAGGCCTTATTTACACGTCCGTATTTCGTGGAAGTGTGATGCCTGTGAAAATCATTAACTGCATATTTGTTGAATTGAAACAAAAACACAGAATAGAAGCACAAAGATAAAGCATACGTGCTGAGTGATGTACATAAAATATAAGGGCAAAAGGGCTTGTCTAACAATCATACATCTATAATACAGAAAACAAGGCAATAAAATGAAAACAACAAAAACTTGTAACCAGTGTGTGTGTGTGTGGGGGGGGGGGGGCAATAGCACCATAAGATGCAGGACAAATTGGAAAATAAGAAGAAGAAGAAGAAGAAGAAGGGGTTTTCCAGGCCAAAAAATATATATATTTTTTAAAAAAGGTCTGTTAGTGCTATTAATGGGTTAATGAGTACACCCATATACTTTTAGCAGTGTTTTGAGTGATTTCTGGGTTTTTCTGGGGAGCTCCTGACATCTTCTGCATTTGTTTACATGGTGTAGCTTCCTGTGTACCTTCCACACTACCTCCCTCTCACTTCCCCACCCCTTCTTACTCCATTACACCCCCCTTCCCGGTCTCCCTAGCTAAGCTATTCTGCCCACTACTAGCCCACAACCCCACCGCATCATACGTACCTATTTTCCTCTCTGGGAGATGGCTCCTCCTTTTCACTGTGCGCAGGCTGGAGACACTTCTCTTTCACTATCCTAGCACATGCACAGACTGGAAGTACCTCTACTGCGCATGTGTCGCAGGCACCTCCAGACGGCGCATGCGCTTGCTGAGAGGAAGAGGGAAGGAGCTATTCCCGAACAGCAGGACACGTAAGTATTGATAGGGTGTGAGAGGAGAGTGCTGGTGACGTTTGTATTCCCAGATAAAGTTAAAAATTTCCTTCTGAAGAGTAGTGTGGAAGGAGGAGGACATTGGCGTTGGGAGTGTGCTGGAATAGTAGAGATGCGGGGTAAAGTAACCATTTAACTGAGTGCACTCTACCTATCCAGGAGAAGGTGGAACAATGCCAGGCGATAAGATCTTTCAAGAGCTTCGGAATCAGCATTTCCATTTAAAGCGAGCCTCCAATGAATTACAAAGATTAAAGCCCAGGTATGGTTGAAATTTATCCCTCATCTAGGAGCCAAAGTTTAGGGTAATTAATTTCACGGTAGCCGGAGGGACGTTTCAAGATCCATTTATTTCAAAGGGTGCAGACTATAGACAATAAAGGAATATAGGAAATGTACATTTCTATTTTTTCCCACTTTGGAATTCACTATTTGGGATAAATATGTTTATAATTTTATCATCTGGGCATTTTGTGACACAGGGATGTGTAATGCGTTTTTGTTCATTTAGTTTTATATGTATTACAGAGGGAAGGAGAGATCTGAATTTTTATATATTTTTTTATATTTGAAAAACTATGTTTTAGCTTTTTTTGCCCCCTTACTGTGCTTAAGGGTAAGGTCTCACATAGCAAAATGCAGCTAAAAAAACACTGCGGGAAAAAATGCAGATGAAACACAGCAGATTTTCTTCCCTAATTAACCTTTTCCCAACATCCGTAATAGTACGGTTCAAGTCGGGTATTTAAATATAGCAGCCACTCAGGAGCTGAGCGGCCGTCACAGCCGCTGGAGCATGGGCACTGCCAGGACCCTATGGGGTCTAATAAGTGCAATAAATTTTTTTATATATATGTATACACACACACACACACACACGGTATATATATATATATATATATATATATATATATATATATATATTTTATAGTAGGGAACAGCTCACACATTGGGGGTCAGCAATGACCAAGTTCACAGAGGCAGCGGGTTTTTAAACTCCAATGGTCCTTTATTTAGGCACATCGGCACAAAATGACATTGTATAAACAAAACAAAAAGCCTAGGCCTGTCCGGCTCTAACTAAACAGCATCATGCCGCTCTCTAGCCTAGGCAGGCAAATACATATCCACAAACACAGTATAAAGTGTATAAACCTCCACTCCAGGGGTGCTCTCTCTCCAGCCTGCCACTTGTCAGCCCTCCTCTTGCCAGGCTTCCTTCCTCAGTAATCACTCACAGGAAGCCTCAGCTGAGAGCACCTGGGAGTAGGGAAAACCCAGTAGTGGATCAGGGGTGTGGACTGGAAGACTCCCACTACCAACCTGTCCTCCAGTTCAGAAAATCCAGCCCATGTAACTTAAAGAAAATACCTAGTAGACTATGTTCTGCTAAGGTAAAATGCATCTTCCTCGTCTGGCTGAGGAAACAGAAATACCTCAGTACTGTGAAACCCATGCACATTAGGTATCTCTGTGTCCAAAAACACCCAGTCTACAAATCTATAAAAATATTTTTTTCTGTACGGTGAATGCCATAGCGGGAAAAAAAGAAATAAAAAGTGCCAAACTGCCATTTTTTCACTGATTTGCCTCTGATAAAAATTTGAAAAAAAAAAGCGATCAAAGCAAAAGACATTCCCCAAAATGGTATAACGAAAAGGTACACCTGGCTCCACAAAAAAAAGACACCCTATGCATCAATGTACACAGAAATATAAAAAAAGTTATGGGTGTCAGAATGTGGCAACTTTTAGAAATGTATTTTTTCTTTTTTGCAAAGTTTTAGATTTTTGTTAAGTGGTTAAAATGTAAATAAAACTATATAAATTTAGTATCCCCGGAATTGTACCGAAACATGGTATACAGGTGACATGTCATTTTGGCTGCAGAACGCCGTAAAATCGAAGCCCGCAAGAAAGTCGCACAAATGCAATTCCCCCCCCCCCCATTCTGAATTTTTTTTCCAGCTTCTGAGTACATTGTACAGAATAATAAATGGTACCATTATGAAGAACAATTTGTCCCACCAACATTATGCCCTCATATGGCTCTGTGAACGGAAAAATTAAAAAAAAATAAAAATTATGGGGTTTGGGAGGCGGGGAGTCAAAACGAAAAATGTCACTGGCTGGAAGGGGTTAAACCCATAGGGAAAATGCCAGCTTTTCCGCTAGTATAATTGACATGTTGCGATTTTCCAAAACGACATTTTCTGTGAACTCACCAGGTATCTACTATTTGAAACCCTTTAACATTCAGCACTATTACACCGGATGTCAGGAAGGGTTGAAATACACACTACAGCCCAATTTCAGTGCAGTTTTCATGGCCTACAGAGGAACATGCTGCAGAATATCTCAAACAAATTCTGCCGAGTGTTCATCCTGTGACACCACAGCCTTAGACCACGGCCCCACATTGCAGAAAGATGCTTTTTTGTTGTTGTAGATTTTGTTGCTATTTTTTTTTTTTTTTTTTTTTATATATAAACCAAAGCCAGGAGTGGCTACAAAAGGAATGGGAAATATAAAGGAAGAACTTAAACGTCTCCCTTCTGCTCAAGCTATTCCAGGCTTTGGCTCATAAAAAAGCAGCAAAATCTGCAAAAAAAAAAAAAAAAAAAAAAAAACACAACTTTCTATAACATGGGGCCTTGGCTTTAGGTTAGCTTCATATGCAGTTTTTTTTGTTCAATCTCTAGAAGTAAATTAATGAAAGAATTAGGCCAGGTGCAAGACAACAGGGATATATTAAACACACTACAAACTGCATTTTTGGGACTTTTGCGGTCCATGTAATTTTTTTTTTCAAAATGGAGCTTGCTCTAGATATGGCATATTAAAAAAATAACTAAATGAATAATAAATAAAATGAGTTTTTTTTTATTATCTTGTGTACCAGCTAAATACACGGCTTCATATTTTACAGAGATAATAGCTGCTATGGTCCTATGCAGTACCTATCTGATGGAACATGCCAAATTATATTTTCTGTCAAATTTCTACGCTACAGAAAGCATATAGAGTTACAATAGTGCCCCTATCTATGGGTGCGGTATTACAGGTATACACAAACAATGTGTTCTAGAGTAAGTTATAATAGATTTGTCTCATAAAGGCGTCCCTGCCCTGCTTTGTTCTCCAACCTGCTCCACCCATTTTTCCAAAAAAGTGGCAAGCGAAGCGCATAAAAAACTGTGGCATATGAAAGGGCCATGAGTTAAAGATGAGCCACAATTACACCCATCTAGCCAGAAACTGGTATACATGGGTTTATAACATCCCCAAAGTGCCTAAGAAACTTGTAAAGGCATACATACTGTACATGTTATAAAGTGGCACACGCTTTTGGTCACTTGTTGAATGCAATGGCGATGGACAAGGATATACAAGGCCTTAGGTGACATCTCTACTACAGGATCATAATAAATCTGTGACAGCACTGCAGTAAAGAAATGTAAGCTATACTGATCAATATTTACATCTACAGTCAGGAGACACTGCACACATATTAAGTCTGTGTGTTCAGGGTGTTGTCAAACTGTGATTGTTTGATATATCTAGATCTTGATAGCATTGTCTTCAGAATGTAATCTGTATAAGTCATTCAGGAACAACTTTGAAGAAGGGAACCATTCTAGTTTATTTATAGAGGCAGGAATTCAAGAAGCCTCTTAAAGAAACAGCAAACACATCCAATAATACAAAGACACATTTTGTCAGTGTCTAGTGGAATAAAAATAACACGGTTACTAATTCAGAACTGCGCAGCTTGCTTGTTTTCAAAGTTGTGGCATACCTCACAGCTATTAAAGGGGTTAGCCCACCCCAAGCACTGTGCATAGGGAATAAGAACCACCCAGCAACCCTGAGAAAAGGGATCCACAAGTGTCCCCAAATGCACCATGTGAATAGAGCAATGGTGCCCATATGTGGCCACAGTTCCACTCACTTCTATGGAACTGTTGAAAATGGCTGTCCCAGAAGTACAAGAGAAATCTATAAAGCACAGGTCATGCATGAGTATTTCCACTGTGTTCCATTTAGGTGCACTTTTGGACCAATCTTGTGATTCCTGGGAAGTCTTGTGAATCCAGCAGTAGTTAATAGTGGTATAACCAATTTAATGGCATGTTCACATGGCAAAAAATACATGTTGGAAAAATTCATTTGCCATTTGGCACCCCAATTAGCTAATCTGTGTGTGGATTCTTGCCATAGATTCAGCTCTGTTTCTGGTGCTGAAACCACAGCAAGAAAGGACAGGATGCTTATTTTTTTTTTTCAGTGTTTTTAAAAAAGCAGTGTCTGTCACTGACTTCGAAACATGGCGGAAGAGATACAAACACTGATACATACAGATCTTTATAAAGCCAATAAAAAACAAGACAAAAACAGAAAATAGAAAGAATGCTTAGTGGTTTTTTAATAACCGGTAAGGAAAAAAAAACAATGCAGATATGAATGTAGCCTTAGCCAAGTCCCTTTTTAGACATGTTTCATAACTGGCAAGCTAGTCATAGAAAGTCAAAATTACATAATAAATTTGGTACAGACTTTTACTCAGTTTTTGGTACAACTGGTAGTTCTTGTTGCATTTTGTTTAGTACATCTCCCCATCACCAGGACCTACTTTGTTACTAATACAGATATATTTACATCTATGACAGAGCTAACCTTAGGAGCCCCTGTTCCAGATTCTGTCAAAAAGCTGAGAGAAAGTGCAGCATGTTCCGCCATTTTCTCAGGTAAAACGACACCATGACTGTCATATGTCTGACTTGTACACACATTGACATAATATAGGGTACGCTCACACTGCAGTTTTGTAGTTCACCTTTAAAGTGTATGCCAACAACGCATATATGTAAAACGTACCCTTAGGCCCCTATTTATCCACTGATGTCCATTGTCTAGTGATGGACCCAGCACTGCCATTATTTTAATTTTTCTATTCCTATAATGGAACAGAAAAAAGGAAATACAGCACATGCCTTACACATGTTTTCTTGCATGCTTCAAGTTGTGAAAGTGTGCAGTCTTGAAAAGTCTGAGTTACACCGTTCTGTCCTGACTTACGACATATATAAAATGCTCATCACCCATGAACTAACACACTAGAGGAACAATATAATAAACTAATAACACGGGGCGTGGCCTAGACATGTTACCGTGAAGACGCACTTCTGCAGAGCTCCCGGACCCCGAGCGCTTTTAGACACCTTTAAGGGGGGAAATACTACTCAGGGGACGACCTCCTCCTCTCTAACAGAGCCGCATATCGCTCGTTTCTTGCTCTCCGCACCCTCCTCCCTCCAGGCGGAGGGAGCCAAGATGGCGCCGGCGCGCGCCTCCAGCGCCTCGTTGCCACAAACGGCGCCTCTTCAATGCCCAGCGGACCCTCCAGACTCCCAGGGGAGGCCTCACACGCAGCTTTCCTCTCCGCTGCCGTCCCAGCCGCCGACAGAGGGGATTTCAGCGCTCCACCGGCAGGTACCGGTCCCCCTCCCCCCCCGCTCACAAAATGGCGGCCCCAGCAGTGTCCCCACGCCTCAACCCCCACCTCCCACCGAGGAACAGTTAACCCCTGAGCTCCTGCAGTCTCCCTCTCTCAATGCAATACCTGTACCAGCTGGATCTGGTGCAAGCTCACTGTCTCACTCTCTCATGCCTTCTATAATACAAGCAGGGTCACTTTCCTATCAATCTATGACCTCCCAGAATAAACTACATCCTGCAGAGACCCCGGATGTCCCTCTGGAAATGGATCCATATATAGCCAGGCCCTCTCCTGGCGGTATCCTGCTGACAACAGGAGCAACCAGAGCATCCCATAATGAAGTAGACCCACGGTCGGGGACCGTCGACCCTGGCGCCTCAGACCAACGTGAGGGCTTGAAACCTGACCTCTCGGGCACCCTGATAGCCCTTCACTCTCCAGCCTCCTCTGACTTATCCAACTTCTCGGAGAGAGATGCAGCCTCACCCTCCCACCGCCGAAAGCGTCCTAAACTATCGGATATCTGGAACCTTCTCAGCAATATGCCTACTAAGTTGGACTTGGAAGCTATGGTCCGCAGAGTTGAGGAAAAACAAGAGAAAATCATGTCTGAGTTTAAAACGGAACTACAGACCCTATCTACACAAGTCTCTACTCAACAACAGCAGGCTGCTTCGCTGGACCAACGCCTCACTGCCGTAGAAAATTTTCAGTCTACGCAAAGAAACCTCAACAGATCCATCCTTCTTCAGGTCGATGATCAAGAAAATAGAGGTCGTCGAAATAATGTCAAACTTAGGGGTATCCCTGAAAGTCTCCCCCCTCAGAGCTCCATTCTGCCGTGACCTTGATCTTTAACACAGTCCTGTCTCGTCCTCTGGACTCGGAGATCACCATTGACAGAGTCCATCGGGTGTTGGGTCCTAGGCGTAAGGATACCACGGAGCCCAGGGATGTCCTTTGTAGAGTCCATTTTTTCAGGGAAAATGAAAATATTCTCCAGGAGGCCTAGCGTGGTGGCCCGGTCCCATTTATGGACACCCAAGTGCACCTATTACCGGATGTTTCCCGACGCACACTTGCCATGCGCAGAATCCTTAAACCAACCTTACAAGCCATCCTAGACTCTGGGGCCACATATAAATGGGGTCACCCTTTCCACGTCCAGATACGTCGCAACGGAGCTACCTTTGCACTCCACTCTCCGGAACAAGAGACTTTGCTGGCAAAGTTTCTGGATATGCCCGAACTCTCTCTCCCTGACTGGCTGGTCTACCCACTGCCACCTGTGCCCCCAGGAGGGCACCCGCCTTCATCTGCCCTGTCTCGGAGACGACCTCGAGGGGAGGGTGTCTGGCGGAGGTCTACTTGAAATGTGATATATTTTGCTAGGGTGTTCCCCTTTAACACACATACTGGTTAATGACGAGCAGGGCACCTGGTATGCTTTGTGCAAGAGGGGGCACCTTGCGGGTCTTTAGCTTTATCTCCCCTCAGGGGATGTATAGGGGTTCCCAATCCAACAGAGGGCGGTTAGAGGCCTTTATACTGAGTTCTTCCCCACTTCCCTTCTTAAGTTGTTGAGCTTCTTGTGCCTTAGCTCCCCCTACCCAGTTGTATGGCATATCCTCATAAGGGGTTACCTCCCCGTCTGATTGGCTGGGATTATTAATTAGTAAGGGTTCAGCCCCCCTCTCTCTTCCACCTTAGTAGAGAGGTATTGAATACATTTTCCATTCTCATGCTCGGGGAAAGGGTGGCAACTAGATTTGAGTTTTTACTTTTCCCCCCGATAGTCAGGCTTAGCAGCTCTCCGGGCGTATACCGCGGTGTGCTCCCGAGACCTGCTTAAGTGGGTTATCCCACTGTTTTCTGTTTACTGCTCTTGGATTAGCCTTGAGTGGAATTAATTGTTGTATTTCTTGTTCTCTTGATCCTTCCCTTTGTACTCTCTCTTTTCCTCGCTTTCTCCCCCTTTTTTTTTTTCTTGTTTCCCCTTCTCTTCTCTTTCTCTTCTCTCTGTGTGTCCTGTGTGCGTTGTTTGTTTGTTTTTGTCTTCTCCTCTTGCAGGACCCCGGCCCTTCGCCATGGACTCTCTGGTGTTTTCCTCCATCAACGCTAATGGTCTCAACACTCCCGAGAAGAGATCATCCCTTCTCCGCCTTTTATGGGGTAAGAGGGCCCAGGTGGCCTTTATCCAGGAGACTCACTTTCGGGAGAGGGCGGTCCCTACCTTTTCCTCCCCAAGATTTCCAGACGTATACCATAGCTGTTTCCCGGGGTCCAAGTCCAGGGGGGTGAGCATTCTCATCGCACGTTCGGTTCCTTGGAAATACAGGGCAGCCTTGAGTGATGACTCTGGTAGATTCCTATTTTTAAAGGGGGAATTAGCAGGCTCTTTGTTTACTCTAGCCAATATCTACCTCCCCAACTCCAATCAGGCAGCCGCTTTAGAAGGCATTCTGGCCAAACTTGCCGATTTTGCAGAGGGCACTCTTTTAGTAGGAGGAGATTTCAATGTAGCCCTGGACCCCTCGGTAGACATCTCCAGAGGCTCGTCTTACATGCCTAAGCAGGTTCTCCGACGTATCAGTCGACTGCTTTTCTCCCACCAATTGACAGACCTGTGGCGCACGGTCCATCCTGACACGAGAGACTACACCTTTTATTCCCATGCTAGGGATGTGTACTCGAGATTAGATTATTTCTTCGTTAGACATGCAGATGTCCCTTTAATAAACGGAGCGGTGATTGACCCTATCACTTTCGCGGACCATGCGATGGTTCATGCTGTTCTGACATCCCCCGCCACGAGATCCCGAGCTTGGCAGTGGCGTCTTAATGAGTCGCTGCTCCAAGACATCCCAACATCTCAGGCTGTCTCCTCTGCCCTGACCAACTACTTCCAGGAGAATGATACAGCGGAAGTGTCTCCCCTGACGTTATGGGCAGCTCATAAGTGTGTGATTAGGGGGGTGCTGGTACAGCATGGGTCCCGCATTAAAAAGGAGAGGTCTCGAGAGATAGCCGCGCTGATTGCCGACGTGGTTTCCCTTGAGCAGGCCCACAAGCGCACTCACGCAATAGATACCCAGTCGGCCCTTCTAGTAGCTCGTAAAAAACTACGAGAACGTCTAGTTATACGTACAAAATATCTCTTGGCTAGGAGACGGCGCCATTTTTATGAATTTGGAAATAGATGTAGCCGCACGCTCGGCAGGTCCCTTAGGGAACAAAAGACACGCAATTATATCCCTTCGGTCACTGACTCGACGGGAAGGCGCAATACTGATCCACACCATATTGCAGAAGAGTTTGCGGAGTTTTATCGTACCCTCTACAACCTTCCGTTATGTCCCCCAGAGCCGAATGGCCCCTCCCTGGCCTCTGCTCTGAGACAGTATATAGCAGACTCCGGTATGCCTAAACTCTCGGCGGTAGCCCAAACTGCTCTTGATTCACCTATAACTAAGGAAGAATTAGCTCAGGCGCTTCAGACAATGCAACCTAGTAAGGCCCCGGGCCCTGATGGCTTTCCAGCCTCCTACTATAAAAAATACTCATTAGAGTTGTTGGACCCCCTGGTGCGTGCCTTAAACTCTCTGTCGGCAGGTGCGACCCTCCCCCCCGGACATGACTAGGGCCCATATAACGGTAATACATAAGGAGGGTAAAGACCCTGCGTTGTGTGCCAGCTATAGACCGATATCACTCCTTAATGTTGACTTAAAAATCTTCTCTAAGGTAATAGCCTGCAGGCTGGCCCCTCTATTGCCTGGCCTAGTACAGTCCGATCAAGTTGGGTTTATCCCCACACGTGAGGCTAGAGACAACACAGTAAAGGTAATTAACGCCATATACTACGCCAGAACCCATGACCTCCCACTTTGTCTTCTCTCAACTGACGCTGAAAAAGCATTTGATAGAGTGAGTTGGTCTTATCTATTTGAGGTCCTGGATCACGTGGGACTTGGCCTGATCATGAGATCCTGGATCGCTTCCTTGTATTCCAATCCGTCGGCTTCCACGAGAGTTAACGGAATTATTTCTTCTCCCTTTCCGATAGGGAATGGCACGCGTCAGGGGTGTCCCCTCTCCCCCCTGATCTTTGTCTTAACACTAGAACCTTTGCTTAGAAAGATCAGATCTAACCCGGACATAGGCGGCCTAAGGATAGGCAGTAGAGTCCTGAAAATTGCAGCATATGCAGATGATCTCCTCTTCTTCCTGCAGGACCGGGCCAAATCCCTCCCCCCCCTTATGTCTGAATTTTGCAGGTTCTGTCATCTTTCCAACTTTAAAATCAATTTCCAGAAATCTGAGGCTCTTAACGTTTCGCTTCCGCAGGGGATTCAGTCCTCTCTGGAGACCTCCTTCCCCTTCAGATGGTCAAGAATAGCTATCAAGTACTTAGGGGTGATGATACCCAAGGACCTAGGCGAGCTCTATGACAAAAATTACCTCCCCCTCCTGCGGGCCATTAGATCCGACCTAAAGAGATGGTCTATAGGTACTTACACATGGTTTGGCCGCTGCACTATATACAAAATGAATATTATGCCCCGTCTGCTATACCTCTTCCAAACTTTACCGATCCACATACCCCCCGGTTTTTTTAAGTTACTGTACAGTGACCTAATCAACCTTCGTGTGGCAGGGTGGGCGAGCTAGGCTGGCGCGTTCTACTCTCACGTTACCTAAAAAATGGGGTGGTCGAAGACCCCGAAAGTATTATGAGGCCTCCATGCTCCAAAGAGTGCTGGACTGGTGTCGTCACGCTCCATACAAACAATGGGTCTCCCTGGAAAACGTTTTCGTTGACGCCCCCATGGACTCGCTACGCCCCGGGGCCCTGAGACACCACCCTACCATAGGACCCACTCTCCGGGTTTGTAGATCGCTCTTCTGCAGGGAGCGGATCTCCCCCCTCCCCTTCACCTTTACTACCCATCCTGGGAAACCCTGCCTTTATGGCGGGTCTATCTCAAGGACCATTCCGGCAGTGGCGGGCAGACAGAGGGCTCTACGTTTTCGCTCTGGTGGCGACTGGGTGTCTCACCGGGAACTACTCCCCACGTCGGACCTCCCGGCGCTTGGCCCATGGCGAGTCTTTCAACTCATGCACTTTCTTTCTTCATTACCTAACTCCCCGAGGTATGACAGACAGCCCACGAGGTTTGAGGAGACCTGCATGGGAAAGGGCCTGCTGAGACACTCACTTTCTGATTTCTATCTGCTCCTGGTGTCCCCTCCTCCAGGACACAGGCCCTCCTACTTAATCAGATGGGAGGCCGACCTGGCCATGACCTTCTCTGACCAACAGTGATCCAGAATTTTTGAGTTTACCCACAAAAGTTCGATGGTTAGCAGTTATCAGGAGGCGGGATATAAAATCCTGACTAGATGGTACCATGTTCCGTCTAAACTACACAGACTCTTCCCGTCCTCCTCTCCCGCTTGTTGGCGCTGTTGCTCGGAGGAGGGGACGCTTTTACATATTTTCTGGGAATGCTCGATATTGAGAGACTTTTGGGAGGGAGTACATAGGGTTTTAGGGCAGATTTTCCAAACTTCCATTCCTAACACGCCAGCCTTCTTTCTGCTACACCTCTCAGATTATCCCCTGCGTACCTATCGCAAATCCTCCCTACGACATATGGTCAATGCCGCTAGGGCGTGTATCCCAGCGCTATGGAAATTGTCTAATCCCCCTTCTCTCCTTCACTGGATTCGCAAAGTGGAAGACATTCAGTTCATGGAGGATCTCACGGCATCCCTTCGTGATAAGAGGGAATCCTTTATGGCAGCCTGGACGCCGTGGATTCTCTTTCAGGGATCCCAGGCCTATAGAGACCTGACGGGTAGACCCTGATCTAAGGTTTACACAGCCGTTATGGAGGGGCCGGGGTCCTTCCCTGTCTGTCATTTGTGTGTTAATTTGTGGTTCCCACTTTTGTTCTCTCCCTGTCTTTCTTTCTCTCCCCCTCTTTCCCTTCCTCTCCCATTTCCTCCCCCCTCTTTGTTCCTTTTTCCCCCTGACAACTGTTATGATTAGCAGCAGCTGATGTTCTGATTTATCTACTTCATGATACCATGTTACTATGTAGTGACGCTGATGTATGCCTTGATCCTTGAGGCCAAGCGCTCGTTTGGCGCAAGCCTTCTTTGTTTGTTGTTATTTCTGTATAATATCTAAAATAAAGAATTTATAAAAAAAAAAAAAAAAACTAATAACACACATGTGATGATCACAAACTAAGTGGAATTCAAAATACAACGATTTTATGGACATGTTCCGAATGTTTTAGATAAAAAAAAAAAATAACTGCATGTAAAAACAAAGCTGTATAGCAATATTACATGACTAAGAAGTTACCATATGTCTCTGCGCTGCCCACTTACATTACCTTTTCCATGGCAGATGCTCCTCAAGTACTCAGGAGCGACTAAAACCTCTGCACTACTATTGCTACACAACTGGCTGAGATGGGTGAAGCTACTTACGACATCTAAAGCTGGCCATACATACCTGACAGTTGCTGGCCGACTGCTCTACTGTTACATCAGAATTTGTAAGCCAAGTCCAGAAGAAGCTGCACAGAAAAAAAAAAAAAAAGGTAGACTAGAAAGATTTGCTCTCCTTCCATATTTTGGAGCAACTCCAGGTTTTGGCTTGCAAATACTGACCAAAATACAGCTGTGATAAAGCAGCCTTAGGCTCGGTTTATATCAGGTTTATATATCCACCAGCCAGCATACCACAAAAGCAGATGATTTTTGCCCATTTTCTATTTAAAAAAAACATGGCAAGGCACAACCTAGCATTATTCAGCAGTATACAACTCATGAGGCATGCATTAAGGTTTATAGTGCAGCTACCCTGCAACTGAGGCCAAGTGCATAAAAACTTGTGCTGCTCAAAAATTGACACCATTGCCCATAGCAACCAACCTCATTGTTTACTTTACAACTAGCCTTAAATAAACAGGCACGTTATTCCAATAGGTTGTTGTGGGCAACAGTGGGGCTTTCTCTGCATTACTTGTTACTAACCTGAGCGAAATACGCAAAATCTAAGTATGGTGCAGGCATGACAACCCAAAAAAAGCACTGCATTTACCACCCAGACAGCTGAGGTAAAGTGGGTGTGACAGTGTATATTATGTACATTGCCTATGACTCCAGAAGAATACATGTGTCAGGCAGCAGAACTGTATGGGAAAAGCTGCAAGCTCATGTGTCAGCACCACACACAGCTGTGCTGCAGGGACTACTCTGCATGGTCATGTGACGGCACCCATTCCTTCCAGGACAGGGCACATACATCAGATAACAAACAGCATTTACCTGCAGTATGGCACTAGAGCCATTCCTTCCAACAAACGCACCCTGCCCGGCTCTCCAGTGACTTGTACAGGAGGTGGCACAGCCTGTCTTACCTTTGCACAACAGTCATGCAGATTTCCTCAGGTGCTGTCCCCGGTCTGGAGCCCGCTGCGGTAGTGAGCTGGGAGCAGGAAGAGACAAATCCAGCCCTGTATCTAATGCACACCCTATAAGCACACACACCGTGGCTTCCTTGCTGCTGCTCCTATCCTCCTCCTCTTGTGGTGCTTTGCTAGTATCCCCTTCCAGATCCTGCAGGAACCTTCATTCATAAATCATGACAAGTGCTTTCATCTTCCTTCGCAGGGCATGAGTTGGGAGGATGTGCCATTAAACTGGGTAAAACGGGATCTCCTTCAAGACGAAGGATGCAGCAGGCTATAGACAGGGATGAGAGTGACTGAAGAAGGGACAGGGCTGAGTGATGCCTTCCTTTGTGTGCATGCAGTAACTGGAGCCTCCCCGGGGCAAGCAAATTCATATTTATTAGGAGGGTGTGGCCAGGCTTCAGGACAACAGGTTGCCAGCATGGAGCACCGCGCCTCAGCTGCCTCACAACTCTCCTCCTTTGTACTGTGCTATACACAGAATTTAAAGAGGTTGTCCAGGATCTTTTTTTTTTTTTTTTTTTTTTAATTAGGCTGGGGCAGGCACCAGGGACAAGTGAGTATGTTTTTTGTTTTGTTTTGTTTTTTCACCTTTCACAGCATAAAAAAAAAAAAATTCCTGTACAACCCCTTTAAGTCCCCATAAGCAATGATTTTGCATGATACAACAACATTTCAATCCACCAGCCGCAGGGAATAATACCGCTGTCCCCTAAGGCTAGCTTTACATCTTGTGTTGGAGTCTCAGTTTGGAGACTTTGTTGCAATGTGCATGGAGAATCGCTGGATGAAAAAAGTGCTGCAAGTCAAACTTTTAGTCCAGCAGTTTCCCTTTCAAAGAACAGACACGCGAAGGATCCCATTAAGCTTAAAGAAGACCTTTCATGGTCTCTGACATCGGCGGTATTATATACCGCTAGAGAGCTTACAGTGGACTGAATTTAATGTCAGCTTTTCCTTGTATGCATCCTGGTGCCAGAGAACTTGGTACCATTAGTTTTGGCACCAATAGCCCTGCGCTTTCAGAAGGGCGGGACTTACAGCCTAACATCATTGCTGGGCTGTAAGGAACACCTCCCCACCCCCATTAGTACTCATCACTCTTTTGCGATTTGTATTAAAGGGTTCATCCAGCTTCCAAAAATAATCCGCAAATACATCCATAGCTGTGCTGAACAATCACTGTTCCCTTGTGCACCCATTGCTTCGCTTTATTTTACTTACTGTTCCTTGTATCGCTGTTATTTACATGCAGTGAATCTATGGATAAACTACATTTCCCATGAGTCATCTGCCTGATCTCATTCTGTGTACCCCTCCCTTCTCCACTCTCCCCTACAATGAAATCACAGGTTAAAAATCACTAATGCATCTGAGGTCACATGCTGCTGTGATGTTTCGTTTGCTGGCAGAACTTCTCACAGGGAGGGATAGTGAGCTTGAAAACCGTCACAGCTGAGGTCAATAACCTGAAAATAAATCATATAAACCATTCTGAATTTAAACAGGACAAATATTAGGAAGTGTTTTGTATTGATGCAATGATGCAAATGCATTTTTACAAGTATAGCCTCCAAACTGTGAAGTTATTTCTTTGATCAAACCATTTATTGATCGAGGAGACATTGTCAGGTCTGTTCTACAACAGATAACTCCGCCCGATAGCCCCCACTGACATTGTTGTGATTTCTGTTGCAACTTTCTTCACACCAAAGCTGAGGTTTTTTGACACGGACCACACGGGACAGACACACTGCCAGGAAAATCCAGCAGATAGTTCCCCTAAAGCCCAGCACAGAAAAAATCCATTAAAAATTGGGTGATTTTTGTGGTTGCACACCTGCAGGAATCACTGCAGATCTTTTGCAAAGGTTGAAGCTGCGGGTGAAACTTGTATCAATAATTGACATACTGCTGGTTTACAACCTGTAGCATAGGTCACTTGTGTTGTGTTGTTGAATAGCCCCTATTCACTAATAGTGAAATTAATGCTGCTGTGTGACGTCACATGGCCAGTATTCGCTGTCATGTGAATGTAGCCTTAGTGGTTTCCCAAACTTTCATGGATCTACAGCGCCATACACAAAGCACCATTTAAATATATGACAGTAGATGTGGTAGTTTGGGGACGCACAGCATCAAAACCACTATGATGCTGAAAGTTTAGTTCAGATGAGCAATGGACATCACATGAACCATGTTTTTGAGAGTGAACACAGGACACTTAGTGGGCCCTAAGTTCTTCCTTTGTATTTCACATTACTAGCAACATGTTTATTACGTTTTATCAAAGGGATATTTGCATCATGGGCTTTTACAGCATATCTGCAAGAAATGCAATTCCTGAATTGGCCAACAGGGGGACATATAGGGCAATTGCCATATAGGGCACAGCAAACATGTGGAATAAGGTGCACTGGTCAGATGAGACCAAAGTTGAACTTTTTGACCTAAATGCAAAGAGTTATGTGTGGTAGAAAAGTAACACTGCTCATCACCCTGAACACACCATCTCCACTGGGAAACATGGTGGTGGCAGCATCATGCTGTGGGGATGCTTTTCTTCAGCAGGGAATCTGGGCAGAGTTAATGGGAAGATGGGTGGAGCTAAATACAGGGCAATCCTGGAAGAAAGCCTGTTGGAGGCTGCAAAAGACTTGAGACTGGGAAGGAGATTCACCTTCCAGCAAGACAATGACCCTAAACATACAGCCAGAGCTACAGTGGAATGGTTTAGGTCAAAGAATATTCATGTGTTAGAATGGCCCAGTCAAAATCCAGATCTAAATCCCATTGAGCATCTGTGGCAAGACATGAAAATTGCTGTTCACAGACGCTGTCCATCCAATCTGGCTGAGCTTGAGCTATTTTGCAAAGAAGAATGTGCAAAAATCTCTGTCTCTAGATGCGCAAAGCTGGTAGAGACATACCCCAAAAGACTTGCAGCTGTAATTGCAGCGAAAGGTGGCTCTACAAAGTATTGATATAGGGGGCTGAATACTTTTGCACGTCACACTAAATAATAAAATTTTGAAAACCACGTACCATTTTCGTTCCACTTCACAATTATGTGCTACTTTGTGTTGGTCTATCACTTAAAATCTCAATAAAATACATTTAGGTTTGTGGTTGTAAGGTGACCAAATGTGAAAAAATTCAATGTTGACTGCTGGCAGCCACTTTGAATCAGCAAAGGAGCTGCAGGTTCTTTAGGATAGGTATACACCACATTTTTTAAAAATTTTAAAATGTGTGTGTCTATATAAATATATATATATACTGTGTATATATATAAAATTTTTCTTTTTTTTACTGGATCCATTAAAGGTAACCTTTTGGGACACTAAGCCACCCATTGTTCCTTATAGAGCAGTGATTTATTGCCCCAATTAGCCCTATCCTAACGCTGTCCATGACCACAATTAAAAATAAAACCTTTATACTTCTCTAGATATAAGTCCAATGAGACTCAAATCCTAAAACATTTGCAGCTCTTCAACCAGGGAAGTACACCACGGCTTCATGGTGGATGCGCCGAACCTCGCAGTAAAGCCTGGTGTACTACTCCGACTTCAGTAAAGCACTGTGCGAGTGCCTGAAATACCAGGGTCTGGTTAAATAAACCTGGCCCACACTTATTCTGGATTCAGTTTGTTCTTGTGTGCTTACCCCATAAGTGCCTCAGAGTGATGTCCCTATGAGTATCCATGGAGTGCCTTCCATAGATGCCCAAAAAAATTTAAGCTGCAGTTAGCTCTTGTGCAGTCAAGAACTGGTTTACTCTGAATAATTAGTGAAATAGTTCAATCAAGGAATCTGTATGTAACCTTTCTTCACTTCAGTCATTTCATTTGACACTTCAGGATAAGCTGTTATGTGTGTATATGATGAGTAACACTATTTCTGGACATTATATGACTTGTATTTTGCAGGTTTTAACAGATTTACTCTCTGCAGGCTACATCTTTAGTTTTCAATGCTATGAGCTGGTGGGTGGAGACTAGCTGCCACACACTGCACGTACTAGTTATAGGAGAACATACTGTATAGCTGTCTTTCTTTTTGTCTCAATCAGATGCAGCTTGAGGACTATATAGAACAGCAGTCCCCAACCTTTTTTGCACCGAGGACCATTTTAATTCAAGATGATTTTTCTATGGCACAGCGGGGGTGGTATGGTGCTGATCGGGGTTGGGGTTGAGGGCAGTGTTTAGGCTGCAGGGTAATAGTGTCCCCCCTCCATAGGTAATAGCCCCCCACATAAGTAATGCTATTACCTATGGGGGCACTATTACTGTAATTATGCCCTTATAGCAACCCCACAGGTAATAGATCCCTCCCCCAAATAAGTAATGCTGTTACCTATGAGGGTGTACTATTACAGTAATAGTGGCTAATAGCGCTCCCCACAGGTAATAGTCCCCCTCACCCACATACCATGCTCTGTTGTACTGTATAATTATACTTACAGAGCAGTTATGCACTAGGCGGGACATCCTCTTGCACACAGCCTGTGTGGAACTTCTATTTTCTATTTTTCCTTCTAACCTTGACAATATTCTATGGTACCGCTGGGAGGAAAATAGAAGATGCACATAGGCTGTGTGCAAGAGGAGATCCCGCCCACCCCATCACAGCTCTGATGCAATAATTGTACGTGGGGTGGGGGGGGTCATCTGAGGGAACCTGTGGCCCAGTACCACATGATCCACGATACTGGGGCGCAGCCCAGTGGTTGGGGACCACTGATATAGAACATATATAGAGAAATACTGACTTGCACTTACATACCTCCCAACTTTCAAAGGGCAGAAAGAGGGATAGAATGTATGGCGCGCTGCAGCGAATTTAGCACCACCCACTTCCACTTTGATTCTGCCCTCCCTGCATTCTGCATTCCCATCCATTTCTCTTTGTGCCCCACACACAGTTTAATGTCCCCCTCCAGTTGCCTCCAGTTTAAAACAGTACATATTTGGTATCACCTCATCTGTAAAAATCCAAACAATAAAACTAAAACATTATTTAACCCACACAGTGAACAACTTAAAAAATGCAGGAAATAATGATTTTTTGCCATCCTGCCTCAAAAATGTTCAATAAAAAGTGATCAAAAATTCAGATGAACCCCATAATGGTACCAACAAAAAGCACAGATTGTTCAATAAAAAATAAGCCGTCAACCAGCTCTGTCAGCAGAAAAATAAAAATGTTATGCCTCTCTGAAGTTGGCAATGCAAAAATACCAGATTTTTTTTCCTTAAATGGAATTTTATTCTGCCAAAATAGTAACGCATAAAAAGATTAGGTAACCGACCAATAGAATAAAGGTAATATGTTACTTATGCTGTACGCTAAACACATGACACATCATCACTGTTTGGTCAGTATCATGTTCTTTCCATTGTATGACATTAGTTATTGCATAAAGAAGTTCTATAATAATTGAATGTGATGTAACACAAATTTTGTTCTCAGCTTTTAAATGTTATATTCCAATTGCTTATGTCTAAAACAAATTAAAAATTGATTACATTCATCATAAACTTCGCTTTTGTGACCACGGCAACGAAAATTATGTATTTTTACTATAGAAACAGACGATTTTGCATCTTCTCATTTATACAGTCAGACTAAGAACACCATATGCATTGCAAATTTACACAGATTACCAAAAACTGTTCAGAAGTGTGCGGTTTTCCGAGATTTACGACTATACTGCAAATCAGTTTCACGAATCAATCCCCAAATATAGTCGCCCATCATGTTTTCGTTATATTGTCCTTGGTAACGGCGTTCAAAGTTCATAATGTCTTGGTGAAAGCGCTCGCCTTGCTCCTCTGAATAAGCTCCCATGTTCTCTTTGAACTTATCAAGATGAGCATCAAGGATATGGATTTTGAGTGACATCCTGCAGCCCATTGCAGCATAGTTCTTTATCAGAGTCTGAACCAGTTGTACATAGTTTTCATCTTTGTGATTGCCTAGGAAGCCGCGAACCACTGCGACAAAACTGTTCCAAGCTGCTCTCTCCTTCCTATTCAGCTTCTTGGGAAATTTACTGCACTCTATGATCTTCTTGATTTGTGTTCCGACGAAGACACCAGCTTTGATCTTTGCTTCAGACAGGTTAGGTAAAAGATCTTGGAAGTAATTGAAAGCTCTCGACTCCTTATCTAGAGCCCTGACAAATTGTTTTATGAGCCCCAACTTGATGTGTAGTGGTGGCATCAGCACCTTGCGTGGGTCCACCAGTGGCTCCCACTTTACATTGTTCTTCCCCACAGTGAACTCTGTCCGCTGAGGCCAGTCCCGCCTGTGGTAGTGCGCTTCAGTATCCCGGCTGTCCCAAAGGCAAATAAAGCAAGGATATTTAGTAAAACCACCTTGGAGGCCCATCAGGAATGGCACCATTTTGAAATCTCCGATAACTTCCCAGCCGTACTCATCATACTTCAAGGCACCTAGCAACATCTTGACACTGGTGTATTCCTCTTCCAGGTGCACCGAGTGAGCTACAGGAAGAGACGGATACTTGTTCCCATTGTGAAGCAGCACGGCTTTGAGGCTCTTGCATGAGCTGTCTATGAAGAGGCGCCACTCATTCGGGTTACAGGTGATACCTATAGCCTCGAATAGACCGGCCACATTGTTGCAGAAGCACAGTCCATCTTGATGACTGAAGAAGATGGAAAAAACTTCCCAGATAATTTCTAGATAATTCTAGAAGTTCTAGATAATACTGGGCAGTTCTAGAAACTTCTTGATAGTTCTCACAATTCCAGAAGCTTCTTAAGTATCTTGAAATATTGCGAATATCCTTAAAAATAGATCAATTTCAAAATATCATTGTGCTGACCGCAAAAGCAAAGTTTACAGGGAATAATAACTTTTTTCTATTCATTTAAGGTACAAACAATCAGGAAAACACACTTAATAACTGGGAACAAATTTTTTTTTTGAAAATTGTTACATGGTGTTACAGTAATTTACATGATGTCACAAATGTAACAATGTACATTGTTACATTTGTGACATCATGTAAATTACTGTAATCACACTTATTAGGACCCTTTGCATTGTAGCATTTTGCTATTTATAGACTGATATTACTCAGTAAATTTCTTTACATACAGACGTGGACAAAATTGTTGGTACCCTTCGTTTAATGAAAGAAAAACCGACAATGGTCACAGAAATAACTTGAATCTGACAAAAGTAATAATATATAAAAATTCTATGACAAGCCACAAAGCTTCTGGGAGAATGTCCTATGGACAGATGAGACAGAAATTGAAATTTTTGGCAAGGCACATCAGCTCTATGTTCACAGACGGAAAAATGAAGCATATCTTGAAAAGAACACTGTCCCTACTGTGAAACATTGAGGGGGCTCTGTTATGTTCTGGGGCTGCTTTGCTGGATCTGGTACAGGGTGTCTTGAATCTGTGCAGGGTACAATGAAATCTCAAGACTATCAAGGGATTCTGGAGAGAAATGTGCTGCCCAGTGTCAGAAAGCTTGGTCTCAGTTGCAGGTCATGGGTCTTGCAACAGGATAATGACCCAAAACACACAGCTAAAAACACCCAAGAATGGCTAAGAGGAAAACATTGGACTATTCTGAAGTGGCCTTCTATGAGCCCTTCAAACCCGAGACAACTGGAGCAGTTTGCTCATGAGGAGTTGGCCAAAATACCTGTTGAGAGGTGCAGAAGTCTCATTGATAGTTACAGGAATCGTTTAATTGCAGTGATTGCCTCAAAAGGTTGTGCAACAAAATATTAAGTTAAGGGTACCATCATTTCTGTCCAGGCCTGTTTCACGAGTTTTCTTTCTAAAAAAAAATTTTGTTGAAGCATGGTTGAATAGCAGTGTCTGACTTTCATTTGATCATTTTCATAGAATTTTTAAATATTTTTACTTTTGTCAGATTCAAGTTATTTCTGTGACCATTGTGGGTTTTTATTTCATTAAACGAGGGGTACCAACAATGGGTACCAACAATTTTATCCATGAGTGTATTTATATTGATGCATTGAGGCCCTTTATTTACCATCTTTATATTATATCCCTTACCATTAACCACTTCAGTACCAGGCCAATTTCTGGATCAGGACCAGACACCTTTTCGGGTTTTTTGTATGTGCGGTTTTGAGGACTGTAACATTTTTATCATTTGCGTTATTCAACTAATTTCTGCGTCTTTTTTCGGTGACACATAGGGCTTTAT
The DNA here is from genome assembly GCA_947044405.1 of Leptodactylus fallax. Taxonomy (NCBI): domain Eukaryota; kingdom Metazoa; phylum Chordata; class Amphibia; order Anura; family Leptodactylidae; genus Leptodactylus; species Leptodactylus fallax. Next base: position 3,019,836 of record CAMRHE010000041.1, read on the forward strand.
TTTTATGTTGTTTTTATTTTTGCATTTGTTTTCATTTTTTTTATATCCTGGAAAATATAAACAAAAGAGGAGGGAAAATGTGTCTGTTTTTCACTTTTCATTTTTTTTATTTAATAACACACAGTGCTACTAAAAAACTTTTTAAAATAGTTTTTTTTTGGTATGATGTCGTCGGGGTGGGGCTAGAAACTGTAATAAGGGCGTGTTATTGACATATTATTATTATTTTTTAATTATTTTATTTACATTTTTTAAAAATTTTCTATTCATTTTTTTTATTGTTATTTTTTATTTTTTTTATATTGTGTCCCCATAAGGTCATAATAGACCTTTGGGGACATCTGATGACTTTTTTTTTTTTTTTTTTTTTTTTGTGAGGCAGCTGATTTCTCCTGTAACTGCCGTTACTATAGAGTTGATCTGGGACCCAGCCGCTCTAACACACACTGATCCCGGCGAATCATGAGACCGCTAGGTCAGAGGGGAGCCACATCATAGCGGCGCCCATAGCGGTGTATACAGCGCTTATTGAGCGCTGTATACACAGCGATTGGGAAGGCAGGGAAGGTAATAAACCTTCCCTGTCTTCTCTCTGGAAGCTCCGGCTGAAGTTACAGCTGGCTCTCCGTTTCAGCAGCTACACGATTTCGTGTAGCTGCTGAAATCTACTTGGACGTACCGGTACGTCATTGCAAAACAAGGTAACCACTTTCCGGATGTATATACCCAGTGGGTGGTCCAGAAGTGATTAAAGAGGACCTTTCATGTCCTCATGAAAGTGCTGTTTTATATACCACTAGAAAGCCGACAGTGAGCTGAATCCTGCGTACTGTCAGTTTTCCCGCTATGTGTCTGTTAGAAATAGATCTGGGACCTCTACAGTCGCGACTGTGAGGTTGCCAGTCTTTTCCTAACACATACTGTATTATTGTGACTTTCACTTTAAGGTCTGCTTGTTTGTTTGTCCCGAGCCTTTATTAGTTCACTTATGTCTCGTGTTCACCGCTGGCTATTCAGTTCTCTGGTGGTTAGCTCTCTGCTCCTCATCCTCCTGTACTGCGCTGCCCTCTAGTTGACGACCAAACCGACGACCTACGATATTTCTCTGCCATCTTGCCCGATGCCTGAAGCCGCCTCCTGCTTCCACGGACGTTTCTAGGCTGCCAGTCAACTCCTGAACTATTCTAGTGAGTGGTTCTAGTCTCCTGGGTTAGCTGTTACCTGTGGTGCTCCCTGCATTCAGTGTCTTCTCACGGTTGCAAATTCCAGCTGAAGGAATCTGCCAAGTCCATCCCCACCACTAGGGGCTCTGGTGAATACATCCGGAGGCTGGTTTTTGCTCAGTTGTTGGGGCTCTTAACCATAGTTTTTAGCGTACCTGGATCCTGGAACTAATTAGGCCTGTCTACATTACTGTATTTGCTTATAACAGTGTCCTGGGGCTGGAGATATCGGTAGTTTCGGCACCGACTTCCCCCACTGTCAGAAGGGTGTTTCTCGTAGCTCAGCGTCATTGCTGGGCGATAAGGAATGCTCCCTCTGACACTACAAGTCTATGGATGAGTACTGCCGGGGGGGCATTCCTCACAGCCCAGCAATGACACTGTGCTGTGGGAAACGCCCTTCTGACAGTGGGGAGAAGTCTGTGCCGAAACTAACGGCACTGATAGCTCCACCGCGGGGCACATACCGGGCAAGCCAACAGTGCGCTGAATTCAACACACTATCGGCTTTCTAACAGTATATATAACCGCAAGTGCATGAGGACATGAAAGATCCTCTTTAATTTCACCTTTTTTAGGGTGATACATTAATTCAAGTTATACGGTTGTATTTAGGTTACACATGCATTCCATATAGTGATGATGCTTCTAGTGATTCGGGTTTAGGAAATTCTCCACTTTATCTGTTTCATGATTTGTGATTTTATATATTTAATAAACTGAAATTTTACATATATTTTTGTTGTGTGAGCCTTCTATGGACATGTGGAAAGAGCTGAAAACTGCTGTTCACAAACGCTCTCCATCCAACCTCACTGAGCTCGAACTGTTTTCCAAGGAAGAATGGGCAAGAATTTCAGTCTCTCGATGTGCAAAACTGATAGAGACATACCCCAAGCGATTTGCAGCTGTAATCGCAGCAAAAGGTGGCACTACAAAGTATTAACTTAAGGGGGCCGAATAATTTGGCACGTCCCACTTTTCAGTTTTTTATTTTTTCCAAAAGTTTAAAATATCCAATAAATTTCGTTCCACTTCACGATTGTGTCCCACTTGTTGATTCTTCACCAAAAAAATTAAAATTTTATATCCTTATGTTTGAAGCCTGAAATGTGGCAAAAGGTTGAAAAGTTCAAGGGGGCTGAATACTTTCGCAAGGCACTGTAACTACCGACCTTTTTCTAACCTCCCCTTCATCTCTAAATTCCTGGAACGCTTGGTCTACTCCCCGCCTAATCGGCTATCTCTCTGCTAACTCTCTTCTGAACCCCTTACAATCAGGTTTTCGTGCATCAGGTTTTTGGGGATATGTTAAGACAAAAGAAAAGTGAAGGAAACCATTGGAGTCCTAAAGAACGAAAAGGGTGAAAAAGTTAACATGGTGGATCAGCAGGTGGAGTTACTAAATTCATATTTTGTATCCGTCTTCTCCCAAGAAATGGATGGTAATATCAACATTAATGGTGATAGTGATGAGGGGAATGAGGACTCCAAGCTGATTATAAGTGAAGATTTGGTAAGAGAACATTTAGCTAAGATTAAGGAAACCAAGTCCCCAGGACCGGATGATTCACACCCTAGAGTTTTAAAAGAATTAGCAGAGGAAATAACAGAACCCCTTGCAATAATCTTTAATAAGTAATGGGAAACAGGAGTGGTCCCTCTAGATTGGAAAAGGGCAAATGTGGTCCCCATTTACAAAAAGGGGAATAGGGACGACCCAGGAAATTATAGGCCGGTAAGTCTGACCTCGATAGTAGGAAAAATCTTTGAACAAATCGTTAAAGAACATTTAATTAGGTACCTGGATGGGAAGGCTTTAATTAATCAGAGCCAGCACGGCTTTATGCCTAATAAATCTTGTCAGACTAATCTTATTTCCTTCTATAATAAAGTCACTGAATGGTTGGACCAGGGAAATGCAGTGGACATAGTATATCTTGACTTTAGTAAGGCCTTTGATAAAGTATCACATAACATTCTTATTGAAAAAATGATCAAGTATGGCTTTGATAAAATATCAGTGAGGTGGGTTCACAATTGGCTTAATGATCGGGCACAACGAGTAATTCTAAATGGCTATACATCAAACTGGAAGAAAGTAAAAAGCGGGGTGCCGCAGGGCTCTGTCCTGGGCCCAGTACTTTTTAATATTTTTATAAATGATCTGGATGATGGGGTTAATGGGGAACTAATAAAATTTGCAGATGATACAAAGATAGGAGGAATGGCCAACACTAGAGAGGAGAGAGAATGCATCCAAAAGGACTTGGACACACTGGAACAATGGGCTGAGGTGAACAAAATGGTATTCAACAGGGACAAATGCAAAGTTCTACATCTGGATAACAGAAATGCAAGAAGCATATATAGTATGGGAGGAATAGTACTAAGTGAGAGTACAGGGGAAAAGGATCTGGGCATAATAATAGATCGCAAATTCAACATGAGTCAACAGTGCGGTGCGGTGGCTAAAAAGGCTAATAAAATTCTAGGATGTATCAAGACGAGCATTGAAGCTAGATCAAGAGAGGTAATTATTCCGCTGTACTCTGCCCTGGTCAGACCCCACCTGGAATACTGTGTACAGTTCTGGGCTCCCCAGTTTAAGAAAGACATCGATTTATTGGAGCAGGTCCAGAGAAGAGCAACCAAAATGGTGGAAGGTCTACAAACCATGTCCTACGAGGAGAGGCTAAAAGAATTGGGACTGCTTAGTTTGCAGAAGAGAAGGCTAAGGGGAGACTTAATAGCAGTATTTAAATATCTGAAAGGTTGTCACAGTGCAGAGGGATCTACCCTTTTCTCATTAGCAGAAGGAAGCACGAGAAGTAATGGGATGAAATTAAGGGGAAGGAGATTCAGATTAGACATTAGGAAAAACTTTCTAACAGTAAGGGTAGTGAGAGAGTGGAATAGGCTGCCACGGGAGGTGGTGAGTTCTTCATCAATTGAAATCTTCAAGCGGAAACTGGATAGGTATATAGCTGGGATGTTTTAGGAATTCCTGCTTTTGCAGGGGGTTGGACTCGATGGCCCTTGAGGTCCCTTCCAACTCCAACTCAAACAAACAAACAAACAAACTACACTCTACAGAAACGACCCTCACAAAAGTCTCCAACGATCTCTTGACGACTAGATCTAAAGGGAACTATTCACTACTTATTCTTCTGGATTTCTCAGCAGCATTTGACACTGTAGACCACCAACTCCTCCTCACTATGCTCCACTCTATTGGCCTCAGGGATAACACTCTCTTGGTTTTAGTCCTATCTTTCTGACCGCTCATTTAGTGTATCATTCGCTGGTGCTATTTCTTCTCCTCTGCCCCTTGCGGTTGGTGTTCCTCAAGGCTCGGTCCTAGGTCCCCTCCTCTTCTCTCTGTACACAGCCCCAGTTGGACAAACCATTCGCAAATTTGGCTTTCAATACCATTTTTATGCAGATGATACCCAACTATATACCTCATCCCGTGACATCACCCCTGCACTACTACAGAACACCAGTGACTGTCTCTCTGCTGTCTCTAACATTATGTCTTCTCTGTATCTGAAACTGAATCTTTCAAAAGCTGAACTTCTTGTGTTCCCTCCATCTACTAACTGACCTAGCCCTGATATCTCCATTTCTGTATGTGGCCTTACTATTAGCCCGAGGTGGCATGCCCGCTGTCTGGGGGTTGTGTTTGATTCAGATCTCACCTATACCCCACATATTCAGTTACTTGCATGCTCTTGCCACCTGCACCTTAAAAACATCTCTAGAATTCGCCCTTTTCTCACTGTGGAAACATCAAAAACCTTCATTGTCGCTCTGATTCTCTCTCGTCTTCACTATTGCAATTCTCTTCTATTTGGACTTCCTCTTACTAAACTCTCCCCACTACAATCTGTCCAGAATGCAGCTGCCAGACTAATCTTTCTGTCAAACCGGTACACAGACGCATCTACCTTGTGTCAGTCACTGTATTGGTTGCCCATCTATCACAGAATACAATATAAAATTATCACACTGACCCACAAATCCACCCATAGCGCTGTGCCCCCCATATCTCCTCTCTCGTCTACTGCCCTAACTGTCCTCTCCATTCTGCTAATGACCTTAGACTTGCATCCTCTGTTATCCTATCATCCCACTCCCGTCTCCAAGACTTTTCTTGAGTTGCACCGATGCTCTGTAATGCTTTACCCCAGACAATCCGATTAATCCCCAACTACAGCAGCTTTAAAACTGCCCTAAAATCACATCTGTATGGTCAGGCTTATCACGTGACCTGATCACAGTGTAGTGTGCGGAGGTGGAGAACAATAATACCTTTTATCCTTCCTCCTCTGTTCCTCAGATCCTGTCCTCTCCAGCTAAAAGTTACACTGCACTCCCTGCACTTAGTATCTGTTAATTCACAGATACTGGCTTGTGACAGGTTCATACAGCTTCAGTTATACAACCCTTTCTATTAAAAGATGGCTGGACCATGGTAGCAAACAAGCCCTCTGACCTCTTGTGTCCCCCTATCACCTCATAGAATGTAAGCTCTTGCGAGCAGGGCCCTCACTCCTATTGTTTGATATGTTTATTTCGTTGTCACATCGTAATGTCTCATGTGTCCTCTGATTTGTAAAGCGCTACGGAATATGTTGACGCTATATAAATAAAGCTATTATTATTATTATTATTAGGTATGTTTGTATAGTCTAGGGTCCCATCTGAATGAGATCCCCTTGTCAGGGCAGATGGGCTCTCACAGTTTTATCAAATGGTGTGCCAAGATCCTCAAATTAATATACATAGATAATGATTATAACAGTAATGCAAATCACTGAGAGACTGATAATTTACACTGGGACAGTCATCATCCTTCAGCGTGAGGCATACCTAAGGGTCAGTTTCTGAGGGCCTGCAGGAGCTGTTCCTCTTTGGGTGGATTTCAGATACAGTCTAACTTACTCCGTAATCGAATTCAGAATAGGGGTTCTCTGAGGAAGGTTATTTGATCTGCCTATGTGAATGCGCTTAATAAAAATAGGAGTTAGTTGGGAGCGTGGCCTGAAGCTCGATGCTGTAGGATGCACTGTCCTGGAGCTAGGGTCCTGCACTGTAACTACTGGACCTGCCAGCCCCAGCACATATAAGTATGAGTAAGCATTTTCCCAAGAAGACCCTCCCAGGGACTCCTCTGTCCTCCATTGCGGAGTTCCTGGACCTGATACTTTCCTCCTTTGCATCTTCACCGCCACTGTGCCCTAGAGCAGTCCCTGCTCCAAAGAGGTCATGATCCACCCCTCCTCCAGCTATGGGGTATGAAGATCGATTCCCCGCTGACAGCAACAGCCCCTCTGCACAGATGCCGGGGCCATCTTCTCTACAGACCCGCACATCCTCTGCTGCCCACGTGTTGGAATCCCAATCCAGTGCTCCTCCATTCTCACAGGTTGGTCCTGTTTGCAACTCTGCCCTGTTAGCCCATCTCTATTCCTCACCTCCTACAGCTGGGGTCCATATGAAGAACTTCAGAGTTCCTTCTCTGACCCAGGCCCCTTATACTAATCCTCCTGGCAATTGGGCAGAAGAAGTAAACTTTGGGGCTACACCCAGCATGTCCCCCTATGCCGCCTCAGGTCACGTGGATGCAAGAAAGGCATGTTGCTAGAAAGGCAAGATACCCCCCTTACAGTTACCACCGAACTGGTCTAACTGACAAAACAAGACTTCCAGTCCCTTGTTGCGGAAGTCACTGACACGTGTTGTGCTGAAACATCAGTGGTGCGGAGGGACCTCCATCACATTGCTTCAAGAGCTGAAACCTTAGAGGACTATCATGAGGCCACAAGGGCCTACATCTCTCAGTTACAATCCACGGTCTTCTCTCAATCTGCTGTGGTCAAAGACATTCATTGTCATCTTGAGGACCCTTGAAGCCATTTTTAACCTCCTCTTGCGTGAACGCCCTTCACATAAGATCAAATGGGATAGGACACACAGGGCTCTGCAACCCAAGGGCATGGGGGTGACTCATTGGGATGTTATATGCTGCATTCATGATTTGCTTTAAAGGAAGCTATCATGGTTAAGGCACGACAGTCTAAGGACTTTGAATTTGATGGTGCTAAGATCCAACTCTACCAAGACCTATCCTGGGTCACCCTCCAGAAGAGACATCACCTCCGTCCTCTCCTCCAGCTCCTGAGAGATCATCAGCTCCCCTAAAGGGGTTTTTCTCTTTGCCTAAACTGCCCAGCGAGACGGCCGCTCTGCTACCCTGCGATCCTTTGAGGACCTGCACCCCTGTTGTGAGACTCTGGGGATCTCCGTTCTGGATTTGTCTAATTGGGAGCTGAGTTCACCTCCTCCGCCGCCACTTCTCCTATGGCAACAGAAGAAGTCAAAATGTTGACATCTTCCACACCTGTTGGTGTCTCCACGGAAGCCCAAGGTCAATCCCCATCCACCATGACTTTACTTTTCTCTTCTCAGGTCATCATTCCTCTGGATGCTGTGATATCCTTGTATTATTTGTAGTTCCTGCAGGTTCCGGTTCTATTGTTTTTATACTATTTTGAACATTGTGCAGGGTGGGAAGCCTCTCACCCAGTATCTGATCCTAGTCTCCCCCTATTTCTTAAGCCCCTAAGGCTTCCTTATGCCGCGACCTGGAATTTTTGGCCACCCCCCTCCTACCGGGCCTCTGACCTGCTGTGTTCCCCTTTGGTAGTTACACTTGGTCCCGGTTGGATTATCACTTTTGACCCTCCATGTAAGCCCCATGTCAGGAGATTTAGTCCTGTCTATAATTCATTTGATTGCGGGTTTATTAGTCCTGCACATGCTATGTTATGTTGCAATTTCCATGTTTTTCCTAGTTTCTGTTCCCCCCCCCCCATCTCTCCCTCCCCTCCCCCTCTTCCCTCTGCCTCCTTTCTTTTAGATCCAGAGTCGGGTTGCTACTGATTGCTTCTGTTGTGATGGCCCTCCATTTGATATTTGCTGGTGATTCCCCTCAACTCTCGGTGAATCAGGTGATGCCTACTCTATCATTTACATTCCACTTAATTCTGCTTCCTAATGGTCAAGAGTGTGACTCTGAATGTTAAAGCGGTTGTCTGGGATAAACTAAAAATTTAACACTAAGCTAAACCCCCTCCCCCCGCCTAACTTATAATATGCTCCCTTTAAAAAAAATGCATATTTACCCATTTATCATGTGACCGCCCCAGCCACATTTTCTGATTTACTGGTGATGTTCCGTTTCCCCGTTTCCAGAAACAGAACGTAACCAATATTTCCCCACCCCCAACCCCATCATACTTACCTGTCTTCATGTCCTCTTCTTCTGCTGGGCATGAAGTGTCACTTTCTTCAGGGGAGCCAGCGCCTGCGCAAAAGAGCACTCCAGGTCTATTGCGCAAATGCTGGCAGAAGTGAATAGGAGAAGCAGTGGGCCTCCCACGCATGCGCAATAGAACAGCTCTATTGCACACACGCGAGTAGAAGTCAAGCGAAGAGGAGACAGCGGCACAGAAGAAAATGATCTCCAGGACAAGAAGACAGGTAAGTATGATGGGGTGGGGAGGGGGTTGGAGGACTGAATTAATTAGTTACTGTAGGTAGGTAGGGCTAGTAGTCCACGGGCTAGCTAGGGAATCAGGGAGGGGGTGTTGGAGAAGGAGGGGGAGGGAGTGAGAGGGGGATCTGAGTGAACAGCAATGCATCATGGTAGTTGTAGGCTAAGACAGCAGGAAGCTAACCATGTAAACAAATGCAGAGGATGCCAGGAGCTCCCAGATATCACTCAAAACACTGCTAAAGGTATTTGGGTGCACTTATTAACCCATTAATAGCACTAACAGACCTTTTTTTAAAAAAAAAATGTTTCCCCAGAAAACCCCTTCAAGGGCCCGGGCTCCAATGCCAAGAGGCATCTGCTGTCACGAGAGCTGCGGTCCCCCCGAGCAGATGTGGCATTTCTCCACAAGACCCACTATGACCACTCTGGCATCTTCCAGTTTGCGTGACATTACTTTTCCCATGCTTATTCTGCTGTTCACAGTCGCTGGAAGGCTGTGTGAACATACTATTACCTCGCTCCTGTCTCATCGCAGTCACGGCTTACCACCCCAAGGCAGGTATATTATCCTGGAGGGTATTCTCCATGGGCAACCTGTTGTCCTCTTCAATGTCTATGCTCCAAATGTTTCCCAGATACCTTTTTTGCGCCGGGTTCTGGGTCGCTTGCATGGGTCGCTTGCGGACTTACTCTGAAGCGGCCTGGCTGCTTGGCAAAGATTTTAATATGATCTTCTCTGAACTAGTGGATAGACTTTCCATAGATGATAGACCACCACGGAGCTCGCAGTTCAGGCTCGCCATGGACTTTTGTCAACTGATCAGATCCCATGCCTTGTATGACTTGCAGCGGGTTGAGAACCCCTCTGGTCACTCCTATACCTTCTTCTCACACCCCCATAAACTCCACACTAAGATCAACTATTTCTTTGGTAATGCCTTGACGCTTTGCTTGCTCACTGGTGCAGAAGTTGGCCCCATTTCTTGGTCCGACGACGCTCCAGTGACGGTTTCCCTGTCCCGTGTGCCGTCCCGTCTAGGCGGTGCCACTGGTGCCTCAATGAGGCCCTTTTTAAAACCCCCTCCTCCCAGTCCACCCTACGTGCACACCTGACAGATTACTCTAAGAAGAACAAGGGAACCATGTCCTCGTTAGCGATCCTTTGGTAGGCACATAAAGCGGTTATGCATGGGCATTGTATAGCTCTGGCGAATTGGCTTAAAAAGAATAAAGCAGCCCAGGAGAGCGCTCTAGTGACTAAGATCCAGACACTTACCTCCCGCCTAACGAACCGACCCTCCCTTTCGGTCCTCTGCCAATCGGTGGCAGCCTATGGGATTTAGTGCACCATGCGACACAACGCCTCCTCTTATGCACTCACCGGCGCTATTATGAATGGAGCAACAAGGCGCATACCCTTATGGCTAAGACCCTACAAGACTCTTATGCCACCTCCATCCCTCATGTTGTATGTGATGCTAAGGGTAATCCTCAGCATCACCCCAATGTCATCTCCATGGCCTTCCACAACTATTATACCAAGTTGTACAATCACGCCTCTCATTGGACCTCGACGCTGTGTATGCGGGACTTCCTAGCATCTTGTGGTCTGTACTTCCTTCCACCTGAGGCCCTGGCCTCCTTTAACTATCCTTTTACAGATGAGGAGATAGCGGGGGTCCTGAAGGTCCTTCTGAATGGTAAAGCTCCGGGTCAAGATGGATTCACTTACCTATACTATAAGACATCCCAGGTTGACCTTCTCCTCCATTTGAGAAATTTATACAACTCTTTCTTGGGGGGGTGCCGCTATCCCTCCGTTGATGCTGCACTCCCACCTAACCTTAGTTCCCACACCTTATAAGACCCCCAGGAATATTCTAGCTATAGGCCCAGGTTCGAGCCTTGTATTCTACACCCTCAGCTGCAATAAAACTCCTTCACTCCTCCTCTGGCACCCTCCCCATCAGCAATGGCACCTGGCAGGGCTGCCCCCTTTCTCCTCTAATTTTTGTACTTTGTATCGAGCCATTGGTGGCATGTATACGTCGAAACCCTGATATTACGGGCATTAGAGTTCAGGACAGGGGTTTAAAAATTTCGCTCTTTGCAGGTAATGTACTTCTTAGTCTAACTAATCCTCACACCTCCCTGCCTTCCCTCATGAAAACCTTCCATGACTACAGTCAACTATCGAGGTACAAAGTTAATTCCTCTAAGATGGAGGCCCTCTCCCTCAATATTTTTGACTCGATTGTACAGCTACTACGCAGCAATTTTAACTTCCAATGGCAATAGCAGTGGATTAAATTTCTGGGAATCCATCTTTCTCCCTCCTATACTACTCTGTACTCTGTGAATTACCTCAGGCGGTTCAATAAACTCAAGACACTGCTGGAGAAGTGGCGGCATTTACATATTTCCCTGCTGGTTAGAATCTCTGCTGTAAAAATTACCCTGCTTCCTAAACTGTTATATTTCTTTGCGACCCCCCCAGTGGGGGGTCCCCTGGTCGGACCTTCGCTACTTGCAGAGGGCCATATTACAATTAATTTGGTACACTGAACGTCATCAGATCGCTAGTTCTGTTATGTTGGCAGGGAGGAAGGTTGAGGGTTTGTCGGTTCCACACCTTCTTCATTATTATTGGGCCACCCACCTGCAATGCATTCCTTTCTGGGCTTCATCTCAGGAGTATACAAAGTGGGTGGAGATTGAAGCTGTGTCTCGCCCCCATGCACGTTAATGCTCTCTTTGGGACCTGAACTCCCCTTCCCATCCTGACCCCCTCATTGGGTCCCATACGCTTTACAAGGGCGGTTTGGTCTGCATGTTCTGGCCTATTCCCCCTTGCCTCACAGAAATTCTGCATGATTTCCTTCTTATATAATCTGCTCCTCCCGGGGGAAATGTCGGCTTCTATGATACGCCGTTGGTTCAGAGCTGGCTTCTTTCAATTAGCTGATATGCTTGACCCTCTGACTCTGGAGCTCAGGCTCTTTGATTATCTTACTTCAACACTGAACCTCCCTCGAACCAAATGGTTTTATTATAGCCAAATTACCCACTTCAAGTTCTCTCATTTTGGCTCTTTACAGATCTTTACCCCTACTGTCTTTGAGAAGTTGTGTAGGTCAGGCACCTCTACTAAGGGTCTTACCTCCACCATTTATCAACTTCTATCCTCTCCTGAGGGTCAACCCACAGATTAATGACTAGGTGGGAGGAAACAATTTCCTCAGTACAATAAATAATAAAGGTAAAAGTGTGCGTACACAGATACCTGCAATGGCGCCTCTGAAATATGCAGTACAAGCCCTTGGTGGGGTATTGGCGATAGTCTAGGAGGTAACTGAAATGTTCCTTGTGGTGGGTGTTGTAAGCTGCACTTCATTAACCTCTCGCACTTCATTGACCTACAACTACAAGAAATAGTCCTCCAGCTTCCATCCTTCCTCAAAGACTCCACCCAACTAATTAACCATCTCAAACAGATTAACACCATTCAAGTGACAAAAAAATAACTGGGCGCTATTAACAGCAGACATCTCAGCCTTATATTCAAACATTCCTCACTCACAAGGCATCACAGCTATTGACCATTTTCTTTCTAAAAAACATTTAATGCCACCACTCCAACATACTTTTATCCTTGACAGCATATGATTTATTTTGGAACAAAACATTTTCTCATTCCAAAACAACATATATAAGGGGCTGTGCCATGGGTACACAATTTGCACCTTCATATGCTAACCTATACATGGGCTTCCTCGAAAACCTACATATCTCACCTCCGAACTCAAAAAACCCACACATTATATTCTACAAGAGGTATATCGATGATTTATTTTTCATCTGGGACAGAGATGAAAAATCGGCCTCCGACTTCATCACCTGCCTCAATAATAACGAATTAGGACTAACTTTCACACACCATTACTCCACTGATAGAATTAAGTTTTTGGACCTACTAATCTCAAAAACCTCTAACAACTCTTTTTCCACTGAAACATGCTTCAAAACTGTTGATGTCAACAGTTACCTTGACTACAAAAGTGCCCACTACACACCATGGCTCAATAATATTCCATACAGCCAGTTCCAATGCATTTGTATAAACTATGACAATGATGCAATTTTCAAAAAACAATCCAGTATATTAAAAAGCAGATTCAATGAGAAACACTAGCCCAAATCCATCATTGCCAACGCCATACAAAAAATTTCCAAACTATCCCAAGAGTCCTGTCTGAAAGTAAAGAAAAAAATCCGGTCCAGATGAACCAGAAAAACAATGAATAATAATAAAACAGTCTAACCAAATCAAATTTCATTACAACATACAACTCTAGTCACAAAAAAATCCAGTCCATACTCTCCCAACACTGGAAAGTTCTGTTAAGTGACCCACACTTACAGAAGCATCTTTCCGAACAACCGTAGAGCCACCACTCTGCGCAACCATTTAGCACCTAGTAGACTTTGCCCTATTACCACCCAGAAAAATACATGCAACTCACTACCCACAACTAAAGGGGTGTTCAAATGTGGGCATTCTAGGTATGCTTGCTGCCCCAACATTAAACACAAAGCTACGTCCTACACATTAAACACTATGAAGGAAACATTTACCATCAATTCCTTATTAAATTGCAATTATAACTATGTCATTTACCTACTGGAGTATCCATGCAAACTCCAGTATGTAGGACGCACCATTCAGCCCCTCCATAATAGGATGAATAGCCATCGCTCAAATGTCAATAAAGGTTTCGAAAAACACAATCTGTCACTACACTTTTCCATTAAACACCATCAAAATTTCAATTGTATCTCTATTCTACCCATTGAACAGATCCCTATATCCGAGCACAATCGATACCTAAAACTCAGGCAACAGGAGTCTTTCTGGATATACAAATTAGGCACACTAGTCCCCAATGGTCTCAATGATACTGTTGAATCCTCCTTTTAAATCAAAGATTCCGAACATCCCAATATCTCTCTTATTACTTACACTCCGATTATCTCTTTCACTTTCTCTCTACTGTCCTCTTTTTTGTTCTCCCATTCCCCTCTCTCCCTTTCTGTTCCTCCCTTTCCACACCATTCCTATCACCTCCCTCCACTCTCCTTTTTTTTTATTTTTTATTATTATTTAATTATTGATTATTTATTATTATTTTATTATATTTTATTTAGTTTCTTCTATTATTTATATCCCTTTTCACTAATACCCTTCATACTTCTCATTTCTCTCTACTTCCCTCCCTCTCCCCCTTGTTTCTTCTTTCTTTCTCTTTTTCTCCGCCTTTTCCACTCCCTCTCCCCCTTACACACACATTGTTCTGATCACTGCAACAAGACATGTGCATCCCCCAGCTGCCGCTCACTAACAACTTATTGTGCACCCCTGAGTGGACACAGCTTCTGAACCTGTGCTCCACTCTGCCTGCATCTGCACATGCTCCAGCCTCGCTCCCACCCACCCCACCCCTTTCCCTAAATACTCTCAGTACTTATCTCTAGTCTGAAGTTCTGTCCCACACAGCTCCATTTTCTGGGTAAGTGACCTTCCATCTTCTACTTGTTTGGACTCATTCTATATGTTTGGACGCAATATACTAGCCATTTATCATGCTTACACCACTCTTATTTTATAACATCATCCTTGCATCACTCCACTATATCACTTGCATTTCCCCCATACGGAATCCCACACATTCATGCACACGTTCATCTCATCATATTATCATACCCCTCATACCCATTTTACCCCACATTGGTTCACATTTACCATTCAGCACTCGATCTCCAACTATCATCCTTTGCACAGCATCAGTCTCTCTTTTGTAATGTAATTACATCATTATTATTACTTTGATCGCTATTGTTATCACTACTCTATAAGAAATATCACTATCTTACCCCATCTGATCATTACCACTACCACAGTTGCTCTACTCTGTCCCGCTTAACCTATCACTGCTTGTCTTCTCATATGTATCCCCCGAATCGTAGCTGATAGCTGTACTATAACCTTCATGTATTACCATCTCACACGACTTATTATGCATAAGTCCCTCATTAATTAATTATTCATTTCTGTAGACATTTTATGTCACACCAATATATGGCTACCACATTTTGTATTTTATATTTGTTTTATATCCATTGACTTATTTATTCGACTACTGGATTTTATGTTTATGTTCATGCTTATTTTTTATATACTTATATATTTATTTATTTATTTATTTATTTATTTATTTATTTATATGTACTGTATGTCTCTGTCATTTATTACTCAGTTGGCCTGATGAAGACACACTGTTAGTGTCGAAACGCGTTGCCTTTTTGGAATAAAAGCTATTGGAACCATGACTGTTCTTCTACTCATTATTGCAGTTTCTGCATATTCCATCTGGGTACAGCAGCGCTCAATTAGTCCCCTACCCTTTTTAACCTTACGTGTATATGTCCAGCAGTACAATGGTTTATATGGTCATGGGCATCCAAATCCTCTACTTTTAGGGAAGTGCAATATAAGATCCTCATGCACTGGTACCATACCTCTGCCCTTCTCCATTCCCTGAATCCTTCAATCCCCTACAATGAGGTTGCTGGCAATGCAACTCATTTATAGGCTCACTGTACCACATTTTTCTGGGATTGCCCCCTGATACGAGGCTATTGGAGGGGAGTCAAAACCATTTCTGACAACCTC
Organism: Leptodactylus fallax; assembly: GCA_947044405.1. Classification (NCBI taxonomy): domain Eukaryota; kingdom Metazoa; phylum Chordata; class Amphibia; order Anura; family Leptodactylidae; genus Leptodactylus; species Leptodactylus fallax. The sequence goes on from CAMRHE010000041.1 coordinate 3,035,353, forward strand.
TTTCTACATTCGGTGTCATTGGACCACTTTATCCATTTGCTTAACCTATCACCAAGACAGATGGGGAAGAAGTCTTGCAAACTCTTACTCTAGCTCTGCCCTGCAGCTAAATCCCTCATAGCTTTACATTGGAAATCAGTTATCCCCCCCCCATCCTACCCTGACCTCATTGCTTGAATCAAGAAATCCTTAACTTGGAATATCTGACGCAGTCTGGTCCCTATGGGATACTTATTGTATGCTGCAAGATCTCTGACCTCCTTCCCCTCCTCTTTTTTTCTGCCCTCTGTTTGTCTTCCTTGTCCTGGTGTTTTATCTGTTCTGCCCTCTTTTTTATTGGTTCTCCATTTTATTGTATTTCTCCCAAGCAGTTTTGGATTTACTGTTTGTTTATTATATTGTAAACTCTAATAAAAAATACATAAAAAAAAAAAAAAAAAAAATAGGAGTGAATTGGTACCTAGGATACCACAGAAGGAGGCTCATGTATGTAGGATTATGGGTACATATGATGACTACCTTTCTAACATTTATAAAATTCTGCGGGTATCCTTTATGTGGATAATGATCTCTCAGGTGTTATCATAAAAGAGCCATCCATTATATTCAGGAGGGGCCGAACCTTTGGGAACGTATAGTACACAGCCACTACACTAGACCACAAATACTGATCATGGAATAACGTCTAATAAAGTGATTGGTATTTTACTTGTAGTAGCTGTGTTGCTTGCCCCTTTGTGGCTTGTACTAAGAGTGTCATGAGCTCCTCTATGGGCTATGTTTATCATCCTCGCGACTTTTATCATTGTCGCCGTAGTGGGGTTGTGTATTTATGTCAATGCACCTGTCCAAAAGATTATATTGGAAAAACAAAAAGGGTGTTTCATTGAAGGATGGGGTAACATATCAATGATATAGAATACTATGGATGTCTGGAAGTGGTTAATCTTTCACCTGTTGTATAATCACTCACGTCTACAGACCCACTCAGATGTCTGTGTTCAGTCTGACATTTCCTAGTACGGTACAGAACTGAACTGAACTCACAGCATCTCAGAGATTTATGATTCTTTACATTCCTGAAATATGTGGGTGCACTATAACATACTCAAATGGTGCTTTTAATATGCGAGAGTAGACCCATGATAGTTTGGGAGTTCACAGGATCAAATATGAGTCATGGTCCAGGAAATGTGGCCAACACACGGACATTTCTCAGACCAAACATGGCCACCTGAGTGATTATACTATATCAATATTGGTGGGATTGGCTGACCACCTAAAGTGTTTGGGAATTACCAATCCCCCCCCCCCCAACAGCACATGTCAGAGGAGATGGCTGGGGTAGTTGGATTTTAACATTCAATATCATTTTGTTCTTGAGGAAATAAGCAGCCACAGAGGAGTCTGGCAGTGGCTCTACCCATTTAGTTGAGAATTCAGTCGACAGTGATCTGAATAATTGGAATAAAAAATGTCAGAACGATTAAACTATAAAATTATTTATCCAATACAGTCAATGCTGTAAAAATAAATCACTCTTTATATGGTCATTATTATTTTTTTCACGCAATGTCTACATGTAAATGGTACTTAACTATTAGCACTGAAATATTTCACTTTCTTTCTTACAGCTGTGGGCTTTCTTGTTTGTTTTGTTTCTGGTTAGTGATGCGAGAGGAAGAACAATGGAAGGAGTGCCAATATGCCTTGCTGTTTCACTTTTTATGTGAAATTTATTTCAGCAATTTAAATTCCATCTGAATTACATATCAGTGTTCCTAGCACCCCAGGCTAATGAATATGTATAAAATTGCGATTCATCAAAAAATGTCATCCATTCCACTTGTGTGTTGGGGAAACAGAAGATAAAATTCTGAATCACATAGCCACTTTTAAATCAGGCAGGTGTACCTGAATGGAAGTGTAAGGAATTTATAAAGTTATGGGTCTGGGAAAGTGGTGATGCAAAAAAAATTGTGGAGGAAAGGATTTTACTGTGCAAAAATAGTAAAGCTTCAAAAAAGCTATACAAATTTGGTATCGATGTAATCATATTAACTCAGAGAATAAGTGTATCAGGTAATTTAAGCCCCACAATGAATGGCGCAAAATGTATAGTGTTAAATGACAGTGGAGGAATTGCTTATTTTTTCAATTTCATCTCAGAAAGAATTAATAAAAGTTAGTCAGTGAGATATATGTACCCCAAAATAGTGCCATTAAACACTACAACTTGTCCCACAAAAACAAGCCCCTCAAACAATTATATTGACAGAATAATTAAAAAGGTATGGCCCCGATATGCAACAATAGAAAACAATAAAATAGCTTGATCATTGAGGTGTAAAACAGGCCAGTCTCTAAAGGGTTAAGAATTGGAATGTTGGTGACCCATTATAGTCCATGCAGTCCATCAATCCACCAGGCATCAGTGATGCAAAGGATCTGCCTCTTCAGTTATTTTCATTGTTCTGCTCCTACAGTGAAAATAACATACAGTGGGGAAAAAAAGTATTTAGTCAGCCACCAATTGTGCAAGTTCTCCCACTTAAAAAGATGAGAGAGGCCTGTAATTGACATCATAGGTAGACCTCAACTATGAGAGACAAAATGAGAAAACATATCTAGAAAATCACATTGTCTGATTTTTTAAGAATTTATTTGCAAACTATGGTGGAAAATAAGTATTTGGTCACCTTCAAACAAGCAAGATTTCTGGCTCTCACAGACCTGTAACTTCTTCTTTAAGAGGCTCCTCTGTCCTCCACTCATTATCTGCAGTAATGGCACCTGTTTGACATTGTTATCAGTATAAAAGACACCTGTCCACAACCTCAAACAGTCACACTTCAAACTCCACTATGGTGAAGACCAAAGAGCTGTGGAAGGACACCAGAAACAAAACTGTAGACCTGCACCAGGCTGGGAAGACTGAATCTGCAATAGGCAAGCAGCTTGGTGTGAAGAAATCAACTGTGGGAGCAATAATTAGAAAATGGAAGACATACAAGACCACTGATAACCTCCCTCGATCAGGGGCTCCACACAAGATCTCACCGTCAATAACACACTACACCACCAGGGACTCAGATCCTGCAGTGCCAGACGTGTCCGCCTGCTTAAGCCAGTACATATCCGGGCCCATCTGCAGTTTGCTAGAGAGCATTTGGATGTTCCAGAAGAGTATTGGGAGAATGTCATATGGTCAGATGAAATCAAAGTAGAACTGTTTTGTAGAAACACAACTCGTTGTGTTTGGAGGAGGGTGAATGCTGAGTTGCATCCAAAGAACATCATACCTACTGTGAAACATGGGTGTGGATGTTTCTCTGCAAAGGGACCAGGACGACTGATCTGTGTACATGAAAGAATGAATGGGGCCATGTATCGTGAGATTTTGTCTGCAAACCTCCTTCCATCAGCAAGGGCATTGAAGATGAAACGTGGCTGGGTCTTTCAGCATGACAATGATCCCAAGCACATCGCCAGGGCAATGAAGGAGTGGCTTCGTAAGAAGCATTTCAAGGTCCTGGAGTGGCCTAGCCAGTCTCCAGATCTCAACCCCATAGAAAACCTTTGGAGGGAGTTGAAAGTCCGTGTTGTCCAACGCTTGTCCCAAAACATCACTGCTCTAGAGGAGAGCTGCATGGAGGAATGGGCCAACATACCAGCAACAGTGTGTGCCAACCTTGTGAAGACTTACAGAAAATGTTTGACCTCTGTCATTGCCAACAAAGGATATATAACAAAGTATTGAGATGAACTTTTGTTATTGACCAAATACTTATTTTCCACCATAATTTGCAAATACATTCTTTAAAAATCAGACAATGTGATTTTCTGGATTTTTTTTTTTCTCATTTTGTCTCTCATAGTTGAGCTCTACCTATGATGACAATTACAGGCCGGCCTCATCTTTTTAAGTGGGAGAACTTGCACAATTGGTGGCTGACTAAATACTTTTTTTCCCCACTGTATAGTCTAATGCTAAATCTTTATCTTTTGTGGTGATTGAATGGATACATCCCCCTTTCCCAGGGGTGGTTATTGGGATCAAAGGATATTGCAAAAAGAAACATAATGGATTTATCATTTAAAATCATATAGGTTCATATGGTTTGAATAAAGCATTTTCATTTGTAAGCTTCCTCTAGTATGGGTATATAATACATCACATTTCATGTTGACTGTATTTCTGCTATTATGACTTGATTCCTTGCCTTTATGAGATTATTATTAAGGTTTGAGAGTCCCCGATTTTCGGTGGACCTTTTCGGTGGGCAAGGGAATATATAGTACATGTTACTCAGCTGTGCATCGGACGAATTACAAGGTCTTTCTTATTTCCTCGCATTTATTTACCCAACATTCTGATTTCAAGATCCACCCATTTACTATTACAGATCATGCCCCAATCTCTCTTTTTTTAACATTAAAAAATTCAGCTCACTGTCGACTTTCCCGTTATGTGCCCCGGGGCTGGAGATATCAGTGCCGTTAGTTTTCTGCCCATCATCAGAAGGGCGTGCCTGACAGTCTAGCTGGGCTGTGAGGAATGCCCCCCCCCCCGACTGTACTCGTCCATAGCTCTGTACTGTCAGAGGGGGCGTTCCTTACCACCCAGCGATGAGACTGACCTGTGAGGAATGCCCCCCCAGTACAAGTCTATGGACAAGTACAGTCAGGTGGAGCGTTCCTCACAGCCCAGCTAGACTGTCAGGTATGTCCTTCTGACGATGGGCAGAGATCGGTGCCGATATCTCCAGCCCCGGGGGGCATAATGGGAATTCAGCGCACTGTCGGCTTTCTAGTGGTATTTAAAACCGCAATTGCCTGAGGACATGAAAGGTCCTCTTTAAGTAATCCCCGCTCCTGCTCTAGGACCTGGAGATTCCCATCTTACTTAGCAGAGTCAGAGGATTTTAAACACCTCCAACAAGCCCAGCTTTTTACATCAATCATTAATATCTACAACTTAACTGATTCTGGTGCAGATGGAATTTTTTCTCTAGCTCCTACCATTCCCAAGCAATCAATGCTGTTAGTTTCGTTGTGATGTACTATTTAGTCTCTGTACTGTCAGAGGGCGGTGTCAGGCAGGAGCAGACAAGGCATGTGATTCTGAGTTCTGACACTGGCTGCCTTTGATTGGAGCTCATAATTACAACCCCTGCCTGATGTTGCCCTTTTGACATTACAGAGCTTAAATCAGGCACCAAAACTTAGTGTGCTTGTCGCTTGGGTATGGTGGAGACTAGAGAGAAAATTCCAACTGTGCTGGAATCAGTGGAGCAGTGCCTATTAATAGATGCTAAGAATTTGATTTGTTGGAGTTGGTGAAAGGTACTCTTTTAAGGTTTTTCTGAGGATCTACTGGAATACCTTGGACCATGATGATATCCCGGTCACTACTTAACCAACAGACTTATGATACAGTTAACAGACATTAGACGCCTTTGTGCATTCTCAGTTGCAATGGCAGGTCCACCTGACTCAAAGTAAATTTCTTTGATGGGCCAACAGTACAGGCAAATTACTGTCAATGCTTTCTAGACAGAGGCAGATGGCCAAACCTGTATTAACCTTGTGGGATCACGTCTTGTCACTACAGACTAGGGTCAGATTTCTCACATATTTTATGATTACTGTAAGGATTTATACAGGGTGGAACCTTCCTATTCCCATGATATTCATTTTTTTCTTGCACTCATGGATTTGCGTACCTTCTCTGTGGATTAGAAAGACTTTTTGGACTTTGCAATCTGAGAGCAGGAGGTATAGCAAGATATCTCTGCAGCATGCAATAGCAAAACTCCAGGTCAAGATGGCTACTCTTTTGAATATTACAAAATACTATCTCCAGAGATTGTTCTCTTACTCACTCATTGTACGATGAGATATTTTGGGACATGGGCAGGGTTGAACACTGTATCCTGTATAGTCTTGATGGATATAGCTGGATATGGCCCCTTTGTTAGTATAATCATGTAGGCAAATATGTTACTTAATTATGACTCTGGCCAATCAATTTTAATCTATCCTGCTGCAAATCTTATCTGAAGTGCAGATTATATAAGCGTAGGTAATAGGACGTAGTTGCATAAAGAAGGTCCACCCAACTATAGCTGCCACAGTTCTGGCACTGGATCTGTCTCAACCAGTAGCCATATTAATGAGTTTGGATGCAGAAAAGGCCTTTGATAGGGTGGTCTGTCCTTGCTTATATGCAGTGTTGGACAGGGGACCCTTTGGGGATGGGTTCAAACAATATATCCACTATTTACATATAGATGCCACTACTAGTATCTCAGTGGACACGTGTGTGATCTCAGGGTTGGTCTCTTATCTATTGATCCTCTTCAATTCCATTTGTTATATACATCAATATTTAACCTCATCTTGCTGCTGCCATTTTTTGATATTTGTCTTTTTACTTCCAAAAGCCATAACCTTTTTATTTTTCCCTTCACAGAGCTGTATGAGGGCTTAATTTTTGCGGGACAAATTGTACTTTGTAATGGTACAATTTAATATTCTTTACAATGTACTGGGAAGATGAAAAAAATTCAGAATATGGGGGGGATTAGATAAAATCTGTTTTTGTCATAAACTGAATTATGTGGGTCAGCACGAGTGGCCGCCATAGTGGTCAGATCTCCATTGTATTATACAGTGGAGACCCAGCAGCAAAGCCCACAGTTAGTTCCCACGCCGATTGCAGGCATTAAACCCCCTGGCACCTCAGGCACAGCTTCCCAGGAGAGCATTAGCATTAACATTAGCATTGCCATGCATTGCATTATTGATCAGACCACCTGGAGTTCAAGACCCCTAGGGGGTGTAAAAATTACAGTAAAAAAAGAGAAAGGTTAAAAAAAAAAAAAAGTATAAAAAAATTAAAAAAAGAAACAAACATTGAAATCACCCCTCTTTCCCTAGAACACAAATAAAAGTACTTAAATAAAGTGAAACACAAACACATTAGGTGTATCCCAGTGCCTGAAAACAACCAGTGTACAAACTTATAAAAATTGTAAGGGGATTGCTAGAGGAGCAAATCCCCAGTAGCTGCTGGTGAGGAACCCTGGGGGGGAGGGGCATGACAAGAGCCCTAAGCTGAACCCCCCCCCCCCCCACTGTCCCTGCCTACTTACCTAAACTGTCCTAGCCGACAGTTGACAACTTGGCAGCAAAACCCTTCCTAGATATAGGTGATGACACAGAATGCAGACAAGACAAACAACTACAAAAGGGAGGTCAGCTAGCCAAGGGTTCGGTAACAGTCGAGCAACGCAGTACAGAATCGGAATCCTAGAGAGTAGTAAAAGGTAAAGCCAGAGGTCAGGAATATCAATACAGGTAACAAACAGCAAGAGAGAATAGCCAGCATGCAAGGCAATAGCAGGCACCAATGTGAATGTGAGAAAACAATAAATAGGAAGGAAGAACCTGCCCCAGACCTGATAGGAAGATCGGCTGTCAATCACACAGGTAAGGCTAAAATTAACTATTAGGCTAAGGCCCCACGTTGCGGAAACGCAGCTTTTTTTGCTGCAGATTTTGTTGCGGTTTTTTGAGCCAAAGTCAGGAGTGGACTGAGCAGAAGGTAGAAGTATAAGAACTTCCTATCTATTTCTGCATTTCTTTTGTGGCCATTCTTTGACTTTGGTTCAAAAAAACGCAGCAAACTCTGCAAACAAAAAAGCTGCTTTTCTGCAACGTGGGGCCTCAGCCTTAGAGGGGCTGAAGGAAACCAATGTGAAGGAGTTGGCAGTGGTGGAAAATCAATTACCAAGGTGAGGGAATAGGACAGTGTTTAGACACTACAAGAAAAACCCTAAGCAATTAATCAAAATTAAACACGCCTCCTGCGCCGCTGCGTGCGAGCAGATGGCACAGAAGTTCGAACAGGTGTGGACATAACAAAAATATTTTTTCCATAAGGTGAATGTTGTAGAAGAAAAAAAAAAATCAAAAGAGCTAAACCGCTGTTTTTTCGCTGTTTTTCGCCTCCTATAAAAATTTGGATAAAAGCAATCAAAGCAATAGACATTCCCCAAATTGGTATAACTAAAAAGTACATCTGGCCCTGCAAAAAAACACACCCTTTGCATCCCCATACACGGAAGTATAAAAACCGGGTGTCAGAATATGGCGACTCCAAGAAAAATTTTTCTTGCAAAGTTTTAGATTTTTTTAAGGGATTAAAATGTTAAAAAAATTATATAAATTTGGGGTTGCCATAATCGTACCGATCCATAGAATACAGTTGACATGTTATTCTTGCTGCAGAGTCAACACCACAAAAACAAAGAAAGTCGCGCAAACTCAGTTTTTCTCCAATTCCACCCCATTCTGAATTTTTTTCCAGCTTCCAGTACATTGTACAATATGAAGTACAATTTGTCCCACAAAAATTAAGCCCTCATACATGTAAATAGAAAAATTTAAAAAGTTATGGCTTTAGGAAGGAGGGAAGTTAAAAAAAAAAAACATGAAAAATGTGGTGGAAACAGGTTAAAGACCCGACATCCCCCAGACTATTATAGCGGATATCAGGAAAGCGCTAAGGTGCTTAGAAAGAACAATTCAAAGATAATATCATTCTGATAATCAGTGATCCTGAAATTTTTCATCCCTCATTAATAGCAGATTTGGATTGGGTGGGGCGCCTGTCTGGATATGAGCTTAATCTACAGTCATGGCCAAAAGTTTTTGAGAATGATACAAATATTAATTTTTACAAAGTCTACTGCTTCAGTTTTTCTAATGGCAATTTGCATATACTCCAGAATGTTATAAAGAGTGATCAGTTTAACAGCAATTACTTGCAAAGTCAATATTTGCCTAGAAAATGAACTTTATCCCCCAAAACACATTTCAACATCATTGCAGCCCTGCCTTAAAAGGACCACCTAACATCGTTTCAGTGATTGCTCCATTAACACAGGTGTGGGTGTTGATGAGGACAGGGCTGGAGATCAATCTGTCATGATTAAGTAAGAATGACACCACTGGACACTTTAAAAGGAGGCTGGTGCTTGCCATCATTGTTTCTCTTCTGTTAACCATGGTTATCTCTAAAGAAACACGTGCAGTCATCATTGCACTGCACAAAAATGGCCTAACTGGGAAGAGTATTGCAGCTAGAAAGATTGCACCTCAGTCAACAATCTATCGCATCATCAAGAACTTCAAGGAGAGAGGTTCCATTGGTGCCAAAAAGGCTCCAGGGTGCCCAAGAAAGACCAGCAAGCGGCAGGACCGTCTCTTAAAAGTGTTTCAGCTGCGGGATCGGGCTACCAGCAGTGCAGAGCTTGCTGAGGAATGGCAGCAGGCAGGTGTGAGTGCATCTGCACGCACTGTGAGGTGGAGACTCTTGGAGCAAGGCCTGGTCTCAAGGAGGGCAGCAAAGAAGCCACTTCTCTCCAGAAAAAACATCAGGGACAGACTGATATTCTGCAAAAGGTACAGGGAGTGGACTGCTGAGGACTGGGGTAAAGTCATTTTCTCTGATGAATCCCCTTTTCGATTGTTTGGAACATCTGGAAAACAGCTTATTCGGAGAAGAAGAGGTGAGCGCTACCACCAGTCTTGTCTCATGCCAACTGTAAAGCATCCTGAAACCATTCATGTGTGGGGTTGCTTCTCAGCCAAGGGAATCGGCTCTCTCACAGTCTTGCCTAAAAACACAGCCATGAATAAAGAATGGTACCAGAATGTCCTCCAAGAGCAACTTCTCCCAACCGTCCAAGAGCAGTTTGGCGCTCAACAATGCCTTTTCCAGCATGATGGAGCACCTTGCCATAAAGCAAAGGTGATAACTAAATGGCTCAGGGAACAAAACATAGAGATTTTAGGTCCATGGCCTGGAAACTCCCCAGATCTTAATCCCATTGAGAACTTGTGGTCAATCATCAAGAGACGGGTGGACAAACAAAAACCAACAAATTCAGACAAAATTAAAGCATTGATTCTGCAAGAATGGACTGCTATCAGTCAGGATTTGGTCCAGAAGTTGATTGAGAGGATGCCAGGGAGAATTGCAGAGGTCCTGAAGAAGAAGGGTCAACACTGCAAATATTGACTTGCTGCATTAACTCATTCTAACTGTCAATATAAGCTTCTGTTACTCATAATATGAATGCAATTATATTTCTGTATGTGATAAAAACATCTGACAAACACACATAAAAACCAGAGGGCAGCAGATCATGTGAAAATATAATATTTGTGTCATTCTCAAAACGTTTGGCCATGACTGTAGATATAACAAGTTTTTATTTCTTCTTGCCTCTGTCTCGCCCCTTATGGTCTTCAAGTTTCCATTTTTGCTGGAACTCAGATTACATCAAATATCTGGGAGTCCAGATTACCAAATGCCATAGTAGATTGTATAATACTAATATTTCTCATTATATAGGTAATTCGGAGCACACTTTAGCCAAATGGAAGCTTCTCCCTCTCTCATATCTAGGTATGGCGTAAAATCAACAACAAGTGGGATACAATTGTGAAGTGGAACGAAATTTATTGGTTATTTTAAACTTTTGTAAAAAATAAAAAACTGAATGCTCCTGGGAGTCAAAACACAATAAACTATAAATTTCTCCACATTTCACAGGATTTTCAAACACATCTGACAAAGTGGACTCTGGATGATCCAGACCTGAAGAAAATTAAGGAGTCCTTTGAGAGTGAAAATAAGTTTCTAACATCTGAAAAGTTTCTTAAGTTGAGGTTGATGTTGTGTCACAGGTCATATTTCACACCCATCAAAGGATACACAATGGGGCTTTACTTGACTTCAGCTTGCTTTAAGTGCCAGATGCTTGAGGCAAATTCATAACAATGTCTTTGGTCTTGTTCTATTATACAGTGCGGAAAAAAGTATTTAGTCAGCCACCAATTGTGCAAGTTCTCCCACTTAAAAAGATGAGGCCGGCCTGTAATTGACATCATAGGTATACCTCAACTATGAGAGACAAAATGAGAAAATAAATCCAGAAAATCACATTGTCTGATTTTTTAAGAATTTATTTGCAAATTATGGTGGAAAATAAGAATTTGGTCACCTACAAACAAGCAAGATTTCTGGCTCTCACAGACCTGTAACTTCTTCTTTAAGAGGCTCCTCTGTCCTCCACTCATTACCTGTAGTAATGGCACCTGTTTGAAATTGTTATCAGTATAAAAGACACCTGTCCACAACCTCAAGCAGTCACACTCCAAACTCCACTATGGTGAAGAACAAAGAGCTGTGGAAGGACACCAGAAACAAAATTGTAGACCTGCACCAGGCTGGGAAGACTGAATCTGTAATAGGCAAGCAGCTTGGTGTGAAGAAATCAACTGTGGGAGTAATAATTAGAAAATGGAAGACATACAAGACCACTGATAATCTCCCTCGATCACGGGCTCCACACAAGATCTCACTCCGTGGGGTCAAAATGATCACAAGAACGGTGAGCAAAAATCCCAGAACCACACGGGGGGACCTAGTGATTGACCTGCAGAAAGCTGGGACTACCGTAACAAAGGATACTGTCAGTAACACACTACTCTGCCAGGGACTCAGATCCTGCAGTGCCAGATGTGTCCCCCTGCTTAAGCCAGTACATATCCGGGCCCATCTGAAGTTTGCTAGAGAGCACTTGGATGTTCCAGAAGAGTATTGGGAGAATGTCATATGGTCAGATGAAACCAAAGTAGAACTGTTTGGTAGAAACACAACTCCTGTTTTGAGGAGGGTGAATGCTGAGCTGCATCCAAAGAACACCATATCTACTGTAAAGCATGGGGGTGGCAACATCATGCTTTGGGGCTGTTTCTTTGCAAAAGGACCAGGACGACTGATCCGTATACATGAAAGAATTAATGGGGCCATGTATCGTGAGATTTTGAATGCAAACCTCTTTCCATCAGCATTGGCATTGAAGATGAAACGTGGCTGAGTCTTTGAGCATGACAATGATCCCAAGCACACCGCCAGGGCGATGAAGGAGTGGCTTTGTAAGAAGCATTTCAAGGTCCTGGAGTGGCCTAGCCAGTCTTCAGATCTCAACCCCATAGAAAACCTTTGGAGGGAGTTGAAAGTCCGTGTTGCCCAGCGACAGCCCCAAAATATCACTGTTCTAGAGGAGATCTGCATGGAGGAATGGGGGCAACATATCAGCAACAGTGTGTGCCAACCTTGTGAAGACTTACAGAAAACGTTTGACCTCTGTCATTGTCAACAAAGGATATATAACAAAGTATTGAGATGAACTTTTGTTATTGACCAAATACTTATTTTCCACCATAATTTGCAAATAAATTCTTTAAAAATCAGACAATGTGATTTTCTGGATTTGTTTTCTCATTTTGTCTCCCATAGTTGAGGTCTACCTATGTTGTCAATTACAGGCCAGCCTCATCTTTTTAAGTGGGAGAACTTGCACAATTGGTGGCTGACTAAATACTTTTTTTTCCCCACTGTAAGTGGTTCTGGGCCATATTCAGATGTTTATCTTGACTCACCTCACAAACTTTGGGTCTAATGACCCTTTATGGGCTATCTTTGGTCATGTGAACCCAGAGAAATATAAATGTGCCCTATGGAGTATGCAAACATTTACACTATATTGCATTGGCAAGAGTGAAGGCAATCCTGCAATCCTTGTTCCAAACCCATCTTCCCTTTAAGTTAACAAGACAATTAGGGTTCAGCAGTTCTTTGAAACCTGGGAGAACTTTATCTCTCAGCGTATACAAGTTGATGTAAGGGTGTGCTTTTAGTCCACAATGTGATATCAAGAGAGAGTACTTGTAGGTGACTCGCCATATTAGAGGATGTCTCATCGACAGTCTCCTCCATATCTGGTTCCCTTTTGGAGCTTCTGGAGTGGTGGTTGACATGGTTTGGTCCTGGGGTCCCCTTAAGTCCTTGGTGGCACGCCCATCTAATCTAATGGAGATCCCACTTAATGGTGAGCCATAACATCAGACACACTTGGAGTGGAATGGTGGGTGTCTCGCTCTGAGGAAAGGGGGGAACTTTTGGGCGACATTGTGTCAGTGTGTCCATCTCTTACACTTTATCTTGTGTTACTTGTTTTATGATTATCAGAGCAGTATGTTACTCTTAATGTACTATTTTATTTTATGTGTACTTTCTGCACCACCCATTTCCCCACCCCTTCCTCCCTGTTGCTTTTTATATTATCATGGTAATTTTGTTGTTTTTTATTACAAGATGTACTTACTAAGTAATAGATGTCATTTTCAATCAAAGTTCCTCATAAAAATTTATGGGCCCTAAAGTGCTCACAAAAAATTTTGGCTTCCCCTTGTAATGCTCAATATAAAACTATTCCCCATCTTGCCTACCCTTCTGTACTGCCTGAAGGTCTGTTTCAGTATCACTCCTGTGCCTGCATTAATGTCATGACATGATTGTGCTGCAAGAGTGTATCATACCTATTGCGTAGGTTGATTGCTAAAAGAAAATAGCAACCATGCAGAGGAAAGTGGGGCAAGGAACTAAAGGCTCATTTACTCCCACCATAATTCACCATTACTACTCCTGTCTTCCAGGTGAGGTCAGTAGTCAGTTTTTTTTTTTTGTTTTTTTTTGTGGGGTTCCAGCGTCCCCCATGCTCACCCTAAGCACTGTACTTATGGCATTCAGATGACAGCTATGTATAGCTTTTTGGTATGTCCACATGGGATGTTTTTATTCTGTGGCTTTTCCTCTGCAAAATTGCAGAGAATTTCTGCAGGTTGTTATTCATTTTGTGCATTATTTATTTTGTGTAGTATTTAATAGCCCTTACTTTTTTCTTGGTCTACAAAAATAATTTTTGCTGTGTGTGTTTTTTTGTGACAGATATTTGTAATACATTGTTTTGTTTTTATGGGGCTCATGTGTACAGTTTTGTTTTGTTTTTTTTTGTTCTTTTTTTTTCCAAAATTCATAGTTCACTATTTTTAAAATTTGCTAATTTACGCTATAATAAAGTATAATAATCAGTTCCCTATTTTGTTTTGATCATTTTCATATATGATATGTATAATCTTGGATTATGCTGCGGATATGGCAATGGTTTGAATTAACATGACCAGTCCTTTTTTTTTTTTTTTTCTATTTTCTTTAATTTTTATGTTACTTATATTTGAGCATTATTAGAAGAAATTAGTATCCAGAGATCAATCAGAGAAAGGATAGACAGGATAAAGCATGTATTAAATACCTGGAAAAAGTCATGGTCTATATACAGTAGAACACACCTGCTGTCTATGCAAATTATAGAACTTTATTAAACAAAGTAGTTACTATTATTAGAAAGACAAATGTCCTCTATGTCAGGTGCATCATTAAGCTGTGCTCAGAATGTGTAATTATAGGAACTATGAAGGACGAATTCAGATGGCCATGTGTTGTCCAGATAATGTAGTACTGTATGTGCCATTGCCCCATTTCCCCAAAGTTCCAGGCACCATTATGCTGTGAGATGGGAACTTTGGTTTTACACCTGAACCCTCCATGGTATGACTCCCAATGTTGGAAGCAATTTTTTAACTGTTTATTGCTTGCTTTGTTTCTTTTTTCTGTATATTGTCTTTATATTTGAATTGTAGTGTTGTTCTTCTCTTGACAACAGGCAGTGGCGTAACTAAAGTCTTTTGTACGGGGACCCCTACCCCCCTCCCTACAGCTAATTCTTGATAGTGACAGTTACGGGTGCTGCAGCAGTATCTCAGATACTTGAAAGGGATACAGCTTTAGTACCCACAACTGTAGTTATCAACAATACAGTGAGTAAACAGCGCATCGCTTGGCATGTATACAATACTGGGAGATGCATCCTGTGGGAAACAGCTGATCTGTAGGCTCCTAACAGTCTAAGAGATGTAAGAGATCTGTGGGAATCCAACACCCGGAATCCCTGCTGATCAACTGTTTGAAGATACTGTGGTGCTTTTGCAAGCGCCGTTACTCCTTCGCTATTTACATTGTACAGTATCTGTTTTATAATCACCATGTAATGCTATTACATGCTGCAATAATAGTGCATGGCTGCTATAAAACAGATGGAGTGTGATAATAATAATAGTCCTTTAATAGTCCCACAGTGGGGAAATTCAGTGTGTTACAGCAATAGTGAATAGTGATGGTCCGCACACAGTATAATATGCTCCACAGTGGCCCCCACACAGAATTATATGCTCCACTGTGTACCCCACACAGTATAATATGCACCACAGTAACATAGAGGACATTTGTCACCCCACACAGCATAAAATGCTCCCAAGAGCCCACCTAGAGATGCTTCAGGTGAACCCCACAAAATTTGATGGGTTAGTTGATGGGGGAACTATTATTTTTCATTACACTCAAACGGATTACAACTAATTGGGACCGTTGTTAATCCAGTATTGTATATTACCCCTAAACATTTTATAGGACACCAAGAAAACAAGTACAAAAATAGCCAAATAAAATATATAATATTGTTTTAATAATAATAATAATAATAATAATAATAATAATAATAATAATAATAATAATACATTTTATTTACAGTGGGTACGGAAAGTATTCAGACCCCTTTAAGTTTTTCACTCTTTGTTTCATTGCAGCCATTTGCTAAAAGCAAAAAAGTTCATTTTATTTCTCATTAATGTACACTCAGCACCCCATCTTGACAGAAAAAAAAAATCAGAAATGTAGATATTTATGCAAATTTATTAAAAAAGAAAAACTGAAATATCACATGGTCATAAGTATTCAGACCCTTTGCTCAATATTGAGTAGAAGCACCCTTTTGAGCTAGTACAGCCATGAGTCTTCTTGGGAATGATGCAACAAGTTTTTCACATCTGGATTTGGGGATCCTCTGCCATTCTTCCTTGCAGATCCTCTCCAGTTTCATTATGTTGGATGGTGAACGTTGGTGGACAGCCATTTTCAAGTCTCTCCAGAGATGCTCAATTGGATTGAGGTCAGGGCTCTGGCTGGGCCAGTCAAGAATGGTCACAGAGTTGTTCTGAAGCCACTCCTTTGTTATTTTAGCTGTGTGCTTAGGGTCATTGTCTTGTTGGAAGGTGAACCTTTGGCCCAGTCTGAGGTCCAGAGCACTCTGGAAGAGGTTTTCTTCCAGGATATCTCTATACTTCAATTGCAACCAGTCGTCCTGTCCCTGCAGCTGAAAAACACCCCCATAGCATGATGCTGCCACCACCATGTTTCACTGTTTGGATTGTATGGGGCTGAGATGAGCAGTGCCTGTTTTTCTCCACACATACCGCTTAGAATTAACGTCAAAAAGTTCAATCTTCGTCTCATCAGACCAGAGAATCTTATTTCTCATAGTCTGGGAGCAGTGGTGAACCTAGCCTCTTTGCTGCCTGAGGCGGACTATAGTTTAACGCACTGTCATCGTCGCACAATATACACAATACACAAAGTTATAAAACAGTTTTTAAGAATTCTTCTTCCTGTATTACTTCAGTATCAGATCAACAACACGGCATTAACAATGAAAGTAACGTCACACATCTTCTGCTTGGTGGATGAACGAGCCCACGTGGCCCCCATTCTCTATAATAGGAGTCCCGCAGATAGCTGAGTACTGGACTTCGGGTATCTTTGGCACTCCCATTGAAGTGAATGAGAGCCACGCGGGTTCGTCCATCCACCAAGTGACACACCTATATATATGGCTGCGGTCAGGCTGAATTCCCACCTAGTGGGGGGAAAAACCCAATTCTCAGGCTCAGTGGGGGTCTCAGCAGACAGACCCCCATCACTCAGGTATTTATCCTCTATCATTTAGGTGAATACAGTGCAGTAACATTCTGTGACTTACAGGTGACGTCTCTGACTAATCGGTCACATTTCCCTTCTCTTCCCTCTGGACCGCCATGACCACTTCTTCCAGCTGTGACTTGTCTCTGTAAAGGTTGCAGCACAGACATATTTGGCTCCTCACTTTTCCAGGCATCCAACCCACATTGTCCTCACCTATACAAAGCCCCCATCCTGCTGCTACCCCCAATTATAAAATATATGATATAACCCCCCATAATTAATAATACCCCCAAGTGCATCTTTATATTAATAATGTCCGTGTGTACCCTGTATAAATAGTGCCCCTTATTAATAATACCCCAGGTGTTAACTAATTAAAAGGTTTGCCAGGTCATTAATAAACTAATCAGTGGGGTTCAAAAACCCAGGACCCCCACTGATCAGCTGTTTGAATGGTACCTGTGTAAGCGCCGTGACCACTTCTCTGTTTACATAGTGTATTTCATCTCATAGCGGCCATGTCATGTAACTACAGCCTCGTCCTGTACATGTCTACAGTATGTGATAAGGCTACAATTACATCACACGGTCACTATAAACAGACAGCGTATAATATAAACAGGTGCCATAGCCCATGTTTATAGCACCCCATTTACACACACTATAATGTTCCACAGCAGCCCCTGCACACAGTATTACACAGTATTATGGCCCGCAGCGGCCCCTGCACACTGTATTATGCCTCTCAGCGGCCCCAGCACACGGTATTATGCTCCATAGTGGCCCCTGCTCACGGTATTATGCCTCTCAGCGGCCGCTGCACTGGTATTATGCTCCATAGTGGCCCCTGCACTTGTATTATGCTCTATAGTGGCCCCTGCACACGGTATTATGCTCCATAGTGGCCCCTGCACTGGTATTATGCTCCAGAGTGGCCCCTGCACAGGGTATTATGCTCCATAGTGGCCCCGGCACTTGTATTATTCTCTATAGTGGCCCCTGCACACGGTATTATGCTCCATAGTGGCCCCTGCACTGGTATTATGCTCCAGAGTGGCCCCTGCACAGGGTATTATGCTCCATAGTGGCCCCTGCACTGGTATTATCCTCCATAGTGGCCCCTGCACTTGTATTATGCTCTATAGTGGCCCCTGCACTTGGTATTATGCTCTATAGTGGCCCCTGCACTTGTATTATGCTCTACAGTGGTCCCTGCACAGGGTATTATGCTCTACAGTGGTCCCTGCACAGGGTATTATGCCCCATAGTGGACCACCCATGAACTATTATTATACTCTGGGGTCTTTTCAGACCCCAGAGTATAATGATTGGAGACCCAGGGGAGAATACAAACATAAAAATCAGAGTTACTTACCTATCCTGGACACCGGTGCACTCCTTGCAGCTTTAGGCCCTGTTTAATTGCGCGCACACGTCACGTGATCAGGCCGGCGACGCGACCTGATGACGTCACCACAGGCCTCAAGCCTGCTCGGAGTTACATCGGATCGCAGGAGGTGAGTAACACTGTTTTTTATGTTCCCTCACCAACCCTAGGCCTCCGATTATTATACTCCGGGGTCTGAATAGACCCCGGTGTATAATAATAGTAGTATTTGCGGCCCGCGGCCTAACTTACCCATCCCCGCGGCTGCTCACAGCGGCATCCGCTTCCCTTTCTGCGGCCCATTGCAGAAGGGGAAGCGGGGGCGGCCACGAGCAGACGCGGGTAGGTAAATAAATAGGCCCTGACCTGTCGGGGATACTCCAACAGGTTACGGCCTATTTATATAGATAAAAAAAAGTTATACTCACCTGCGATGCCTTTGTGGAACTTTCTCCCATCTCCCTACTGCATCTCTGGAGCTCAGCCACAGTGATCTTTCAGTTCTTTTTTACCTCTCTCACCAAAGCTCTTCTCCCACGATTGCTCAGTTTGGCTGGACGGCCAGGTCTAGGAAGAGTTCTGTTCATCTCAAACTTCTTCCATTTAAGGATTATGGAGGCCACTGTGTTCTTAGGAACCTTGAGTGCTGCAGAAATTGTTTTGTAACCTTGGTCAGATCTGTGCTTTGCCACAATTCTGTCTCTGAGCTCCTTGGGCAGTTCCTTAGACCTCATGATTCTCATTTGTTCTGACATGCACTGTGAGCTGTGAGATCTTATATAGACAGGTGTGTGCCTTTCCTAATCAAGTCCAATCAGTTTAATTAAACATAGCTGGACTCCAGTGAAGGAGTAGAACCATCTCAAGGAGGATCAGAAAGAAATGGGCAGCATGTGAGTTAAATGTGAGCGTCACAGCAAAGGGTCGGAATACTTATGATTATGTGATATTTCAGTTTTTCTTTTTTAATAAATTTGCAAAAATATCTACATTTCTGTTTTTTTTTCTGTCAAGATGGGGTGCTGAGTGTACATTAATGAGAAATAAAATGACCTTTTTTGCTCTTAGCAAATGGCTGCAATGAAACAAAGAGTGAAAAATTTAAAGGGGTCTGAATATTTTCCGTACCCACTGTAGAAGCTGTTCGAGCGAATATCAGGGTACACCCCAAATTTAGAGGCTGTGAGGGAAAAGACACAGGAGGTAACCCCCAGAGTGACCCCCCCAATCACAGGAGCTACTGGGGAAATGGTAGGAAATTTGGTGTACCCAATATACAGCTTACATATTCACTTTTCACCATCCGCTGTGCATTCACATTGGGGAAATTAATGCTGATTACACCCCTTGATAAATTCTTTGAGGGGTGCAGTTTTCAAAATGGGGCTACTCCTTAGGGGATTCCACTTTTCTGGTATCTTAAAGGCTCTGCAAACATGACATGGCATCCAGATACCAAACATTTAAATCTGCACTCAAAAAGCCACATAGCACTCCTTCACATCTGCGCCCTGCTATGCACTCAAACTGCAGTTTATGCCCACTATTTTTAGAGCATAGATTTCAACAGTTTGGGTTTTAGACGCTACAGTGGCTTGCAAAAGTATTCATACCCCATGAACTTTTTCACATTTTGTCAACTTACAAATACACCTGTTCTGTGAAGGCCTCAGTGGTTTGTTAGAGAACACTAGTGAACAAACAGCATCATGAAGACCAAGGAACTCACCAACAGGTCAGAGATAAAGTTATGAACAAGTTTAAAGCAGGGTTAGGTTATAAAAACATATCCCAAGCTTTGAGCTTCCCAAGGAGCACTGTTCAATCTATCATCCAAAAATGGAAATTCTACAACTGCAAACCTACCAAGACATGGCCATTCAACTAATCTAACAGATCGAGCAAGGAGAGCACTGGTCAGAGAAGCAGCCAAGAGGACCATGGTCACTCTGGGGGAGCTGCAGTAATCCACAGCTCAGGTGGGAGAATCTGTCCACAGGACAACTATAAGTCAAGCACTCCACAAATCTGGCCTTTACACAGCAAACATGTGGAAGAAGGTGCTCTGGTCAGATGAGACCAAAGTTAAACTTTATTGCCTAAATGTGTGGTGGAAAAGTAACACTGCTCATCACCCTGAACACACCATCCCCACTGTGAAACATGGTGGTAGTAGCATCATGCTATGGGGATGCTTTTCTTCAGCAGGGACAGTGAAGCTGGTCAGAGTAGATGGGAAGATGGATGGAGCTAAATACAATCCAGGGCAATTCTGGAAGAAAACCTGCTGTTATTCATGTGATAGAATGGGCCAGTCAAAGTCCAGACCTAAATCCCATTGAGCATCTGTGACAAGACATGAAAATTGCTGTTCAAAGACGCTCTCCATCCAATCTGGCCGAGCTTGAGCTATTTTGCAAAGAAGAATGGGCAAAAATCTCAGTCTCTAGATGTGCAAAGCTGGTAGAGACATACCCCAAAAGACTTGCAGCTATAATTGAAGCGAAGGGGGGCTGAATACTTTTGCACGTCACACTTTTCAGATATTTATTTGATTAAAATTTTGAAAACCATGTATCATTTTTATTCCACTTGACAATGGATACTGTGTGGGGGCAAAAAATGGGTCATATATTGTTAAGGGGCCATATTGTGGAGGGGGCCATATGGGGGCTGTCCTAATTAGGAGGGCCCCATTATGCAACCAAAGATAGCTGGGTCGGTATCTTTTAGGTATCTTTTCTTATTTTTTGGAGGGGGGCACCTTTCTATAGTTCACCTCAGTCAGCAGAGAGCCTAGGTTCACCCCTGCTGGCATGTATAAGAAACAAACACTCCAAAACTTGTGCCCAGGTTACCTGTTTAACCGTTTTTGGAGTGTGTGTCTCTGGTGACACAAGCTGGGTGCAACATATATGGCACTAATATGGCATGTCTCTGGAAAAATTGCAATTTTCACTTTATTATCAGCCGTGTCTTCATTTCTGGAAGTTAAATTAATGCAATATGACATTGTTAAGTACGTTATCCTGGGTATAACAGTGTCATACATGTGGGCATAAACTGCTGTTTGGGCACACAGTTGGGCACAGATGTGAAGGAGCGCTATGCACATTTGGAGCACGGATTTAGATTGTTCGTTTTTGGACACCATATCAGGTCTGCGGAGACCCTAAAATTGTCCCTAGAAAATGAGGTCACTTCTTGGGTAATTCCAGTTTACTGGCACCTTCAGGGCTCTGCAAAAACAACATGGCATCCAGAAAGTCCCTCTAAATCTATACTCTGAAAACTAAAAAGCACAGTGCTCCTTCCCTTCTGAGCTCTGATGTGAAAATTTTGGGGTAGTTTCCATTATACTGATACTTTAGGAAATCTGGAAATATGACATGACACTTGAAATCTATTCTAGTAAAATCCAAATAGTGCTCTTTCCATTCTGAGCCCACCATGTACCCATACAACATTTTACGACCACATATGGGGTATTGCCGTGTTCAGGAGAAATTGTGTAACAAACTGTTGGGTGATTTTTCTTCTTTAACCAATGTGAAAATGAAAACTTTCGTGATAAAGTAACTTTTAGTAATTTTTCATTTACACATCCCAATGCTCACTATACCTCTTTATAAATTCCGTGATGGGTGTAGTTTCCAAAACGGGGTCACTTTTGGAGGGTTTCCATTGTATTGGTACTCTAGGGGCTCTGCAAATGAAACATGGCACCCAAAAACTATTCCAGCAAAATCTGCTTTTCAAGCATCCAGTGTCGCGCCCTTCCTTCTGCGCACTGCCGTGTGCCTAAACAAAGGTTTGCATCCACGTGGGGGATTTTTCCGTGCTCGGGAGAAATTGCATAACAAACTGTGAAATGCATTTTCTCCTTTAACTCCTTGTGAATATTTTCATTTTAGGGCTAAATGAATGTATTACTGAAAAAAATGAAATATCTAAATTTCACCTCCATATTGTTTTAATTACCATTAAAAGCAAAAAGTGTTAACAAACTTTCCAAGTGCTGTTTTGAATTATCTGAGGAGTGCAGTTTTGAAAATGGGGTGATTTATGGGGATTTCTAATATATAGACCTTTAAAATCCCCTTCAGAACTGAAATGGTCCCTAACAAATGGGTTTGGGAAATTTTCTTGTAAATCTGCAAAATCACTGTTACACTTCTAAGCCTTCTAATGTTCAAAATAAATTATAGGACTATTAAAAGATGATGCCAATATATAGTCATGGCTGTAAGTTTTGGCACCCCTGAAATTTTTCCAGAAAATGAAGTATTTCTGTTATGTGCGCACCCCTTAGAACTTCTGCGCCATTCGGCCGCATGCTGCGGCGCAAGAGGCGGGTGCGGCTGTGATTCTTTCTTTTGGGTTTTTCTTGTATTGTCTGAACATTGTCCTATTCTCTCACCTCCTTAATTGATATTCCACCTCACCCATCTCCTTCACCTTGGTTTTCCTCTGCTCCAGTTAATAGTTAATTTTAGCCTTACCTGTGTGATTGACAGCCTATCATCCTATCAAGTCTGGGTGGGTTCTTCCTTTCTATTTATTGTTTGCTCTCATTCACATTGGTGCTTGCTATTGCGTAGTGCATACTGGCTATTACTCCTTGCTGTTTTGTTACCTGTATTCTTATTACTGACCTCTGGCTTTGACTTTGACTATTCTCTTGGACTGTGATTCTGTACTGAATTGACTGTTACTGACCCCTTGGCTAGCTGACCTCCCTTTCTTGTTGTTTGTCCTGTCTGTGATCTGTGTTGTCACTTATATTAAGAAGGGACTGTCGACCAGTTGCTGGCTGTCGCCTAGGACATATCGAGCAAGTAGCCAGGGACAGTGAGGGGGTTTCAGCTTAGGGATCACTGTCTTGTCATGCCTTTCCCCCCCCCCCCCGAGTTCACCAGTAGCTACTGGGGAATCGCTCCTCTAGCAATTCCCTTACAGTCAGGATTACAGAGATTGTGATAAGAATGCAGACCATTTCTCTTGATGAACCTGTTTGACTGCATACTGTTCCCGTATTTTATTATGATGACACCTTAACAAAAGGAAAATATGCAGTCCACCTGACAGGCATAAGATTCAGTGACAAGTGTATGTTAGTGATAAGGCAATGGCACTCAATCATGCTGTATAGACACTATTTTCTTATTTCCCATAAATTTGAAAAAGGCTACATGCTGTAAATTCATTAAAGCAGTGCCCCTGCTAAAAATTGATAATTTTATTGATGTGGAAAAAACATCCCCAAAAATGGCTTTTATTGGAGGAATAAAATAATTTACTAACAGTAGTATTTATTGTTGGTTTAATACAGTGCCTTGCGAAAGTATTCGGCTCCCTTGAACTTTTCAACCTTTTGCCACATTTCAGGCTTCAAACATCAGGATATAAAATTTCAATTTTTTGGTGAAGAATTAACAACAAGTGGGACAGAATTGTGAAGTGGAACGAAATTTATTGGTTATTTTAAACTTTTGTAAAAAATAAAAAACTGAAAAGTGGGGCATGCAATATTATTCGGTCCCTTTACTTTCAGTGCAGCAAACTCACTCCAGAAGTTCAGTGAGGATCTCTGAATGATCCAATGTTGTCCTAAATGACTGATGATGATAAATATAATCCACCTGTGTGTAATCAAGTCTCCGTATAAATGCACCTGCTCTGTGATAGTCTCAGGGATCTGTTTAAAGCGCAGAGAGCATCATGAAGACCAAGGAATACACCAGGCAGGTCTGTGATACTGTTGTGGAGAAGTTTAAAGCCGGATTTGGATACAAAAAGATTTCCCAAACTTTAAACATCCCAAGGAGCACTGTGCAAGCGATCATATTGAAATGGAAGGAGTATCAGACCACTAGAAAATCTACCAAGACCCGGCCGTCCCTCTAAACTTTCATCTCAAACAAGGAGAAGACTGATCAGAGATGCAGCCAAGAGGCCCATGATCACTCTGGATGAACTGCAGAGATCTACAGCTGAGGTGGGAGAGTCTGTCCATAGGACAACAATCAGTCATACACTGCACAAATCTGGCTTTTATGGAAGAGTGGCAAGAAGAAAGCCATTTCTCAAAGATATCCGTAAAAAGTCTCGTTTAAAGTTTGCAACAAGCCACCTGGGAGACACACCAAACATGTGGAAGAAGGTGTTCTGGTCAGATGAAACCAAAATCGAACTTTTTGGCCACAATGCAAAACGATATGTTTGGCGTAAAAGCAACACAGCTCATCACCCTGAACACATCATCCCCACTGTCAAACATGGTGGTGGCAGCATCATGGTTTGGGCCTGCTTTTCTTCAGCAGGGACAGGGAAGATGGTTAAAATTGATGGGAGATGGATGGAGCCAAATACAGGACCATTCTGGAAGAAAACCTGTTGGAGTCTGCAAAAGACCTGAGACTGGGATGGAGATTTATCTTCCAACAAGACAATGATCCCAAACATAAAGCAAAATCTACAATGGAATGGTTCACAAATAAACGTATCCAGGTGTTAGAATGGCCAAGTCAAAGTCCAGACCTGAATTCAATCGAGAATCTGTGGAAAGAGCTGAAAACTGCTGTTCACAAACGCTCTCCATCCAACCTCACTGAGCTCGAGCTGTTTTCCAAGGAAGAATGGGCAAGAATTTCAGTCTCTTGATGTACAAAACTGATAGAGAAATACCCCAAGCGACTTGCAGCTGTAATCGCAGCAAAAGGTAGTGCTACAAAGTATTAACTTAAGGAGGCTGAATAATTTGGCACGCCCCACTTTTCAGTTTTTTATTTTTTACAAAAGTTTAAAATATCCAATAAATTTCATTCCACTTCACGATTGTGTCCCACTTGTTGCTGATTCTTCACCAAAAAATTTAAATTTTATATCCTTATGTTTGAAGCCTGAAATGTGGCAAAAGGTTGAAAAGTTCAAGGGGGCTGAATACTTTCGCAAGGCACTGTATGTTTCCTAAACAGTAGCAACCATCCTTATTTTGGACAGAACACAGAAAATGAGAAATAATATTTATTTAACAAATAAATTAGAGACTCTGAATCACAAAGATTTGGTCATAGTCATATTAAATTATGATCTACAGTATATAAATCTAATAATAATTGATTAAATACAGTGGGGAAAAAAGTATTTAGTCAATCACCAATTGTGCAAGTTCTCGCACTTAAAGAGGACCTTTCAGCGCTCTGTCGGCTTTCTAGCGGTATGTAAAACCGCATGTGCCTGAGGACATGAAAGGTCCTCTTTAAAAAGATGAGAGAGGCCTGTAATTGACATCATAGGTAGACCTCAACTATGAGAGACAAAATGAGAAAACAAATGCAGAAAATCACATTGTCTGATTTTTAAAGAATTTATTTGCAAATTATGGTGGAAAATAAGTATTTGGTCAATAACAAAAGTTCATCTCAATACTTTGTTATATATCCTTTGTTGGCAATGACAGAGGTCAAACGTTTTCTGTAAGTTCTCACAAGGTTGGCACACACTGTTGCTGGTATGTTGGCCCATTCCTTCATGCAGATTTCCTCTAGAGCAGTGATGTTTTGGGGCTGTCGCTGGGCAACACGGACTTTCAACTCCCTCCAAAGGTTTTCTATGGGGTTGAGATCTGGAGACTGGCTAGACCACTCCAGGACCTTGAAATGCTTCTTACGAAGCCACTCCTTCGTTGCCCTGGCTGTGTGCTTGGGATCATTGTCATGCTGAAAGACCCAGCCACGTTTCATCTTCAATGCCCTTGCTGATGAAAGGAGGTTTGCACTCAAAATCTCACGATACATGGCCCCATTCATTCCTTCATGTACACGGATCAGTCATCCTGGACCTTTTGCAGAGAAACAGCCCCAAAGCATGATGTTGCCACCCCCATGCTTCACAGTAGGTATGGTGTTCTTTGGATGCAACTCAGCATTCACTCTCCTCCAAACACGACGAGTTGTGTTTCTACCAAACAGTTCTACTTTGGTTTCATCTGACCATATGACATTCTTCCAATACTCTTCTGGAACATCCAAATGCTCTATAGCAAACTTCAGAAGGGCCCAGATATGTACTGCCTTAAGCAGGGGGACACGTCTGGCACTGCAGGATCTGAGTCCCTGGCGGCATAGTGTGTTACTGACGGTAGCCTTTGTTACGTTAGTCCCAGCTTTCTGCAGGTCATTCACTAGGTCCCCCCGTGTGGTTCTGGGATTTTTGCTCACCGTTCTTGTGATCATTTTGATCCCACGGGGTGAGATCTTGCGTGGAGCCCCTGATCGAGGGAGATTATCAGTGGTTTTGTATGTCTTCCATTTTCTAATTATTGCTCCCACAGTTGATTTCTTCACACCAAGCTGCTTGCCTATTGCAGATTCAGTCTTCCCGGCCTGGTGCAGGTCTACAATTTTGTTTCTGGTGTCCTTCCACAGCTCTTTGGTCTTCACCATAGTGGAGTTTGGAGTGTGACTGTTTGAGGTTGTGGACAGGTGTCTTTTATACTGATAACAATGTCAAACAGGCACCATTACTACAGGTAATGAGTGGAGGACAGAGGAGCCTCTTAAAGAAGTTGTTACAGGTCTGTGAGAGCCAGAAATCTTGCTTGTTTGTAGGTGACCAAATACTTATTTTCCACCATAACTGGCAAATAAATTCTTTAAAAATCAGACAATGTGATTTTCTAGATATGTTTTCTCATTTTGTCTCTCATAGTTGAGGTCTACCTATGATGACAATTACAGGCCTCTCTCATCTTTTTAAGTGGGAGAACTTGCACAATTGGTGGCTGACTAAATACTTTTTTTTCTCCACTGTATGTTCTCAGATTTTTCTTAGTTTTTTTCTAGTAAAATGATCACTTTTTAACTTTTTCACCTTAGGATGGTTACCCACGTTGTGTATAAAGAGTGATAAAAATGACATTTTCAGTATCTGAACAGCCTACCTTTTACTCAGTTGTGTGTAAATACCAGCTATGTACTCTTGTGGTTATTATGCATATTTTTCGCTAGTCATTGTATGACATTTTGTCTGCCCTTGGCAACATAATAACTGAAAAACACAATGGCAGGAAATTTATTGAGATTGGCATCTAATATATCATGTACCATTTCAAAGCATGCTTTAGTTATCAAAGATTACCACCTAGTGGTAAAAGAGTCTTATTACATGTGTGCTTCTATTGTTCTTTGGGCTAGCGTATCGTATGATAGAGTATAAAATAAAATAGTGATTTTAAAAAATCCAAATTTTTGTGTATTTCTTATTACTAACACATTTTAGAAACAATCATTGCTGATAACACAAGGTGGCATGTCACTAAGGCTGGATTCATGCCAGCGCTTGAATTCTGTTCGGGGATTTCGTCCTGGAATCCTCTTGAAAATATTACCAAGCATGACTTTTCTCTTGCTAATTTTTGGGCAGAAACCCAGCGGACCCCTATGGGGTCCGTGGGTTTCCACAGGTAACTACTTTGTAAGCAAATTGGGTTTCCGTTTTTGGGTCCCCAAGTGGACCCGAAGAACGGAAACCCGAGTGCAAGTGTAAACCTAGAGTCACTTACACTTGCATTCATCCAGGAACATAGCTACAATAAATGCTCAAGGAAAGTAATGCACATTGACACTGCTGATAACAATCTGACTGCCATTGCAGATTAAATGGTACAATGCCCTCCATACAAATAAATTTAAAACCACTCATGTACTCATGAATTGTCCAATGAAGGAGATTGAAAGTTTAGACAGTACTTTTATAAATAAAAAAAATTCCTTATATGTTGAAAAGTGAATATATTTTTTTTTTTCGTGCCCATGTAATAAAATGTACGTTGGACAAAGAAAAAGACCAATGCACAAAAGGATTAGGGAACACATTCGGAATATAATATAGTATGGTAGCTATCCACTCTCTAGACATTATAAACAAAACATGCAGGCTGTATAGGCAAATCAATTATATGTAGCAAAGAGAAAGTTAAAGCACACTGATGGCAGGGGATAGGGGGATGGGGGGTTATATTATGGATATGTCCCATGCAGAAACTTGTTGCATATTTATAGGGAACCTGTCACAATGGAAATACAGTGTAATCTGTAGGCATCATGTTACAAAACAGGAGAAGATGAGCTGATTGATATATCTTGTACAGAGGCAAAGCTGGCAGGGAGGAGGGAGGGCAGCAGCCCCAGACCCACTGCCTCTGTGGGGCCCACCCTGGGTCCAAAGTAATCACATATACAGTGGGGAAAAAAATATTTAGTCAGCCACCAATTGTGCAAGTTCTCCCACTTAAAAAGATGAGGCCGGCCTCTAATTGACATCATAGATAGACCTCAACTATGAGAGACAAAATGAGAAAACAAATCCAGAAAATCACATTGTCTGATTTTTAAGAATTTATTTGCAAATTATGGTGGAAAATAAGTATTTGGTCACCTACAAACAAGCAACATTTCTGGCTCTCACAGACCTGTAACTTCTTCTTTAAGAGGCTACTCTGTCCTCCACTCATTACCTGTAGTAATGGCACCTGTTTGACATTGTTATCAGTATAAAAGACACCTGTCCACAACCTCAAACAGTCACACTCCAAACTCCACTATGGTGAAGACCAAAGAGCTGTGGAAGGACACCAGAAACAAAATTGTAGACCTGCACCAGGCTGGGAAGACTGAATCTGCAATAGGCAAGCAGCTTGGTGTGAAGAAATCAACTGTGGGAGCAATAATTAGAAAATGGAAGACATACAAGACCACTGATAATCTCCCTCAATCAGGGGCTCCACGCAAGATCTCACCCCGTGGGGTCAAAATGATCACAAGAACAGTGAGCAAAAATCCCAGAACCACACGGGGGGATCTAGTGAATGACCTGCAGAAAGCTGGGACTAATGTAACAAAGGCTACCGTCAGTAACACACTACGCCGCCAGGGACTCAGATCCTGCAGTGCCAGGACATATCCGGGCCCATATGTGATTTTCTGGATTTGTTTTCTCATCTTGTCTCTCATAGTTGAGGTCTACCTATGATGTCAATTACAGGCCTCTCTCATCTTTTTAAGTGGGAGAACTCGCACAATTGGTGGATGACTAAATACTTTTTTCCCCACTGTAGCTTATTAATATCTCTGCTTCTATGATTAGAAGGAGTAATTGAGTACAACAGAGGTAAATGTGAATTACACCCTCCCCTCTCTACAGAGATAGTTGTCAATCACAGTTGGGTCCGCCCATTGGACTCAATTACTCCTTTTAAGCATTCTAAGGATTGAATAGTGAAATGGGTGAAATGGAGATATTCTCACACCAGCATTATCCACTGGAAGTGCTCTATACAAGTACTCACTGGAAGACAGATTAGTAATTATACACACCTTGTTCCGGTTGGTTAAACAACCTTAATAGGGATCTTTTGAGCTGGTCAATTGAGATTCATGGTGCACAGTGGTAATGTTGGGTTTTATATTGAATCATCAATCAATGATGATGGTTCCTAGTTGAAAGTAATAGAGATGAGGTTTTGTTTTTTTCAACTCTGCTATATATTATTCTGACTATCAACGTTTGATGGTTGAAACTGCTTTTTCAGTCTCTCATTTCATTATATAATGTGTAATCTTTTGCTTATGAAATAAAAACAAGCATAAATATCCTTAAAGCGACATATATTTAAAAAGACAATTTAATAACAATTTAAGTAGCACCGCTGACCCGTTCTGATACTAGTAGAGCAGAAAGCCACTGGCTTCCTGCTCTACTGCTCACAGGCTTGTAGGCCACAGGACCCATTGAGCCTGTGGCTTACAAGCTAAGCTCCGATACTTACCTAACTGTTCTCCAGCGCCTCCTGCTTCTTCCAGCTCCGGGTGCACATGACGTTATATCAGTGCGCCCGGAGCAAGAAGGAGCGGGACGGGACCGGGGAGTAGACAGTTAAGTAATCACCCAATCTACTATAGGGGGGACCAGTGAAGGGGCTACTGTATGGGCCATACAGTGGCCCCTTCACTATCCCCCCCATACAGTAGTCCCTGCACTATTGCTCCCCATATAGTGACCCTTGCACTATTCCTCCCCTATAGTGTCCCCTGCAGTATTCTTCCCTCCTATAGTGGCCTCTGCACTATTTCCCCCCTATAGTAGCCTCTGCACTATTCTCCCCCCCTATAGTGGCCCCTGCACTATTTCCCCCCTATAGTGGCCTCTGCACTATTCTCCCCCCTATAGTGGCCCCTGCACTATTGTCCCCCTCTCAATAGTGGCCACTGCACTATTCTCCCCCCACCCATAGTGGCCCCTGCACTATTCTCCCCTCCCTATAGTGGCCTCTGCACTATTCCCTTCCCCCATATAGTGGCCCCTGCACTATTCTCCCCCCCTATAGTGGCCCCCTCACTATTGTCCCCCTTCCTATAGTGGCCACTGCACTATTCTCCCCCCCTATAGTGGCCCCTGCACTATTCCCCCCTATATAGTGGCCCCTGCACTATTCCCCCTCATATAGTGGCCCCTGCACTATTCCCCTCCTATAGTGGCCTCTGCACTATTCCCCCCCTATAGTGGCCCCTGCACTATTCCCCCCTATATAGTGGCCTCTGCACTATTCCCCCCCCTATAGTGGCCTCTGCACTATTCTCCCCCCCTGTAGTGGCCCCTGCATTATTCTCCCCCCAATAGTGGCTCCTGCACTATTGTCTTCCCTCCCCCATAGTGGCCCCTGCACTATTCTCCCCTCCCTATAGTGGCCTCTGCACTATTCCCTCCCCCCATATAGTGGCCCCTGCACTATTCCCCCCTATAGTGGCCCTTGCACTATTCTCCATCCCTATAGTGGCCTCTGCACTATTCCCCCCTATAGTGGCCTCTGCACTATTCTCCCCCCCTATAGTGGCCCCCTCACTATTGTCCCCCTTTCTATAGTGGCCACTGCACTATTCTCCCCCCTATAGTGGCCACTGCACTATTCTCCCCCCTATAGTGGCCCCTGCACTATCCCCCCCTATATAGTGGCCCCTGCACTATCCCCCCCCTATAGTGGCCTCTGCACTATTCCCCCCCTATAGTGGCCTCTGCACTATTCTCCCCCCCCCTGTAGTGGCCCCTGCACTATCCCCCCCCTATAGTGGCCTCTGCACTATTCCCCCCCTCCCCTATAGTGGCCTCTGCACTATTCTCCCCCCCCCTGTAGTGGCTCCTGCACTATTGTCTTCCCTCCCCCATAGTGGCCCCTGCACTATTCTCCCCCCCTGTAGTGGCCCCTGCACTATTCTCCCCCCTATAGTGGCCCCTGCACTATTCTCCCCTCCTATAGTGGTCCCTGCACTATTCTCCTCCCCTATAGTGGCCCCTGCACTATTCTCCTCCCTCCATACAGTGGCTCTTTCACTGGTTGCCTATACTGTATGGGGCCATTATATTGGGGGGCAGTGATGGGGGCTAATATTCTGGGGAAACAAACCCCAAAACTTACTCTTCTGTCCCCATTATCTCCCAGCACGGTTCGGTCCTGCAGCTCTGTTGTTTTCTTCCCACTGAACATGACTACCTGTGCCAATGAGGACTTCCAGCATAAGAAAACAGCGGAGCTGCAGGACTGGACCCTACTGGGAAGACATCGGAGCAGGTGAGTAGGTTTTTTTTTTTGTGGGGGGTGTTTTTTCACCTTTCCCAGACTAATAATAAAATAAATAAATAAAAAAATTATGCTGGACAACCTCTTTAAAGTGTGGCGCATTAGGGGGGTATATTAAAGGGGTTGTTCAAGCAGAATTTTTTATGATTTATCCTCAGGATAGGACATACTGTAAATAGCTGATCTGTAGGGAGCCGACCCCGGACCGATCAGCTGTACAGAGCCACTTCTGGCACCCGTCCTGTACACAATACAGGGCCGGAAGCAGAAAGCTCTGCCCATTTTATATTAGACGGGCACCTTCACTGTATCTCAGCACTTATTGAAGTCAGTGGGAGCTGAGATGCAGTGAAGGCGCCGGGCTGTTGTACAGTGGATGGAGCTTTCTGCTTCCGGCCCTGTGTTGTGTACAGAACAGGCAGTGGAAGTGGCTCCGTACAGCTGATGGGGCCGTGTGTCAGCCCCCTACCGATCAGGTATTTATGGTCTATCCTGAGGATAGGCCATAAAAAAAGTTAACCCTGGACAATCCCATTAATATGCCCCACACAGTTTAATGTCCCCCCCACTGGATGTTAGCCCCCATCACTGCCCCACACAATATTATGGCCCCATCACTGTTCCCCATACAGTATGGGGGACCAGTGCAAAGACCAATGTATTGGGAGCCATTAAAAAAAATTGGCCCAGACAACCCCTTTAAAGAGGTTGTGCATAAATTAGAGAGACCACTGTGGAGGCCAGGGAGGTGTAAAAATAAAAAAAAAAAAAAGCATACTCACCTGTCCCCAGTACCCTGTTGTCCCCCACCTGTGTCTGTTTGGTCTCATGGCGACGCGTCATTTCTAGAAATCCTATACCTTGATTGTCCATAGGATAGGCCATCTATATTACATCTGCGGGTATACAACAGCCAGGACCTCTGCAGATCAGCTATTCCAGGACAATGCAGCTACAGGTAATGGTAACAATTCTAGGAGCTATTCACTTGCTATACACAGTGTAGCTTAGTTTAGTTGTAGTTTAGGTAGTGCAGTGGTGCACATTGTATGGCGGGTGAGCAGCATGGCTCCCGACATGTTATTTCCTTTAGCTGCCCTGTCTTGGTACCGCTGATCTGCAGGGGTCCTGGCAGTGGGCCCCTAGAATCAATTCCACTGGTGGGCCCTAGACATCCCAGTCCGACACTGGACAGACAAATCGAAGTTTGAGGTGTTTGGATCACACAGAAGAACAATTGTGAGACACACAACAACTGAAAAGATGCTGGAAGAGTGCCTGACGCCATCTGTCAAGCATGGTGGAGGTAATGTGATGGACTGGGGTTGCTTTGGTGCTGGTAAAGTGGGAGATTGTTACAAGGTAAAAGGGATTTTGAATAAGGAAGGCTATCACTCCATTTTGCAACGCCATGCCATACCCTGTGGACAGTGCTTGATTGGAGCCAATTTCATCCAACAACAGGACAATGACCCAGAGCACACCTCCAAATTATGCAAGAACTATTTAGGGAAGAAGCAGGCAGCTGGTATTCTATCTGTAATGGAGTGGCCAGCGCAGTCACCAGATCTCAACCCCATTGCGCTGTTGTGGGAGCAGTTTGACCGTATGGTACGCAAAAAGTGCCCATCAAGCCAATCCAACTTGTTGGAGGGGCTTCTGGAAGCATGGGGTGAAGTTTCTCCAGATTACCTCAGCAAATAAACAGCTAGAATGCCAAAGGTCTGCAATGCTGTAATTGCTGCAAATGGAGCATTCTTTGACGAAAGCAAAGTTTGAAGGAGAAAATTATTATTTCAAATAAAAATCATTATTTCTAACCTTGTCAATGTCTTGACTATATTTTCTATTCATTTTGCAACTCATTTGATAAATAAAAGTGTGAGTTTTCATGGAAAACACAAAATTGTCTGGGTGACCCCAAACTTTTGAACGGTAGTGTACATATTACATACTTGGACACTAAATAGCCAGAGACATTTAAATGTGGCAATGTCAGATAAGTGACAGGGGTTAAAGAAATAGGACCCACAGTTGGTTGACATGCTAAATTCCATTTCAAAAGTGTAAACTCCACTTTAGCACCATATATTTACAACATTCCAGTTTTATTTTGCAGTTTTAATATACAAAAACTAAGTTTCAAATTATTTTTATTCCTCTTACAAAAGAACATATTAAAGGGTTTTTCCTAGATCCCTCTCTCAGCAGTTTGCCTGCTGTCTCTTCTTCTCACTTCCTGTATTCTTCAATAAGCTGGTTGTCGGGCTTTGACTGTTTGATTGACAGGAAACTATGAAATACCTCAGTAGATATAGACTTTGCCTTTACCATGAGAGATTATCTATTATTATTATTATTACTAGATATCTAATATAAATGCAGATCAAATAATATGCACAGTAAATGTAGATTACATTACACAGGTTTGGAGAGAAAAAAAAACTCACCATGCTCCCAGGGACTGATAACGTTCTTGCAGTAAAATCACTGTTATCATTGTGTTTACATAGAGAGAGAGAGAGCCTTTATCAGCAAACTGCAACTAGCTGACCTGATTGTCTTGACTGCAGAGCTGTAGATAATAGTGAGAGCACTCCTCCCCCCCAGAGAGCAGTGACTCATCCCTCTGTCCTGTCTTATCAGATACAGGCTGAGCATCAAGGAAACAATGCGTAAAGAATGGGAGGAATAATCTAACATAGCAAGTGTAAGGGAATCACTAGAGGAGCGATTCCCCAGTAGCTGCTGGAGAACTTAGGGGGGAGGGGCACAACAAGACAGTGGACCCTAAGCTGAATCCCCCCCACTGTCCCTGGCTAACTTGCCCAATCTGTCCTAGGTGACAGCCAGCAACTGGTCAACAATCCCTCCTTATAATAAGTGATAACACAGAACGCAGACAAGACGCACAACAACAAAGGGAGGTCAGCTAGCCAAGGGGTCGGTAACAATCGAGCAATGCAGTACAGAATCAAAATCCAAGAGAATAGTCAAAGGTAAGCCAGTGGTCAGAAAATCAGAAGAGCAGGTAACAAGGAACAAGGAGTATTACCAGTAAGCGAAATGCAATAGCAGGCGCCAATGGGAAAGTGAGCAAACAATAAATAGGGAGAAAGAACCCGCCCCAGACTTGATAGGAGGATAGGCTGTCAATCACAAAGGAGGACTAAAGTTAACTCTTAGTGGAGCAGGGGGAGAGCAAGGTGAAGGAGAAGGGCGTGGTGGAAAATCAATTAAGGAGGTGAGGGAATAGGACAGTGTTCAGACAATACAAGAAAAACCCAAAGGAAAGAATCACAACCGGTCATGCCTCCTGTGCCGCAGCGTGCGCCCGGAGGACGGCGCCAAAGCCCGGACAGGCAAGGACGTTACAGCAAGCAAACAAAGCAGC
Source organism: Leptodactylus fallax (assembly GCA_947044405.1). Lineage (NCBI taxonomy): Eukaryota > Metazoa > Chordata > Amphibia > Anura > Leptodactylidae > Leptodactylus > Leptodactylus fallax. The sequence continues at coordinate 3,070,565 of CAMRHE010000041.1, forward strand.
ATTTCTAAAGCAATGTATTTATGAAAAATCTTTAATTTATATAAGCTAGCACTAGTGATAGGATCCTTAAGATGGGAATACCCCTTTAATGAAAAGCGACAAAAATATGCAGCAGAAATGCATGAAAGATACGGATCTAGATTCTGAATTATAAAACAACATACTCTTCATAATTTGTAAAATAAAAGAAAGCATTTACCAAATAACTCAGGTTTCTGTGTTGAAAAGATTAATCAGATAATATTGCATAAAAATTAAAGGAGGTTTCCAGATGAAAACCTGGGGGAACAGGTGTAAAAAGAAATAAAGTTATACTCACCTACCCCCTGTACTCTAGGCAACGCATCCCCCATTTCCTATCATGCTGGGACTGCCCAGGCCAGGTGTGCTGAGGCTCATATGACCGCTGCGGTCAATCGATTGCCTCAGGTATCACATATGGAGTTCTGTTTGCTGCTGATATGTCAACAGTACCCCCCATGTAACTGCTGAGGTAAATAATAGGCCACAGCACATATGTGAGACTCAACGCATCTGTTGAGTGCTGCCTGAAATGGGAGTGATCCGAGAATGCTTTCAAATGTACAAGTGTTAAAAGTTTATTTTTGACAATTAGCAAAATGAATGAAGTGAATGAACAAAAGAGAAATCTAAATCAAATCAATATTTGGTGTTACTACTGTTTACTTTCAAAACAGCATCAATTCTTCTAGGTACATTGAAGACAGTTCTTGAAGAAAGTCGGCAGGGAGGTTGTTCAAAACATGTTGGAGAACTAACCACAGATGACCTGTGGATGTAGGCTTGCTAAAATCCTTCTGTCTCTTCATGTAATCCCAGATCGACTGGCTAATGATGAGATAAGGCCTCTTTGTGGGATATATCAACACTTATTTTTGAAAGCATTGTTACTTTGCAGCATTTGCCACTCCTGCTTAAAACTTTTGCGCAACACTGTAGATGGATAACATGATAGACAGATTGGAAGATGAACTTTTTCAAAGCTTTCAGTGATTCTGCTGCATCAATTGGGCTACAAAGATAAAGCACCAAAAGGGAAATTTTAACCTCTTCTGGACATCCACTGTATTAGTACAACAGATGTCGGGTCTTTAATCCTTCCCGAAATAAAGCACGGGCGCTTCCATTTTGGGGAGGATTGTTAGTTCAAGACCCCTATTGGCTCTAATAATTACAGAAAAACAAAAAAAGGGAATGTTATAGGGAACGGAGGGTGATTTGAATTTTTATTTCTATATCTATATCTATCTACATATAGATATAGATATAAAATTAAAAATTCAAATCACACTCCGTTCCCTATAACACATACTGTATAAAAGTAAAAAAAAATAATGTGAAACACATACACATTATGTCTGAAAACACCTGGTCTACAAACTACAAGTGCAATTTGTTTTACAAAAAGTAAGCTGTTATGCGGCTCTGTGAATGGAAAAATAAAAAAGTATGAAAATGCTGAAAAATGCCTGCAGTGGGAAGGGGTTAAAGGAAAAGAGGACAAAGTAAAAAAAAAAAACAAAAACAAACAAACCACAAAGGGTAGGTTCAGACTACCATTAGGTGTCCATTGTTCTGATCTGACTGAAGGGACCTTCCATTTTTATTTTGGCGTTACAATGAATTGTAACTGATTTTGAGACTGATACAGATGAAAATTCTTCTGTCAGGGAAACATCCATATCATCCATTATTTTCATCCATCCATTTTCATTCAACATCCACAATGACCAAATGACACCCAATTATGTGAACCTGTGTGTGAATCTACTTTAGTTTTTATTTATTTTACTTTGTCCTGTATTCCATTAAAATTCCACATTCTGTTCTGATCTTATCTCTGTCTACTGATTTTAGAGAAATTAGTTAGCCAAGATGAAAAACATTGCAAACCAGCAACATCAGGGCGGGGGGTTAAACTGGGGAAATAGCCAGGGGCCCATCCCTATAGGAGCCCCCAGCAAAGAAAAGCTCATCTACAGGTGTTAATTGACTGACATTTTCACTTTAAAATCACCTTAATACAGGTGCATCTCAATAAATTAGAATATCTTTGAAACGTTCATTCATTTCAGTAATTCAGTAATACAATTCATAATCAGCGTCTTCCATGATTGTGTGTCCTACTGAACCAGACTGAGGGACCATTTAAAGGCTTAGGAAACCTTGGCAGGTGACACACTGAATTTACAATACTGAACTTTTTCACAATATTCTAATTTTCTTAGATTTGGGTTTTCATTCACCTGTAATCCATAATCAACATTTACAGAAATAAAACACTTGAAATAGAACACTCTGTGTGTAAAGAATCTAGAAAATATAGGAGGTCACTTTTTTAATTTAAGAAATGAAATAAATAAATGTTTCAAAGATATTCTAATTTATTGAGATGCACCTGTATGTATTCCTGTGTATGAGACTGAATACTCTGTAGCATAGGGAAAGCGCAGCCAGCACAGTAATCTCCGATGTTTCATCAAATGAAAAAGGATTTCAGTGGTGGCTGGTTGCTATAGGCTGTGAGTAAACAGGAACCTGATTGGCTGTTGTGAATGTGACAGGCTACAGGAGTATCAGTGGGCACAATATGGCTCTGCAGCTTCTCATGCTTTATAACTGATGAGAAGGAATACTGTATATGGAAAAACCAGACTTGACCTCAGGTAATGTTGCGGTAAAATCCCACAGTACAGTCTCAGATATGAGTCTTCTCCATGTGCTGCTATCAGTGAAAGTTTCTTCCGAACAACTAATGGCACCATCGAGTACAGGGAACATCAGAGATTGTGTGTGGGATGCATCAGGTTATCTGGCTATAGATTTCATTGTGTGTGAAAACCCATCAGCGGAGATCATTATTTATGATGGAGGTGGTATAGAGGTTATCTGTGTAAAGTCTGACTTGTTCCAGGCTGAGTTATGCTATCAAGTGGATTTTTATTGCCATGCTGTAATAACAGAAACATATTTTTCCTGTTGATTATAGAGATTACAGATACAGTTCTGTCAAAATTACAGTATATACAGCCACCAATTGTGCAAGCTCTCCCACTTAAAAAGATGATTTTTTAAGAATTTATTTGCAAATTATGGTGGAAAATAAGTATTTGGTCACCTACAAACAAGCAAGATTTCTGGCTCTCACAGACCTGTAACTTCTTCTTTAAGAGGCTCCTCTGTCCTCCACTCATTACCTGTAGTAATGGCTCCTGTTTGACATTGTTATCAGTATAAAAGACACCTGTCCACAACCTCAAACAGTCACACTCCAAACTCCACTATGGTGAAGACCAAAGAACTTAAGCCAGTTCATATCCGGACCCGTCTGAAGTTTGCTAGACAGCATTTGGATGTTCCAGAAGAGTATTGGGAGAATGTCATATGGTCAGATGAAACCAAAGTAGAACTGTTTGGTAGAAACACAACTCGTCGTATTTGGAGGAGAGTGAATGCTGAGTTGCATCCAAAGAACACCATACCTATTGTGAAGTATGGGGGGCAACATCATGCTTTGGGGCTGTTTCTCTGCAAAGGGACCAGGACGACTGATCCGTGTACATGATGGAGGAATGGGGCCATGTATCGTGAGATTTTGAGTGCAAACCTCCTTCCATCAGCAAGGGTATTGAAGATGAAACGTGGCTGGGTCTTTCAGAATGACAATGATCCCAAGCACACCGCCAGGGCAATGAAGGAGTGGTTTCGTAAGAAGCATTTCAAGGTCCTGGAGTGGCCTAGCCAGTCTCCAGATCTCAACCCCATAGAAAACCTTTGGAGGGAGTTGAAAGTCTGTGTTACCCAGTGACAGCCCCAAAACATCACTGCTCTAGAGGAGATCTGCTTGGAGGAATGGGCCAACATACCAGCAACAGTGTGTGCCAACCTTGTGAAGACTTACAGAAAACGTTTGACCTCTGTCATTGCCAACAAAGGATATATAACAAAGTATTGAGATGAACTTTTGTTATTGACCAAATACTTATTTTCCACCATAATTTGCAAATAAATTCTTAAAAAAATAAGACAATGTGATTTTCTGGATTTGTTTTCTCATTTTGTGTCTCATAGTTGAGGTCTACCTATGATGTCAATTACAGGCCTCTCTCATCTTTTTTTTCCCCACTGTACCTATATATACTTAAAGGGATTATCCGGGCAAAAAAATTACTTTTTAAATTGGCTGGGGGTGGTGAAAAAAAAAAAAAAGTCATACTCACCTTTCCCTGGTGCTCTGGTGCTTTCCAACGCAGTCCGGTCCTCCCAGGCCGTTGTTGTCCTCCGGCGGAAGTCCCCATCGCACGTGATTTCTGAGGCCAATCAGCAGCCTCAGTGAAGGGCATGTGACGTCATTACCTGTGACATCCCAGGGTCTCTTCCTGAGGTCGCTGATTGGCTTCAGCGGTCACGGCCTCCTGACTGCTTTTGCATAGTTCCAATAGTTACTAATGTGCGATGTTCTGCAATACTACAGTATGTATTGCAGTACATTGCACTGGGGATCTGAGATCCCAGCTTCAAGTCCCCCTGTGGGACATGTAAAAAGTAAAAAAAAAAAAACAAAATACACAAATGTAGTAAAAACAAAAAAATTTAAAAATTAAAAAAATTTAAAATGAAATTTAAAAAAATGTATTATGCAAATAAAAAAAAATAAACAAACATGTTAGGTATTGCCACGTGCGTATAAGTTCCCACTATTCAAAAATAGCGTTATTTATCCCATACAGTGAACGGTGTGAAAAAAAATATACCACAATCCGCAAATTAACTAATCCAATGAATCCACAAATTAATTATTTTGATCACTTTGCTTTCCCCAAAAAATAACAATAAAAAGTGATCAAAAATTCATACATACTGTAAGTATGTGAGCCAGAGGGCACTGTTGAGCGACCCAGGCCAGGCCAGAAAAGGCTCTCAGCCACGCCTTTGGGTGGTTGCACGTAACTCCAGGAGGGCTGGAGTGTCCTGCAGGAAGTGGTGGACCAGCTAGGACAGAGAGAGAGGCTCTGTCCCAAAAGGGCTGGCGTCCACAGGGGTGGAGCAGCTAGGACAGAGAGATAGGCTCTGTCCCAGAAGGGCTGGCGTCCACAGAAGACTGTTGCTGGAGCTGAGCAACAGTCAGGACAGTTAGGGGCTCAAGGAGTGAGTTAGGCCCTAACTGTGGCATAGTTTTTTTTGTTGTTTTGTTATGTTGCAGTTAAGCTGAATAAAGCCACTTTTATTTTATACTTGGACCGTCTGAAAGCTATCTTTCCGGCGCCCAGTACCATGAACCACCGCTGTCCGGACCAGGAAAAGCCGCCATTTTGAGTCTAATTCCCCCAAGCTGTCACATATGGTGGAGAATCGCACGCATAAAGAGATCCACGCAAGTCCTGGAAGACAAGTGGTTTGTGATTGCAGTACTGCAAAGTGTGCATTGTGGCCTACAGCTGGAAGAAATCTGTGATTTCAACTGAAGAAACCCAGGAGGGGGGTGAGTGAATTGCAACATAGCAAGGTGTTTGTAAAACCTGGTGAAAGTAAAACTCTGGAAGAGGAATCCAGGGAATGGACTTTGTGTATATTGTGGCACAGAAGTCTGTGAAGTGTTTGCTGATGGCAAGAAAGTAAGCAATGTGTATAGAAGCTGGATATTGCAAACAGTCTATGTGAAAAGCTATGGTGCCATGTTGGTGTTTTCTGTGGAAGACAGAAGAAAATGCTGGTTGTTGTAGTGCCACATAAGTTAACTGTTTGAATACATGTGACTGCAGAAGATAGCAAAAAGTTGCTGCCGGTTGAACCCAAGGTTGCTGTGGAATATTGTGTAATCTTGTTAGGAAACCATGGGCAAGAAAAAGAGAATTTCAGCTTGTAAAAAAACAGAGAAGTTATGCACAGGTTTATTAGTGCAGCAGTCTGAATGCAGAGAGACCAAAACCCGGAGCAGATTAGGTGGAATGCAAGTAAAGATAATGTGTTGCATGAGAGTGACTCAGTTTTTCTAAAGCACCTCTGTTCTATGAATGAATATGTCCCTGCTGACCGTATGTCTATGACTATGACTATGTCTCATACTGGAGTGCATCAGAGCGCCAAAGATGAAAATATTATGGTGCAGTAGCTTCAAGATGAGATTAAAACCATCAGGTTCGGGGGGGCGTGGCCTGGACGCGCATGGAGTAGCACGCGCGCAGGTCCTTCTCCGCTCCTCCGCTCGCTACTGAGACCCGTGGACCCCTCAGCAAGCGCAGTATGGGCAAGCGCTTGCCGAGGAAGGTGGCCCCGGGCACCCCAGCGCCCATGGAGAGGTCTGGGGGGGCCACCCTGGACGCCTTTCTGGCCCAGCGGCCTTCTCTACCGGGCCAGGCTGCTGCGGGGAGGCCATCTTGGATTTCCTCCGCTCTCCAGGCACAGGGATCGCAGCGCAGCTTCTCTCCTCCCGCGCTCCCCCTGTCAGCCAGCGGAGCGCCGCTTCAACAGAGATCCCTGTCGGCGCCTGGGCAACCCAGAGTTTCCCCATCACGAGTACTCCCACAGTCTCCTCGCCCTGGGATGTCCCAGCAACTACATTTTGCTTCACCAGCACTCCTGGCAGAGCGACATGAGAGGACCCCGGATGTTTCCAGCTTCTCAAGGAGTTCTGAGGTCAGTGGCTCTGCTCCCTCCTACACCGCTGATGAGTTGCAGCCTGTGGCCACAGAGCTGGTCTCTGTGGCCCCCCAGCTACTATCTTCCCCCATCGCCCCCCCCCCTCCATGGCTCAGAGGGGGACGGCGTGGTGAGGGACGCTGGCGTAGGGGCTCCTCTGCCCCACACTCCCAAGGATTATGGCTCCCCCCTCCAGTCCTGTACCCCCAGAGCTGCATTCCAGGCCCATCTTCAGCACCATCATCCATGGCGGACCTTCTTCCTCAACTTACTACTAAACAAGACCTTAAAAGTATGGTTGCGGAAATCACAGCATCCTTCCGATCTGAAATTGCTACCCTCCGCACTGATTTACACTCCATTGCTAACCGAATGGACACGCTGGAGAATGACCATGACACTACCAGGGACTATGTTGCCTCACTGCATGATACTACCACTGAACAGGGTTCAGCTATACGGGACATGCAACGCCACTTGGAGGATCTTGACAACAGGGGCCGGCGCAACAATATACGCGTCAAGGGACTCCCAGAGGCTGACCAATCTGAGGATCTGCCTGTTCTGCTGGAGGCTGTCTTCAACACTATACTGCAGGAACCCCCGTCCCACAAAATTAAGTTTGATAGGGCACATCGAGCCCTTCGACCCAGAGGATCTTCCGCCACACCCCGTGATGTCATCTGCTGCCTCCACGACTTCACCCTTAAAGAGGCCATAATGAGCAAAGTGCGCAAACTCAAAGACTTCGAGTTTCAGGGAGCTCCACTACAATTCTATCAGGATCTGTCGCTAATCACCCTCCAGAAACGCCGCCATCTCCGACCCCTCCTCCAGATTCTTCAGGAGCACCAAATTCCTTACCGGTGGGGATTTCCGTTTGCTCTCGTTGCTCGTAGGGATGGTCGCTCCGCTACGCTTCGCTCCTTTGCGGATTTGCCTCTCTTCTGTGACCTATTGGATGTTCCCCTGCCGGATTTAACAGACTGGGAGCTATTCTCTCCACCCCCCTCCCCCACCACCGGTTTGGCAACGATTGGAGCCCAGACGACGTCATGCATCCTCCGCGGTGGCGACCACTCGGAGGCCCCGGCTGGAGACTGATCCCTGAGGAGGCTGCCCCCCCTTGAGACGCTCTCCCTTTTCTCGGTGGTGCTTTGGAATCTGCATGCCTTACCGTTATGTTTGCTTCTCTTTTTTTCTTTTTTAGGTCTACGGGTCTCATCTATTATGCTTATTATTGGATTGTTTTAGCGGAGTGGGGCGGGGTGGGGTCCCGGTGACTCCCCTTCCTTCCTTCTTTTTACTGGTGGTTGGGGATCCACCGCCTCCCCTCCGACCTCCTGTCCACGCTCTCCCCCCTAAGGGGATACTTGGACTGTGCGGCCATTGATCCTGGTTGGACCTCTGGCTGTCCTCACTGGTCCCCAGGCGAGTGACTTAGCCTCGCCCACAAAGTATTGTTTAACTGTTTTTATTTTTACTTTGTCATTTATGAGGTCTTTTGCCTCCCTCCCTCCCTCTCTCCCCCCCCCCCTGATCTAGAGACCCTGCCTCGACTTTGGGTTCCTGTTTGTGGATTGCCCTTTTGCCTCTCCGAGGGAAACTTGCCAGCGTCATGTGAGATGGGTGAGCTTATTGCAATCCGCCACTGTCCTCCAATCCTGGGTCCCAATGGTTAGGTGCGTGACAATTAATGTCAAGGGCCTGGGTTCCAACATTAAAAGGCGCCATGTCCTTAGAGAACTCCGCTCCTTACGAGCGGATGTGGCGTTTCTTCAGGAGACTCATTTTGACCGCGCTGGTACTTTTGCCTTCGCTAAGCATTATTTTCCCGTAGCTTTTTCGGCCTTCCACGATCGACGCAGAGCTGGGGTGGCTATCCTTCTTTCTCGATCCTGCCCAATTACAGTGACGACTTCCCACATAGACCTAGGTGGCCGGTTTGTTATCTTGGAGGGGCTCCTTTATGGTGCCCCGATTGTTTTATGCAATGTCTATGCCCCCAATTCAGCGCAGATCCCGTTCTTGCGCCGGGTATTCTCCCGTCTGCGCGCTCTCCCACCATCAGCTTGGCTGGTGGGGGGAGACTTTAACATGGTCTTCTCTGAACGGGCAGATCGTCTGGCGTTACCCCAGGGCCCAACCCCTCATAGGTTGGCCCAACTTGCAAGGGAGTTCCGCAGGCTGATCCGCGCCCACTCTTTGTATGACCTTTGGCGAGTGGACAATCCTACAGCGCGCTCCTACACCTTCTTTTCTCACCCTCATAACACTCACACCCGCATTGACTACTTCTTTGGAAATGCTCCCGCTCTTCGTTTGCTTAGGGACACGAACATTGGCCCTCTCACCTGGTCTGATCATGCCCCAGTCGTGGTTACCTTATCTACGACTCCAGTGCCTACTCGTCATTGGTGTCTTAACGAAACACTGCTCAAATCGCCGACCTCCCTCGAGACCCTGCGCACGCACTTGATAGATTATTTTAGGGACAACTTAGGCTCGGTAGACTCTCTTGCCATTCTCTGGGAAGCCCATAAGGCGGTCATGAGAGGATGCTGTATCGCATTGGCTTCTAGGCTTAAAAGGGACAGACAGGCCCAGGAACAGCTCCTCCAAGCCCGTATTCGGTCCCTTACAATGACTTTGGCAGCGCATCCATCCCTGGGGGTTCTTCGCCGTTTGGTCCTGGCCCGGGCGGACCTCCGTGATTTGGAGACCCGCCATGTGGAACGACTTCTCCTTTATACCCGTCAGAGGTTTTTTGAACGAGGTAATAAATCTCATACCCTCCTGGCAGGAACCCTCAGGGATCATTGGGTCTCTTCCACACCACACTCTGTCCGTGACCCCGCGGGTACTCTTCAACATCACCCTGATGCTGTGGCGCTGGCGTTCCACTCTTACTACTCTAAGCTGTATGACTTACCCCCCCCACGAGCACTACTCCCTGGGGATGACTCAACACTACTGGAAGACTATTTAAAGGATTGTTGTCTCCCACGCCTTCCTCCTGAGGCCTTAACCTCCCTGAACACCCCCATCACCAGGGAGGAACTAGAAGGGGTCCTGAGGGACCTCCCAAATGGGAAAGCCCCAGGCCCAGATGGGTTCACTTACAATTATTATAAGGTTTTCCAGGGTGAACTCTCTGCTCATCTATTGTCCCTCTTCAATTCCTTCCTTTCAGGTTCCCCTATACCCCCGACTATGCTCTCTTCACTACTCACATTGGTCCCTAAACCGGGTAAGGACTTGCAGGATTGTGCTAACTACCGACCGATTGCTTTGCTGAACACGGACCTGAAACTTTTCACCAAACTCTTAGCCAATAGACTGAATGCTTGGCTCCCTCTGCTTGTCCATAAGGACCAGGTGGGATTCATCCCCTGTCGTCAGGGTGGTGACAACACCAGGAGGACTGTGGATTTGGTGGAGGTGGCCAATCATTATTCTATCCCGGCCCTTCTCTTGAGCCTGGACGCTGAAAAGGCTTTTGACCGCATAAATTGGTCGTTTATGCATACTACGCTTAAGGCGTTCGGGCTTACGGGACCGTTTCTCACAGCTATCCAGGCCCTTTACTCCTTACCCTCAGCAGCAATTACGCTTCCCCATGCATCTTCGCCCTCCTTCCCTATTCGAAATGGCACTAGGCAGGGTTGCCCCCTGTCACCCATCATATTTGCCCTCTGCATTGAACCGCTAGCGGCCAAGATTAGGCGAGACCCTAATATCAAGGGGATCATGGTCCAAGATAAGGAATTTAAGGTATCTCTCTTCGCGGACGATGTACTCCTCACTCTCACTTCCCCTCATACTACCCTTCCAAACTTGCTGTGCTCGCTGGAGACCTATGGTGATCTCTCAGGGTATAAGGTGAACCCCGAGAAGACTGAGGCACTCCCACTTAACATCCCACGGGACCTTCTCCTTCTCCTCCGCAGTAATTACGATTTCCAGTGGCGGGAGTCCTCTATCCGCTACCTGGGAGTCCATATATCCACCTCCTATGCGACCCTCTACTCGGCAAACTACCCGCGGTTGTTTTGTGAGCTAAGAGCCCTATTGGACAAATGGCAACCCTTGCCTATCTCCCTTTTGGGGAGAATTGCTGCGGTCAAGATGACTCTCCTCCTGAAGCTACTGTATTTTTTCGAGACGCTCCCGGTCGCGATACCTCGGGGAGAATTACGGAACCTACAGAAAGCTATCTTCCAGTTTATCTGGAAAACAAAACGACACCGAATACCTAGATCTGTTATGCTGGCGGATAGGGGGTCTGGGGGTATGGCTGTCCCACATTTGTTACATTATTACTGGGCGGCCCACTTACACCATATCCCATTCTGGGCGGCTATGCCAGCATACACCAGATGGGTGCAGATAGAGAAGCTATGGCTGGCACCCATGCATCCTAACGCGCTTCTGTGGGTCAGCTCCCCCCCCCCCCCCCCTGCCTCGTACCTGTTGGGCCCCATTCGGTTTACTAGATCTATCTGGTCTACCTGTTGTGCTAGATTCTCCCTGATGTCCCCGCGCTCATCTATGGTCTCCATACTATACAACCCCCTTCTCCCGGAGAGCCTGACTTCTTCCATGACTAAAGTGTGGTCTGAAGCTGGCCTTTACCGGATTGCTGATATGGTTGACCCTGGAACCTTGGAACTCAGGTCCTTTGCTCATCTTACAGCTAATCAAAACCTGCCAGGTACTGAATGGTTCCATTACTTGCAGGTGGTTCACTTTGTCCGCTCCCTCCATGGGTCTCTTAAGGTGTCACTCCCCACCGCTTTTGAAAAGATTTGCCGTGCAGGCACGTCCACTAGGGGCTTTACATCCTCTATTTACTAACTTCTTAACTCACAAACTACAGGCTCTCCTGTTAATCATCGCTATATGCTTAAATGGGAGGAGGCGGTGGGTAAACCCATCTCCCAGGAGCAGTGGCGGATTGTATGGTCTCGGGCCCAGAAATCATCTCAGTGCATTACGTTTAGGGAAGCGCAGTATAAGCTGTTGATGACTTGGTATCATACTCCGGCTCTCCTTCATACTTTAAACCCATTAGTTCCCCCATGGTGCTGGCGCTGTGGAGCTGCGGTGGGTACCCTGCACCATATCTTTTGGACGTGCCCTCTCATCCTCGGTTTTTGGAGGGAGATCAGGACTCTGACGACTGCTCTCTTTTTGCAAGAGGTTCCTCTTGACCCTCTTCTTTATCTCCTGAACCTTCCCCCCAGACACCTGAGCAATAAGTCATCCAGGCTTTTCTTGCATCTTTGTACTGCAGCTAAAACTCTCATAGCTAGAAACTGGAAGAAGGTGAGTCCCCCATCTAGTCTTGAGCTTGTGGCTAGAATGAAGAATGTGAGGAGTCTTGAATACCTGACTGCTGGCCTACATAATTCACGGGAAGCCTTTGGGGCTATTTGGGCACCCTGGGACATGTATTGTACATCACAGGGTCTCTGATCTCTTAGTCCTCTCCCTCCCTCCCCCCCTTCCCTTTGGTCCTACCCTTGTCTTCTTAACCCCTCCATTCCCCCCTCCCTTGTTCACTGCTTAATTTAAATGCATATTGCTTAAGGGGGAGGAGGCGGATAGCCTCTATTTACCTCAATGCTTCCTGTTTGTTTGATTATTATTGTTTTTTTGTTTTTTCTTTATTCCTTGTTAATGAAAATTTTTTCAATAAAATTACAGTTATATAAAAAAAAACAAAACATCAGGTTCATTTATGAAGATGAAATATCTGATTGGAAATGGCAACTTGAGGTATCAGAAAAAGAGAACCTTAAGTTAAAGAAAGAGCTTGAAACTGTAAAGAGTTCATATCCTAGTCATTGTGAAAATGTGGTACTGGGTTTGCCTGGAATGGACTGTGTCACTAAGAAGGAGTTTGCTGATATGAAATGTGCTCTAGCTAATAAAGTTGTACAGAGTGTAGAGCAAAAGCAAGTGCTTGAGAAACAATTGCAGGATTTAAAGGAGCAGCATGTTCAAGACTCCAGTGCCAAAGAAAGTGTCATTGAAAAATTAAGAGATGACCTTGAAACTGCTAAACGTGAGAGAAGTGAATTTTTGCAGTGTCAGTCAGAATGTTTGGATGACCAAGTGAGGAAGTGTGAAAAACTTTCAGCTGCATTAATTGACAAAGAAAATGAAATTGCAGAGCTGAGGAAACATGTCTCTGACCAAGAGAGTGATTTAGAATCTGTGGTGCAGACATTGCAGTCAGAGCAAAACTTGCATGCACTAAAGCAGGTTCGCCTAAATAGTGAAATCCATGAATTGCGAAGCAGAGCTGGAGTTCTAGAACAAAGAGAAAGGGAACTCAAAGCTAGAATATGTAGCCTGGAGAGGGCGCTGTCAAGATCTTGTGAAGATAAAGAGAAATTGTCTGTTTTGGTGCAAAATAAAGACAAAGAGTTGATGGAGATGTCGTCTGTCCATGCTCAGAAAGTGCAAGCCTTACAGGAGAGTCACAAGAAAGTAGAGACTCAACTTCAAGAGCTGCAACTAAAAGTCACAGAAGGGGACAGGTTTCAAGCAGAACTGCTAGACAAGGCAAACGGTCTGCAGGTGGAATTGGATAATGTCACAGGGCTTCTTTCTCAAGCAGACAGCAAGTTTATCAAACTTTTCAAAGATTTTTCTACACTAGAATCTCAGCTTCAGGACAATCAGGAACTTTTGCAAGAAGAAACCCGGCAGAAGCTTGACCTTAGTACAAAACTAAAACAAATGGAAGGTGAGAAAAATGGCTTCCTTGAGCAACTAGAGGAAGAAGAGATAGCAAAAAGAGATTTGACAAAGCGGATTTCAACACTACAGGCTCAGGCGACTGATATGAAGAAAAAAATGGAGGATAGTATTGGGTCCTTGGTCTCTGTTGAAGAACTAAAGGAAAAGTTGCAAAAGGAGCTAGAAGCTACAAATCAACGGTTTGAGGAGAAGGTTGCTGCTTATGACAAACTTGAGAAGATGAAAATTAGACTGCAGCAGGAACTAGAAGATGTAGGTGTAGATCGTGATCATCAACATCAGATGGTGTCAAATTTGGAAAGGAAGCAGGAAAAGTTTGATCAGCTGCTTGGTGAAGAGAAGACTCTTTCTGCTAGATATGCAGAAGAACGTGACCGTGCTGAAGCAGAGGCTTGTAGAAAAAAGACCAAAGCTCTTGCCTTGGCTCGCTCCCTAGAAGAGGCCCTTGAATTGAAGGCCGAGTTAGAGAGGCTCAACAAGCAACTGCGCACTGAAATGGAGGATTTGGTTAGCTCCAAGGATGAAGTTGAGAAAAACATGGAATCTGTGCAGATATTGTATGAGAACAAAGCTAATGCTTATGAGATGTTGGAAAAGGCCAAGAGAGATTTGGACCTCCAGACAGAAGACATGAGGATTCAGTTTGAAGGAAACCTGTCTAATTTATCTGCTGAGATTGTAGATCTAAAAATGCTTGTTGCTAAATTAAAAGTGCAAGTGAACAAGCAGGAGGAAATCAAGAAACAACTGGAGTTTCAGATGGGTCAAGTGAAGCGTGAATCAGAAATAAAGTTGGAAGAGCGCACTTCTCAGATTGAACAGTTAAAAACCGAAGTGGAATCTAAAAAAGAAGAATTGGATCGATTGCAGCAGTCTTTATCCAATACAGAACAGTCGGCCTCTGCACTATCTTCAAAGCGAGCAGCACTAGAAGATGAGAAGGACTCGCTGCAGAGCCTGTTAACCTCTAAAGAATCAGAGCTGTTATCCCTGAAAAATGTGATTCAAGAAATAGAGTCTTTATTCAACCAAGAGCAAGATAAGAGAGCCACTGAGATACGGGACTTGAATGAAAGACTTGACAAAAAGTCTGCAGATGAGCAGAAGCTTTATCAGAAGATGTTGGAGGATCAATCCAATATAATTCAGGGAACAGTGGGGGAAGCAGAAAATATTATCCAGGATGCTGACCTGACAGATGTTAGAAGAATATTGCAGAATATCCTAGAATTAGGAGGCGTAGTGGATAAAGAGATGGCATCTACATCTGCTGCCATAGAAGATGTCAGGAAGATTGAGGAAGTTCTGCAAGTTGCAATAGTAAAAACTGAGATGGAGGCTGTGCAGAAAAATGTGGCAGTGAAGAAAGTTCCGGAACTGGAATCAGACATTTGTGCGCTACAGAAGGCGGTAGAATTGAAGAAAGCTACCAGCATAGAGGCAGAGAAAGCAGAACCATTAAGGCAGCCAGAACATGTAACCCAAAAGCATCTGGGTACTGACAGAAAAAACTGTGATGGTGAAAACATGGTATCCCAGTCCTCCGGTGTTAGCACAGGGAATGAAAATAACTTGAAGAATGTTGAGATGACGATATCACCAGCTCCTGTACTGTCAGAAAAGGGTTGGCACGAAAATTCTTGCAATCTATCACAGTATCGTAACATGCCTCCAGAAAGTTATGCGTATGAGAGAGAGGAAGTAAGACTAGAGTGTGGAAGTGGTCCTTCTGCTGCCGTACAGGTGCGGACGCATTATACAGAAACCATTCCAATATATGATGTGGCAGTTGTTAAAGACATACCAGAAAATGTAGTTCAGCGTGAGCTATTTTGTGAGGCTGTACGGTATGGCCCTCGTGCAGAAGGAGAAGATATTGCAGTGCAGAGATTGTGTATCTCAAACAAAGAGGAGAGCAAGCGGCCTATGTCTCCTAAACTTCTAAGCCTTGATGGTGATGGCAAAGTTTGCTTTGAGATGAAGGTTATGAAAAAAGTTCCCGTGATACAGTTATACTCTAAAGACATTGATGTGCATGAAGTATGTGTTAGTTGGTCTCTGAGCTCCTGTGAATTCATGATAGGTGAAGATGAATATTCTTACGGCTATTCACTAAAGGAATCAAAGTCATGCAATGGGATGGCTGAAGACTATGACGAGAAATGGGATGAAAATGATGTGATCCCCTGTATGGCGAATTGTGAAGGAGATGAAGAAAAACTTGCCTTTGCACAGAATGGCCAGGATCTTGGCGTAGCAGTTAAAGTGATGAGAAACCGGAAGTGTCAAGTAACCGGAATCTTGAAGAAGAGACCGCCAGATTGGGACTTCTGGAGAGACACTGGACAGGCATACTTGGTTGAAGAGGGACTTCATCATAGGATGTCTCGTCCCATTGTAGCTCACCCCATGGGTAGTGAGCTGAGGGGGAGGTTATGTAAGTATGTGAGCCAGAGGGCGCTGTTGAGCGACCCAGTCCAGGCCAGAAAAGGCTCTCAGCCACGTCTTTGGGTGGTGGCACGTAACTCCAGGAGGGCTGGAGTGTCCTGCAGGAAGCAGGAAGTGGTGGACCAGCTAGGACAGAGAGAGAGAGGCTCTGTCCCAAAAGGGCTGGCGTCCACAGGGGGTGGACCAGCTAGAACAGAGAGATAGGCTCTGTCCCAGAAGGGCTGGCGTCCACAGAGGACTGTTGCTGGAGCTGAGCAACAGTCAGGACAGTTAGGGGCTCAAGGAGTGAGTTAGGCCCTAACTGTGGCATAGTTTTTTTTGTTGTTTTGTTATGTTGCAGTTAAGCTGAATAAAGCCACTTTTATTTTACACTTGGACCGTCTGAAAGCTATCTTTCCGGCGCCCAGTACTATGAACCACTGCTGTCCGGACCAGGAAAGGCCGCCATTTTGAGTCTAATTCCCCCAAGCTGTCACAATACCAAACATTGGTACCAATAAAAATTATAACTTGCCCAGCAAATAAAGATCCCTGACATATCTCCATCAACAATACAGTAGAAAAGTTATAGGTGCTAGAATATGGTGACCCCAGGAAAAACGTTCATTTTCAAAAAGTGATGGTTTATTTGTAAAAGCAGTAAAACGTAATAAAAACCAATATAAGGCTAAAGCCCCACGTGGTGTAAACGCCGCAGAAAAAATTGCGGCGTTTTACAGTCAGAGCAAAGTGGATGGGATTCTAGTAAATCCCATGCCCAATTTGCAGAAAAAACCACGCTGCAGAAACATGGCGATTTCCAAAACTGGCACGGTTTTGGAAATCACAGCATGCCAATTATACCTACGGAAACGCCGGCGGTTTTCCCATAGGTATAATTGAAACAGAAAGTCCGCAGAGGAAAACTCTGCAAACTTTCTGTCTAAAGCGCTGTGGGAAGAACCGCGATGCGATCCCGCCGCAGTTTCTCTCGCAGCGCTTTTTTTTTCTGCAGGACTGAGGCCCCATGTTGCGGAAATGCAGCTTTTTTTGTTGCAGATTTTGTTACGGTTTTTTGAGCCAAAGCCAAGAATGGCTACAAAAGGAATGGAGAATACAGTCATATGAAAAAGTTTGGGCACCCCTATTAATCTTAATCATTTTTAGTTCTAAATATTTGGGTGTTTGCAACAGCCATTTCAATTTGATATATCTAATATTTCAGGATTGAAATGAGGTTTATTGTACTAACAGAAAATGTGCAATATGCATTAAACCAAAATTTGACCGGTGCAAAAGTATGGGCACCTCAACAGAAAAGTGACATTAATATTTAGTAGATCCTCCTTTTGCAAAAATAACAGCCTCTAGTCGCTTCCTGTAGCTTTTAATCAGTTCCTGGATCCTGGATGAAGGTATTTTCGACCATTCCTCTTTACAAAACAATTCCAGTTCAGTTAAGTTTGATGGTCGCCGAGCATGGACAGCCCGCTTCAAATTATCCCACAGATGTTCAATGATATTCAGGTCTGGGGACTGGGATGGCCATTCCAGAACATTGTAATTGTTCCTCTGCATGAATGCCTGAGTAGATTTGGAGCTGTGTTTTGGATCATTGTCTTGCTGAAATATCCATCCCCGGCGTAACTTCAAATTCGTCACTGATTCTTGTACATTATTCTCAAGAATCTGCTGATACTGAGTTGAATCCATGCGACCCTCAACTTTAACAAGATTCCCGGTGCTGGCATTGGCCACACAGTCCCAAAGCATGATGGAACCTCCACCAAATTTTACAGTGGGTAGCAAGTGTTTTTCTTGGAATGCTGTGTTTTTTGGACGCCATGCATAACGCCTTTTTGTATGACCAAACAACTCAATCTTTGTTTCATCAGTCCACAGGACCTTCTTCCAAAATGAAGCTGGCTTGTCCAAATGTGCTTTTGCATACCTCAGGCGACTCTGTTTGTGGCGTGCTTTCAGAAACGGCTTCTTTCGCATCACTCTCCCATACAGCTTCTCCTTGTGCAAAGTGTGCTGTATTGTTGACCGATGCACAGTGACACCATCTGCAACAAGATGATGCTGCAGCTCTTTGGAGGTGGTCTGTGGATTGTCCTTGACTGTTCTCACCATTCTTCTTCTCTGCCTTTCTGATATTTTTCTTGGCCTGCCACTTCTGGGCTTAACAAGAACTGTCCCTGTGGTCTTCCATTTCCTTACTATGTTCCTCACAGTGGAAACTGACAGGTTAAATCTCTGAGACAACTTTTTGTATCCTTCCCCTGAACAACTATGTTGAACAATCTTTGTTTTCAGATCATTTGAGAGTTGTTTTGAGGAGCCCATGATGCCACTCTTCAGAGGAGATTCAAATAGGAGAACAACTTGCAATTGGCCACCTTAAATACCTTTTCTCATGATTGGATACACCTGGCTATGAAGTTCAAAGCTCAGTGAGGTTACAAAACCAATTTTGTGCTTCAGTAAGTCAGTAAAAAGTAGTTAGGAGTATTCAAATCAATAAAATGATAAGGGTACCCAGATTTTTGCACCGGTCAAATTTTGGTTTAATGCATATTGCACATTTTCTATTAGTACAATAAACCTCATTTCAATCCTGAAATATTACTGTGTCCATCAGTTATTAGATATATCAAATTGAAATGGCTGTTGCAAACACCCAAATATTTAGAACTAAAAATGATTAAGATTAATAGGGGTGCCCAAACTTTTTCATATGACTGTATATAGGAAGCTCATATACTTCTACCTTCTGCTCAATCCACTCCTGGCTTTGGCTCAAAAAACCGCAACAAAATCTGCAACAAAAAAAGCTGCGTTTCCGCAACGTGGGGCTTTAGTCTAAATATGGTATCACTGTAATCGTAATGACCTGCTAGAAAAAGCTGCCATGTCATTTTTAATGCAGAGTGAACGCAGAGTAAAAACAAAACACGAAAAATTATGATAGAATTGTGTGTTATTTCACATGGACCCCCAAAATATGTAAATAAAAGTTACATAATCAAAACATTACCCCAAAATGGTGGCAAATGAAAGTACAACTTGTCACGCACAAAGAATAAGCCCTCACATAATATATTGACAGAAAAATAAAAAAGTTATGAATTTTGGAAGGAGGGGAGGTAAATATGAAAAAGTTGCCGAGCATTAACATACAAACTACCTTGCATCCTTAAAGGATTAAATAGCAATTAGCATACAGGTCAAATGTATAGTAACATACAAATCACTTCAGCAATTAAAAACTGCATGTAGTTCTGCAGTAAAAAAAAAAAAGGCTCAGTGTAAACCAAGCCTTAGACCTCATGCACACACCTGTACTTTTTATCCACAATTGTAGATAAACGTATTGACCCTCTCATTTTTATGGGCCCATATACTCAGCTGTAGTTTTGCGGCTATGTGTGTGGGTCGAATTGAAGATCCGCTAATTATGGAGCAGATCCTTTACCTGTCCATACTTGCAGCTCTATCAATTCATTTTATTGTATGGGTTAGGGAAAACCACGGATGACACACGGATACCAATCCAAGAGTCATCCATGTCGTTTTTACTGACCCACAATCAGCACATAGCCATGTGCATGTAGCCTTAATGTGCAAAAGATCCACCAACAAACAAATACTTGATGGTCAGGTGATTGCATTTTTTATGTAGCAGATAAGATGTTAGGCTCCAATCAGATCACTTTTTTTATTACATCCGTTTAATGTATGCAAAAAACTCATTAAAAAAAAGGATGCAAAAATGGATGCAAACAGATGGTCATCCATTTACATAGACATCAACATAAAAAGTAAAAACTGATCCATTGCTGTCCGGTTTTTTTAAAGGACACAAAAACGTAGTATACTTTTATGTCTGTCCAAAAAGGTCCCTTTTTTTTTTTTACATTAATGTCTATGTAAAGGGATGGTTATCTGTTTATACCTGTTTGTGTCTGTTTTTGTAAATGCAATGCTACCTCCGATGCCACCCCTGTACCTCTTGTGTCACCCCCTATATCTCATAGATTGTAAGCTCTTGCGAGCAGGACCCTCAGTCCTATTGTGTGAATTGACTATTTCTTTGTAATGTATCTTTTTTGTCTGTACTTGAACCATACAAATTGTACACTGCTGCGGAATATGTTGGCGCTATATACTGTAAGTAAAATGTATTATTATTATTATTATTATTATTATTATTTTTGCATCTTTTTTTGTATCCATTAAACAGATGTAAAACTACACTATACTACATTTTTGTGTCTTTCAAAAAAAATGGACAGAAACAGATCTGTTTTTTAACAGTGATGTCTATGAAAACAAATGGCCATCCATTTGTGTTAGTTTTTTGCATCCTTTAAACGGATCTGCTAAACGGATGTAAAAAATGTGATCTGAATGGAACCTTAGTCTTTCAGCAGCACATCTTCCTTCGCAAATTGTATGAGAAGGAAAAATTAATTTAACCCCATAAAGCTGCCATGATTGCTTTACATGCAGCAAATGAGTAGCCAATGATCAGGAGCAAACATTCCTAGGAAACTTCCTGGTGACTTCCTGCCAGGTCAGCTAGTATAAAGTTTGTTTAGGGCTTCTCACTCATGTACAATAACTGTGGGATGAACATTATTTCTTATTATTCCCCATACAAATGCATGCTCAGTTCTGCCAAGCCTGCATGTGTGGTTAAAGGGGAGAAAGGCATTGCCAGACGTCTCTGGCAACAACTTATCTCCCCAAGTCAGGAAGTCCCCCCATACACATTAGATGCTCAGTCCCACCTGTAAATTTGCAGATTCAACCAATAGGCTTTTAATGTGTATAATAAATAAAATATTAATGATCTATGATCTTTTAAGACTTTAGCAACTTCCCTTGAAGAACTTGAGATCAACACTGTGACTCTCTGCATACTATGACCTAAATTGACTGAATGCGAATGCATTGTTTGCACAATATCTCAGCATTTTGAGCCCCACTTTTGATTTTGCTAGGGCCACACTTAGTCTAAAACCAGCCCTGTCCAGATGTCCCGTACTTCCATGAAAGATCAAAAGGAGGATAGAAGTAAAAAGCACTAGAAGATTCGGTTTTTGGATACAGTGGGTACGTAAAGTATTCAGACCCCTTTAAATTTTTCACTCTTTGTTTCATTGCAGCCATTTGATAAAAGCAAAAAAAGTTCATTTTATTTCTCATTAATGTACACTTAGCACCCCATCTTGACAGAAAAAAAACAGAAATGTAGATATTTTTGCAAATTTATTAAAAAAGAAAAACTGAAATATCACATGGTCATAAGTATTCACACCCTTTGCTCAGTATTTAGTAGAAGCACCCTTTTGAGCTAGTACAGCCATGAGTCTTCTTGAGAATGATGCAACAAGTTTTTCACATCTGGATTTGGGGATCCTCTGCCATTCTTCCTTGCAGATCCTCTCCAGTTCCGTCAGATTGGATGGTGAACGTTGGTGGACAGCCATTTTCAAGTCTCTCCAGAGATGCTCAATTGGGTTGAGGTCAGGGCTCTGGCTGGGCCAGTCAAGAATGGTCACAGAGTTGTTCCGAAGCCACTCCTTTGTTATTTTAGCTGTGTGTTTAGGGTCATTGTCTTGTTGGAAGGTGAACCTTCTTCGGCCCAGTCTCAGGTCCAGAGCACTCTGAAAGAGGTTTTCTTCCAGGATATCTCTATACTTGGCCGCATTCATCTTTCCTTCAATTGCAACCAGTCGTCCTGTCCCTGCAGCTGAAAAACACCCCCATAGCATGATGCTGCCACCACCATGTTTCACTGTTGGGATTGTATTGGGCAGGTGAGGAGCAGTGCCTGGTTTTCTCCACACATACCGCTTAGAATTAACGCCAAAAAGTTCAATCTTCGTCTCATCAGACCAGAGAATCTTATTTCCCATAGTCTGGGAGTCCTTCATGTGTTTTTTGGCAAACTCTATGCGGGCTTTCATATGTCTGGCACTGAGGAGAGGCTTCCTTCGGGCCACTCTGCCATAAAGCCCCAACTGGTGGAGGGCTGCAGTGATAGTTGACTTTGTGGAACTTTCTCCCATCTCCCTACTGCATCTCTGGAGCTCAGCCACAGTGATCTTTCAGTTCTTTTTTACCTCTCTCACCAAAGCTCTTCTCCCACGATTGCTCAGTTTGGCTGGACGGCCAGGTCTAGGAAGAGTTCTGGTCGTCCCAAACTTCTTCCATTTAAGGATTATGGAGGCCACTGTGCTCTTAGGAACCTTGAGTTCTGCAGAAATTCTTTTGTAACCTTGGCCAGATCTGTGCCTTGCCACAATTCTGTCTCTGAGCTCCTTGGGAAGTTCCTTTGACCTCATGATTCTCATTTGCTCTGACATGCACTGTGAGCTGTGAGGTCTTATATAGACAGGTGTGTGCCTTTCCTAATCAAGTCCAATCAGTTTAATTAAACACAGCTGGACTCCAATGAAGGAGTAGAACCATCTCAAGGAGGATCAGAAGGAAAGGACAGAAGGGGGTTAAATATGAGTGTCACAGCAAAGGGTCTGAATACTTATTATCATCTGATATTTCAGTTTTTCTTTTTTAATAAATTTGCAAAAATATCTACATTTCTGTTTTTTTCTGTCACGATGGGGTGCTGAGTGTACATTAATGAGAAATAAAATGAACTTTTATGCTTTTATCAAATGACTGCAATGAAACAAAGAGTGAAAAATTTGAAAAAGTTAAAAAGGGGTCTGAATACTTTCCATACCCACTGTAGTTGAAGTCTACCTATGATGTCAATTACAGGCCTCTCTCATCTTTTTAAGTGGGAGAACTTGCACAACAATTGGTGGCTGACTAAATACTTTTTTTCCCCACTGTATTTATTTAGGTAGGTGGGTTATATATATTGTGACAATTGGGGGTAATTTAGCTTCAAAGGTGGCAGCTTCCTGGACTTCACAGAGGTGTTGGTGGTACTGGGTGCCAAATAAACAGCATATCAGATAGTGGCAATCCAAAATAAATGGCTTTATTCAGCTTGTGAGTGATAACAGGAACAAAACAAAAAAAAAAAAAACAGCCTAGCCCATACACAGGGCAATACCTCACTACTTGAACCCTGTCTCACTTCTGAGGGCAAGCTTTACTGAGGTTATTTCTTTGCAGTCTGGCTCACAGTGAGCTTAACCAAGTCTTTTCTGGAATCCAGTCGTCTTGGGACAAACCACCTTGTCTGTCTCCAACTGGATCCACCATCTACCTGCTCCCTGCAGGTCTCCAGCTGCGGGAAGAAACGCGATGCTTCGCCACCGCGGTTTTTCCCACAGCGCTTTTTTGCTGCGAGACTCCACGTGGGCCTTAGCCTAAAGGAGTTTTCCAGCTCAATTTGATCTATCCTCAGAATAGATTATCAAGAGATAAATGATTCCCCACTGATCAGCTGTATGAAGGGGCTATGGCGCCTGTTTATATCATACGCTATCTGTTTATAGTGACCGTGTGATGTAATTACAGCCTTGTCACATAGATGTGTATAGGACGAGGCTCTAGTTACATTATCTGGCCACTATGACATGAATGACACTATGTATACTGAGAAGGGGTCACGGCGCTTACACAGGTACCACAGTTCAGTCAAATACAGTGCCTTGTGAAAGTATTCGGCCCCCTTGAACTTTTCAACCTTTTGCCACATTTCAGGCTTCAAACATAAAGATATAAAATTTTAATATTATTCGGCCCCTTTACTTTCAGTGCAGCAAACTCACTCCAGAAGTTCAGTGAGGATCTCTGAATGATCCAATGTTGTCCTAAATGACTGATGATGATAAATATAATCGACCTGTGTTTAATCAAGTCTCCGTATAAATGCACCTGCTCTGTGATAGTTTCAGGGTTCTGTTTAAAGCGCAGAGAGCATCATGAAGACCAAGGAACACACCAGGCAGGTCCATGATACAGTTGTGGAGAAGCTTAAAGCCGGATTTGGATACAAAAAGATTTCCCAAACTTTAAACATCCCAAGGAGCACTGTGCAAGCGATCATATTGAAATGGAAGGAGTTTCAGACCACTGCAAATCTGATCAGAGATGCAGCCCCGAGGCCCATGATCACTCTGGATGAACTGCAGAAATCTACAGCTGAGGTGGGAGAGTCTGTCCATAGGACAACAATCAGTCGTACACTGCACAAATCTGGCCTTTATGAAAGAGTGGCAAGAAGAAAGCCATTTCTCAAAGATATCCATAAAAAGTCTCCTTTAAAGTTTGCCACAAGCCACCTGGGAGACACACCAAACATGTGGAAGAAGGTGCTCTGGTCAGATGAAACCAACATCGAACTTTTTGGCCACAGTGCAAAACGATATGTTTGGCGTAAAAGCAACACAGCTCATCACCCTGAACACACCATCCCCACTGTCAAACATGGTGGTGGCAGCATCATGGTTTGGGCCTGCTTTTCTTCAGCAGGGACAGGGAAGATGGTTAAAATTGATGGGAAGATGGATGGAGCCAAATACAGGACCATTCTGGAAGAAAACTTGTTGGAGTCTGCAAAAGACCTGAGACTGAGACGGAGATTTATCTTCCAACAAGACAATGATCCCAAACATAAAGCAAAATCTACAATGGAATGGTTCACAAATAAATGTATCCAGGTGTTAGAATGGCCAAGTCTAAGTCCAGACCTGAATCCAATCGAGAATCTGTGGAAAGAGCTGAAAACTGCTGCTCACAAACGTTCTCCATCCAACCTCACTGAGCTCGAGCTGTTTTCCAAGGAAGAATGGGCAAGGCAATTTCAGTCTCTCGATGTGCAAAACTGATAGAGACATACCCCAAGCGACTTGCAGCTGTAATCGCAGCAAAAGGTGGTGCTACAAAGTATTAACTTAAGGGGGCCGAATAATTTGGCACGCCCCACTTTTCAGTTTTTTATTTTTTACAAAAGTTTAAAATATCCAATAAATTTCGTTTCACTTCATGATTGTGTCCCACTTGTTGTTGATTCTTCACCAAAAAATTAAAATTTTATATCCTTATGTTTGAAGCCTGAAATGTGGCAAAAGGTTGAAAAGTTCAATGGGGTCGAATACTTTCGCAAGGCACTGTAGCTGATCCTGGGGGTCCCGGGTATTGGAACCCCACTAATTTTTTTTACCTTTTGTTTACCTTTTAATTAGGAAATGTCTGGGGCATTATTAATAAGGGGCACTATTTAAAGGGGTACACAGGGAAGTTATTAATTTAAAGATGCACTTGGGGGTATTATTCATTATGAGGGGGTTATATTTAGAGATGAGTGAATCAAAGCTGACGAATTGGAATTCGATCCGAATTTCAGGAAATCTTCGATTCGCATTGAATCTGGATTTCCTCACGCTTCGTGATAACGAATAACATTTTAAACTAAGGACACGTGGAATAGCCTTTAGAAAGGCTATTCTACTCCTACCTTTGCTGTTGCATCATGCCCCCTGCAATGTCCTGGTCCTTCTAGATCATGTAGGAAAATAATAAGGATGACCGCCGAGCATGCGCAGAGCCGCTCATGTAAAGATGGCCACTGAGCATGTGCCCCTGCTACCTCTTGTGTCACCCCCCTCTACCTCATAGATTGTAAGCTCTTGCGAGCAGGGCCCTCAGTCCCATTGTGTGAATTGACTATTTCTTTGTAATGTATCTTTTTTGTCTGTACTTGTGTAAGATGGGGAAACATCCCTCATGTTGTGAATGTACCTGTTTCTGTAAGTAAGTTTATTTTTTTTATAAACTGACATTTGGTTGTTTGGCCACAAGAGGCCACTGTTACATCAGAAATGGGAAAAGATGGACCGAGACACGCCATCGTATCCCACGTTCTGTTATGTTGGCTGGCAAGGCGGAAGGGGGTTTGCTGGTTCCACACCTTCTTCACTACTATTGGGCTACCCACCTGCGTTGCATCTCATTTTGGGCGGCATCCCAGTCTTTTACCAAGTGGGTTGTAATTGAGAAGCTATGGCTAGCCCCGACCCACCCTAACGCTTTCTTGTGGTCCCGCTTGACTCCTCTGCCTGTCACCGCTCTTCTAGGTCCCATTCGGTTCACTAGATCCAGGGTCGGACTGGCCCACCGGGGAACCGGTGAATCCCCCGGTGGGCCCCGAGCCCCGACTATTAGTACTCATTTTGCCAATGCAAAGGTCAAGGGTCTGATCGGGACAGTCAGGGGCCCGATCCGGCTCCTGACCATCCCGATCGGGCCCCTGACCAGTGGACAGTGGCGTAACGATCGTGGTCGCAAGGGCTGCAACTGCGACCGGAGGGGGTGCGGGGGCCCGCGGCCAGCTGGAAATGGCCGAGGGCCCCGGACTACCATGATAGCGGTCGAGGAAGGCCTGGTTCCCCGACCGCTATACCTATTGTTAATGGAGAGGGACCGGGCCCCTTTCCATTAGATGCCAGCCCAGGGGAAGTGACAAAAAAAAAAAATACTCACCTGGCTGTCCTGGGCTCAGAATCGCTTCCGGCACCTTTCCGGCCTCTCTGCAGGGGCCTGTGATTAGGCCCCAGTGGTGACATGGAACGCGCCAGCGTAATGACGTCATCGCGCCCCACGTGACCGCTGAGGTGCAATCACAGGCACCAGCGGTGACGTCTGAGGCACAGGACGTGAAGACCAGGGGACTAAGGAAGATGGAAAAGACAGCAGGACAGAGCAAGGATGCCCCGGAGAGGTAAGAAAAGGTGAGTATAAGTGTTTGTTATTTTTAATCACTTCTTTTGGGCCTCTACTTATTATATTCTGGGGTCTGAGGAGACCCCTGAGTATAATAATAGCTCTGGGGGGGCACTGTGGAGCATCTAATAGTGTGTGGGGGCCACTTTGGGCATATTATACAGTGTGGGGGCCAGTGTGGGCATATAATAGTGTGTGGGGGCCACTGTGGGCATATATTACTGTGTGGGGGCCACTGTGAGCATATAATACTGTGTGGGGCTACTGTGGAGCTTATAATGCTGTGTTGTGGCCACTGCAGAGCATATAATGCTGCTTTGGGGCCAATGCGGAGCATATAATGCTGTGGGGGGCCACTGTGGAGCATATGCTGCTGCTTGGGGGCCACTGCAGAGCATATAATGCTGCTTGTGGGCCACTGCGGAGCATATAATGCTGCTTGGGGGCCACTGCGGAGCATATAATGCTGCTTGGGGGCCACTGCGGAGCATATAATGCTGCTTTGGGGCCAATGCGGAGCATATAATGCTGCTTGGGGGCCACTGCGGAGCATATAATGCTGCTTTGGGGCCAATGTGGAGCATATAATGTTGTGTGCTGTGTGGGGGCCACTGTGGCGCATATTATACTGTCCCAGTATTGTTTACATGCCGGGTGCTGCGCTGCACATTCACCATGTTCTTTCAACTTCACTGACCACTCTGATAACTACAACCCCTAACAACTCCAGATGCTCTGGGTCTGTTGAGAGTTGTAATTTCCCCCCCCTCCCACCCCAGCTAATTTCTCACTGTATTGTTATGCTGGTGCCTGCTCTAGGGCTCCAGCATAACAATACCTAAGTCGCAGAAACTCCAATACTGCTATAGGGAAGACCAGTGAAGGGGACACTGTATGGGCATACAGTGGCCCCTTCAATATTCCCCCCCCCCCGTACAGTGGTCTCTTCACAGGTCCCCTATACTGTATGGGGACCATTGATGGAGTCATGGGGGGGGGGGGGGCAGTGATGGAGGCCAATAGCCTGGGGGACATTAAAGGGGTTGTGCAGAATAACATTTTTTTTTAATTACACTGGGACAGGTAAAAAAAAACAAACAAAAACCCAAACTTTCTTTCCTGTCCCCAGTGTCTCCCAGCGCGGTTCGGCCTGCAGCTCTGTTTTCTTCCAGCGCAAGTTCCCCCTGCACATGACCCCTGAAGCCAATCAACGCCTAAAGGAAGGGACCTGGGACGTCACAGCCAGTGAGGACTTCCGGCAAAAGAAGACAGTGGAGCTGCAGGACCGAACCATGCTGGGACCTGCTGACACCGGAGCATCGGGGACAGGTGAGTATGTTTAGTATGTTTTTGTTTTTTGTTTTTTTTTGGGGGGGGGAGGGGTTTAACCTCTCCCGGACTATTAGAAAAAAGACAAAAATTATACTGGACAACCTCTTTAAAGTGTGGCGCATTTTAGGGGGGTATATTAAAGGGGTTGTCCAGGCATAATTTGTTATGGTTTATCCTGAGGATAGGCCATAGATACCTGATCTGTACGGGGCTCCGACCGATCAGCTGTACAGAGCCACTTCTGGCACCCGTGCTGTACACAATACAGGGCCAGAAGCAGAAAGCTCTGTCCACTGTGTATTAGCCGGGCACCTTCACTGTATCTCAGCACTTATTGAAGTCAGTAGGATCTGAGCTGTAGTGAAGGCGCCGGGCTGCTATACAGCGGATGGAGCTTTCTGCTTCCGGCCCTGTGTTGTGTACAGAACGGGATCCGGAAGTGGCTCCGAACAGCTGATGGTGCCGTGTGTCAGCCCCATACTGATCAGGTATTTATGGCCTATCCTGACCATAGGCCATAAAAAAGATTAACCCTGGACAACCCCTTTAATATGCCCCACACAGATTAATGTCCCCCCCCACAGGATGTTAGCCCCATCACTGCTCCCACACAATATAATGGCTCCATCACTGTTCCCCATACAGTATGGAGGACCAGTGAAGAGGTCACTGTATGGGGGGACCAGTGAATTGGCTATAAAAAAAATTTGGCCCAGACAACCCCTTAAAAAAGGTTGTCCATAAACTAGAGCAACCACTGTGGCGGCTGCCAGGCAGGTGTAAAAAAAAAAAAATTTCAAAAAAACATACTCACCTGTCCCCAGCACGCCGTTGTCCCCTGCCTGTGTCAGTTCGGTCTCATGGCAGCGCCTCATTTCTGGAAATCCTGTACCTAATTGGTCTTAGCGGTCACATGAGGTGCAGGACTCCCAGCAAGGAGTCGCCGGCATGAGACTGAATGGACACTGGCAGCGGACAACGGAGCGCCAGGGACAGGCGAGTATGCTTTTTTATTTATTTATTTTTTATTTTACACCTCCTGCAAGGTACATAGGTTGCGCCAATTCCTGGACAACCTCTTCAAAGGATTTATCCATCTTTCTAATATTGATGGCCTGTCCTTAGGATAGGCCAGCAATATTACATCTGTGATGATACAACAGCCAGGACCTCTGCAGATCAGCTTTTCCAGGACAGTGCGGCTACAGGTAACAATTCTTGGAGCCACGCTGTTCACTTGCCATACAAGGTGTAGCAGTAGGTTTAGGTAGTGCAGTGGTGCACATGGTATGGCGGGTGAACAACATGGCTCCCAACATGTTATTATCTTTAGCCGCCCTGTCTCGGTACCACTGATCTGCAGGGGTCCTGATGGTGGGCCCCTAGAAGCAATTCCACTGGTGGGCCCTAGACATCCCAGTCCGACACTGACTAGATCTATCTGGACCGTCTGTCATAAATTGTTCCCACTAGCTTCACCTCATTCTTCTATGGTGTGCTTTCTTTACAACCCACTCCTCCCGGAGGGACTGACAGCTCGTATTGTGCGCCCCTGGGGTGGGCTTGGCCTGTTTCATGTGGCGGACTTGATTGACCCTTTCTCCCTTGAGCTCAGACCCTTTGAC
Organism: Leptodactylus fallax; assembly: GCA_947044405.1. NCBI lineage: Eukaryota > Metazoa > Chordata > Amphibia > Anura > Leptodactylidae > Leptodactylus > Leptodactylus fallax. The sequence goes on from CAMRHE010000041.1 coordinate 3,100,093, forward strand.
TATTTTACTTCTAATTTGCGCTTGCCTAAGTCGGAATGGTTCCATTATCAGCAGATAGCTCACTTTCTGTCCACTATGTTTGAGAGGCTGTGTCGTGCAGGCACTTCCATAAGGGTCTGATTTCAGACATTTACCGATTGTTATCGTCTCCAGAGGAGCGGTCCCCCCGGCCCACAAATATATGATTCGTTGGACCGAGGCCTTGAGTAAGCAGATTTCACCAGCTCAGTGGCAGATCATCTGGTCCCGTGCAGCTAAGTCCTCTACTTGTATTACTTTCTGTGAGACACAGTATAAGATTTTAATGCCTTGGTACCATACCCCAGTCCTTCTCCATACTCTCAATCCCAGTGTCCCCTCTGTCTCTCTGACACTGGATCATTGCTGCATATATTTTGGGGCTGTCCATTGATTCCACCCTTTTGCAGGGAAGTCAAGTCCATGTCTGATGAGCTCTTCCTCCAGGGTGTCCCCCTAGATCCTTTTAGTCTACCTTCTTAATCTTTCCCCCAGACACTTGGATAAGAAGGCCTCTAGATTATTTCTGTACATTTGCACTGCAGCTAAGACCCTGATAGCCCTACATTGGAGAAGCATTCAGCCTCTTACAGGCCCTGCTCTGGTGGCTCGTATTAAGGATGTTAGGAGTCTGGAGTTTCTTACGGCTACACTGAATAATACCGTTGAGGCCTTTCGGTCTCTCTGGACCCCTTGGGACACGTATTGTATCATCCACGGTCTCTGATCTCTTCTCCTTTCCTCCTCTTTTCTTTTTTCTTTCCCCTTCTTCCTTTCTTCCCTTCCCGTTGTCTCCTGTTTGGTTTCTCTGTCCCCACCTCCCCCCGTCTGTCTTAGTATTATGCATATTTGACCGACTTTGTTAGGTTATTATTATTTTTGTTTTATTGTTGTAATGTTTTGTCTTCATTTAAAAACAACCATCTTTGAAAACTAATAAAAACTACAGTTAAAAAAAAAAAAAAAAAAAAAAGAAATGGGAAAAGACTGTAATTCTGTAATTCCCTGGAGTAGTGACGTGGAGAGCCTGTTCTGCAGAGGTGGAACTACAAGGAGGAGCAGAGTGTGTGTGGCAGCCATCTTGGGAGTGTGCTTTGAACTTTAAAAGGAGGAGGACTGGAGTGTGAGAAGGAGGATTCCTAAGGGATCAAAAATATAGCAAGGTGGAGCTGAAGCAGAGACTGTTCCAGGGTTTGTTCAGACAGTATCCTGAAGGAGAAGATTGCTATCAAGGACCCGGTTGAGAAGTGGCCCTGTCAGTGAGACCACAGGTTTTCTGGATGAGCCCTGTTTCCAGCTGTTCCTGACAAAGGCTAAAGGTACCCAAGAGACCCAGGTCAGTAAGAGAAGTAATTGTGGACGCACCGCATTACGTTTTTGGCGCCAAATTGCTTAGGACTGAGTAAGGGCCTGTAGTTAGATTAGTTAGGCATACTCATCTTCACAGGCCACACTACTGGTGAATTATCTATCTATTCGGTAGTAGGAACTAAGAGTCAGAATTCTATAGAGTTGTAACTCTCAGAGAGGAGCTTCTAAGGAAGTCTGGAAGTGACGTTTTATGCAATTTCATATTTATTTGGCTTGCAAGCTGACCTACTATTATATTTACTTGGTTGTACTTTGGGGTGAATAGGGGTATTTTGATAAGTTTGTAAGCTCTTGTGTTATACCGCCGGTGCCCCTGTCACACTCACTGAATTGTTACTGTGACTAGGGTGATAAAAAGGTAACAAGCGGCTGGTTAGTTGCAGCCTGCAGATAGGTAAAAGCTTGGAGTATATTGAAGGCGCACATTAGAGGGCACCGCGCTGTACAACACCAGGGTCTCAGCTTACAGGCTGAGTGTATGTAAATAGTTGGGAGTGTTCCTTTTGGTAAAGGGGTGTTACTACACTAAGTAAAATCTTGTTTTTACTAAATTGAATTGGAGTCGCTTCCTTTGTTCGTGACTTTACTGTATCCTGGGGAGCCCACCCCGGTACACGGCTTAGACTTGAACCCTAAAAATTGTACAGTGCTGCGGAATATATTGGTGCTATATCAATAAAATGTATTATTATTATTATTATTAGAGCCGCTCATGTAGGAATAGAATAAAGATGGCCGCCGAGCATGCGCAGAGCTGACAGCGCATGCTTGGCGGGCATCTTTATTCTATTCCTAAATGAGCAGGTCTGCACATGTTCGGTGGCCATCTTTACACAAGAGGCTCTGCGCATGCCCAGAGGCCATCTTTATACTTTTCCTACATGAGCTAGGAGGACCAGGACATCGCAGGGGGCGTGATGCAATGGCAAAGGTAGGAGTAGAATAGCCTTTCTAAAGGCTATTCCGATGTGTCTTTAGTTTAAAATGCATATCCCCAGGCTCTCTGCAGCCAGGAAAATATCTGTTTTTTAATGCGATTCGCCGAAATTCGCTCATCTCTAGTTATATTATATATTTTATAATTGGGGGTATCAGCAGGATGGGTGTGCAGGTGAGGACAATGTGAGTCAGGTGCCTGGAAAAGTGAGGAGCCAAAGATGTCTGTGCTGCAAACTTTACAAAGGCTGGAATAAATGGTCATGGCGGTCCAGATGAAAGAGACGGGGAATATGAGAGATTAGGCAGAGACGTCACCTGTAACTTACTAAATGTTACTGCCCTGTATTCACCTAAATGGTCTGCAGAGCGCTGTGTAGAGCTGCTATCTACCACTATGCAGTCACCGTATAGTGATAATATTGGTATACCTAAGTTGGGGGCCCACTTGGACATGTTCCCCCCCCCATGCTGAACCCCTAGCTACGCCTCTGATCTGTCCTATTCCCTAAATAGGCCTTTCAGAAATTAATGAACATGTTGCAGATGTAGGGAATGGATTTTTCAGTTACTGACATTTCTGCAAATATGCTGCATATTTTTGAGGAAAGAAAACACTTTGGCATGGCCCAATAAATATGTAGTTCTTAGGATGTCAACTTTTCTTGGGATTCCCCTATCAGTGCCCACTTTAGCAATATATTTCCATGTGGCATATGAGAAAAATGTTATTCATTTACATCTACATTCTGTCTCCATAAATTAATTTTTCTGAAAAGAAAGAAAAATTATACAGCAGGCATGAATTCACTGCATACTTGCTCAAAATAAATGAAGAATAACCTGTTCAACAGCAACTGGTATTGAAATGGCCAAGAACAATCTGGGCAGGACTGCCACTACAAATAACCATCATTTAAAACCCACTCAAACCTATCCAGAATACCAAATAATATCAAACTACACTCTTATCCTAAGTATGATTGCTCAACTTAAATCAACATGTTCATACACATACAACTTCCAATCCTACACTATAGTAGGAAAAAATAGGACAGTGGCAGTCACATCCGGATAAAAAAACCTCTTTATTTGAATAGGTTACAGGAAGGTTTTAGCTGTGGACTTAGCAACGGGCCGTTTCGTGCTACTGCACTTCTACAGGCTTGTCCTGCTTTTTCCTACTATATTTTGGACATCGTTTCTACAGCGTGCCCCCGTGTATCCTCTGCTGCACCAGCGATTCATCTAAGTAACAAAGCCATATCATTCAATTCATACGTTCTGGTAGTGCCTGCTGTGCTTTTGTTTTTTTTGTATTTTCCAATCCTATAATCCCTATTAGACAATGAGAAAAAGGATCCAAATGGAGTATAATTTGAAAACAGCATTGTAGTGTTTAGTTTTACCCTCAGCCTAAAATCTAAGGGTATCCAGAGACTCGTATTGCACATACAATGGTGCTTTTGTGAACCCTTCATAATTTTCTGCATACATTTGACCTAAAACTACATCAGAATTTTACACAAGTCCTAAAAGCAAAGAAAAAAAAAGTAGTCAAGATATTACATGTAGTTTTACAAAATAATCTGACTGTGGGTTGATGGAGTGCATACTCTTTAGAGATGGTTGTGTAACCTTTCCAGACTGGTGATCAAAACAACTCTTCTTATGAGGTCCTCAGAAATCTACTTTGTTCGTGCCATGATACATTTTCACAAGCGTGTTGTGAAAATTTTTAAGGGATTACCCCACAAGACAAGTTATCCCCTATCCACAGGAGAATGGGAGACTAAATGGAGTGGTGGTCGGTAGTGCGTGCACCAGCCCATCAATTTCAATGGGAGTGTAGGAGATAGCTGAGTACTGTATTTCAGCTATCTTCGGCACGTTCATTGAAATGAATGGAGTGTTGTGCATACTTTAGCCCACTGCTCCATTCAGAATGGTGGAGAAAAATCCCACATTCTCCTTATCATTAGGGGTCTGAGTGTTTGGATCCCCATTGGTCTGCAAGTTTGTTTTGTGGGAAAACACCCTTAACCGGTTGACGATCACCGGCCGTAAATTTACGGCCTGCGGACCTGGTCTCTGAAGTCCGGCCAATAGTAAATTTACGGCCGGCACTTCAGAGACCCTGTGACCGGGATCGGGAGCGGGTGTTAGCTGTAGCTCCATAACCCCCGGTCGGAACTGAGTTCCGAGCGGAGGTTTTAACCCCTTGGCCGCGGCATCCAAGGGGTTTCCGCCATGTTACCGCCCCCACCAGCAACCCCCGCGGCGAGATCAGGGGTTGCCGATGTCTATTTTCTGTAGCCCGGGGTCTGGCCAGTGACCCCAGGCTACCTGAAGCCCCCACTACCTGGCTGATCCTGCCGGGATGTGAAGAAGTCAGCCGATGCGTCTACATCAGCTGACATTCTTGTATAGACTGCAATACAAGAGTATGCTCGTGTATTGCAGTCTATAATACTGAGCCAGGATCAGAGCATCGCTAGCTCTGGTGTCCTTATAGGACAAGTTAAAAATGTAAAAAAAAAAAAAAATAAAGTGTGTAAAAAAAAAAATTAATAAAGTTATAAAGCCCCCAAAAATCCCTTTTCCTATATAAAATGAATTATATAAAAAAAAAAAAAAAAATTAATAAAAACAACACATATTTGGTATCACTGCGTCCGTAACAACCTGTACAATAAAGCTGAAACAATATTTAACATACACGGTGAACGTCGAAAAAAAAAAACGGAAAAAAAAAACGCTGGAAGTAATGATTTTCGCTTACAAAAAAATACTATAAAAAGTGATCAAAAACTCATATGTACCTCAAAACAATACCAATAAAAAGCGCATGTCCTCCCGCAAAAAATAAGCCCTAAACCAAGTCTGTCAACCGAAAAATAAAAATGTTACGCCTCTCAGGAGATGGTGATGCAAAAACAATTGATTTATGTCCACAAATGGGTTTCTGTTCTGCAGAATTAGTAACGCATAAAAAAACAATATAAATGAGGCATCGCCGTAATCATACCGACCTGCAGAATAAAGGTAACATGTGACTTATGCTCTACGCCACACGGCAAAAAAATTAAAAGGTAAAAACCAATTCCAGAATTGATATTTTTTTTTAATCCACCCAGAAAGAGTTAATATAATTTATTCAATAAGCTATAGACACCCCAAAAAATGGTGTCATTAAAAAATGCATATCATACCGCAAAAAATCAGCCCTCATATGGCTACATCATCCGAAAAAGAAAGAATATAGCTTGTACAATGTGAAGACAAAAACCCCAAAAATCACCAAATCATTAGAACACAACTGGCTGTGGCAGGGATGGAATGTATAAGCGGTGTGAGCCTATATCAGGGTACAAACCAGATTTAGAGCTTACAAGGGATAATAAACCAGAAGTGACCCCCAGAGTGACCCCCTCCCCCAATCATAGGAGCTACTGGGGATATAGTAGGGAATTTTGTGTTCCCTATGTACTCCGCACAGCTTACCTATTCACTGTTCACCATCCGCTGTGCATTCACGTCTGGTATACTAATGCTGATAAATTCTTTGAGGGGTGCAGTTTTCAAAATGGGGTCACTCCCTAGGAGATTCCACTTTTCTGGTACCTTAGAGGCTTGCAAACATGATATGGCGTCCAGATACCAAACATCTGAATCTGCACTCCAAAAGCCACATAGCGCTCTTTCCCTTTTGTGCCCTGCTATGTACCCAAACTGCAGATTATACCCACATGTATGACACTGGTGTACCCAGAATAACGTACATAATGTCATATGTGGGTATAAACTGCTGTTTGGGCACTGCCGGGCACAGAAGGGAAGGAGCGCTATTAGGTTTTTGAAGCACAGATTTAGACAGTTTAGCTTTTGGACACCATGACACTTTTGCAGAGCTCCTGAAATGCCAGTAAAGTGGAATCCCGTGATACGTGACCCTATTTTGGAAACTGCACCCCTGAAGGAATTTATCCAGAGGTACAGTGAGCATTTTTTACCTCCAAGTGTTGCTATAATTTATTTTCCAGAAATGAATACGCAGATGATTGTGAAAGGTAAAAATGACAATTTTTCCAGGAATATTTTATTTCAATGCATAATACGTTGTGTCCGGCTTGTATCAGATGTAAACGCTCCAAAAGATGTTGTGCCCGGGATACCCACTTAACAGTTTTTAGAGTGTTTGTGCCTGCTGACATAAGCTGGGCACAAAATATTGGGCACTGAAATGGCGTATTTCTGGAAAAATTGCAATTTTCCCTTTTCATTATCAGCTGCGCATTCATTTATTGAAATTAAATGAATGCAACACTTAAGGGTTAAGAATACTCGCTACCCCACTTGATAAATCCCTTCAGGGGTGTAGTTCCCAAAATGGGGTCACAAGTCTGCGGATTCCATTTTACTGGCAATCCAGGGGCTCTGCAAAAGTGGCATGGTGTCCAAAAACCAAACTGTGCTTCAAAAACCAAAATAGCGCTCCTTCCCTTCTGTGCCCGGCTGTGCCCAAGCAGCAGTTTATACCAAGTACGTTATCCTGGGTATACCAGTGTCATACATGTGGGCGTAAACTGCAGTTTGGGTACACAGCAGGGGGCAGAGGTGAAGGAACGCTATGTGGCTTTTGGAGCATAGATTTAGATTGTTGGATTTTGGACACCATGTCAAATTGGCAAAAACCCTAAAATTGCCCCTACAAAATGGTGTCACTTCTTGGGAAATTCCAATTTACTGGCACCTCTGCAAAAACAACATGGCGTCCAGAAAGTCCCTCTAGATCTGTACTCCAAAAGCTAAAAAGCGCAGTGCTCCTTCCTGTCTGAGCCCTGCTGTTTGCCCAAGTAGCAGGTTACACCCACATATATAATTTTTTTCCCCCCGGGATAGCCCCCATAATAGTTTTAGGAGTGCATGTGTCTGATGCCACAAAGTGGGTACAACGTATTGGGCACCAAAATGGCATATTTATTTAAAATTGTCAATTTTCACTTTGTATATTAATTTTTGGGAAGCATTTTTAGGCTCAAACTGATAATACCCCTTGATACATTCCTTGAGGGGTGTAGTTTCTAAAATGGTGTCACTTTTAGGGGTTTCCATTGTATTGGTACTTTAGGGTCTCTGCAAATGCGACATGGCACCTGAAAACTATTCCAGCCACATCTGCCCTCCAAAACTCAAATAGCGCTCTTTCCATTCTGAGCCCCACCATGTACCCATACAGCAGTTTACGACCACATATGGGGCATTTCTGTGTTCAGGAGAAATTGTGTAACAAACTGTGGGGTTTTTTCTTCTTTATCCCCTTGTAAAAATTAAAAATATGTTGCTAAATGGACAGTTTATTGGAAAAAAAAAGTAATTTTTAATTTTTACATTCCAATGTTAAAAGAATCTGTGAAACAACTGTAGGGTCAAAATGCTCACCATACCCCTTGAGAAATTCCTTGAGGGGTGTAGTTTCCAAAATGGGGTCACTTTTGAGGGGTTTCCATTGTATTGGTACTTTAGGGGCTCTGCAAATGCGACATGGCACCTGAAAACTATTCCAGCAAAATCTGTCCTCCAAAAGCTAAATAGCGCTCTTTCTATTCTGAGCCCCACCATGTACCCAAACAGCAGATTACAACCACATGGGGAGTATTCCTGTATTCAGGAGAAATTGTGTAACAAACTTTGGAGAGCTTTTTCTCCTTTATCCTCTTGTGAAAATGAAAAATTTGGGGCTAAATTGATGGTTTATTGGAAAGAAAGTAATTTTTCATTTTCATGTCCCAATGTTAATAAAATCTGTGAAACGGCTGTGGGGTCAAAATGCTCACTATACCCCTTGATATGTTCTGTGAGGGGTGTAGTTTCCAAAATGGGGTCACTTTTGGGGGTTTCCATTGTATTGGTACTCTAGGGGCTCTGCAAATGGGACATGGCACCTGAAAACTATTCCAGCAAAATCTGCCCTTCAAAAGCCAAATAGCGCTCTTTCCATTCCAAGCCCCGCCATGTACCCATGAAGCAAATTACGATCGCATATGGGGTATTGCTGTGTTCAGGAGCAATTGTGTAACAAACTGTGGGCGGCTTTTTCTCCTTTAACCCCTTGTGAAAATGAAAACTTTGGGGATAAAGTGATGTTTTAGTAATTTTTCATTTACACATCCCAATGTTAATAAAATCTGTGAAACAGCTGTGGGGTCAAAATGCTCAGTATACCCCTTGATAAATTCTGTCAGGGGTGTAGTTTCCAAAATGAGGTCACTTTTAGGGGGTTTCCATTGTTTTGGTACTCTAGGGGCTCTGCAAATGAGACATGGCACCTGAAAACTATTCCAGCAAAAACTGCTTTTCAAATGCCAAGTGTCGCTCTTTCTTTTCCGTGCACTGCCGTGTGCCCAAAAATCATTTTACACCCACATGTGGGGTATTTCTGTGCTCGGGAGAAATAGTACAACAAACTGTGAGATGCATTTTCTCCTTTAACCCTTTGTGAATGTGTTAATTTTAGGGATAAATTAATGTATTATTGGATAAAAATGAAATGTCTAAATTTCACCTCCATATTGTTTTAATTCTTGTGAAATGCTTAAAGGGTTAACAAACTTCCCAAATGCTGTTTTGAATTATTTGAGGGGTGCAGTTTTTAAAATGGGGTGATTTATGGGGGTTTCTAATATATAGGCCTTTATAATCCCCTTCAGAACTGAAGTGGTCCCTAAGAAATGAGTTTGGGAAATTTTCTTGTAAATCTGGAAAATCGCTGTTACACTTGTAAACCTTCTAACATCCAAAATAAATTAAAGGATGATTAAAAGATGATGCCGATATAAAGCAGAGATATGGTAGATAATATTTATTCATGTATTTGGGTGGTATGACTGTCTGTCTGAAAAGCAGAGAATTTAACATTTTGAAAATTGCAATTTTTTTCCAAATTTCCCTCAAATTTCCTAATTTTTTATAAATTAATACAAAAATATTGATCAATGTTTACCATTAACATGAAGTACAATGTGTCATGAAAAAACAATCTCAAAATCACTTGTGTAAGTTATAGCATCTCAAAGGTATTGCCATATAAAGTGACACATGTCAGTTTTGAAAAATGAGGCCTGGTCCATAAGGCACTTTTAGGCCCGGTCCTTAACCAGTTAAAGCACCAAAGTACAATAAAAGATATTAGCCAGTGAACGTCCATAATTCATTTGAAAAACTGTCAAAAGGTTACTGTTATTCACATTCTATTTTAAGCTTGCATTACCTGCAGGTGATCCATTAAATCAACTTCTCTGAAGGTGTGGGCTACGTTAAACATTGACACACCTGAGACTCTTATGTACCCTGTGTGTATGACATATAACTTATTTTGCTATACAACCTGCAATAGATTTTCTAAAAAGTTTTGAAAGTAAGTGTCTCTGCTCTCTGATATCCCTTATAACTGCTTATAGCATTTGTGATAAGCATAAAGATATCTAAAACCCATGTGCAAAACAACCCTCAATGGCTGCACTACTTTTAGCAGAAACAATTGTAATCAAAGCCTTCCTAAGATATGGTATTATCCTTTTAAGTTGCTGTACGGGAAGTTTAGCCAATTCTTTGTAGAAGCAACTAAGGCTTCATGCACATTGCCACATTAGGACTCATTTTACACAAAGCCGTAACAATGTTCTTATTCTAGGACATGGGGCCTCTAGCAACTACAATTTTATTAGGAGGAATAGAGTTTTAGAGGTTTTTTTCCTATCTGATTCTGCAAGTATTGCTTCTACAGGATGCAATCTCCTTTCATATACCACGTGATGGAACCGATATGGCAGCACTTGGCTATTTTTTTGTAAATGTGTTATAGTTACAATTCAGTTTATCATAACACTTTTATAACCATTAACTACTATTACAGTTAACTAACAAAATGTTCCAAGTATACATGAAATGTCATTAATCACTATACGACAATAAGAGTAACAACTATACAGTAGTAAAAAAATATATATATACAGTACAGACCAAAAGTTTGGACACACCTTCTCATTCCAAGAGTTTTCTGTATTTTCATGACCATAAAAATTGTAGATTCACACTGAAGGCATCAAAACTATGAATTAACACATGTGGAATTATATACTTAACAAAAAAGTGTGAAACAATTGAAAATATGTCTTATATTCTAGGTTCTTCAAAGTAGCCACCTTTTGCTTTGATTACTGCTTTGCACACTCTTGGCATTCTCTTGATGAGCTTCAAGAGGTAGTCACCTGAAATGGTTTTCACTTCACAGGTGTGCCCTGTCAGGTTTAATAAGTGGGATTTCTTGCCTTATAAATGGGGTTGGGACCATCAGTTGTGTTGTACAGAAGTCAGGTGGATACACAGCTGATAGTCCTACTGAATGGAGTGTTAGAATTTGTATTATGGCAAGAAAAAATCAGCTAAGTAAAGAAAAACGAGTGTCCATCATTACTTTAAGAAATGAAGGTCAGTCAGTCCGAAAAATTGGGAAAACTTTGAAAGTGTCCCCAAGTGCAGTGGCCAAAACCATCAAGCGCTACAAAGAAACTGACTCACATGAGGACCGCCCCAGGAAAGGAAGACCAAGAGTCACCTCTGCTGCGGAGGATAAGTTCATCCGAGTCACCAGCCTCAGAAATCGCAGGTTAACAGCAGCTCAGATTAGAGACCAGGTCAATGCCACACAGAGTTCTAGCAGCAGACACATCTCTACAACAACTGTTAAGAGGAGACTGTGTGCAGCAGGCCTTCATGGTAAAATAGCTGCTAGGAAACCACTGCTAAGGACAGGCAACAAGCAGAAGAGACTTGTTTGGGCTAAAGAACACAAGGAATGGACATTAGACCTGTGGAAATCTGTGCTTTGGTCTGATAAGTCCAAATTTGAGATCTTTGGTTCCAACCACTGTGTCTTTGTGCGACGCAGAAAAGGTGAACGAATGGACTCTATATGCCTGGTTCCCACCATGAAGCATGGAGGAGGAGGTGTGATGGAGTGGGGGTACTTTGCTGGTGACACTGTTGGGGATTTATTCAAAATTGAAGGAATACTGAACCAGCATGGTTACCACAGCATCTTGCAGCGGCATGCTATTCCATCCGCTTTGCGTTTAGTTGGACCATCATTTATTTTTCAACAGGACAATGACCCCAAACACACCTCCAGACTGTGTAAGGGCTATTTGACCAAGAAGGAGAGTGATGGGGTGCTACGCCAGATGACCTGGCCTCCACAGTCACCCGACCTGAACTCAATCGAGATGGTTTGGGGTGAGCTGGACCGCAGAGTGAAGGCAAAAGGGCCAACAAGTGCTAAGCATCTCTGGGAACTCCTTCAAGACTGTTGGAAGACCATTTCAGGTGACTACCTCTTGAAGCTCATCAAGAGAATGCCAAGAGTGTGCAAAGCAGTAATCAAAGCAAAAGGTGGCTACTTTGAAGAACCTAGAATATAAGACATATTTTCAGTTGTTTCACACTTTTTTGTTAAGTATATAATTCCACATGTGTTAATTCATAGTTTTGATGCCTTCAGTGTGAATCTACAATTTTTATAGTCATGAAAATACAGAAAACTCTTGGAATGAGAAGGTGTGTCCAAACTTTTGGTCTGTACTGTATATATAAACTACATATTAAAATAAACTACATGTTAGCAATATCTAGTATCTACTCCACTCGCACCCCGCTCCATTTTAGGCCGGGGCCCCAAGTTGAAAACACTGCATTTTTACAGTAACTGCAAAGTGGATGGGATTCTGGCTAATCCCATCCACACATGGCAGAAAAAAATCTGCAGTGGAAAAGTTGCGATTTAAAAAATGATGGAATTTTCCGTATAGGTATAATAGGGGCAGAAAGTCCACAGAGGAAAACTCTGAGGATTTTCTGTGAAAAACGCTGCGGAAAAAAAACGTGATGTGTTTCTGCTGCAGTTTTTTCCGTATCATTTTTTGGCTGTGGCTCGGTAGATGGGGCCTTAGCCTTAATCAGATTAGTTATTATTACATTTTTGTAAAGGGCTTTAATATGGTCACAACTTCTGACAAGCTGTAGATATGGCTCTGCTGATAACAGACTAGAAAAAACTGCTCATGGACTAGCAATAATGCACTATTTTACTTTTAGGCCGCGGTCCCACAAGGCGTAAATGCTGCGATTTGCCTGCGGTGGAAAAAATCGCGGCGTTTTACAGTCGTAGCAAAGTGAATAGGATTCTAGCGAATCCCATGCCCACTTTGTAGTAAAAACCTTGCTGCGGACACGCAGCGATTTCCAGTACCGGCGCGGTTTTGGAAATCACATCATGTCAATTATACCTACGGAAACGCCGGCGGTTTCCCCATAGGTGCAATTAAAACAGAAAGTTCGTAGAGGAAACCTATGCAAATTTTCTGTCTAGAGCGCTGCGGGAAGAACCGCGATGCATTCCCGCTGCGGTTTTTCGCGCAGCGCTTTTTTGCTGCAGGACGCCACTTTGTGCCTTAGCCTTAGACAGTTTTATAAGTCTGTTTTCCTAATGCCTTTTAAGATTTAGCATGTACGTAATAACTGACGAAATAAAACAGAAAGTCTGATACAGTTACATATCTCAGACAGATGAATATTCGGACTGAAAATTGAAAATATGCAGAGCTTAGTGTGCGCTTAGTTTTGGTTGGCAGACAATCAGACAGCTACCCAAATTCTTTTCAATGGAGGTTCAAGTTTATTAAAATAACACTAGACTTTTCAGGTAGAAATGTGAGCTTGGTATGGAGCTGTCATCACACGTTCTGATCAGCAGTTATGTGGCAGGTGTTAGGTGCGGCTTGAAGAAAGGTTTGGTGTAACACTGGATCACATAATTAATATGTGCCTGCTAAAGATTGATTAATACCATGGCAGCACGGTGGCTCAGTTGTTAGCACTGAAGCCTTGCAGCTCTGGAGTCCTGGGTTTGAATCCTGCCAAGGACAACATCTGCATGGAGTTTGTATGTTCTCCCTGTGTTTGTGTGGGTTTCCTCTGGGTACTCTGGTTTCCTCCCACACTCCAAAGACATACTGATAGGGAATGTAGATTGTGAGCCCTATATGGTACAGTGACTGTCAATGTCTGTAAAGTGCTGTGGAATATGATGGCGCTATATAAGTAAGCATAATAAATAATGAGTGGTTACATACAGATATCAAAGAAATAGCCTTTATACAGATAGGTCATTAGCCATATACATTTATAGGATTACTAGGTGCCTAACTGACTAATAAATGTAATCCTATGTGGTTAATGATTTTTCTCTATGACTAGGGATTGCCTTTTTTGCATGTTATAGGATCATAATCTTTACCTGTTTACCTTACAAATGTGGTCATAGGTTAACGACAAGTAGAGAACAGGAAGCACAAGGTAAGTTCCTATGTGAACTGCTGAGTAGCATACAATAAAGCTCATCTACTACAAAGGTAAATGACATCTAAATGCAAATCCTCAGTGAAGAATATAACTTTTATACAAAAATGTGAGAAGGAATTGTAATAAATAAATAATATTATATAAATGGGTCTGTCTCTTAGCAAGGGTTTGTCCAGTTGGAAGAATTGCAGGGAACAAAATCTAGGCTCTGCCCGTTATACCCATATACAAATCACTGTAAACCATGTTCTTTATAAAAGACTTTGCAGGGAAAACACAGATATTGTCTTCCCTGTATGCCTTCTTGCCACCTATAATAAATGAATGAAAAAAAAAAAGTGTTGTGTCAAACCTTCCAGCTGTCTAGTGCACTTTTGTATGTACAGTAGTTTACTGCCCTGTTATTAGTTTCCATCATGTGATAGAACAGTGATGGCGAACTTATGACACGCGTGTCACAGGTGACACGCCAAGACATTTTGGGTGACACGCATCGGCAGCTACGTATTGTGTTATTGCAATAAGCAGCTGTCGATACTTTTACTCACCTGTCCACGCTCCTGTCCTGGCCGCCCTCCGCTGCCTCCTCTAGGCAGCGCTACACTGACATCATGATGCTGAAGAACACCGGGACGCTACATACAGCATCCCAGCCTTCTTCAGCGTCAGCACACCGTGGAGGCGGCAGCGGAGGGCGTCCAGGTCTGAAGTGTGGACAGGTGAGTAAAAATTAGCGGCCACTTCTCTGTGTGGAGGTGGGGAGATAACAGGATTTAATATACGGTGGATGGGCTTTAAAAAAAGGGGTCATATACTGTGTGTGGTGGGGGGTATAAAAGGTGCAATAAACTGTGTGAGGGCCATAAATAGGGGGAACATATACTGTGTGGGGGGGGTAAAAAAGGGGTTCATATACTGTGGAAGGCAAATAATGGGGTCACCGTGTGGGGGCTAAAAAAAGGGGGTTATATACTGTGTGATTGGCCAGAAAAAGGGGATCATATACCGTGTGATGGGTCAAAAATACATACAGTGGGGAAAAAAAGTATTTAGTCAGCCACCAATTGTGCAAGTTCTCCCACTTAAAAAGATGAGAGAGGCCTGTAATTGTCATCATAGGTAGACCTCAACTATGAGAGACAAAATGAGAAAACATATCTAGAAAATCACATTGTCTGAATTTTTAAGAATTTATTTGCAAATTATGGTGGAAAATATATATTTGGTCAATAACAAAAGTTCATCTCAATACTTTGTTATATATCCTTTGTTGGCAATGACAGAGGTTAAATGTTTTCTGTAAGTCTTCACAAGGTTGGCACACACTGTTGCTAGTATGTTGGCCCATTCCTCCATGCAGATCTCCTCTAGAGCAGTGATGTTTTGGGGCTGTCGCCCCAAAATCTCACGATACATGGCCCCATTCATTCTTTCATGTACACGGATCAGTTGTCCTGGTCCCTTTGCAGAGAAACAGCCCCAAAGGATGGTGTTGCCACCCCCATGCTTCACAGTAGGTATGGTGTTCTTTGGATGCAACTCAGCATTCACTCTCCTCCAAACACGACGAGTTGTGTTTCTACCAAACATTTCTACTTTGGTTTCATCTGACCATATGACATTCTCCCAATACTCTTCTGGAACATCCAAATGCTCTCTAGCAAACTTCATATGGACCCTGATATGTACTGGCTTAAGCAGGGGGACACGTTTGGCACTGCAGGATCTGAGTCCCTGGTGGTGTAGTGTGTTACTGACCGTAGCCTTTGTTACGTTAGTTCCAGCTTTCTGCAGGTCATTCACTAGGTCCCCCCCGTGTGGTTCTGGGATTTTTGCTCACCGTTCTTGTGATCATTTTGACCCCATGGGGTGAGATCTTGCGTGGAGCCCCTGATCGAGGGAGATTATCAGTGGTCTTGTATGTCATTTTCTAATTATTGCTCCCACAGTTGATTTCTTCACACCAACTGCTTGCCTATTGCAGATTCAGTCTTCCCAGCCTGGTGCAGGTCTACAATTTTGTTTCTGGTGTCCTTCCACAGCTCTTTGGTCTTCACCATAGTGGAGTTTGGAGTGTGACTGTTTGAGGTTGTGGACAGGTGTCTTTTATACTGATAACAATTTCAAACAGGTGCCAATATTACAGGTAATGAGTGGAGGACAGAGGAGCCTCTTAAAGAAGAAGTTACAGGTCTGTGAGAGCCAGAAATCTTGCTTGTTTGTAGGTGACCAAATACTTATTTTCCACCATAATTTGCAAATAAATTCTTTAAAAATCAGAAAATGTGATTTGCCTGTTAATTAGGTTCATCCTTACTTGGTCTTGGCTGTTTGACTCAGAAGAAGGCAGAATAACTCAATACACAACTGTAGTTACAACATTCAAGAGCCTTGCTGTTGATTGAGTAGTAAACGTCTCTATGCTACCATAGTATTTGCCAGGACTACCACCTTGATAAAGTATTTAAAGGTTGACTAGTATACATTAATGATGTGTTCTGGGCTTAGTATAATTCTTACAGTAAATAATTGTTCAGTTCTTTGTAACAGTAGATGTTAACAGTGCTGAATGATGTTTGCAGTGGTTTCCTAACTTAGAAGCACACAATAGCAAAACAAACAGGAGTATTTGAAATCTACAGTCCACCCCTCTGTCCACTAGCTTGCATAAAAATCATCCTTGAAGAACAGGTAAACTGGTCTAACTGCATTAGTAAATGTGAGTCACTAGAACCCTCCCCCATAAGCTTAGAAATGTAAAAGTAAAAATGAACCACTACAATCAACTACAATTTCATAACAAAAATATTCAAAATATATTTATTCAGGTGTTTTATTTTTATAGTAAACTAATAACAACTTCAACCCATGGCAATAATGATAACTTCAATTATTATGTAATAATTGGCCGTGTGTCCATGCCATATTCAAGGACTGCAAATTATGAAGCATGTCCTATTTTTGTCCACATTTGCAGCACATACCAGTGTAGAGGATCGTACAGGATCAGTGATTGTGGATGACATACTGATGCAATGTGAACATGTTATTTTGCGGATTGTGGATCAGTAAATCCACTACGGTCGTGTGCAGGAGGCCTAAGGGTTTTGAGCACAGATCTGAGTCAATGGGACCGATTTATTATGAGGCAATTTATTTATGGCACTTTCCTGACTTGACTTATTTTTTTCTACAGTACTCTTTTTTTGCGACAAATTTACCAAAATGTATCACACTGGCTCAAAAATTTTCACAACTCTCAAGGGGAAGGGCACCAGAGATCACTAAGGATTTTTTATAAGTCAAATTGAAAGTGGCGTGTTCTTGTGCAAAAGTTTTGCAAATATAAAGTTAGACATAAGTCTATGCACAATTGAAACCATGTCCACATTGTAGGACAGTTTAGAATAAAGGCATATTTAGGTACAGAGCACAATAACAATGATGCATAAACATAATACATTTGTGCAATGAAGAAAAAAGATGCAAAGCCCACTAAAACATGCCACAATTAAGGTGCAAATAATATAATAAATCAGATAGAGTGACTCTTGAGCTTATTAAATTATAGATAGCTATATACATTAATTTTTTGGTTAGTAGATACTGATAGTTTTGAATGTATTGAACGATAATCTATTTGCCATGAGAGGAAATATGGGTTGGGTAGGCTGGATTTTTTAATCTTGTCCAAACATTTTGTTTTGTCATGGGGAGGATAATACATCAACAAAAATAATAAAATATACAACCAAGGAGATCACGCACATATATAAATTTGACACATTCCTGAGTAAACTACCAGTAAACAATGTTTAATTGATATTTAATTGATAATGTTCACTTTAAAGTCAACATGTTACTGGGCTGCTCCTAAATCTCTCTGCGACTATTAGGGTCATTTAAATGAACCCTAAGAAATCCTAAAAGGATCAGACAAACACACTTTTTCATGAGAGAATAGTGTATCATTAGCAAATGTTTTTCACCTATCCAAAGACATTTGAGACTTTCAATTAGTCATTCATTTTGCAACTACCTTGAAAACAATAACATGTCCAAAGTACAATTTTCAGAGGCCTTTTCCAGGTTCAGGCTTTATCAAGAATTTTTTTCTTTGTATTTAGATGTTCTGATGTCGTCAATTGTACTTTTTGTGATTGATCAAGCGAAGTGTTTGGTGGCAGGTATTGCAGGGGTACTTGTGTTCCCTCATGACTGCTTTTATGTAAATTCTCACAAGATCTGTGCTTTTTATCAGTTTTAGAAATGGCTGCTGGCACATTTATCAAACCTTTACTTGTTGTTACTTGAGCCTTAGGATTATGTATCCAAGAATCTCCTTCTGAGATGACACACCAACGTCTATCAGGTGTTTGATTGTCTTTTTCACCAGTATGTAATTCCCTCTTTTCTAATGCTGGTTTGCACTCTTGGCTATAATTCTTTGGCATTTTGTGTATTGCTTTCCTCTCATACATATGTTTTGATTGCTCAGCCATATATTGATGATGCTTGGATTGAGCTGCAGAGACTGGTGGACCTTCCACTGGGCATAACAAATCAGACATATTGTTTCTACCACAGATTTGTGAATTTGTATTATTTCCTTCTTTACTTTGTCCATTATTGTGATGGTTCACCAACTGCTTTTCTCCAGTGCTAGAATATGAACCCCCCACAAAATCCATAACCACAGGTTTGCGTTGGCGAGGAGTATCAGTCACAGATTCTCCATTACTACAAAGAATAGGTATATTAGCAACCTTACGCTTTTCGACATCTTTTATTTTGCATCCAGAAGTTGATTCACAGTTGATTTGTTCTGTTGAGCCCTGTTTTAAGTTATGCTTTTCTTGTAACTTCATATCTGTGTGATGCATAGCAGTAAGGGAAGATGAGAAGACATCACAGTCCAAAGTCCCCTCTCCATCACCCCCTTGCAAGTTCAATAAAATAGTTCTGTCAGGAACTGTAGATACTGAAGAAACAGAGGAATAGACAGTGGAAACTGAATACAAAGGAACCATATTATTATCTGACTGACGTTCAGTGTCATTTATGTATCCAGATTCATTTGTTGAAGTAGAAGTCACATTGAAAGCTGGTTTCAGAAGAGATATATCCTCACTGGATTGGTGGGGCCATCTTCCTTTAAAGTCATTTTCATCAGCGTAGTACTTGTTTTTCACCCATATGCTGCCAGCACAGAGAAACAGTAAGGCTGAAAAGTATACAACACAGCCTCCCCCCAGTATTCCAAGTCCAACTGTACCAAAAGGATTCAGATATCCAATGGTGATCAGCACAACAGATGCAATGAGTAACAAGGTTGACACGATGATAATGATGGCGATGAGGATATGCTTCATTTGTATCCTGAATTGCTTGCTGTCTTCTGCTGATGCCATGGCTGCAGAAAGCTCACGAGTCCTCTAACTGAGGAAAGTCTGTTAGACGTTACTTTATACACAAATCCAGTTAGCAGTTTGACTCACATTAGTTTCCCTGCTGTCTCCTCCTCCAATATGTAAAACAGCCTAAACAAATGTGAGGAAGGTCAGTACGTGTAGAACAAGAAAAACAACTCAGTACATGTCTGCATATCTCTGACAAATAACATTCTTCCCTTCTTATTGTGTCTACCTATGTCGCTGTATATACAGGAAATCTCATTTGAATAAGTAATGTTTATCTCCAGGTCATCATTAACAAATATATAGAAACTAATGTAGAATCACTTGACAGCTAACAATAATTCATTAATTTTCAATCTAAATCACAAAAAATCTAGTGATTCAATTGCTAAGAAAGTAAGTATGCAACAAACTATGCACTTAATAAATTTGACAATATAGTAAAATTAAATATAATGAATCATTTTAGTTTGAAGCTGGAGTCAGTAACTTTTTTCCGACACCACCCAAAACTGGCCCTGACTCTGACTCCACAGCCTGCCTTATAGTGACACCAGGGACACTAACAGTTCAGGGATATGTCCAGAACATCTTGCAGCCACATGGCAGGGCTTCCAATTGGCATTCTTTTGTGTTAATAAGTGTAGGTAAGTGATTACAATATTAGAGCTAAACAATAAGTTTATTGGGGAAAACTGTATACACAGTGGCGTAACTAAAGTCTTCTGGGCCCAGGTGCAAACTTTTTTTTCCGGGGCTCCCTCCCTAGAGCAAATTCTTGATAGTGGTGGTTACAGGTGCTGCAGCGATAACTCTGATACTTAAAAGGGATACAGCTTTAGTACCCACAAGTGCAGTTATCAAGAATACAGTGAGTGAGCAGCGCAGCGCCCGTCATGTAAACAATACTGGGACAGTATTACGTGCTCCACAGCGGCCCCCACACAGTATTATGCACTCCACAGCGGCCATAACACAGCATTATGCGCTCCACAGCGGCCACCACACAGCATTATGCGCTCCACAGTGGCCCCCATACAGCATTATGCGCTCCACAGTGGCCCCACACAGCATTATGCGCTCCACAGTGGCCCCACACAGCATTATGCGCTCCACAGTGGCCCCCACAGAGTATTATATACCCACAGTAGCCCCCACAGAGTATTATGAGCTCCCACGAGCCCCCCCCCCCTCCTAGAGCCGGTGCTACTATTATACTTTGGGGTCTCCTCAGAGACCCAGGGGAAGTGATTAAAAATAACAAACACATATAATCACCTTACCTTACCTCTCCTGTGTATCCTCGCTCCTCTTTTGTCTTGCGACTGAGGTCCTGCACTCCAGACGTCACTGCTGGGGCCTGTGACTGGGCCTCAGCTGTCATGTGAGGCGCGATGATGTCATTACTCCGGTGCGCCCCATGTGACCGCTGGGGCCAATCACAGGCCCCAGCAGTGATGTCTGGAGCGCAGGAAAACCTCAGAAATCGGCCAGAAGAGTCCCGGACAGGTGAGTATAAATATTTTTATTTTTTTTTTTTTAGTCACCTACCCGGGGGTGGCATTAACTGGAAAGGGGCCCGATGGGCCGGACCTGGTTGCGGTCGCATCCCCTGCGACCACAATCGTTACGCCACTGTGCATACATTTAAAGAAGGCTCTAGTACTCTGTTGGGCCATCTAAACCCAGCATACAAGAGGAGATACAGTTGAACATGAAGACATACAGGTTCCTGTGGTCACATGTGCGCACAGATGTTGCAGATAGGCCTGTGGATCCTTCACACTCAAAGGCTGCCGAAGCTGGTGTCCCAGGGGTCTCATACCTGCTCAATTGGCAATAACTCTTGTGACAGGTCAAGGAAGTTTTGAAAACTGGTATTCCTTGGAAATCCTTGCTGTGTGTATGCCAGGAATATCATCCTAAAGAATGCCAGGCAAGACATGAGAGGCAACACATGTGACTGCAGGATGAGCTACACATATACGTGAGCTGTTACTGTCCCTTGTATACTAGGGGTGACCAACTGTTGTTTACGATAGCTCACCAGGAGTTGAGGTAGTGTGTTGCTCCATAGTAAAGACAGGATTAAAATGCTCACCCTACTCTAATCCAACCATTGTTGGATCCCAAACAGAATCTAGATTCATCACTAAAGACAATACGGTCCCAATTCAGGATTCTCGTTCACAACACCACAGCAAACAAAGGCGATGGTAGTTGGCTGTCGATGGCTGAACACATAATGGGTGCCGTAATACCAAACTTCCTTCTGCTGGAGAGCTCCTAGAAATAGACCAAGAAGGGACAAGGGTGTGTCATGAGGGTGCCACCACTGTCTGCATGGTCGGCAAAGAAACTGTGGAAGCTGCTTGTGATTGTTGGTAGATCAAACAATCCTCTCTACTTGTGGTCCATCTAGAGTCTGTTCATCGTGTGTGCGTACTCTAACATAACCCCTGCTCACAATACCCACATAGTTACATAGTTAGTACGGTTGAAAAAGAGACGTATAGTGGGGAAAAAAAAGTATTTAGTCAGCCACCAATTGTGCAAGTTCTCCCACTTAAAAAGATGAGAGTGTCCTGTAATTGACATCATAGGTAGACCTCAACTATGAGAGACAAAATGAGAAAACAAATCCAGAAAATCACATTGTCTGATTTTTAAAGAATTTATTTGCAAATGATGGTGGAAAATAAGTATTTGGTCAATAACAAAAGTTCATCTCAATACTTTTTTATATATCCTTTGTTGGCAATGACAGAGGTTAAACGTTTTCTATAAGTCTTCACAAGGTTGGCACACACTGTTGTTGGTATGTTGGCCCATTACTCCATGCAGATCTCCTCTAGAGCAGTGATGTTTTGGGGCTGTCGCTGGGCAACACGGACTTTCAACTCCCTCCAAAGGTTTTCTATGGGGTTGAGATCTGGAGACTGGCTAGGCCACTCCAGGACCTTGAAATGCTCCTTACAAAGCCACTCCTTCGTTACCCTGGCGGTGTGCTTCAGATCGTTGTCATGCTGAAAGACCCATTCACGTTTCATCTTCAATGCCCTTGCTGATGGAAGGAGGTTTGCACTCAAAATCTCACGATACATGGCCCCATTCATTCTTTCATGTACACGGATCAGTTGTCCTGGTCCCTTTGCAGAGAAACAGCCCCAAAGCATGATGTTGCCACCCCCATGCTTCACTGTAGGTATGCAACTCAGCATTCACTCTCCTCCAAACACGACGAGTTGTGTTTCTACCAAACAGTTCTTCTTTGGTTTCATCTGACCATATGACATTCTCCCAATACTCTTCTGGAACATCCAAATGCTCTATAGCAAACTTCAGATGGGCCCGGATATGTACTGGCTTAAGCAAGGGGACACATCTGGCACTGCAGGATCTGAGTCCCTGGTGGCGTAGTGTGTTACTGACGGTAGCCTTTGTTACGTTAGTCCCAGCTTTCTGCAAGTCATTCACTAGGTCCCCCCATGTGGTTCTGGGATTTTTGCTCACCGTTCTTGTGATCATTTTGACCCCACGGGGTGAGATCTTGCATGGAGACCCTGATCGAGGGAGATTATCAGTGGTCTTGTATGTCTTCCATTTTCTAATTATTGCTCCCACAGTTGATTTCTTCACACCAAGCTGCTTGCCTATTGCAGATTCAGTTGTCCCAGCCTGGTGCAGGTCTACAATTTTGTTTCTGGTATCCTTCCACAGCTCTTTGGTCTTCACCATAGTGGAGTTTGGCGTGTGACTGTTTGAGGTTGTGGACAGGTGTCTTTTATACTGATAACAATTTCAAACAGGCGCCATTACTACAGGTAAAGAGTGGAGGACAGAGGAGCCTCTTAAAGAAGAAGTTACAGGTCTGTGAGAGCCAGAAATCTTGCTTGTTTGTAGGTGACCAAATACTTATTTTCCGCCATAATTTGCAAATAAATTCTTAAAAAATCAGACAATGTGATTTTCTAAATATGTTTTCTCATTTTGTCTCTCATAGTTGAGGTCTACCTATGATGTCAATTACAGGCCGGCCTCATCTTTTTAAATGGGAGAACTTGCACAATTGGTGGCTGACTAAATACTTTTTTTTCCCCACTGTATGTTCATCAAGTTCAACCAAGGACTCGTAAAGTGCATGATTGAAGGGATGAATGAAGAAAATAAGCATTCTATACATTTCCATAAGCATCAAGGCTATTTTGCTTTAAAAAAGCATCTAAGCTGTTTGTGAAGCTGTCAGCTGCATCTGCTGTGATGAGCTCCTGGGGTAGGCTATTCCACAGATTCACAGTCCTTACAGTGAAGAAGCCTTGTCAATTTTATGTTTATACTGTATATATATATATTGTGACAATTGGGGGGTAGTTTAGCATCAAAGGTGGCAGCTTCCTGGACTTCACAGAGGTGTTGATGGTACTGGGTGCCAAATAAACAGCATATCAGGTAGTGGCAATCCAAAATAAATGGCTTTATTCAGCTAGTAAGTGATAACAGGAACAAAAATAACAAAACAGCCTAGCCCACACACAGGGCAATAACTCACTCCTTGAGCCCTGACTAACTTCTGGGGGCAAGAAGCTTTACTGAGGTTTCTCCTCAGCAGTCTGGCTCACACTAGAGCTTAACCAAGTCCATTGTAGAATCCAGCCCATTTGGGGCAGACCACCTGTCTGTCTCTAACTGGTCTACCATCTACCTGGTCCCTGCAGGTTCTCAGCAGCACTCTTCTGCTGTATGCACTCCCTCTGGAGTGAAGCCCCAGCTATTGGTGTGGTTGAGGACCTTTTTAACCCTGGTTTTGGGTCACTCACCAGCGCCCTCTAGGTTCACACTCTCACAATATATATATATATATATATATATATATATTTACTTTAATTTTTTTGTTTTTTTTTCAAGGTATCTGGCAACAGGCGAGAGCTTCTCCTCCATGCACTTCCAGTTCTGCCTTGGCAAGTCGACCATCTCCTACATCGTCCGAGATACTTGCCAGGCCCTGTGGGATTTGCTGCGTGAAGAATTTATCCCACATCCATCTACCGAACAATGGAAGGACATTGCAGAAAAGTTCTGGGAGGTGACACGTTTTCCAAACTGTGTAGGAGCAGTCGACGGAAAGCACATCCATATCCAGAAACCTGCAAGGAGTGGCTCCATGTTCTTCAACTACAAAAAGTACTTTTCCATTATGCTGATGGCAATTGCTGATGCCCAGTATCGATTTTTGGCTGTGGACATTGGGGCATACGGCCGCACCAATGACTCTAGAATGTTCAAGGACTCTGACATGGGACAGAGAATCTATTCTGGAAATTTCGGATTGCCAGCGCCAAAGCCATTTCCTGGAACTGATGGACCTCCTATGCCGTTTGTGATTGTTGGTGACGAGGCCTTCCAGATGTGTGGAAACCTTCTGAAACCGTACTCCAGCCATGGACTCAACTTCCAGAAAAGAATCTACAACTATAGACTATCAAGAGCCCGGAGACTTGTGGAGTGTGCGTTTGGGATCCTCACTTCGAAATGGCGAATTTTTACCACTGCTATCCACTGAAGCCAGAATCTGTGGATGACGTTGTGAGAGCCTGCGTGATCCTCCATAACTTCCTGCTGACAAGGGAATCGTTTCCAGTTGACACCCAGGAACTGGAGTCTGGGTTACATGGTCTAAACTCATCTGGCCCATGATCTACAGTAGCTGTCAGCCGCATGAGGGGCAATTTTGCAGCATTTTTTCTTTCCAACGCAGTTTGGGTGAACTGGCAGGATGGCAGAGTGTAAGTTTTTTCCTTGGAATTTTTTTTTGAAAACTTTTTTTGGACAGTAAAATGTGCTGAAAAATGTCGATGATTAAAGTCCTGAGCACTGAAAATGAGAGACTTTACTACTCAGCATGCAGACTGCTCCATTTTCAATGCTTGCAACTGCCACAGACCTTTTTTTATTCCTCAGTTGTCTTTTGCACATGCTTTCTTAAGGGTAGTGTCATGGGGGGTTGGCCCAGAGTGGACAAAGTGTAAACATATACTTTTTCCAACGAGGGTCCCTCCCCTGACATCGCCTTTAAAGAAAGCGTGTTTGGTCATCCTTTTGCCTGAGTTTGTCTTTTGCACATGCTTTCTTAAGGGTGGTGTCATGGGGGGGTGGCCCTCAGTGGACAAAGTGTAAACATACACTTTTTCCACCGAGGGTCCCTCCCCTGACACCGCCTTTAAAGAAAGCGTGTTTGTTAATCCTTTTGGCTCTGTTTGTAATTTTATGGACAAAAAAACACATTTGTTTTAATAAAAAAAACTTTATTAAAATATTTTATTGTATATTAATTTATCTTCAAAAATCACTGTCATGAAAAACAATTTTAGTTAAACATATAGTGAAACAGTTGAGGTAGATTTTCAGACTGAGTGGTGGAGGTACAGTGCACAGAAGTGCAAAACATTTTTTTTTTTGGTGTTTGAACACCTTTTTTATATTTTTTTTGGTGATGAACTTTTTTTTTTTCCCTTGTACTTTCTGAGCATGCGCAGGAAAAAAAAACGGACATAAAATAACGGACAGTAACTGATGGCCATCAGTTACTGTCCGTTATAAGTTCGTTACCCATAGACTTCAATGTTAAAAAAATAACGGACACTTGCTGTCCGTCAAAAATCCGTTCTTTCAAATGGACAAAAAAAGTCCTGCATGTAGGATTTTTTGTCTGCGAAAAAAAAACGGACTTCTGACGGATTGGGTGTAAACGGACACAAACGGACACTAAAGGACACAATATAAAAACCCAGTGAAATGAATGGAAATTTTAACGGATTTCTGACGGTTCAGCTAGTGTCCGTTGCTAAAATCTTGTAATGGACAATAGCAACGGACACTACTGACGGTCACCAACGGTAGTTTGAACGCCCCCTATGGAGTTGCATGCAAGTCTTACATCACCAAGCACAGTGCCAAGTGTCAGATGGAGTAGGGTAAAGCACATCACTATTGGAGCAGTGGAAACGTGCTCTGTGAAGTGAAAAATCAGATTCCCTGTCCAGCAGTTTGATGGATGAGATTGGGTTTAGTATGTGCTTGGACAACATTACCAGTCTGACTGTATTGTGCCAGCTGTAAAGTTTGGTGGAGAAGGGATAATGCTATGGGGTTGTTTTTCAGGGGCTGTCTTAGGCCATCTATTTCCAGGGAAGGGAAATCCTAATGCTCTGTGGCATAACTAAAGTCTTCTGGGCCCCGGTGCAAACTTTTGTCCGGAGCCCCCGACCCCCTCCCTAGAGTGAATTCTTGATAGTGACAGTTAGGGATGCTGCAGCGATATCTCAGATACTTGAAAGGGCTACAGCTGTAGTACCCACAACTGCAGTTATTAATAATATGGTGAGTGAGCAGCAAAATGCCCGGCATGTAAACAATACTAGGACAGTATAATATGCTCCACAGTGGCCCCCACACAGTATAATATGCTACATAGTGGCCCCACACAGTATTAAATGCTCCACAGTGGCCTCCACACAGTATTATATGCTCCACAGTGGCCCCACACAGTATTATATGCTTCACAGTGGCCCTATACAGTATTATATGCTCCGCAGTGGCTCCACACAGTATTATATGATCCACACCGACCCCCACACAGATCCATAGTGGCCCCCATAGAGTATTATATGATCCACAGTGGCCCCCACACAGTATTATATGATCCACAGTGGCCCCCACACAGTATTATATGCTGCACAGTGGCCCCACACAGTATTATATGCTCCCAAGAGCCCCCCTAGAGCCGGTGCTATTATTATACTCTAGGGTCTCCTCAGACCCCAGAGTATAATAAGTAGAGGCCCAGGGGAAGTGATTAAAAATAACAAACACTTATACTCACCTTGCCTCACCTCTCCTGGGCATCCTCACTCCGTCTGGCTGTCTGCAGCATCTTTCTAGGTCCTCTTCTGCCTGATGACTGAGGTCACGTGCTCTAGATGTCACTGCTAGGGCCTGTGATTGGACCTCAGCGGTCACGTGAGGCGTGATGATGTCATTATGCCGGCGCACCCCATGTGACCGCTGGGGCCCAATCACAGGTCCCAGTAGTAACGTCGGGGGGAGTGTGACCTCAGTCACTGACAGGAAGAGCCCCGGAAAGGATACTGAGCCCAAGAGAGGTGAGTATAAGTTTTTTTTTTATTTTTAGTCACCTCCCCTGGCAATAGCCGGACCCCTTTCTATTAACAATATGTATAGCGGTCGGGGAACCAGGCTTTCCCCGACCGCTATCAGTGGCCCCCACACAGTATTATATGATCCACAGTGGCCACCACACAGTATTATATGCTTCAGAATGGCCCCACACAGTATTATATGCTCCCAAGAGCCCCCCCTAGAGCCCCCAGATCCTTTTCCATTAACAATATGTATAGCGGTTGGGGAACCAAGCTTTCGCTGACTGCTATCATGGTGGTCTGGTGCCATTTCCATCTGGCCACCCCCTGCGACGGCGATCGTTATGCCACTGATAATGCTTCAGAAAACCAAGACATTTTGGACACCTGTATGCTTACAACCTTGTGCTAACCGTTTGGGGAAGGACCTTTTCTGTTCCAGCATGTCTCTGCCTCAATCCACAAACCATAGTCCATAAAGGAATGGTTGGATGAGTTTGGTGCGGAAGAACTTGATTGGTCTGCACAGAACTCTGACATCAACTACATCGAACACCTTTGGGGTAAACTAGAACAGAGATTGAAAGTCAGACTGCCTCATACTAAAACACTGTCTGACCTCATGAATGTGGTTCTGGATGAATGGGCAAAAGTTCCCACAGAAATACTCCAAAATCTTGCAGAAAGCCTTCCCAGAAGTTTGAACTACAAGGATGGGGGGGTGGAGGGAGGGTTAAGCAGCTCCATATTAATGTCTATGAGTTTAGAATGGGATGTTATAAAAGCTCACATACAGTAGGTGTAATGTGTAGGTGTTCCAACACTTCTGTCCATATTGTACATATGGATATATGTATACTGTGAGTTGTGACAACACAAGAGTTCTTCATGGGGATAGTAGGCATTAGAGTCAAGGGGTCAGTCTAATGTGTTCCCACGCTGTGTGTACATATTCCTAATTATACATAAAGTGCTGATAAATGCACCTCAAGGAGAATGCCACAGAGCGTGAGGGTGAACCACCAGCAGTCTGAGTGTTAGTTAGCTAACAGCTGAGCTGTGTAATCAAAGTCAATTGAAATGCCATCCCAGGGCTGTAGTATGACCTCAGATTGCAGCAGCACACAAAATAACTTAGTAGTGTTGAGCAGAGAAAGCACACCATACCACCTCCTAGCTGTCACATTTGTATGCATGTCAAAGGGCGCTGACCAGCTAGTTTGCCACAGCAGAAAGACCTGATGTGAGTAGAATAAAGTACATATATACTGAGCTGTGTAGGCCACAAAGACTTGCAACAGCCTATGAGGGAACAAGCGTCTGTACCACCCTCAGTGATGTAACCACAAGAAACACTCCACAAGGGACACTAGAACACAAGGAACTATGTTCTACATAGACTTTACCTTCAAACTCTTCAAAATCCAATCTGGCAAATCACAAACAGTCGTCTCCATATAATTTCTAAATGGCTGAAATGCTTAAAGGGGTTGTCCAGGCAATAATGGACAACCCCTTTAACATTTAAATCAGCCGTGGGCAGTGAAAAAGATAAAAAAAAATTCATGCTTACCTGTCCCTAATGCTCCAGTGTCCTCTTGGCGCGTCCCGGTCCTTCTGCTCAACAGGTCTCTTCCGGAGTTCCGCTGATGCCGCTGATTGGTGTGACCGCTGAGGCCAATCAACGTCTTCAGCAGAACTCAGGGAGAAACCCAGGAGAAGCCACTGAAGCAGAAGAACCAGGACGCGTTCGGAGGACAACGGAGCATCGGGGACAGGTGAGTGTGCATTTTTTAAAATTTTTTTCACTGCCCCCAGCTGATTTAAAAGTTAAAGGGGTTCTCTAATTTTGCCTGGACAACGCCTTTAAGGTCTATCTTATGGCTATGGACAGTTTAACCCAGCCAAAGATCACTTTAACAAGCAGCCACTTAAAATACCTAACTTCTCTTTGGTTTCTATAATTTATTGTATACAACATTTATTTATGTATGTATACCTATGACTACATGGAAATTAGGAAGCAGAAAGAAGGTTTGGAATTTCTGTGTTTCAACAGCGGATGAGTCAATAATATTCAAGGTGTCATGAATTGTGATAAAGCAGATCTACTTCCTGGTCTTACCAGTTGTTTACTGACATGGTGAACTGAGTCAAGAGGTCAAATACAAGGCATAAGGAAAGGGATTGAACACATATATGCAGGCTATGATTCATTCTAGTTAGATCACGCACAAAAAACCCTAAATGACCCTTTGATACTTTTCACTCCTTCCTTACTCCTAAGGTGCAAGCACCTGTTACAGACCTCAGTGCTCAAGATTTGACCACATACTTTAACCCCTTCCCGTCGCAGGCCATTTTTCGATTTTCATTTTTGACTCCACGCCTTCCAAATGCTGTAACTATTTTTCCATTCACAGAACCATTTGAGAGCTTAATGTTTGCAGGACAAATTGTACTTCGTAATGGTTCCATTTAATATTCAGAATGGGATGGAATTGGAGAAAATTTGCGTTTGCGCGACTTTCTTTGCTTTTACGGAATTTACTGTACTGCCAAGAGGATGTGTCACCTGTATTTTAGGGGTTAGTATGATTTCATGGTACCAAATTTATATTGGTTTTTTTTTAAGGTTTAACACCTTCAAATGTATGAAAAAAAATTTCTTGAAGTGGCTATATTTCCGTGTATGGGGATGTATAAGGTGTCTTTTTTTGGCTGGGCCAGTTGTACTTTTTAGTTGTACCATTTTGGGATAGCCGTCACCCCCCCCCCCCCTTTTGACCAATCCTGTGCTGATGACTACCGACCCATAACAATTCACAGCAAAATAAATGGCTTAACAAGATATAACTGCTATTACATTATTTAAAACTGCTCCATGTATATGTAAATAGATTGGGCCACATATTCATAAAGCACCATACATGGACCAGTTTTAACTAATTTAATAAAAGTTATAATTTATTAAGCCATTTATTTTGATGTGAATTGTTATGAGATTTTGGTGTCTCCATGGACTTAGGGGAACTCTAATTCTTTGAGCAATTAAATACTCCCTATTTAGTGAATTGTTAACTACAGACATATCTCTAACCTCCCCTTCATCACTAAACTCCTGGAGCGCTTGGTCTATTCTTGCTTCTGCTATCTCTCTGCTAACTGTCTTGGACCCCTTAAAATCTGGTTTTCGTGGACTACACTCTACAGAAACGACCCTTACAAAAGTCTCCAATGATCTCCTATCTGAAGGAAACTATCTTATTCTTCTGGATCTCTCAACAGCATTTGACACTGTAAACCACCAATTACTCCTCAGTATGCTCCACTCTATTGGCCTCAAGAATACCGCTCTCTCTTGGTTTTCTTCCTTTCTGACTGCTTATTTAGTCTATCATTCACTGGTGCTACATATTCTTCTCCTCGCCTTGCTGTTGGGGTTCCTCAGGACTCAGCACTAGGCTCCCTCCTCTTCCCCCTCTACATAGCCTCTGTTGGACAAACTATCAGCAGATTTGACTTTCAGTACTATACTTATGCTGATGACATACAATCTCTCTGATGTCTCTGACTTCAAGTTTTCTCTAAAACGTTCAAAATCCAAACTTCTTGTGTTTCCGCCATCTACTAACCAGCCTAACCCTCATATCTCCATTTCCGTCTGTTGTCTTACCACAACACTGATGCAGCATGCGGGATTGTATTTGACCTCTCCGTATATTCAGTCACTAGCATGCTCATGTCACAAGCACCTCAAAAACATTTCCAAAGTCTGCCCTTTTTCACTGAGGAAACATCAAAATCCTCAGTGTAGTTCCAATGCACTCTTTTCTTGATTATTGCAATTCTCTACTAATTGGGCTTCCTCTTACTAAACTCTCCCCAACAATCTCTTCTGAATGCAGTTACCACTCACCTTTCTGTCAAACCGATATACAGATGCATCTACCTTGTGCCAGTCACTGCACTGGTTGCCCATCCATCACAGAATACAATTTAAACTTTTTACACTGACCCACATATTTCTTCACAGTGCTGCACCTCCCTACATCTTCTCCCTTGTTTCTGTCTACCACCCAGACTGTCTTCTCTGTTCTGCTACTGACCTTAGACTTGTATCCTCTTTTATCCGAATATCCGACTCTTGTCTCCAAGACTCTTCTTGAGCAGCAGTGGTGCTTTGGAATGCTCTACCCCGGACAATCAGATTACATTACGCTAACATTTCTTATCCTATGTTATCGTTTCTACTCTATTCACCAGAACCTGGCCCTTCCATCCAAAAGTTACTCTGCACTCCATGCACCTAGTATCTGCATATTCACAGATATCAGCTAGTGACCAGTTCATACAGCTTCAGCTATATGATCTTATTTATTAAAAGAGCTCCTAATAGATTGTAAGCTCTTAAGAGCAGGGCCTTCACTCCTATTGTTTGATCTGACAATTTTTATGTTACACTGTAATTGTAATGTCTGATATTGTTTGTTCATGTACCCCCAATTTGTAAAGTGCTGAGGAATATGTTGGTGGTATATAAATAAAAATATTATTATTATAAACTTATATGAGGTGGGGAGGTAAAAATAAAAAAGGACCTGGAAAGCAGTAAAAAGAGTTTCTTTTTGCAGCGTATTTTAGCTGCATTTCGCTACCTGTGGCTTTAGCCTACGGGTGTGTTCATGTTAGATTTTTGTAAAGCTGAAAAATACTCCCTCCTATATTATGGCATTTTGACTTTAGGCACACTATTTGTTATAGCTTTAAATGGTGTTTCTTGTGCACACTAGTAGTTTTCCCTGTGTGTTTTTTTTGGCATTTTTTTTACCTATGGTGAAATCTATAATAAAACTAAAAAAGTGACACCCAAAGCATGTTTCGTTGAGAAAAAAAAAAAAAACAAAAGAATAAAATAATTGTTTGTAAATGTTTAAAAATGCAAAGAAAGAAAACACATTTTATGTAAGGCTATTTAGAAATGAACATCTGATCTAAGTGTTATTTCTGCAAGATCATCCCAGAGAAAAAGCAACTAAAATGTGACAAAAACACTCAAAAGAGCAAACAGCTGTTTAGTGCTGTTCTTTTGGTGGGCTTTTTAATTCAGCGTGTTTCCAGCAGGCTTTTTGTTTTTTTTTCTTTAGAAACACAGCTCTATTTTTTCCAACCTTACATTTATTTCAATTCAGTGATGTAACTAGGAATGGCTGAGCCCCAAGGCGAACATTTGACATGGGGCCCCCCAACCCTCCCCCCAGACAGCCCCCTTCAACCCCCCCGGACCGCCCCCTCTAACACCCCCCGGACCACCCACTTCAACACCCCAGACCCCAGAGTATAATGATCGGAGACCCAGGAGAGGATACAAACATAAAAAACAATGCTACTTACCTCTCCCTGGCACCGATGCACTCCGGTGCACTACTTCAGCCATCTTCAATGTTGGACCAGATCTCGCGTGAGCCCGGCCGGCGTCGCGACGTATAATGACGTTGGCTGACGTCTGGGACGTCACCAAACAGGCCCGAAGCCTGCTGGAGCAGAGGAGAGGTAAGTAACATTGTTTTTTATGTTCGTTCACCTCCCTGGGCCCCCGATCATTATACTCAGGGGTCTGAAAAGACCCCTGAGTATAATGATAGCAGTGTTTGTGATTTTCGCGGTAGTGGCTGCCACAGGGCTCTGGGCCCCTTAATGTCCCGGGCCCTGTGGCAGTTGCTACCACTGCTCCCGCGGTATTTACGCCCCTGTTTCAATTAGATTTTTAGCCCTGGTCAAGATAGGTCAGGATGATTCTTTTTCAGCTAACTGAAGGAAAACCGCACTGACTCCCACTGAATTCATGGGAGGCAGATTTAGGCATTCTTAGTGCATGGCCAGGATAGATCATTGTTATCTGTAGGGCCGGCTCCAGGTTTGTGTGAATCCTTGGGTGACAGAGCCTCAGTGGGCCCATTTTGGAGCAATGGGCACCACAGCAAAAAAAACACCAAAAAATGGGTGTTTTTTGCTAAGGCAGACCTACGGGAGTGGACTATAATACAGTCCATTCCATATAAGTAGATACACACATGGACAAAATTGTTGGTACCTCTCGTTTAATGAAAGAAAAACCCACAATGGTCACAGAAATAACTTGAATCTGACAAAAGTAATAATATATAAAAATTCTATGAAAATGAACAAATGAGAGTCAGACATTGTTTTCCAAACATGCTTCAATAGAATTTTTTAAAAAAGGAAACTCATGAAACAGGCCTGGACAGAAATGATGGTACCCTTACCTTAATATTTTGTTGCACAACCTTTTGAGGCAATAACTGCAATCAAACGATTCCTGTAACTGTCAATGAGACTTCTGCACCTCTCAACAGGTATTTTGGCCACTCCTCATGAGCAAACTGCTCCAGTTGTCTCGGGTTTGGAGGGTGCCTTTTCCAGACGGCATGTTTCAGCTCCTTCCAGAGATGCTCAATAGGATTTAGGTCAGGGCTCATAGAAGGCCACTTCAGAATAGTCCAATGTTTTCCTCTTAGCCATTCTTGGGTGTTTTTAGCTGTGTGTTTTGGGTCATTATCTTGTTGCAAGACCCATGACCTGCGACTGAGACCAAGCTTTCTGACACTGGGCCGCACATTTCTCTCTAGAATCCCTTGATAGTCTTGAGATTTAATCGAACCCTGCACAGATTCAAGACACCCTGTGCCAGATGCAGCAAAGCAGCCCCAGAACATAACAGAGCCTCCTCCATGTTTCATAGTAGGGACAGTGTTCTTTTCAAGATACAGTGCCTTGCGAAAGTATTCGGCCTCCTTGAATTTTTTAACCTTTTGCCACATTTCAGGCTTCAAACATAAAGATATAAAATTTTTATTTTTTGGTGAAGAATCAACAACAAGTGGGACACAGTTGTGAAGTGCAACGAAATTTATTGGTTATTTTAAACTTTTGTAAAAAATAAAAAACTGAAAAGTGGGGCGTGCAATATTATTCGGCCCCTTTACTTTCAGTGCAGCAAACTCAATCCAGAAGTTCAGTGAGGATCTCTGAATGAACCAATGTTGTCCTAAATGACTGATGATGATAAATATAATCCACCTGTGTGTAATCAAGTCTCTGTATAAATGCTCTGTGATAGTCTCAGGGTTCTGTTTAAAGCGCAGAGAGCATCATGAACACCTAGGAACACACCAGGCAGGTCCGTGATACTGTTGTGGAGAAGTTTAAAGCTGGATTTGGATACAAAAAGATTTCCAAAACTTTAAACATCCCAAGGAGCACTGTGCAAGCGATCATATTGAAATGGAAGGAGTATCAGACCACTGCAAATCTACCAAGACCCGGCCGTCCCTCTAAACTTTCATCTCAAACAAGGAGAAGACTGATCAGAGATGCAGCCAAGAGGCCCATGATCACTCTGGATGAACTGCAGAGATCTACAGCTGAGGTGGGAGAGTCTGTCCATAGGACAACAAACAGTCGTACACTGCACAAATCTGGCCTTATGGAAGAGTGGCAAGAAGAAAGCCATTTCTCAAAGATATCCATAAAAAGTCTCCTTTAAAGTTTGCCACAAGCCACCTGGGAGACACACCAAACATGTGGAAGAAGGTGCTCTGGTCAGATGAAACCAAAATCGAACTGTTTGGCCACAATGCAAAACGATATGTTTGGCATAAAAGCAACACAGCTCATCACCCTGAACACACCATCCCCACTGTCAAACATGGCGGTGGCAACATCATGGTTTGGGCCTGCTTTTCTTCAGCAGGGACAGGGAAGATGGTTAAAATTGATGGGAAGATGGATGGAGCCAAATACAGGACCATTCTGGAAGAAAACCTGTTAGAGTCTGCAAAAGACCTGAGACTGAGACGGAGATTTATCTTCCAACAAGACAATGATCCCAAACATAAAGCAAAATCTACAATGGAATGGTTCACAAATAAATGTATCCAGGTGTTAGAATGGCCAAGTCAAAGTCCAGACCTGAATCCAATCGAGAATCTGTGGAAAGGGCTGAAAACTGCTGTTCACAAACGCTCTCCATCCAACCTCACTGAGCTCGAACTGTTTTCCAAGGAAGAATGGGCAAGAATTTCAGTCTCTCGATGTGCAAAACTGATAGAGACATACCCCAAGCGACTTGCAGCTGAAATCGCAGCAAAAGCTGGCGCTACAAAGTGTTAACTTAAGGGGGCCGAATAATATTGCACGCCCCACTTTTCAGTTTTTTATTTTTTACAAAAGTTTAAAATAACCAATAAATTTTGTTCCAATTCACAATTGTGTCCCACTTGTTGTTGATTCTTCACTAAAAAATTAAAATTTTATATCTTTATGTTTGAAGCCTGAAATGTGGCAAAAGGTTGAAAAGTTCAAGGGGGCCGAATACTTTCGCAAGGCACTGTATGCTTCATTTTTCCGTCTGTGAACATAGAGCTGATGTGCCTTGCCAAAAATTTAGATTTTTGTCTCATCTGTCCATAGGACATTCTCCCAGAACCTTTGTGGCTTGTCAACATGTCGTTTGGCAAATTCCAGTCTGTCAGATTCAAGTTATTTCTGTGACCATTGTGGGTTTTTCTTTCATTAAACAAGGGGTACCAACAATTTTGTCCATGTGTGTAGAACCCATTCAGACTTCGGCAAATAAAGAGGAATTTGAGACGGACATCTGCCTCAGATTTCTCTTATTTTCTGCCCCCCGGCTCACGCTGGTGGAATGCTAAAACAGAGCATCAGCATTCCGTTGTGGTTTTCAACCGCTGATTAGGCTTAAATGAATGGGCCTAATCAGTGGGGAGTCTCAAGCCGCGACCTCTGTGGCTGAATCAGCTGCAGAATCTGCAGCAAGATGAAGCAGGATGCTTTTTTTAAGTGTCCTGCTCCAATTTCTGCCTCCCATTGGAAACAATGGGAGGCAGAATGAGGACAGAGTCTGCCGCTGATTTGGGGAGCGAAATCCCACATGTGAACGAAGCCTGATACTGTTATCACTTCACTGAACGATTTCATCTGTATTAATGTAAGAGCTCAATGCAGAAACTAAGTGGGGCCCCATAAATGCTCTTTCTCGCTCTCTAAATATATATATATACACACACACACACATACATATACACTACCGTTCAAAAGTTTGGGGTTACCCAGACAATTTTGTGTTTTCCATGAAAACTCACACTTTTATTTATCAAATGAGTTGCAAAATGAATAGAAAATATAGTCAAGACATTGACAAGTTTATAAATAATGATTTTTATTTGAAATAATAATTTTCTCCTTCAAACTTTGCTTTCGTCAAAGAATGCTCCATTTGCAGTAATTACAGCATTGCAGACCTTTGGCATTCGAGCTGTTAATTTGCTGAGGTAATCTGGAGAAATTTCACCCCATGCTTCCAAAAGCCCCTCCCACAAGTTGGATTGGCTTGATAGGCACTTTTTGCGTACCATACGGTCAAGCAGCTCCCACAACAACTCAATGGGGTTGAGATCTGGTGACTGCGCTGGCCACTCCATTACAGATACCAGCTGCCTGCTTCTTCCCTAAATAGTTCTTGCATAATTTGGCGGTGTGCTTTGCGTCATTGTCTTGTTGTAGGATGAAATTGGCTCCAATTAAGCACTGTCCACAGGGTATGGCATGGCGTTGCAAAAAGGAGTGATAGCCTTCCTTATTTAAAATCCCTTTTACCTTGTACAAATCTCCCACTTTACCAGCACCAAAGCAACCCCAGACCATCACATTACCTCCACCATGCTTGACAGATGGCGTCAGGCACTCTTCCAGCATCTTTTCAGTTGTTCTGTGTCTCACAAATGTTCTTCTGTGTGATTCAAACACCTCAACCTTCGATTCATCTGTCCATAACACTTTTTTCCAATCTTTCTCTGTCCAATGTCTGTGTTCTTTTGCCCATATTAATCTTTTCCTTTTATTAGCCAGTCTCAGATATGGCTTTTTCTTAGCCACTCTGCCCTGAAGGCCAGCATCCCTGAGTCGCCTCTTCACTGTAGACATTGACACTGGCGTTTTGCGGGTACTATTTAATTAAGCTGCCAGTTGAGGACCTGTGAGGCGTCGATTTCTCAAACTAGAGACTAATGTACTTGTCTTGTTGCTCAGTTGTGCAGTGGGGCCTCCCACTTCTCTTTCTACTCTGGTTAGAGCCTGTTTGTGCTGTCCTCTGAAGGGAGTAGTACACACCGTTGTAGGAAATCTTCAGTTTCTTGGCAATTTCTCACATGGAATAGCCTTCATTTCTAAGGACAAGAATAGACTGTCGAGTTTCACATGAAAGTTCTCTTTTTCTGGCCATTTTGAGAGATTAATCGAACCAACAAATGTAATGCTCCAGATTCTCAACTAGCTCAAAGGAAGGTCAGTTTTATAGCTTCTCTAACCAGCAAAACTGTTTTCAGCTGTGCTAACATACTTGCACAAGGGTTTTCAAGGGTTTTCTAAATATCCATTAGCCTTCTTATACAGTTAGCAAACACAATGTACCATTAGAACACTGGAGTGATGGTTGCTGGAAATGGGCAACTATACACCTATGTAGATATTGCATTAAAAATCAGACGTTTGCAGCTAGAATAGTCATTTACCACATTAAGAATGTATAGAGTGTATTTCTGATTCATTTAATGTTATCTTCATTGAAAAAAACTGTGCTTTTCTTTCAAAAATAAGGAAATTTCTAAGAGACCCTAAACTTTTGAAAGGTAGTGTATATATATACACAGTGGGGGAAAAAAGTATTTAGTCAGCCACCAATTGTGCAAGTTCTCTCACTTAAAAAGATGAGAGAGGCCTGTAATTGACATTATAGGAAGACCTCAACTATGAGAGACAAAATGAGAAAACAAAACCAGAAAATCACATTGTCTGATTTTTAAAGAATTTATTTGCAAATTATGGTGGAAAATAAGTATTTGGTCAATAACAAAAGTTCATCTCAATACTTTTTTATATATCCTTTGTTGGCAATGACAGAGGTCAAACGTTTTCTGTAACTCTTCACAAGGTTAGCACACACTGTTGCTGGTATGTTGGCCCATTCCTCCATGCAGATCTCCTCTAGAGCAGTGATGTTTTGGCGCTGTCACTGGGCAGCACGGACTTTCAACTCCCTCCAAAGGTTTTCTATGGGGTTGATATCTGAGACTGGCTAGGCCACTCCAGGACCTTAAGGTGCTTCTTACGAAGCCACTCCTTCGTTGCCCTGGCGGTGTACTTGGGATCATTGTCATTCTGAAAGACCCAGCCACGTTTCATCTTCAATGCCCTTGCTGATGGAAGGAGGTTTGCACTCGAAATCTTACGATACATGGCCCCATTCATTCTTTCATATACACGGATCAGTTGTCCTGGTCCCTTTGCAGAGAAACAGCCCCAAAGCATGATGTTGCCACCGCCATGCTTCACTGTAGGTATGGTGTTCTTTGGCTGCAACTCAGCATTCACTCTCCTCCAAACACGACGAGTTGTGTTTCTACCAAACAGTACCTACTTTGGTTTCATCTGACCATATGACATTCTCCCAATACTCTTCTGGAACATCCAAATGCAATATGTACTAGCTTAAGCAGGGGGACACGTCTGGTACTGCAGGATCTGAGTCCCTGGCGTAGTAGTGTGTTACTGACGGTAGCCTTTGTTACATTAGTCTCAGCTTTCTGCAGGTCATTCACTAGGTCCCCCCGTGTGGTTCTGGGATTTTTGCTCACCGTTCTTGTGATCATTTTAACCCCACGGGGTGAGATCTTGCGTGGAGCCCCTGATTGAGGGAGATTATCAGTGGTCTTGTATGTCTTCCATTTTCTAATGATTGCTCCCACAGTTGATTTCTTCATACCAAGCTGCTTGCCAATTGCAGATTCAGTCTTCCCAGCCTACAATTTTGTTTCTGGTGTCCTTCCACAGCTCTTTGGTCTTCACCATAGTGGAGTTTGGAGTGTGACTGTTTGAGGTTGTGGACAGGGGTCTTTTATACTGATAACAATATCAAACAGGTGCCATTACTACAGATAATAAGTGGAGGACAGAGGAGCCTCTTAAAGAACAAGCTACAGGTCTGTGAGAGCCAGAAATCTTGCTTGTTTGTAGGTGACCAAATACTTATTTTCCACCATAATTTGCAAATAAATTCTTTAAAAGTCAGACAATGTGATTTTCTAGATATGTTTTCTCATTTTGTCTCTCATAGTTGAGGTCTACCTATGATGTCAATTACAGGCCTCTCTCATCTTTTTAAGTGGGAGAACTTGCACAATTGGTGGCTGAACTTTTTTTCCCAACTGTACATTTCTGTCTCTGATGTCATACAATAGCGGCAGCAGGGAAAATCAACTTTTATTCTGTATGCAAATAACCTATTCGATGCACCCAGGGCATTGTTGTGTCTTCTGCACCCATTTTTGACTGTGGTCACTTCACATTGTTACCCGGCCATCTTTATGTTGGGTGGCACTGGCTGGAAACCACAGGCAAAACACACTCAAGGTGCACAAAACAACTCATCTGAATTTAGAATTCAAATGTATTTTCTCAGTAGCAAAATTGCACTTGGACACAAAAAAGGTTTCCTTTTTGTCCTACAGCAGCAGAGAAGGGTCTTATCCCTGCCTCTTACTTATCCTTGGACTGGCCCACCTGAATAATGACAAAGCAATTAATTAACATATTCAACGAGCCATAACTACAAATACCCCCCTCCTTCACCACCACCTTGTGTTTTTATTTGTTCTCATTTCTACTATCATTGGGCCAGGGCCGGCATTAGGGGGGGGGCAAACTGGGCAATTGCCCAGGGCCCCAACACCCATAGGGGCCCCATACTTTCCCTACTATTATGACTCTTAATCGGCAGTAGATGAAAGCATCGGCAGATGCAGGTTCTGCTGATCGCTGCTTCTACAGTTTGCCGACACTTAGAAACAGCTACTAGCTTCCCCCCCCTCCCCCCCATGCAGTGAGGCATTCAGCACATCCTAGTGTGCAGGGGGGAGTCTGCTGCGATGCTTTCACTACTGCCAGACAGAGCTGCACATGAGCTTCCTCCATTTCCAGTTCACCCAGCAATTCAGCCAAGTGTAAGTGTATGTTTTGTGTAAAATATGTATATTTAATATGTATATAATATTTATATATGTGTATATTTGTTTACAGTATGTGTGCTAGCTACTGTATGATTGTAGACAGGTATGTGTGTGTGTGTGTATATATTGTACTGTATATGAATGTATGTGTGTAAATAAATGGTATATGTGTATATACAGCATATTATTTTCTATCTATCTATATTTTCTTCTGTACATGTGTACCATTATACGTACTAGAATTGTATTGTATAGTGTGATGCTCAGTATATTGAGATGTTAAACAGGTTGTCCAGGAATTACTGTTTTCTGCAAAGAGGCCGGGGAAGGTGAAAAATAAGAAACCGCATACTCATCTGTCCATGGGGTCTCCCACAGCTGTCCGGTCCAGTGGCGCCCTGGGGCTTGTTCTGGCAGAAGTCCTGCCGCACGTAACTGCTAAGGCCAATCAGCGGCCTAAGGAAAGGACACGGGACATCACAGGTGAAGTATGTGAGTGACATCCAGGTTCCTTTCCTTAGGCTGCTGAGGCGGATGATAGGCCTCAGCGGCTACGTGTGGCGAGAACTGCCACTGGAACAAGCCCCGGGGCGCCGCTGGACTGGACAGGGGTGGGAGGACCAGGGACAGGTGTGTGTGTGTTTTATTTTTCACCTTCCCCGGCCTCCTTGCAGAAACCTGTAATTCCTGGACAACCCCTTTAAGGATTAGCCCCAACACAACAAAACGCAGCTAAAAACCACAGGAGATAAAAAGCAGCAAAAACACATTGTTTTTTTTTCTCACAGCGTTTTTCATTGAGCTTTTGATGCATTTTTCTCTGTACTTTCTTCCCCTATTACGGTAAATATATGTGGAAATTCCCGCACGTTTTTGCAGCCGCCATAAACACTGTGTTTCACGTTAGAGAAAGGTGGATTTTTTTGTTGCAGATTTTGTTGCTGTTTTTTGAGCCAAAGCCAGGAGTGGATTGAGCAGAAGGGAGAAGTGTAAGAAGCTTCCTAGATATTTCACAATCCTTTTATAGCCCTGCTTGGCTTTGGCTCAAAAAACTGAAGCAAAATCTGCAACAAAAAAAGCTGCTTTTCCACAAAGTGGGGCCTCAGCCTTAAGGCCGGGGTCCCACGTGGCATAAACGGTCATTTTACAGTCTATGCAAAGTGTAGTCCTAGGAACAAACTGCTTACTGCAGCATACTATTACAGTGCAGGGCAGGAAGAGGTTAATTGCTGGCTGGCGTTATGAGGGGGCATCTGCAAATAAAAGGGAGTAGTTGTGTTCTCAAGATGGGGAATGGAGTAACTCTGGTCGTAGTGAAGTGTTTGGCGCTATGAGGGGAACATTATAAGTAAAAGCCGCTATTTGTGGATTATACTATGAGGACAGAGAGGAATCTGGCAGTAAGTGGCTGACGTGACAGTATGTAGTCGTCCTGGTATAGCGGTCAGCGGGTGACGTGACAGTATTTAGTCCTGGTATAGCAGTCAGAAGGTGACGTGACGATATTTAGTCCTGGTATAGCGGTCAGTGGGTGACGTGACAGCATTTAATCCTGGTATAGCGGTCAGTGGGTGACGTGACAGTATTTAGTCCTGGTATAGCAGTCAGCAGGTGACGTGACGGTATTTAGTCCTGGTATAGTGGTCAGCGGGTGATGTGACAGTATTTAGTCCTGGTATAGTGGTCCGATTTGATAATTCTGTATGGATATACATTTTTTTAATTGTGTGTAAGAAAAGGCATATGCCTTGTTACTTGTGCACCTGATTTATAAAGGGTCACAAGCAACTAGTTTGGCTATGCAAAAAAATTTACAAACAAATGAAACAACCCCTTTAGGCTAAGGGCCCATGCTGCGGAAAAGACTGCGGCGGAAACGCATTGCGTTTTTTTTCTGCAGCGTTTTTCATAGCGATCTCAGAGTTTTTCTCTGTGGACTTTCTGTACCTATTACACCTTTACGGAAAACACCAGCATTATGAAGGTATAATTGACATGCTGTGAAAACGCAGTTTTTCCGCTGCAGATTTTTTTTTCTGCAATGTGTGTATGGGATTAGTCAGAATCCCCTCCACTTTGCAGTTACTGTAAAACGTTGCGTTTTCACAATGTGGGGGGCCCCGGCCTTAAAGACCTTAGGAACATCCCTGTAAGCACTGCAGCACATCAAATTAACAGAATGTGACTATGTAGTAGGTACAATATTTCAACATTTGGGGCCCTGCTTTTAATTTTGTCCGGGGCCCCACTTTGTCTAAAACCAGCCCTGCATTGTGCCTACTGGGGTCTTTTCTTTATTACAGGGTTTTTATTTTTAAAACCCGCTTCTAGGCTATGTCAGATGGCGTTTTGTGACACCTGGATACAGTTTAATGTTTGTGACCTGTTTTTTTGAGCACATACTGTAAATCCAGCTTGGCATAGCTGGTTAGTGAGAGGCATTTCAATGGTCTGTTACATCTGGTGCGGAACGCTGCCTCTTGCTCCCCAGTTGTTTGTCCAGGAGACCTCATGGTCTACTATGCGCTCTTCCGCATATGCAAAGGTATATTACTCTGGGTAGAAGCTGATGACATCATCTAGCAGGCAGGTATGCATATGCGCAGTACAGGTGAGATGGGTGTGTCAATGGGGGGCGTGGCTCCTGTTTCCAGAGTGTGCTCTAAGCTATTTAAACCCGACACTGAGGGCCGGTGCGCTTGCTGTTTGGCACCAGTCCTCACACTGTCAACATAAAAACTGTTTCTATGGGACCAGTGCCTGTTTTCTGTCCAGTGTCTGTCATCAATCTCCTTCTCTTTGTGCTAAAAAGAAACAAAAATCTAAGTCAGGGCGGTATATTGTGTGTTGCAGCAACTTTTTCTCCTAATATTTGTATCAATTGTTCCCCTTCTTCCTTAGAAGGAGAGATGACTGACAGAGATGACAAAAAGTTTTTTCTTGGATGAAAATTTTTTGTCTAGTCCAAAAAAAGTCTAAAATGTTTAAATGGAAATTGTCTTGTTTGATGGAATCTTCTGATTTCTCTGAAAGAGAATTGCAAACCTCTGGCTCTGATTTTGATACTGTTATTTCTGAAGATAATTATTTGTTTAAAAAAGGGAATACTGATAAGCTTATTAAAGATGTTAAAAAAATATGCAAATAAGGCAAACCGCTTCTTCATCCTAAGGATAAAGAGAGTTTGTTTTATGTCTCCAAAACGAAGACTACGGTGCTTCAAGAGCATCCAGTCATAAAAAACATTTTGAATGAGAATGGAAATTTCCAGCTAAGAGATTTGATTTTGGTTCAAGATTCAAAAGAGTGTACAAACTAAATGCGGTGGAATATGATGCCTGGGAAAATCCGGCTAAAGTAGATCCTGTAGTGGCTAATCTGTCCAAAATGTCA
Source organism: Leptodactylus fallax (assembly GCA_947044405.1). NCBI lineage: Eukaryota > Metazoa > Chordata > Amphibia > Anura > Leptodactylidae > Leptodactylus > Leptodactylus fallax. Next base: position 3,143,908 of record CAMRHE010000041.1, read on the forward strand.
TTTTTTTCCAGCAGATGATTCTAATCTACTAAAGGATGCCATGGAGCATAGAGGGGATACATTCTTAAAGAAGACTTATTTTTCACTAGCAGCTTTAACTAAAGCTGAAATTGCAGCTTTTCCAGTTTCTCATGCCTTAAGGTTGTGGTTAAAACAGCTAGGAAAAGATATTCAAGATGAAATTCCTAGGAAGGCAAAGTTGGTTCAAATTGGCTACGGATTATATGTCCAATTTTCCTCTAGACAACTTGAGAATCACGTCCAAGAATCTGAAACTCACTAATGCCGCCAAACGGGCGATGAAGCCTTGGGGAGAGAAAGCAAATTCCAAAAATAATTTATGCTCTATACCCTTTGAACCTGGGAGACTATTTGGAGAGAAGTTGGATCAACTTCTGGAAACCAATAAAAAAGGGAGGTCACTTATTTTTTCCCAACCTAATATTAAATTCAGATCTCATTTTCACTATAAAAAAAGACAGGATTTTTTTCTCCCAAAGAGGGAATGGAAGATCAGATAGTGGCAGGTCCTTCCAGAGATTTCAATCTTCTTTTTCAGACAAGTCCAAACAGAAGAAGGATACCTCAGTGTGATGATGAGAGAACCCCAGTTTTTGTATTACCTAATCCTGTTAGTCCTATGTTGTTTACGTTTGCTTATCATCCACTTCAGTGGTTTTATGTGTATATAAGGGGAGATTACCTTTTCTGGCTCCAGCCAACCAGTTTTATTACCCCTGGACAAACAGATGGCAAAGGAGGGAGGAACGGCTAATGACCCTGACCTCAAACCCAGACACAACTTTCCCGCAGCCAGGAAAACATCCTTCTTTCTCAGGATCTTTCTGTTTCCCTCCCATTTATTTTAACACCTTAACGACACTGGCCGAACTATTACGTCCTGTGCGCTTGATACTTCGCGTAACAGGGCGCAATATACGTCCTAGGGCGGCCGCTCGCTCACTGTCTGAGCGGGCGGCATCGGAACCGGGTGTTAGCTGTAACTGACAGTTAACACCCTACTCCATAACCCCGGTTGGAACTGAGTTCCGATCGAAGGTTTTAACCCCTTGGATGCCGCGGTCAAACATGACCGCGGCATCCAAGGGGTTCCGCCATGTTGCCGTTCCCCTCAGCAGCCCCCGCGGCGAGATCGGGGGTTTCCGATATCTATAATCTGCAGCCCGGGGTCTGCCCAGTGACCCCAGTCTGCCTGGAGCCCCCGCTACCTGGTTGATCCTGCCGAGACCTCCGGAAGTTAGGCTATGCGTCTGCATAGCGCTAACTTCCTGTATAGACTGCAAGACACTTGTACAGTATGCTCGTGTCTTGCAGTCTATAGCACTGAGCCAGCAATCAAAGCATTGCTTGCTCAGGTGTCCTAATGGGACACATTAAAAAATAAAAAAAGTGAAAAAAAATAAAGTGTTTGAAAAAAAATTAATAAACGAATAAAGCCCCCCAAATTTCCTTTTCCTATATAAAATGAATTATATAAAAAAAAAAAACTAAAAATGAATAAAAACAATGCATATTTGGTATCGCCACGTCCATAACAACCTGTACAATAAAACTGAATCAATATTTAACTTACACAGTGAACGTCGGGGGAAAAAAAAAACGGAAAAACCCGCCAAAAGTAATGATTTTTTGCCATCTCACCTTACAAAATATGCTGGAAAAAGTGATCAAAAAGTCATATGTACCCCAAAACAGTACCAATAAAAAGCACAGGTTGTCCCGCAAAAAATAAGCCCTTAACTAACTCTGTAAACCGCAAAATAAAAATGTTACGCATCTCAGAAGATGGTGATGCAAAAACAATTAATTTATGTCCCCAAATGGGTTTTTGTTCTGCTAAATTAGTATCGCATAAAAAAAACAATATAAATTAGGTATCGCCATAATCGTACTGACCCGTAGAATAAAGGTAACATTTTACTTATGCTTTATGCTGCATGGTGAAAAATTTAAAAGGTAAAACGCAGTGCCAGAATTGATGTTTTTTTTTTTTTTAATCCACCAAGAAAGAGTTAATAAAATGTATTCAATAAGTTAAAGGCGCTGTGAGAAGGTGACAGGTAAAATTCTGGAAGGTCGCTATATCTCCCCCAGATTCCTCACCTATGCATGGTAAGTGAAGTTGCAACATGGATATCTGTAACAAAACCTCAGCTGTGAGAACGCCTTTTCTTTTAACCACTTCTTGTCCTACTAGGGAGGGGCCTTCAGTCACAGGTGGGTACTGGTCCTCATTAAAGGCCTATAAAAGATTTTCAAGACCTCAGGTAGGACTTCTTTGTTTAGTTAGTTGCTCAGATGAGCAGGATTTCTGTTATTTTTGCCTGACTGTTAAGGCTTATTTTGTTTTGCTGTTTTTGAAAATAAACGTACAGGGTACAACCTGTTGATACCTGACCTTTTTGTGTCTGTCTCTGACTGTCTGGGTCCGCTGCTGCTACCACTGAGCCAATCCTCCCCACAGCGCCCAAAGATGATGTCATTACAAAATGAATCTCACCCTGCAAACAACAAGCCCTCATATGGCTACATCACCAGAGAAATAAAGAAAATATAGCTTGTACAATGTGAAGACAAAAACCCCAAAAATCGCCAAATCATTAGAACATAACTGGCTGCGGCAGGAAGGGAATGTATAAGCTGTGCGAGCATATATGAGGGTACAAACCAGATTTAGAGCTTATGAGGGATAATAAACCAGAAGTGATCTCCAGAGTGACCTCCCCAATAATAGGAACTACTGGGGAAATAGTAGGGAATTTGGTGTTCCAAATGCACTCCGCACAGCTTACCGATTCACTTTTCCCCATCCGCTGTGCAGTCACGTCTGGAATACTAATGCTCACTACACCCCTTGATAAATTCTTTGAGGGGTGCAGTTTTCAAAATGTAGTCACTCCTTTGGGGAATCCACTGTTCTGGTACCTTACAGGCTCTGCAAACATGACATGGCATCCAGATCCCAAACATCTGAATCTGCACTCCAAAAGCCACATAGCGCTCCTTCCCTTCTGCGCCCTGCTGTGTGCCCAAACTGCAGTTTATACCCACATGTATGACACTGGTGTACTCTGGGTAATGTACTTAATGTCATATGTGGGTATAAATTGCTGTATGGACACAGAATGGAAGGAGCGCTATTTGGTTTTTGGAGCGCAGACTTGGATGGTTTGGTTTTTGGACACTATTGCACTTTTGCAGAGCTGAAACGCCAGTAAAGTGGAATCCCCTGATATGTGACCCCATTTTGGAAACTACACCCCTGAAGGAATTTATCCAGGGGTACAGTGAACATTTTTAATCCCCAAGTGTTGCTATAAATTATTATCCATAAATGAATCCACAGCTGATTGTGAAAGGTGAAAATGACAATTTTTCCAGGAATACGTCATTTCAGTGTGTAATATGCTGTGCCCGGCTTGTATCAGAGATGAACGCTCCAAAAGTTGTTGTGCCCAGGATACCCGCTTAACAGTTTTTGGAGTGTGTGTCTCTGCAGACATAAGCTGGGCACAACATATCAGGCACTGAAATGGCATATCTCTGGAAAAATGTTATTTGTGCTCAAGCAGCAGTTTACACCCACATATATAATTTGTTTTCCCCCGGGATAGCCCACTTAATAGTTTTAGGAGTGCATGTCTCTGATGCCATAAAGTGGCCGCAACGTATTCTGAAATTGGATATTTCTTCAAAAACAATTTTCACTTTGTACATTAATTTTTGGGAAGCATTTTAGGCTCAAAATGATAATACCCCTTGATACATTCCTTGAGGGGTGAGGTTCTAAAATGGGGTCACTTTTGAGGGGTTTCCATTGTATTGGTACTTTAGGGGCTCTGCAAATGCGACATGGCACCCGAAAACTGTTCCAGCAAAATCTGCCCTCCAAAAGCTAAATAGTGCTCTTTCCATTCCGAGCCCTGCCATGTACCCATACAGCAGTTTACGACCACATATGGGGTATTGCTGTATTCAGGAGAAATTGTTTAACAAACTATGGGGTCCTTTTTCTTCTTTAACCCCTTGTGAAAATGAAAACTTTGGGGATAAAGTGACGTTTTAGTAATATTTCATTTATACATCCCAATGTTAGTAAAATGTGTGAAACAACTGTGGGGTCAAAATGCTCACTATACCCCTTGATGAATTCTGTGAGGGGTGTAGTTTCCAAAATGGGGTCACTTTTAGGGGGTTTCCATTGTTTTGGTACTGTAGGGGCTTTGCAAATGAGACATGGCACCTGAAAACTATTCCAGCAAAATCTGCCCTCCAAAAGCTAAATAGCGCTCTTTCCATTCCGAGCCCTGCCATGTACCCATACAGCAGTTTACGACCACATATGGGGTATTGCTGTATTCAGGAGAAATTGTTTAACAAACTATGGGGTCCTTTTTCTTCTTTAACCCCTTGTGAAAATGAAAACTTTGGGGATAAAGTGACATTTTAGTAATATTTCATTTATACATCCCAATGTTAGTAAAATGTGTGAAACAACTGTGGGGTCAAAATGCTCACTATACCCCTTGATGAATTCTGTGAGGGGTGTAGTTTCCAAAATGGGGTCACTTTTAGGGGGTTTCCATTGTTTTGGTACTGTAGGGGCTTTGCAAATGAGACATGGCACCTGAAAACTATTTCAGCAAAATCTGCTTTTCAAAACCTCCAGTGTCGCTACTTCCCTTCTGTGCACTGCCGAATGCCCAAACATCAGTTTACACCCACATGTGGGGTATTTCTGCGCTCTGGAGAAATTCTATAATAAACTGTGAGATGCATTTCCACCTTTAACCCTTTGTGAATGTGTTAAATTTAGGGCTAAATGAAGGGATTAGTGGAAAAAAATGAAATGTCTAAATTTCACCTCGATATCGTTTTAATTCTTGTGAAATGCTTAAAGGTTTAACAAACTTCCCAAATGCTGTTTTGAATTATTTGAGGGGTGCAGTTTTAAAATGGGGTGATTTATTGGGGTTTCTAATATATAAGCCTTTATAATCCCCTTCAGAACAGAAGTGGTCCCTAAAAAATTAGTTTGGGAAATTTTCTTGTAAATCTGGAAAATCGCTGTTACACTTGGAAGCCTTCTAACATCCAAAATAAATTAAAAGACGATTAAAAGATTATGCCAGTATAAAGCAGAGATATGGTAGATAATATTTATTAATGTATTTGGGTGGTATGACTATCTGTCTGAAAAGCAGAGAATTTCACATTTTGAAAATTGCTATTTTTTTCCAAATTTCCATCAAATATCCTATTTTTTTTTTTATAAATAAATACAAAAATATTGATTAGTGTTTACCACTAACATGAAGTACAATGTGTCACGAGAAAACAGTCTCAAAATCACTTGTGTAAGTTAAAGCGTCTCAAAGTTCTTGCCACATAAAGTGACACGTCAGTTTTGAAAAACAAGGCCTGGTCCTTAACGCACTTTTGGGCTGTGTCCTTAAGGGGTTAAAGTGTTTGTATTTTAAAGCCAGCATGTATTTGCGTGGGCTGAGTTGGGGTGTGACTTACGCTCAATTTGCAGCCTGAGTGAATGCAAGATTGAATGAGTGGAGAGAGTTGACCCCTGACACCCAGGTCACGTGCTAGAATGGCCTGTATGTGACACTCAGTTGCACTTGAACAGGAGTTTTGATGCCAGAAGACATCAAGTTGGAGGATGCTTAAATTTTTTTCCAGATTGGTCAAAAATTACTACAGACAAGTGGGTTCTAAGCGTGGTAAAAGAAGGTTACATTATAGAGTTCCATCACAAGCCAAGAGATCGATTTCTGCTGAAAAATCAATGGAATCCATATATCTTTACTTTACTCCGGGACTTCTTGACCAGAGTGGCTCTAGAAGAAGTTTCAAAACAAGAAGAAGGACTTGGTGTCTTTTCAAGACTCTTCCAGTTACCAAAATCAGGAGGAACCTGGAGAATCATTATAAATCTCAGATTTCTCAGTTGGTTCATAAAGAGAATCCATTTCAAAATGGAAATAATAAGAACAGTCATGGTGGCTTTGCAGAAGAATCAGGTCCTGGCATCCCTAGACTTAAATAGGACCTTTCATGTCCTCATCAACGTGCGGTATTATATACTGCTAGAAAGCTGACAGTGTGAATTCAGCACACTGTCAGATTTCCCGGCATGTTCCTCGATGCTGCAGATATTGGTGCCGTTAATTTCAGCACCAATATCTCCCCACTGTCAGAAGGGTGGGCCTTACAGCTGTGAGGAAGGCCCTCCCTGACTGTACTCTAAAATAGCCTTGTACTGTCAGAAGGAGGCGTTCCATACAGCCCATCTGACAGTGGGGAAATATCAGTGCAAAAATTAACGACACCGATATCTAAAGCACCGGGGCACATGTTGGGAAAGTCGACAGTGCGCAGAATTAAGCGCACTGTCGGCTTTCTATATAATACTGAACATGGATGTGGACATGAAAGGTCCTCTTTAAAAGATGCCTATTTACACATACCAATCCATCAAGACTCAAGACAATTCCTAAAGGTTGCCATTTTTCATCTGGGAAGGTGACAGTGATAGTACTAGCTGCTCTCCGCCTTCAAGCTATCCAGGTTTTTCCTTATTTAGACGATTGGCTAATAGGCGCATCATCGATTTCTCTTCTTCATGATCAACTTCAGATAGTAATCTCTCTTCAGCAGACTACCAAATAAACTGGCAGAAATCCCACACACGTCCAACCATGTCAAAATTGTTCCACTCGGTCGTAACGACTATGATCAAAGCACCATTCTCTTCGATTCATCAAATTATGAAAACATTAGGGCTTTTAACAGCTGCTATAGACGGAGTACCATGGGCCATGGCGCACATCCGAAAACTTCAACAAGAAATTCTCTGTCACTGGGACAGGGATCCAAAGAATCTTCATACCAGAGTGAATATTGGTCAAGCAGCAAAGCAAGATTCTAGAATGGTGGCTTGATCTGGAAAATTTAAGAAAAGGGAAGACTTTTCAGTTCAGGGAAACGATGGTTCTGACTATAATGCTTCTCTGAGAGGTTGGGGTGCCTATCTTCAAACTTGTTGGCCACAAGGAATATGGAACAGGCCAGACAGTTGAAGGCAGTCAGAATGGTTAGTTTTGAAACCTTGGTCTAAGGCAAGTCTATCCTAGTTCAGACAGACAATTTCGTAGTAGCATGTTACTTAAACAAGCAATATGGAACACAAAGCAAGAGTCTGCTATCAGAATGCCAGAAGATTTTTCAGCTGGCAGAATCTGTTCTGATGGATTTACAGGAGTTGCATATAAAAGGACCTCTGAATATCAGAGCGGACCTTCTGAACTGGAAGACTCTCAGATCAACAGATTGGGAATTAAATCACAAATATTTTCATCTCCTTACAGACAAAGGGGGAATTCCACAGATAGATGTGATGGCAACCAGGAGCAACATAAAGCTGCTAGTGTTTTGTTCCCTGAATCCGCAGAATCACCCATACACAGTGGATGCGTTCTCCATCAGCTGGAGACACAGTCTTCTTTACATCTTTCCACTAGTCCAGATCATTCAGAGCGTACTTCAGAAGATCCTAACAGAACGTCCATACTAATTGCAACATTCTGGCCCCACAGATTTCCGCTATTATTTCAGATTTCGAACAGCGAGCATTGGCCACTGCCTTAGTATCTAGATCTACTAATACAGAGAGGCCTTTTCCATCCGGATCTGAACAAACTTCATCTTTCGGCCTGGGTTGTGAAAGGTTAAGATTAAACAATAAAGGCTTATCTTCAGAAGTAATTGATACTCTTCTTTCAGGATGCAAGAATTCCACAAGACCTATCAAATAGTCTGATCCAAATTCTCTTCCTGGCTCAATAGTTTGATTACATTGAAATTCCTAATATTTTGCAGTTCTTACATGATGGTTTCCAAAAGGGCAATACTCTAAAAGTACATATGATGGCTATCAATACTATGATTTTTCTGGTCATACATTAATTTCTAGATTCTTCAAGGCAGTCAGGAACCTGAGACCAGAGGTTAAGCCTCCTGTACCAGTATGGGATTTGTGGAACACTGTTGGAACACTATGTCTTCTTTTTCATACCCATAGTCCTTGAGTGTACAAAGTAACTCAATATAGCTCAGCATTGAGACCACCATCGATCCTGGTCAACACCTTTGGCTGTGAAAAAAACCCATATCAGCATGCTTTCTCCACCAAACTTGACAGGTCCTTCAATTTTGTGATTTGTTAGCTCCCTTTTTCCTTGTTTCTTCCAGACCCATTTGCACCCATTAGAGCCCAGTCTAATTGCTCCAAATCACCTGTTTCCAATCTTCTACTGTCCACTTTTCGTACATTTTTTGCAAACTCGAGCTGACGCTTTTTATGAGGAGGCTTCTTTTCCTTTTTTTTGAGCCCACCATTCCAGACTTGTGTAAAGCGCGTTGCACAGTGCTTGCATGGACGTCTGTGATCTCACTATTATGAAGCATACGAGCCCCTCCACTGCTGTGTTTGTCGCGCCATAACTGATAGACCTTGTGATGAGCTGACTTGTTGATAGACGGACTTTATTTCGTATTCTTCCAACTGTCATGGCACTCACATGATGCAGTTTGGCAATTTTCTGAGCAGAGAGACCGCTATCGATGAGCTGGATGATGCTGTTTCTCTTTTCTTGGGAAATCTTCTTCACGGCTTCTTCTTCATTGGGAATTAACCTAATAATTAGAAATTGTGAGAACAGGTTGTAATTTGAAGTATACAAGAAGAAAAAGATTTTTCCACCACCAGGAGCAAAACAGTAACAATGCAGTTATATGACAATAATCTGCATAACTAATCATATGCTAAATAGTTGCAAGTCAAATTTATGTCCAAGATACAGTAGCTAAGGTGATTGTCTATAAAATTATGGTAGTCCCACGTTCGAAGCTGTAGTGGATGGTGAGATATGGAGCCTGAAAGTCAAAAGTTCAAAACATTGTTACCATTGTGCTCATCAGTGTATATCAAAAGGTCTCATGGATTACATTATGACGTACTTCCATTCACTGTTGACCACCAATCAAAATAAGCTAACACAACAAAAATATGCATACATTATCTGGCGCTGTGTGCAACATTCAGTACTGAGAGAAAGAAAACGCATTATATGCAGCAAGATATTCAAATATTTGGACACTTGGTAATTATTATAGCCCTTCTATAATGAAATTACTGCTAAATCTCAAGGCCATATTCTGCTACTCTCACAACCAAAGATAAAGCACATTGGGGGGATTTACTATTACCTCTACGCCAGAAAATTGGCTGAGATAGAAATAGTTGTGGCGCATTGTGGACATCCCACTTTCTGTTCCCCACTCGCTTCTTTTTACAAAAGTGGGCAGAGGGGGAAGGAGACCAAGATGGGCCAGGAAAGGGATGCCTCAGCCTGAAAAATTTACTATAAACCACATCAGAAAACTGGCAGTGTGTGAGTTATCATAGATCTACACCAGTTCCTGACTGACATAGATTTCCATTCTGGCTCACAGGACTGCACCTGAATTATTAAGAGGTCTTAGCTTCTTGATAATTCAGGCATAATTAGCACCAGACTGGGAATTCATTAAGTCTGGCATAGGCTACATTTACATCTGCGCCAAAGTCTATGTTGCAGTGTTCACTGAAAAACGTTGGAGGAAAAAGTCCTGTACTGAGGACTTTTACCACCACCAGTATCAATTTTAAAATGACTCCATCGGGACTCCGTGTGTAACTGGTTTTAGTGTTCCACCCCGACGGATCTGAATAACGGAAATCCAGCGCTAGCGTGTACCTAGTGCTACAGAACACCAGTCTTACTAAATTATCCATGTATACCATGTGATTAGATTCCAAACTATACTGCAAGTTCTATAATTATTAACTATTAGCTGTACTGCACAATTTTACAATTACAGTATTTTACTTAACTCCATGATTATAAATACTTTTTCAATACACAAAGTAGTCACTGATGCTAATGGTGAAGATAATGGAGGACCAAATAGTACTCAACCAAACATCGTTGGATATAGGAGGAAGGAAGGCACCGCACTCACCCAGAAATTATTACTTGACACATGGGTTATTGGGGAATCACCTCCCCCAGTGGGTGTGTATTAAGAATTAGAACTACCTCATATAAGTTGGACTATTTGAGATGGGAGTTCACTCTATGCCATGATTCAGTTGAGAAAGGGATATGCAACCCCAAAACGCTTGTAGCGTCATGTGTTGTTTATTTCAAGTTTGGAAATAAAGGATTGTGTTTTGGAACTTCTGGGTGAGCGCAGTGACTTCGTTCCTCCTGTACCGAACGACGTTTGGTTGAATACTATTTGGTCCTCCATTATCTTCTGATGATGTCTTCCTTCCAGAGACGTATGGGCTCCAGCTGCTAGACTACACCCTTTTAAAGGGAGTCTATCATTTGCAAAAACAGTTTTAAGCTAATGGCACGTTGGAATGGCCTTTAAAAAGGCCATTCTTCTCCTACCTTTCCTTGGTTTCATCTCCCAGCCGATTCCAAGATAATTTGTTTCTTCATGTATGTAAATGAGCACCACGGAGCACCCGGGGCGTACCTTCTCTTCGGCGACCACCCATCGTGTCATCAATTCTTACCGCCCCTTCGGCCGTTGCGGTGACTCCCCTCTTGGCCTTCTTTCTTCTTGCTCTCAGAGAATTTTCACGACTGCGCATGCGCAAATTGGCTCTGCTACGCTCTTGTGACAGACCACCTTAAAATGGCGGCCGATTGCTCAAGTGCAGTCGCGAAAATTCGCTAAGAGCAAGAAGTAAGAAGGCCAAGAGGGGAGTCACCACAACGGCCGAAGGGGTGGTAAGAAGTAGTGACGCGATGGGTGCTCGCCGAAGAGAAGGTACGCCCCGAGTGCTCATTTACATACATGAAGAAATTAATTATATTGGAATCGGCTGGGAGAAGAAAACAAGGAAAGGGAGAAGAAGAATGGCCTTTTTAAAGGCCATTCCAACGTGCCATTAGCTTAAAACTGTTTTTGCGAATGATAGACTCCCTTTAAGGAGATGTGCATTTAAGGTTGTTGTGTCTTTCACACAGCCTCCCAAGGTGATATATAATAATAATATTTCATCACAGTGTTACACTATGCACTGCTTGGTGCTACTATTTTTTGTTGTTTATGCTAATGGTGAAGTCATTGAGGTACTGACACTAACTGGTGCTTGCACTAGGGATTTTATAGTGGGTACCAGGAGCCACTGTGCTGCTCCTAGACATTCTGACTATTAAATATATTTCTGATAATCCGGCAAGGTTTGTCACATGCCCGATTCCTATGGTTACTGGACCATTAAGTATAGTATTAAAAGACTACTTTCAGTGGAATTCACGTAAATCACTAAAACATACCATGCAAGGCTCCAACTTCAATCTCAATGAACTCTCAAACAGCAAACCACCTTCTGGACAAATTGAGCATTGCAGTTCCCTTTCCGTGGGGTTACATTATATTTTTCCTTTAAGTGTCTTTACATGTAAAATATCGATTAAAAAACATAAATAATGAATAATATCAGACAAACTAAATTCTTATTCGTTTGTAGAATTAAAAAAAAAATAAAGAAAAGGCAAATGTGCCCTATTTAAAAATGGCTGAATCAGGATGTGTCACGTGATGTTTTAGCGCTCAGACCAATACAAGCGTACTAAAAGGAGACGTCTAGGATTCAAATGAACAACCCGCCTCGTCGGGGCCTTGCTGAAAGAGAGTGCTCTTAGTGAGACTGTCCTAAAACTGCCTGTTTATTAAAGTGTATTAGAAAGACCATGTTTACAGGGAAGGTTTACTCTATTGGAAATAAAAGTAATATCTGCTTCCTTAGTTATTTCAGAATATTTTTTCTTCCAGACATTTGTTACTTATTGTCTCTGTTCGCTGCGAAACGGATCAGGCGCTATTTACGACACTTCCGCCTAGTCTACAACGTTTAATACTAAACTACCGGGCGCGAAAACAGTGCTCAGCTTGAAAGTGAAGTTCCGAGCCCTAGACCTTGTGGTGAGTGTGCTCCTCAGTGCATGTGCCCGTGTTTAGGCTCTGTGGGCGCTCGTTACGAAGTGCTGTAAGAGCAGGGTGGTATAGACATGCTTCATGTGTGGACTGAATGGTGGCTATCACTGACTGACCACACAGTTCTTGTTGATGGTTACTATGTTGTCAGTCTTGTTTAGAGCATTGCATCAGTACCAGCACCAGCATCTTCCTATAGACTAACCACAGCTGTAATTGTTCAATTACCTTCCTACATCCTGTAATGTCCAGAGAAAGCTGGGTGATAATCAGTATTGCAGCTGTCAAAGCTCTCACAGAAATGTACGCCCTTTTTTTCCTGGACTTCTGAATGGCAAACCTTCTGATTTGTTAATTCATATTTCGAGTATGTCCATGTGGGATGGATATATGCTGTGACCTGCAGTGCAGATGTGTAGCGTCACTTTCTTGCAGTTTTTCACCACATATTTCATTCTTTGTGATACATGGGATGAAAGCCATAACGGAGACCTTTTCTAAAATGTACATGTTCCACAGCAATTTCTGTGGCTGTTCCACAACAGTGTTTTTTTTTTTTTTTTTTTTTTTTTAACTTTTCACCTGATCGGTTCCATTTAATTTGAATGGGACCTAAGGCTAGCTTCACATTTGTGTTGGAGTCTCCGTAGGGGGACTTTTGTTTCCACCTATTTTATTATAAAACCGGTGGAAACATGGTGGACCCTATTATAATCTATGGGGTCTGCAGGTACAGTGGGGAAAAAAAAGTATTTAGTCAGCCACCAATTGTGTAAGTTCTCCCACTTAAAAAAGATGAGAGACCTGTAATTGACATCATAGGTAGACCTCAACTATGAGAGACAAAATGAAAAAACATCCAGAAAATCACATTGTCTGATTTTTAAAGAATTTATTTGCAAATTATGGTGGAAAATAAGTATTTGGTCAATAACAAAAGTTCATCTCAATATTTTGTTATATATCCTTTGTTGGCAATGACAGAGGTCAAACGTTTTCTGTAAGTCTTCACAAGGTTGGCACACACTGTTGCTGGTATGTTGGCCCATTCCTCCATGCAGATCTCCTCTAGAGCAGTGATGTTTTGGGGCTGTCGCTGGGCAACACGGACTTTCAACTCCCTCCAAAGGTTTCTATGGGGTTGAGATCTGGAGACTGCCCTGGCGGTGTGCTTGGGTTCATTGCTTCACAGTAGGTATGGTGTTCTTTGGATGCAACTCGGCATTCACTCTCCTCCAAACACGAGTTGTGTTTCTACCAAACAGTTCTACTTTGGTTTCATCTGACCATATGACATTCTCCCAATACTCTTCTGGAACATCCAGATGCTCTTTAGCAAACTTCAGACGGGCCCGGATATGTACTGGCTTAAGCAGGGGGACACGTCTGGCACTGCAGGATCTGAGTCCCTGGCGGCGTAGTGTGTTACTGACGGTAGCCTTTGTTATGTTAGTCCCAGCTTTCTGCAGCTCATTCACTAGGTCCCCCGTGTGGTTCTGGGATTTTTGCTCACCGTTCTTGTGATCATTTTGATCCCACGGGGTGAGATCTTGCGTGGAGCCCCTGAGTGAGGGAGATTATCAGTGGTCTTGTATGTCTTCCATTTTCTAATTATTGCTCCCACAGTTGATTTCTTCACACCAAGCTGCTTGCCTATTGCAGATTCAGTCTTCCCAGCCTGGTGCAGGTCTACAATTTTGTTTCTGGTGTCCTTTCACAGCTCTTTGGTCTTCATCATAGTGGAGTTTGGAGTGTGACTGTTTGAGGTTGTGGACAGGTGTCTTTTATACTGATAACAATTTCAAACAGGTGCCAATATTACAGGTAATGAGTGGAGGACAGAGGAGCCTCTTAAAGAAGAAGTTACAGGTCTGTGAGAGCCAGAAATCTTGCTTGTTTGTAGGTGACCAGATACTTATTTTCCACCATAATTTGCAAATAAATTCTTTAAAAATCAGACAATGTGATTTTCTGGATTTGTTTTCTCATTTAGTCTCTCATAGTTGAGGTCTACCTATGATGTCAATTACAGACCTCTCTCATCTTTTTAAGTGGGAGAACTTGCACAATTGGTGGCTGACTAAATACTGTTTTTTTTCCCCACTGCTTTTTAGGCGGATAGACTCTGTCTTTTGGGTCCCCATGTGGACCCGAACGCTAGTGTAAGCCGCAGTGACTCCTTTCTGCCATTACATAGAGTATAGTCTGCTTCCTGTTTCATTCTCTGTATATCACCTGCTAAAAATTGATGGAGGTGCTGGGTGTCAGACCCCCACAGATCTGATATTACTGACCTATCTTTAGGATAGGTCATGAAGATTTTGGGGCTCAGTAAAGCTCCTTAATGGTTGCCAATAAAGGTGTTTTGGTGGTCCAAAAGTAATTGAACAGAAAAAAAGCAGTGCTGGGGTGAGACAGTATATCACTTTTTAAACTGAATTATACCATGTGGAGGTAATACTATATATTTATAAAGCCACCTAATGTGTAACTTGGAAGTCGACTGCATTTTTTTCCGCACATGATTGATGAATAATTTCACTATGGCCACCGGTTATGGTTTATGCTGCGTGCCAGTGCCATGACTGACTGCTTACCTTTTTTTTTTTTTTTCTCCTGTAAATGTATTATTTCAGGATAGTTGCCTTTCATTTACCTTTACTATAAATGCTGTGCATCTCTTACATAACACATTTATTTCTCTTACAGATAGCAAGAACAAAAAGATGCATATAAAGTCCATTATTATTGAGGGTTTTAAGTCCTATGCGCAGAGAACAGAGATCAATGGCTTTGATCCACTTTTCAATGCCATTACTGGACTTAATGGCAGTGGCAAGTCCAATATCCTGGATTCCATTTGCTTCCTCCTTGGAATCTCCAATCTTACACAGGTAAAATATGGGCATATGGATGTTCTGTAGGAACAAACCTTTTTATCCTATTTTGTCTACTGTATGGCCTCCCTGACGTGGCCATATTTAGGCTTCCCCAAAATCCAGTTTACGCACAGACTTAAAGGCACTGTTCCATAATGTACATCTTGTGGCTAGATGATAAATGGTTGGGCACCCGAACTCTGACACCCACTCGATAATTGTATCAAGAGTCTTGAGACTTCCATCTGCATGACCGCAATGAGGAGGAGTTTGAACAGGTTGGCATTCAAGCATTTTCCCTGTTGCTTGATTCATAGTCTGTGGGAATGTTGACAGCAGTGTACAGTGATGTTCTTGACCTTCTCTGTCCATTTCATAGACACTGAATGGGAGTGATACCTTGCGTTTTAATCTGATGTCCCCTTTCTAGTAATCATCTTAACTATCCCCCTTGAAATGGTCACTAACTTTTGAGACAGCTTAGTCTCATTTAGTAAAGTGTGTGATTCTGGACAAAAATGTAATGCACTTTAATAAAAAATGTTGCCGCTTTCTGCCTGAAAAATGTCGCTAAGGCCCCACATTATGGAAACGCAGCATTTTTTGTTGCAGATTTTGCTGTTACTTTTGAGCCATAGTCAGACATTTCCCTTTTGTTAAATCTACTCTAAGTGTTTCATTGTTTTTTTTTTTGTGTAGATTATGCTGTGTTCTCGCTTATTTCATTCACACCACCATGCTATAGACCTGACCACTAGGACGCTGACAATAAGAATAGCAAAGATGTCGGCTCCGCCTCAAGGCTATACCCCTTCCACAGACCCTGTGGTAGTCAGTTTTAACCGTTTAACAGTTCTAATTAGTGTCCGTAGGAGGCAGGCACGACCTGACTCAGGTCTTTTTGTCTTATATCGTATTATATATATATATATATATATATATATATATATATTTATTTTTATTTTTTTCTTCAAGGAGCGGGGTGGGGTTGGGGGGTCTTCAGCGTGTACACCACACTAACCATATCCCCCTGGGGGCGCAGTTCTCTGCAAAAGAGCGCCTCGCCGGTCACCCAATCCCCACTCACTGCATTGGCAGCCAGAATGCCGGTGATCCCACTCCCATCTGTGAGGTCCACCGAAGGTGTGACCCCTGCGGCGCCCGAAGACAGCGGATAAGGGGAGTATAAGAAAATAGCTGCGTGTGAGAGATTCCTTAACCCAACCTCCCACACACACACACACCCTCAGCCCCTGAGTGCCTCTTCTTGGGTCCTCTTCTATTAGGGTCTTCACTCAGGCCCCCAGATCTGGGCCATAATTTTAAGGTAATAAGCCGCTGGGCTTTCCAGAGCTCCCCGGCCGCAATTCTACTCGGTTTCGCCAGGGACTAGGCTGCAACTAGGCCTGTTCCCAAAAAAATTCCTGTGGAAGTTCCTTCCTCTTGCTTTCTTTTTGAGATTTTTTTTTTTTCTTTTTTTCTTCTGGGTTACCTGGCTTTCTGCACCCCTGCGGGCTACTGTACTCAGGATCTTCTTCTCCAGCTTGTTACGGGTCACAGCACCTGGTAATCGTCTGTGTAGCAGACTGCAATCGCACTTCCTTCAGTGATCTGGTAGGCTATTCTCCCTGATTTCCTCTTAGGGCCCTTTCTGCCATGTTCTCCTGTGACGAGCCAACTTGCTCCTTGGCCCCTCACGGTGCCGCCATGTTTTACATGTGCACCTGCTGTAATAAGGAGCCACCATGCGGTCAGCCTGAGCCCATCTGCTCTTTCTGCCTTCCGCCTAAGCCAGCTCAAGCCCCTCTCTGGCGGACCCTCTCCAGGATTGAGCTATTTCCCTTAGGCAACTTTGCCAGACTTAACCAGTCTATGATGGAAAATCTGGAACGGCTGCCTTACCAGATTGCCACTCAGTTGTTGTCTTTCAGGCCCCTCCCCAGGCACCCTCATTGCTCCAATTCTAGCTCTAGGAGCCGTCCCCGCAGAGGACTAGGAAATATTCCTATAGTTCAATGTCCTCCCTCCCCTTCCTCTGGGCAATCCCTGGATAGGGCCTCCTCTCACGGCTCCACTCTGACAGACAGAAACTTTCCTCCCTCTGCATGGTCTACTTCTCCTAGGGACGTCTCTGTCTCTGACTTGGAGCGTCAGTTAGGCACATCTACATTCACTGCTACGCAGGGGCTTATCCGTGCGGCAAGAGATACTCTTCAGATCTCAGATGACGCGAATCCTACTTCTCAAGAGAACATCTTTTTCTGCCACTCTCCTCTGGTCTTCCTCAACAACAGGGCATTTGACCATATCTTGAGGGAATAATGGCTTCACCTGGACTGTCCCCTGCCTTTCACAGAAGGCAGGCGTCCTTTTTTCCTCTTCCAGACCAGTGTGTCTCCATGTCGTCAGAGCCTCCTTCCAGATTAAATTTTCTGGAACTAAGGGCCATCTTCTTAGTCTTGCCTCATTGGACTTCTTTCCTCCAAGGACATCCAGACTGACAACTCCACATTGGTTGCCTGCTTGATCCTTCAGGGGGAGCACCAGGAGCAATGTGCCCATACCAGAAGCCTCCTGATTTCTTCATTGGGTGGAGTGTCTTGTTCCAGCCCTGTCGGCGGTCCACATTCCAGGGGTGGACAACTGGGTGGCCGCCTACCTAGGCTGAGGATAGCTCGACCTGGGCGAGTGGTCACTTCACCAGAAGATCTGTCTCTGGTGGGCCACGCCTGACTTGGACCTCTTCACCTCCTGCCTGAACCACAAACTTCCCTGCTACGCGGCTGGGTCCCAGGACATTCTGGCCTCTGCCGCCAATGCTCTCGTGATTCCCTGGACAGAATTCCAGCTTCTGTACCTGTGCTATCCTCTGCCTCTTCTCCCTCAGGTTCTCAAGAAACTGAAAACCGAGGGGGTCCCAGCCATCCTAATAGTTCCAAATTGGCCTCATCGGGCCTGGTACGCAATCTCTTGTTCCTGTTGGCAGATGCTCCTTGGCCTCTTCCTCTGCTAGTTATCCTTCTGTTTCTAGGACCGCTGTTTCACCCCCACGTTACCTCAGCTGTGTTTATTGCTGTTGGAGCCAAGGTCCTGAGGCTTCGCGGTTTTTTGGGGGCTTGTTATCCAGACCATGCTCAAGGTCCGAAAACCCCTGACTGCAAAGATCTATCATTGCATGTGGAAGGCCTATGTACGGTGGTGTGTTAGTAATGTCTTCCATCCACTTCTTTCCTCTTTCTAGGATCCTGTCTTTTCTCCAGTGGGGTGTTTTTTTGTTTGTTTTTTTGTTTTTGTTTTTTTTTTTGGGGGGGGGGGGCAGGTTTTCTGCCCTTTCCATTCTTTTTCAGAAGGCCCTGGCCTTCTGGTCTCAGGTAAAGACTTTCCTGCAGGGAGTGGCACACTGTGCTCCCACCTACCCTCCTTCCTTGGAACCGTGGTACCTTAATCAATCTCCTTCTTGTGGTGCTTCAGACTCCCCCTTTTGAGATCTCCCTTCGCCTTCTGTCCTGGAGGTTGCCTTCCTGGTGGCCATTGCTTTCGAACTGGCTGCCCTGTCCCAGAAGCCTCATTTTCTTGTTGGTGGTTTCTTCCTTCCACATCAATGAGGACATTGTCTTACCATATTCTGCACGGACCCCAAGCACCTGCATATGCGATGTCTGGTTCGGGCGATCCGAGTCTTTGTCTCTCACTTACTCCTTCCATCGTTTGGACGCCTTGTTGGCTTTCCCTGAGGGCCCTCGCCAGGGCTTGACTGCTTCCATGTCTTCCATTTCCTGGTTGTTTAGGTCAATCTGCTCAAGGATCGGCCACTGCCTCTCCGTGCTCTGCTCATTTCGGAGAGAGCTGTCGGAGCCTCCTGGCTGTTCAGCATCAGGCTTCTGCCACCCTTGTCTGCTACAGGAGCATCTCAGTAAATTAGAATATTTTTGAAACGATCATTCATTTCAGTAATTCAGTAATACAATTTATAATCAGCGTCTTCCATGATTGTGTGTCCTACTGAACCAGACTGAGGGACCCTTTAAAGGCTTAGAAAACCTTGGCAGGTGACACACTGAATTTACAATACTGAACTTTTTTACAATATTCTAATTTTCTTAGATTTTGGTTTTCATTAGCTGTAATCCATAATCAACATTTACAGAAATAAAACACTTGAAATAGAACTCTGTGTGTAAAGAATCTAGAAAATATAGGAGGT
The DNA here is from genome assembly GCA_947044405.1 of Leptodactylus fallax. Classification (NCBI taxonomy): domain Eukaryota; kingdom Metazoa; phylum Chordata; class Amphibia; order Anura; family Leptodactylidae; genus Leptodactylus; species Leptodactylus fallax. The sequence goes on from CAMRHE010000041.1 coordinate 3,163,081, forward strand.
CACTTTAATTTAATTACTGAAAGAAATAAACGTTTCAAAGATATTCTAATTTATTGAGATTCATCTGTAGGTTGCCACCTGGGCCTCTGTTCACACTTTCACCAAGTTCTATCAGGTCCACTCTGGTCTCTCCTGCTGCCAGTTTGGGTTTTAAGGTTCTGCAAGTGGCTGAGCGCTCATTTGCTTTCATGGCCCAATTCCCCCCCCCCCCTTTTTTTTTTTTTTTTTTTTTTTCCCCCCTTGTTCCTGCCCTGGGTTTTTTGGTTCACTTATGGGTTCAGGACATGTTGATGGGTGTCCACAGTTTCTGTGGAGGAGGTATAGCCTGGATGCAAAGCTGACATCTTTCTCTATTCCTAGTGGCTAGGTCTTATACCATGCTGCTGTGTCCCTTAATGAATACGAGAAAAGGATTTTATGGTGAGTACAAAAATCTATATATAATATATACACTGCTCAAATAAGTAAAGGGAACACATGTAACTCCAAGTCAATGACACTTCTGTGAAATCAACCTGTCCAGTTATGAAGCAACACTGAATATGAATCAATTTCTCCTGCTATATTAATGTGAGCAGCACTCTCCTTAGCTTGTAGATGGGTGCACCTATTCCACTGGTGGCTGACGGAACCCACCAATTTTAATCGAAGCTTGTTTTAAAGGATGGACATCACTCCAGGTAGTTGAGCTTGCTTGTAAGTTTTATTTTATTCCATGTTAGCGCAATATATCATATCATATACAGGGTGTAGATATTTTAAGAGCTGAGAGTCGAGAGCAACGTTTCAGGCTGCGAGAGCACTTCCTTAGGCATTTAGAATATGAATATGCAAAGCTCTACTGTCCAGAGCTTGCTAAGGGAAGACATACATCTCCTCCTTGGGTTCCTTACCAGGATCATTTCTCCTGGGCCCCACAAAAAATATATTTTTGCTAGATATGCGGCAGCCGTTACGCCTTCATATTCAGATTCTAATTGCCTGAGGAAGGGCTCTTGCAGCTCAAAATGTTGATCTCCGCTCTTAAAATAGCTACACCCTGTATGATATGATATGTTGCTCTAACATGGAATAAAATAAAACTTACAAGCAAGCTCCGCTAACTGAAGTGCTGTCCATCCTTTAAAACAAGCTTCAATTTCTCCTGCTGTTGTGCAAATGGAACAGACAACAGGTAGAAGTGATAGGCAATTAGCAAGACCACCCCTATAAAGGAGGGTTCTGCAGGTGGTACAGCCACAGACCATTTCTCTGTTCTCATCCTTTTTGGATGTTGTTTTGATCACTTTTGCATTTTGACATTGCTCTTACCCCTAGAGGTAGCATGAGGTGGTGTCTACAACACACAGTAGTATTGGAAAATAAAATAAGCAGGGGACACCACTTATATAATAACGGGGTGCATATTGGCCATGATCATTATATAGCATTCGAAAATAGGAAAAAGAATAATGGCATTTAATAAGAAGCTCAACCCAGAGTATATCAAAAACATACAGTACAGACCAAAAGTTTGGACACACTTTCTCATTCCATGAGTTTTCTGTATTTTCATGACTATAAAAATTGTAGATTCACACTGAAGGCATCAAAACTATGAATTAACACATGTGGAATTATATACAGTACTTAACAAAAAAAAGAAAAACACAACAAAAAATATCTTATATATTCTTTTTTCCAAAATCCCCCCCTCCTTTTTTTTTTAATCCTTTCCCCACCCTTTGCCTTCCCCTTTTTTAGATCCTAAAGGTATTCCCCTCAAATTATCTTCCCTCTCCTTTTATTTCATTCCCCATCTTTTTTTCCCTTTTTTTCTTTTTTCCCTTTCCCTCCTCCCTCTCCCCCCCCCCAATCAATCCTTTTTCTTTTTTTTTTGGTTTTTTGACTGTCGATTCTCTTTCGTCTTCCCCCCCACCCCCATCCCTCTCCTTCTTGGTCAAATAGCCCTTACACAGTCTGGAGGTGTGTTTGAGGTCATTGTCCTGTTGAAAAATAAATAATGGTCCAACTAAACGCAAACCGGATGGAATAGCATGCCGCTGCAAGATGCTGTGGTAACCATGCTGGTTCAGTATTCCTTCAATTTTGAATAAATCCCCAACAGTGTCACCAGCAAAGCACCCCCACACCATCACACCTCCTCCTCCATGCTTCACGGTGGGAACCAGGCATGTAGAGTCCATTTGTTCACCTTTTCTGCGTCGTACAAAGACACGGTGGTTGGAACCAAAGATCTCAAATTTGGACTCATCAGACCAAAGCACAGATTTCCACAGGTCTAATGTCCATTCCTTGTGTTCTTTAGCCCAAACAAGTCTCTTCTGCTTGTTGCCTGTCCTTAGCAGTGGTTTCCTAGCAGCTATTTTACCATGAAGGCCTGCTGCACACAGTCTCCTCTTAACATTTGTTGTAGAGATGTGTCTGCTGCTAGAACTCTGTGTGGCATTGACCTGGTCTCTAATCTGAGCTGCTGTTAACCTGCGATTTCTGAGGCTGGAGACTCGGATGAACTTATCCTCCGCAGCAGAAGTGACTCTTGGTCTTCCTTTCCTGGGGCAGTCCTCATGTGAGCCAGTTTCTTTGTAGCGCTTGATGGTTTTGGCCACTGCACTTGGGGACACTTTCAAAGTTTTCCCAATTTTTCGGACTGACTGACCTTCATTTCTTAAAGTAATGATGGCCACTCGTTTTTCTTTAGCTGCTTTTTTTCTTGCCGTAATACAAATTCTAACACTCCATTCAGTAGGACTATAAGCTGTGTATCCACCTGACTTCTGAACAACACAACTGATGGTCCCAACCCCATTTATAAGGCAAGAAATCCCACTTATTAAACCTGACAGGGCACACCTGTGAAGTGAAAACCATTTCAGGTGACTACCTCTTGAAGTTCATCAAGAGAGTGGCAAGAGTGTGCAAAGCAGTAATCAAAGCAAAAGGTGGCTACTTTGAAGAACCTAGAATATAAGACTTTGAAGAACCTAGAATATAAGACATATTTTCAGCTGTTTCACACTTTTTTGTTAAGTATATAATTCCACATGTGTTAATTCATAGTTTTGATGCCTTCAATGTGAATCTACAATTTTTATAGTCATGAAAATACAGAAAACTCTTGGAATGAGAAGGTGTGTCCAAACTTTTGGTCTGTACTGTATGCAAATCTTTATTGGGTACAAGATTAAAAACAATGAAATAAATCTGTACGGTGGAGTCAGGGAGAGAGTAGGCAGAGTAAGAGTGAAATAGTCTCTACTACAGACATAAAAGTGTATAAGGTATGTGCTATGCAATACTAGCCCTGTTATTCTACCCCCACAATCTAACTGTGCAAATATCACCTGAAAGAAAAAAACAATTCCACAAGTTAATAATGCTGGTACAATAAATTACAATTGATATTACATTACTGGTGATATAATAATCATTAATATTCCTCAAACAATAGACATATAAAGTGCACTTGTCTAGTCTACCAGCAATCCAAAATGCATAACAGTGGTTAATATAATGAACACATATAAAAAATAGTGTAAAGGCAATAATGATAATATGATCAGTTTAATCAATATAAAAATGACTAGTTACATACCTACCCTGATCCTTGTACCACCAACTAAATCCCACACGTAGTGCCCGCTAAACTGGTTTCCTCAGGGGATCATGTGTCACCTGTGCTAGCCAGAGGTACCCTGACTGCCATTAGGTACCGGATGAGATCCTCAGGCCCTTTGTGAAACCATATGCAGGTGCAGTGGGCCCTGGGTTCCTTCTGATGCATGACAGTGCTAGGCCTCATGTGGCTGAAGTGTGTCAGCAGTTCCTGCATGATGAAGACATAGATGCTATGGACTGTGGCCTGTCTCCTCCCAGACCTGAATTCAATACAGCACATCTGGGATACCATGTCTTGTTCCATCCTTCAACGCCACGTTGCATCACAGTCTGTCCAGGAGTTGACTGATGATTTAATCCAGGTCTGGGAGGAGATCCCTCAAGAGAACATCCGCTGCCTCATTAGGAGCATGCCCAGGTTTTGTAGGGGGGGGGTCATACAGGCACCTGGAGGCCACACACACTACTGAGCCTCATTTTCTTTGTCTTGAGGCATTTCCTCTGAATTTGGATCAGTCTGTAATTTGATTTTCCAATTTTGATTTTGTGTATCATTCCAAAGCCAGACCTCCATGGAATATTAATTTAGATTTACATTGATCATTTTTGTGTTTTATTGTTCTCAATGCATTACACTATGTAATGAGTAAAAATTTGCAACTGGAATATTTAATTCATTGATAACTAGGATGTGATATTTTAGTGTTCCCTTTTATTTTTTTGAGCAGTGTGTATGTGTGTGTGTGTGTGTGTGTGTGTGTGTGTGTGTATATATATATATATATATATATATATATATATATATATATATATATATATATAATTTTTTTTTTTTTTTTTTTTTTTTTTAGCAAAACCTAGAAGTGATGCACTTATACTTCTGCTCAATCAACTCCTGGCTTTGGCTTAGGAAACTGCAACAAAGAGAGCAGTTTTTCTGCAATGTGGAGCCTTAGCCCAAAGTTTCTGTCACCAGGTGTCTCCCTTCTAACTAAGTTGCAGTTCACTCCCTGTTACTAGGTGTAGTGTGGATGCAGGTCACCTGGAATAAGTCCACTATGCGATAATGACTTTTATGGATCAGAACCTTTATTCCATGCTTCCTACAAGGCTCCCTGTCTAGCTCCTCCTCCTCCCTTACTATCTCACTGTTGCTAGGCAGACAAAGCAAAATGAGTAAGCAGCAAAGAATATACTTATAACCTCATCACACTAGGGAAGTCCTGTCTATACATATAGTGGGTGCGGAAAGTATTCAGACCCCTTTCAATTTTTCACTCTTGTTTCATTGCAGCCATTTGCTAAAAGCAAAAAAATTGATTATTTCTCATTAATGTACACTCAGCACCCCATCTTGACAGAAAAAAAAAACAGAAATGTAGATATTTTTGCAAATTTATTAAAAAAAAGAAAAACTGAAATATCACATGGTCATAAGTATTCAGACCCTTTGCTCAGTATTGAGTAGAAGCCCCTTTTGAGCAAGTACAGCCATGAATCTTCTTGGGAATGATGCAACAAGTTTTTCACATCTGGATTTGGGGATCCTCTGCCATTCTTCCTTGCAGATCCTCTCCAGTTCCGTCAGGTTGGATGGTGAACGTTGGTGGACAGCCATTTTCAGGTCTCTCCAGAGATGCTCAATTGGGTTGAGGTCAGGGCTCTGGGTGGGCCAGTCAAGAATGGTCACAGAGTTGTTCCGAAGCCACTCCTTTGTTATTTTAGTTGTGTGCTTAGGGTCATTGTCTTGTTGGAAGGTGAACCTTCGGCCCAGTCTGAGGTCCAGAGCACTCTGGAAGAGGTTTTCTTCCAGGATATCTCTGTACTTGGCCGCATTCATCTTTCCTTCAATTGCAACCAGTCATCCTGTCCCTGCAGCTGAAAAACACCCCCATAGCATGATGCTGCCACCACCATGTTTCACTGTTGGGATTGTATTGGGCAGGTGATGAGCAGTGCCTGGTTTTCTCCACACATACTGCTTAGAATTAACGCCAAAAAGTTTAATCTTCATCTCATCAGACCAGAGAATCTTATTTCTCATAGTCTGGGAGTCCTTCATGTGTGTGTTTTTTTTTTTTTTTTTTTTTTTTTTTTTTTTTGGCAAACTATGCGGGCTTTCATATGTCTTGCACTGAGGAGAAGGCTTCCTTTGGTTCAGGTCTAGGAAGAGTCCTGGTCATCCCAAACTACTTCCATTTAAGGATTATGGAGGCCACTGTGCTCTTAGGAACCTTGAGTCCTGCAGAAATTCTTTTGTAACCTTGGCCAGATTTGTGCCTTGCCACAATTCTGTCTCTGAGCTCCTTGGGCAGTTCTTTTGACCTCATGATTCTCATTTGCACTGTCATGCACTGTGAGCTGTGGGGTCTTATATAGACAGGTGTGTGCCTTTCCTAATCAAGTCCAATCAGTTTAATTAAACACAGCTGGACTCCAATGAAGGAGGATCAGAAGGAAATGGATAGCATGTGAGTTAAATATGAGTGTCACAGCAAAGGGTCTGAATACTTATGACCATGTGATATTTCAGTTTGTCTTTTTTAATAAATTTGCAAAAAATATTTACATTTGTTTTTTTCTGTCACGATGGAGTGCACATTAATGAGAAATAAAATGAACGTTTTTGCTTTTAGCAAATGGCTGCAATGAAACAAAGAGTAAAAAATTGAAAGGGGTCTGAATACTTTCCGTACCCACTGTATATTAAAAAAGCAAGACTTTTTCAGTGTTAGTGAAGGGGGAGGTTCTGTCCTCTCTTCATACAGTGAATGCAGAGGGGTGGGGTTGGTTCCCCTCCACACACATCTGCAAGCTAACTTTTCTGTGCGGTGGACATCTTGCAGCAGATAAGAAGGCTGCTTACTGTCTGTGAATAATATCCTGACTGTGCTCTTTTTCTGTGTAAGGGATCTGTTTAGCTGCCTGCCTGAATGTATTTGACCTGTATTTGTAGTTCAGTGTTCCTGGATCTCCTATATTATGGTCGCTTGGGCTTTTCTCAGTAACTTGTTTGCTATTTTAGAGTTACTCCTGGCAAAATTTGCATGTAAGTAAACCAGTAGTAGTAGTAATGGATAAGGGAGACGGCAAACTCTTCCTTATTGTACAAGCCCACAGCCTTTGACAGAAATGTAAAATGTGCTGCAGTCAAGGGGCTTTTAGCAACAGAAAGTGATGGGACATTATGTATGATGGCTTATACAGTCAGAACAGACTGTAACAGACACTTTTCTCTGTGTCATGTGAAAGGGAAAAACAATTGAGCCTTGTTCTGTGGGATAACTTATTATAGAGAATGTCTCGTAGAAGCTTTAGTTCTGGGAAGAATATCTTCCCAATATAGTACCATACAACAACACAGGTACATTCCATTTCAGGCTCTATGGACGCAAACAGCATTTTATGTTCTTGAGATGCAAACACTTTACAAAGTCTAACTATTATTGTATCATTACAATAAATGTTTTATACCATTGACTGCATACAAATATCTGTCATGTCAGAGTAAATACAGTATATACAGTTTCTACTCTTTAGGCTACGTCACCCTTTGTAAGATTTTTGCATGTATGTATATTATTTATTTATTTTTTGTCAGGTAAGAGCCTCAAACTTGCAAGATCTTGTTTATAAAAATGGTCAAGCTGGAATAACTAAAGCTACAGTATCTATTACTTTTGAGAATCTTGACAAAAAACAGAGCCCTCTAGGATTTGAGGCACATGATGAGATTACTGTGACAAGACAGGTAAGTAATATTTCATCCTGCATCGTTTTTTGGGTTTTGTTTTGTTTGTTTGTTTGTTTTGTTTTTTTTTTTCTTTAAGATTTTTATACCTTTTTCTTTTTTTTTTCAAGGTTGTCATTGGTGGCAGAAATAAATATTTAATTAATGGAGTCAATGCAAACAACACTCGTGTGCAAGATCTTTTCTGTTCTGTTGGTCTCAATGTTAATAATCCTCACTTTCTCATCATGCAGGTATGTATTGTAATGTTGTCATTTTTGCATGCTATTATGCTTTTTATGCTATAGAACTGTGCTGCCGATATGGGAGGGGGGGAATCGAGAAGTTTTACCATTAGATGTTAACCCTTTCCTGACATCTGCCATAATAGTACAGCGGATGTGGGGTGCTTAAATATGGTGGGCACTCAGGACCTGAGCAGCTGCCATAGTGCTGGGTTTCTGCTGTATTATACAGCAGACACCTGGCGCTAATGCCCGCGATCAGTTCCTGCATTTTTACCGGCGGCGAGCGGGCTCCACCATGTTACTGGGGTGCATCCTGTTGCTATGACAGCCGGGAGCCTTCTGAAGGCTCCCAGGCCTGTCCTTCATTAACTTCTATTGCAGTTTCTATTCTATAGAAGCGCCGTTTTTTTGCAATGCATTAGCATTGCATTAGTGATCAGACCCCCTGGGGTTCAAGACCCCTAGAGGGTCTAATAAATATATAAAAAAAAAAAAAAAAAAAAAATAAAAGTTCAAATCGCCCCCCTTTCCCTAGAACACATATAAAAGTAGTTAAATACTGTGAAACACATACAAAAAAAAAAAAAATAAATTTTTTGCACAGTTTTGGATTTTTGTTAAGGGGTTAAAATGTAAATAAAACCATATAAATTTGGTATCCCTGGAATCGTACTGAAAAATAGCATACAGATGACATGTCATTTTGGCTGTAGAGCAAACGCCGTAAAAACGAAGCCTGTAAGAAAGTCACACAAATGCACTTTTCTTTAAAATCTCCCCCCCCCCCATTCTGAATTTTTTTTCCATCTTCCCAATACATTGTACAGAATAATAAATGGCAGCATCGTGAAAAAAAATTTGTCCCACAAACATTATAAGGGGGCGTTCACACTACTGTTGGTGACCGTCAGTAGTGTCCGTTGCTATTGTCCGTTACAAGATTTTAGCATCGGACACTAGCTGAACCATCAGAAATCTGTTAAAATTTCCATTCATTTCAATGGGTTTTTACATTGTGTCCGTTTACACCCATTCCGTCAGAAGTCCGTTTTTTTTTTTCGCGGACAAAAAATCCTACATTCAGGACTTTTTTGTCCGTTTGAAATAACGGATTCTTGACGGACAGCAAGTGTCCATTATTTTTTTTTAACATTGAAGTCTATGGGTAACGGACAGTAACTGATAGCCATCAGTTATTGTCCGTTATTTTATGTCCGTTTTTTTTTCTGCGCCTGCTCAGATGCTTTTTTTTTTTTTTTAACTAATCCATTAATTGGATCAGTTAAGACTGACACATTAACATCAGTTAGTGTCTGTTATGATAGTTGTCCGTGTTTTCCCCCAACTCTGTAAAATCTACAGCCTTACACTCTTAAAGTATGTCAGTCAGTGACATCTGCTTTCCAATATCCTGGAGAATAAAATTGCTATCTGCACACTTTGTATTCATTATAGTGTAGTGCAGGGGTCGGCAACCTATGGCACGCGAGGCTTATTTCCCTGGCACCCGGCAGCGGACTCCTCACCCAGCAGTTTCGATCGGACCAAACACGTCCGAAACGAAACTGCTATTATTATACTGTGGGGTCTCTTCAGACCCCCGAGTATAATAAGGGGAGCCCCCGGGGAGGAGATCAAACATAAAAAACACTGTCACTCACCATTCCACGCTCCGCAGCCACGCTGTACTCTTCAGGCGCTTCTGCCTGAAGTCAGCTGACAGGGCCTCAGGTGTCACGTCTGACGTCATTGCGCATAATGACGCGACGCGACTCCTGAGACTCAATTAGCGGTCGCTGACTACAGGCAGAGGCGCCCGAAGATACAGAGCGGCTGCGGAGCGTGGAATTTGTGAGTAACATTGTTTTCTTATGTTTCATCACCTCTCTTTGCCCTCCACTTATTATACTCGGGGGGTCTGAAGAGACCCCACAGTATAATAATAGCTAGTGAGTGGCACAAATTGGAATATTATAAAAGTTAGAATATTATACCGTGTGCAGGGGCTACTATGGAGGATAACACAGTGTGCTGGGGCCACTATGGGACATATACCGTGTGCAGGGGCCACTATAGAGCATAATACGTGTGCAGGGGCCACTATAGAGCATAATACCGTGTGCAGGGGCCACTATGGGACATATACCGTGTGCAGGGGCCGCTATGGGACATATACCGTGTGTAGGTGCTGCTATGGGACATATATACCGTGTGTAGGGGCCACTATGAGACATATTGCTGTGTGCAGGGGCCACTATGGGAGAAATACTGTGTACAGAGGCCGCTATGGGACATAATACCGTGTGCAGGGACCGCTATGGGACATATACCGTGTGTAGGCGCCGCTATGGGACATATACCGTGTGCAGGGGCCGCTATGGGACATAATACTGTGTGCAGGGACCGCTATGGGACAAATACCGTGTACAGAGGCCGCTATGGGACATATACCATGTTGCAGGCGCCGCTATGGGACATATACCGTGTGCAGGGGCCGCTATGGGACATAATACTGTGTGCAGGGACCGCTATGGGACAAATACCGTGTACAGAGGCCGCTATGGGACATAATACCGTGTGCATAGGCCGCTATGGGACATATACCATGTTGCAGGCGCCGCTATGGGACATAATACCGTGTGCAGGGATTTCTATGGCTGTGGGACATAATACCAGTGCAGGGACCACTATGGGACATTATTCTGTATAACGGTGTGTTTTTTATATTAAGGATGTGTTTTTGCACAGAAAACTCAAGCTTTGTTTTTTTTTTTTGTGCAAAAATGCACCAGTTTTACATCGAATGAAAAAGTTCCAGTGGCCTAAGAATATAGCTGCATCCAGATACATAGTGTGTCACCACCCTGAGGCTGCTGTCATACGGTGCTCCTGGACACATTTGCCACTAATTGGGGGCTGCACATGGACTTTCATTGCTTCTAATAAGAAAGTACAGGTGCGTCCCAGGAAATAGCAGTAAACGCATGTGTCCTAAAGCATCTGGTGGCAGCACTTCTGTGTTATGGTTTGTGGTATATGACTTTAGTTTAGGGGTCGTCAGACATACAATTATTGACCGGCACTCCGAGTACCTCATCTTTGATTTTTTTATTAAAATCGGCACGCCGAACAGAAAAGGTTGCCTACCCCTGGTGTAGTGTATTAGGTTTAATTGCAGATGTTCATGTCTTGATGTTACAATACAGCTTTTGCTTCATATTCTGTTTCCATAAATTGTATTTCTAGTTCATCTCAGTCATGTCAATTTCACCTCATATATATTTTTCTATGTATATATTTTCAGGGCAGGATAACAAAAGTTTTGAATATGAAGCCTCCAGAGGTAAATAATGTGTGGTGTGTCTGTCTCACTACAAGTACAGCAAACCTCATTTAAGAAAAAAAAAAAAAAAAAAATACAAGGTGGTAATTGTAGAACTGCTTGAAGTAAATTTTTAAATGTGACTTGTAAAAAATGCTAACGTGGTGTTTTTATGCCGCCCTTGTGATTTTTCGAGCGGGCGGTATGATGGCGTGCTGTGCTCCTACCTGATTTACCTTAGTTTTCTGGCAGCTATTAAGCTTTGTTACACTGGGTTCGAGAATCCTTCAAATTCTGCTTAGTGAGGAGTAGACAATAGGTCAATTACTAGCCATCCACTTCTCCCCCCACTCCGCTCTCCGTTGATTTCTAGATGTGAGGCTGGATATAGGAGATATGAGATGAGTCCAAGGAAAGAGGAAAATGCCCTGATAAGTAGAATAAGACCTATTGCAAGTTTCTTTATATTCATTTTTATACTTGAAGGTTTGTTTTAAAGGGCTTTTCATGGTCTTCAATTGAATAAAAATCTATATCCCGAACAACCCCTTTTAAGATGCAAATCAAATTTTTATACACAACATATTGCTTTTAAGGAATCTCACATTCTAGATTGTGTTTTTATTTTGTAATAGATTCTAGCTATGATTGAAGAAGCTGCAGGCACCAGAATGTATGAATGCAAAAAAGTGGCTGCTCAGAAAACTATTGAGAAAAAGGAAGCCAAGCTGAAGGAAATCCAGACGGTAAATTGTGGTATTCTTGCTACTCTCAACCGGTTTGTTAAATTATTCCAAATGTACAACAGGCCTGAAAGGTGATGTGTATTGTTTCCTAGATCCTGGAGGAAGAGATCACTCCAACTATACATAAATTGAAGGAGGTAAGTGTAAACTACTTGTTTGATCCCTGTTTTACATAAAATAGCTAATACAATTTAGTATTGCACCGAAAAAAGAAAACAGACAGCTAGTGCAAGTGAGGACATAAATGATGCACAAATTTCACAGGAACGTGTTTACATATAAGACCTTTTCATAAAATTATCAGAATGTTGGACAATGGTGTAAATAGTACATAATGGTGTAAATAGTATATTTTTTAGGCATGTACTCCTTCCAGTATTATTGTGATACTTGTGCCTATGTAGTGATTTTAAGGAAAACCCTGGTATTGGGGATTTGCAAGCCTGGAATTATAAGGAACTATTTCTGTTTCTATCCCAGAATAATTTTGCGTGTAGCCATAGTCATTGATAATAGAACATGTAAATCTTCAAATGGTTTTAATACATTTTTATATGCACTTAGACAAATTGTTAGGATGTCATTGTTTTCTTGTGGTGTTTTCACAGGAAAGATCCTCTTATTTAGAATACCAAAAGATCACAAGAGAAATTGAGCATCTGAGCCGTCTCTATGTGGCCTATCAATTTGTTTGTGCCGAGGAGACCAAAGTGCGTTGTGCTGAGGAACTAAAGGAAATGCAGGATTCTATTCAAAAACTTCAGGAGAGTATGGCTGAGAATGAACGGAAGGTGAAAGAACTGAGTAAAGAGATAGCGGAGCTGGAAAAGAAGAGAGACCAGGTAGGATTGGTTTTATTTATTTTGTTTTTTTCAAACTCTCAAGATGTCAGGTTTATTTACAATGGGCTTTGGCAGCAGGTCTGTAAACAGGGTTTTCACATACTGTTTTGTTACCAAAATTTATAAGACTCTTCAATAAACCAGTTCAACCTCAAAGAAGAGCTTAGGGTTAGGTGGGATTTTGGCATCAGGTTTTTTACCATAGGCCCAGTCTGGTTCAATTTCAAGTTTGGCTTTTTCTGCTTTGCTCGTATAAGAAGCACCTAATCCCACCCTCTTATGACTATACCAACACCATCTCAGAGACTTGGTACCTTTCTTCTTTGCACTGGTAGAGATATTGGATTCAAAAACCTTGCCATCCACTAGAGTCCTGGTGTACAGCAATGAACAGTCTCTCCTTTCTTTGGTAAGATTGTTTTATCCGCCTTCTCTAGAATGGACTTGGTGCATTTTGGGAGCCTTCTTTTGGCTTTGTTTCAGCAGTTTCTCCATCACTGACCGTAAAGACATTGTCCAGGCTTAAATTTTATTTTTTAAGTAGACTGGGGAAAGTGAAGAAAAAAAAAAAAAAAAAACACTCCTGTCCCCGATCCTCCCGGTGTGGTCCGTTCATTCTGCTCTGTTGTGTTCATGCAGTGGAATTCCAATCTGGTTGTGACGTTCCAGGTCCCTTCCACTGGTCGCGTGACCACTGAGGTCAATCAGCGGCCTAAGGAAGGGACCCAGGTACGTCACACAACCCCTTAATCTAGTTAATATCTTTAACTTGTTTAGGCTGTGATGTTTCTTTGTAGTTTTCGCCACATTTGTTATGTTCAGCAAGAAACTATATGGACGCTTGATACTGTAGAAAGGTGATCACATCTTTCTTTGGGCAGCTCCTCACTGTGAAGCTTCCCACTGCTCCACTACCTCAAGTTTGTTTTGTACAACCATTTTTGTTATATATTTCCCTCGAAAATACATTTTCTGAAAGTTGTTCTGCTGCTAGGGCACGCTATCATCTATAATTTGCAGCTATACCTGACTAAAAGTGTTAAATTGTCCTCAAGAGAAGTAAATCCCGCATCATCCCTGTTGCTTATAATAGATGGATGTTCTAGCACAGGGGTCAGTAACCCCCAGCACTGGTGCCGGAGTCAGCACCCAAGGCATATCTACCTGGCACAGGACTCTCTGCTGTTTTAAACGAATGGCAGTGCTGCTCCAGGTGGTAATCTCTCTCTAATCGTCCATGTAAATGCAGTCGGACGGGAGGATGCACTGGGAGGTGGTGGGAACATGAGGCACAATATCTAAGTGTCCAGGCCAGAAGCCTAGTCAGAGGTCAGCAATTACCTGTGCAAAGCATAATATGGCAGCTAAATTTGCCTTCATTCATTTCAATAAGACTGTAAAAATTTGTTTGAATTTCTTCAACAAAGACTAGGCTGTGTGATGGGCACCCTCTGCCCCCACAAACAGGCTTACTGCAGATTACTCTTAGCTCCATGTCCATTCCAAATACGAATCATTTTGCTAAAGGATCCCATTGAAATGTAAGCAAAATTGACTAACTGGTTGCAGTTATGGTTTGCGTTATGACTTTCATGTAGGACAGTATTTCCCAACCTTTTCCCCCTGGGGGGGAAAAAAAAAATTCCTTGGAGCACCCCTACCAAATAATTTTTACCAACAGTCAAAAAAACATACTAAGGACACAGATAACATTGCATAAAGGCATGTGATCTTTCTTCTAAATAATTCTAGAGTGTTGAGGTCCCCTGGTTGGTAATCACCGATGTAGGAGGGTTACACCATTACAACTAATACATGGCACACTGAGTACTTCATTTTTTTTTTAATTTTTTTTTTCCTTTCTAAATCGGAATCCCAGACTAAAAAGGTTGCTGACCCCTGTTCTAGCATAACCACAGAGCTAACCTGAAATAAATAGTGCTTATGTAGAGCTGTTCTTTACCATAGCTTTTCAAGGCACATCATAACCTCACGTGAGAAACAGTGGCGTCTATCAGACTGTTTTAGTTCAGTAATTTACAGCAGTTTCATTTTGATGTACTAAGTCTATTCTGTATGAAAAAGATTTTACTTATAGCAATATAATATTAGACTGTCTGGTGTTTGTTTTTCCATACAAATGTTAAACTACCTGTAAATTAGAATAACAAGTGATTTTCATCTATAGTAATATATACCACTTTTATGTTGAAGGAAGTTGGAGGTGCATTACGTGCACTAGAAGAAGGTCTTGCTGAAGCACAGAGAGCTGACACTAAAGCCCAGAGTGCCTTGGATCTGAAGAAACAAAACTTGAAAGGTGAAGAGAAGAAACGCAAGGAGCTGCTCAAAAGTATGGAAGAGGTATGACAGAAAAAAAAAACTGACTGAGCTTAAGCGTTCTGTATAGAGTTTGCATAATCTTCTAACTGCTTTTTAAAGGATGCCAAGGCTTTAACTAACAAAGATAAGGAAATAAAGAAGATTACGGACAGCTTTAGCACCCTACAGGAGACCAGTCAGAAGGATACAGAAGCCCTTACTGCTGCACAGCAACACTTCAATGCAGTGTCTGCAGGTCTGTCCAGTAATGAGGATGGTGAGGAGGCTACACTAGCAGGACAGATGATGAGTTGCAAGAATGACATAAGCAAAGCAGAAACTGAAGCCAAGCAGGTATGTTTCTTGGACATATTATTTTGGAGGAATATTTAAATGTGCCATGTGGAATAACACTACTGAAAAATTATAGTATTCCTTAGAGTTTGCACCAATTTTGATGTAGTAAAAAAAAAAAAAAAAAAAAATAAAACTATTGAAGACAGGCCTTATGTTATGTTTGTCGCCAAACAGAATTGTAAGGAGGTGTTCACACTACCGTTGGTGACCGTCAGTAGTGTCCGTTGCTATTGTCAGTTACAAGATTTTAGCATCGGACACTAGCTGAATCGTCAGAAATCCGTTAAAATTTCCATTCATTCCAACCGTCAGACGTCCGTGTTTTTTCGGACAAAAAAATCCTACATGCAGGACTTTGTCAGTTTGAGAAAAAAACGGATTCTTGACGGACAGCAAGTGTCCGTTATTTTTTTAACATTGAAGTCTATGGGTAACGGACAGTAACTGAAAGCCATCAGTTACTGTCCGTTATTTTATGTCAGTTTTTTTTTTTTTCTGCACATGCTGAAAGTACAAGAGAAAAAAAAAGTTCACCAAACTATAAAAGGTGTTAAAACACCAAAAAAATGTTTTGCACTCCTGTGCACTGTACCTCCACCACTCAGTCTGAAAATCTACCTCAACTGTTTCACTATGTTTAACTAAATTTGTTTTTCATGAGAGATTTTTGAAGATAAATTTATATACAATAAAATATTTTAAGGTTTTTTTTTTTTTTTTTTTTTTTATTAAAACATTTTTTTTTTTTTTTTATCCACAAAATTACAAACCGAGCCAAAAGGATGAACAAACACACTTTATTTAAAAGCGGTGTCAGGGGAGGGACCCTCAGTGGACAAAGTGTATGTTTACACTTTGTCCACTCTGGGCCTAACCCCCATGACACTACCCTTAAGAAAGCATGTGCAAAAGACAACTGAGGAATAAAAAAAAAAAAAAGGTCTGTGGCAGTTGCAAGCATTGAAAATGGAGCACTCTGCATGCTGAGTAATAAAGTCTCTCATTTTCAGTGCTCAGGACTTTAATCATCGAGACTTCTCAGCACATTTGATTGTCCAAAAAAAGTTAAAAAAAAAAAAAATTCCAAGAAAAAACTTACTCTGCCAGTCCACCCAACCTGCATTGGAAAGAAAAAAAAGCTGCAAAATTGTCCCTCATGTGGCTGACAGCTACTGTAGATCGTGGGCCAGATGAGTCGAGACCATGTAACCCAGACTCCAGTTCCTGGGTGTCAACTGGCAACAATTCCCTTGTCAGCAGGAAGTTATGGAGGACCACGCCAATTCGAAGTGAGGATCCCAAACGCGCACTCCACAAGTCTCTGGGCTCTTGATAGTCTGTAGTTGTAGACTCTTTTCTGGAAGTTGAGTCCATGGCTGGAGTACGGTTTCAGAAGGTTTCCACACATCTGGAAGGCCTCGTCGCCAACAACCACAAACTGCATAGGAGGTCCATTAGTTCCAGGAAATGGCTTTGGTGCTGGCAATCCGAAATTTCCAGAATAGATTCTCTGTCCCATGTCAGAGTCCTTGAAGATTCTGGAGTTGTTGGTGCGGCCGTATGCCCCAATGTCCACAGCCAAAAATTGATACTGGGCATCAGCACAATGGAAAAATACTTCTTGTAGTTGAAGAACAGGGAGCCGCTCCTTGCAGGTTTCTGGATATGGATGTGCTTTCCGTCGACTGCTCCTACACAGTTTGGAAAACGTGTCACCTCCCAGAACTTTTCTGCAATGTCCTTCAGTTGTTCGGTAGATGGATGTGGGAGACATACTTAACGCAGCAAATCCCACAGGGCCTGGCAAGTATCGCGGACGATGTTGGAGATGGTCGACTTGCGAAGGCGGAACTAGAAGTGCAGGGAGGAGAAGCTCTCGCCTGTTGCCAGATACCCTGAAGAAAAAAAAAAAAAAAAAAAATTAAAGTTAGATAGATAGATAGATAGATAGATAGATATTGTGATAATTTGGGGAATTAAACTCAAAATGGCGGCTTTTCCTGGTCCGGACAGCGGTGGTTCATGGTACTGGGCGCCGGAAAGATAGCTTTCAGACGGTCCAAGTGTAAATAAAAGTGGCTTTATTCAGCTTAACTGCAACACAGCAAAACAACAAAAAAAACCTATGCCACAGTTAGGGCCTAACTCACTCCTTGAGCCCCTAACTGTCCTGACTGTTACTCAGCTCTAGCAACAGTCCTCTGTGGACGCCAGCCCTC
Source organism: Leptodactylus fallax (assembly GCA_947044405.1). NCBI lineage: Eukaryota > Metazoa > Chordata > Amphibia > Anura > Leptodactylidae > Leptodactylus > Leptodactylus fallax. Next base: position 3,180,485 of record CAMRHE010000041.1, read on the forward strand.
TGGGACAGAGCCTCTCTCTCCGTCCTCGCTGGTCCACTGCTGTGGACACCAGCCCTCTGGGACAGAGCCTCTCTCTCCGTCCTCGCTGGTCCACTCCTGTGGACGCCAGCCCTCTGGGACAGAGCCTCTCTCTCCGTCCTCGCTGGTCCACTCCTGTGGACGCCAGCCCTCTGGGACAGAGCCTCTCTCTCCGTCCTCGCTGGTCCACTCCTGTGGACGCCAGCCCTCTGGGACAGAGCCTCTCTCTCCGTCCTCGCTGGTCCACTACTTCCTGCTTCCTGCAGGATGCTCCAGCCCCTCTAGAGTTGCGTGCCACCACCCAAAGGCGTGGCTGAGAGCCTTTTCTGGCCTGGGTCGCTCAACAGCGCGCTCTGGCTCACATACTTACAATATATATATATTTTAATACATATACACACACACACACACACACACTCTTGAAATACAGTGTTGATACTCACCAAAGGGTCACTGTCAAGCGCTCCTCTGGTGTAACGCTTCTCCTCAAGTGGGTGTCCTGCCTCTGGAGTCTTGTTGACAGCCGCCGAAGAAGTTCATCAAAGCTGGGAATGGACATACGCAGATAATCGTGGAACTTCTCTGGATGTTGTCGCAGTTCTCCATACAGGCTTGAATACACTCCCCTTGTCATGCGGGCAGATGTAATGGGATGGACCCAGAAGCGTCGCCTTTGCCGCCAACTCTGCCTTCTCCACTTCGCCCTCAGCTGGATCACCTCTAGGTCAAATAAAAGAGATGGTGAAATCATTTTCAAAAAATGACAGCAGCACCACAAGAAGAACTGGAACACAGAAACAATACTCTTCTCTCCAAAGCTGGCTCCAGACTGAATTGTCAGCTCTTCTTCCTGCTTTTATATTCTCTCTGTCGTCATTCTGTGTTTATGGCAACCAATTAAGCAAAAAAAACTGACTAGAAATTAACGGACACAAACGGATGATTTACTGTCTGGTTTTTTTATGTATTTTTAACGGATTGAGTTTAACGGACACATAATCATTTACAGTCTGTTTGTGTCCATTATTGTAGGTGTCTGTGTGTTGTTGTGTTTTTTTTTTTTTTTTTTTTTTTTTTTTTTTTTAACGGTAGTGTGAACCCTACCTAACAAACAAACAAACATGTGAAATAAACTGGTTTATGTAAGAAATGCAAAGTAAACAAAGGCAGACAAAATAAATGAAAATAAAAGCAAAATAGGCAGGTGGACAGTAACAGGGGAATTATCCCTAACATTTCACCCTGGCTACACCTGCCTAGCGCCAGAGTTTTCCTCTGATAAGAGGACACCTCACAGGAACCTAAATAGAGACCCTAGAAGTTAGCCCTAAAAGGAACTCCGGAGGGTGTGTGTGTGTGTGTGTGTGTGTGTGTGTGTGTGTGTGTGTGTGTGTGTGTACGCATACATACCCTCACCTCACCTCACTACACAGTCACCCTGACAGCAGGCCAGAGAGAAAACAGACAAGGCTAGTATACAGAATCAGACAGACTGTAGAACTACAGATCACAGGAATGGCTGAACTCGAGTATAGGCAGCAGAGAACTGGGGTAGAGCCCCATCTTAAATAGCACACCAGAGAGTGGGGCAGAATCTCAGGGAAAAACCCCTCCCAAACCACAGACTTAAGACATACAATAGTTAACCCTTGCCAGCCCGGACCAGCCGCCTAACACCTTACATAGGTATTGGTTTGCAGCTTGTCAAGCATTTTAAAGGGGACTTTTGGGGCTCAGCATCATGAGTGGGTGGTGAAGAGTAGGGGCAGATATCTGCAAAACTGAAAGTGCACTGTCAGCTTTACAGTAGTATATAAGGTGCCCTATCTTAAAGGGCAACACCTACTTATAAAGTGCTTCTGGCCAGTGGCTATGGATGAGAACATTCTTGTAGATTCTGATGGCGCAGAGTAGCTGACAAAAACAAAACATACTGTTAAAATACTGCACCTCTTTTATCCCCGTATTATTATATATATCACAGCATTGAAGGAATTGCTGAATTTGATTCTTTGGTTGACTAAAGAGTTCAAAGAAATGTGTAATTTTCAATTTTCAGGCTCAAATGAAACTGAAACATGCACAACAGGAACTGAAAACCAAGCAGGCTGAGGTAAAGAAGATGGACAATGGCTATAAGAAAGATAATGAGGCATTTGAAGCCGTTAAGAAAAACAAGGAGAAGCTTGAAGCGGAAATGAAGAAACTTAACTACGAAGGTATGAGATCTACGTTAACATGAGTTATAATTTTTGGAACACTAGGTAAGAATTTAATTGGAATTCTTCTTAACATTTAGATGGAAAAGAGGAGCAACTTTTCGAAAAGCGCAGGGAGCTGGCTCGGAATGTAGGGCGTCTTAGGGAGACCTATGAGTCGCTAATGGCTCGCTTTTCCAACCTTCACTTTGAATATAGGTATGTCAGAACATAAGCAAAGGTTATGGTAGTTGTTTGTTTAATAAGTGATTTCAGTTATTTTCATTGTGTAATATTCTTTTGCGAAGATACATTTTTAAAGGGAGTCTCTCACTAGAACGCAGCATATCAACCAGCCCTGCATACAGGTTAGGGTCACCTGAATCAAACAGTTGTTTTCCCCTTGTGTATCGTGGACGAGATACCAGCGTTTTGTCACTTGCATATTGACAAAAACTGTGATCGCTCGGGAATAGTCACTGAATCAAAAGAGGAAAACCAATTTGCGACACTGGGTTCAGGTGACTTTTTCACTTTCAGACCAGTTCTGGTAACAGATACAGTACAGACCAAAAGTTTGGACACACCTTCTCATTCCAAGAGTTTTCTGTATTTTCATGACTATAAAAATTGTGAGATTCACACTGAAGGCATCAAAACTATGAATTAACACATGTGGAATTATATACTTACCAAAAAATGTGAAACAACTGAAAATATGTCTTATATTCTAGGTTCTTCAAAGTAGCCACCTTTTGCTTTGATTACTGCTTTGCACACTCTTGGAATTCTCTTGATGAGCTTCAAGAGGTAGTCACCTGAAATGGTCTTCCAACAGTCTTGAAGGAGTTCCCAGAGATGCTTAGCACTTGTTAGCCCTTTTGCCTTCACTCTGCGGTCCAGCTCCCCAAGTGCAGTGGCCAAAACCATCAAGCGCTACAAAGAAACTGGCTCACATGAGGACCGCCCCAGGAAAGGAAGACCAAGAGTCACCACTGCTGCGGAGGATAAGTTCATCCGAGTCATCAGCCTCAGAAATCGCAGGTTAACAGCAGCTCAGATTAGAGACCAGGTCAATGCCGCACAGAGTTCTAGCAGCAGACACATCTCTACAACAACTGTTAAGAGGAGACTGTGTGCAGCAGGGCTTCATGTTAAAATAGCTGCTAGTAAACCACTGCTAAGGACAGGCAACAAGCAGAAGAGACTTGTTTGGGCTAAAGAACACAAGGAATGGACATTAGACCTGTGGAAATCTGTGCTTTGGTCTGATGAGTCCAAATTTGAGATCTTTGGTTCCAACCACCGTGTCTTTGTGCGACGCAGAAAAGGTGAACGAATGGACTCTACATGCCTGGTTCCCACCGTGAAGCATGGAGGAGATGGTGTGGGGGTGCTTTGCTGGTGACACTGTTGGGGATTTATTAAAAATTGAAGGAATACTGAACCAACATCTTGCAGCGGCATGCTATTCCATCCGGTTTGCGTTTGGTTGGACCATCATTTAGTTTTCAACAGGACAATGACCCCAAACACACCTCCAGACTGTGTAAGGGCAATTTGACCAAGAAGGAGAGTGATGGGTGCTACGCCAGATGACCTGGCCTCCACAGTCACCAGACCTGAACCCAATCGAGATGGTTTGCAGTGAGCTGGACTGCAGAGTGAAGGCAAAAGGGCCAACAAGTGCTAAGCATCTCTGGGAACTCCTTCAAGACTGTTGGAAGACCATTTCAGGTGACTACCTCTTGAAGCTCATCAAGAGAATGCCAAGAGTGTGCAAAGCAGTAATCAAAGCAAAAGGTGGCTACTTTGAAGAACTTAGAATATAAGACATATTTTCAGTTGTTTCACACTTTTTTGTTAAGTATATAATTCCACATGTGTTAATTCATAGTTTTGATGCCTTCAGTGTGAATCTACAATTCTTATAGTCATGAAAATACAGAAAACTCTTGGAATGAGAAGGTGTGTCCAAACTTTTGGTCTGTACTGTATATACTAAGGAATTGCGCTTTTATATATATATATATATATATATATATACATACATACATACCACACACACACACACACACACACACACACACACACACACACACACACTAAGAAGTTTTTAACTTTTCTTGCAATTTTTTTTTCTTACTTTGCAGAATGAACCCATAGTACAGTAGAAAATAATCTGCTATAGAAGTTGTATGACTTTAATGTTTGCAATATGTTCAAGTTGCGTTAATACTGTCAAAAGATTGAGTTTAGGCAAAGGTGTGTTTTTAAGTTTTATTTTGTACTGTCCTCTTATGTCTTAATAGGGACCCAGAAAAGGGTTGGGATAAAAACCGCGTGAAGGGTCTTGTAGCTACATTGATCTCTGTGAAAGAAATTTCTACTGCAACAGCCTTAGAAGTGGTGGCTGGAGGACGGCTGTACAATGTTGTGGTTGATACAGAGGTAACTTTCACTTGTACTATAATCTGTACTTTAGGAAAAATATGAAGGTGGAATGCACTTGAATAATTTATATACACTTTAGGTTACAGGTAAAAAATTGCTAGAAAAAGGAGAATTAAAGCGGAGACTTACAATCATTCCACTCAATAAAATTTCAGCACGCCGTATTGGAGACGATACCATTAATGTTGCAAAAAATCTGGTATGTATTTCAGGGCCTATCCAAATGATGAGGCAGCAAATATACTAAAGGGGTATTCTGGTAAAATACTTTTTATAACACATTCACTGGATGGAAGGGTGATAACTGCTAGATCAGTCGGGGTCTGACCACTGAAACCCCCACTAGTTGCCATGTCATCCTTTCAACCTAGCTTCAGGACCGCAGCCAGTAGTAGTTGAATGGGGCAGCTTTTGTATGTGTGTGATGCTTCTCCAACTTTGCATTAATTTGAGGGTTATGTAAAATCTGTTCTGGAGAAGCACAAAAAACAGATTGATTGATTTATTTATTTGTTTATTTATTTTGTAGGTTGGAGCTGACAATGTTCACCTTGCCCTTACATTAGTTGGATATGAGTCAGAACTGCAAAAAGCTATGGAGTATGTATTTGGTACAACCTTGGTCTGTGACACACTGGACAATGCTAAAAAAGTGACCTTTGACAAGCGAGTGCTAACCAAAACTGTGACTCTTGGAGGAGATACTTTTGATCCACAAGGAACTCTCAGTGGAGGTAACTTTATTCAGTATAATGCTTTTTATTCCTATTTTTGTTCTAAGAATTTTTTTTTTTTATTATTCACTGAAAACTAACGCATCATACACAAGAATTTTCATTTTATAATATATTATAATTTTGTACTCTAAGGTGCTCGCTCCCAGGCCCCATCTGTGTTATCCAAGGTACAGGAGATCAAAGATATCCAGGATGAATTGAAGGCAAAGGAAGCTGAACTGCAGACAGTGGAAAAAGAGTTGACTTCCCTAAAGAATACAGCTGAAAGGTTCAGTATTCAATTTAGTGAAATGAAGGTTGAACTTTATTAATGAATGATACCTAGTGGTTAGAGTCTAACAATAAAAATGGTCCATTGAAGGACCACCAGTGAACTGGAGACAGTCTTGGGTGCACAAAGTTAACTTGTGCATGTGGGAAGTGAAGGCTAGCCCTTCTGGTCAGATTTCACAGTAGAGCTGCTGTCGCTCACATTATTGGAAACATTGAGGCTCACTGAGCGATTCAGAACACACTGTATTGCAGCTTGTCATGTATGGGATTACATGGCTGTTGATCATCAGTTTCCATGCTGTCTCCTTTCAACCTCCAAAGCAGTCTAATATTGACCTACCATGGAAAGACATCACTAGTTCAATGAATCGCATTTCCTTTTGCATCATTTGGTCAGCCAGGTGCATATGGGTCCCTTACATGGGAGGGAAAAAAAAAAGTGGTGACGCCAAGATGCATTGTGGGAAGGATGTAAACAGATGGAGACAGTTAGAATCTCTGAGCTATGTTCTGCTGATAATTCTTGAGTCCTGACATTCACGTGGATGTTACTTTTGAAATGTAGGCCCTATTAAGGGCTTAATCTAGGAGGCTGCCAAATGCCACCAAGCATGTTTAGAGATGAAGTCCATGCCTTAATGGTTTAGAGCTGTTAAGGTAACATGAGGGTGGGCCTACTCCATATTAGGTGGTTTTCATGTTGTGCCTCTGGTGGTTGTGTCTCTAATGTTGAACAATACTGTAGGTTGTGTGTGTTTATCTGGGAAAAGCAATGTCTCTTCTATTCATGGAAGAACTTTAACCACTTAATGACATTGGACGTACCATTACGTCCTGCGCGCTTGGTACTTGGCACAACAGGGCGTAATACTACGCCCTAGGGCGGCTGCCTGCTCACTATCTGAGCGGGCGGCATCGGAACCGGGTGTTAGCTGTAACTGACAGCTAACACCCTACTCCATAACCCCCGGTCGGAACTGAGTTCCAATCGGAGGTTTTAACCCCTTGGCATCCAAGGGGTTCCGCCATGTTGCCGCTCCCCTCGGCACCCCCCCGCGGCGAGATCGGGGGGGTGCCGATATCTATAATCTGCAGCCCGGGGTCTGCCCAGTGACCCCAGGCTGCCTGGAGACCCCACTACCTGGTTGATCCTACCGAGACCTCCAAAAGCTAGGCTATGCGTCTGCATAGCCTCACTTCCTGTATAGACTGCAAGTCACTTGTATGCTCATGTCTTGCAGTCTATAGTACAGAGCCAGCAATCAAAGCATTGCTGACTGAGGTTTCCTTATGGGACACATGAAAAAATACAAAAAAGTGAAAAAAAAAATAAAATGTTTGAAAAAAATTAATAAAAGAATAAAGCCCCAAAAATTCCCTTTTCCTATATAAAATATATATTAAAAAAACCTAAAAATTAATAAAAACAATGCATATTTGGTATCGCCGTGTCCGTAACAACCTGTACAATAAAACTGAATCAATATTTAACGTACATGGTGAACGTCGGGGGGGGGGAAAAAACGGAAAAAACCCGCCAAAAGTAATGATTTTTTGCCATCTCACCTTACAAAATATGCCATAAAAAGTGATCAAAAAGTCATATGTACCCCAAAACAGTACCAATAAAAAGCACAGCTTGTCCCGCAAAAAAATAAGCCCTCAACCAACTCTGTAAACCGCAAAATATAAATGCTACGCATCTCAGAAGATGGTGATGCAAAAACAATTAATTTATGTCCCCAAATGGGTTTTTGTTCTTCAAAATTAGTATCGCATAAAAAAAAAATATACAGTACAGACCAAAAGTTTGGACACACCATCTCATTCCATCTCAATCAAAGCAAAAGGTGGCTACTTTGAAGAACCTAGAATATAAGACATATTTTCAGTTGTTTCACACTTTTTTGTTAAAGGGGTATTCCCACGAACATAACCATTTTTAAATTTGTAGATAATTAAAAGTTAAACATTTTTGCAAATATAAGTAATTAAATATTTTGCAGTGTTTTAAAGATTTTCTCTAAATATCTTGTGGTCACGAGTTGTTGTCTTGATAGGTTGCCAGTAGATACGACCATGAATGCAGGACCTTTCTAAGGTCAAAATCAGCCATGATTTGCCTTATTGTGGCCGGAATATCTTCTGATACATGTAGTGTCCCTGCCTGATAAACTATCTACAATAAGAAAATCATGGCTGAGTTCCTGACAAGTCCCAGACCATAAAAAGTTTCTGCATACGTGGTCGTATCCATTGGCAACCGATCAAGACAACAGATGTCACCACTAACATAGTTAGAGAAAATCTTTAAAACTCTGCAGAATTTTTAGCTACTTATATTTGCAAAAATATTTAACTTTGCATTATCTACAAATATGAATATGATTATGTTCATGGGAATACCCCTTTAAGTATATAATTCCACATGTGTTAATTCATAGTTTTGATTCATAGCAGTGTGAATCTGCAATTTTTAGTCATGAAAATACAGAAAACTCTTGGAATGAGAAGGTGTGTCCAAACTTTTGGTCTGTACTGTTATATATATATATATATATATATATATATATATATATATAAATTAGGTATCGCTGTAATCGTACCGACCCGTAGAATAAAGGTAACATGTTACTTATGCTTTATGCTGTATGGTGACAAATTTAAAAGGTAGAACGCAATGCCAGAATAGATGGTTGGTATTTTTTGTTTTTTTTTTAATCCACCAAGAAAGAGTTAATAAAATGTATTCAATAAGTTATAGGCGCCCAAAGATGATGTCATTACAAAATACATTTCACCCAGCGAACAACAAGCCCTCATATGGCTACATCACCAGAGAAATAAAGAAAATATAGCTCGTACAATGTGAAGACAAAAACCCCAAAAATCGTCAAATCATTAGACAATCAAGATTTAGAGCTTATGAGGGAAAATAAACCAGAAGTGACCCCCAGAATGATCTCCCCAATAATAGGAACTACTGGGGAAATAGTAGGGAATTTGGTGTTCCAAATGCACTCCGCACAGCTTACATATTCACTTTTCTCCATCCGCTGTGCAGTCACGTCTGGAATACTAATGCTCACTACGCCCCTTGATAAATTCTTTGAGGGGTGCAGTTTTCAAAATGGGGTCACTCCTTTGGGAAATCCACTGTTATGGTACCTTACAGGCTCTGCAAACATGACATGGCATCCAGATCCCAAATATCTGAATCTGCACTCCAAAAGCCACATAGCGCTCCTTTCCCTTCTGCACCCTGCTGTGTGCCCAAACTGCAGTTTATGCCCACATGTATGACACTGGTGTACCCTGGGTAACGTACTTAATGTCATATGACATGGCATCCAGATACCAAACATCTGAATCTGCACTCCAAAAGCCACATAGTGCTCCTTCCCTTCTGATCCCTCCTGAGCAGCAGGTTACACCCACATATATAATTTTTTTGTCCCCAGGATAGCTCAGTTAATAGTTTTAGGAGTTCATGTCTCTGATGCCACAAAGTGGCCGCAACGTATTAGGCACTGAAATTGGATATTTCTTCAAAAACTTCAATTTTCACTTTGTACATTAATTTTTGGGAAGCATTTTTAGGCTCAAAATGATAATACCCCTTGATACATTCCTTGAGGGGTGTAGTTTCTAAAATGGGGTCACTTCTGGGAGTTTCCATTGTATTGGTACTTTAGGGGCTCTGCAAATGAGACATGGTACCTGAAAACTATTCCAGCAAAATCTGCACTCCCAAAGCCAAATAGCGCTCTTTCCATTCTGAGCTCGTGTACCATGTACCCAAACAGCAGATTACAACCACATATAGGGCATTTCTGTGTTCAGGAGAAATTGTGTATGAACTTTGGGGAGTTTTTTCTCCTTTGTCCTCCTGTGAAAATGAAAAATTTGGGGCTAAATTGACGGTTTATTGGAAAAAAGTAATTTTTTATTTTCATGTCCCAATGTTAATAAAATCTGTGAAACAGCTGTAGGGTCAAAATGCTCACTATACCCCTTGATATGTTCTGTGAGGGGTGTGGTTTCCAAAATAGGGTCACTTTTGGAGGGTTTCCACTGTTTTGGTACTTTAGGGGCTCTGCAAATGCGACATGGTAACTGAAAACTATTCCAGCAAAATCTGCCTTACAAAAGCACAATGGCGCTCTTTCCATTCCGAGCCCCACCATGTACCCATTCAGCAATGTATGACCACATATGGGGTATTGCCGTGTTCAGGAGAAATTGTGTAACAAACTGTGGGCGGCTTTTTCTCCTTTAACCCCTTGTGAAAATGAAAACTTTGGGGATAAAGTGACGTTTTAGTAAATTTTCATTTATACATCCCAATGTTAGTAAAATCTGTGAAACAGCTGTGGGGTCAAAATGCTCACTATACCCCTTGATGAATTCTGTGAGGGGTGTGGTTTCCAAAATGGGGTCACTTTTAGGGGGTTTCCATTGTTTTGGTACTCTAGGGGCTTTGCAAATGAGACATGGCGCCTGAAAACTATTCCAGCAAAATCTGCTTTTCAAACGTCCAGTGTCGCTACTTCCCTTCTGTTTACTGCCGAATGCCCAAACATCAGTTTACACCCACATGTGGGGTATTTCTGTGCTCTGGAGAAATTCCATAATAAACTGTGAGATGCATTTTCTCCTTTAACCATTTGTGAATGTGTTAAATTTAGGGCTAAATGGAAGGGATTAGTGGAAAAAAATGAAATGTCTAAATTTCACCTCGCTATCGTTTTTAATTCTTGTGAAATGCTTAAAGGGTTAACAAACTTCCCAAATGCTGTTTTGAATTATTTCAGGGGTGCAGTTTTGAAAATGGGGAGATTTATGGGGGGTTTCTAATATATGGGCCTTTATAATCCCCTTCAGAACTGAAGTGGTCCCTAAAAAAATTAGTTTGGGAAATTTTCTTGTAAATCTGGAAAATCGCTGTTACACTTGTAAGCCTTCTAACATCCAAAATAAATGAAAGGATGATTACCCCTGGGCAGCACGGTGGCTCAGTGGTTAGCACTGCAGCCTTGCAGTGCTGGGTTCGAATCCTACCAAGGACAACATCTGCAAGGAGTTTGTATGTTCTCCCCGTGTTTGCGTGGGTTTCCTCCCACACTCCAAAGGCATACTGATAGGGAATGTAGATTGTGAGCCCTATATGGGACAGCGACTGACAATGTCTGTCTGTAAAGCGCTGCAGAATATGATGGCGCTATATAAGAAAGCTTAATAAATAAATAATAAATAGCTTAATAATAATAAAAGATCATGCTAATATAAAGCAGAGATATGGTAGATATTAATGTATTTGGGTGGTATGACTATCTGTCTGAAAAGCAGAAAATTTCACATTTTGAAAATTGCGATTGTTTTTTTTTTTTTTCCCATCAAATATCCTATTTTTGTTATAAATAAATACAAAAATATTGATTAGTGTTTACCACTAACATGAAGTACAATGTGTCACGAGAAAACAATCTCAAAATCATTTGTGTAAGTTAAAGCGTCTCAAAGTTCTTGCCACATAAAGTGACACATGTCAGTTTTGAAAAACAAGGTCTGGTCCTTAACGCACTTTTGGGCTGTGTCCTTAAGCGGTTAAAGATTTCACTGTAACTTTGTTCAGTTCATGGCATTTTTCCTTTCTACAGGTATCGACAGTTAAAACAGCAATGGGAGATGAAGTCTGAAGAAGCCGATCTCCTTCAAACTAAATTACAGCAAAGTTCCTATCACAAACAGCAAGAAGAATTGGAACAACTTAAACAAACTATTGGTGATTAATCTTTTTTTTTTTTAAGCTGGAATGGAGATGTTAAAATTTAGATTAATAATATTAAAAGCTAAACTCACAGGTTAAATCCCCCTGTGGTTTCAGTGTTGCCACTTTGTGTTTACTTTGCATGCTGTAATGATGTAGCCATGTCTCCTACATGACTACTACAGCCAATCACTGGTCTTTAGTCCAGCACGGACTTCAGAGTTATTCAGTGATCACATGGGGTAGATGAAAATCCTTATTTCATCCAAGTAAACACACACTGGTGGGGGAAGTACCTAAGTTATAGTGTTTGAACAGCAGGGGATTTAAAGTGGTATTTTTAGATAACTTTCAGGATAAGCTTTCATGTATGTGTACACCAGAGGTAACACTATTTCTGGTCATCTTATGACTTATTTTGCAATTTTTAGCAGTTTTTACCTCTACATGTTATACCTGTAAAGCAGTTTGTATTTCATATTCAGCTGCATCATCAGTCTGTCTTTCCTCTCTTGCCTCCTGCACAATCCGCATTCCCTTCCGCCTCTCATAGACTTCTATAGACATTAGTAATTGGAGTCCTGCAGTCTAGTTTGAAACTGAGATTTCAGCGCTTTTTCACAGTGAAAGTCACTTTGGTAGACAGAGGGGGAGCAGTGAAGCTGGCCGCATAAGAGCAGGAAGAGGCATTTTCCTCTAAGCTATATTACAAAGTTTCCTAGAATTACCTGTAGTATTAATTTATACAAAGTTTAAACTAGTTAAACTGTGAGTACGCCTTCAGTTATTAAACACCAACCCCTATTTATCTCAGGCACATTTTTAAGCAACCTTGCTTAAACCACTTAATCTATGGTGCACCCATAAATACTAGTAGTGCCTCTAGGGCAGTAGCGGAGCCAATTTCATTTTTTTTATTTATTTTTTTTATTATATAATTCTTGGGCATTGTACAATTGCCTCATTTAACTTTACTGCCAAATGTCAGAGCAAAGATTCAGTTCCATTTGTTTGCCTTTTATTTACCATTTATTTTTGTAATGATAGATGAATGTGAGGAAACTCTGAAGAAAACCAAGGAGGTCCAAAAAAAAGCAGAAGAAAAATATAAAGTGCTTGAGCACAAGATGAAAAATGCAGAGGCTGAACGAGAGAAAGAACTGAAGGAAGCACAGCAGAAATTGGATGGAGCAAAGAAGAAAGCAGATGCTTCAAATAAGAAGATGAAAGAAAAGCAGCAGGTTGGTGTCGTATTCTTATTTTCATTGAAAGAAGCCTTAAAGGGATATACATTAAGTGTTTGATAGATGCAAGTCCCACTGCTGAGACCTGCATCTATGTGGAGTATAATGAACTCCCATGGATGTGAATGACCCATACATGTATGAATCTCTACATTGACAGAGATTAACCTGTGTCCGTAAAACATTTATGGCATATCCTGTGGATATGCAAAATATGTTCACGATAGGAATACCCCTTTAGCATTTATAAGATATTTCAGAGAAGGGTATTGGTTATTTGCAAAGCTGATTATTTTATCGGTTCCCCGTTACCAGACCTCTAGTACAGTTATCTGGCATCTGTAGTGGATTCAGAAACCAGATGGAAGTTTTAAGAGTGGCCTTTGCTTATTAGTATTTGATAGATAATACATTTGCAGGATAAATATGGAGAAACACGTATAGCTACTGATACAGGTGACAATCAGTTGATATTGTTTTCGTGCCAGAAACAGTAGTTTTTCTGGGACAACCACTTTTAAATGTTTTGGGATGTGGATAACTCTTTCTTTTTCTATGAGAAAATTTTAGCAATTGCTTTTCTGTTGGCTGCAGGAAGTTGATGCTCTTGTTTTGGAGCTTGAGGAGCTAAAAAGAGAACAAACAAGTTACCAGCAGCAAATTGAAGCTGTGGATGAAGCCATGAAAAGCTACCAGGAGCAAGTAGATAGTATGGCGGCAGAAGTTGGTAAAAACAAGGTAAATCTATTGGGTAAATAAATATTTGGACTGAAAATACTATATGCTATAATATTTTTATTGTATTTTGTTATTGCAGGAAGTAGTGAAGAAAGCTCAGGAAGAATTGGCCAAACAAAAGGAAATTATTATGGGTCATGATAAAGAAATTAAAAGCAAATCAACTGAAGCTGGCAAAATGAGGGAAAGCAACAATGACACCCAGCTCAAAATAAAGGAGCTAGAACATAATATCAACAAGCATAAAAAAGACAGTGCAGATGCTGCTGCCAGGGTAACTGTCATTGCTAAGCCAAGCAGCTATTTGATATACAGCAAATGTAGAAGAAGAAAAATATATATTTTTTTTCGAAAGAATGTTTTATGGTTACGATGAAAATTTTTAACTATGTTTTGTACTTCTCTGTTTGCAAAAAGGTTGCAAAAATGCTGAATGACTATGAATGGATTTCTTCTGAGAAGCATCTTTTTGGCCAAGAAAACACAGCCTATGACTTCAAAACTAACAATCCCAAAGCTGCAGGTCAGAGACTACAGAAACTGCAAGAAATGAAGGAAAAGCTGGGTCGGAATGTCAACATGAGAGCAATGAATATGTTAACGCAAGCAGAAGAGAGGGTAAGACTGGAATATCCAAAATAGCAGTAAATAAATATTGCCGTTTAGCAACCAATAATGAGCGATTAATTTAGCTTTATTAGTTAATGGATTTATGTGAACAGGTTGTCTGCAACCCTGGTGGTCTAGGACTGGGAAGGGCTTAAAGTCAGTATTCCTATACTGACCTCATACACGTTAGCACGGTGTGTAGTCTGACATGTAGCTAAACCCCCTGTCCTCTTTAAGAAAAAGGCCTGTGAAGTTGTTAAACTTCTCTTTATTGCAAGTTTACAGGAAAGGTGAAACTATAAGAAGAAATAATGGCACTTGGAATAAGATCTGTACAGTACATATACTACAGATAATCTCAAGTATAGTATAACATGAGGCAAATACAGGCTGATTCATAGCTATGTAATGCAGCAAACACACAATAAAATGACATAAATCTAACACTCTTACAGGCTTGAGATAGTGAAAATGAGCTACAGCATGTAAAATGTCTACTGCTACTACTGAACAGAAAGGAAGTAAAAAACCGGCAACTACCCATAATGCATAGGACTAGAGCTGGAAAAGAGGATACAGTAAATGACCAGTAGATGGTGCTGTTACCACAGGAGATAAACAAATTGAAGGCAGTACAATTCCTGTTGGCCTAGGACAGAGAAAAATGTCTGTGTATCTGGTGGTCTAGGGCAACAGTGGGACTAATGTTGCATGCCTAGTGACCAGTGGGTTGTGTACTCTGGAAACACTTGCCAAGCTTGCAACTAGAGCCCAAGTCCAAAGCTGCATTCTGCATACTGCCTGCTGTTACGTAGATTGTGTATGAACAAATTGTATAGCCCCTTTTTTTTTACCAGCCTGACGATTTGTTTATGGTTGCAGGTTTGATTTCTACAGCTAGTTGTCACCCATCCAAGTGACACTAGACTATAAATGGTTAGCCTCAATTTGATGTGACACAAATGAGACAATCAAAAGGACAATTTGTAGCCTGGCAATTTTACAGCTATGTTTATATTTTCTGGACTTTTTTTTTTTTTTTTTTATTAAGCAGAATAGTTATCGTCGTGACTTTTGATCCATTTGTATAAAGATTTCCTCTCCGGAACCAGACCTAATCACTTTTATTTCTGTAGTACAATGACTTGATGAAAAAGAAGAGGATTGTGGAGAATGACAAGTCAAAGATTTTGGACACTATTCAAGAACTTGATCAGAAGAAAAATGAGGCTTTGAATATCGCATGGCAAAAGGTAATTGGCACTATAGTTGACGCTTACTGTGGGCTTTGATCTTGTCAGATGTTCTCCTTAGCAAGTATTCACCATAGAGCAGTATTGATGCATCTTCTCTTTTCCTAGGTGAATAAAGACTTTGGTTCAATTTTTTCAACGCTTTTACCCGGGGCCAATGCTATGCTGGCCCCTCCGGAAGGGCAGAATGTACTGGATGGACTGGAGTTTAAAGTAGCATTGGGGAGTACATGGAAAGAAAATTTGACAGAACTAAGTGGAGGGCAACGGTAATCATTCTTTTAAATTATTTTCAGTTTTAAAGGGCTTGTCCAGGCAAAAATGTACACACAAATTATTTTTTAAATTGGCCGAGGGTGATGGAAAATAAAAATTACTCTCCTGTCCCTGATGCTTCCCAGCCTCTCAGTGAAGGGCACGTGACGTCACTACCGATGACGTTCCAGGAACTCTTCCTGAGGCCGCTGACCGGTCTCAGCGGTCACGTGACCACTGAGGCTAATCAGCTGCTTCGGCGGAAGGGATCCGGGATGTCACAACTGGCGAGCAGTTTCACTTTGAGAAGATGCCGGAGCAGGAGGACACCGGAGCATCAGGGACAGGTGAACATGATGGGATTTTTGGGGCTAGGAGGCAGACCTCCACCTATAGGTGTTCATTGATCTCACGTCACCGCTCTCATAGGCTATCATGGTGCACATCAAGAAGGCAATGAAGACTGGAATGGAGGTCTATCCACTTCAGTGATAAGTCCCGTTTCTGTCTCAGATGCAGTGATAACTGGAGACTGGTCTTGTGACCATGTGGGCAATGCATTGAAGAGACCTTCACAAGGTGTACATCACACCAATCCTACTCTGAGGAGTATGGTGTTGAGTGGCATAATGTATGGTAGCCAGACCCCTCTTGCCTTCATTTAGGTACACTATCAACTCTGCATTAGTGATTTGGTCATGGAACCAGTGGTGGGGCCATTTCTCTGAAGTGTTCCAGGAGCCATTTTTCAACAGAACGCCAGGCTGCACGTTTTATTCTACTGCAAGCAGCCTGCATTGGCTAAGGGTGCGTTCACACTACCATTGATGTCCGTTACTGTATTCCATCATAGGATGATAGAATCAGCCTGTGATAGTTTAATGTAAACAACATGGTGGAAGCGATCTTCTGTCATGTTTGTCTACTTTTGTAATAAAAGATAAAGTTGTGCATGCGTGACTTTATCTTCCGTAGAAAGTCCTTTGATTAGTTTCCCTGATTTAGAAAATAATTGGCATGTGGTTTTGGGAAAGAATCTTTGTTGCTTGCTTTGAAGACCATGCATGTCTGAGTTGCAGGTATATACAGAAGTCATTCCTCGGGAGTTGACATTAGAAGCTTAGTTCTGAGAAGGAATATAGAGTGGTGTTGTCACATGATTATTTTGTTTTTAAACCTTTGTCATCTCAGTTTGAGATTTCAGTATCTGTATTAGAGTAGGAATGTATTTTAAGGGCATTGACTTTAAAGTTGCATAATTTCTGGATTGGTCTTTGCTGGTGTAATTTTCCCAGGCTTTACATGTTGCTTTAATACTATCTAAAGGAGGTATTATGGAGGATGGGTTTTCTTTGATGATTTGAAGCAGCAAGATGGATTATCCATTTACATCTACTCCCAGACTTTAGGGGGGGGGGGATGTTATTCCACCATGCTTTTGATTCCTCCTATAAGGAGGCTTGATATAGATATAGATTTCCCTACTACATCTGGTAGAACAGGGGTCTGCACCTAGGGCACATTTACTCAGCACAGAGCTCTTATGTTTAAAACTCTGCTCTTCCAGGTGATGCTAAAGGGTTAAAAGCATGAGGCATCAGAGCTCCAATCTCTCGGTTGTGAGAGAGCCTAGTCAGAAGGCAATTCATTTTTGTACCTTTTTGAAGCAAATGCAAAAGTATGATATGGCAGCTGAACACACTAAATTGGGTGTTTGATTTCAACAAGGCTGGACAGATTTGTATGGATTTATTCAACAAAAAGACCGGCTATGAGAGGGACTGCAGACCAGTCCAAGTCCTGTGTTCAAAAAGTCACCTTTAATTAAAACAAATTTATTTTTTTATTTTTTTTATTTTTTATTTTTTTTGCAACCAGTTATTTGCTTGTGGTTATGGTTTGTGTTTATATGACATTTATGTACTGGTTGACATCCTTACTATTATTACATGGCACACTGGGTACCTCATCTTTTTGACTTTTGAATTTGAATTTAAGAAAAAAAAAACCACACCATACAAAAAATGTTGCCTTCCCCTGTCCTGGAAGCGTGTTCCAAGCCAACTGCTATTTATTAAGAATCTACTACTGGCGTCAGGACAAAAGTGATCAGCCACACACTCTTTAAGTAAAAAGTTATCTATGTGGAACAAGAGGACGGGTAATAAGTTGTCTGTATGGTCAATGTCAACTGTACAGTG
Organism: Leptodactylus fallax; assembly: GCA_947044405.1. NCBI lineage: Eukaryota > Metazoa > Chordata > Amphibia > Anura > Leptodactylidae > Leptodactylus > Leptodactylus fallax. Next base: position 3,198,235 of record CAMRHE010000041.1, read on the forward strand.
CTGGCCAAAAGTATTGGCACCCCTGCAATTCTGTCAGATAATACTCAATTTCTTCCAGAAAATGATTGCAATCACAAATGCTTTGGTAATAATATCTTCATTTATTTTGCTTGCAATGAAAAAACACAAAAGAGAATGAAAAAAAAGTCAAATCATTGATCATTTTACACAAAACTCCAAAAATGGGCCGGACAAAAGTATTGGCACCCTCAGCCTAATACTTGGTAACACAACTTTTAGACAAAATAACTGCACACAACTGCTTCCGGTAACCATCAATGAGTTTTTTACAATTCTCTGCTGGAATTTTAGACCATTCTTCTTTGGCCAATTTCTCCAGGTCCCTGAGATTTGAAGGGTGCCTTCTCCAAACTGCCATTTTGAGATCTCTCCACAGGTGTTCTATGGGATTCAGGTCTGGACTCATTGCTGGCCACTTTAGAAGTCTCCAGTGCTTTCTCTCAAACCATTTTCTAGTGCTTTTTGAAGTGTGTTTTGGGTCATTGTCCTGCTGGAAGACCCATGACCTCTGAGGGAGACCCAGCTTTCTCACACTGGGCCCTACATTATGCTGCAAAATTTGTTGGTAGTCTTCAGACTTCATAATGCCATGCACACGGTCAAGCAGTCCAGTGCCAGAGGCAGCAAAGCAACCCCAAAACATCAGGGAACCTCCACCATGTTTGACTGTAGGGACCGTGTTCTTTTCTTTGAAGGCCTCTTTTTTTCCTGTAAACTCTATGTTGATGCCTTTTCCCAAAAAGCTCGACTTTTGTCTCATCTGACCAGAGAACATTCTTCCAATGTTTCTCAGGTAAGTTTTGGCAAACTTCAGCCTGGCTTTTTTATGTCTCTGGGTCAGAAGTGGGGTTTTCCTGGGTATCCTACCATAGAGTCCCTTTTCATTCAGACGCCGACGGATAGTACGGGTTGACACTGTTGTACCCTCGGACTGCAGGGCAGCTAGAACTTGTTTGGATGTTAGTCGAGGTTCTTTAGCCACCATCCGCACAATCTTTCGTTGAAATCTCTCGTCAATTTTTCTTTACCGTCCACATCTAGGGAGGTTAGCCACAGTGCCATGGGCTTTAAACTTCTTGATGACACTGCGCACGGTAGACACAGGAACATTCAGGTCTTTGGAGATGGACTTGTAGCCTTGAGATTGCTCATGCTTCCTCACAATTTTGCTTCTCAAGTCCTCAGACAGTTCTTTGGTCTTCTTTCTTTTCTTCATGCTCAATGTGGTACACACAAGAACAGAGGTTGAGTCAACTTTAATCCATTTCAACTGGCTGCAAGTGTGATTTAGTTATTGCCACCACCTGTTATGTGCCACAGGTAAGTAACAGGTGCTATTAATTACACAAATTAGAGAAGCATCACCTGATTTTTCAAAGGGTGCCAATACTTTTGTCCACCTCCTTTTTATGTTTGGTGTGGAATTATATCCAATTTGGCTTTTTGACCATTCATTTTGTGGTTTTCCATTGACGACAAATTAAATGAAGATATTATTACCAAATCATTTGTGATTGCAATCATTTTCTGGAAGAAATTGAGTATTATCTGACAGAATTGCAGGGGTGCCAATACTTTTGGCCAGCACTGTATTTGCATATGAAATTGAAGTCGAATACAATGGTGAAGGGCTTGGCTTCCTGCTTCACCATTCATGCTGCCACTAGTACTGCCTTCAGCTCAGTGGTCTTCAATAGGTCTGCTTTCTGCAGTGAGTCCAGTGGCTTGGTAAGTATAACACATTTTATTTTATTTTTTTTATGTGGGGAGAACTGGGTGGGGCAATAGGGAGTATTGCACTGTGTGTGAATAAAGACAAATTGAGCCTATGTAGTCTGTGTTTTTTGTGTAGTAGCTTAACATTTCCTTCTGTAGTATTTGTCATAATGTTTCTGTACAATCTGTATTGTTTTTCAGCTCCCTTGTGGCATTGTCTCTCATTCTTGCCATGTTGCTTTTCAAACCTGCCCCAATTTATATTTTGGATGAAGTTGATGCTGCCTTGGACCTTTCACATACCCAGAATATTGGCCAGATGCTTCGTACACATTTCAGACATTCACAGGTATGTTAAACAGTAGTAATTACTTTCCTCTTACTTCTTTCCATTTGTGGCCTTCGAGGATAGGTAAAGGCTGAACATGTTTGCCCGCATGTAAAACAATCCTGTATTTGAATCATCCTGAATGACTTCATTCTTGGGACTGAATACTCTTTAGTGCTGTTTTCAGTTACAAGTAGTCACAAAAGACCAGTACTGGAACTTCTTGAACTATGTGGGAAGGTATGGAATACTTGGACTTGAATAATAAAATTGTTCCAGGGAAGTTGAAGCTTCCCATTCTATATAAAGTGAAGTCTACTGAAAAGATAACTTTTTAAATGCTGGCGAGTAAATTTATCAAGGCTGTGAAGTCAGTCAGCCAAATTTTTTATTTATTTATTTTTTTTTTAAACGTTTCTCTGATTCCTCCATAAATGATTGACTGTTTGATAAATTCTCCTCTACAGTAAAGCAGGAACCTTTGGAAGCCGATTTATTTTCCCAGTCTTTTCGGGGCAAAGGGGGGGGAAAGGGGACAGAATTGGGCCAGTGGACAGCCCAGGAAACAAAAAAAAAAAAACCCCCCCCCCAACCAAAAAACCCCCCCACACAAAAAAAATCCCCCCCCCCCCCCCCCCCCCCCCCAACCCCCCCCCCCCCCCCCCCCCCCTGCGGGGGTGGGTGTTGGGGGGGGGGGGGAAAAATTTTTTAGAGCGGCGAACTTTTTTTTTTTTTGCCATTTTTCACTTCCCATAAAGATTTGATTCAGGATATGGTATGGAGATGACGCTGTATGGTTCTTTCTCCCAGAATAGATCCAATTTCCCACTCTGGTGGTTATTCCTTAACTATACATGGTTGCCAACTTTCAGGGGTGCTGCATGGGCGTGATGGTTGTAATCCTCCTGTTGACTCCTGTGAACCTCATCCATGCGCGTTTTAACAATCTCTTTAGCTTCCTCCATAAGCCAGCGGTGTTCAACAACCCAGTCTGTTATGGGTAGTGGGTTGATGGTGTCAGGGACCTTCATGTCAAGGTTTAAGTCTGAAGGAAGTTGACCTTGTCTTCCAAACATTAGATAAAATGGTGTGTATCCTGTAGATGTTTGGGGTGCGTTGTTGTTAATATAGGCCAAGTCCTTGATACGCTCAGGCCACTCAACGCCAGGTGTAACTGCGGCTGTTCTTAGCATGCCGATCACTTGATTTGCCTTCTCGCACATCCCATTCCCTTGAGGATGATATGCTGTGGTTCGCAACTTCTTGCAGTCATGGAATTGACACAGCTCATGGAACAATTGGGATTCACATGCCGATCCACGGTCGGTGAGGATTTGCTCAGGACAACCGTAATGGCGGACAAACTCTGCGTAGAAGATCTCAGCTGTAGTTCTCGCTGTAAGATCTCTGACGGCCACGATGACAAGGAGTAATGATCCACCAACGTCAGAGCGTAGCTGTAGCCGGAACATGTGAGACCCAACTTCACATGGTCCAGAGCAACAATTTCACACGGCTTTTAAGTCTTAATTGGATGTAAAGGGGCCTTCTCATCTCTTCGACCTTCCTTGGTGATACTACAGGCGGGACACTCTCGATACCAACTCTCAATGTCATTCCTCATTCCAACCCAATAGAAGCGACAACGGATGGTAGCTTCGGTCTTTTGTACCCCAAAGTGACCGGACCTGTCATGATATGCCTCAATTATCATCTGTGTGTCTCTTCTTGGTATGAGGATCTGATGAACCCTTTCACCCGTGACAGGATCAATAGTGTTTCTAAGAATAAGGCCTCGTTGGACAAACAGGTGCTTCCTCGGTCGCAAATGGCGTCTTAATTCCACATCGTGAAGACCGCTCTTTACATGCGTTTGTATTCTTCCTGTAAGGAGGAAATCTGACAACTCTCTGAGAATTTTGCTCTCTTCTTGGAACATTTTCCACAGAGATGGCTCCTGGAGGGAATCGGCAGCTGTTTTCGCCACAGATTCTCCTTCTATAGGGACACCAATAGAACTCTGTTGAGAGAACTTGTTGTAGAATGGTGGCATCTCCAACTCTTCCCAGATGTCGCCTCTGGGTGGTTTTTCTCCCACAGGCAACCTTGAGAGTGCATCAGCATTAGTGTTGGCCTTGCCACTGCGAAACTTGACGGAGAACTTGAACAACGGTGGACCTCAAGACTAGCGAATTACAAGGGCTCCCAGTCGAGCAGTGTCCAGATGCGCCAACGGATTGTCTTTAAACTTCTCTGTCACGGCCCAGACAAGCGCCAGAAGTTCGAGTTTGAAAGAACTATAGTTCTGGTCATTCTTCTCCACGCCTCTGACTCCTGCTGACGTAGGCTATGACTCGCTCTTTGTTGTCCTGGACCTGGGACAACACTGCACCAAAACCTTGGTCACTTATGTCTGTGTACAAACGGAATGGCTGACTGTAGTCGGGATAGAGCAGAATTGGTGGTTGCATCAGAAGTGCTTTGAAAGGCTTCCTCTTAACGCGCTGTCCAGTCTACCGGAAGCTTTCGGTTGTAGTTTTCTCTGGGATAACCTTGCAACAACTCGTTCAGACGCTCAGCTACTTGGGCGAAGTGTGGCATGAAACGCCGGTAGTAACCTGCGAATCCCAGGAAGCTTCGGACTACTTTGACGGTAGTTGGTCTTCGCCAGTTCTGGACTGCAGTGATCTTTTCCAGATCAGGTTGGATACTTTGTGCGCTCACGACATGTCCAAGATAATGAACTTGGCGTTTCAACAGGTAGTACTTGGAGGGCTTCATCTTTAGACCGTGCTTTCTAAGTACCTTGAATACCTTGGACAGGTGACTAAGGTGTTCTTGGTATGTCCAAGAGAATACAATAACATCATCCAGGTACAGAAGCACATGCTAGAAATTCTCATGGCCGAGGCACCTCTCCATAAGCTGTTGGAATGTGGCGGGGGCATTGCATAGCCCAAATGGCATGCTATTGAATTCAAAGAGTCCCATCAGGGTCGTAAACGCAGTCTTCTCACGATCTTCAGGCGCCATAGAGACTTGCCAGTATCCACTCCTTAAGTCCAGGGTCGAGAAAAAGGTAGCTGATTCCAAGGCTGTTAGAGATTCCTCAATCCGCGGCAACGGGTATGCGTTTTTGTGCGTGACGTTGAGTTTACAATAGTCCACACAAAATCGCAGGGTGCCGTCTTTCTTTTTGACAAGGACTAGCGGGGCTGCCCAGGGGCTGTTACTCTCCCAGATGACATCAGTATCTCGCATCTCTTAGATCAACTTTTTCACTGGTTGGTACATCGCTGGTGGTATTGGACGGTGACGCTCCTTGATTGGATGGTGATCGCCAGTCAGGATGCGGTCGTATGGTCGTGGTCTTGCCAAAGTCCAATGGGTGTTTGCTGAACCCCTGTTGGTAACGCTTGGCCACATTGCGGACCCCATTGATGTGATCTATAGGGGTATTGGCGTCTCCCACGTTCAATTCATCCCACCAGGGCTTTGTGGCTCCATTCTGAATGTTCGGATCAGCAGCTTGGGTGGAATACTGTATGGTGGAAGAATCACCAGAGAGAATGTCTTCAGGTGCTAACCGTTGTAGCAGGGCCACAGAGTGGAACTTGTGGAGGTTCACGGGAGCATCGCTCAAGTTGACTAAGCGGACAGGAAAACGTCCATTGGAAACTGTGACAAGGCTGCGGGCAGCCATGACAAGTGGTTGGCCATCTACCTGTATTGGTTGTAGCAAGGCCTCATAGTCCTGATTTTCTATGCTCGGACGGGCACGGCACCACACCATAGTTTCTGTTCCAGGCTGTAGGGTTACTGGACGGGTGTCTTGGATACGGACTCGACCAATTTCACTTTGTTTGTTGGCGAACTTGTGTTGGGCGTTGAGTACACGAATGGCCCGCTGAATGGTCTGGTTACTGGGAGAAGCTGTAAGTAGAGAGACATGCAAGGCATCCAACACTTCTGCAAAGCAATGGCGTAAAACATTCATGACTAATATTACAACTGCAAACCTCTCATCTTCTACATCAGTGACAGGGTGTAATTGTCTAGGCAGTTTCAAGTCCCCAATCTGGATAGTGGGTTCCCAATAACCCTGATGTGGTATGGGCTGTCCATTGCTGGTACACAGATTTATCCATGTGTCAGGCATTCTATTAAACACACGTAAGTCCCAATGTTCAAGGAACGCCTGCTTGCGCAGGGTTGTTACCTGAGATCCAGTGTCCACCAACGCTGTCAGAGGGACGCCGTTCACCCAGTTTGTGATGTTTGGGCAGGCTGAGACGAAGCGTGATAATGGCACTGAAGATTTACTTGGGCCCTTCTTCTTTCCTCCCGAGGTATGGCCCGCTGCCTCGGGGGTGGCCCGTTTAACTGAAAACACTGAGGTCTGGTGTGTCCATACCTATGGCAATGGGTACAGTAGGGCCTTTCACTCTGCGGAGGTTTCACTGAAGACTGACGTCTGGGTGGTGGCTCAGGTGACATGTTGAGACTTCGCAAAGGATCACTGGACGATGAAGACGGTTGGGTCAGACGATCTAGACGGACGTGATCTGCTCCATGGCATGGGTCAGATGATCCATTCGGGCCAGAAGATCGTCTCTGGAGTCCACTGGTGTAGTCTGCACAGCTTGGGCAGGAGGTGAGGTACTCAGAGGTGGTGGCAGGACAACTGGAGCGATACTTGCAGAGGGTCCAGGTGAGGGAGCACAGATGACTGGGCTCGGCTGGGGCTGCTCCTGTCCCAAGACCTGGATGGCAAGGGCCTTGAAGTCACCAAACATGATGCTGGGATGTTGTGCCCCTTCTATGAATCGGTCAAGCAAGATTTTATCAGAGTCCACATTTTCACGTGGATCCACTTGCACCACAGCTCTGAATGCCTCTTGGAGGGATAAAGCCTAGTCCCTCAGGGTCTCACCAGGTAATTGTCGTCTGGAAAAGAAGCGCATCTTGACTTCGGAGACAGATCGCACGTCAAAGTTCACCTGGCGTTTGTCCAGAATTTGCCCAGGGGTTCTTTTGTCAGAGGCAGGCCAGGATTTGACCTCCCTAGCTGCAGCACCCTCAAGCTGGCCCAGCAGGATCTGTATCTGCTGCTCTGAATTCAGAGGATAGAATTGGAAGAGAGACAGCATCTTCTCACGAAAGTCTCTGAGGGCATGTGCCTCCCCTTTGTAGCACGGCAGCCATGGTGAAATGGCATGGAGAATGGTAGGTTGGACGCCATGGGCACTTCTGGATCACTAGAAACAGATGGCACAAAGTCACTTTGCTCAGTCATGTTGTTTACAGGTATGACTGAAATTAGGTTGCCATCTCTTTTAAGAAACTCAACTGCTTGCAGGCAGGGAATGGAGACTGCAGCTTTGAAAGCTGGCCCTTTAAGAACACTGTAGCTATTAACAAAGTCACTCTAGATGTAATGCAGGCTGACTGGGTGCTCCCCCTCTTTAATGGTGGCACTCCCCACGGACACTGTACACGGAAAACACTCGCTGGGGCTGTGGGAGGACTGAAGACAAGGACAGGGAGGCACAGTACTCACTGACAGCAGCTGCAGCGTGGACCAGAGGTCAGTGATGTGGCTTCATAGAGTCAGAAATGGCGCTGGCAGGCTTGCCTTTCACTTTCACCTCCTTGTATGGGTGCACTGGAGCGTTGCGCTGAGCATTCTTGGCTCTCCTAAGATGGCGACAGATGGGACTTCCAGTCTCATGGGCAGTGCTGAAAATCTCCCGCACTTTTTGCAAGGTACAGTTAACCCTTTTGTGGGCGTTCTTATACAGTGATGTGGCACAACAAAGTAGTCCTGGGCCTTTTAACTCTTCCAGGGCTGTAACACACTGAGAGGACAGTCTTTAGGGCTTTCTTCAGGGATATAGGGCTCCCCCTCTTTGTGACAAGCACTCTCAGGGAACAAACTTGACAGGATCTTCTGAATAGCTGGAGTAGGTCAACTCTCCAAATCTTCCTGGGCCTGTCTAGAACTTGAGAGATACCTGCACAAAGCTCACTGTTTTCTTCACAGCACATCACACTTATCTCCTTACCTCCTCCTCCTAACACTCCACACTTCTAACTCCTCACACAGGACCTTCCTGAAGGGGTGTTACCATGGGGACCCAGTGATCAGATGACTCCTCCCCTTTACCCAGGTGATGTCCTCTCATTGGACATTTGGTTCAATCCTATGGGAGGTGTAATGCATGTATGAGGCCCACTAGGTGGCGCTGTGATGTGAGACTCAGAATCCCAGCCTTGTCACACCAGCTACAAACCAACAGGAAATAAGGCAATGCAGTTATAACAGAGATCACCCTCAGCCAGCTCTGGTATTCCACACATTGACAAAAGGACTCAATAAAACACATGGATTTTTGAGCATTTCTATGGACACAATTCACCTCCCTCCATCAGACTAACTCCAAACCCCAAACTCTACCCTTTGGCTTTGTGTAGCATCTTGTTGGTGTTGTGCTGTGGTCTGTATCCGGAGATTCCTGAAGGAGCCTCTGTGCTTTGAAAACATGAAAATGTAATTTTTCTAGTTAGCCAATAAAAGGTATAATACGTACAAAACTTTTTGACACAAAAGTATCAAATATGGGATGATTTTTTTTTAATTTCTGACTCTTGTTACACTATTTTTCCCTATGCTGCTTTACGTTTTGTAAAGGATTAACACAAAATGGAGAAATGTGTATTGCTTTTCTTTGAAATGGAATGTGTAATATTCCCAGTTCATTTGCATTTATGCAGATAAGTTATTATAATTTTTGTTTATTTGCTTTTTAAGCGCTTTTGTTTATTTGCTATTTTGTTATATATTGTTAGTGTAACTAAACTTTCCCTTGTTTCTGTATTGAGCTGTTTCTGCCTCTCACTGAATGTTACTGTGTATGGAGTACAGGGCTGTGTAACATGTAGAGAAAATGAGTGGGGAAGGGCCATTTTAAACAGTTATATCTTGGACCCTATAAAACGTACAAACTTGCTTTTGGTGTCATATGCTTTAGATGCTATCTAAATTATTTCCAGAGCTATCATTGGTTGAAAACAGTCGGGATTGGGATATTTATATGCTGCTGCTGCATAATATGAGATATAAAAATTCCTATTTCCAGAGATCTCACTGGTTGAAAGCAATTTATATAGCACTGTATCCTTAGAGAATCTCCTTTCATATGACTCCAAAAGCAAGTTTGTATCTTTTTAATAATGTTCGAGATATAACTTGTTTTCTCTACATTTTACAGCCCATACACACCTGTACACAGTAACACTGAGTGAGAGGCAGGAACAGTTCTCAATACAGAAGAGAGGGAAAGAGTGAAAAAATGCAGGATTTCACAGAAATGATCCAGAACTTAGGTAATAAAGTATATTATAACATTTATTAATGACAAATACTGTCAAATTTAGAAGCTGTCTGAAAGTTTAGTTACACTTTAACACTTGACTTAGCCACTTTACATGACTAACGCATTATGGACCCTTCTCTCAAAGTTCATAGTCGTTTCCCTGAAAGATGGAATGTTTAACAACGCCAATGTCCTCTTCAAGACTAAGTTTGTGGATGGAGTGTCTACAGTTGCACGGTTTGCACAGAATCAAAATGGAGGAGCGTCCACCGGTCAGCAGCGATCAGACAAGATTAAATCTAAAGAGAAAAGAAACCGGATGCAAGTAGATGCATAAGCATAAGTATAAGCAGAGACTTTTAATGTACCATACAGTCAAAGTGTGTGGATCTATATAACTTCAATACTTCAGGCTCCATAACATTCCCCTTGTATTTAACTTCGTCTCTTAGAATTCCTTAAGATGTGTTCTTTCCTCACTGTATATATTTTCTTATTATAAGGGGGAATATGTGTAATGTATTACACTATGAACTTGAAAACCTATGAAAGCGAATGGATTAATTTTAACTAAGATTTTCTTAAAAAAAATATAATTTGCTTTTCACCTGTCAATAAAACAGGGCAGTCTGTAATTTTTGTGAGTGTTTTATACTGGTAATTTCTACAGGCATCATATTCTCTATTTGTATGAATAAACTCTGAAAAAGCTTGTTCTTCCAGATGAGTGGTGTGTAACTGGTAGGCAAGTGAGGTAAACACCTAGTGGCTGGTACCACAAGTGCAAATAAAATACTGAGCACATCCTGTCAGACTATGGGATGGTTTGATGGGTTGTGAATGCAAGTTTCACAGCAGGGTTGAAAATGCAACATGCACTGGCACTTGGATTTCTGCTGTAGTGGATCCTCACAATCTGAGAGTTCGCCCAATGTTGGAGTGCTAATCCTTGTATCTGCTGATGTAGAAACTGCAAGTCTGTGTTGTTTGGGTGGCACAAATACTCATGACTACACTTACAGTGGGTACGGAAAGCATTCAGACCCCTTTAAATTTTTCACTCTGTTTCATTGCAGCCATTTGCTAAAAGCAAAAAGTTAATTTTATTTCTCATTAATGTACACTCAGCACCCCATCTTGACAGAAAACCCCCCAGAAATGTAGATATTTTTGCAAATTTATTAAAGAAAAACTGAAATAGCACATGGTCATAAGTATTCAGACCCTTTGCTCAGTATTGAGTAGAAGCACCCTTTTGAGCTAGTACAGCCATGAGTCTTCTTGGGAATGATGCAACAAGTTTTTCACATCTGGATTTGGGGATCCTCTGCCATTCTTCCTTGCAGATCCTTTCCAGTTCCGTCAGGTTGGATGGTCAATGTTGGTGGACAGCCATTTTCAGGTCTCTCCAGAGATGCTCAATTGGGTTGAGGTCAGGGCTCTGGCTGGACCAGTCAAGAATGGTCACAGAGTTGTTCCGAAGCCACTCCTTTTTGTTTTTTGTTTTTATTTATTTATTTTTATTTCAATAGATTTTTATTGGTTTTTCAAAACAAAGAAACAGTAAAACATAATCAACAGTCTAGCAACAGATGTATGATGTAGAGAACAACCAAGGATATCAATGTGAACAGAAGGCACATCATTGAGACACACAATTTTGTACAAAGATACCAAAGCGACCGAGACTGTAAGGGGGGAAGATGGGGTGTGAAAGATCCTCAGTGCGCCAACACCGCGTTGGCCCACACCTGAGTCTTCTTTCATAAAAAACCACACTCACCGCCAGTGAGTGCTGGGTCCACAAGATAAATACAAGACAAGCTTTCTAAATTTTATATATTTATTAACCCCTAAATGGGTCGGTATTAACATCTAACACATGCAGTTCAGAACAGATATGCAGATGTATGCAAGCATTAACAGTTACTAGTTACAATATACAGTGCAATAAAATAAAAGGGAATAAAAGTGAAATAATTACTTTACCACACATCTCCTTGATGTGGTTCTGTAGTCCAACACTCACACATGCTCTGGTATGTGTGAATAACCAGTGGAGGCTTCTAGCAGCAGCATTCCAGCCTGCCTGCTCATCGCAGTATATTCCAATAGTCTCTCTGTAGTCTCATCAAAGTATTCTCCTTGTAGTCTCTGCCCAATCTCCTCCCACTGACCTCTTACCTCATCTTTTATACCCTTGATTATACCACCCAGAATGAGGTCACCGGCGACGGCAAGTCTGATTGATTAATGCACTCAAGTCCAGATCCTTTGTAAGGAGTCGAGACCAAGTGAAATGATACAATGTTATCAACCATGTCTGATCTACCAGCCCAGGCTGCACAATGCATGTTTATTTGATCACTCAGGGCTGTGTATGATTTCAATGGAGCCATTCTGGGATGGATACAAAGCCCTGTTGTTATATTGGTGCCACTACTGACCATATACCTAGGATTAGGGCTGCGCACATTATGAGTACATGGAACTTACAGGGAGATACGATACCCAGAGATCAAAATACGTCTTTGAGTCATAGCCATATTTAAGCGGAATCATCACATGGGGGGAGTTACACATAACTGGGATAGGTAAGGTAAGACATGCCCATCGACACAAACATTAGTACCTAAAGAAATAACTAAGATAGAAATAGATTATATATAATACAGGACCAGCTGCGCCAGTCCAATCAAAAGAAACGAGGCACTCCTCAGGACACCAGAGGCGGATAAACTGTAATCCACTTCACCCAGACTGAAATTTATCCCGTCCGCCATTCCTGCTAGCATACAATCGGCAATTAGTGGTCGCTATCGATATCAGTTCAGACAAGGATGGGCAAGTGTCGGTCTTCCACTTGTGGGCTATCAACAATCTTGCGGCTCCAAGGACCTGACATATAACAGTCCTATTACTGTGTGGAACCAAGCAAATGCCAAGCAACAGCAAGGCTAACCCAGGGGAGGGAACAAGATCAGAACAAAAAAGTCTATTAATCAGTGAAAAGACTGAGGACCAAAAGGGGCGTATAGTCGGGCAATGCCAAAAAATATGAAATGGCGAGCCCACTTCGCTGCAACCTCTCCAGCTGTTAGGATAGAATTTTGCCAGGCAGAGTGGGGGGGGGGGGTGTAATACCAGCGCAAGAGAAGTTTGTTAAACTGTTCCCAGTGAGATGCACACACAGTGGAGCATTTCGCCCATTGAATCGCCTCGTGCCACTGATGTACATCAAACTGGCAACCGAGATAGTCTTCCCACTGCAGGATTGACTTAGTCTTCTGGAAGGTACAATCCAGAATCAAGGCCTTATAAAGAGTTTTAGTCTTGACAACAGATTGGGGAGAGGACAGAGCTAAAAGATCGACTGCCAGCTGTGGCTGCTGTGAGGGGTGCTTATTCAGATAAGAGACCAATCTATTATATGTTAATTCTTCAGAAGCAGGAAGGCTGAATTTTTCCCCAAGCATTACAAATGGTGCCAGGCCCTTGTCTAGATATAGATCAGAAACGGACCGGACTCCACACCTGTTTCATACGTCCAGAGATATATGGGGTATTTTATGTGAGCGTACAGACAGAGGAGTATTGAAAGACACCCTAGGTATAGAATTGTCATTAACAGCACATAGCGAATCCCAAGCTGCCATAGTGGCAGCAACTGCAGGGGGTGTAGAAGACGGCATGCCGCCCGAGCCCCTTAAAGAAAGCAAACGGTCCTTCCAGTTGGTCACCTGTGCTAAATGGGATTCCATAGTAGGCCACAGCTTATCATGGCTAGTGGTGAGCCAATATCTAAGTTGTCCCAATACAAAAGCGGTGTGGTAGCTATACAAATTGGGAACTCACATCCCTCCGTGAGCCCTATCCTTTGCCAGTATAGAAAAAGCAACTTTTGGCTTACGTTTACTCCAAATAAAGCTTGACATTTGTTTATGGAAGTCATTAACGACATGGCGAGGAATAGGGACCACTAGCATGTGTAAGTAATAAAGAATTTTTGGAAGGATCAGCATTTTATATAGAACTATTTGACCCATCCAGCTGTTCTCAAACCTGGCCAGGGCAGTAAGTTCTTGCTGTATAGAGGACAATAGCCCCGGGAAATTTGCCTTAACCAATGACCTAGGGTTAGCTGTAAGTTTAATGCCTAAATATGGTATAGGGTGGGGACACCATTGATAGGGGGAAGTGTTTTTAACGTGTTGGAGAAGCATTCCCGAAATATTCATCCCCAATAATTGGGGCTTAGCCTCGTTAACTTTATAATATGACATGTCTCCAAAGTCAGATAAAAGTGACACAGAGGCAAGCGTGGTACTCGTATAGGTAAGCGAGAGGATCACATCGTACGCAAATAAACTAATTTTATGGTCGCTAGACCCCAATTGAATGCCTGGAATATCCGTGCTTGACCTGATAGCTTCCGCCAAGGGTTCCATTACGAACGAGAAAATTAAAGGTGATAGGGGGCACCCCTGCCTAGTGCCGTTCGAGATGGAGAAGAGCCGGGACAGCACCCCATTCGCCAAAACCCGAGCGGATGGCGTGGAGTACAAAGCAGAAATGGCAGTGAAGATAGGACCTTAAAAATCAAATTTATGTAAAACCTCGGAAAGATAGCCCCAATGTACCCTGTCAAACGCTTTCTCCGCATCCAGAGAAAGGAGCAGAGAAGGCATCCGACCGACACGGGAAGCTGCGACTAGCGCGATCACCCGCATCGTTCCATCAGGAGCTTGCCTCCCCTTAGTGAAGCCAACTTGGTCGCCTCTTATAAGTTGTGGCAGAATATCTAACAGGCGGTTAGCAAGCACCTTCGCATACAATTTAACATCTGCATTTAACAATGATATGGGGCGATAATTCGAAGGGGAGGAGACCTTTCCAGATTTTGGGAGAGTTATAATGGTTGCAGAGAGCATCTCCGAGGAAAACCTGCCTAGAGACATAGCTTGGTTAAACACTTCAGTTAGGTGTGGAAGGGGAAGAGGCTTAAAGATTTTATTCCACCGAAAACTCGTCCAGACCAGGGGACTTATTGAGTTTCAGGTTATCTATTGCCTTCTCAACCTCCGAGGGAGTCATGGGAGAATTCAAAGACAACAACTCAGTAGATGAAACAGAGGGCAAAGACAGCGAATTCAAAAACTCGTTTATGCGAGAGCAAGAAGGCTGCGGGGTTCCCGGGTCATCTTTCAAATTATATAGTTCCTAGTAAAACCTACTAAATTCATAAGCTATATGCTGCGTGTGATAAAGTTTTGAGTTAGAGGTTCTATCTATCAAAAAAGGGATCTTAGATTTAATTCTCGCTGCCTTGACTCTTCAAGCCATTAATTTACTTGCTTTATTAAACGAGCAATAGTAAAATGCTTTAAAGCGTTTAGAATGTTTTTCAAAATTTAGTAGCAAATGATTGACAAGATAAGCCCTTGCTTTCTTGAGAGAAGTCAATATAGAGGGATCGTGGGACTGCTTATGCTGACATTCCAGCCTAGCAATAGAGCTCAAGAGCTCCTGCATGGCCTGCGCTCGTTTACGTTTAAAATGAGCTGCATGTTGAATAAGAAGGCCCCTAACATAGGCTTTATGAGAGTTCCATAAACAAAATTTATCAGCCACTAAAGGTGATGTCAACATATAGTTTCTCTGACACCTGCTGTAAGGACATAACATAGGTGTTGTTGTTTTAGCTGTGTGCTTAGGGTCATTGTCTTGTTGGAAGGTGAACCTTCAGCCCAGTCTGAGGTCCAGAGCACTCTGAAAGAGGTTTTCTACCAGGATATCTTTGTACTTGGCCGCATTCATCTTTCCTTCAATTGCAACCAGTCATCCTGTCCCTGCAGCTGAAAAACGCCCCCATAGCATGATGCTGCCACCACCATGTTTCACTGTTGGGATTGTATGGGGCAGGTGATGAGAGTGCCTGGTTTTCTCCACACATACCGCTTAGAATGAACGCCAAAAAGTTCAATCTTCGTATCATCAGACCAGAGAATCTTAATTCCCATAGTTTGGGAGTCCTTCATGTGTTTTTTGGCAAACTCTGTGCAGGCTTTCATATGTCTTGCACTGAGGAGAGGCTTCCTTTGGGTCACTCTACCATAAAGCCCCGACTGGTGGAGGGCTGCAGTGATAGTTGACTACTGCATCTCTAGAGCTCAGCCACAGTGATCTTCGGGTTCTTCTTTACCTCTCTCACCAAGGCTCTTCTCCCACGATTGCTCAGTTTGGCTGGACAGCCAGGTCTAGGAAGAGTTCTGGTCGTCCCAAACGTCTTCCATTTAAGGATTATGGAGGCCACTGTGCTCTTAGGAACCTTCAGTGCTGCAGAAATTATTTTGTAACCTTGGCTAGATCTGTGCCTTGCCACAATTCTGTCTCTGAGCTCCTTGGGCAGTTCCTTTGACCTCATGATTCTCATTTGCTCTGACATGCACTGTGAGCTGTGAGGTCTTATATAGACAGGTGTGTGCCTTTCCTAATCAAGTCCAATCAGTTTAATTAAACACAACTGGACTCCAATGAAGGAGTAGAACCATCTCAAGGAGGATCAGAAGGAAATGGACAGCATGTGAGTTAAATATGAGTGTCACAGCAAAGGGTCTGAATACTTATGACCATGTGATATTTCAGTTTTTCTCTTAATAAATTTGCAAAAATATCTATTTGTTTTTTTTTTCTGTCAAGATGGGGTGCTGAGTGTACATTAATGAGAAATAAAATGAACTTTTTCATTGCAGCCATTTGCTAAAAGCAAAAAAGAGTGAAAAATTTAAAGGGGTCTGAATACTTTCCATACCCATTGTATATTCCCCAGGAAATTCTTGTTTTTCTTAACTGTTCATTATGTCATTCCTTTATTATCCTTTAAAAATGTAAGCGTAAATGGACTGGTAGTCTGACTATTCACCTACTTAAGGGGATGTGTCCTTCCAGTCTCTCACCGTTGGCATCGATTGATTAGTGCTACATTGCCATGTTTAACAAAGAGTATGAACATGAAACGTTCCTGTATTAACCTCCTGGAGGCACTGGAAGGCTGTATTTTAGTAAACACTTGCATTCCTCATAAAATAAGTAATACTGAATAATTTTTCATATAATTTTGTTTTGTGCTATTCCTCTGTTGATCCTCCTAGAAATCTATTTACAGACTTAGAAGTTTTAGGATTACAGTTTATATGGAGCAGCGATTCCCAACTGGAAGAGACCCGTGTTGGGTGTTGCAACAATCCAGTGGGGAAATGGCGGCACTACCCCTTTTAACTACATGGGCACATTATTAGTTGCCTGAGGGACATTACGTGCCTGGGGGGCTACTAGAGAGCATTATCTTGGGACCATTGGGAAGAATTATGTATCTGAGGGTCCCTAAGGGAGGGAGGAAGTATAGATTGCGTGTTAGGCCACTAAGGGAACTTTATGCTGGTAAAAGGTGAATTTTTGTATGTGTTGGGGGAAAGTATAGGATGGTGTAGCTTTGAGGGTGCATTCACATGATGGAGTTACAATTGCATCAAAACTGCAATGGGAAAATGCATGCAGTTTTCTAACTTTTTACAAGTGGTACAAATTTATGTTCCAGCTATAACTCAAAAACTGCGCTAAAAGAATAGAAATATATTTTCTCACTTATTTCATTGGGGACACAGCGCCATGGATATAGACCTGACACTAGGAATTCCAAAAGATGTCGACTCCGCCTCTGGGCTATACCTTCTTCACAGACACAATGCTAGTCAGTTTTAACCTAGTGTCCGTAGTAGGCAGACACGACCTGACCTCAGCTCTTTCTGTCTTATGCTAGGTTCACAAAAAGGATTCCAAACGGGTACACAGATTAGTCACTGAATTTTTGGGAAGAAAAAAAAAAAACTGTTCCGTTTTTGACCAATCCGTTTCCACCTTTCCCCCCCCACCCTTTCATTCTGCACAGAGGGAAAAATGGATTGCAAAACGAACACAAACTGATTACGCTCTATTTGTAATCCGCTCTCCATAGACTTCAATGTTTAAAAAAAAAGTGTATGCCACACTAGTTGCTCCAACCTGTGGACGCTGCACTCTGTTAAGAGTGCCTCATCAGTCACCCATTCCCCACTACCACATCGGTGGCTGGAATGATGGTGAACACACTATCATGTGCGAGGTACCCTGAAGGGGTCACCCTGCTGCGCCTGAAGACAGCGGATCAGGTAAGTACCTGAAGACTCTAAACAACGCCACCCAGCCCTACCGTGGTACTTTATCCAGGGTCCCAACCTTTCTGCCCATTTTCCCTTCTCCTTTGGCCCATGGAGCTGAGTGAATAAGCCCCCTTTTGTTTTCCCACAGAGGTGCTTTCCTTAGTGGTGGTTCCTGTTTTTTCTTTCGGGGGCCCCATATTCAGGCCCCAGCTCCTTCTTGTGCCCCCACTTGCAGCATCTACTTGAGTCCGGCTTCTCTGGGATCTAGGCTGCCCTTGTCCAGCCCCTCTAATTGGCTTATACCGAGAAAGTAGAAAAACAGACAGCGCAGAGCGCTAATCATGTAATACAGTAAGGGTATACATTTAAATAAGGGTTATCTATCAATTGGCTGCTCACCTTTCTTGGTTGTGGTCAGTAGACAACCACTCTTAAGGCATGTAAAATAAAGGTGGATTTCCCAATTGGCCTCTTGGAGCTGGGTACAAGTCAGGATAATCCAGATAGATGCAACAATTGAGGCAAGAGAGCGCTGGTCCAACTTGACAAAATCTTTATTCCAAATAGGTGTAACACACAATGTGTTCCGGGCGAAAACCCTTTCTCAAGTGTGTATCATCATTCGATATATATATGTGTGTGTATTATATATATATATATATATATATATATATATATAAAATTTTTAATTATAAAAATTTTTTTTTTTTGGGTCCCCTGTCACCATGTCCTCTCATGGTGAGCTACCCGCCCCTCCCAGCGCTGCCACGTCTCTTATGTGCGCCAGCTGTAATAAAAAGTTGCCATGTGGTCAGCCTAAGCCCATGTTTGCACTCTGCTTTCTGCCAAAGCCATGCAAGACCGTCCCCCGGATTGGGTGACATCCTTTAATCAGGCCACAGGTGACCTTGCCAGACTTAACCAGTCTGGTGGAAACTCTGGAATGGCTGCCTGCCCAGATTGTCGCTCAGTCAGTGTTCTCTAGACCTCCGGGCGCCCTCAGTGTTCCTGTTCCAGCTTTAGAAGCCATTCTTGCTAGAGAACTAGGCAATCTTCCTACAGGTCAAAGTCCTCAAACCCGTAGAGGGCCACAGCTCCATTCCCACTGGCGAAACCTTTGTCTTTCTACTGGTCATCTACTTCCACCACCGTTGCCGCCCTCCTCTTGTCTTCACCAACCTTTGGGCATTTGACTATATCTTGAAGGAGTAATGGCTTCCACTGGAAGTCTGACGTTCTTTATCCTTTTCCAGACCAGTGTGGCTCTAGGTGGTCAGAGTGTCCCCTTCTAAAATCGTGGATGCCACAATAGTAGGCTCTCCCATGATACTATGCTGCCGTTAGCAGACGCCACCTCCCTCAACGATCACTTGGACGAGAGGGTGGATGCTCTCACCAAGCTGTCATTTATAGCAGCAAGGCATGCATTTGCTGGGCCAAATAGCTCCAAACGGGTCTCTACCATGAAGTTCCCCTCCAGGACAATCAGCTGCTCATCTCTCAAATCCTGAACACATCCAAGTACCTGTGCAATGCTTTCCTGGAAGCAGCTCGCCATTCTGCCACGGCGGCCGGCAATGCTGTGGCAATCTGCCGTACTGTTTGGATCCATTCATGGAATGCTGACTCCGCCACTAAGAAGGTGGTCATGGACCTTCTCTCTGGACGAACAGGGCTGGCTTTTTGGTAAAGACCTAAAAAAGCTCATCTCTGAGGCTCCAGGAAGAAGAAGCTCTCTCCTCCCCCAAAGGCGTCCTAAGCGCCAGCCGCTCTCAGCAATTTCTTTCCTTTTTGTGGCTCCACTGCTCGTTGCGGAGGACAGTTTTCCCAGGACTTGCGCTCCAAGAAGCCCTCTTTGTAGCCTAGGCTTGCCTAGCAATTCTTCACCATGTTCTCCAGGCCTTCCTCTTCCAAGCCCTTCTCTGCATGGTCTTTCCCCACTCGGGACTCTTTGGGTGAGGGGGATGGCTGCTCTCATTCCAGATCATCTGACTTGCCAGCATCGACAATGCCTGCCTCATCAGGCTACTCCAGAGTTCTTCTCACTTCCAAACGGAAGTTTTTTCCCATCCACTTTGCCTTCTTACCCCGCTCAAGTGGCCGCCTTTCTTCAGGCCATTTCAACACTCAAGTAGCAGGGCGTCATTGTCCCATTCCCGCTTCAGAGCGTTTCTGGGGTTTTGATTCCAATCTGTTCAGAGTTCCCTAGAAGGACTGATCTCTGTGCCTCATCCTGGACCTGAAGGGGCTCAACAGGTTGTCTATATCCACAGGTTCCGCATGGAATCCTTGCGGTTGGTGGTTGTTTACCTGGACACTGGCGACTTCTGCGACGCTTACCTCCACTTTCCCATTGCGATGTGTTATCAGTGTTTTCTTTGTTTTGTGGGATTGTGTCATTTTCAGCTTGTCGTGCTCCCCTTCGGACTGGCCTCTGCCCGAGTATTTACCAAGGTGATGGCGTTTCTCATGGCCATCCTCAGTACCAGAGTAGTTGCTGTGATTCCATACTTAGTCATGGAGGGAGCTTCCACTACGAGGTCGTCTGACAACCTGACCAGCTTGTGGATCACCCTGGATCTTGTTGTCTTGGCTGGATCATTAAGAAAAAGTCCTGTCTTGTGCCTTCTCAGGGCATGGAATTCCTGGGCATGATCCTCGACATGCACCAGGGCAAGATTCTCCTCCCGGAGTCGAAGATCCTGGCCCTTCGGTCCAGTGTGTCCCGCCTTCAGAGGAACTCTCCATGCTCTCTTCAGTTCTGCATGTGGGTCCTGGGCATGATGGTCTTGAACTTCGAGGCTGTCCCTTTTGCTCAGTTCCACTTGCATCCTATGCAATTGGCGATTTTTGGCCTGCAGGAAAAGTCTCTGTCCAGCCTCGACTACCTGGTTCTCTTGCCTCCTCTGTTTCATCAAGAGCCTTTTTGGTGGCTCTGATCCCCAGGAATCTCTCAGGGAAAGTCCTTTCTTCCCCTCTGTTGGTAGGTGATCTCCACCAACGCCAGTCTTTCCGGCTGGGGAGCAGTCTTTGGTGCTTTGACCTTTCAGGACCTGTGGTCCAAGGCAGAGTCCTCCCTCCAGATCAACCTGCTGGAACGGAGGGCCATCTTCCTAGCTGTCTCATTGGACCCATCTCTTCCAAGGCATCTGGCCAGAGTCCAGACCGACAACTCCACTGCGGTTGCCTACTTGAACCATCAGGCCGCATGACTCCTGGTGCCCCCCTTTTTAGAAGCCTCCTGCTCTCTTCTTTGGGGCGGAGCGTTCCAGCGGTCCATATTCCATGACAATTGGGCAGCAGACTAACCAAGCCTAGAAAAACTCAATCCGGGCGAGTGGTCGCTTCGTCCGAAGATCTCGGTGGAGCACACCTGACGTCGACCTCTTTGCCTCCAGTCTGAACCACAAGGTCCTCTCGAGCCATTGACGCGCTAGTGATTCCCTGGTCGGACTTTTGTCTTCTGTACCTGTTCTCTCCTCGGGTTCTCAAGACAGAGGGGTTCCAGCCATTCTGGTGGCTCTGGATTGGCCCTGCCGGGCCTGGTACACGGATCTCATGTTCCTGCTTGCGAATGCACCTTGGTCTCTTCCTCTGCAGGTCGACCTTGTCTCAAGGACTGCTGTTCCACCCCACCTTACCTCAGCTGAGTTTAACGACATGGCTGTTGAAGCCGAGGTTTTGAGGCGTCGTGGACCATGCTCAAGGCCCGGAAACCCCAATCAGCTAAGATCTACCATCGCATGTGGAAGGCTTATGTCCATTGATGGGAGAATAAGGATTTTCATCCACTCTCGCGTTGTCGTCCCCTGATCCTGGCTTTTCTCCAGTCCGGTCTGGATCAAAGTCTTGGCCTTTCTTTCCTTAAAGTACAGGTTTCTGCCCTTTCCATTCTTTTTCAGAAGACCCTGGCTTTTCGGCCTCAGGTAAAGACCTTCCTATAGGGAGCGTGACGGCTCACTCCACGAGAGCTATCTGAGCCTCCTGGGCTGTCTGATATCAGGCTTCTGCCGCCCAGGCCTCCATCCACACCTTCACTAAGTTTCAACAGATCCATACTGTGGCTTTTACCAAAGTCAGTTTGGGTCGTAAAGTTCTGCAAGTGCCTGTTTGCATGGCCGTGTAGTTCTGTCTGGTGCTGCTTTAGGACATCCCATGGTGCTGTGTTCCCCAGTGAAATAAGTGAGAGAAATAGATTCTTTTGTACTCTCTGTAAAATCCTGTTCTCGTATTCCCTGGGGGCCACAGACCTCACCCTTGTTAACTGTTGTGTTTGTCAGTTTAGTGTTTTTTTTTTTTTTTGCTTTTTGTGTCTCTCTCCTACCGTTGCGGTAATGACTAGCACACTGTCTGTGAGGGGGTATAGCCTGAAGGTGGAGCAGACAGCTTTGCCCATGAGCATATATTTTTTTCATTGAGTAGGGAACAAGTAGTCTAATGTATAAATCAATTGTGTAATAATGAACAGATAAATAAAAACATATTACCAAGGATTTGATAATAAAGATGATAATTTATAATAAAACACAATCAATTGACCAATTCCAAGTATGAAGCAGATTTATAGAATTTGTGCTGCTGTAGTATACAGGACCTCAAGTAAACCTGCAGCCATTATAAACCCATGTACAACTATCAATGTGAACTAGAACTATAAAAAGCCGAAAATATACTGGAGAACAGACTTCATGGAAATATTTATTTTAGATGTGGAATGATGCATGCTACAGCATAAATGTAATCTTGAATTCTCAAAATCCACGAAACATGTTTGGATGAGTTGCACAGGTTTTCATTTTATAGATATTAATTTAAATTCTCCAACTTCTTCTTGAGCAACAATCCTTTATCTCTCAGTTCTGGTCTGCTGTCCAGTTCCATAGTAGATAAAGATGTAATGAGTAGGCTTCTATTGTCTAAAGTAAGGCTTTCCCATTGTTCTGAGTCTGGAATAAATAATAATAATAATAATAATAATAATAATAATAATAATTAAAAAAAATGAAGTGGAGAGAAAAAAAAAATTCACGGACAACTATTAAATAAAAGTCAATTATGTACATAATAATCCAGCAAAATGTAATTAATGTGATAAAATACCAAATATATGTGCTGGCAAAAAAAACAAAACAAAATGCAGATTTGGGAGGGGTTAAGATGTTGTGGAGGAATGTAGAGCTGGCCCATATATTTAAGAGGGCAGTCATGTATGGCCTATTATGTTTTAATTGAAACTAGCACAGATTGTGGTTTTATGGATAGAATAAATGTTACGTTTTATTAATGTTTGTTATATTCTATGAAGTAGTGAATATGTGGCTCAAGTAAACCAAATGATTTGCTTATTTTGTCTTTTAATGTAAATTATATATTTCCCGAGGCTTCAACATGTACAATCAGTGCTCTCAAATTATGTCCATTACGCTTGCAGGACTTTTCTCTCCGCATTTTTCAAATAGAATGGGGAACAGAATCCTGAGCGCAGATTTGAACCCAGCCTTAGTAAATCATCTTCCAGTTACTCACTTCACCTACGTACCTTCAAGTTTCTTTAGAAGTATTTCTATTACAGTGATGGCTTCTGTTCTTACAGATGCATAACTCTTATTTTCTGGTAAACAAATACTTTTATTAATATACTGCACCTATTGATGGCAATAACATTTTATTACTGTAACTGTAGAAAAGATAGTTGTAGTACCCAGAGAATGTGCAAGCGCTGGACAGGCTTCTATCAGGATTTCTTTAAGGGCTGTAATGTCTGAATGCTCCTTTTCTAAGATTAGTAAACTGAAAAAAACAACATTTTCATGACATCTGAAAATCAGAGCAACAAAACTGTATTCTCAGTAAAATGACAAGATACAACACGGCTGAAAAACACTGCAAATAAAAGTCCCTCACTCTTATTTAGCGCCATCGTATATTGTCAACACTGTCCCATATAGGGCTCACAATCTACATTCCCTATCAGTATGTCTTTGGAGTGTGGGAGGAAACTGGAGTACCCGGAGGAAACCCACGCAAACATGGGGAAAACATACAAACTCCTTGCAATAGTTGTCCTTGGCTGGATTTGAACCCAGGACTCCAGTGCTGCAAGGTAACAGTACTAACCACAGAGCCACCGTGCATGCACTCTCTACAAACTCTTAAAAGATAACTAAGCTCAATTCAGAAAAAAATATGAAAAAAAACCAAAACACTATTTACACATTTGATAACATTAAAGCATCTTCACTATATCATACAATATAACCAGTGTGTGTGTAAATGTGTACATTATATATGCATATATATGACATGGTAAAGTCACATACTGAACAACCGTGTTTCCCAACCTTTTCAGACAAAAAGGTAATTTTAATGCTGTTTTAAGTGTTTTTTGAATTTACAGATTAAAAGGGTTAAATAAAGTTGTTTCACTTGTAAAATTAGGAAACCTCACCAAAAACAGCATTAAAACTGAATGTTTTTTTTCCCAATGTAGTGTTAACTGCACCACAACTGTACTCTGTTAATGCACCCTTAAAGCTACATTAACAAAAAAAAATAGCACCAAAATAAAATATAACTTTTATTCATATTTTAAAACCTACATCGGTGTAGACTACAACATATAAGCATATGTACGCATAAATATAAGTAATAAAATGTAGGTAATTGAACAGACTGTCATCCTATCATAAGTGAAATCTAATCCACTGATCCTTATATGTAACTAGGATTGTCGTGGAGTTATCAATAATACACTTCTAGTAGATGTAGACAGAATAGTGCATCTATGATTTAAGGAGTTCCTCCCATAGATTGTAGTATTAGTAAAGGGTGCAGAATATATTTGAGCCCCTAATGAATGGGTGTCGCTCATATGTGTGAGTCCAATTGTCAATACAGAACAATGTAATATCGGCTCTTGTGATAAAGTCACCTGCTGTATATAACAGGGACTTGAAGTCATATAGGATAGTTATTATAGCAAAGGTAGGTGTCAATAATAAAACCGCTTCGCTTTCACATATGCATATCTGGATAGCAGAATAGTGAGTACTAATGAGTCATTACCTGCTGCAGCTAGCTGGCACTCCCATAGTTCACCTGCAGTATAACCTGTTAATTACAAAGTTATCCCAGGGCTTGATAATCCAGTAGGCATTAGTAGCATTGGTGAGTGTTCACACTACACTATCAGTAGCATACCTGTAGTTCTAACTACACTGTGTTCCAAATTATTATGCGAAAAGTGTTTAGGAGTGATAAGGTAAGAATTTTTTTTGTTTGTCATTTAAACTCATTGATGGTGATGTGTGTCAGGGCTCTTTATATCACTGAAAGCAATTGCAGACACCTGTGCTAATTAGTTTGGCAGGTGTGTCCAAATAAAGGCAAGACTACTTAAGAAGGCTGTCCCACATTATTAAGCAGCCTACATTTTCAGCCAAAATGGGAAAGAAAAAGGATGTGTCGGCTGCTGAGAAGCAACAAATTGTGGAGTGTTTAGGTCAAGGCATGACTACAATCAACATTGCCAAGACACTTCATCGTGATCATCGCACAATAAAGAAGTATGTAGCTGATTCACAGCACACACGTGTGCGTGCTGATAAGGAAAAATTGAGGACTCTTTCCAACGGGCAATTACGTCAGGTTAAAAGAGCAGCTTCAAAAATGCCTTGTCTTAGCAGCAGACAAGTTTTTGAAGCTGCTGGTGCCTCCAACGTCCCCCGAACAACAAGATGCAGGGTCCTTCAGAGGTTTGCAGCTATGCGTAAGCCATCCTGTCGACCTCCTCTATCCACTGCACACAAGCAGAAACGGCTCCAGTGGGCCAAACAATACATGAAGACTGACTTCAAAACTGTTTTGTTCACCGATGAGTGCTATGCAACGCTCGATGGTCCAGATGGATGGAGTGGAGGATGGCTTGTTGATGGACACCCCATGCAAACACGGCTACGGCACCAACAAGGAGGAGGTGGAGTAATGTTTTGGGCTGGAATCATGGGGAGAGAGATTGTCGGCCCCTTTAGGATCCCTGAAGGGGTAAAGATGAACTCCATAATGTATGTGGAGTTTCTCAAACAGCACTTCCTGCCATGGTTCAAGAAGAAGAACCATGCATTCCGCAGAAAGATCATTTTCATGCATGATAATGCACTGTCTCATGCTGCAAATAACACAACTGCATCTCTGGCTGCTATGGGCATAAAAGGGTACAAACTTATGGTGTGGCCCCCATGCTCCCCTGACATCAACCCCATTGAGAACCTCTGGAGCATCATCAAAAGGAGTGTCTATGATGGCGGGAGGCAGTTCACATCTAAGCAACAGCTCTGGGAGGGTATTCTGTCCTCATGCAAAACAATTGAAGCAGAAACCATCAAACAACTGACAAATTCTATGGACGAGAGAGTTCAGAAGCTTCTTTCGAACAAGGGGTCCTATGTGCAAATGTAACATCACCTCGAATAAAGTTTTGGCTTTGAAAACTGTTTGATTTCAGTTTGTAATAACCTGCTAATGCTTATAATTTCACAATGACCATTTTTTTGTTCTTAATAAAAATGAAAAGGTTGCAAATTCTGCTGTGCATAATAACTTAAAACATGCATTTTGAGTGTTTATTTTTATTTTTTTAAATATACTGTTATCATAGGCAGTTTGTTCAAAAACCTTTCAATTATACTCGTAATAGTTGATGACTGGAAAATTACAATGACTGCAATTCATATAGGTAATTTTGGAAAATATGAGAAAATATTATTTGCATAATAATTTGGAACACCGTGTATATCCCTCAGTGCTAATGAAAGAGTGAAGAAATCAGGCGATACCTTTTAGAGGCTAACTGAGTATATTAGATGGTAAGCTTTCGGAAGTCTAGCTTCCTTCATCAGACATGGTGTTGGACGGAAGCTACACTTCCGAAAGCTTACCGTCTAATATACTCAGCTTCTAAAAGGTATCGCCTGATTTCTTCACTCTTTCACTACTTTCAATGGCTAACACGGTACAACATTATACTACTACTATCAGTGCTAATGAGTCATTACCTGCTGCAGCTAGCTGGCACTCCCATAATCCACCTGCAGTATAACCTGTTAATTACAACGTTATCCCAGGGTTTGATAATCCAGTAGGCATTAGTAGCATGGGTGAATGTTCACACCATGCTATCAGTAGCAAAATTCTAACTATATCCCTGTACGTGTTTCCCTCTACATTGGTGGGATCATCAGGAGGAAAGTCACAGATAGGGTGACCCAGATAGAGTAATTGCAGTGAAAACAGCAGTTACTGGTGTCCTAAAGGTGGACACCAGTGAAATAATAGCCAACGCCGATCGCTGTGAACAGCAGGGTTTAAATACCACTGTCTCAGCATTTAAGCCACACTACCGACAGTGACGTCATCGGACCCATCCAATCATTGCAAAGGAACCGCCCTCCTAGTCAGGAGGCTCATCTAAGCCAGGAGAAATGTTATGGAAACCGAGAAGCTTACTGCTGTCTTCTGAGTTGTTTAAACAGCAGAGGAGACCTTGATTGGTTTCATATATACCAGATCCAAGCTGATAGATTCTTAAATTTGGCACCCATTCATCTCCACAGTAGTTATCAGAGACTGTAAAAACTGTTGTTTTTGTACCCGTATTCTAGGAGTGAGAAGAATTGTTCTATCGCTATTTTCGGCTATATTTTTGGCATCTCTGTGTAAATGGGTAGGATATCCACGTTTTTTGAATCACCCTTCCAGCTCAAATGCCTTCGCTTGGATATCCATCAGGTTGGAACTATTCCTGCACACTCAAGAACTGTCCCCTGGGGATTCCACACCTAAGGGGGGCTGGTTGATAACTACTCTATTTCAGGAGACTATTCGTAGCCGTTTCTTTGCGATAAAGTGAGGTATTAATTTCACCTTGTCCATTGATGGTAATAACCAAATCTAAAAAGGTGATCGAGTGGGAATCGATGGACGCGGTAAATCGCATATTGATGGCATTACCTTCCTATGTCCGAGACTGGCTTCCTTTGTTATGATTGGACGGGTCCGATGATGCCATGACCTGGGGTGTGGCTTAAATGCTGAGACAGTGGTATTTAAACCCTGCTGTTCACAGCGATCGGCGTTGGCTATTATTTCACTGGTGTCTACCTTTAGGACACCAGTAACTGCAGTTTTCACTGCAATTACTCTATCTGGCTCCCCCTATCTGTGACTATCCTCCTGATGATCCCACCAATGTAGAGGGAAACACGTACGGGGATATAGTTAGAACTTTGCTACGGATAGCATGGTGTGAACATTCACCAATGCTACTAATGCCTACTGGATTATAAAACCCTGTAATAACGTTGTACTTAACAGGTTGTACTGCAGGTGAATTATGGGAGTGCCAGCTAGCTGCAGCAGGTAATGACTCATTAGCACTGAGGGATATAGTTAGAACTATGCTACTGTTAGTGTAGTGTGAACACTCACCAATGCTACTAATGCCTACTAGATTATCAATGTAATCAGGTAATGACTCATTAGCACTCACTATTCTGCTATCCAGATATGCATATGTGAAGGCGAGGTGGTTTTATTATTGACACCTGCCTTTGCTATAATAAATATCCTATATGACTTCAAGTCCCTGTTACATACAGCAGGTGACTTTATCAAAAGAGCCGATATTACATTGTTCTGTAGTGACAAATGGACTCACACATATGAGAGTCTTTTAAATCTTTGAGTTATAGGAGCAACACCCATTCATTAGGGGCGCAAATATATTCTGTGCCCTTTACTAATACTACAATCTATGGGAAGAACTCCTTAAATCATAGATGCACTATTCTGTCTACATCTACTAGAAGTATATTATTGATAACTCCACGACAATCCTAGTTACTGTACATATAAGGATCAGTGGATTTGATTTCACTTATGATAGGATGACAGTCTGTGCGTTCAACTACCTACATTGTATTACTTCTATTTATGTGTACATACGCCTAGATGTTGTAGTCTACACCGATGTAGGTTTTAAAATATGAATAAAAGTTATATTTTATTTTGGTGCCATTTTTTGTTTATGTTGCCCCTTGAGCACTAGATACACCCTTGTTTGTTCCTTCAAAGCTACATTATCAAAGGCTTCCCAACCAATCACCCCACACATATAAAAATTGCCATGTTCCCTTACACTGATCCCCACCTAGCATGATGCTACTCAGAGCCCAACAGGCACCAAATAATGCTCTTCCAGTGGCCCATAGGCAAGTAATAATGCTGGCCAGTGGCCATTTGTGCCATATAAATGAGAAAATGTAGCTTTCTCCTGCTTTGCTCATAAGGAGATCTGCGGCTCTATGCAGACCTGCTTCATCGATACCAGAGATGAGAAGATGTCTGAATGGTGGGGCAGGAAGCTAAAGCTGACACAGTTGAATAATGACATGCAGCCATCTTCCCACCAGAGTGTCACAGCATCCATGGCAGGCTTTCAATGCCACCCTGGTTGGGAATGGCTGCTGTAAACATTCCCGAACTGTGACAATTAATTGTGGATACTTTAGCCCAGTAGGTACTGTATAATGTGAAAACGATCATAATCTATACACAAGAATAACAGAAAATGATGTGTCACGTACAAAGACAACCAATACAAATTGTTACTGTACTGGTACAACACCCCACACAAGCTCCATAGACTATATCCAAATACCCGAATATTTGCTAGCATTGCGGAGCTCCAGGTGGCATGTAGCAACATATCTTCTGGACGTGCCTGCTGACTGAGACCTTCTGGATTGAGGTGTGCTCCCTTGTACCTTCGGTCATTGGGGTTCATGTCACCTTAGATCCCCACTTGTTACTCCATTACATCCCCCCCTTCTGGATGGTAAGCTGCACAGCTAGATCGATTCTTCAAATATTTACTGCTGCGAGGTGTCTCATAGCCTCCCACGATACTTAAACTCTATGTTAGAATTAAAAGTTTGGAATATGAATCATGGACTGCCCTCCTAAACAATAAACTGGAGGGATCTGAGGCAATGTGGAGGTCTTCATAGGTGCACATAGATACATGTCTTATTTATGAGGTCTCTAGCATTTATCCAATCTCCTCTCCTTTCCCCGTTAAATTTTCCTTCTCTTCCAGCCCTCTCCCCCTTCCTAGATTCCCCCTTTTAGTTAGGTATTCTTCTACATTTCTTTTGGTTGGATTATTGATTAAGAAAAAAAAAAAAAAAAAAACACACCAGAGTCATAATTAGCACTGTGTTCAGACACCAATGTTACGCTAGGTTCACACTAGTGTTCAGGTTCCCGTTCTTAAAAAGCGGTTACCCGTGGAAACTATAATGGGGTCTGCCAGGTTTCTGCCCTAAACATCTTTGTACACAATAAGGCTACGGGAACACTAGCGTTGTGTGACTGTTTGGGGACTCCATCCCATATTCCACTTAACCCGTAGATGTCGTTAATCTGGCTATTTACATGGCTTTATCTAATGCCCCAGTCAAAGTCATAGTAGTATAATGTTGTACCGTGTTAGCCATTGAAAGTAGTGGAAGAGTGAAGAAATCAGGCGATACCTTTTAGAGGCTGAGTATATTTATAAGTAAGCTTTCAGGAGTACTAGCTAGCTCCCTTCAGCTAGCTAGTACTCCTGAAAGCTTACTTATAAATATACTCAGTTAGCCTCTAAAAGGTATCGCCTGATTTCTTCACTCTTCCAGTCAAAGTCACACACCTGTGATTTACAACTGCTCCTGTAGGAGTGATAAGTTCCAGCATCTCCATGCTGAAGTTACTGTCCGGGAGTTAAACTGTGATAAGGGAAGCTTTTATGACTTTTATCATGACTTATCTACAAAATTTTGCTCTTAACGGTGACCACAGTAAAGTGAAACAGCCTTTCCATTCACATTATGCTATCAGAACTTGCTCCCCTGTCAGCCCCTCCTTCACCTACATCCTGGGTGTTTGCTCTGTCTCAGCAGGGAGCCTAGCAAGAGATAACACAAGCAGTTTACAGCCCTCTACTATACTAAACTACTGGTTAATTTACACATGGACTAGGGGTCCAAAAAATAAGCCTTGCTGAATATTAAAACCATACAAAACCTAAAGTTTTTGTTGAAAAACTATATAAAACAGCCCCTGTGATCAGAAGAACTAGGAAAGCAAATTTTTATATGTTTATGTGCAATAGTATATATAAAAACAATTTGATTTAGGCAAAATTAACTTTTTTTCACATTTTATAACATTCTTTTACTCCTAGCGAAAAAAATATTCAACTTATTTAAGAAATCAGGCTACTTATTTCAAGCCTTATGTGTCCTGAAAAACAAGGTAAAATAGTTGAGATATGAAAAGCCATTAATAAGATATTGCTGTGTAACACAATGCATACCAAAGTGCTACATTTGGCCTGAGCATTGGGGCATCAATGACACTTGGTCCTGAAATGGTTAAAATATGCAGAGAGTGCATTACGGTTTATTTTCTGCAATGATTCTTTTCTATAAAGATAGTTTATAAAAAAAAATAAATTAAATGTGCAATAAATGTAACTATTTGTCAACTATATTACAGATTTAAATCTATACATATCAAACAAAATAAGCAACCACAGAAGACTGTAAAAGACAGACAAATACTATTACTCACCCAAAAACCGTCCCTCTAGTCCAGAGGTTCCCAAACTTTTTTTTCTCGTAGACCACTTTCAAAATTTTACTGGTTTCGGTGGACTCCCTGCTGCTACATTTCTACCATATTCCCAAAACTCGTCAAAAAATGTGAAGATTAGATCTAACGTAGACCCCCGTCGAGTCTCCCATGGACCCCTGGGGGTCCACCTGGACCACTTTGGGAATCACTGCTCTAGTGAAACCTCAAGCGACGGGACATCTGTTCTGGTCAGCAGACCACTGCAGTCAATCACTGGCCGCAGCTGTAACATGTGCAGATAGCATGTGACCTTCATACACCCATCACCACTGCGGCCAGTGAGTGGCTGAGTGGTGCCATGACATTGATAGGACTTCATCATTTGTGATCTAGCTTGACTGCAGTGAGAAATGGACATTTAGTTAAAGAGTAATATTTTTTTACTTTTAAATTTTCTAAGTGTGTTGATTCTGCCTAAATATGGCCATAACTCAGCGGTATTTTGGTCTCTGGGTATAGGGTCTCCCTTCTGGCTTGCACTCACTCATACTGTGCGCAGCTATAAGCCTAGGTGCATATTGGCAGTAGCGGCCAGGCTGGAACAATAGGGCTCCATTGTATTCCTATACAGCCCTGGCTGATCAAACAATAGTGCATTGTTCAAGCCTGGGCTGTTGATCAGATATGACTGATAACAGTGTATCAATTCACTTTGTCTCAGCTCTATACAAAAGATCTGGATTTGATTGAATTAACTCATCAGACGTACTGTCGCCGGTGACCTCATTCTGGGAGGTGGCAAAAAGGGTATAAAAGATGAGGTAAGAGGTCTGTGGGGAGAGACTATAACTAAGAGATCATGCTATGAAGACTGTGCTGGGATCATGCAATAGATTACACTATGGAGAGTATGCTGTAGAGATGATGCTACAGGATATTACAGACTTTGACTGAGATGCTACTATGAGCAGGCAGGTTGGAATGCTGCTGCTGACGATGATGAGCCTACAAGAGACTGTGAGAGACTGTAAAGAGCATGCAGGCTGGATTATTGTACTGTGATGCCACATGCTAGGAGTTAATGCCACATGCCAAGAAGCCTCCACTGGTGACTCACACATGCCATGTGTGAGTGTTGGACTATAGAACCACATCAAGGACATGTGTGGTAAAGTAATCATTTCACCTTTAATCCCTTTTATTTTATTTGTACTGTATCTTGCAACTAGTAACTGTTAATGCTTGCATATGTCTGCATATCTGTTCTGATCTGTATATGTTACATTTTAATACCGACCCATTTAGGGGTTAATAAATATATAAAATTTAGAAGGCTTGTCTTGTATTTATCTGGTGAACCCGACACTCACTGGCGGTGAGTGTGGTTTTTATATGAAAGAGGACTCAGGGTGTGGCCAAAGCGGTTTGGTGCACGGAGGATCTTTCACACTAAGGCTGGCTTCTTTTTTTTTTGCAACAGAGTTGGACAAGTTCTTTAAGGGAGGACACCAAACTTTTTTTTTAACTATATAATGGAACAAAACAAGAAATAAGGTAGTTACATGAAGAGACTAAGTTTCAATAAAATAAGTTTCTATTATTATAGAAAATGGTTTATAGATATTATGTAGAACCAGTTTAATTATTTTTATAAAAATAAAAAACACTGCAAATAATACATCTTGTTCAGTTCTTTACCATTTTCACAACCACTGCTTGCTCTCTGGTCTTAATGGTCATCTGACCCTCTACACTTCATGCCCCAAAAGGCTGGAAGAAATAGGGGCCCGCCTGCCCGGAACAAGGACTAGAGGCAGGAGAGTATAGTTTCTTCTGTTTTTTTTTTTTTTTTTTTTGCTTTATTTTACCACACCCCATTGAGTTTTTAATTTAGACAGGACAACCCCTTTAAACTTCTAAATTACTGTACTAGAGGAAATTGTAGAAAATTCTTCTAAAGGGGTTTTTCATACTGATGACTGATCCACAGCACAGGTATTTGGTGAGGTCTGACACCCAGACCCTGCAGAGATCAGCTGTTCCAGCAGCCTCCAGGTACCAAAAGCAGATGCAGTGGAAATCTGCAGCCTACTTGTGTTTAAGTAATAGGAGCTCCACTGTATAGTGATGGCGCCAGGGAAATGCAGCTCTACTCATATTATTTGAACAGGACTGCATCTGCTCTTTGTCCACTGCGTGGTGCCACCCTCAGATCACAAACTGATGACATATCCTGTAGAAAGGTCATAAGTATGAACAGGGCCGGCTCCAGGCTTGTGTGGGCCCTTGGGCGACAGAGCCTCAGTGGTCCCCTATTGGAGTAACTCATGCACAATGCAGCAAAAAAACAATCGAAATTGGGTGTTTTTTGCTGAGGTAGACCTACTGGAGTGGACTGTAATACAGTCCTTTCCATACAAGTAGATACAACCTGTTCAGACATCGGAAAGTAAAGAGGAATTTGAGGCGGACATCTGCCCCGGATTCTTCTTTATTTATATTTTATATATTATGCTATATTTATAAAATATATTTACATATATTATACTATAATCATGCATTGTGCGATTATTGGCCGCCACATGTGGCTACCGCTATATAAATATACACCCTGAACAGTCTGTATGCCTCTCATGGCTTCCTGCTGCTCTGGACACCTGGATTTGTGCTGGTCTTTTTATTCTTCCTAACTGGGTTGACACGATGAAAGATCCCCTGCAGCCCAAGACTGTGGCGTCGGTAAATCAAACCAAGCAATCCTCACTCCTATTTTCCTACAGCCCAACTCCATATGGCTCACAGCATTCACCCTCATGTTAAAACATGGCGGAAACTTTCTCGTCATGTTTCTTTACTTTTGTAACAGACGAAAAAGCCCTTCATGCATCCGTCAGAAAAGTAAAAAATCATGACAGAAGAAAGCTTTTGTTATGTTTTTTATAAAAGGGTGAATGTATACGACACCAGATGGAGGGGTTCAGTTGTCAGTTGCTTTCATCCTTTTTTTTCATGATGGAAAATAGCAATAGACATTAAAACAACAGTAATGTGAACCCACCTTTAAAAGGGGTTGTCCAGACCGACCCATAATGATTTTTCATACTGACCTTTCCATAGCATACAGTACAGACCAAAAGTTTGGACACACCTTCTCATTCCAAGAGTTTTCTGTATTTTCATGACTATAAAAATTGTAGATTCACACTGAAGGCATCAAAACTATGAATTAACACATGTGGAATTATATACTTAACAAAAAAGTGTGAAACAACTGAAAATATGTCTTATATTCTAGGTTCTTCAAAGTAGCCACCTTTTGCTTTGATTACTGCTTTGCACACTCTTGGCATTCTCTTGATGAGCTTCAAGAGGTAGTCACCTGAAATGGTCTTCCAACAGTCTTGAAGGAGTTCCCAGAGATGCTTAGCACTTGTTGGCCCTTTTGCCTTCACTCTGCGGTCCAGCTCACCCCAAACCATCTCGATTGGGTTCAGGTCGGGTGACTGTGGAGGCCAGGTCATCTGGTGTAGCACCCCATCACTCTCCTTCTTGGTCAAATAGCCCTTACACAGTCTGGAGGTGTGTTTGGGGTCATTGTCCTGTTGAAAAATAAATGATGGTCCAACTAAACGCAAACCGGATAGAATAGCATGCCGCTGCAAGATGCTGTGGTAACCATGCTGGTTCAGTATTCCTTCAATTTTGAATAAATCCCTAACAGTGTCACCAGCAAAGTACCCCCACATCATCACACCTCCTCCTCCATGCTTCACGGTGGGAACCAGGCATGTAGAGTCCATTCGTTCACCTTTTCTGCGACGCACAAAGACACAGTGGTTGGAACCAAAGATCTCAAATTTGGACACATCAGACCAAAGCACAGATTTCCACAGGTCTAATGTCCATTCCTTGTGTTCTTTAGCCCAAACAAGTCTCTTCTGCTTGTTGCCTGTCCTTAGCAGTGGTTTCCTAGCAACTATTTTTACCATGAAGGCCTGCTGCACACAGTCTCCTCTTAACAGTTGTTGTAGAGATGTGTCTGCTGCTAGAACTCTGTGTGGCACTGACCTGGTCTCTAATCTGAGATGCTGTTAACCTGCGATTACTGAGACTAGTGACTCGGATGAACTTATCCTCCGCAGCAGAGGTGACTCTTTGTCTTCCTTTCCTGGGGTGGTCCTCATGTGAGCTAGTTTCTTTGTAGCGCTTGATGGTTTTGGCCACTGCACTTGGGGACACTTTCAAAGTTTTCCCAATTTTTCGGACTGACTGACCTTCATTTTTTAAAGTAATAATGGCCACTCGTTTTTCTTTACTTAGCTGCTTTTTTTTCTTGCCATAATACAAATTCTAACACTCCATTCAGTAGGACTATCAGCTCTGTATCCACCTGACTTCTGAACAACACAACTGATGGTCCCAACACCATTTATAAGGCAAGAAATCCCACTTATTAAACCTGACAGGGCACACCTGTGAAGTGAAAACCATTTCAGGTGACTACCTCTTGAAGCTCATCAAGAGAATGCCAAGAGTGTGCAAAGCAGTAATCAAAGCAAAAGGTGGCTACTTTGAAGAACCTAGAATATAAGACATATTTTCAGTTGTTTCACTCTTTTTTGTTAAGTATATAATTCCACGTGTTAATTCATAGTTTTGATGCCTTCAGTGTTAATCTACAATTTTTATAGTCATGAAAATATAGAAAACTCTTGGAATGAGAAGGTGTGTCCAAACTTTTGGTCTGTATTGTAGGCCTTCAGTATACAATCTGTGGTGGTCTGTCACCCAGAACCCGCACACATCGGTCATTCTGGCAGCCTCTGAGCCCTGGAAGCTACAGCAGTGGATGGCGCTGCTGTGCCACTCCTAGTACATGAATAGGAGCAGCTGCATGTGCTTCCTGTCCACTGCTGTAACTACCAGGACCCAGAGGCTGCCATAACTGATGTGTGCTGGGTACAGGTGTCGGACAATTCATATACTGATGAACAGGATATGTCATTATCATTATGAAAAATCACTATGGAGCTGGTTACGTATAACCCCTCTAAGGCTAGGTTCACACCAGCGCTTGTACTCCGTTTGGGGATTCCATCCCCAAATCCGTTAAAAAAACGTGGCGGGCAGCGCTTTTCTCTCCGCATTTTTCGCCCTTTTCAAGCGGATCCCATTATAGTGTATGGGGTCCACGGGTTTCCGTGGGTAACCACTTTTTTAAGTGGATTAAGTTTCCGTTTGGGGGATCCTCAAGCAGACTCCCCCCCCCCCCCCGAATGGAAACCTGAACGCAGGTGTGAACCTAGCGTAAGTACCCAGAACAAGACTCTGAGGGAGCAGGGAGGGGTAGGGACAGGTGGTCACTACTATCAGGAGGTCTCTGAGGTGATGGGGGGCACTTAAATAGGGAACTGAGAAGGTGTTGGAGGTGCACCAGAGGTATCTGAGGACGGTGATGGGGGGGCACCTACCTGGGGAGCTGAGAAAGGGGAGAGGGTGCGCACCAGCAGCAGCAGGAGGCACTGTGAGGACTGAGGAGACAGAGCACTGGCAGTATAAAATGGTGATGATGATGCAGCCAGTCAGTGCCTCACTCACTCCTCACCTCACAGTCCACACTCAAGTTGCAGGGGAAGGGAGCAGGGCAGCTCTGAACAGTCAGTGTGATCATCTCTGACCCTGGAGGCTATATTTACTTATTCAGATCTCAATGCCACCATATACCACTTTACACAATTTTACAGCCTGTAGCAGGCAGTCACAGTCATATTACTGTCACAGGCTTCTTCTCATCTCACCATGATTTATTCTTCTCAAAGATTCTTCTTAGGGGCGGGGCCAGATACCCAGGAGGGCAGGGCCAGATACCAAGGGAAGGGGGGGAAGGGCTATGGAAGAGCAGCAGCATACACAGGAAAGGTACGGCCCAGGAAGGCATAGCAGCCCATGCAGACAGTTTTAACTGCATACTCGCGTCTTGCAGTTAAAACTGTCTGCGTGGTCAAAGAAGAGGCAAAGTATAACAGTTTATACCCGGCAACCGAGTGGGCCCTTCAGGAGCATGGGGCCACGGCACTTGCTCGGGGATGTGGGCAGCACGGTGGCTCAGTGGTTAGCACTGCAGCCTTACAGCGCTGGAGTCTTGGGTTCGAATCCTACCAAGGACAACATCTACAAGGAATTTGTATGTTCTCCCCGTGTTTGCGTGGGTTTCCTCCCACACTCCAAAGACACACTGATAGGAAATATAGATTGTGAGCCCTATATGGGACAGTGACTGTCAATATCTGTAAAGCGCTGTGGAATATGATGGTGCTATATAAGTAAGCATAATAAATAAATAAAATAAATATGCCAGGTGCTGACGCCGGCCCTGAGTATGAAACATGCATTAGGAACTTGACAACTGCTTGAACAGCCTGAACCCCTGGAATGATGCATTGTATGTGGAAAACTGCCATGACTGGATAGTACTCTGGAAGGTTGTAAGCAGCCTATGTAAAAACAAAGCCTCTGACATACATGCGAAGAAAGCCGATTGAGGAGAACCAAACCAACAAAAATCACTTGCTAAGAGGGAGTAACATTTAGCTTTATAGTGACCAGACTTACCCCTGAAAATATGTGTTCATGGACTGAAGGACAGCATGTTGTACTTTCCATGTGCTTAGCTTCAACCTCTCACACATTAACTTGCAAACGTCAAAACGGTAGCAACCTATCATACCATAAAACATGCAATAAGTGAAAATGTACTGGTTATTCCCTTTAGCACTATCGGCCATACATTTACAGATTTACAGACGTACTGCAAAAAACCTAGAAAAAAAATGTAAAAATGTACTAAAATCATTTTAGCCTGCATAATAAAGCTATCACTTCATTTATAAAACATAGTGAACGTCATAAAAATAATTGTGGTTTTCTTTCCCCCTATCCCAGTTAGTAAAAGTTTTTCAATGCATTATATGTATACCCAAAATACAAATTGAGAGAAGCAACAAATGAGC
The DNA here is from genome assembly GCA_947044405.1 of Leptodactylus fallax. Lineage (NCBI taxonomy): Eukaryota > Metazoa > Chordata > Amphibia > Anura > Leptodactylidae > Leptodactylus > Leptodactylus fallax. The sequence goes on from CAMRHE010000041.1 coordinate 3,236,558, forward strand.
CACAGTTAGTGACCCTAACACCTCTACAGAGGGAGACGCACCTATTCATCAAAAATGAACAAATTCATATAAAGCACTGATGAAAAATAATAAACTTATGTAAGAGTGCAATAAAACAATATTCACCAATGTCAGTAATACCAGAATAAAATCCTTATCCTAGAATGTCAGTGATTGCCGGGACAAAGATTTGATTCTGGTATTACTGGCATAGGTGAATATTGTTTTATTCCACTCTTGCATAAGTTTTAACCGAGGTATGATTAAATGTTAAGTTTTATTATTATATGAATACCCAAAGTACAACTTAAAAATACAACTGAAACCACAAAAATCAAGTCCTCATAGGGGGCTACATCAATGGCAAAATTAAAAAGGTTATGGTTCTCAAAACACGGTGTCTTCAAGACCCAAAATAGGCAGCATCCTTAACCCCTTAAAGAGGACCTTTCACCAGCTCCAACAAGTCCAACTCTTTGTATCAATTAATAAGTGCTGCTCCGCTGATTCCGGCACAGTTAGAATTTTTTCTCTAGCCCCCACCGTTCCTGAGCAATCAGTACTGTTAATTTTGGTGCCTGATATGCTATTTAGGCTCTGTACTGTCAGGAGGGCGGTGTCAGGCAGGAGCAGGCACTGCCCTTCTGACAGTACCGAGCTTACATAGCACATTGGGCACCTAAACTAACAGTGCTTGTTGCTCGAAAACTGTGAGGGCTAGAGAAAAAAATTCCAACTGTGCTGGAATTAGGGGAGCGGCATCCATTGACAGATTCTAAGAACTTGAATTGGTGGAGGTGGTGAAAGGTTCTCTTTAATGCAGTGCCATACTATTATGTCACGCTGAGCGTATAATTAATGCTCAGAACCGTAATAGTACGGGGCAGAGCTGTAGAAGGAACAGTAGTTTTACTTTACCATAGCTTCTGGGTTCCAGCTGTATAATACAGCCATGAGCCGAGACTAACTGCAGAAACTGGAAAATACTCTGACTCCAGCAGAATAATCCAGGGGCGGACACTGACAGCAAAGTGCCCCTGTGCAAAAAGTTTGTCACTGCTAACTGTGCACAATGTTGGGACAATTTAATATAGGAAATGAATACCAGAAAACTGATGTACAAGCGGGGCATTTTTGGCTCATGTGCCTGACTTGCAACAAAGTTGCCCTATTTTGTTCCTTTTCACCACTTTTTAAGAAAGTGGCTACAGCAGGGCGGAGATCAAAGTAGACTAATGACAGGGATGTGTCGCTCCATCAGAGTTCCTATATCCCACGTCAGAAAAATGGAATGGTGAAGATTTCAATTCTGGCACACGGGACCTCCCAAAATGCAGCAGAATTATTAAGAGGCTGGAGCCTCTTAACAATTCTGCTGCATCTCGTGGAAGCAAGAGAATTGATTAAGACTGGCATAGAAAATGCCAGTCTTAATAATTTTCCCGTGTCTCTAATATATGTAGATGTACGCATCACAAGTATCCCTCAAGAACCTTTAATATTAGAACATACAGCAGGTCATTCATATACTACATGCATACAGCAGACATCACTCACATACAGTGCCTTGCAAAAGTATTCATACCCCTTAAGTTTGTGGTTGTAAGTGATAGACCAACACAAAGTAGCCCATAAATGTGAAGTGGAACAAAAATGATACATGGTATTCAAAATTTTAATCAAATAAAAATCTGAAAAGTGTGACGTGCAAAAGTATTCAGCCCCCCTATATCAATACTTTGTAGAACCACCTCCTTGGGATGCTCAAAGCTTGGGATATGTTTTTATAACCTAACCCTGCTTTAACCACTTCCATACCAGATGCTTTACCCCCCTTCCAGACCAGGCACATTTTCAAGTTTTAGCCATGTTCCAGTTTAACTGAAAATTGCTGTTCTATTACTGTGCCAACCTACATGTATTTGGTCTCCTTTTTTTTGGGAACATAATGGGCTTTCACACTTTATAACAAAATAAGCTATACAATTTACTTTTTACAAAAATATAGAGGGTGTCTGCACCCTAAAAGTATGACAATAACCTTCATGTATATAGCACAAAAAAATATGCTTTTATATGACAAATGTATTTTAGGGTGCAGATACATGCAGCGGCTCTGACCACACACCGCACGGCGAGTAACAAGTTGTAGATAATAAATTTTGTGCCGCCAGAACCGCTGCATGCCTGCATCCTAAAAGTGGTTAATCATTTTTATTTATGGGTCACAAAAAGATAAGATAGATAGATCGATATGGGAGACAGAAGAGAGTGGGGGGCACTCAAGGGGGGGGGGGGGGGAGTGTGTGTGTATGTAGTGATTTTTACTTACCAATCTCCCTCTGTCAGGATTTGAGGAGGGGGAGATTGGAAGCCACTTTTTATATTTTTATTATTTACTAAATAAACTTTATGTGAGCACTGACAGGCTGTCATAGTGCTCACATGCCCCAGAGACCAATATACACAATCAGGGTGGTCTCTGGGCAAAATTCCTGTAACTGTCAATGAGACTTCTGCACCTCTCAACAGGTATTTTGGCCCTCTCCTCATGAGCAAACTGCTCCAGTTGTCTCGGGTTTGAAGGGTGCCTTTTTCAGACGGCATGTTTCAGCTCCTTCCAAAGATGCTCAATAGGATTTAGGTCAGGGCTCATAGAAGGCCACTTCAGAATAGTCCAATGTTTTCCTCTTAGCCATTCTTGGGTGTTTTTAGCAGTGTGTTTTGGGTCATTATCCTGTTGCAAGACCCATGACCTGCGACTGAGACCAAGCTTTCTGACACTGGGCAGCACATTTCTCTCTAGACTCCCTTGATAGTCTTAAGATTTCATTGTACCCTGCACAGATTCAAGACACCCTGTGCCAGATGCACCAAAGCAGCCCCAGAACATAACAGAGCCTCCACCATTTTTCACAGAAGGGACAGTGTTCTTTTCAAGATATGCTTCATTTTTCCGTCTGTGAACATAGAGCTGATGTGCCTTGCCAAAAATTTTTGTCTCATCTGCCCATAGGACATTCTCCCAGAAGCTTTGTGGCTTGTCAACATGTTTTTATATATTATTACTTTTGTCAGATTCAAGTTATTTCTGTGACCATTGTGGGTTTTTCTTTCATTAAACAAGGGGTACCAACAATTTTGTCCACGTGTGTATGTGCTACTTTATGTTGGTCTATCCCTTAAAATCTCAATAAAATTAATTTAAGTTTGTGATTGTAAGGTGACAAAATGTGAAAAAGTTCAAGGGGCATGAATACTTTTGCAAGCCACTGTATTACATGCATACAGCACACATCACTCACATATTACATACATACAGCGCACGTCAAAGTGCATATTTTAGTCACTCATACACGAGACACTTTCATTGGTAACACTATCACTGAGATGGATGTAAAGTATGAAAAAAAAAATCCCAAGCCTTAATGCCTAAACTACACTGCATCCTTAAAGTGTTAAGGTGCAAAAGACTTTATGGTAACTTGAATTAAAAATAACAATAAATAGAATTACAACATTTTTATATATTAGGCCTCATTAAAACACAAGTGCAGTCAAAAAGCAGACCCATTACCCATTGTAATAGGCAACTTCTCTATTTTTTGTTTGCACTAGTTTTGCAGCAGACATTTTGGCCTTGATAAGTGTAACTTACACTGTGTGTCAGGATTTCTGGGCCAAGCCTTGCCTAGAGTTGAGAAGGCACACAACAAAGATTCTGTGTGCAGTTCTTTTGCTTTTTCATTTTCATCTTCATCCTCCTCTTCCTTTGGTGATCGAGCCCCCACAGTTTCCTTAGAAGCCTGAGTGCACAACCATGAATAGAACAAGATATATCAAAGAAAGATTGCTTGGGGTTTCACTATTAAGACCCTCAAAAGATAAGAATGGAATCCCATAAGTCTCCTTGAGTGCCCTATATGAATGGAGCAGTAATTTCTAAGGGACTTCTGAGAAGGCTTTTTCTGGCAGTTCCACTGAAGTGAAAAGACTGGTCTCTGATCATACACATCACCACTCCATTCACATGGGGAACTTTGGGCTCCACTTTTTGTCATCCCTGGTGAATTCAGTAGACACTAATCAGACCTATGGATAGGGGATAAATGTCATAAATGAGAAAACCTCTTTCAAGATACCATTTGGCAGCAAGACAATGTCCCTCTGTTAAATGGAAAGTCTGCTAGTAGTAAATGTGGACAATCAGTTATCACACCTACACCGACAGCCACAGAGTTAAATCGAGATTTTTTATTTTTTTTTGTCCAGGAGAAATAGACATTCCCCACAATTTAGAGTCAGAGAAAATAAAGCCAGTGGATGCTGAGCACCACATGAAAGAAACCTGAAAATAGTGTCCTGCACAACTGAGTGCTTGTAAGTTACCACTGACAGATTCCTTTTAATAAATGCTTTAGTCTCACTTTGGTCATTTTCCAGGTTGAATACACTTAAAGGGAGTCTGTGAGAAGGAAAATCATTATGAAATTAAATGACAGCAACTTGTAGAGCGGGTTCTACACTTTACAAAGATGCCTTTCTTATTCTGCATTGTAGCGCCATTTTCATGAATCAGCATTGTATTGTTGAAAAGAGCTTTAGGGGAGTTTTTTCTCCTGCCAGGGCTTTGCACTATACTCCAGATAACTGCCCCTAACCGCAGGGAAATTGTGACAAAGTGGTAGATATTACTTAAGCATGGGTAGGAGCTGAGTGGTAGTTAGGGGCGATTATCTAGACCAGAGAGTGAAGTCCTGGTTGGAGGAGACATGCTCCTATAGCCCTTTTCAGCTAATTTGCATAAGAATAAGATAATTTTCGTGAAAATGGAGCTACAATGCAGAGTAAGAAAGGCATCATCTTTGGAACACATAGAAGCAGCCTTACAAGGTACTGGCATTAGTTTGATACTGAATTTCCTGCTAACAAACTCCCTTTAAGTGATATGACATCCCACATTGACATGTCACATGAGCTGGGACGCTGATTTCAAAAACAAGTGTGCAGTGAAGACCCTACAGCAATGCTCACAAATTTCCATTCTGGATTTCTACAAATCATCCTAAAGGCCTATTCCTCTGATTTTTATGGCATACAGTGGGGAAAAAAAAGTAGTCAGCCACCAATTGTGCAAGTTCTCCCACTTAAAATGATGAGAGAGGCCTGTAATTGACATCATAGGTAGACCTCAACTATGAGAGACAAAATGAGGAAAAAAAAAAAACAGAAAATCACATTGTCTGATTTTTAAAGAATTTATTTGCAAATTATGGTGGAAAATAAGTATTTGGTCAATAACAAAAGTTCATCTCAATACTTTGTTATATATCCTTTGTTGGCAATGACAGAGGTCAAACGTTTTCTGTAAGTCTTCACAAGGTTGGCACACACTGCTGGTATGTTGGCCCATTCCTCCATGCAGATCTCCTCTAGAGCAGTGAAGTTTTGGGGATGTCACTGGGCAACACGGACTTTCAACTCCCTCCAAAGGTTTTCTATGGGGTTGAGATCTGGAGACTGTAAGAAGCATTTCAAGGTCCTGGAGTGGCCTAGCCAAAGCCACTCCTTCGTTACCCTGGCGGTGTGCTTGGGATCATTCTCATGCTGAAAGACCCAGCCACGTTTCATCTTCAATGCCCTTGCTGATGGAAGGAGGTTTGCATTCAAAATCTCACGATACATGGCCCCATTCATTCTTTCGTGTACACGGATCAGTCGTCCTGGTCCCTTTGCAGAGAAACAGCCCCATAGCATGATGTTGCCACCCCCATGCTTCACAGTAGGTATGGTGTTCTTTGGATGCAACTCAGCATTCACTTTCCTCCAAGCACGACGAGTTGTGTTTCTACCAAACAGTTCTACTTTGGTTTCATCTGACCATATGACATTCTCCCAATACTCTTCTGGAACATCCAAATGCTCTCTAGCAAACTTCAGACAGGCCCGGATATGTACTGTCTTAAGCAGGGGGACACGTCTGGCACTGCAGGATCTGAGTCCCTGGCGACGTAGTGTGTTACTGACAGTAGCCTTTGTTACGTTAGTCCCAGCTTTCTGCAGGTCATTCACTAGGTCCCCCCGTGTGGTTCTGGGAATTTTGATCACGTTCTTGTGATCATTTTGACCCCACGGGGTGAGATCTTGCATGGAGACCCTCATCGAGGGAGATTATCAGTGGTCTTATATGTCTTCCATTTTCTAATTATTGCTCCCACAGTTGATTTCTTTACAACAAGCTGCTTGCCTATTGCAGATTCAGTCATCCCAGCCTGGTGCAGGTCTACAATTTTGTTTCTGGTGTCCTTCCACAGCTCTTTGGTCTTCACCATAGTGGAGTTTGGAGTGTGACTGTTTGAGGTTGTGGAGCGGTGTCTTTTATACTGATAACAATGTAAACAGGTGCCATTACTACAGGTAATGAGTGGAGGACAGAGGAGCTTCTTAAAGAAGAAGTTACAGGTATGTGAGAGCCAGAAATCTTGCTTGTTTGCAAATTATGGTGGAAAATAAGTATTTGGTCACCTACAAATAAATTCTTAAAAAATCAGACAATGTGATTTTCTCGATATGTTGATATGTCTACCTATGATGTCAATTACAGGCCTCTCTCATCTTTTTAAGTGGGAGAACTTGCACAATTGGTGGCTGACTAAATACTTTTTTTTCCCCCACTGTATCTCACCATAGCGACTATGTTATAAGCAAACATCAAACAGTGACAGCTTTAGTGACATAACTGAAGGAATATTTTGTTAGAAAGATTCCTAGATGAATTTGTGTATGCTATCAAATTCTAATGATCTCTATTGTACCTTCTTTATGAATGGCAATAGGATATCAGCCAGTTCCTGGAAACGATCCTCCTTCGTGGATTCCAGCACATCTGCAGCACACTTCAGTGCTATAATCTTGTACTTGGTATTTTCTTTCCGGCACTCTTTAAATACTGCCTGAATTATATCTTCTATGCTAGGCTGACCAGGAGTTGATTCCTTCAGTTTTTCACTGTAAGAAGCAAAAAAAAGGATCTCAATTTTTAGATGTAGCATAATTTATCCGAATGCCAGAACAGCAATGCCGGAAACAGAACCACTGCAAAAACAGCCCAGCAGTAAGATTGCAATACGAACCCTTTAGAAATTAGATTTAGCTTTGGAATAGCTAATAAATATGCCATACATGCCTGTGGAGAGACAACCCTTAAAATAATTCAGCAGATTTCCCATAACTTCTCCAGGGTTCATAACAAATATTGGTTTTAGCAGATTATGCCAGCACTCAGCACCCAGACTACAAATAGGACATTTAGTTCCCATTTTAATATAAAAATCTTGATATCATATCAATTCTACAGTATTGTACTGTAACCACAACCATTAGCACGGCAGCTTCTGAGGACAGAATGAGCAGTATTTATGATGAATGGTGACAACCACTGCTCAATGCCTGCTGAGTGTACAGTATTGTGTACATTGATTAAATAGGATACAGGTCACAGTGAAGGACAGAGGAGATATATTACCATATAAAACACATTTTCATTCTGTATATGAAAAGCCATACGTGGGAAAAAAAAACAACACGGCTCAATTTCAGTTTAATTAAGTTTGACCAAAATACTAAGCATTATTACTGGCATTCTGTGGTTGATATGACTGGCAATATACAGTATCTCAGAAAAGTGCCATCAAAATCGCTCAATACGCAACCATTAATGTCTAAACCCCTGGCAACAAAAGTGGGTACATCCCTAAGTGAAGATGGATAAATTGTGCTCCAAGTGTCAATATTTTATGTGGCCACCATTATTTTCCAGCATAGCCTTAATCCTCTTGGGCATGGAGTTCATTAGAGCCACACTGGTTACCACTGCAATCTTCTTCAACTCCTCTATGACGACATCACGGAGTTAATGGATGTTAGAGACCTTGCGCTCCTCCACCTTCCATTTGAGGATGCCCCACAGATGCTCAATAGGATTTAGGTCTGGAGACATGCTTGGACAGTCCAGCACCTTTACTCTCAGTATCTTTAGCAAGGCAGTGGTCGTCTTGGAGGTGTGTTTGTTCATGCTCTGCTTCAGTATATCACAGTACATGTTGCCATTCATGGTTCCCTCAATGAACTGTAGCTCCCTTACAGCTGACTACAGTCATGCAGCCCCAAACCATAACACTCCCATGCTTGACACTTGTCTTTGTACTTCACACCTGGTTGCCGCCATACTCGATTGACACAATCTGAACCAAATACGTTTATCTTCGTCTCATCAGACCACAGGACATGGTTCCAGTAATCCTTGTCCTTAGTCTGCTTGTCTTCAGCAAACTGTTTGCAGGCTTTTTTTTGCATCATCTTTAGAAGAGGCTTCCTTCTGGGACAACAGCCATGCAGACCAATTTAATGCAGTGTGCGGCGTATGGTCTGAGCACTGACAGGCTGCCCTCCACCCCTTTACCCTCTGTAGCAATGCTGGCAGCACTCATATATCTATTTTGAAAATACAACCTCTGGATATGACGCTGAGTACGGGCACTCAACTTCTTTGGTCGACTATGGCAAGGTCTGTTAAACCACTGTAAGGTCACCATGCTGCAGCTCAGTTTCAGGGTGTTGGCAATCTTCATATAACCTTGGCCATCTTTATGTAGAGCAATAATTCTTTTTTTCACATCCTCAGAGAGTTCTTTGCCATTAGGTGCCATGTTGAACTTTCAGTGTCCAGTATGAGAGTGTAAGAGATAACACCAAATTTAAGACATCTGCTCCCAATTCACAATTCAAACCTTGTAACACTAATGAGTCACATGACACCGAGGAGGGAAAATTACTAATTGGGCACAATTTGTCCATTTTCACTTAGGGGCATACTCACTTTTGTTGCCAGGGGTTTAGACATTAATGGCTGTGTGTTGAGTGATTTTGATGATACACCAAATTTAGATTGTATCAAAGTGTCATTTCTTTAGAGTTGTCCCATCAAAACATATAATGAAATAATTACAAAAATGTGATTGGTGTACTCCCTTTTGTGAGATAATGTATATCGATGGTATTAGTTGTAGAAAAAAAGATTTTAGTAGTTTGAAACAAACAACACTCACCTGCAACTAGAAACCACTGTCCCAATAGCTTTCAGAAGCTCTTCCTGCAAGATATTACAAATATATGTAGCTGAGAAGAGCCTGTGCAGCAGAAATGTGGATGCACTTAGGGAACCAGTCATGTTATACATGCAGAGACAGAGCAGATGGATAGATTATTTTGTAAAAAAAAAAAAAAAAAAAAAAAAAAAGAAGTGCAATATAACTTGTCCTTTATCCACTGATATCTCTGTCCATCATCTGCTTAAGAGTCCAGTGGACACTAGGGAACACCTCTCACTGGACTCCTAAACATAGAAAGAGCAGAGATATCAATGGATAAAATACAGGTTATAGTGAATCTTTCACTACAAAACTATATATTAATCTGCTCAGCTCCTCCTGATTTAGATCAAACACTATGTCCTATGTGACAGGTTCTTCTTAATACACTGGCAAGTGAATTGTCGCCTCTGAACATCATTTAGTTGGTTTAAATTAATGTTAAAATTCTGTTCAGGTAAATTTTAGAATAAATATATCTTTATAATGGTTGTAGCTCTGTTTATTTGTTACAGAGCTTCAATTCTTTAGTTTCTTTCACACATCCATAGAGTTAAATATCTTTTAAAAATATTTAACACAAAAAAAAATGTTTCTGGCAACACATTCCCTTTAACCCCTTCCCATTCTGCGCCGTACTATTAAGTCGAGCTGAGCATATAGTTAACGCTCGGCTCAGTAATAGTACGGCCTTGTAATGCTGCAGGCACAGAAGCTGTACCTGCGGCATTACATACTCCGACTCCAGCGGATTAACCCCCCGGATGCCGTGATCAATAGTGATCGCTCTAGAACCATTTTCCCCCTAGTCACCCCTCAGACTGTCTCACGGTAAGATTGCGGGTTCCCCAGGGTTGCCATGGCAGCCAGGAGGCCAGGCCATAACCCCCTGACTGTCAATACATAGTTCCCATAGAAACTACTGCGCAATGTTCTGCAATATTGCAGGACATTGCACAGGGGATCTGGGATCCCAGCTTCTTGTGGGACATGTAAAAAGAAAAAAAAAACAAAAAACACAAAAATAGACAAAATAATAAAAAGTTTAAAAACCCACCTTTACATAAAAAAAAAAAATATATAACGCCGTATAAAAATATACCGCAATGGGTTACTTTGCTTTCCCCAAAAAATAACAATAAAAAGTGATCAAAAAGTCATACATACTAAACATTGGTGCCAATAAAAAGTACAACTTGTCCCACAAATAAAGAGCCCTGACATATCTCCGTCAACAGTACAGAAAAAAAAGTTATAGGCGTCAGAATACGGTGACCCCAGGAAATTCGTTTATTTAAAAGAAAAAATTATGGTTTATTTGTAAAAGCGGTAAAACATAATAAAACCAATATAAATATGGTATCGCTGTAATCGTAATGACCTGTCAGACAAAGCTCCCATGTCATTTTTAATGCAGAGTGAACGCTGTAAAAACAAAATGCAAAAACGTATGACAAAATTGTGTGATATTTCACATGGACCCCAAAAAATGTAAATAAAAGCTAATCAAAACATATGTACCCCAAAATGTTGGTCAATGAAAATACAACTTGTCACACAAAGAATAATCCCTCACATAGCTATGTAGGCAGAAAAATAAAGTTATGAATTTTGGAAGACGGGGAGGTAAAATATGAAAAAAGTCACTGAGCATTAACGTACAAACTACCCTGCGTCTTTAAACGATTAATGAATGTTTGCAAGTAACTGAGAACTCCATTCTCCATTCAAACTCCATGTTTGATGGCAGCGAGTATGCAAGAAATAAGAAAGATGGTGCATGTTAATCTGTATAGCCTTAAGAAAAGGAGAGACCTGAGGGAAGTGTTTTTAGTTTAAAAAAAAAAAAAAAAAAAAAAACACAAGAACGAGGGGGCACAACCTGAAATTAGTTGCGGGGAAGATCAGTATCAATGTCAGAAAATATTTCACAAACTTGTGGACTGATTAATCCCCATCTACAGCAGCTTCAAAACTGCCCTAAAATCACATCTGTATGGTCAGGCTTATCACGTGATCTGATCACAGTGTAGTGTATGGAGGTGGAGAACAATAACACCTTTTATCCTTCCTCCTCTGTTCCTCAGATACTGTCCCCTCCATGTAGAAGTTACACTGCACTCCTTGCACTTAGTATCTGTTAATTCACAGATACTGGCTGGTGACGGGCTCATACAAATTCAGTTACACAACCTTTTCTATTAAAAGATGGATGGACCATTGTAGCAAACAAGCCCTCTGACCTCTTGTGTCCCCCATCTCCTCATAGAATGTAAGCTCTTGTGAGCAGGGCCCTCACTCCTATTGTTTGATATGTTTATTTCTTTGTTACATTGTAATGTCTCATATTGTCTGTTCATGTGTCCTCTGATTTGTAAAGTGCTACGGAATATGTTGCCGCTATATAAATAAAGTTATTATTATTAAATCTACAGTAAATGAATATAAGCATGCCCGAGATAAACACATGTCTATCCTACAATAAAATGGAAATAATACAAAGGGCAGACTAGAGGGACCAGGGGTGTTTATCTGCTGTCAATCTTCTATCATTCTATTCATTTTTTTTCATTTTCAAAGATTACAGCATAGCGCATCTATATCATTGTGCTAGCAAGTCCTTAATCTGATATGGCTACCACTTATACTGACTTATAATATACAGAAAGTTCAGTCAATACCTTTCCAGTCCATGTTCTTCCTGGTAAACCTTGCAAGAGAGTGCCAATAACCATTCCCAGGTGTGGAGGCACCAGTGACCCAGTCTGCTGCTTTGCAATTGAAGCCATGGCAGCAGCACCCTGTGCTTTCATCTTCCAGGACGGAGACTGTAGAGCTTTTTGTGAAATGTCAATTAACTCCTTCATATACAATCGAATGCCACCACTGGCACTTCCTGCATACGTTACAAAAAGGATAATAAATTCATCCTATTATTGTTAATGATTAACTGTAATGGAGTGTCAAGCTAATATATTATGAATACATTTTCCATGAGTACACTGTGTTCTCTCCTATTATGGAAAGCATAAACTTAATGTCTAAACATTTCATTTTTTCAGGGTACAACTGCAAAAATCTACAGAATTATGAAATTTAGGAATCATTGCACCTCTAGTATTTTTCACTCTCTTAGAATTCTCACATTGGTCATGAAGAAGTGTAACAAAAGTAGTATTAAAACAGATTTACTTAAAATGGACAGTTCCACTTTTCATGTCTTTTGACAGGTCGGAAAATAAAATTAAGCATTCACGTCTATGGACGCTTCCGATTCATTCGGTTATGATGACAGAGAACAGGATAGGACCCACTCTATAATCATCCGTGTCATTGGAACAGAATGAATCTGAAGCCCCATAGACATGAATACATCACAGAGTGCACATGGATGACAATCTGATGTCACTCTCATCCAAATGCATTCCGCTGAAAACTCGGCCCCACATCTGAAGCACACTGTCGTATGCATGGGCCCTATAGTAGCGGGGGGCCTCCTTGGGACAGTCCAGGCAGTGGGTCCAGGCTGCCTCAACTCCAGCTTATGAGTTGAAGACAACTGTGAAGCAGGGAGCCATCTCCTCCCTGCTTCATCATTCGTCCCATCTCTGCTCCAGGAATAATAGGAGTGACGTGATTACGTCACTTGCATCACACCTGCAGCTCGCTGAAGACTGAAGGAGTACATTAATCTGTAGGGGCAGATGGAGGGGACATTATACTGTGGAGGGCGACATTATACTGTGGGTGCACTTGGAGGGGGACATACCATGTTAAGGTGACATTAAGGGTGTTATACTGTGTGGGAGCACAAAGAGAACTGAATGGGCAGAGTCAAAGTGGAAGTGGATGGGGCTAAATTTGCTGAGGCGCACACAGCGTGCCATACATTCTGTCCCTCCTTCTGTACAATTAAAGTTGGGAGGAATGTGAAACTTTTGGGGTAACCTGGAGGGGGCAACATGCAACTATGGAAGCAACATGAAAATGTGATGGCAACTGGAGGGGGACATTATAATATAATATAATGTCTGAGGTATCACGGGGGGAACACAGGTAAAATGTGATGCATGCAGTGGCATTTGACTGTACGGTGGGCAACTAAGGGGCATTATATTGTATGGGGCCACTAGGGAAGCATTATACTATGTGGGGGCATTATAGTTTGTGCAGGTCAGGTATTTCTAAGTAGTGGTGATCAGGGGGTCCACTTATGGAACCTTTGCACTGGGCCCACCAATGTGTTAAGACGGCCCTGACTAAGTGCAGATTTTCATAGCTCAGAATATACTATCATGAACTGCCACTGGAACACAGATTTTTTTTTTTATAGGTCATACAATTTGTAATCTTCTGACAAGAGTTAACTTCTTCTCAGTAAATCTGAAAACTTGTTCATTAGCTCCCATACACACAGAATATTTTACATACCAGGAACATTTTCCTGCCACACTTCTCTCCAAAGGTTTGAGTCATCTTTTTCCCCTTTCTCATCATCTGAAACCTCATGCATCGCAAGGAAGGCCAATGGCAACACCATGCCTGAATGGTTCTTCAAGACATCAGGACTGTAGCGGCTGATGGCATGAACTGTTAAAGTGCATCCTGCTCTATAGGCTGGCTCTAAAAAGATAGCACAAGTGTCGGTCATACATGGATACAATTTTCAGAGACCAGTTTACGTGAAACTAGTCTGGCTTACTGCAATAACTATAAAGACAGCAGGCAACTTACATAATACATCAGCCGTGATAGGCTGCTTGCAGTTGCTAAACCTCTGTAGAAGTCATCATCCAACCTTTGTTCTTCATGCAAGTAGCTAATACAGTATTGTTGTGAACAGTTTTTGTCTATAGCAGGATGTTGGCATATTTGATATCCACAAACATGACTACTCGAAATACACTGACCAATATTAACTAATAATTGATAGATATGTTGATAGATATGTTGTAATTTGATAAGGCTACTCACCCTCCTTTTCCATGTACCAGCTGCTCATCTTCTGGAGAAGTTTCTCTGTACTGGTATCCCTGGCTGTCTGTAAATAAATACATTTGAAAGTTATGAGGTCAATTCACACAGAAAATTCAACTCAAGAATACAATCCATGTAACGTAGTCCACACAACTTACCCGAACTAAGTGCCCCAAAGCAAAAGCATACGATTTCTGTATTACACTGTTACGATCACAGAGTCCATTTAATAACGCACTCATAAGTTTACCTGTTAAATAAAAAATAGTTCAGAAAAGATTAGGCATTTTTTTCCCCTAGAAATTAAATTTATGGGCAGAAATTTAGTATTTCAGTCACATTCAAGGCACTGCAAAATTTCTATGAAACTAAAATCAATATGGTTAGTATACTGTTTATAAATGTACTAAACAATCTGTTCCTGTTACCTTGTGTGGTTTATAACATCACTTTTTTTCTATGTATGACTTTGAGACAAAACAGTATATACAGTGGGTACAGAAAGTATTCAGACCCCTTTAAATTTTTCACTGTTTCATTGCAGCCATTTGCTAAAAGCAAAAACGTTCATTTTATTTCTTATTAATGTACACTCAGCATCCCATCTTGACCGGAAAAAAACAGAAATGTAGATATTTTTGCAAATTTATTAAAAAAGAAAAACTGAAATATCACATGGTCATAAGTATTCAGACCCTTTGCTGTGACACTCATATTTAACTCACTATCTGTCCATTTCCTTCTAATCCTCCTTGAGATGGTTCTACTCCTTCATTGGAGTCCAGCTGTGTTTAATTAAATTGATTGGACTTGATTACGAAAGGCACACACCTGTCTATATAAGACCTCACAGCTCACAGTGCATGTCAGAGCAAATGAGAATCATGAGGTCAAAAGGAACTGCCCAAGGAGCTCAGAGACAGAATTGGGGCAAGGCACAGATCTGGCCAAGGTTACAAAAGAATTTCTACAGCACTCAAGGTTCCTAAGAGCACAGTGGCCTCCATAATCCTTAAATGAAAGAAGTTTGGGATGACCAGAACTCTTCCTAGACCTGGCCGTCCAGTCAAACTAAGCAATCGTGGGAGAAGAGCCTTGGTGAGAGAGGTAAGGAAGAACCCAAAGATCACTGTGGCTGAGCTTCAGAGATGCAGTAGGGAGATGGGAGAAAGTTCCACAAAGTCAACTATCACTGCAGCCCTCCACCAGTCAAGGCTTTATGGCAGAGTGGCCCGAAAGAAGCCTCTCCTCAGTGCAAGACATATGAAAGCCCGCATAGAGTTTGCCCAAAAACACATGAAGGACTCCCAGACTATGAGAAATAAGATTCTTTGGTTTGATGAGATGAAGATTGAACTTTTTGCCATTAATTCTAAGTGGTATGTGTGGAGAAAACCAGGCACTGCTCATCACCTGCCCAATATAATCCCAACAGTGAAACATGGTGGTGGCAGCATCATGCTATGGGGGTGTTTTTCAGCTGCAGGGACAGGGCAACTGGTTGCAATTGAAGGAAAGATGAATGCGGCCAAGTACAGAGATATCCTGGAAGAAAACCTCTTCCAGAGTGCTCTGGACCTCATACTGGGCCAAAGGTTCACCTTCCAACAAGACAATGACCCTAAGCACACAGCTAAAATAACAAAGGAGTGGCTTCGGAACAACTCTGTGACCATTCTTGACTGGCCCAGCCAGAGCCCTGACCTCAACCCAATTGATCATCTCTGGAGAGACCTGAAAATGGCTGTCCACCAACGTTCACCATCCAACCTGACGGAACTGGAGAGAATCTGCAAGGAAGAATGGCAGAGGATCCCCAAATCCAGATGTGAAAAACTTGTTGCATCATTCCCAAGAAGACTCATGGCTGTACTAGCTCAAAAGGGTGCTTCTACTCAATACTGAGCAAAGGGTCTGAATACTTATGACCATGTGATATTTCAGTTTTTCTTTTTTAATAAATTTGCAAAAATATCTACATTTCTGTTTTTTTTCTGTCAAGATGGGGTGCTGAGTGTACATTAAATGAGAAATAAAATGAACTTTTTTGCTTTTAGCAAATGGCTGCAATGAAACAAAGAGTGAAAAATTTAAAAGGGGTCTGAATACTTTCCGTACCCACTGTAATTTTATATGCTTTTCAACAGGAAACAATAGCAAAGCTTTGTGTTTAATTCTGAAATTCAAAATGGAAAACACAGAGGGTGGGAGTGGGTGGGGTAAAATATGTGGCATCAGGTGCCCATTCTATCCTGTGCCCGAACTGGTAAGTTCGAAATTGAAAGGTCTAATGTGACCTGGCCATAATAGCAGAGATCACCGGTACCCAATATGTGATTGCTGAAGCAGAGTCCCTTCACGTCTGGCAAGGCCAGTGCAGGCAAAAGATGGAACGGGAACACAACACTTACGTAGGACCAAGGGAAAGTGAACATTTTCTTCAAAACTTCATTCCACCAATACCCCCCTTTATGTTTTCTAGTTTGACTGAAAGACCCCTTTAAGTCTCTTCTGTTAAAAACATACATACATTAAGGTACTTTTACTGAGGTGACCACTTACCAGAATAAGGCATCAAATCCTGAGGACACTGTGTTGTTAAGGAAACAACAACACTGGCACATCCCCCCTTCAACATGAAAAGTACAAGAAACATTTTTTTTTTAATGCACATAATACTGATTTAAAACTGGAAATATACAGAAAAACGATAAGCAACATGATGCGTTGTTTGTATAATATCACACTGCAATGGCTGGCCAGAAACCAGATATTATCTGTACACCATTGACAATGTAATAAAATAAAAAGCAAATGACTGTGCTTGGCTGACAATATCATACAGATGTCATTGCAGACTTAATGGTTAAATTTGATCAATTTTGTAACTTACAGAAAAAAAAAAAAATTTAAGAAAAATGTATATTAAGTGTGCCATCAGAAAGTTTGCCATTTGACTTCAAGTCCTTGCCACTATCGTAATAACACCAAGGTTGGCCATATCGATGTTTTAGAATCATGCCAATACTTTGTGTAATGAGGCAGCAAGACTGGGACAAACAGGTTTGATTTCAACTTGATCACTCCTATTGCTTTACCCTAGTTCAGACCTGGGCATTGTACAGCCTGTGGGCCACATCCGGCCCTCTATCTCTGACCGTCCCGCTGTCGATACTTTTACTCACCTGTCCACACTCCTGTCCTGGCCGCCCTCCACTGCCTCCTCTAGGCGGCGCTACATTGACGTCATGAAACTGAAGAACGCTGGAACGCTACGTACAGCGTCCTGGCTTCTTTCAGCGTCGGCAACAGCGCACCCTGGAGGCGGCAGCGGAGGGCGTCCAGGTCTGGAGCGTGGACACGTGAGTAAAAATTATCATCCACTACACTGTGTGGGGGTGAGGAGATAACAGGGGGTCATATACTGTGGGTGGGCTTTAAAAAAGGTGTCATATACTGTGTGGGGGGTATAGATAATGGGATTATATGCTGTGGGGGGTAAATAAGGAGGCGTGCTCAGAGAATGTTAGTTCTCTTTAGATCTACCTACCTATATGAACAAACATTCTCAGTGATCCCGGTACAGATCCTCTCTCAGTGATGTCACTTGTATGCTGTCCTTCGCATATCCATCTCAGATATTCAACCTGACTTCAATGCACTTGTTCAAGCCCAAAACAGGCTAGAATTCTCTCACTGAACATTTTTGTATAAAGTTAATGTGACACTAGTCTTTAAAAAAAAAAACTAGCATCAACTTTACACAAAAAAAAAAAATCTAGTTTTTCAAAGACCAGCATCACATTAACTTAATAAAGAACAGTACATGAAACATTACAACAACATGAAAATGAGGAGCACAGAATTATAGCACAATTTAACAAACATTTTTTGAAAATGAGCATCTTCTGCAGCATATAAAAAAAACTAGCATCAACTTTACACAAAAAAATCTAGTTTTTCTTGCTCTTACCTTTGTGCCCAACCCTAGTCCACTCTTGATTATCTCACACAGTTTTGGAACTAGTTCAGCCAGGACACTGACATCCAAATGCTGAATACACTATAAGAAGAAAGCAGTATTGAAAAAAATGAGGCCTCATTTTCCATAGTTTCTTTTGGTTTCCACAGAAGTGGAGAAGCGTCCTGATATTTTAAACTAGACCTTTACAGTACAGAACTCTAAATATGAGCAGGTGTGTATGGACATTCTTATGTAAGAAATGTACAGTAGATCCAATGAGCCGGTCTTAAATTATATTGTTCAAGTAAAATTATGTGACATTTTGGTGACTACAGAAGTCAAAACAACTCTTTGACTACCACATGTATTTTTTTTTGTGCAAACATTGGCAGATTTATGTCACAATATTACTTGTGATTTACCATAATCATTATTGTAATACAATATTGTGCCTCTAAAAACTAATATAAAAACAATAAACCATAACAGACAAACAGAATGGAATCCATTAAACATAAACTTACCATATTTATGGTTTCCATCATTGGGGAGGATTTAGCAGCATTTAGCCTCGCACTATCCATAGCAGCCTGCTCAAATTAGAACAAAGCAAATTTATAATTTCTTATGTCATATATAACTTATAGTTAAAAGTCTTTACAAAGCTTCTTAGAACTAGATAAGTAGATCACTTAAAGTACAAGCACTGAATGGAATCAGCGAGATATACAGTATAAGAAACCAGATGATGTTACTTGTTAAGACTTACCTTTTCTTGATCTGTAGCTCTGAGACTTAGATAATTCAGCACTTGAGGTTCTAAAACACTCAAAGATTCCAGCAAAGCTGGAATGAGCTTTGGTGTATGAGGTTTCAATAATTCTCCAGCACTTTTACTGATTTTAACCAGTGTGTTGATACTAGGAAAAAGTGATGACATGTGGCATCCAGTTAATAATAAGGCTACAGAAGACAATGTGAATATAGCCATGTCATGATACCAAGTTTAATAGAGTCCCATAACCAGGCATCCCAATATGTGATACATGATTGTCTATGATGGCCATTAAAATAAGTCCATCAACATACAGACGTGGACAAAATTGTTGGTACCCCTTGTTTAATGAAAGAAAAACCCACAATGGTCACAGAAATAACTTGAATCTGACAAAACTGAAATTTGCCAAACTACATGTTGACAAGCCACAAAGTTTCTGGGAGAATGTCCTATGGACAGATGAAACAAAAATCGAAATTTTTGGCAAGGCACATCAGCTCTATATTCACAGATGGAAAAATGAAGTATATCTTGAAAAGAACACTGTCCCTACTGTGAAACATGGAGGAGGCTCTGTTATGTTCTGGGGCTGCTTTGCTGCATCGGGCACAGCGTGTCTTGAATCTGTGCAGGGTACAATGAAATCTCAAGACTAGCAAGGGATTCTAGAGAGAAATGTGCTGCCCAGTGTCAGAAAGCTTGGTCTCAGTCGCAGGTCATAGGTCTTGCAACAGGATAATGACCCAAAACACACAGCTAAAAACACCCAAGAATGGCTAAGAGGAAAACATTGGACTATTTTGAAGTGGCCTTCTATGAGCCCTGACCTAAATCCTATTGAGCATCTTTGGAAGGAGCTGAAACATGCCGTCTGGAAAAGGCACCCTTCAAACCCAAGACAACTGGAGCAGTTTGCTCATGAGGAGTGGGCCAAAATACCTGTTGAGAGGTGCAGAAGCCTCATTGACAGTTACAGGAATCGTTTGATTGCAGTGATTTCCTCAAAAGGTTGTGCAAAAAAATATTAAGTTAAGGGTACCATCATTTCTGTCCAGGCCTGTTTTATGAGTTTTCTTTTTTAAAAAATTCTGTTGAAGCATGGTTGAAAAAGCAAATGTCTGACTTTCATTTGTTCATTTTCATAGAATTTGTATATCTTATTACTTTTGTCAGATTCAAGTTATTTCTGTGACCATTGTGGGATTTTCTTTCATTAAACGAGGGGTACCAACAATTTTGTCCATGTGTGTATAGTTACATTTAAACAAAAGACATTACATTACGTAATATATTTTTCTGTTCCTAGTATTATCCACCTGATGAATGGGCCTATTTCCAGGAGGCAGGGTATCCAATCAAATTAAATAAAAAATAAATAAATAAATAAATCATGTTTATAGAAAACGATCTTACAAAGCTGAATAGTTTTGTAAACATATTTATCTTGAGTTATAGATAATATTATTTGCTTGTTTGAAAATGTGCAGAACCTGCTGTAAACAGAGGAATAACTATCGCAATCCCTTGGCAAACAGCTTACAATTTCCTCTTTGGGTAATATACTCAAGTTATTTCAGCTGTCTTTTAGCAGGGAAGTAGTAAATGGTTGCAGTAATTCAATGAACATACACGCTACACTGTAGTCCACTTACCTAAGAGCTCGGACTTCAGTCACTGTACTTATAATCCCTTTGTCCAGAAGGCACGGTAATAGAACAGCAATTGTTTTCTGACCAGCTGCACCCTTGCATGTTTCACACATCCTTATGCATACCTTACAGAAAAAAACAGAATACTCAGAAATAAGTGATTACTTGACCACCAATCATTTTTCTACTTTCTTCAATTAAAGCAAAATGGTTTATAAAAAGAGAGATTTAAAAAAAAAAGTTAATCTAACAAAACAAGAGGTCTTTGGGAACACTATGTTTACACCAAGATGGAGTTGGGTGCTTTCTGATAATGGATCCAGAGAGGTATTATATACATATTTCAGGTGAATAAGTTACTATCTACTACTGAACTCCAAGAAAAACATTGAAAGAAAAAAAAAAAAAAAAAATACATTCTACTATAAATGCTAAATTTAGATGTATGGAATATTGGGAGGAAAACCCTGGACAACCTCTTACCCTTCCAAGATAGGTACGTTATGAAACTTTAAAGAGCAGCTTCCAGGTTTGACAGAGACATTTCTGAAAAATTTTCACACAGTTCATTATGTACCACTACAATGGCATTGTTTCTTTCCACAAGGGCTTGATAGATGTTTTAGAGGCTGCGATGAAGTTGTCAACATTATGCATATTTAATGGACATGTGCACCATTGACGCAGTTCTTGTGCCAAGTCTGTTCACTACTTACTTCTGTATTGCATAGACAAATTTTTTAAAGTTTAATTTGAATGGAATACTCTGCCTCCAGGAAATAGGCCCATTCACCAGGTGGATAATACTAGGAACAGAAAACTGTGTTGCTTCTAGGGGACAGACCAGCTGGACTCCCTTATAAAGCTTTGAAACTCGAACAATTTATCATTCAGGCTGCTATTTGTATTCTAGTGGCCAAGTGTTGCACTCCTACCATATTGTTTAAGATGATTGAGGAGAAAATACATATGGCTAGGTTATATGAAAAAGTAGAGGCAACAAAATTGGGCGCCATGGAGAGATTTCATGTCATATGGGATCCATGGCTCTCTGCTCAGACATCCTATGACTTCCTCTTTGTAACTTATTTTCTATATTGTGTGCACTATTACAAGTGCATCTCAATAAATTAGATCATCTAATATCTTTTAGTAATTCAATTGAAAAAGTGAAATACATATATTATATTGAGTCAATACAGAGTGAAATTTTTTTAAGTGTTTATTTATTTTAATGTTGATGATTAGGGCTTACAGCCAAGGAAAACCCAAAAGTCATTATCTCAGAAAATTAGATTATTATATAAGGCCAACTGTAAAAAAATTAAACACAGAAAAGTTGGCCAAATGAAAAGTATGTACAGTAAATGCACTCAATACTTGGTCAGGGCTCCTTTTGCATGAATGACTGCATCAATGCGGTGTGGCATGGAGGCGATCAGCCTGTGGCACTGCAGAGGTGTTATGGAAGCCCAGGTTGCTTTGATAGCAGCCTTCAGCTCATCTGCATTGTTGGGTCTGGTGTCTCATCTTCCTCTTAACAATACTTCATAGATTCAGGCGAGTTTGCTGGCCAATCAAGCACAGTGATACTGTGGTTATTAAACCAGGTATTGGAACTTTTGGCAGTGTGGACAGGTGCCAAGTCCTGTTGGAAAATTAAAATTTCATCTCCAAAAAGCTTGTCAGCAGAGGGAAGCATGAAGTGCTCTAGAATTTCCTGGTAGACTGCTGCGTTGACTTTGGTCTTGATAAAACACAGTGGACCTACACCAGCAGATGACATGGCTCCCCAAACCATCACTGATTGTGGAAACTTCACACTAGATCTCAAGCAGCTTGGATTGTGCGCCTCTCCACACTTCCTCCAGACTCTGGGACCTTGATTTCCAAATGAAATGCAAAATTTACTTTCATCTGAAAACAACAGCTTTGACCACTGAGCAACAGTCCAGTTCTTTCTCTCCTTGGCCCACGTAAGACGTTTCTGGCGTTGTCTATTGGTCATGAGTGGCTTCACACATGGAATGCGACACTTGTAGCCCATGTCTTGGATACGTCTGTGTGTGTGGTGGATCTTGAAGCACTGACTCCAGCAGCAGTCCAGTCCTTGTGAATCTCCCCCAAATTTTTGAATGGCCTTTTCTTAACAATCCTATCAAGGCTGCGGTTATCCCAGTTGCTTGTGCACCTTTTTCTACCACACTTTTTCCTTCCACTCAACTTTCCATTAATATGCTTTGATACTGCACTCTGTGAACAGCCAGCTTCTTTAGCAATGACGTTTTGTGGCTTACCCTCCTTGTGGAGTGTGTCAATGACTGCCTTCTGGACATCTGTCAAGTCAGCAGTCTTCCCCATGATTGTGTCGCCTACTAAACTAGACTAAGGGACCTTTTTAAACGCTTAGGAAGCCTTTGCAGCTGTTTTGGGTTAATTATTCAAATTTTCTGAGATAATGACTTTTGGGTTTTCCTTGTCTGTAAGCCATAATCATCAACATTAACATAAATAAACACTTGAAAAAGCTCACTCTGTTTGTAATGACTCAATATAATATAGGTGTTTCACTTTTTCAATTGATTTACTAAAAAAAAAAAAAATTACTTTTTGATGATATTCTAATTTATTGAGATGCACTTGTATGTGTCCCGTGTGGGGAATGTTCGATGGTTACTCTTGGTCCACCTATTCTCTATTTCTGACAAAGAGGTCTTCACCTCCACATGTAGTTAAGGATGCATAATACATTTTAAATACTTTTAGGAAGTGTGAGATAATCCATCCTTAAAGGGTTATTGCCATCTCAGCAAATCACTGCTGAGTTGGGAATAACTGCTCTCCCTCCCATCCCCTATGGCCAAAAATTGCGTAAATAGCCAAGCAGTGCTGCTATATGCTGTTCCCATAAGTACAAAAGAGGAGAATGAGAGCTTTAGTAAGTGTGGCACAGCTGAACTATGCTGTTCTATAACTTTATAATTAAGGAAATAGTGTAGTTAGATGTGGTACACCATTTCCAACTTGGGAGCAGTTATTCCCATCTTGGCAGCGAGATCTGCAAGATAGGAATAACCGTTTAAGTATACCTCTAAATAGGGCTGTGCAATTATGACCTAAACTAAAATTAATCCGGCATTTTACTTCAACTACAGCTAATGGCAATTATTTAGGCCATGCCCCTTTTACAGTATGAGTACATGTTGGATGACCTCGCCCAGCAGTTTTTGTTCAGACAGAACATGGCCGAATAAAAACTGCTATTATACTCTGGGACCCTTCGGACCCTAGAGTATAATATAAGTGGAAGCCCAAGGGAGGTGATCAAATATAAAAAACAGTGTTCCTCACTTCTCCTGGGCTCCGCTGAAGAGAACAAGGAGTTGCACTGGATCCCAGGAGAGGTGAGTAACACTGGCTTTTTTATGTTTGATCACCTCCCTGGGGCCTCTGCTAATTTTACTCTGGGATCTGAAGGGACCCCAGAGAATAATAATAGCAGTTTCATTCAAAAGTGTTTGGTCTGAATGAAACTGCAGGTAGAACCTCACAAATATTGTAATAAACCTAAATAACCAATGTGAACAAAACCACACCAGTTATCCTAGCTAATGTTCCGTTTCAGTTATTTTTTGATTAAATCGCTCACCCCTACCTCTAAATAAACTACTAGATCAGTGATATACATTATAAGGCAGACGACCGTGTGAGATCTGTGTGCTTTCCTTG
This sequence comes from Leptodactylus fallax, assembly GCA_947044405.1. Classification (NCBI taxonomy): domain Eukaryota; kingdom Metazoa; phylum Chordata; class Amphibia; order Anura; family Leptodactylidae; genus Leptodactylus; species Leptodactylus fallax. Next base: position 3,260,804 of record CAMRHE010000041.1, read on the forward strand.
TTTTTCGCAGATTGCACACTGACCCATTCTTTTCTATGGGCACATGCAAACGACCATATTTTGCACTGATCAGTGTGCGAGCCGTGATTCCGCGCCGCATCAGATAGAACATGTTCTATTCAGTTTTTGCAGAACGAACTCGCCCACAGAAGCCTATGGGAGGCTAAAAACCTAGGATGGCACACTGATGTACCGTCCGTTTTCGTGGACAAGCTAGGGATATCATTAGATGTCACCTGTGGTTTTTTTGGTGGATCTGCAAACTAGGATCACACACTGATGGCACATTGAAGACACTGTCAGTTTTTGAGGACATACTTCACTGATGCTGAAGAAACACTGAAGACACTGTCTGCAAAAGCTGAACACTAATTCCTAGTTTGCAGACCGCAAAACACACACGGTCGTCTGCAACTAGCCTAACTGTGTCACAGAAGCCTGTCTAATCATCATCAGTAACTGTTATAGGAGTTTGTCACCACCAGTAGAGAACTTGTATGAAACAGCCCAGGTACCAAGTTCTGGCCCCTATTTCAGAGACAAAGGTTTATTCAGTGTAGTTGATTCAATATTTAGTGAAAAAGAACAGGTACCTGTATATAACTGTCAAATACAATTTCAAAATGGAACGTATAGAAAACATGAGTTTGGTTGGAGATTTCCTTTAAGCAAATCACACCTAGATTAAAAATGCTCAAAAATTACCCCTTGCCAGGAGATTTAGTCCTGTCCATAATGCATTGTTCCACTGTTTTTATGTTTTGTGTCCTGTCTTCCTGTTAGTTACTTCCCCCTCCTCTTCCCTCTAGGTTTGGAGACCCTCCTCCTGCAGATTGGTTGCTGAAACATGAATCCTGTCTGAGACTATCCCAGACTCTAAATATACTCAGTTAGCCTCTAAAAGGTATCGCCTGATTTCTTCACTCTTCCACTGCCTGGGTGAGATCTGCCTTGCTAACAGCTGTTCTGACTGTGTTCTGTCAACATGACTAAGTGCATAACTTTGAATGTCAAGGGCCTGGCTCCGTGGCTGAGATTTCAATATGTTTTTCTCTGAACACGCTGATAGACTGTCCTTGCATTACAAACCCAGTTGCCGCCTCTCAGCCTCGCCTCGCCTCGCCAGGGAGTTTCATCGCTTGATTTGGTCCTTAAGCCCTCTATGACTTATGGTGTGTCAATAATCCCACTGCCCGTTCCTATACATTCTTCTCCCACCCTCATAATACGTACGCTAGGATAGATTATTTCTTTGGCAATGCCCTGGCTGACATTGAACCTATTTCATGGTCAGATTAAGCTCGTTCCGGTTACTGTCAACCTTTCCTCAGCCCCAGTCCCAACTAGACACTGCCACTGGCGCCTTGCTGCATTCTGAAACCACCCATAGCACGCTACACACTCATTTGATTGGGTACTTTTGGGATAATGAGACCTCGGGTCCCCTCTGTCTCCACCCTTTGGAAAACTCATAAAGCGCTCATGCGGGGGCATTGCATTGCCTTAGCGACACGGCTTAAGAAGGATAGAAAGGCTAGGGAAGTGGCCCTGCTCACTAAGAGAAGAAACCTTACAGAACATTTAACGACATGTCCTTCCCTGTCCTTGCTTCGTCAACTTGTCGCGGCCCGAGCTGATCTACGCATGCTACCTAATGTCTTTTACTCTATAGTTGGCAGTGCTATTATGAGCGTGGCAACAAGGCCCACATCTTGTTAGCCAAGACTCTGCGGGATCATCGGTCTTCCTCGTGGTCCCACTGGTTCCCTCCTACATCACCCTGATGATATTGCTGCTGCGTTTCAGTCTTACTATACTAACTTGCATAACCTTCCCTCGAACACTCACCCTAATCTCCCCTCTACCTCCCAGGGTCGACAGGAATATCTTGATTCCTGCAGTTTCCCTTCTTTACCCCCTTTGGCTCTTGACTCCCTTAACGCCCCAGCCACAGACGAGGAGCTCGCTGATATTATGAAGGGTCTCCCAAATGGTAAAACCCCTGGCCCTGATGGCTTCACCTATTTATACTACAAGACTTTTCAGTCTGTTCTCTAGCGTTACTTGCGGAACCTATTCAACTAATTTCTTAAAGGTGCTCCCATACCTCAGTTGATGCTCCACCCTCATCACCTTAGTCCCTAAACCAAAGACCTCAAGGAGTGCTCCAACTATAGACCGATAGCTCTCCTTAATCTGATCTTAAACTGTTCACAAAACTTTTAGCTAATAGGATTAATGCTTGGCTCCCCTCTCTTATCCACAAAGACCAGGTGGGTTTTGTCCCTTGCCGTCAAGGGGAAGACAACACCAGAATGGCAGTGGATTTGATAGATGTAGCCAATTGTTCCACTATCCCTGACCTTCTCGAATTTAGACGCTGAAAATGCCTTTGCCTGTATCGATTGGTTTTTTATGATGGCTACTTTGGAGAGGCTTGGTTTCTCAGGGGCCTTTCTCTCAGCAGTTAGAGCATTCTACTCCTCCCCCATTGCCGTAGTCAGGCTCCCATACACTTCCTCTCCATCTTTCCCTATCCGAAATGGGACCCAACAGGGATGCCCCCTATTCCCCCTTATTTTTGCCCTATGCATCGAACCCCTAGTGTCCAAAGTGCATTCTAATCCTGATATAACAGGGATCTCTGTACATGAGTGGGACTTCAAAATCAGCCTCTCTGCTGATGATGTCCTGTTGACCCTCACCAATCCCCCCACAACTCCCTCACGAATCTCATGTCAACGTTACGAGATTATGGCCACTTCTCTGGTTATAAGGTTAACCCCTTGAAAACAGAGACCCTTCACTTAAATATTCCGGACTCTGCCCTTCAACTGTACTGTCACAATTACGAATTCCAGTGGATAGACCGCTCCCTACGCTATTTAGGAATTCAACTGTCCTCATCCTATACCACCCTCTATTCAGTTAATTACCCCCGGTTGTTCCGTGACCTCCGATCCTTACTGGACAAGTGCCGTCTCATGCATATTTCCCTGATAGGACGAATTAGAACGGTTAAAATGACGCTCCTTCCAAAACTCCTCTACTTATTTGAAACCCTACCTGTAGCTGTCCTCCGATCTGAACTACACTCTCTCCAGAAAGCCCTCTTCCAATTTATTTGGAACAGGAAGCACCATCGCATCCCACGCTCCGTTATGCTGGCTGGTAAGGCAGATGGGGGTCTGGCGGTGCCAGAACTGCTTCACTATTATTGGGCGGCCCATTTACGATGTATTCCGTATATACTGAGTGGAAATAGAAAAGCTCTGGCTGGCTCCTCTTCACCCGAATGCTTTCCTGTGGTCCCGCACGTCCCCCTTGCCTCCCACCCCTCTCTTAGGGCCTGATATCAGATATATACAGTGGGGAAAAAAAAGTATTTAGTCAGCCACCAATTGTGCAAGTTCTCCCACTTAAAGATGAGAGAGGCCTGTAATTGATATCATAGGTAGACCTCAACTATGAGAGACAAAATGAGAATACATATCTAGAAAATCACATTGTTTGATTTTTTAAGAATTTATTTGCAAATTATGGTGGAAAATAAGTATTTGGTCACCTACATCAAGCAAGATTTCTGGATCTCACAGACCTGTAACTTCTTCTTTAAGAGACTTCTCTGTCCTCCACTCATTACCTGTAGTAATGGCACCTGTTTGAAATTGTTATCAGTATAAAAGACACCTGTCCACAACCTCAAACAGTCACACTCCAAACTCCACTATGGTGAAGACCAAAGAGCTATGGAAGGACACCAGAAACAAAATTGTAGACCTGCACCAGGCGAGGGAAGACTGAATCTGCAATAGGCAAGCAGTTTGGTGTGAAGAAATCAACTGTGGGAGCAATAATTAGAAAATGGAAGACATACAAGACCACTGATAATCTCCCTCAATCAGGGGCTCCACGCAAGATCCCACCCTGTGGGGTCAAAATAATCACAAGAACGTTTAGCAAAAATCCCAGAACCACATAGGGAAACCTAGTAAATGACCTGCAGAAAGCTGGGACTAACGTAACAAAGGCTACCGTCAGTAACACATTTCGCTGCCAGGGACTCAGATCCTGCAGTGCCAGACTTGTCCCCCTGCTTAAGCCAGTACATATCCGAGCCCGTCTGAAGTTTGCTAGAGAGCATTTGGATGTTCCAGAAGAGTACTGGGAGAATGTCATATGGTCAGATGAAACCAAAGAAGAATTGTTTGGTAGAAACACAACTCGTCGTGTTTGAAGGAGAGTGAATGCTGAGTTGCATCCAAAGAACACCATACCTACTGTGAAGCATGGGTGTGGCGACATCATGCTTTGGGGCTGTTTCTCTGCAAAGGGACCAGGATGACTGATCCGTGTACATGAAAGAATGAATGGGGCCATGTATCGTGAGATTTTCAGTGCAAACCTCCTTCCATCAGCAAGGGCATTGAAAATGAAATGTGGCTGGGTCTTTCAGCATGACAATGATCCCAAGCACACCGCCAGGGCAATGAAGGAGTGGCTTCGTAAGAAGCATTTCAAGGTCCTGGAGTGGCCTAGCCAGTCTCCAGATTTCAGACCCTTAGAAAACCTTTGGAGGGAGTTGAAAGTCCGTGTTGCCCAGCGGCAGGCCCAAAACATCACTGCTGTAGAGGAGATCTGCATGGAGGAATGGGCCAACATACCAGCAACAGTGTGTGCCAACCTTGTGAAGACTTACAGAAAACTTTTCACCTCTGTTACTGCCAACAAAGGATATATAACAAAGTATTGAGATGAACTTTTGTTATTGACCAAATACTTATTTTCCACCATAATTTGCAAATAAATTCTTTTAAAATCAGACAATGTGATTTTCTAGATATGTTTTCTCATTTTGTCTCTCATAGTTGAGGTCTACCTATGATGTCAATTACAGGCCTCTCTCTTCTTTTTAAGTGGGAGAACTTGCACAATTGGTGGCTGACTAAATACTTTTTTTCCCCACTGTATATCGCATACTCTCTTCTCCAGAGGGATGGGCTCCCCTCGTCCACAAATACATGGTCAGAAGGACGGAGGCTCTGGGCAGGCAGATCTCCCCAGCTCAGTGGAAGATCATATGGTCTTGTGCGGCTAAATCGTCAACATGCATAACATTCCGTGAAACCCAGTATAAGTTACTGATGTATTGGTACCCAGTTCTGCTGCACACCCTCAACCCCAGTGTTCCCACTGGAGGTTAAGGTGTTAACTTACGAGCTCTTTCTACAAGGTGTCCCGCTAGATCCTCTTATTTACCTACTAAATCTACCTCCCCGACATCTTGGTAAAAAGACCTCTAAGTTTTTCTTCTTCACAGCTGCTAAAACGCTTGTGGCCCTCCACTGAAAAAGTGTACATTCTCCTATAGGCCCTGCTCTGATCTTGATCAGCCATCAATCGAAAGGGTTGTTCAAAAAACTGGATGCTCAAAAAACATCCAGTTAACACATCAGTTCTATGAATACAAAACATGTATGTTGAAAACTGATGTGATGAGAATGGCTAATAATCCATAATCCTTTTGGACTTCAACGGATCAATTTTTCCCAAGGTTGCTGCCATAGGTGCAGTGCTTTACATAATCTCCCCAATCATAAGAACATACATGTTTATTGTAGATTTGGATGACATATATAATGTATTTTTTTTTTCCCCAAGATAACGGCAAGGACAGATGTATACCTTGCTTAGAGTTTTCAAAGCCAGTTCTGCTGCTTTCCGCACTGACTCCTAGTGAGAAATAAAGAAAATAAGCAAGGATGCTAATACACATACAAATAGAGGGAAATAAATGTCATCTGTCTTGTCATTAAATCAGTTAAGCTAGGTTCACATCTGCGCTGAGTCTGTTGGAGACTCCGTTGTCGAAACTGCTGAAAATTGACAGAGAGTTAAGTCCTGCATGGAGGACTTTTCTCTCAAACATTTTCAGTTTTGAAATGGTGGACACCTGGCGGATCCCATTATAGTTAATGGGGGTTCGTCAGTGTCCGTGGGTAACTGTTGTTTTTGCAATCCGACTCTCAGTCGTTCGGGTCCCCCAGTGGACCAGGGCGATTGAGAGCCTTGCGTAGTGTGAACCTAGTATTAGTTTCATACACGTCAATAACTGCATTGGTAGATAGACAGGGTAAGTCTACAAAACGGCAAACATTGATCAGTACTGTTACTCATGGGGTTTGTACATTGCTTTTCCCTGACAAAGAACCTATTAGGATTGAAACGCGTTCCCGAATGTAGCAGTGCCTGCTACCCTATGCTCTGTTAAGTATTGCTGGATTTTCAACAAGAACTGCTGTACTTTCTTCAACTAATAAAATGCTATAACCTTAGACAGCCTAATGAAATATATAATTCAGCATTGTCTAGTCCAAGTTTGCACCGTCTAAATTTTGGAAACAGGCCACATGTTGCAAAAAAGTTGCGTTTTTGTTGCAGATTTTGCTGTGTTTTTTTTTTTTTTTTTAAACCAAAGCCAAGAGTGGCTTCATAAGGAATGGAAAAAATTTGGAAAAATCTTCTTCCAAATTATTATGCCCATATTAGTTTTGTATGTTTTTCCTAACATAACATCTTTGGTCCTTAATTCTGAAGCGTTTAACACAGTAGGTGATTTCTGGGGGCTATAGTCTCTTACTTTTCAGGGGGTAAGGGTCTGTTATTAGACTCCGTGTCCTAAAGCGTATTTGTTTGCAACCTCTCATTGTAACTATATTTGTATGCAATATTTATCTTATACATATGTATTTCACATTAATAAATTTAAGATATTTTTGCTATATGGGATGTCTCCATAAATTTTTTGGATGTCTATATTCTTGGCTTATGGGACTCTAACTTTTGTATTGATTAGAGGAAAAAAAAATTTCTGGTAACTTTCCTTAAGCCTTTATCAGATCGTATTCGCCTGTTGATATTTCCATTAAATATCAATTGTTTTTATGTGTTTTGCAAGACATTGAACTATTTCACACTTTTCAAATTCAGAAAGGCCTTCCACTTTTAATTTTAAGAACTAAAACCTAAATGCTCATTTTACTGAAATCCTACCACTGTTTAACTGGCACAGTGTATGAAGGAAGGACTTCTACTTCTCCCTTCTGCTAAATCCACTCCTGGCTTTGTCTCAAAAACCTCCCAAAAAGACAGCTTTTCTGCAACATGTGACTTCAGCCTACTTCAAGTCAACTTTATTTTAAACATGATCTCTCTTTGTATCTCAAATACAACCTCTAAAACAGGTCATTATTATTCTCTGTAGCAAGAACTCAAGCTTACCTTTATGTCGTCTTGGACTCTGAAAAGGGTCTCCCATATCTCAGGAATCTTGTCAACAACATCATCAAGCTGACGACCACGCAGTAGGTCATTTAATGCTAAACAACTGCAACAAGGAAAGAAAGACAAATTCCAACACTAGTAACAATTAAAGGTCCTTTTTTCCCCACAAAAACACGTTTAAAAAGTGTGTGTTTTTGAAAAACACATGCATCTTTGCCACAAAAAATGGATTTTTGTACTCACTGTAAAATCATTTTCTCATTGTATTCATTGAGGGACACATGGGTATAGACCTGGCCACTAGACCTGGCTGACACTAGGAAAAGCGAAAGAGGTCGGCTCCAGTGGGCTATACCCTTTCCACAGACACTATGCTAACCAATTTGTACTGCAGCAGTAGGAGAGAGACACAAATAAATAAATAAAAAAAAAGAACATGGAACGAACAACCACCAACATGTCCTGAACCGGAAAACAAATCAAAAAAGCCCGGGGCAGAAACAACAAGAAACAAAGGGTGGGATCTGTGTCGCCCGATGAATACAACGAGAAAAGTATTTTATGGAGAGTACAAAAATCTATTTTTCTTGCTTATATCATTGGGAGACACAGCACCATGGAATGTCCTAAAGCAGTCCCAGAGTTTGGGAAGTACACGGCCATGCAAGCGACCTAACGCTTAGTACACAGCCGGTTGCAGAACCTTATGACCCAAGTTGGTATTGGCGGATGACACAGAATGGATCTGGTAGAACTTGTTGAAAGTGTGGACAGAGGCCCAGGTGGCAGCCTTGCAGATCTGGGTGGCAGAAGCCTGTTGCGAACAGCCCAGGAGGCCCAGACAGTTCTTGATAGCAGACTGAATCCACCTAGAAATGGAAGAGTTGGAAGCAGCCAGGCCCGTGTGAGGGCTCACAGGGAGAACTGACAAGGGGTCAGTGACAAACAGACAGAGCTGGATCGCCCAGACCACATCCAGGCAGTGAAGAGAGCACTCCGCGGGCAGAAAGATGGTAAGACAATTTCCTCGTTGATGTGGAAGGAAGAAACCACCTTAGGCGGAAAAGAAGGTGGCAGACGAAGAACAACCTTATCCTTGTGGAGAAAAGTAAGATTCCAGGACAGGACAGCCAATTCAGAGACCCTGAGGACAGAAGTAATGGCCACCAAGTAGGCAACCTTCCAGGACAGAAGCCGAAGAGAGATCTCACGCAAAGGCTCAAAAGGGGGAGCCTGAAAAAGAATGGAAACGGCAGAAGAGTAGACATTTAAGAGACCTTGGTCCAGACCGGACTGGAGAAAAGCAGGATCCTGGGAAGAGAAAAGGAGAGCGGATGGAATTCATGACTCTCACACACTACTGTACCCAGTCCTTCCATATGCAATGATAGATCTTTGCTGACTGGGGTTCCCGGGTCTTGAGCATGGTCTGAAAAACCATGACACCTAGAACCTTGGCTTCAACAGCCACGCTGCTAAACGCAGTTGAGGTAAGGTGGGGTGGAGGCCAAGGAGGGTCCGCCAGCAGGAACATGAGATTTGCGTAGCAGGTCTGGCCGGACCAATCTGGAGCCACCAAGATGGCTGAAACCCTTTCGGTCTCGAGTTTCCTGAGAACCCGAGGGAGAAGAGGAAGAGAAGGGAAACAAGTACAGAAGGTGGAAGTCCGACCCAGGAATCACAAGAGCGTCAGCGGTGATGGTCTGAGGCTCCTGACCACGTAGCTGGGGGGCATTCCGGCCGCCGATGCGGTGAGTGGGGACTGAGTGACCAGGCGAGGCGCACTTTGCAGACCTCTGCGCCCGCAGGGGGGTTAAACCCCCTGCACCTGAAAGACAAAGAAAAATAAAAACAATGTAAGACAGAAAGACCCGAGTCAGATCGTGTCTGCCTCCTGCGGACAATGGGCTAAAACTGGTTAGCATAGTGTCTGTGGAGAGGGTATAGTCAAAAGGCGGAGCCAACATCTTTTGCTTTTCCTAGTGGCCAGGTCTATACCCCATGGTGCTGTGTCCCCCAATGAAGCAAGCGAGAAAAAGTATACATTTTTACACACACTCTTATGGGAAGAAAGCACCATGTGAACTCACCCTGACAAGACCACAGTTCTTAAATGGTTGCTAACTTTTAACATTGTGACATTTAATAGGGCATGCAATTCTGAACCAAACTGTAGTGAACTTTAATTTAAAAATGTTGCCGTTCTCTGCTTGAAAACCTCTCCAAATTTTCAGCTCGCTTCCTGTTAGGGTATGTTCACAAAAAGTTTTTTGCAGGCTGACAAAATCTGCTTCAGGAATTAGGAAATAGTTTTTTAACGTGGTTTTTTTTTTTTTTTACATGATGCGGTTTTTGTCGAGTTTTTCGTTGCGGTTTTTAATCGCGATTTTTTGCTCCAGCACACTGTATGGACCTGGAAGCTTCCCTTTATAAAAGGGAAGGCTTGCTGTTTTTGATGTGGTTTTTGCAAAAACCGCATTAAAAAACGCATTAAAAACACAAGCGGTTTTTTCCACCTCCCATTGATTTCAATGGGTTTTTTAAGGCGGAATCCACCTCAAAATCAGCCTGCAAAAAACTCCATGTGAACATATCCTTACTGGGGACGTTCTGTCTTTAGAAACCAAACAGACTCAAGACAGGAACACTGTCTGTAAACTGCGCAGAGATGAGTCTGTAGCTTCTCACAGCTTACATAAAGTGTAAGGAGAGTATCTACTTCTGAATAGCTACCTGTGTTATTGCTGATGGGATGTCAGACAGTAAGTAGCCTTCCGGATTGCTTTTTTTTTTTTTTTTCCTTTGTCAGGGATCTTTTAGTTGTATTATAACCTGGACTTGGTGTCCACTGCTCTTGGATCTCCTATGTTATGTTCACTTGGGCTTTTCTCAGCTATTTGCCATTTTACAGTTTACTTCTGGCAAAATTACATGTATAAAACCACTAGTGGTAATAATGGGGGGGCAGACTGCTCTGCATTGTACAAACCTACAGCTTCAGACTGAAATGTAAATATGCTGCAGCCATAATGGAGCTATTAGCATCAGAAATACTGATAGGACACAATGTATGAAGGCTCATACAGACAAGGAGCAGATAGTCCATCAAGACCCTTTTGATGAAACAGATCGCAACAAAGAAATAGGAATTTAACTAGTAACGTAACAATTTGCAAATGTTTTAGATAAATAGGTAATAAAGCTTATCAGATAGAAATGGCTCTTTCTGCTCTTTTAAGACTCATTTCCTGCCTACAATTTTAAAAAATGCAGCATATGAATTTTAAGTGCAGAATCGCAAGCAGTTTCCCTACATACTAAGTAGGGGAGAAAAAAGTGCAGAGAAAAATGAAGCAAACACACAATGAAGAATGTGGTGAAAAAAAAAAAAACGGAACTCATTTGCACTGCGTTTTTTTACCAAAGCATTTTTTTTAGCTGCACTTTGCAATGTGGGGCCTTAACCTTAGAATGATTCTGGAGCTGAGTAAAAGCTGTATCACAACCAAAGCACTTGATTCATGTCATTAGAGGCCTTTGCTTTGTTATATATGCCCTGCATAGTCCTGGGGCTGCTTCTGAGTGAGAGAGAACATTATAGAAAAGATTTGCCTTAACCTAGTGTGTGCAGTATAAGGCAGCTATAGTCTCAACCCAAAAGCTCAGAGAGGAAGGCAAACTATAGATTTAGCATGTCAAGTTGGAAACTGCAGTATATAAAAGTCATAAAATGGCCAGATATAGTTAGCTCTTCTGTACACACGACTGCTTACCCTGAAAAATCACATGAAACAACAGCTACACTTTAAATTCATACTTAATATAATGCTCCCTCAGGTCAATGACATTATCACCCAAGGACAGTAATAATAAGATTTATGTGATATGGACAGTTATGCAGTGACCTGCTTGTTTCATGCAACTTTACCACATACCTGGATTCACGAATCCTCCACAGGTTACTTGTAAGATTATTAATTAAATCCTGAAGAATTTCTGTCAGATATTTATCCACCTGGAACCAATATAATAAAGTTTTCTAAACGGTTAACCCTGTTTTTTTTAAACTTCATTCACATTTAGCAATGTACAGTATAACACATTATAGAAACACATTATAGAAATAGCCCCGTCCACATAGAGTGGGTGCTGACTGTATTATAGAAGTATTGCAGTGTATTGGATATGTGATCCATGTCACAACTGAACGGTAACAGTACATATAAAAACTTTAGCATGTGTGAGAAGATGACAGGCAGAGTGCTGGAATCACGTTAAATATCCCCCAGGTTTTTGACATATGTGTGGTCCAGTACGGGTCTTGAGTAGGCCTCAGCCCAGGTGTGAGTCCTAGGCTCATTACTGGCCCAAAAAAGGCTGCAGAACCTGCACTTCAGGGCAGATCCTGGGAGTGATAGGAGGAGCCTGGGTCTGTCCTGGAACACAGAGTCTGGTACTGTGCTACTTTGTTTTGTTTGTGTGGTTTTTAGAAAGCCACACATATAGATAGTTTTTACTGTTTAGTTAGTGCTCTGACGAGCAGGGTTTTGTTTACATTCTTTTCCTGACATTAAAGCTGTATTTTATTTTTGCTGTTTTTCTAAAATAAACCTGTTTGCTACAGACTTTGTGTCCCTGTCTCTGACTGGTTGGGTCCGCACCATTGCTTCTACCAAGCTACCTTCCCCACATATGCTACACCCAAAAAAAGCCCTTGCATGGCCTCTTAAATAGAAATATATAAAAAGCTCTTGATGTCAGAATATGGAAACAAAGTTTTTTTTCTCTCCAAAGTTTACCAAATTTTTTGGTAAAAAAATAGCTATTTAAATTGCTATCACCGTAATCATAATGAACTGCAGAATAAAGTTAAGATGTCATTTTCACCACATGAAGAAAGCTGTAAAAACAAAACCCAAAAAAGATAATGTTGCAATTGAGGCTTGTTCCTTACACCCAACAATAACCATTTTTTTTATTTATTTTTTTTTCTTACAGTACATTGTATGGAGCATTAAATGGTGCCATTAAAAAAAACACAAGTTGTTCTGCAAAAAATAAGCCTTCATATGGCTATGTGAACAAAAATTTAAAAAAAGGTAAGGTTCTTGGAAGGAGGGGAAGAAAAAAAGAAACCAAAAATTGTCTGCTGTGGGAAGGGGTTGATGTGAGCCATAAGAAACAGCAACTGTAATTGGTTGTAGTAGTTGTGTAAACTATAGACTGTATAAAACCAGTTTTAATTGACCATATAATAATGATAACATAACGATGAATGATATAAGCTGATTACAGGGAATGAACCCTTCCAGGGGTTCATTTGTAGCTTTGCTGGAGGACTTTAATTTGTTAAACAGCAATAATAAAATGTCAATTATCTTCCTATTTACAAGTGTGCCAGTGGAAATTTTCAAGGGGTTGTCTGATTTGGTGTACCAGTTTCCAGGGCTTTTTTTTTTTTTTAAACTAGTCCTAATTCACATGGCAGTATTCTGGTCAATAGCATTTGTAAACCATAATGTGAAGTGGGTCCAAAAACTGAAGAGGTGCACATTTCCAATATAAAATTTTCTTCCTGTAAGTTATAACTATGGTTTTGGCCAATTGCAACAAGCAGCAAACTAGCTGAAGCTCACTGTAATGTACTCACCATAGTTTTGTCCATGACTAGAGCATTCCAAATACTAGTCATAGCTTGGCGGATTCCAGTATTAGGGTCAAACTGATAGCGATACAATCGAGGGACCAGCTGTGACATAAACGGAGCAAGCTGTTCTCCAGCTTTGGTGGCAATGACATTAAAGCCAAATGCAGCACCCTAACACAAAAGGGAAAAAAAAAAATATTACCAGCAGATTATTTTTCAATGACACCAATAATTGCCATGAATATAGCAATAGAAAAGGAAAAATAGCATTACTTTAAGTAATAGAAAACATAATTCATAGGACCAGGACAACAGCACAGGAACTCTCACGAACTCTTCTATGTAGTTTACGACTACATAGAAAGATGTCATGCACTTTGTGTTCTGACACCCTATTTCATTATACAACATTCCAGCAACATGTGCTAAAGCAGCTCTTCTGTGGTATCATACCAAAAAAGCAAGCATTAGCTCCATAGAAGCATCATTAAGTCTTGACAGACCAGGACTCTGTTGCCAGTTTATCAGTTCTCATTGCTTGGACCACTTTTGAACTACACTACGCTACACAACTCCGTGCAATGGTCAAGCTATCACGATTTAAGCCTTGCCAAAATTGCACACACCCTTATGTTTACAAATTTTTCCTACTTCCAACACATCAACGTCAATAGCAGACCGCTCGCATGCAGCCTAATATAGCTTGAGAATCAATGTTCGTCACTTCATCTGTTTTTGCTGCACAGTCAATTTACTGCAGTTCTGCAATGCAGTTTACAGTTGCATGACAAGTATAGGTGGCACGCATGTTTATTATGTACTTCACCTGTTCTTGCTGCGTGATCAAAACCTGCATTGCAAAACCACAAAAATTCACAGCAACATGAATGAGATTTTGGCCCTGTGAGAAAAAAAAAATGCCTCTGTGTACACTACACGGAATGTTATGGCTGTATGCAGTACAGGTCTCATTAAATACCAATATCACAACATAATTATATTAACATTGGCATAAATGCAGACAGAGCCAAGGAAAACACAAATATTTTTTAAAAGGGAGGTAAATCGTGTCACTAGTACTCTAAAACTACATACAAGTGGATTACAAATGTACCTATAAAATGAAAGATGTTACCTTTCTTGAATTCCACATAGCATGGTGGTTTGCTAAATTCATAAACTTGTATATGAGGTCCGGTTGACTAAGGTCACTGGCCAGTGCACACAGCTCCTTATAGGTAGACAGCCCCTGTCTTTGGAAAACCATGAAACAGTATTCAGAAAAGTATACAAACACGACTACTTACATACTATCACTAGTTACTAATGGTTACAATAAACGGTCAACAATATTTGTTGTTAGTCATAGCCCCGACAATTTAGCTGAGCTAACATAGTATATAGGAAATAGAATAAAATAATGAAATAATGAGTACTCAGATGTCCATTGCCTTGGCAATCCAGCACTGGCTCTCTGATGGTCTGTCTGGTCTCTGTTTACCTGCAGATGGCATAAGACCTCTGCAGCCAATCCATGGCCGCAGCAGTCAAATGTCCTGTTACTAGCATTGTGGCATAGTGATGGGAACCATGAAGCCAGCACCAGTAACCACATGCTGTCTGCATGTGAACAGAGACATGGGGCACTGTCCCTAAGCCAGAACTGGATGCTGGATGAATGAATGGTATATTATATATATATATATATATATATATATATATATATATATCTCATAAGATAAGGTAATATATTACCAGCCATATTGGTTGTGGCCTTAAAATGAATTCTCAGATGTAAGTGAACATAAATAATGAACTTTACCCATCCGGAGCTTTGCCAATGGATGAACTTTGGAAAACTTCAGTGTCACCAGAAACTTCATGCTTTGCCCTGTAATAAAGCAGGAGCAGATAAAATTGTCTAAATTAAATAGTCAAAACGACAAGTACAGAATAAGTACAATAACTTTTACTTCTCATGTAGGAGTATTCCTGTAAAATCATTACAAGGCCACGATCACGTGACGTAGATTTTGCAACAAAGTACAACCGTGCATCAAGATCTATAGTAATAAACATGCATAAAATGCAATCCCTCAATAATGTAAAAAGGTACACGCACCTGCAGAAAATTAACTATATACTACACCAGTTTATTGAAATATCACTCTAGTACTAGCAATATCAGTTATACACCCAATTAATGACACACACTAAGTACACAAGGAATCACAGTACCTTTTCCCAGTCATGAGTGTGTCCACAAGTATGGACACCAGCTCCTGTTGATCTTGTTCACTGCCCAGTTCATATACCAACCCAAGACCTTTCGATGCAACATCCTGGCTAAGTTCTGCAACAGATTTTGTGCAATTATCAATAGACTCAAAGGAGTTAGGCTGATAAATGGACTGAGACATTAACTGCATAAACACTGCACACATTTCGAGTTCCCCATAACACACACTGATACTTGACATGTTAGCAAAACTACTGTTCACTGTGTGCAATGGTGTGCATCATAGCACCAGGCTCTCCAACTTTACAGAGGTGTATGTTATTCATGAGAAAATCTCTCTCCAATGTTACATTCTATAGTGGATTTCATTGTAGTCCTGATGTAGAGGGCAAACTACCATTTGATTAAATGTAAAATTTGGACTATAAAAGGCCAGGGTGGTCAGTGCAACAGCTCTTATCATCCAGACTTTAGAAAGGGAGAGGGCGCAAAAAGGAGAGACACCAGAAGAAAGTAGTTTTAAAAAACGGTTTAGTGTACACTGAAAATGGTAAAATATCTTTTCTAATATGTCGCAGTTATGCTAAGCAAAGAGAATATGCAATTATAGGCCTAGAGCCCTAGACAATATGCTGTTCAGATGTTGCATTGTGGTAAAGTTCAAGGCAGTTCTGTTATGAAGACCTTATGTGGATTCCAAATCATCAACTGCAATAGTATCTGCTCAATACCTGGCATAACCAAAGGTATATAGTATACATGTGTATATGCTGTATTTGGCCAATTTGAGTGATTACCCATGGGCATTTCTTAGCAGGTCTGTTGAATGCACCATTATGAATCTTTTCATAAAATACTGCTGAACCTATAAATAATTAAATGAACTGCTCTCTGACAGTATGTATACATTTCACGCATTGCAAGAAGCAATTCAATACATAATGTACATACCATCATTATCAGACAGGACAGATATAAAGGCACTTTGAATTTCTTTAAGCTTTGACTGTAAGAGAAAGAGAGAAAAAAAAACGTTAGTTTCACACACATTTTACAGAAACACAGAAATATGAACGTATGTGTGGCACTAAGACATAAAATGTGATACTGCAAGAAAATGTAGTAATAAACAGTATCTGAATGCTTTCTTAACCACTTCCGTACCGCCCACAGAGTATATACGTCCAAGTGGTGGTTGTCTATTTCTGCAAGGACGTACCGGTACGTCCAAGCAGAAATCAGCAGCTGCACGAGATCGTGCAGCTACTGAAACGGTGAGCCGGCTGTAACTTCAGCCGAAGCTCCCAGAGAGAAGACAGGGAAGGTTTATTACCTTCCCGATCGCTGTGTATAGAGCGCTCAATGAGCGCTGTATACAGCGCTATGGGCGCCGCCATCTTGCGGCCGCCCTCTGACCCGGCGGTCTTGTGATCCACCGGGTGCAATGTCTGCAAGAGACACTGTCTCTATAGTATTGTGTAAGTAACGTGCAGGAGGCTGTCCTCCTGCAACTAGGGCTAAATGTACCAGCCCCAGTTACAGGGGAAATCAGCCTACCCCAAATAAAAAAACAGTGATCAAATGTCCCCAAAGGTCTATTATGACCTTATGAGGACACAATGTAAAAAAATAAATAAATAAAAGATAGAAAAGTAAAAAAGTAAATAAAATAAATAAAAAAAATAAAATACGCCAATAACACGCCTTTATTACAGGTTATAGCTCCAACACCGACAATACCATAAAAAATAAAAAAATTACTGTAACAGAGGAAAAACTATTTTAAAAAGTTTTTTTTTTTTAGTAGCAATTTGTGTTATTCAATAAAAAAATGAAAAGTGAAAAAAACAAAACAAAACACGTTTTCCCTCCTCTTTTGTTTATATTTTCCCAGATATAAAAAAAATGAACACACATGCAAAAATAAAAACATAAAAATAAAGCCTTGTGTGTCACCGAAAAAAGACGCAGAAATTAGTTGAATAACGCAATTGATAAAAATGTTACAGCTCTCAAAACCGCACATACAAAAAAAACGAAAATGTGTCTGGTCTGGAAGGGGGGGGGGGTAAAGCATCTGATATGGAAGTGGTATTCCCATCTCAATGATCCTATCTATACTATCTAAATTGAAGAGTTTTCTTAAATATATTGCTTTAGCAATGCTGCTTTGTTTTCCTGCTATGTGAAATTATATCTCCTATTGTTTACACAGCGTTTCCATAACACCGGACCTGTGTGATAAAGCAGGACAAGTGACATCACTCACTGCTCTCACGGTTATCTACAGCTCTGCCATTCTGCTAATGGCAGTTTGCTCTGATAAAGCCCTGTCTGTTATCTCTCTATGTAAACACACAGTTAACACTGAGCCAGTTCTCTAGAAGCATGTACATATTATTTGATCTGCATTTACATTAGATTTCTAGTAATCATAATAAGTATTGTGATACTTCATAGTGTCCTGTTCAGCAAGCTGAGGGCGGGGGGGGGGGGGAATACAGAAAGTGAGAAGAAGATACAGCAGGCAAAGCTTCTGAAACAGGGAGATGGGAAAACCCCTTTAAGTTTAGAATTGTAGTTGCATTTGTTAAGCTCTGTTTACAGCTATGTCAAAAGGGTCTTTCGCAGATACCATCCTTTTCGAAAGGAAGAATAGCACTGAATGAAGCATTTTTTTCCTGATAAACAGATACAGTAACAGAATCCAAAAAGACCTCATTTTAACTCAATGGGGTTTGTTGGACCAACTTGGGTCCAGTGTACAATGTATCCAGTAATGACTTTGTTTATAAACTTTTTTTTTTTTTTTTTTAATTCCATCCTTTTTAATGATGATCAATTAAACACAACCAAAAATATCTGATTGGTGGGGGGGCCGACAGGCAACCCATGCACAGATCAGTTATACGAAACCTATACTCTATGTACAACACGGGGCCGGAAGCAGTTGGTTCTGTGCTCTGTATAGTTGCCAGGTGCCAGTAATGCAGCTCAGCTCTCATGGAAGTCAATGCTGCAGTACTGGTGCCCAGCCTTTATACAGGGTATAGCGCCAACTGCATCCGGCCCCGTGATGTGTAGAGAGTTTGGGCTTCGTTCAACTGATCCGTACAGGGGCTGCCTGTTGGCCCCCCGCGATCATATATTTATGGCCTATCCTAAGGATAGGCTTTAAACTACAAATTTCTGCGCAACCCCTTGAAATGAAATCGGTCACCAGAACCCAGCATATCAGCCAAGGCCAGCAGATTGGTTCAGGTGCACCTGAACCAAACGCTGTTTTCCCCTTGTGAATCAGTGTTGAAATATTGCTCATTGCTCCAAAAAGCTCATTTGCATACCGACAAATCCGGCGATAACTTGACAACAGATTAGACTCACCACCCCTAATTCCAGTCCATAATGACAGGCGCACCAGCACTATAACGGACCTTATGGCACAAATGTGAACAAAGACTTCAGTAGTTTTAATACCAAGATAATGTGACAAAAATTGCATGTGAATAAATGGTAAGAACATATTTATACACAATAAAATATATATGCAACACCTTTATTTCCTGGTGGCTGCTCAGCTTCTTCACAAGAGAAAGTAGCCATATACAGGATGCCTGTCTGACATGTGGATTAACACTGATGATATGCTTGTTGAGAATTTGATTCAATACCCATGTAACAACATCATTCGTTTTCACATCTAGTATAATAAAGACAAACATTCGAGTTAAGTCAGATGATTTTATATGCAGAAAATAAAACTAATAAACTAATGCTTAGGATGGAAACTGCAGTATATTACCTGCATACGGTCGATAATCTTCCTCAGTAACAATCCAAACATCCCTGGCTGCCATGGACTGTGTTCCGATAGCTGCATTTGTGATTGCCTCTCCTATTGTAAACTGGAGCTCAATCTGCTTTGCCTAGAAAAGAAGAGTTCACCCTAATTTGTATATGATCTGGGCCATTCAGACAACAACATGAGGGAATATTTCAAATCATTTAAAAGAAATCATCCATTAGATGTTTAATAACAGAGATTAACAGAGCTATTAAATTAATTCACAAGAATGGAACTGCTTTTCAGTGGCAGAAATTTAGGCTAATGGATTTTCTGAGTACACAAATTTTTATTTTTTTTAATAGCCTCTGTTCTTCTTAATAACCATCCCTCCCCATATACCTTGCTTTTATGAGGCCCCCTGAGTCCACCTCGGCACGCTGGAGTTTGCTTAAATGCAGCATTTCCAGCCACAACTTCATACTACAATTCCTATACTTACTTGCCCTGGCTGAGAATCACACCTTCTATGGTCCGACTGAAAAACTCATGTGAAGGAGCAGCCAATGAGCAAGCACTGGCAAATTGCTGCGACCTACATTGGGTACAGCCATTTCTACTGTGTGTGCAATTGTCCCTGTTCCGTATACTAGCCAGAAGAGACAGCTTCAGTGAGTGATCGGAACAGAACAAAAAGTAGTAAAATTGAGCTGTGGTATGTCATGCAGGTAACCACCTGAGAGCCAGGGAGTGGACCATTGTAGGTAATACCTGTTTACAAAGTTATTAACCATGGGGTTTACATGTGAATGGGAAGTCCCTGGGAAACCCCTTTAGGCTGAGGTCACACATTCTGAAAAAGCTGCTTTTTTACTTGCAGGTTATGTGGGTTTTTGAGCCAAAGTTCAAAAGAAATGGGAAATACTTAGCAAGCACTTATACTTCTCCCTTCAGCTAAATCCACTTATGTCTTTGGCTCAAAAAAATGCAATAAAATCTGCAACAAAAAGGTAGTTTTTTCACAATGTGTGGGCTCCACCTTAAGAAGAGATTTTAGACTGAATGGTAGTTTAGCATGGACAGGAAAGGGGTGTGAAAAGAGCCTGATCAGTGGAGAAAGACGAATTTGTCATTGACAAGATATACTACTGAGTTTCTTATATTCACTTGTACTACTGATTTCTGCAGTGTTTGTTGAAAAGCAAGTGATTATCTAAGTTCCACTTGAATGTCCCTTTCTCCCTTATTTCATTGGGGGACACGGCACCATGGGTATAGACCTGGTCACTAGGACACTGACAAAATGAACAACAAAAGATGTTGGTTTCTCCTCTGGACTGTACCCACAGTAACTATGCTAGACAGTTTATGCCTAGTGTCTGTAGGAGGCAGACACGACCTTACTCTTCTGTCTTGCATCATTTTTATTTTTTCTTCTCTTTCAGGTGCAGTGGGTATGCCACACTAGTCACAACCCCATGCGGGCGCTGCACTCTTTCTAAGAGTGCCTCTCTGGTGACCTAGTTCCCACTACTGCATCGGTGGCAGGAATGCAGTTGACCCCACTATCACGTTTGAGGTCCACCGAGGGGGTTGATCCCGTTGCACCCGAAGACTGCAGATTGAGTAAATACTCTTGAGCCAAATCCATACCCCCCGCCCCAGCTGCCACCACAATTTAAAAAGTTATCGTGCGGCCAGCCTGAGCCCATCTGCTCTCACTGCCTAAGCCAGCTCAGGATCCTCCCGATCCATCACCAGTGGATCCTCCCCCATACTGAGTGGCTTCCCTTACCCAGGCCATAGGCGACCTTGACAGGACCTGTCCGTGGTGGAAACTTTGGAACGGCTGCCTTCCCAGATCGCCGCTCAGTCGGCTACTTCTAGATCCCTTCCCAGTCGCCCTCCTCGCTCCCGTTCCAGTTTCAGGAGCCGTCTTCGCAAAAAGACCAGGAAATCATCCTAAAGGTTGTCGTCCTCCCCTTCCTTTGGGCACTCCCCGATAGGGCCACAGCTCACGGCTCCACTCCGACAGGCTGAACTTTGCCTCCCCCTGCACATTCTGTTTCTCCTGGGGACGCCTTTGACACCAATTCAGACCATCAGCTAGGCACTCCTATATCTGATGCTATGCAGGAGCTCTTCCATGTGGTCAGAGATATCCTAAAAATCTCAGAGGACCCGGATCCTACTTCTCAAGAGGACATCTCCTTACGCCACAGTCGCTGCCCTCCTCTAGTCTTTCCCAACCAGGGGGCGTTTGACCATATCTTAAATGAATGGCTTCACTCAGACCACCCCTGCCTTCCACTAGGAAGCCGGACGTCTTCTTACCTTTTCCAGACCAGTGTGTCTCCAAGTGGTCAGAGCCTCCCGCAATGGAGTCGACAGCTAGGCTTTCCCAGGCTACCATTCTGCCCCTGCGCACTCCTCCTCTCTCAGTGATTACTCGGACGAGAGGGTGGACTCTCTCTCCAAAACAACCTTTGCAGCGGCTGGCTCCTCCCTGCAGCTTTCCTTTCCTGCATCTTGGGTCAGCAAAGCCTGCATTTCCTGGGCCAAACAGCTTCAGAAGGGCCTCTCCACTGGAGCCCCCCTCCAGGACAACCAGCTACTCGCCTCTCAAATCTTGAACGCTTTCCAAGTACCTGTGCGATGCCTCTCTGGAAGCAGCTTGACATTCTGCCAAGGCGACAGCCAACACTGTGGCAATCCACCGTACTGTTGTTTGTGGAATGCTGAATCCCCCTTCAAGAAGGCAGCCGTGGCCCTTCCCTTCTCTCAGGATGAACAGGGCCAGCTTTTTGACAAAGACCAAGAAAAGCTCATCTCTGAAGCTACAGAGGGAAAAACGCTCTCTCCTCCCTCAGAGGTGTTCTAAGTGCCAGCAACCCTCCTCCAGCCATTCTCAGCGCTTTCGCTCCTTTCGTGGCTCCACCTCTCACTTCGGAGGGTAGTCTTCCCAGGACTTCCGCTCCAAGAAGCCTTCCATCAAGTCCAGTCCTGCCTGGCAGTCCCGCACCAAGCCCTCTAGGCCTTCCTCTCCCAAGCCCTCTGCATGAAGGTCTTCCACCATTCAGGGATCCTCGGGTGAGGTGACGGCTGCTCTCCTTTTCGGGAGATCTGGCGTGGCAGAGAACACATAAGACAAGAGCTAGTGTCTACCAACTACTCCATCAAGTTCTCCTCCCTTTGTCCCTGTCCGCACTTCAGAGAGTTTTTTGGGGGTTTTATATCTGCTTACCGTTCCCAAGAAGGATGACCGGCTACTCCATCGAGTTCTCCCTTCCTCATGGAAGATTTTTCCTGTCCGCTTTGCCTTCTTCTCCCATTTGAGCGGCAGCCTTTCTTCAGGCCGTCTCTGCTCTACAATAGCAGGATATCAATATCCCTGTCAGTGCTTCAGAGCATTTCCACGGCTTTTATTTCCATCTGTTCACCGCATCCAAGAAGGACAGTTCCCCTCGCCCCCTACTAGACCTGAAGGTGCTCAGTCAGTTTGCCAGTGTCCAAAGGTCCTGCATAAAGTCCCTATGATTGGTGGTTGCATATTCCTGGAGACCACCAAATTCCTAAAGTCCATTGACTATCCTGACACCTTCCTCCACATTCCCATTGCGCTGTGACATCATTGCCTTTTTTGTTTCGCAGTTTCAGTTTGTGTCATTTTCAGTTTGTCACGCTCCCCTTCATTCTGGCCTCCGCCCCTTGGGTGTTTACCAAGGTGATGGCGTCCCTCATGGCTATCCTCCACTCCAGATGAGTCGCTATGATTCCATACTTGGACGACTCCTGGTGAAGGCCCCCTCCAAGATGAACAATCTGACCAGCTCTTACACATTACCTTGGACGTACTTTGGCACTCCGGTTGGC
Organism: Leptodactylus fallax; assembly: GCA_947044405.1. Lineage (NCBI taxonomy): Eukaryota > Metazoa > Chordata > Amphibia > Anura > Leptodactylidae > Leptodactylus > Leptodactylus fallax. The sequence goes on from CAMRHE010000041.1 coordinate 3,283,631, forward strand.
TCATCAACAAGGAAAAGTCATGTTTCGTAACTTCCCAGCGCATGGAATTCCAGGGCATGATCCTAGAAACACACCAAGGCAAGATTCTCCTCCCGGAGTCCAAGATCCTTGCCCTCTGATCCGGTGTGTCCCGTCTTATGCCCAATTCCACTCGCGTTCAGCCTCGACTGCCTGATCCTTCTGTCACCCCGGGTTTGCCGAGAGTTTCTTTGGTGGCTCTCCTCCCCAGAGATCTCCCAGGGATTGTCCTTTCTTCCCTTCCGTTGGCAGGTGACCTCCACCGATGCCAGACTTTTCGGTTGGAGAGCGGTCTTTGGTACCTTGACTGTTCAGGGCCTGTGGTCCACAGCAGAGTCCTCCTTCCAGATCAACCTGCTGGAACTGAGGGTCATCTTCATAGCTGTATCATTGGACCTCTATCCTTCAAGGGCAGCTGTTCCGAGTCCAGACCATACCAACAACTCCTGTCACCTACTTGAACCATCAAGGAGGCACCAGGAGCTGAGCGGTCATGCAAGAAGTCTCCACACTCTTCTTTGGGCAGAGCGCCATGTTCCAGCCCTGTTGGCAGTCCATATTCCAGTCGTGGACAAATGAGCAGCAGTCTACCTGAGCTTTTCGAGAAAAGCTCAACCTGGGCAAGTGGTCGCTTCACCAGCAAATCTTTCTCCAGTTGTGCGCCTGACGTCGACCTCTTCGCCTCCCGCCTGAACCACAAGCTCCCCTGCTACGCGCCAGGTTCCAAGATCCTCAGGCCTTCGCCGCCGCTCCCATGATCCCCTGCTCGGACTTCCGCCTTCTGTACCTGTTCCCTCCTCTTCCTAGGGTTCTCAAGAAAATCAAGACTAAGGGAGCTCCAGCCATCCCAGTGGCTCCAGATTGACCCGGCCAGGCCTGGTACGTGAATCTCATGTTCATGCTGGCGGACGCTCCTTGGTCTCTTCCTCTGCAAGTCGACCTTCTATCTCAGGGACCACTGTTCCACACCACTTTACCTAAGCTGTGTTTAACAGCGTGGCTGTTAAAGCCAAGGTCCAGAGGCGCTGTGGTTTTTCCCTGCAGGAAAGTCTTCATCTGAGGACGAAATGACAGAAACCTGAACCTTAAGAGATGAAAGACCAAGACCTTGGTCCAGACTGGACTGGAGAAAAGCCAGGATCCTGGGAACAGAAAAGGAGAGCGAATGAAAGTCACTACTCTCACACTACCTGATGGAGGCCCTCCAAGTGCAATGATAGATCTTCACTGACTGGGATTTCCAGGCCTTGAGCATGGTCTGGATAACAGACTTTGAAAAACTATGACATCTCAGAACCTGAGCTTTAGCATTCACGCCGTTAAATCCGGGAGAGTTCGCCAGCGTGAACATGAGGTCTGTGTACCAGGCCCGGCAGGGCCAATCTGGAGCCACCAGGATGGCTGGAACCCCTTCAGTCTCGAGTTTCTTGAGAACCCAAGGGAGAAGAGGAAGAGGAGGGAACATGTACAGAAGGCGGAATTCTGAGAGACCAATCCAGTCGAAAGAAGAGAGTGGGAGGCTTCTTGCAAGGCTGCATGGCTCCTGGTGCCTCTCTGAAGGCACCGAAGACTGCTCCCCAGCCAGAAAGACTGGCGTCAGTAGAGGTCACCGGCCAACAGAGGGGAAGAAAGGATTTCCCCTGTGAGACTCCTAGGCAGGAGACACCAAAAAAGCTCTCCGCAAACTCGGGGAGGCAGGACAAAGACTTGTCCCAAAGGGTCAGAATCGCCAATTGCAGAGGATGCAAGTGGAACTGAGCAAAAGGGATGGCTTTGAAGGTCGAAACCATCATGCCCATAACCTGCATGTAGTACCGAAGAGAGCACAGGGAGTTCCGCCAAAGACGGGACACAATGGATCAGAGTCAGGATCTTGGACTCTGGGAGGAGAATTTTTTTCCTGGTGCATGTCGAGGATCATGCCAAGGAATTCCATGCACTGAGAAGGCACAAGGCAAGATTTTTCCTCGTTGATGAGCCACCCGAAACGACAAAGGGGGTCCAAGGTTATCCACAAGCTGGTCAGATTGTCTGTCTTGGAGGGAGCTTTCACCAGTAGGTCGTCCAAGTATGGAATCACAGCGACTCCACTGGAACAGAGGATAGCAATGAGGGATGCCATTACCTTGGAAATAGTCGGGGGATGGAAAACAGCCCGAAGGGTAGAGTGACAAACTGAAAATGACGCAAACCCACTGCAAAACCGGTGATGGCACAGCACGACAGGAATGTGGAGGTAAGCATTGCGAATATCGATGGACTACAGGAATTCAGCATTCTCCAGGGATGCCACCACTGCCCACAGGGACTCCATGCGCAACCTGTGGACACGGACAAACCTGTTGGTCCCATTTAGGTCCAGGATGGGGCGAAGAGAGCCATCCTTCTTGGTAACAGTAAATAGGTATAAGAAGGAATAAAAACCCCAAAAACTACCTGAAGTGGGGACAGTGACAATGACGCCCTGCCATTCGGAAGGGAGGAAAACTCGATGGAGTAGCCAGTCGACACCAACTCTTGGACCCAGGCATTGTCAACACTGGCAAGCCAGATCTACCAGGAGGAGAGAAGCCGCCACCCCACCCGAGGAGCCTCGAGTGGGAGAAGACCTTCATGCAGAGAAGAGTTTGGAATAAGAAGGCCTAGGGGACTTGGTGAGGAACTGCCAGGTAGGTTTGGACTTGTAGAAGGGCTTCTTGGAATGGGAGTCTCAGGAAGAAGAGGTGGAGCCACGAAAGGTGTGAATACACTAAGAATGGCTGGAGGTGTGTGTCTGGCACTTAGGAAGCCTCTGGGGGAGGAGAGAAAGGTTTTTCCCACTGTAGCTTCAGAGATGAGCTTCTCTACGCCCTTGCTAAAAAGCCAGCCCTATTTGTCCCGTTAGAAGGAAAGGGCCACCAGGGAAGCATCACACAGGTACTTGGAAGCGTTCAGGATTTGAGAGATGAGCAGCTGGTTGTCCAGGAGGGAGGGTTCATTGGAGAGACCCTTCTGGAGCGGTTTGGCCCAGGAAATGCAGGTCTTGCTGACCCAAGAAGCAGCGAAGGAAGGCCGCCTTGGCGAGAGAGGCCACAGTCTTGTCTAAGGGATCGCTGAGAAAGGCGGAGTCCGCTAAAGGCAAAATAGTAGCTATCGCATGGTCCACTGCGGAAGGCTCTGACTACTTGGAGACACACTGGTCTGGGAAGGGAAAGAGAACTTTCGACTTCCTAGTGGAAGGCAGGAGACTGTCCAGGTGAATCTATTGTTCCTTCAAGTTATGGTCAAACGCCCCGTGGTTGGGGATGACCAGAGGAGGGCGGTGGCTGTGGCAGAAGGAGACGTCCTCTTGAGAAGTAGGATCCGGGTCCTCTGAGATCTGCAGGGTATCTCTGACCGCACGGATGAGCTCCTGCGTAGCAGCGGATATAGATATGTGCATATGTGTCAGAGGCGTCCCCAGGAGGAACAAACCGTGCAGGGGGAAACAAGGTTCAATCTGTCAGAGGGGAGTAGTGTGAGCTGTGGCCCTATCCAGGGAGTGTCCAGAGGAAGGGGAAGAGGACAGTGACCTGTAGGATGATTTCCTGGCCCTTTTGCGAGGACGACTCCTGGAGCTGGAATGAGAGAGATGAGGGCACCCGGAGAGGGGCCTAGAAGTCTCTGCCTCCTACGGACACTAGGTCAAAACTGGTTAGCATAGTGACTGTAGAAAGGGTATAGCCCAGAGGCGGAGTCGACATCTTTTGCTATTCCTAGTGTCAGCCTCCTAGTGACCAGGTCTATACCCCATGGTGCTGTGTCCCACAATGAATACAGAAAGAAAGGGATTTTATGGGGAGTGCAAATATCCATTTTTCTGGGAGGTTCAGACTGTCTGCAAACAAATCAACTGTTAAACATTACTGAAAACCAACAGGACTTCAAAAACCTAACAAGTTCATCAAGTAAGTAAGCATAATAATAATCAGCCTGTGTGTACATGGAAGTAAGAGAACTGATAACTTACTTCTACTGATTCCATTAATCCTTGCAGAAGCATCTTCTGATGGGAAAAGTTACCATCCCCAACAGGAAAATATCCCAGTGTTCTTATGGCTCGCTCTTTGGCCTGAAAGAACAAACCAGAGAATGAGAAGCACTACTAGCTATTTAAACTTAAAAGTCATATTTTACAAACACTCAAGGAAAACAGAGCAGTTAAAGCACCTTCCGCTGTACTGTAAATGTCAAACTATGAGGAGATGCATTTTCCTCAGAACTTCTATATTTGCAAATGAAGAGCTGGTGCATCATCTAGGAAGACTGTTAGCAAGCTACCTTGGAAAATATTTTTATGCACATATTCTACAATTTATTGTGCAGCCCCTTCTATAATCCATCATATGATAAAAGTGAACTGTCAGCAAGGTGGATCAGTGGTTATTACTGTTGCTTTGCAGTACTGGGGTTCTGAGTCAAATCCGACCAAGGGCAACATCTGCCTGGAGTTTGAATGCTCACCCCGTGTTTGTGTGGGTTTCCTCCAACATGCCAAAATATACTGATAGGTAATATTGGCTTCCCATAAAAACAACAGTCCCTAGTGGTGGCTGGGGATGATTGCCTGTATATCAGCCTCTGACCCCATACTTCACAACTCTCCCTGCACTTTGAGTCCCCTTGTGTGATTAAAGCGCATTTTGAAAATGCAGTACAATCAGCAGGCATCATGTTATAGAGCAGAAGACGCTGAGCATATTCATATAAAAGGTCTGTGGAAAAACATTCAGTTCATGTGAAGCTCACAGGACTCCTCAGCCCAGAAAGAGCAAAAATTTAAATGTATGAATCTATCCCCACAAAACTACATATTGATCTGTTCTTCTCTGTAACCTGCGGTCTGTAGACTGGTGCTGCACTTTAAAATCCAAATGGGAATTAGTCAACTTTACCTTGTTTGTCTCTTTACCAGAAGGTATTCTGGCCAAAAGATTTTCTACCAGCTGCTTTTTAGTGAACCCAGACCCTACATCTGGGATTGGCAGAGCCCCATTTCGTCCAATCTCCCCTAAAGCAGTAATTGCAGCAACTGACAAAGGAGATCCATTATCCAATAATGTACCTAGACAAAAAAAGAAATCTCAATGCACCATGATGATGAATAATTGCAAAAAAAAAAACAAAAAAAAAAAAAAAAAAACACAACACACCTCAAAGTCCAAATTAAAAACAGTTCTCCTTAGGCAGGGTTCACACTACCGTTGGAGTCCGTTATGAAGGTGTCCATTAAACAAAAAAAAAGGACACCTATCATAACGGACACTAAGGGTGGGTTCACACCTGCGTTCCAGTCCGTCCGTTGCCAATCCGAGTAAAAATCTCGGCGAACGGGATTGGCATCGGATACAGATCGGTCATCGACGCATTGGTTAAAAACCCATTCATTTGAATGGGTTTTTTAAAGCAATGCGAGGGTGTCCGATTGCACCCTCTGCGCTGCGAAGCCGTTTTTTTTCGTCAGACACGAAGTCCTGCATGTCCGACTTTGTTTCCGACGAAAAAAAAGGATTCGCAGTGCAGAGGGTGCAATCGGACACCAATGCGTCGATGACCGGTCTGTATCCGATGCCAATCCCGTTTGCCGAGATTTTCACTCGGATTGGCAACGGACGGACTGGAACGCAGGTGTGAACCCACCCTAACTGATGTTAGCATCAGGTACTGTCCGTTTTTTTAAAGAGGACCTTTCATGTCACATACCGCTAGAAAGCCGACAGCGCGCTGAATTCAGCGCACTGCCGGCTTTCCCGGTATGTGCCCCGGGGCTGGAGATATCGGCGGTGTAAGTTAACATGTTTTACTGTTTGAAGGGCGCTGCGAGGAACTCCCTCCCTGACACTTCTCTTCGTTCACAGACTTGTACTGAGGGGGCGTTCCTCACAGCTTGAGCGTCATCGCCGGGCAGTAAGGAACGCCCCCTCTGACAGTACAGCACTATAGATGAGTACAGAGAGAGGGGGCGTTCCTTACAGCCCAGCGATGACGCTCAGCTGTGAGGAACGCCCCCTCAGTACAGCGCTATGGAGAACGAGAAGTGTCAGGGAGGGAGTTCCTCTGACAGTACCCGGCTATAGACGAGAACAGAGAGAGGGGGCGTTCCTCACAGCCCAGCGATGACGCTCAGCTGTGAGGAACGCCCTCTCAGTACAGCGCTATGGACGAACGAGAAGTGTCAGGGAGGGAGTTCCTCTGACAGTACAGCACTATAGACGAGAACAGAGAGAGTGGGCGTTCCTCACAGCCCAGCGATGACGCTCAAGCTGTGAGGAACGCCCCCTCAGTACAAGTCTATGAACGAAAAGAAGTGTCAGGGAGGGCGTTCCTCTGACAGTACAGCACTATAGACGAGAACAGAGAGAGTGGGCGTTCCTCACAGCCCAGCGATGACGCTGAGCTGTGAGGAACGCCCCCTCAGTACAAGTCTATGAACGAAAAGAAGTGTCAGGGAGGGCGTTCCTTGCAGCGCCCTTCTAACAGTAAAACATGTAACTTACACCGCCGATATCTCCAGCCCCGGGGCACATACCGGGAAAGCCGGCAGTGCGCTGAATTCAGCGCGCTGACGGCTTTCTAGCGGTATGTAAAACCGCATGTGCCTGAGGCTCACAGCTTGTTCTACATGAAACATACAGGCATATGCACCAAATATGCACTGTATTACTGTAGAGCTGGTACGCTGGGCAGTTCAAACAAACATCAGAAAAAACAGAGGGTGACTCAGTGTGACTGGCTGACAAGGAGATCTGTTATGTTATATGTATGACTGGATGGCAAAGAAATCTCACACAAGCGTCCCACTAATGGGAAGTACATCCTGTCCCAGAAACTGAGGGTAGAAGATATTTAAAGCACAAACAGGTGAATTTTGAAGATAAAGCTACTGTGCACACCATTTTGGGATATACCGCATTCTTTTGGACTGTTTTTTCATTTTAGGCTGGAATTAAGTACATTTTTTGTGTAAAATATATAGAATTATTGCACAATATTGTAATGTATAAAATCTCAAGCTGAAAACTATATTTCTATGTAACAAACTTACCAATGGTTTCCACACAAGCTTGGATGGTTTCATTCTGTTCAGGAATAGGCAATGATTCTGGGTGCTCCATATTCTGTAGCTCTTTCTTAGTTTTAGTGCTGTCCAAGTATCTTCCAATTAGATATCCCAAGGCCAGTAGAGATCCATGTTGAGCCTCTGGGTTCTGTCAGCAAATGGTGAAGACAACCTGTCACCTCTCCTAACATGTCTATTTTAGTAAATACACGTATTCTCCATGAAATAAAGATTCTAGAACACATTTTCTTATAATTCTGTATCGTGCCATTCCTCTGGGAATGTTTAGATATGGCGCTGCAAAGCGTGCCCTTGGATTAGGGTAAAGAAGACTATTAACACACAGACAAGATCTTTATTATTTGTGATTTTGTGAAATGCTGCACTACTGCAGTTAACTATGCTTGCATTTGCATCCTATAATATTTAGGTAAAACAAAGAGGTAATTTAGGAGACGCATTCTTGAACATATCAGTGATGTTGGACATGAGAGGGGCAAGCCAATCGCTAGGCATTTAAACAGCTTACATTGTGAGGATACTTCGGTCCTTAATTTTATAGCTTTGAAAACATTTAAGAAAACTATTATATGAGGGGATATTGACATTATTCCTTCACAAAAAGAGGCCCAGTGGATTTAACAACTTAAAATGGTTATTCCTACTAAAAATTTATGAATAAATGTGTCCACCCACCCATTTACATATCACATTCCCTCTACTATTTTGCAGATACTCTAGTTTCCCAATACTGACTTCCAGTGCAAAAACTGATGTGGATTGAAGTCAGTACCTGACTTCATAACCATCCTCCCTCATTTCGGCTCCATCTAGCGTCACTAACTGACTTTCAGTGCAGGTCTTGAGGTGTTAACTCACTTCCAGCACAACCCCTCCTGCTACCTGAAGACATATGCAACAGCGCTTAGCCACATATTTCATGTTACTAGGATCACTGGATCTTATCTTGCAATTCCATACACTTTTGTTGTCTTTGTTTGTTTATACGGAAGTATCCTTGTATCTATACATGTCACATTGTCTTAGCATGTTATATACTCTTGCAGATGTCTGAGGAAAGTCAAAATAGAAAGAAATGCCGGAATTATTTATTACTACCGGTCTTTATGTAGACTGGCAATTTTAGCAATGACTGGGCAGTGCGAGACTATGGAAGGAAACACTCCAACTAACAACACCCAACTAGAGATAAAAAAGAAAGAGAAACTGCTCTATAATTTGCATATACTGGGGAATGCAATTATTTACTAAAACAGATATGTCCAAACAGGTACCAGACCCACTTTAAAACCATTTCCTAAAAACTTAATCAAATAATTATTTTCGTTGTTTTACTAAAGTCATTGGAAATATTTGCTACGAGAAGAGTGAAAAGCAAAGTAACCCTAAAGTATGTTCACATTATACCTATATAGCGAGCTCCCTACATAAGTAAAAGTACTAAACCACAGTACTTTATGAGGTATTCTCATCTCAATGGCTTGATCATAACTGTAGTAGCAATTGTATATAAGGATTTTTATTGTAAATACCTTCTGTTTTTCAATTTTGTAGCCTTTGGTAATTACTTAGTCTGGTCCAGTATGATATAGGTTTCCAATAGATATGGCCATCACTGCATGCCAGCAGAGGTGGCTGCACTTGCGCAACTTCTGCTGTCTATACTTCTATAAGGCTGCCCGGGTTCTCTGTCATTGACAGAGCAAGCAAAGTAATGCCCTACCCAACCACCTTTATGTTGCTCTATGAAAATGAAGAGGAGGTCTCCTTAGCCTGCAAAGTAGACCTGCAGTTGTCCTGCTGCGCAATCCTCACAGGTACAGCAGCTAGTGAGGAAATGTGTTATTTTACAGCCACTAGCCTCTCTATAGCTATGCAGTGACAGACCTGATAAAGACTGACTGTACTAAAGCTCACATTCCAACTATAGATGAGCCCTTACTAAAATAAATAAAGTGCTGAACTTCTGTGGTATCCCAGCTGCCGCCCTCCACATATTTATAAAGATACAGCCACTGATGGGAAAATGATAAGGGTTCTGTTTCAGTCATCAGCCTTTGTGTACATGTACACTTACAGCTCCAATAAGAGCTTGGCTTTGCTGAGAATGTGGAGTTGAGTACAGCTGAGCTCTTAGCAGGGCTATGTATACAGAGAATTATGACTGAAACATAACTCTATTACAGTTTCTCCACCAGTGGCCATATCTGTAGAAATATGTGAAGGGCAGCAGCTGGGACTGTATTAATTTATACGTATGATATATTTATTTTTCTATGAAGAAGTTTTGTTTTTTTTAACCTGATTATGATATACAGGAGTAGCAGCATTGACATGCAAAAACAAGGAAGGGGGGCTGGGTTATATACCCCAAGGATGTTAGTAAGACATCACTTTTTTTTTTTTTTTTTAAGAAGGGAGATGGAAATACACCATTACAATCAGGTATACAAATAACTAAAGAAGCAACCACTGTCATTACACTTACATGTGGATCCTTAGCAGTCTTAATCAGGATCTGAATTTTTGACTTTATCTCAGGACCAGGTAATGCTACTACAACTACTGCAAACAATTGAGCTGCCAACTCCCGCATTTCTTCCTTGTTAGCAGTCATCAGACTCTGGAAATACACACATACAAAAGTGACAATATCTGTGCCAGCAGTAGCGAATGTTGTTAAAAGAATATAAGCAAACTGTAAATATAGGGGAAGGAAGAGAGGAAACCAAACAAGCCAGGTTATCTAAGTACACAATCGGGTAATAATTATATAGTATATAGAACACACACACACACTTATATATATATATATATATATATATATATATATATATATTTATGTTCTGTACTAACCTTTATCCAATCTATTTTATCCACTAAGGAGGCAGCCAGCTTCTGCGGATATATAGATACTATCTCAAGGAGGCAATACATAACTTGTAATCCTGCAGTTCAAAAAAATGGAATCAGAATTTGTTTGCAGTTTTAATAATATATCATTTATCCAAATAAAAACTAATTAAGTGTTAACCTGGCCATACACTTCAGATAGCCGTCAGCTTGTTCATATGACAGCTATCACGCCTGACTTCTCCATACATATGCAAACTTGAGTGGTGAAAGTGTCCTGAGGGGAGGAACCTGCTGCCAGACACTACTGGCAGTGGCTTACTCTCCCAAGAGCAAGAGGATGGGGCAGTTGAGCTCTAACTGCCCAACTGTTATCTTCCCTAACATCTGCGCTCAGGGAAGAGTGTCCATAAGCATTACATGGTTGGCTTGTCCCACTGACAGTGTGTTTAACTGATAAACATGTAACATATATGGCTGGCTTTATAATCATCAAGTGTCTAACACTAGCCACTAAACACAGCAGTAATATATTACTCCTTAAAGCTAGATTCACACCTTCTCCCGGTCTCCGCCTGGGGATTACGTTCCCCATTCTGCTTTAAAAATGCGGAGAGAAAAGTCCTGCAAGCGGTGCTTTTCAATCCGTATTTTCTGCCCTTTTCGGGCGGAAACCCGGCGGACCCAATTATAGTCTAAGCGGATTAGGTTTCTGTCTGCTTGGCGACCCCCCGAACAGAAACTCAAACACAGGTGTGAACCTAGCGTAACACCAATATTTGGTAATCCTTAAAGTAATTCTTAAACGTAAGATTTGATTCTGCGGGTTACCTCCGGCTGCAGACAACAACTGTTGAATTAGGCTTATGTACATCTCCACAGGGTTCATTTCTCCATTTTTGGAAGAGTCTGGTGCAGTGATGTCATTAGATATTATCTCTCTTACATAGCGCCCCAGAGCTGGTGCTTGGTCCTGCATATCTGCTATAGACTGGCAGGTTGGATCTACACCAGCACTATGAGCCAGGCACATTCTCAAGTATAAGATTATCTAAGTTAAAAAAAAAAAAAAAAAAAAAAGTATAAAATGGGGTACTTGGGTCAGTACAACAGTGTGTTACTTTAACTAGCAATGAAAACTTTACCTCTAGAAATGCTGCAGGGTTAAAAGGGAGAACAGAAGTGGTTGTTACAAATTTAACAGGTGTTTTCATTCGACTTGATGCCTACAAAATACAAGATTAAAGGTTTTTTTTATGCCACTTGCATTTATTTCCATACACGTGTGTGCAATAGACGTGCAATAGAAAACTTTGATACGTGATAAAACTTTTTCAGAGTTTTCTATGTAGGACTTTGTATGCAGGTAGTCATCCAATATGTGTGGGTGGGAGAGAAAAACTTTCTCTAGCAGTCCTGACAAAATGTACATGAAAATAATTAATATAATTATACAGTATATACCCAAGCATATCCTCTCTATCCCATGAAGTCCTCAGATAGTGTACATATAGACTGTTCAAATATTCCCTGTAGTCTTATAAAACACTATTAACCCCTTCAGGTCTGAGCCCAAAAGTGCGTTAAAGACCAGACCTCATTTTTCATAACTGACATATGTCACTTTATATGGCAATAACTTTAAGATGCTTTAACTTGCACAAGTGATTTTGAGACTGTTTTATTGTGAGACATGGTACTTCATGTTAGTGGTAAACATTAATCAATATTTTTGTATTTATTTATAAAAAAATAGGAAATTTGATGGAAATTTGGAAAAAAAAAAAATCGCAATTTTCAAAATGTGAAATGCTCTGCTTTTCAAACAGATAGTCATACCACCCAAATAAGTTAATAAATATTATCTTTTTTTTTTATATGTCCCACTAGGACACCTGGACCAACGATAGTCTAATCGCTGATTCAGCACTATAGACTGCAATACACTTGTATTGCAGTCTATACAGGAATTCAACCTATGTAGACATAGGCTGATTTCCAGAGGTCCCGGGCAGGATCAACCAAGTAGTGGGGGCTTTAGGCATCCTGGGGTCACTGGCCAGACCCCGGGCCGCATATTATAGATATCGGCACCCCCCGATCTCGCTGCGGGGGGGTGCCGGGGGCGGCAACATGGCAGAACCCCTTGGATGCCGCGGTCATGTTTATTATTCAAACAAAATTATTAAACAAAATATTCCCTGTAGTCTTATAAAACACTATTAACACTATTAAACAAAATTAACACTATTAACAAATTCCAGGTTATAGGTTTGTTACATTCTACCTTTTCCATGACATGGCTGACCATTACTGGGAAAGAAGGAAGCTTCACAGGGGTGCCTTCGTTTTCACTGTTGGCAGAAAACGTTCTGAGAGCTCGTTGTGCTTCTCCATAAACCTCTTCTCTCCTGCAAATAACAGTTATTTTACCCAAAAATCAAGTGCAATGATTCCCTAGGAACAGTAACGTATTGCTATTTTCTAGGAGATTAGGAATACAATAATTTTTTGTCTATTGATTAGTTCTATCTACATTCCATTCTAAAACTCTGGTTGTGGTGTCATGATGAGAGTCTTAGTTTCACATGCCACCAAGTTTGCAGTTCTACTTGTATTATTTCTGGAGATATCACAAGTTAAAAATACAGTCGCGATTGGCATTTTTTTTTGCATCTGCTGTTTTCAACTGATATGCTTTACGTTTTATAATGCCCAAGATATAAACATTTTGAAGTGATCCCCCTCCAAGCCTGAGCATCCCTGCACAATTACAAGAGCCCGCTCATCCGTATTCCAGTGAGATGTGGTATATAATAGAGGGACAAAGTGGATTTAAGAAGATAATTTCAAACTAATAAACTATATTACAAATTATATTAAAAGAAACACATGCTGCCAGAAAATCAGAAGTTGTTTGAAAGGTTAGGCACACTAAGCGTCCCACTAACAAAATGACATATAACCCCATTCACTTGTCATACAAAACGTTGCATAACAACTCTTACGGATCTCCGGCTGAGAGCAACAGCAAATATCTCGAAGGTATGTGGTCAGGAGCAAAAACGTTGCTTGCAAATTTCACTGCAACTTGTCGAACCTGGACTTCAGGCTAAATGAGAAATGTGACACAAGAGGAGAATCAAACATCTATGAAGTGATAGCTAACAATCAAATGTGTAAAGTCTAGAGCTAGAATCCCATACTAATAATATTTTGTGCTTAATTTACTAATGGTAAAGTTACAGGCAGATGTTTAGTGCTAGTTTAAGGTTTGTTTGTTTGTTTTTTTTATCATGGTTCGGCTGTAATTTTTGCTCACTCGCATGCCATACTGACAGTTACCACATTATTCTATCTTTATTTCCCAAGCCTCTCCAAAGAACTCAGCAAGAATATTATGGTGGTCATCTGTACCATATGGATGGCACAGTGACTTCAGCATTCCTGAAGAAGTCTGGTATGGGGGCAGGCAAATCAGTCAACAAATCTTAGTCAGAAAATACAGAACACTTTTCCCCAACCAGTCACCAAGTCTTGGAAGGCGAAAATGTAAGTTGAAATGCTCTAGGTTTGGATTTTTTTTTCAGGAATTCCTGAATACTACAAGATTACTGATGTAAGCATATTTGTAACCTGATTTATCTTCAGAAAAGACTCTAAGGAGAGAGCTTCTTACTATGGTTCCTATTTACGATTGCCATCTTGATACTAGTATCCAATTACTTTAGATACTTTAAGGTCAATTGATCACCTCACCTTTACTAAGTATGATCCAACTAGAGCTTCCATGAGGGTCAGCTGAGCACCCTCTAAGTTTGTGTAAGCCCCAACCATCATTGACAAGGCTTCCTGGATAGAAAGTCTGACATCCATATCTTCCTGCACGAGTGAAAAAGTATGAGTTAAAAGTGAGATTATAATTCTGCCTGTAAAAGTTACATAGTAGCCCAATTAGTAAAACCACTCTAAGGCTAAGGCCCCACGCTGCAGAAACGTTGCAGTAGTAAATTGAGCAGAAGGGAGAAGTACAAGTCCTTCCTTTATATTTCCCATTCCCTTTGTAACCACAACTGAGTTTGGCTCAAAAAAATGCAGCAAAATATGCAATAAAAGTGGGGCCTCAGCCTTAGGGGAATTCCACTTCAGAAGACAAATGTTATTCTGTTGTACAACAAAAAGTAATACAATTTCCCAATATAATTTCAGTCAAATCCTCATGGCATTCAAGATATCCACTTGCCTTCATAGCCTTTACTCTTTAGTTCCAGGGGATACAAGTCTGTCTTGGTCATGTGATGGACACATAGGTGCTTTGCTTCTAAGGTGATACATATAACCTGTGTGCCCATTATGTGCTCAACACAGATTAATATCCCCTGAAAATAAACCTAATGAACAACAGCAAGCGGAGATCTTCACAACTGTGAGGAATTGATATAAAAACTATAATAGAATAATGTTTCAATATACAAACAATAACATTTATGCGCTAAATTCAGTGCATTGCCAGCTTTCCAGCAGTATGTAACACAGCCAATGTTAAAGGACATGAAAGGTCTTAACTGGACATTTCAAAATACATTGTAAAATCTCATAAAAAAGCAAAATGGCCTTAAAAGGGAATGAGTCACTAGAAACGATCTACCCTTTAAACCACATTTTTATATCAAACATACCGTATTTTTTGAACTATAAAACACTTTTTATCAAGGTGCAGCTGGCTCCCAAACGTCCGCTTAGCCCTGACACATTACAATAGCAGCAGCAGGGATGCACAGGATAGAAGCAGGGATGTTTGCCAATCCTTGTTGCCGCTATTGTAATGTATTGGTGCCAAATGGCCAATAGTTGGGAGAAGAGTGTTTCTGCTGACCACTGTAAATGAAATGTCAGTTCTGTGGGGGCACTCAGGAGCATTAAGCTGTGTGGGCGCACTCAGGAGCATTATAGTATGTGGTAGGCACTAACATCCATTAGTGCACTCCACACACTCACAAAATAATACAACATTATACCATGTGAATGCCACAAACGTGACTTTCTTCATATGTGCAGGAGCAGACTGTTCGATAAAAACCCCATTTAACTTCTCTAGCACACCACTGATCCCTTTACTCCATTCGACCACCAGGGAAGGTTAAGTTAATATGAAATATTTTTACCTAGTTTTTCTTGCCTAAATACTGTATTTAAGAATTTTTCATGTCACTATCTATAGTATATTTTGCAAGGTGTACTATATCTACTGAAATGATCACTCTGGCCTCTAAGCCTTATAATAGACACTTGACAATTCTGTAGGGGTTTTCTTTGCAGCAGTCACCTCATTTACATTACAGAAAAGACAACCAAAATTACTATAGAAGAACCACACCTCTATAAATAACATCACATAGCATAACTGACAATAGATGACGTTTTTCTTATGCCACTGTTCAAGAATGTACAGTATAACCAAAAGAGGGCGAGTATAGGACAGAATTTTGGAACTTTTGCTTAAAGAACGTAGAATACAAAATGTTCAGCAAACCCCTCCCTATACAACAGCAGTGTTTAAAAAAAAAAAAAAAAAAAAAAAGGAAACAGCAGTTACACTTTAATCCAAGGGGGGACCAAATATTGTAAATGCTCAAAGCCAATCTGAAATTTCTTGTTTAATTTCCATGAACATCAACCATCACAAGTAACCCAGTTTATTTGGAGGAAGTGAGGAGATGCCAAACAGCCATTGACCACATAGCGTTCTGTAAGGTTGTCTTGCAAAAGAGCATACAAAGAACCGGAGTATTCTACAAATCATGAGTGCCGCTCCCTTTTTGGACTTCTTTGGGAGGTTAAATGGATTTAAGGATGGTTTTTCTGTTGAATTGGACACCATGTGTATCTTGTAAAGTGCTTACACGCCTCAAGTATTTCACTAACATGCTCCTCTATTTTGAATGAGGAGAAGGCAATTCCGACTGTTCATTCCTTTTTTTGTATTTACGAATTGCCTGTTTATTTGGTCTCTAAGTTTGGTTCCACCTTACTACAGTAGCACATTTGGCATTACTATACCACATTTTTTTGCTATCTGGTTACCATTAATTGCTTTAAAGTGTCATTCTCAACTATACCCAGAATGAGTATGAACTAGGTTGTACTGTGATCATTATATTTTATAGCCCTTGTACAAAATTTAAGAAATAATTTTACAGTACAATGGACATGGGCAAATCTGAGAAATGCTTCTGGCAAAACTTAAATGAATAAAAGGCAAATAGGACCTCTCACTATATTGTATGGGCTGGCCAATCTGCAATTCATACAAAACAATTCACACATCTCAAATTCTGACCTGTTGTAATGGATACATATGGCTGAGTATAAAGTCAGGAGCAAGATTCTCTAAGAGAAAACAACCAAGAAAATGCTGGTGCTCAAAACTACACTCTGCCTAGGTAGCAGTTGTAATGGTATTGGGCATGCATAACAAGTCTGTGACTTGTGGCGTTACAGCTACAAGCATGCCCCAAGATGCTGTATCACAAAAGTACCATAATTCATATTGTAAAAAAAAATAATAAATAAATAAATAAATAGAACATCATTTGGGAATGAAATCCAACAATCCAGTGCCTCAGGGCTTTGGGCAACAGTGAATTATGGCATTTTCAGAGAATAGAGTAATTAAAACACCTCTACAACCAGCACCTTTGACAAACAGACAAAGGGTCTTTACAATCTAATCAAGTGATGGCATATTGCTAATATTTGCCATCACGTTACAGCCAATGAAGGCCACAGCACTGACATACAGCTGTGTCGCCTTCTCTGCACAGAGACACTCAATGCCACTAACTTTGAAGAAGGGTACGGTTACCAGTTCAATTCATCAATATAGCACCAAACTGCAAAAAAGGTTAGCCGCTGAACAGCAAACAAGGAGCCAGTGTTCTAAATTATTCTTAAAATAGGTGGAAGTTATATAAAAATGTATAAATGCATTAACAAAATCTAAACTACCAAGCTAGTCTAAGTGGGGAAGTATTAAAAAATGATATCAGTGTTCGCAAGCTGAAAAGCTGATCATTTTTTGTTAGGACAAAAATATTCCATGCAGTTAGGATTGGATACTTACATTGTGACAGATCTGAATTTGACACAAACAAATAAATTGATGTTTGGTTCTCACTCATGCATATGTTATTTGCCATTTTAAAGGGATTTCTGATTTTATGTCCATAAAGATTTTTCATTGTTTAATGAACAGTTCCAGTATGAAACTTTCTAATACCTTATGAATGAATTCCTCAACATCTCTACCAGCCTGGCCCAAGCTGAAAAAGAACTTGTAAGGTTCAGCTTTATTTAGAAGGATCATGACAGCTATGCAAAGAGATTAAAGATTAAACCTGTTTCAGCAGGTTTCCAAAACTGCTAAGCATAACTCTAGAGACTGCCCTATTTCTTGCTATCAAAAAATACTGGAAATCCTGACGGACTAGCAAAAATATGTGAGTGTGATGCTATTTTAGGTTCTACAGTATGGCTTTGTTTTCTGTAAAATGCAATGCACGGGATATAGTTTTCAGTATTTTCCATTCCCTGAGAGCAGTGTATTGACATACATTAAAAAGTAAGTTGTATAACTGTTCATTACACAATGGTTAAATGTGGGCTGAAATCACACATGACATTTTTGATGCTTTTTTTTTTTTTTGCCAAAACCAGGAATGGATCTAAACAAAAAGTAAAGACTTATATAATCTCCTTTGTTTGTATCCACTCCTATGTGACTGTAAAAACTGCACCAATTTTTGT
Organism: Leptodactylus fallax; assembly: GCA_947044405.1. Classification (NCBI taxonomy): domain Eukaryota; kingdom Metazoa; phylum Chordata; class Amphibia; order Anura; family Leptodactylidae; genus Leptodactylus; species Leptodactylus fallax. The sequence continues at coordinate 3,301,407 of CAMRHE010000041.1, forward strand.
GATTCCAGCCATAAATTCAAAAATCCTCTTTGAGTTCCAACAATACAAATAACACCAGGAATCCACTACAGCCACACTTGAGAAATTAGTAATGCTCCACATAACACGCTACCCATAGCTTTTTTAAAATGCTCTGTGTTGGCAAGCTACAGTATTACAATGGTTGTCCTGCTTTGTAAAACTGATAGTCTGTCCTCAGGAAAGGCCATCAACATGTCACTGATGGGGTCAACACTTGATATCCCAGCCAATCAGCTGATTAAAGGGGCTATGGCATTCCAGCAAGTGCTGCAACCTCTCTTTACCTTTAGCAGGGGCTATACCAAGTATTACAGCTCACTACATCTTAGGTCCCTTCAGGTAAATGAGACTAAGCTATCAGACAATCTCTATGGAGCTGTGCCTAGTAAACAATAAAATGGATACCGTATTAGTGGTCTGTGTCAAGAGTTCCACCCTCGCTAATCTAATTTTGATAGCCTATTCTACAGTTATAGCATACATTTTGTAAAGCTTTAAGACATTCACAATCATGCATACAGATGATCTCAAAGAAATCAGTCAACCAACCAAAGTCCCTTCCACATAAATCCAACCCATGCAAATAGCTACCATGGATGTAGAATAATGAACGCTACCATCGAGAATCTAGAGAACAAATATTATTAAATATAATTATGTTGGAGATAGAACTTCCTTAGCAAATGGACCTTAGAGGAAAAAAAGATTATTCGCTTATTTGAGCATTTATGCTTTTAAGGCAATGCTCTAGGGAAGTGAAAAAAATATTAAAACACTATTGACAAAACTTTTCTGTCTTGGAACTATTACTACACAAGATCCTATGTAATACAGTAATACCTCGTACACTCGCGTTTCCGAATTTGCGAATTCACAGATTCGCGATATTTTTTTGGCAACTAACATATATAGATTTTGCTCTTTTTTCTCAGATCTGTGAAATTTAATAAAAAAAAAAAACACCTTCGCTATTGGGTAGTAGCCTCCTGTTCGTTACAAACCCGGTAATTAGTTTCATTTTACTGTGAGTGTATAAGAAAAATTAATGAATGTATTAATATACAGTACTGTACAGTATACTTTAGTATACTGTACAGTACTGTAGGGTAAAGTTTATTGATATTTAGGGGTTAAACATTAGAAATCGGCATTGTAAGCGCTTCTAAGCGCTTGTACCAAACATTCGCGATTCCTCGCGATCCGCTCTGTAACCTAACCTCGCGAATGTACGAGGTATTACTGTATAATATCACTAAAGATGTTATGTCAAGGATAGCACAGCAGGCAAAAAAAATCACGGTCACATTTCTATAAATATGTTTGTGGCGACTCTTATTCATTTAAAAAAGCTTTAAGAAGGAAGTCTCTGTGCGTTCAAAGCTTGCAAATGTAATTTTTCTGGTTAGTCAATAAAGGTATAATACCTACAATACTTTAGTTTTTTTGACACAAAGGTATCAAATATTGCCAACTGTCAAAATAAAACAAGCAGCAACTTTAAAATTAACATTTTTGTAAAATATTTTTATGGTAAGAAATATCTAGAATGGTCTGTAATACCGGTAGGAGAATTATTTACCTTCCTCATGGCTTCAAAAAACTGCTGAACTAAGGCAAGGTCCTTTGTGAAAAGCTGAGGCATCCGGCTAGATGGAAATAAAGGAGAAAAAGGTAAAAAGATATTCAACACAAAGAAAGTTTGCAGTCTGCGAAAATTATCCAACACGTTTCTTGTAGTCAACATACCCTGAGAGTTTACCAACAGCCGAATATGCCATGGAAAGCAACTTAGGATCCTGCATATAAAAGAAAAAAAAAAATGTGAGAAGGTGTATAATATGTTTACAAAAAAAGTTTTACACAACATCTATGTAACGATCATGAGAAAAAGCATCATCTACAGTACCAGCTAAGATCCATGCTCTATAATAAACCTTTTCATACACAATAATAAAATGATTATTGAGTTTATGACTGGAAATAAAAATTTATTTAAAATTTCAACTTTTTTTTTTTTAATAATAATCAATAGAAAATGTGTTTCTGTCTTTGGGACATACTATTACACTACAAGATACAACAAATGTGAAAAGTAATGGATATATGCATACATACATACATACATGACATTTCTACATACTGCAGCAAGAAACAGGTGGGACTATGGAAACAACCAAGATGGCTAGGTTACACAGTTTCCATACGTCCATCAAAAAGTGGATGCATACAATTCAGTGTCACTTTTTTACAGTTCAAATCAACAATTATTTTTTTTAAGGTGCTTTAAAGAGTTACTAAACTTTAGGACAACTTTTGATTTTCTGGCAGCATTTGTGTCATTAATATATTTTGTTATATACCATACTTTTCCTTTTATAAGACGCATCTGATGATAAGACGCACCTAGAGGAGGAAAATAGGAAAAAAAAATATTTCTAACCAATTCCTTGACAACCTCTAAGAATAATGTCCCATTGAGCACACAGTATAATGTTCCACAGTGGCCCCTCCACATAATAAATGTCTCACAGTGGCCTCCATACAGTATAATGTCTCACAATAGCCCCTCCATACACTACAATGCCCAATACTGTCTCCTCCACACACTATAATGCCCTGTATGGTTTTCTTTACGAACTTTTGGGGTTCGCTACCCACGAACCATTACTCTTTCCCTTGCTTCTCTATTGAGAGCTGTTCCCTGCTTGCAATTGTTTGTGTGTACGGGTTGTGTGAAATGAAGAGAAAAAGAGAGTGGGGAAGATCTATCAAGCTATATATCTCGGGCATTATTAAAAAACGTAGAAACTTGTTGCTTCTGGTGTCATATGAAAGAAGAGAATCTCATCTTATGCTGAGGATGCAGCTCTCATCTTTCATATGATACTAAGGAATTGGTTCTACCTGAATGATTTACAAATGTCACTTGTTGAAAACAGTCAGCTGCATATATGTATCCCAATCCGACTGAGTTTTCAACCAGTGAGATTTGTAAATCATTCAGGTAAAACTACATCCTTAGTATCATATGAACAATGTGAACATTATAAGATGAGATTCTCCTCTTTCACATGACACCAGAAGCAAGTTTCTACATTTTATAATGCCCGAAATATAGTCGTTTCAAGTGACCCTGCCCATCCTCATTTTTTCTGCATTTCACACAGCCAGTACACATACACAATGAAAAGTAGGGAACAGCTATCATTAGAGAAGCAAGAATAAAAGTGCAAAAAAAAAAAAAAAAATATACAGGATTTCATGGAAATTTGTTAGTAATATATATTACAAAAGTTTATTAATGACACAAATGCTGTCAGAAAATCAAAAGTTGTCCAAAAGTTTAGTTACACTTTAACAAGCACCCTTCACCCCCTCCAACAAGTCTAGCTCTTTACATCAATTAATAGACTCTGCCATACAGATTCCAGCACATTTGGAATTTTTTCTACAGCTCTAAGCTTTCCCAAGTAATCAATGCTGTTAGTTTTGGTGCCTTATATGCTATTTAGTCTCTGTCAGGACGGTGTCCAGCAGGAGCAGGTAAGGGGTGTGATTCAGAACTCTGACACTAGCTGCTTCTGATTGGAGCTCTGAATCACACCCCCCTGCTTGACACTGCCCTTCTGCCATTACAGCTGAAAAGCACATCAGGCACCAAAACTACCTGTGTTTGTTGCTTGGAAATGGTGGGGGCTAGAGAAAAAAATTCCAACTGTGCTAGAATCAGTGGAGGAGTGCCTATTAACAGGTGCTAAGAACCTAAATTGGTGGATGTGGTGAAAGATTCTCTAAGTTGTTTTCATCATTCATAGCTATAGCGGTTTTTAAAATTCTGCTAGTTACTCTTCTACTCCAAAATCACTAGATTTCTATTTTGTTCTCATACAAGTGACCTGATGTCTGAGCTCCTTCAATGCACTACTATTTAAGTGAAGGGGAATGAGTATAACTTTAAAATTTATCTTCTATATGCAATTTGTATAAAGTAATTAAAGCAAGGTATTTACCTATGTGTTTGACATTATGGGGTATATTCATCAACAGAAGTCCGACATATTTCTGTCTACACTGGCTCCAAAAATTAAGGTACACAGCATTTACGACATATTTATGAACAGTAAGCGCCAAAAAAAAACCCATAAAAACACAACTGGCACGATACTTTTGAAAATGTGCACCAGAATGGGCGTGGTTTAACTTTATGAAACATTTCTGAACCAGAAAAGAACAAATATGAGGCAGATTTTCTTGTGCTAAGTATAACAAGTTTCAAATGGTGTAAACTTAGTTGAAGATTCAATTAAGGAAGAATTTTGGCGCACGGGCAAAAGAAACTTTTTTTGGTGCCATGCAGGCAGATTCTTTTGATTTTTTTGGAACAATAGAGACAGATTTTCTGGCACATTGGAAAAATGAGCCAGAATTTTGGCAAGTTGGAAAGTGAGAGATTTCTGAAGGTCCGTACAACATATTTATAAATAGATCGAAAACTACAAAAAAGGATTTGTAGTTTTAGACAGCGCAAAGTTCGACAGTATTGATAAATGTGCCCCATGTGTATTTAACAGCAGAATGTTGGAAACTGTGGTTCAAAAGTGGAGTTTACACAAAAGTTTAACAAACTATTTTCTTTTAGGCAGCTTTCACGTTGCATTTTGCAGTGTTCATTGGAGGTATACATCAGTGTTACACTCAGCAGAAATTATTCTGCTGTGTTTTCATTCCCCACATACTAGCGTGTTTAGGGGTACTATGGAACTATCTAGCAACTCTGCTATTGTGAACAGCTGATCATAAAAAGCGTGTACAGAGAAGATCTTCTGACTGGCTAGTCCTTCATTAAAATTCAGCAGTTCTCTTTTGGTGATAGCATTACTGGCTACTGCTAGCTTTCCTTGTATCTTGTCTGGTCTGAGCGTGTAATCCCTCTGTTTCTTGTTTCAAGTGCTTGCCTGACTTCTTTCTCCAGTTCTGCTGTGCAATTTTACAGAATCCCATGCTACTTGTTCAGGGTCTGTTGTGTTTGTCTTAGTTATTATCTCCTCCATACCTACTGCTACAGTCATATCTTTGAACCATCATCTGTTATCATACATGCAGTTCCCCACGTAATAGTGAGTTCCCATTTCCTTGCATTGCCTGTTATCTGCTTTGCTGATATGACCTTCACATATTCCTCTTGCATCTATCCAGTTCTCATGCCATTCAGTCCTACTCAAGTCCTGAGGATATCTGAGCACTGGAGAGAATGACTGTACCCAGGAAAGGCAACTACTACAGGTGACCTATAGTGGCCAGTTGGCATTTTTACACTCAAGAGAATCTCCCAATGTATACCAAGTACAGATGCCATTGAATAGGTATAAAGTGGCATCTGTTGCCATAGATTCCCATGTCAAAAAAAAAAAAAAAAAAAAGTAAGCCGACTTAATATATAATTTGCCAACACAGGCATATACCAGACACCCAGAGGCCAAAAGGACGTTATTTTTGTCCTCTGTCTGGTGAATAGGGTCTATGAATGCATTTGCAATAGCATCCTTATTAACCATCATAAATTGGACATGTCAAAAATCTAAAAATTAAAATTCTTACCTCTTTATATTCATTTATCAGCTTTGTAAGTCCATTCAGTAACATTGGACCTAAAGGTTTTATTTTAGCGTCAGGACAACTGTTAAAAAGCAAAAATAAATATCTTATTAATTATTTCAGATACTAAGGCATTGTAATCTACATCTAAGAAGTAAACTACAGAATCTTTGTTTAGGGCATTTTTTTTTACCGCTTCAGTACTGTTTTTTTGTATGTGCGGTTTTGAGGGCTATAACATTTTTATCATTTGCGTTATTCAAGTTATTTCTGCGTGTTTTTTTGGTGATACATAGGACTTTATTTTTATGTTGTTTTTATATTTACATGTTTTTTTTTTATTTTTATTTTTTTATATCCAGGAAAACAAACAAAAGAGGAGGAAAAAAAGTGTGTTTTTCACTCTTCATTTTTTTTTTATTCAATAGCACAAAGTGCTACTAAAAAACTTTATGAAATAGTTTTTCCTCTCTGTTACAGTAATTTTTATTTTGTATTGTGTCAAGGGGTTGGGGCTAAAACCTGTAATAAGGGCGTGTTATTGGCGTATTTTATTTATTTTTTTAATTATTTTACTTTAAATTTTTTATTTTTTTTACTTTTCTGTTCATTTTATTTATTTTACCTTGTGTCCCCATAAAGTCATAATAGACCTTTGGGGACAACTGATCATTGTTTTTTTGGTGGGGGGTGCTGATTTCCACTGTAACTAGGGCTGGTACATTTAGCCCCAGTTGCAGGAGGAATACAGCCTCCTGCCCGTGACCACAGACTGATCTGGGTCCTGTAGGACCCATCAGCTCTAACAGACTCTGATCCAGTCAGATCACGTGACCGCTGGGTCAGAGGGGAGCCGCATCATGGCGGCTACCATAGCTGTGTATACAGCGTCCATTGAGCGCTGTGTACACAGCGATCGGGAAGGCAGGGACAGTAATAAACCTTCCCTGCCTCCTCTAGGGGAGCTCCATCTGTAGTTACAGCCGGCTCCCCGTTTCTGCAGCTGCACGTCGTGAACTAGACAGATTTCAGAACTAGGCAACCAGTCTCCGGACATAAAAACCCAATGGATGGTCCAGAAGTGATTAATAACTTGACTGTAAATGACATATTTTGTCAGTTAATTTGATTAATATATAGCGCTGGAAATCTCATAAGTTGTGTACTTGTTCACTACCCAGTCAAAATGTAGACAGTCAGAGGTAAAACAAAGGACACCAGGCTCTGACCACTTGGAGACACATGGGAAAAGGAAAAAGAACGGCCAACATCCTAGTGGACAGTCCAGGTGAAGCCACTATTCCTTCAAGATATGGTCAAACGCCCCGTGGTTGGGGAAAACCAGAGGAGGGCGGTGATTGTGGTGGAAGAAGATGTCCTCTTGAGAAGTAGGATCCAGGTCTTCTGAGATCTGCAGGGTCTCTCTGACCACAGGGATGAGCTCCTACATAGCAGCGGATATAGATGTGCCTAGCTGATGCTCCGAGTTGGAGTCAGAGGCGTCCCTAAAAGAAACAGACTGTGCAGGGGGAGACAGGGTTCCGCCTGTCGGAGTGGAGCCGTGAGCTGTGGCTCTATCCGGGGAGTGCCCAGAGGAAGGGGAAGAGGACAGTGACCTAGAAGATGATTTTCTGGTCCTTTTATGAGGGAGGCTCTTGAAGATAAAACAGGAGTGATGAAGGCATCCGGCGAGGGGCCTAGAAGTCAGCGACTGAACGGCGATCTGGGAAGGCAGCCGTTCCAACGTTTCCAGTACAGACTGGTTAAGTCTGGCAAGGTCGCCTATGGCCTGGGTAAGGGAAGCCGCCCAGACAGGAGGAGGATCCGCTGAAAGGAGGGCTGGGAGGGTCCTGAGATGGCTTAGGCGGAAGGAAGAGAGAGCAGATTGACTCAGGCTGGCCGTATGGTAACTGTTTATTACAGTAGGCGCATGTATAAAGTGTGGCAGCAGCGGAGGGGCCAAGGGGCGGGTTGTCTCTCCCCAAGATAGGCACAGAAGGAGACCTCCCAGGACAGCCCCCTGGCCAATAGGAAGGCCTTTGAGGAGTCTGAAGGCCCGGAAAGCCCAGGAAGAGGGCAAGCCTAGTTGAGGCCTAGTCCCCAAAACCGGGGACGAAAGTACTAATCGTGGCCAGCCGGCGGCGCAAAATCAGTGGAGATGCTGCCGAGAGCTCCAGAAGGCCCGATGGCGGGCTAAGAAGATGCCAGGGGACAGGAAAGGTGGTCCCAACTTAAAAACTGGTGTCCCCCCTCTACTGGAGCAACTTGGAGAAGCAGTACTAAGGACAGACGTACCCATGGAAAAGGGGATCATCCACTAAAAAGATGCCCCGTTGCTGTAAGTCTAAGATTGGCCACAAGTGTGCTGGGGGCCCTGGGGACCATAGAGTAGAGGGGGGTGGTCGACAGGAATTTTCGTACTCGCCTTATCTGCAGTCTTCGGGCACCACAGTGTCACCCCTTCAGTGAGCCTTGCACTGAGAGGTGGGGTCACTGGCATGCGGTGAGTGAGGACTGGGTGACCGGCGAGGCACTCTATGCAGAGTGGTGTACCTGCAGGGGGGTACGACTACTTTTTTCTCTTTCTTCTGAAAGAGAAGAAAAAATAAAAATGATGTAAGACAGAAAGACCTGAGTTAGATCGTGTCTGCCTCCTATGGACACTAGGTTAAAACTGGCTAGCACAGTGTATATGGAGAGGGCATAGCCTGGAGGCGGAACTGAAATAAGCGAGAAAATAGGATCACAAAGGGATGCAATTAAGGGATGAAGCGCTGGGTTATTGTTTTTATTTCCAGTGTATAGTGTTCATTTAAAATAATTAAAAAAAACAAAACCTTAGTTATTTCAGTTACTTACACTCCACAAATATGATGCACAAATTGCAGACAGAGCATCCTTAATTTGGCATTTGTGCTTCCACCAAAAAGCCCATCATAAACAACCTGAAATAAGGTAAAACAAAAAAAAAAACATTGTAATGAGAGACACACATGCAATGTAGTAAAAAAAAGAAAATTCTATAACATATACACAATAGGAGCTAGAAACCTCACACATTCATAAAATAAAAAGCAGCATTATGGCGATAGTTGTTCTACATAACCCCTTTCCCTGCTATAGCAAATTTAAAATTTTTCATTTTTATCTCCCAGCCACCTAAAAACCATAACTTTAAAGGGATTTTATCATTGGGAAACCCTTTTTTCACTAACACCATGTCAGAATAGCCTTTAGAAAGGCAATTCTTGTACTACCTTTATTTTTCTGCTACACGCCGCCGTTTCTGAGAATTTAGATTTTTCTTCTTTATGCAAATGAGTCTTCAGAAAGCACAGGGGGCGTTCCCCCTGTTCTCAAAGAAGACGCTCTTCCGAAGATCCAGCATCGCCTCTCTCTCCTTCTGCTGGCGCCTCTCCGCCACATCATCAGCCCCCGAGTATCTGTTCGGGATTCAAATCCCACGCACGCTCAGTCGACTCTGCCATTTTACGTTGGACAGAGCCGACTGCGACTGCGCATTTGTGCTTTCTGAGCACAGAGGAATGCCCCCTGTGCTTTCTGAAGACTCATTTGGATACAGAAGAAAAACGAAAATTCTCAGAAACGGTGGCACGAAGCAGAAAAATAAAGGTAGGAGAAGAATTGCCATTTTAAAGGCTATTCCGACGTGGTGTTAGTGAAAAATGGGTTTCCCAATGATAGAATCCCTTTAATTTTCTCTTCACATTGCTATGAGAATAAATTGTACTTCTTAATAGCACCATTTAATATTAGAAATAATGTATGGGAAAACTGGACAAAAAAAATTTGAATTGGGGAAAAAAAGCAGTTACACCATTTTTAGAAAAAAATTTACAAAAAAAAGTTACAAAATTTTCTTTGCATTGCGATATTCTGACACTTATAACAACACACGTGGACAAAATTGTTGGTACCCCTCATTTAATGAAAGAAAAACCCACAATGGTCACAGAAATAACTTGAATCTGACAAAAGTAATAATAAATAAAAATTCTATGAAAATGAACAAATGAAAGTCAGACATTGCTTTTCAACCATGCTTCAACAGAATTTAAAAAAAAAAAGAAAACTCATGAAACAGGCCTGGACAGAAATGATGGTACCCTTAACTTAATATTTTGTTGCACAACCTTTTGAGGCAATCACTGCAATCAAATGATTCCTGTAACTGTCAGTGAGACTTCTGCACCTGTCACCAGGTATTTTGGCCCACTCCTCATCAGCAAACTGCTCCAGTTGTCTCGGGTTTGAAGGGTGCCTTTTCCAGACGGCATGTTTCAGCTCCTTCCAAAGATGCTCAATAGGATTTAGGTCAGGGCTCATAGAAGGCCACTTCAGAATAGCCCAATGTTAGCCCATAGCCCAATATTAAGTTCTCTTAGCCATTCTTGGGTGTTTTTAGCTGTGTGTTTTGGGTCATTATCCTGTTGCAAGACCCATGATCTGTGACTGAGACCAAGCTTTCTGACACTGGGCAGCACATTTTTCTCTAGAATCCATTGATAGTCTTGAGATTTCATTGTACCCTGCACAGATTCAGACACCCTGTGCCAGATGCAGCAAAGCAGCCCCAGAACATATCAGAGCCTCCTCCATGTTTCACAGTAGGGACAGTGTTCTTTTCAAGATATGCTTCATTTTTCCATCTGTGAACATAGAGCTGATGTGCCTTGCCAAAAATTTCGATTTTTGTCTCATCTGTCCATAGGACATTCTCCCAGAAGCTTTGTGGCTTGTCAACATGTAGTTTGGCAAATTACTTTTGTCAGATTCAAGTTATTTCTGTGACCATTGTGGGTTTTTCTTTCATTAAACGAGGGGTACCAACAATTTTGTCCACGTGTGTATTATATTTTCATCTACAGAGCTACGTAGCTTGTTTTTTGTTTTTTTTTCTTTTTGGAGGACAAGCTACCATTTCTCGTTTCAAAATCTTTATGGGGTATATATAAGGGAAGGAAAAACAGTGATCTGTTCTTTTCTTTTTTTTGCCATTATGGCGATCACCACATGGCATAAATACTCTTACATTTTAATATTCTGGGCATTTTTGTGGAAGGCAATACTCATTTTTGAATTTTCATTGGTAAAATTAGAATTTTTATAAATTGTATTTAATTTTTTTTAACCCCTACAGGGTTTTCTTGCAATATACTACAATGCTTCTGTGCCTCTATTACACCCTATCATTGCTAAGATGGGAAACAATCAAATCGAATATGGCAGCGCCCATTCACTTAAAAGGCTTATACACTGTGGTATCAATTGAGTATAGCAACAAAGTGATTATCATCCACGACTGACACTGACACACAGCCGATACCGATCACATATGGAGAGGTTTTAGCTCCTGAGCCCTCTCCATATTGCCTGTTAGACATGTATGTCAAGTGCTGGGGTGGGATTAACAAACTGCTAGTGATAAAGCAGCTATTTTTTTCACTAAGCATAATATCAAAAATTTCCAGTACCAGAAAGCTCACAATAGCTTTACAGCTTTAACCCCTTCAAGACCGAGCCCAAAAATGCGTTAAGGACACAGCCTCGTTTTTCAAAACTGACATGTGTCACTTTATATGGCAATAACTTTGAGACGACTTAACTTACACAAGTGATTTTGAGATTGTTTTTTCGTGACACATTGTACTTCATGTTAGTGGTAAACACTAATGAATATTTTTGTATTTATTTATAAAAAAATAGGAAATTTGATGGAAATTTGGAAAAAAAAAATCGCAATTTTCAAAATGTGAAATGCTCTGCTTTTCAGACAGATAGTCATACCACCCAAATACATTAATACATATTATCTACCATATCTCTGCTATATATCGGCATCATCTTTTAATCGTCCTGTAATTTATTTTGGATGTTAGAAGGCTTACAAGTGTAACAGCGATTTTCCAGATTTACAAGAAAATTTCCCAAACTAATTTTTTAGGGACCACTTCAGTTCTGAAGAGGATTATAATGGCCTATATATTAGAAACCCCCATAAATGACCCCATTTTCAAAACTGCACCCCTCAAATAATTCTAAATAACATTTGGGAAGTTTGTTAACCCTTTAAGCATTTCACTGGAATTAAAACAATATGGAGGTGAAATTTAGACATTTAATTTTTTCCCACTAATTCCTTCATTTAGCCCTAAAATTAACACATTCACAAAGGGTTAAAGGAGAAAATGCATCTCACAGTTTGTTATGCAATTTCTCCCGAGCACGGAAATACCCCACAAGTGGGTGTAAACTGATGTTTGGGCGAATGGCAGCGCACGGAAGGGAAGGAGTGACACTGGGCGTCTGAAAAGCAGATTTTGCTGGAATAGTTTTCAGGTGCCATGTCTCATTTGCAAAGCCCCTAGAGTACCAATACAAAAGGAAAACCCCAAAAAGTGACCCCATGTTGGAAACTACACCCCTCACAGAATTCATCAAGGGGTATAGTGAGCATTTTGACCTTACAGCCGTTTCACAGATTTTGCTAACACTGGGATGTATAAATGAAACATTACTAAAATGTTACTTTATCCCCAAAGTTTTCATTTTCACAAGGGGTTAAAGGAGAAAAAGCACCTCACAGTTTGCAAAACAATTGCTCCTGAACACGGCAATACCCCATATGTGGTCGTAATCTGCTGTATGGGTACATGGCAGGGCTCAGAATGGAAAGAGCGCTATTTGGCTTTTGAAAGGCAGATTTTGGTGGAATAGTTTTCAGGTATCATGTCGCATTTGCAGAGCCCCCAAAGTACCAATACAGTGGAAACCCCCTAAAAGTGACCCCATTTTGGAAACTACACCCCTCACAGAACATATCAAGGGGTATAGTGAGCATTTTGACCCTACAGCTGTTTCACAAATTTTATTAACATTGGGACATTATAATGAAAAATTACTTTTTTTCCAATAAACCGTCAATTTAGTCCCAAATTTTTCATTTTCACAAGAGGACAAAGGAGAAAAAGCTCCCCAAAGTTCATACACAATTTCTCCTGAACACAGAAATGCCCTATATGTGGTTGTAATCTGCTGCATGGGTACATGACAGGGCTCAAAATGGAAAGAGCGCTATTTAGCTTTTAGAGGGCAGATTTTGCTGGAATAGTTTTCAGGTGCCATGTCGCATTTGCAGAGCCCCTAAAGTACCAATACAATACAAACCCCCAAAAAGTGACCCCATTTTGAAAACTACACCCCTCATAGAATTTATCTAGGGGTATAGTGAGCATTTTGACCTTACAGCTGTTTCACAGATTTTATCATCATTGGGACGTAAAAATGTAAAATTACGTTTTTCCAATAAACCGTCCATTTAGCGACATATTTTTAATTTTTGCAAGTGGTTAAAGAAGAAAAAACACCCCACAGTTTGTTACACAATTTCTTCTGAAAACAGAAATGCCCCATATGTGGTTATGATCTGCTGTATGGGTACATGGTGGGGCTCAGAATGGAAAGAGTGCTGTTTGGCTTTTGGAGGGCAGATGTGGCTGGAATAGTTTTCAGGTGCCATGTCGCATTTGCAGAGCCCCTAAAGTACCAGTACAATGGAAACCCCCTAAAAGTGGCCCCATTTTAGAAACTACACCCCTCAAGGAATGTATCAAGGGATATTATGATTTTGAGCCTAAAAATGCTTCCCAAAAATTAATGTACAAAGTGAAAATTAAAGTTTTTAAAGAAATATCCAATTTCAGTGCATAATACGTTGCGGCCACTTTGTGGGTTATCCCGGGGACAAAAAAATTAAATATGTGGGTATAAACTGCTGCTTGGGCACACGGCAGGGCTCAGAAGGGAAGGAGCACTGTTTTTTTTAGCTTTTGGAGTACTTTCTCGTCGCCATGTTGTTTTTGCAGAGCCCTGGAGGTGCCAGTAAATTGGAATTCCCCAAGAAGTGACCCCCATTTTGTAGGGGCAATTTTTCAGAGCCCATGAATTGCCAGTAAAGTGGAATCCGCAGACATGTCACCCCATTTTGGAAACTACACCCTTCATTATTAACCCTTAAGTGTTGCATTCTTTTAATTTCCAGAAATGAATGCGCAGCTGATAATGAAAAGTTAAAAATGAAATTTTTCTATAGATACGCCATTTCAGTGCCCAATATGTTGTGCCCAGTTTATGTCTGCACAGACACACACTCCAAAAACTGGTGAGCGGGATCCCGGGCACAACAGCTTTTGGAGCGTTCATCTCTGATACAAGCCGGGCACAACATATTACGCACTGAAATGTCGTATTCCTGGATAAATTGTCATTTTCACCTTTCACCATCAGCTGCGTATTAATTTATGGATAATAAATTATAGCAACACTTCGGGGTTAAAAATGCTCACTGTACCCCAGGATAAATTCCTTCAGGGGTGTAGTTTCCAAAATGGGGTGACATGTCAGGGGATTCCACTGTACTGGCATTTCAGCTCTGCAAAAGTGCAATGGCGTCCAAAAACCAAATAGCGCTCCTTCCCTTCTGTGCTCGGCTGTGCCCAAACAGCAGTTTATACCCACATATGACATTAAGTATGTTATTCTGGGTACAACAAGTGTAATACATGTGGGTATAAACTGCAGTTTGTGCACACAGTAGGGCGCAGAAGGGAAGGAGCGCTATGTGGCTTTTGGAGCGCAGAGTCAGATGTTTGGGATCTGGATGCCATGTCATGTTTGCAAAGCCTCTAAAGTACCAGTAAAGTGGAATCCCCTAGGGAATGACCCCATTTTGAAAAGTGCACCCTTCAAAGAATTTATCAAGGGGTGTAGTGAGCATTAGTATCCCAGACGTGACTGCACAGCGGATGGGGAAAAGTGAATATGTAAGCTTTGCGGAGTACATTGGGTACACTAAATTCCCTACTATTTCCCCAGTAGTTCCTATTATTGGGGAGGTCACTCTGGGGGTCACTTCTGGTTTATTATCCCTCGTAAGCTCTAAATCTGGTTTGTACCCTCATATATGCTCGCACAGTTTATACATTCCCTTCCTGCCGCAGCCAGTTATGTTCTAATGATTTGGCGATTTTTTGGGGTTTTTGTCTTCACATTGTACGAGCTATATTTTCTTTATTTCTCTGGTGATGTAGCCATATGAGGGCTTGTTGTTTGCAGGGTGAGATGTATTTTTTAATGACATCATTTTTAGGTGCTTACAACTTATTAAATAAATTTTATTAACTCTTTCTTGGTGGATTAAAAAACAACCCCATCAATTCTGGAACTGCGTTTTACCGTTTAAATTTTTCACCATGCAGCGTAGAGCATAAGTAACATGTTATCTTTATTCTGCGGGTCGGTACGATTACGGCGATACCTCATTTATACTGTTTTTTTATGCAATACCAATTTTGCAGAACAAAAACCCATTTGGGGACATAAATCAATTTTTTTTGCATCGCCATCTTCTAAGATGCGTAGCATTTTTATTTTTCAGTTTAGAGAGTTGGTTTAGGGCTTATTTTTTGCGGGACAACCTGCGCTTTTTATTGGCACTGTTTTGGGGTACATATGACTTTTTGATCACTTTTTATGGCATATTTTGTAAGGTGAGATGGCGAAAAATCATTACTTTTGGCGTTTTTTTTTCCCCGACGTTCACTGTGTACATTAAATATGGTTTCAGTTTTATTGTACAGGTTGTTACGGACGCGGCGATACCAAATATGTATTGTTTTTATTAATTTTTAGGTTTATTTTTTATATAATTAATTTTATATAGGAAAAGGGAATTTTTGGGGCTTTATTCTTTTATTAATTTTTTTCACATACTTTATTTATTTTTTCACTTTTTTAACTTTTTCATGTGTCCCATTAGGACACCTGAGCCAGAGATGCTGTGATCTCTGGCTCAGTACTATAGACTGCAAGACACGAGCATGCAAGTGTCTTGCAGTCTATACAGGAAGTCAGCGCTATGGAAACACAGCGCTGACTTCCGCAGGTCTCGGCAGGATCAACCAGGTAGTGGGGTCTCCAGGCAGCCTGGGGTCACTTGGCAGACCCCGGGCTGCAGACTATCGATATCGGCACCCCCCCGATCTCGCCGCGGGGGGTGCCGCGGGGGGGGGCGGCAAGATGGCGGAACCCCTTGGATGCTGCGGTCGCTATTGACCACGGCATGTTAAGGGTTAAACAGCGGGGATCGGTGTTACCACTGGTCCCCGCTGTTGCAGCGGGAGCCTGGCTGTCAAATACAGCCAGCTCCCGCGGTGATCGCATGGGCTCTGCTTCTGAGCCCGCTCGATCACCGTCACGTACCTGTACGTGGGGATGCGGTGACTAACCACATTCTCCCACATGCATGTACGTGAGAATGCGTGAAGATGCATGAACATAATCATATCTATATTTGTAGATAATTAAAAGTTAAACATGTTTGCAAATATAAGTAGTTAAAAATTCTTCAGCGTTTTAAAGATTTTCTCTAACCATCTTAGTGGTAACAGTCTATTGTCTTGATCGGTTGCCAATGGATACGACCACAAATGCAGAAACTTTCTATTGTCTGGGACTTGTCAACATTTTCTTATTGTAGCTGGGTTATCAGGCAGGGACACTACATGTATCAGAAGATATCCCGGCCACAATAAGGAAGTCATGGCTGATTTTCTGACCTTAGATAGATCCTGCATTGATGGTCATATTCCACTGGCAACCGATCAAGACAACAACTTGTGGCCACAAGATATTTAGAGAAAATCTGCAAAACACTGCAAAATGTTCAATTACTTATATTTGCAAAAATGTTTAACTTTTAATTATCTACAAATATAAAAATGGTACAGAGAATCACATTTTGGGAATCTGTTAACATGTTAGAATTGAAGGGAAATCCTATTCTAAAGGGAACTTACAACATAGAACATGCAGTTTTAATGGGAGGCAGCAAGTTAAAAGGTAGGAAAAGCATACTAACATAGTTTTGTGGAGAAAGATTCAGCAGAACTTGTAAGGTATTCACAGAAATACCTGCTTATTCTGGGATTACAAGTCCAGTGGGCCCATCAGTGAATGACAACATTTCCTTTATTCATATGCAACCATAAATCACTGTCAAGCAGTGGGCAAGACCTTTTATTTGACTCCTTTTCAGTTACACTAGATCTTTCCATACATCATGCCCATCGTATACAACATATATTATTTAGCGACTAAACATGGCAGCAGATAGAAAACTTTAACCAATATTAATAGCTGAAAATACCTGTATATTAGCAGGAAATAACTCAGCTGCCAACCTTGACCTCAGGAGGTGAGGGACAATTTTTAGTTTAACACGGGTGCTGACAGGATCCCTTTTTAGTTCTGGCTTTAATACACTTCCCTTTAAACAATAGTAAAAAAAAAAAAAAAGTGCATTTATTTTGCAAAGCAGTAAACAATGCAGAAGAAACCATTTCAGTGCTTGGTATTTTATGCTATAAATGATTTCTTACCTCCTTTGTTTTAAGGGGTATGTCTCCCAAATAAACTTTGTACATCTTGCTGACGATGGCTGGATCGTTCCAGTCAATTAAGCTTCAAAATGAACAACATTAAATTAACATAGAAAATATACAACCTTAATACTCAGTGTTAGTTCACCTTCGGTGAAGCTGCCCTTGCATAATAGGGAACTTTATACACAACGAAAATAGTACTGTATATTCTACACCATAAAAGTTTGCTGTAAAGATCTCAGTATAAACTCATCAAAAGGTGAAGTGTTATAGGAAACGTTTCTAAGAGATAATAATGTGTCTGTTTCATCTTACCTCTGCTTGCTCTTCAACTCCAGGTCAGCAGCAGTAGCCACGCTATGCCTAGTGTCACTAGAGGCAACGACCAGATGAATGACCGCTTCTAGCTCAGGCACCTGCTCTGCCTCTATAAACTTCACTATCCCAAGTTTACACTGAAAGAACAGAACAGTAGAGAACACATTCAATAGAAGGATCCACACAAGACATCATTTCACTTTATATGGATATCCTTGAGTAACAAAACTGTACCAGAGGGTAATAGTATAATGTACCGTGTTAGCCATAGAAAGTAGTGGAAGAGTGAAGAAATCAGGTGATACCTTTTAGAGGCTGAGTATATCTGATGGTAAGCTTTCAAGAGTACTAGCTCTTTTCTTCAGACATGGTGTTATACAAGAAACTGAAAATTCACAGACTTTTTATACACAAAAGACATGGACCTTCAAAGGATCTTAGAATCTTTAAAAATAACAAAATGTAATATAAGTAAAGAAGTTATTTACAAGTCAAGAAATAAACAATTTGGAAACTTGTGGGGCGTGATGGACGCAGAGGGATAGAAAGGAATGGGAATATAAGTTAATGCAAAAATTTGAGTGCCAAAGGTTGCCTACCCCCGTTTTAGGGGGTAGTCTAAAAGGGAGTCTATCATTGCCCCCAGCTACTGTATACAGCTCCCATAGTGCTGTAGATGCTGCTAGCAGAATAAAAATCATGCCTTTCTTAAGGTTCAGAGCCCCACAGATGTGTAGAAAAAGCACTTTTATTTTTTATTCAAATGAGGATCTTGGAGCACAGGGGGAGTTTTCTTCAGGCACTGAGCACTGCTGCATCATCACTAAACACACAAATCCTGCATTCAGCTCGTCCCCCTGAGCAGTGTGATTTGATCCTCCCAGTGTCAGTTGATCCTCACACTGCCAAGGGGGATGAGCTGAATGCAGGATGTGTGTGTTTAGTGATGATGCAGCAGTGCTCAGTCCCTGAAGAAAACTCCCCCTGTGCTCCATGATCCTCATTTGATTAAAGAATAAAAGTGCTTTTTCTAAGCATCCCTGGGGCTCTGAAATTTAAGAAAGGTATGATTTTTATTCTGCTAACAGCATCTACAGCAATATGGGAGCGGTTTTAAAGTATCTGGTGGCAGTGGTAGACTCCCTTTAAAGAAGATGGTTAATATGGAGAACAGAAAACGTGGCCAGGGTAAGGAGGTGATCTTCTGAAATAGGTGGCCTTTTGGAGAGGTTTCAATGTAAATAGTACATTCCTAAGTCATACAGATGGTGGTTTCTCTGGAATCCACACATCCGAACTAGGTAGTATACCAGAAATGTAACTGATCATACACTCTTCAACACTGAAATTGCAATATGAAGAAGGACAAGCAGTTTTTTTATGCAGATTAAGGAAGCAGTAGGTGTCACTAAGATCTGCAAATGATTACATTTTCCAGCATCTAGCTCCAATCTGAGGCATGTGGGAGGGGCATAAAAGCCACATTGAAAGCAAAAAATTTTTAGCCACCCAAAATTCTGATCAAGTGGTATGGGATGATTGTGCGCTGTCTCCTGTGTGTTAACATGCCAGTTATCGCAACTTGTCCCAAACTGAAAGAGACAGAATACTTTAACTGAAAGACCTGGGTTTACCAGTCCAACAAATTGCTAAACGCCTAGAACAAAATGTCAGCACTGTTCAACGCTGCATGTCCCAGTGATTGGGAGAACAAAGGCAAACTGGAATGACAGCGAGAGTTGCACGTCTACGTCGATGTATCATCTGACTTGAAGAATAGCGCAATGAGAAACATTATGCATTGCAAGTAAAATTGGACGTCACATTCCAAGCCTAGGGTGCCAAAAAGTGTCGACACAAACCATCAGAAGGCGTCTACATGATATTGGGTTATGAGCTAGATGTCCAAATACAGGGATTTCATTGAGCTCACACCTCTGCTCTTGAAGGCTAATGCACAGGAAAGAATGCAATGGAGGCTGGAAAGGAGGCCTATCCTCTTTAGTGATGAGTCCAGCACTTGTTTTGGGGCGCAATGAGATTGGTTTGGTGACCACGTGAGCAATGCCATGAAAAAAACCTTCACAAGGAAACATCACACTGGTCCTACTCCATGGATTATGGTGTGGGGTGGCATAATGTACGGTAGCTGGACCTGTCTAGTCTTCATTTAAGGTACAGTACCAACTGGACATTACATTGATTTAGTTGTGGAACCAGTGATAAGGTCATTTCTCCAAAGTGTTCCAGGGGACATTTTTCAACAGGACAAGGCCAGGGCATATGTTGCTCATGCCACTGTGCGCAAGCCTGTGTGGTCTAAACGTCCTACCATGGCCTGAAGATGATATGATGATCTGCATGCCCAAAAGTGCATTCAGGGTGGCATAACAATCCTCAGACATCCATTAATAACTTCATTGAAAGCATGCAAAGGCAAGTAAGTGCATGTATTTCTGTGCAGGTGCTCATACTGAATACTGAATAAATTGAGATGTTCTGAATATTCTGTTTCCATTTTTTCCCCTATTTCCAGATCATTAATCTATCAATCCTCTGTTTTCCATCATTCTAAGATTTTTCCTTCTTGGTGTTGCAAATTTCAATGTTAAGGAGTGTAGATTACTTTGACTGTAAAATATTCTACCTTTACCTGTTCTAGCTGCTCTGCTGTCCATGGATTGTCTCCCACAACTCGCTTCGCAGCATAAAAACTTAAACCAGGTGGAGGCTGAGGGATTCCTACTCCACCTGTGCCCCCTGCTGAGGAGCCTTGGCCAGATGGTGCACTCTGGCGACTCTGGGGTTCATTCAACACAAATCTAGGAAAATCAAGAATTTAGTATGAATATGTTTAGAATTAAATGGATGCAAATACACATACAAAAAGTAAAGAAGAATCAATAATTCCAAAGGCTAAAATATTGTCCTGATTCAATACATAAAACTCGACAACAGGCCAATGGAAATGTTTTTTACCCATAAGGCATCAGGAGAACATCCAACATAAAGTCCAAAAGCAGCTGAACAGTCTTTGGTTTTTCAGCTAGGTTAAAAACTGTTGTAGACTTGGAGGATTCACTGGAATACTTCATATGATAAAGAGATGGTATCAGGAGATGCATTAAACTGTAAAGAGGATTATGTAAAATACAGTCAAAACCATGATACAAAAAAAAAAAAAAAAAATGTCATGTACAATCACAAACTGCTAATAACCCACATAAAATATAAAAATATATGTAGGGTATGCCAGCTTAACACACTGACTGTAATAATTTTTAAGAGCCAAATAAATTTTACCATTTTAATATGATGAATATGTTAAATTAAATTACTTCAGAATCCATTAATTACAGTTTTATGACTGTATACTTAAAGGGGTATTCTTAGGACATGCCATCACTATGACTGGTGGAGGGCTGACATTCGGAATATCCACTATTCTTAGAATGAAGGGGAAGCAGCAGCACTGAATTATTCACAGTGTTTTCCCTTAACAAGGGTGTCCTAGTGAATACATCTGTGCTACAGTTCCCTGTAGAATTGTGGTAGCCTGGAATACCTGTAAGTCAATAACCATGCAGTTGAGTTTACTTGTCTTTTTTACATTTAGAAGCACAGTTATTTCAAATTTGGGGAGTCCTGCAATAATATATAGCGGAAGTATAAATACTAATCCACTTATATGTTCCTATTTCAGGCCCTTGTATGCTGTAGCCTTTAGTTTAGGGACTACAAGATGTCTTGATATTTGCCAACGTGTTAAACGAGATTTCACATATTAACTGTAAGATTTTGATAATATGTGTTACTGACCTGCTGATTCTATGCCTTGTTACAGTCAAAAACAATTACACCAGCCAGGATTTAAAGTAACTTACCTGTCCTGCTGAGGCTGAGGTTTGCCCTCCATAGCAGTTAGGAGACTTGGTGCTAGCTCACACTGTTTCTCCAGTGGCAGACGGGGGTACCCCATTTTTATGTAAATTATTGTAAAATTCTAAGAAAAGCAAATATGTAAAATTAAATTAATTTATTGGCTGTTAAATGAACAACATAATATACCTTATATAAAGATATATCACACTAATTACACTATTCATCAATGATGACCTACTCCAACAGAAACAGAAAGGCTATGAAAGAACTGAAAAGGTATTTAGCATTTTAATCCAGAACATGACAGGCATTGATCACTAGGAAAACAAAACCTCTATGGACTACAGAATAAGGGTGGGTTCACACTTGTGCTTGAGTCCGTCCGCTGCCAATCCGAGTGAAAATCCGAGGGAAACTGGCTAGGCATCGCATAGCAACAGGTTAGCGACGCATTGCATTAAAAACCCATTCATTTGAATGGGTTTCTAAAGCAATGCGCGGGTGTGGGCTTACACCCTCTGCGTCGCAAATCCAGTTTTTTCGTCGGAAACAAATTCGGACATGCAGAACTTTGTGTCCGACGAAAAAAAAAAACGGCTTCACGGCGCAGAGGGTGTAAGCGCACACCCGCGCATTGCTTTAAAAACCCATTCAAATGAATGGGTTTTTAAGCAATGCGTCGCTAACCTGTCGCTATCCGATGCCTATTCAGTTTCCCGAAATTTTCACTCGGATTGTCGTGGAAGGACTCAAGCGCAAGTGTGAACCCACCCTAAGACTGTTTTATATTAGTCACAACCAGAGATTATGATGGTACAATTTGGTGCTTTAGTAAGGTGTACATCAGCAAAATTACATTCTAAGATGCAGCAAACATGTTCTAAAAAGTACTTTAAAGGGGTTGTCCGGGATAAATTGATTTTTATAATCTAACCTAAACACAACCCCCCCAACTACCTTCTAAGTTACCTAGTGTAACAAAAATCTATAATTACCTAGATTGCCAGGGCAGACTGCCCCAGGCACATTTTCTGATGACGATCCGTTTCCGGAAGGGGGGAAACGGAACGTCACCTATACTAGGCCCATCATACTTACCTGTTTTTCAGTCCAGACCTTCTGGGCACAGGAGGTCACTTCTTATGGGTGGCTGGCACCTCCTCTTCTTGACATCTGCCGGCCGCCCACGTCTGTGCAATAGAGCCAGAGTGCTGACTACTGGGCATGCATGCCCAGAAGAAGTGACGGCCCGTGCCAGAAGGTCAGGATCGGAAGACAGGTAAGTATGATGGGGTGGGGTGGTTTGAGTTGGAAGGGCTGGTAGTGGGCAGGCTAACTAGGGAAACAGGGAGGTGGTGTGAATGAGAAAAGGATGGGGAGGGAGTGAGAGAGGGAGGTGGTATGAGTCATCTCTGAGTGAAGCCCAAGGCATCATGGTAGTTGTAGGAAAACAAAGAACAGGAAGATGCCCATGTAAACAAATGTAGAAGATGGCAGGAGTGCACAGAGAAACCCAGGAATCACTCAAACCACAGCAACAGGTATTTGGGTTCACTTATTAACCTATTAATAGCACTAACAGACCCTTTTTTCAAAAATGATTTTTTTTTTTTGCTCGGAAACCCCTTTAATGTAGGCAATATGTTAAAGAGGACCTTTCACGTCCTCATGTATATGCGGTTTTACATACCGCTAGAAAGCCGACAGCATGCTGAATTCAGCGCGCTGCCGGCTTTCCCGTTATATGCCCTGGTGCTGGAGATATCGGGGGTCTAAATTTCACCGTTCACTGTCAGAAGGGCGTTCCTGACAGTCTAGCTGGGCTGTGAGGAACGCCCTCCCTGACAGTATTCCTCCATAGCACTGTACTGAGGGGGCGTTCCTCACAGCTCAGCGTCATCACTGGGCAGTAAGGAACGCTCCCTCTGACAGCAAACGGCTATGGGACGAGTACAGAGAGAGGGGGCGTTCCTTACCGCCCTGTGATGACTCTGAGCTGTGAGGAACGCCCCCCCCCAGTACAGTGCTATGGAGGAATACTGTCAGGGAGGGTATTCCTCACAGCCCAGCTAGACGGTCAGGAACGCCCTTCTGACAGTGAACGGTGAAATTTAGACCCCCGATATCTCCAGCACCGGGGCATATAACGGGAAAGCCGGCAGCGCGCTGAATTCAGCATGCTGTCGGCTTTCTAGCGGTATGTAAAACCGCATATACATGAGGACGTGAAAGGTCCTCTTTAAAGTTCATTATAACTTCTACATAGTAGGTTTGTGGCTTATGTGTAATGGAAATAAGTTCAGTCAGGCTATGTTCACATCTGCATTGGAGTCCCCGTTTGGAGACTCCATTGCAGTGTGCGTTGAAAATCGCAGAACGTAAAAGTGCTGCAAGTCCGATTTTTTCGTCTGGTGGTTACTGTTTAAAAGGGAGTCTGTCAACACAAAAGTGAGATATAAACTAATTATAGTACCTTGTATGTAATGATATACAATTGTGCTAAAAAGTTTACTGAGAATATGAATGATAACACAAGAACTTTTTCTCCACTTATGGTTGGTTGAAGCCATTTATTGTCAAACTTCTGTGTTTTCTCTTTTTAAATCATAATGACAACCAAAAACATCAGAATGACCCTGTTCAAAAGTTCACATACTGCAGTTCTTAATACCGTGTATTTCCCCCTATAACATCAATGACAGCTTGAAGTCTTTTGTGGTAGTTGTGGATGAGGCGCTTTATTTTCTCAGATGGTAAAACTGCCCATTCTTCTTGGCAAAAAGTCTCCAGTTCCTGTAAATTCCTGGGCTGTCTTGCATGTACTGCATGCTTGATATCTCCCCAGAGTGGCTCAATGATATTGAGGTCAGAAGACTGAGATGGCCATTCCAGAACCTTCACTTTCTTCTGCTGTAGCCAATGAAAGGTCGACTTGGCCTTGTGGTTTGGATCGTTGTCATGTTGGAACGTCCAAGTACATCCCACGCGCAGCTTCCTGGCTGATGAGTGCAAATTTGCCTCCAGTATTTGCTGATAACGTGCTGCATTCATCTTTCCTTCAACTTTGACCAAGTTTGCTGTGCCTTTGAAGCTCACACATCCCCACATCATCAGTGATCCACCTCCATACTTTACAGTAGGAATGGTGTTCGTGTTCCTTTCATCATAGGCCTTGTTGACACACCTCCAAACGTAACGTTTATGGTTGTGGCTAAAAAGTTCGATTTTTGTCTCATCACTCCAAATTATCTTGTTCCAGAAGTTTTGAGGCTTGTCTCTGTGCTGTTTGGCGTATTGAAGGCAAGATTCTTTGTGGCATTTGCGCAGTAATGGCTTGCTTCTGGCAACTCGACCATGCAGCCCATTTTTCTTCAAGTGCCTCCTTATTGTGCATCTTGAAGCAGCCACACCGATAGTTTTCAGAGAGTCCTGTATTTCAGCTGATGTTATATGTGGGTTTTTCTTTGCATCCCGAACAATTTTCCAGGCAGTTGTGGCTGAAATTTTGGTTGGTCTACCTGACCGTGGTTTGGTTTTTACAGAGCCCCTGAGTTTCCATTTGTTAATCACAGTTTGAACACTGCTGACTGGCATTATCAATTCCTTGGATATCTTTTTGTATCCCTTTCCTGTTTTATACCGTTCAACTACCTTTTCCCATAGATCCATGGACAATTCTTTTGCTTTCCCCATGACTCACAATCTAGAAACATCAGTGGCTGGAGGAAAGATGCAACAGTCTGTCTGGATCCCAGAAACTCCCTCAGCTTTTATGCACACACACTGATTACAAGCAAACAGGTCACAGGTGAGGATGTTACCTTTAGTAGCCATTCAAATCCCTTTGTGTCAACTTCTGGGCAGGTTATCATGCCAAAATCACCAGGGTATGTGAACTTTTGAAAAGGGTCAATTTGATGTTTTTGGTTGTCATTATGATTTAAAAAGAGAAAACACAGAAGTTTGACAATAAATGGCTTCAACCATCCACTAACCATGAGTGGAGAAAAAGTTTTTGTGTTATCATTCATATTCTCTGAAAAAAAGGCCAAAAAAAACCAAAAAAATCTGCCAGGTATGTAAACGTTTTAGCACAACTGTATTTCTTATTCAGGACCACTGCTCTATTATTGTAAAAATCGTCCTTTTATCCCTATGCAAATGAGCAGAAAACAGCTTTAGGGGCGTCGATTTCCATCAATGGGCTTCACTATCTGCTACTAACTGTTGCTCAGCTCAACCCCCGCTAGGTGACTAACATCTCTCTACTCTGCCTCAGCACGCAGTACTAACTGTACTGTGCATGTCTGATGATGACACACTGCACCTGAAAGTGAAGGAAGCTGGCTTTAGATGTGGGCAGTGAGTCATCATCAGACATGCACAGTACAGTGAAGCCCACTGATGGAAAGAGAGAAGCCCCTAAAGCCCTTTTCTGCTCATTTGCATAGGGATAAAAGGATCATTTTTACAAAAGTGAAGAAATGGAGCAGTCCTGAATAAGAAATACATCATTGTAAACTGTGCTGACAGCCCTAGAAGGTACTGTGATTAGTTTATATCTCAATTTTGGTGCTGACAGTCTCCCTTTAAAAGAACAGACACCCAATGGATCCCATTATATTTAATGGGGTCTGTCGGACTCCATATGTGACCACTGTTATAGCGATCCACTTATCCACTGTTCTGGTCCTCTGGCAGACCAGAACAATGGGTAGGCTGACTCTAGTGCGAACCTAGCACCACACTGTTTTACAACTCTCTGAACGTAACTAATAAAAATGTTTAGGAGTACTAAAAAGCAAAAACAAAACAGACATTTATTTGTACAAGTTGTTTAGGATTCCCATACATATAACCTCTAATTCCCACAAGAATAATAATATAAAGCCTTAGTAAATGAAGTACATACTGTAACAAAAGAGACAGCAGCAGGGTCTTGGTACTGGACTAAAAGCGTCTCTACAGGCAACTGTATTTTCGATCGACTCTTTATCCTTTTGTTCAAGTGAACAAGTAACTCCATAACCTACAAATATATAAAAAAAAAGCAGAGAAAGTTTAGTTTCCTTTAAGGGGTATTCCCACAATAACAATCATATTTTAAAAGTAATATATCACTGTCACCTATTGACAGCAATTAGCAGAAGTGTATATCTTACCAGACAAAGCCCAATGAGATCCCCCTATCCCTACCACTGTTTGAGCACTGTTGTCAATGGATATGACCTGTAGTCCTTCATTTAGGACAAGTGTGCCCAGTTTGTTTTTTCACTTTCCTATAGCTGCTTATTAGATCAGGGCAGGGGCGCACCGCTAATGAGGCGAAGTGAGGCGGCCGCCTCAGGCGGCACTGTCTGGGGGGCGGCATTTTTACCATTTATTTAATGTAAACCAGCCCAGGACAGGCCGCTTTAAAAAAAAACAAAGCTGAGCGGGGCCTGTCCTGGGCTGGTTTACGAGACCTCTGCATGTCAGCGCAGGCGGCGATACAATGAAGTCATTGTGCCTCCTACGCTGAGACACAGACGACGCGGACAAGAAGAGGAGGCGGCGGCTCCATCAAGGGATTGCAGGTAGGTGAGGATAACTTCTTTTTTTTTATATATATACAGTACAGACCAAAAGTTTGGACACACCTTCTCATTCCAAGAGTTTCCTGTATTTTCATGACTATAAAAATTGTAGATTCACACTGAAGGCATCAAAACTATGAATTAACACATGTGGAATTATATACTTAACAAAAAAGTGTGAAACAACTGAAAATATGTCTTATATTCTAGGTTCTTCAAAGTAGCCACCTTTTGCTTTGATTACTGCTTTGCACACTCTTGGCATTCTCTTGATGAGCTTCAAGAGGTAGTCACCTGAAATGGTTTTCACTTCACAGGTGTGCCCTGTCAGGTTTATGTATGAGAATGAGAATGAGAGAATGCGTATGAGAATGAGTATGAGAATGAGTATGAGAATGAGTATGAGAATGAGTATGAGAATTCCTCTCACTTCCTATGTATGAGAATGAGAGAATGAGTATGAGAATGAGTATGAGAATTCCTCTCACTTTCTATGGCGCTACTGTGGCTTTTCTTGCCGCTCACTGAGTGGCTATTGTTCGGGGGGAAGGATATTGCTTTTTCTTGGTGGCCAGTCACCTTTTTTTAGGCCTCCGCCGTGCCTTCGGCCGGCCTCCTCGCCGGCCGTGATTTCTACTAGGCCACAACTAGGCACACCCCTTTCGCGGGCATCCAAACTCCTCCTAGGCCTTCTCATTGGCCAGAGGACAGTTCTGGGAAGGTTCCCTTCCTCCGCTTATTCCCTAAATGTGGGAATCTCCAGGGAGGGCCTATTGCTCCCCTCAGAAAACTTTAAATGTTCATTTTTCTGTTCTGCAGCTTGTGCTGCTCTTCTCTCAGGCTTTTTGCTGCTCCTGGAGTAACATAGCACCTTGGGATCTTTCTCTGTGCAGCCTCCACTGCAGCAGTCAGCGATCGGACATGCTTCTGATGGGTCTGGTAGGTTAACCTCCTGGGTTACCCCTTTTTTTTCTTTGGGCCCCCTCTGCTATGTCCTCCCATGTAGTGCCATCCTGCCCCCTTGGCCCCCCTGCTCCTGCCACGTTTTATCTGTGCGCCCGCTGTAACAAACAGTTACCATGCAGCCAGCCTGATTCCATCTGTTCTCTCTGCATTTCGCCTAAGCCATTTCCAGACCCTCCCAGTCCCCTCTCTGGAAGATCCTTCCCTGGATTGGGCAGTTTTCCTTATCTGGGCCATAGGCGCCCTTGCCAGACTTAACCAGTCTGTGGTGGAAACTTTGGAATGGCTGCCTTCCCAGATCGCCACTCATTTGGCGACTTCTAGGCCCCTCCCTGGGCAACCTCATCATTCCCGTTCCAGCTCAAAGCTCCCTCCAAGATGGACATTCTGATCACTCTGATTCAGATCACCTTGGACCCCCTTCGCTGATGTGGCTAGCTCTTCAGCAAGGAAAAGTCCTGTCTCGTGTCTTCTCAGTGCATGGAATTCCTGGGCATATTCCTCGATACACACCAGGGCAAGTTTTTCTTCCTGGAGTCCAAGATCCTAGCCCTCCAGTCTGGTGTTTCCCGCCTTTGGAGGCTCCTTTTGTGCCCTCTTCAATTCATTGGGCATGATGGTCTTGACCTTCCAGGCTCTCCCTTTTGCTCAGTTCCACTCAAGTCCTTGCTATAGGCGTTTCTGACGCCTGTATCTCCCTGCCTTCCCGGGTTTGCTAAGAGCTTCTTTGATAGCTCTCCTCCCCAGGAATCTCTCAGGGGAACTCCTTTTCCCCTCCTTTGGCAGGTGATCCCTCCGACATCAGTCTTCTGGCTTGGGAGCGATATTTTGCGCCTTGACCGTTCAGGGCCTGTGGTCCAAAGCCGAGACCTCCTTCAGATCTACCTTCTGGAATTGGGGCCCATCTTCTTGGCCCCTGTTTCATTGGAGCTCTCCCGTCCTAGAGTGTGTGGTCAGAGTCCAAAGCACGAACTCCACCGCAGTCATCTGCTTGAACCTACCTTCAGGGGGGCACCAGGAGCCTTGTAGCCTTGCTAGTAGCCTCCCGCTCTCTTCTTTGGGCGGAGCGCCTTGTTCCAGCCCTGTCAGCGGTCCTCATTCCAGGCATGGAGCAGGCGGCAGACTACTTAAGCCAAGGAAAGCTTGTCCAGGGCACATGGTTGCTTCTCCAGAAGATCTTTCTACAGTTGTGCCCCCGGTTTAGACCTCTTCGCCTCGTCGTTCTCCCAGAGGGCCTTCACTTGGACCTGGCTGTTTCCACGATTTCCATCTCCTGATGATTTCGTTCTGCTATTTGAGAATGGCCGCCGCCTGTCCATGTGATGGCTCTTCCTTTAGACTTGTAGGCGCCTCATGGGCATTTCAGCATCAAGCTTCTGCCACCCAGGTCTGCAAGGCTGCAACCTGGGGCTCTGTCCACACCTTCTCCAGGTTCTACCAGATCCATTCTGTGGCCTCTGTTGTTGTCACCTTAGGCTGTCGGTTCTGCAGCGGTTGTGTACTAGGATGCTCGCATGGCTGTGTAATACCCACCCTCTGGGACTGCTTTAAGACATCCCGTGGTGCTGTCCCCAAAGAAATAAGCGAAAAAACTGGATTTTTGTACTCACCCTTGTTTTCTTGTTGATCCTGCCATGGACCTTTTTTGGTTCACTTTCGGGTCCAGGACATGGTGGTGGTGTTGGTTACGTGTTTTTTTTTTTGGTTATTTGTGTCTCTTTCCTACTGCTGCGGTACAAACTGACTAGCACAGTGTCTATGAAGAGTGTATAGCCTGGAGGTGGAACCAACTTCTTTTGATATTCCTAGTGTCAACCTTCTAAAGGCCAGGTCTATACCCATGGTGCTGTGTCCCCCAATGAATACAATGAGAAAAGGATTTTAAGGAGAGTAAAAAATCCAGTTTTATACTCCAACGGTTGAAGAATTGATTATTGTATTAACTAACTGTCATTTGCATCAACCATTTAGGAAAATCAGAGAAAAATATAAGTTGCATAATAGTTTGGAACGTTATGTATAGACACCTAAGTCAATAAACTGAATAGCCTGTTTAACAGTCAGGGTTGTTTGTTCCATTAAATGTAAAGTTCATTTTTCAAAACGGTAAGGGGGAATTTGGAATTACAAGGAGTCCGTCAGCAGTTTTGCCCCTTAAACCTGCTGATGCTATAGAGGCAGTGGGGAGAGCAGCTGAAATGTCCAAGATTATGCAGCTTGAATGATCAAGAAATCCAAGCTTTAATACCCCTGGTGCTGCAATTTTCTTTGCGCTGGGCTCTCAGCACTGGATGCCCCCCAACCTGTCCCCTGTGCTTTGTGTGACAGCTGCAGCATTCAACCACGAGACCACTAAAGTAGTAGAGCTGATGAGGGTGTTTGGGAAGCATTCACTGCTGAGAGCCCTGGGCAGTGCACGAAAAGTGAATGTTCCTAGAACACTTGCATTGCCAGGGAAATCTTGGTCATAGAAACACCCTGACCATGAACATAAGTATATATGTTTGCTACCTGTATAGCACTGTCAATTTTGAAAAGACAAAACTGTTGACAAAGAGATTAAGTATAGGTCATAATTCTGATGGCCTATACTTAAGATAGGTCATCAATATTAGATTTGCGAGGGTCCGACACCCAGGACCCCCACAAATCAGATGCTCCAGGACAGTGCAGCTTCCGGTAATATTTACATGCCTGGAGCCGAACTGCCCACTCACTGTACAAACTGTAATGGATGCTTTAAGTCCTGCAGTGCTGTCCCACTGAAGTCTACGTGGCAGTGATGTAGTACCTAAAACCGCTGTTACACTACATTTCACTGGGAGCCGCGCTGTCCACAGCATGTATAGGGCCAGTTCAGAAGAGCCGTGTCAGGGGCATGATCTGCAGGGGTCCCGTGTATTGGAACCTCACAGATCTAATATTAACAAACTATCAGTATTAGAAAATAGATAACACCTTTAAGCATTTCCTTCACTTGTAATGTGCTGTTGGAAAACATGTGAGAAACATGTGAACAAAGAACAACATGTCCTCAATAAATATTTACCTTCTTGCGTACACCTTCTTGAGCACTAGACAGTTTGAGAAGAACGGGAGGCAAGAACTTGGAAATGATATTCTGCAGTTGTTCATCTGTCTCTGCATGGCCAAGGCGTAAAAACACACGTTCAAGCTGATCTGTTAACAAAATAAACTTCACTTGAAAAATCACACTGAACATGAAAACTTTACTTAAAGTCATACAGCTTCTATAGGGTTTCTAAGACTCATATTTATGGCCTATCAATAGGAAAAGTCATCATTATCAGGTTAATGTGGTCTGATAACCAGCACCCTCACTGACTCTAGTAAGTTGAGCAGCAGTACCATGGCATGGCAACTACACATTGTATGAAGCTGTCTTCTTCTGGCTCCATACACCGACAGACTGAGATGGGTCACCTCTGTGGTCAGTGACTGGAGTAAATGATAAGTCAGGGAGCGGGGTGCGGTTGGCGCCACACCCCACCCTTTCAAAAAGTGGCAAGGGAGGCACAAAATAGTAAAAAGTCAATATTTTGAGAAAAGAGCTACAGTATTTTCATTCAGGTGTTGTTCGTCTGGATGACTGTAGAGAAGGAGTAGAGAATTTGCTAGACTTAAGTGGCCAGTTAAATCTGTTTACTAGCCAGGCAAAAAGAGCAATCATAAACATCAATAATAAATTACAGATATATGTTTGTAATACACTTTTCATACCTAAAGACCTCAACAGTATTTCAAGCTCCATGAAAGTTTTAGGAATCCTTTCAGACGTCAGATTTTTTATTCTCCATGGTGTCTTCGAGAACCACGTAGGATAAAATGCAAGATCGAGGAAATGTCATTTTCTAAACTGAGAAAATTGTTCAAAATTGGACATACGCTATTTTTTTTTTTCATGAGGACAAAGGATTAGCTTGAAAAAAAAATGTATGTATGGCGCCCTAGATTCCAAAGGACCAATGCTAATTTTTTGGGTTGAATTAGAGTAAAGATGAAAAACAGACGCAATTCAAAGATGTATGCCTAAGATACGTCACTGTTAAAATTTTCTGTGTTGCAA
This sequence comes from Leptodactylus fallax, assembly GCA_947044405.1. Lineage (NCBI taxonomy): Eukaryota > Metazoa > Chordata > Amphibia > Anura > Leptodactylidae > Leptodactylus > Leptodactylus fallax. The sequence goes on from CAMRHE010000041.1 coordinate 3,333,311, forward strand.
TATTCTCTGAACATTCTCATTAGCAAAAAAGGTACAAAAAAAAAAATCCCACAGATTGTGCTATTTGGCTTATAGGTAAACAGAGCTGTCTGTACCATGTTCCCCTTACATAGAGCAGCATATTCAGCAGATGAAAACATAAAATGGATCTATCATTTGGAAAACGATCGTACTGGAGGTATAATACAGGTGGCTCCTGGCATGGTTAACCTGGCCACAACATAAACTGGCTAACCCTGCAGGAGAACTTTACATACATTTCAACAACTGGCCCCAAAAACACAACTTTGTGTGACAATAACCAAAACGTTGTGTTTGTAGACTTAATATTATGTTGTTTTTGTATTAATATACAGGCCACAGTGCTTTTAACCTAGAAAAACACTGTCTCAGGGAATTTAGGGCAAGGGCTGGTATGGTTTTAGGGTTATGAGGGGCACAAAGGTCATATGGTCACAGTACATCTCCACATTACTCAATGGTGTTCTTACAGATGTGTTCACTCCTCCACATCTGTGCAAGTCAGTAGGTCTCCCACCTTGTCAGACTCTTTACAACATGTCAGCAGTGGGAGATCCGTACATATGATAATCCCTATGATTCTTACGTGAGTGATCCAGTGCTATGCAGACAGTGACTGGCTCCAGATTTTGCTTTCACTTCCAGCCTATGACTGTGCAAGTAATGCCTAGGCCTGGGCACCACAGCAGCGTACAGGCCTTCCAACTATTGTCTGCCTATCACATACCCCACGAGCATTCACATGTACAGGGCCAGTTCAGAAGAGCCGTGCCAGGGGCATGCCCGCTGCTCCTGGTGAAAGCACACACAGCAGACTGCAGCGGACTCTCCCATGGCTCATTCTCTACCTATACCACACGACGGAGGCACAAACATACACAAGAGGTTTATGACCTATGCCCAGTCAGGGTGGTGCCCCCTCCTTTTATAGCGCCCCTCAACACATGAAAACGAGAGCTAACTTACTGAGCTCATCCTGAGCAGCAGCTGAAGGCACAGCAGCAGCCATGTTCACCGGTAGTGTTGCTACAAGAGGGCGTGGCCAAAGGGCGGGCACTGCTCTAGTTCCTGTACATAGTGCTCCTTGCTATTAGCGTCTCTCAGCTGTTGTGCCCAGTAAAATGCCCGCTCTCTGACTGCAATGGGGGCAGCTGGGCACACATAAAGAGTCAATAACCCTGTCCTGTAGTTGATGGTAACAGGCGAATGGGGCATTATGCACGGCTAGAGCTGCTGCCCTCTCCCTGACATGTTTTTATCATGTGCGAGTAGCTATATATATAGAAGTTAACAGCTGATCTATCCGGGCACTGTTTTGGTGGTTGTTGCAATCTGGTTATAATGCTTGTTGAGGTAGGAAATGCAGCATGCAGAAATATAGATACATATACAGTACAGACCAAAAGTTTGGACACACCTTCTCATTCCAAGCGTTTTCTGTATTTTCATGACTATAAAAATTGTACATTCACACTGAAGGCATCAAAACTATGAATTAACACATGTGGAATTATATACTTAACAAAAAAGTGTGAAACAACTGAAAATATGTCTTATATTCTAGGTTCTTCAATGTAGCCATCTTTTGCTTTGATTACTGCTTTGCACACTCTTGGCATTCTCTTGATGAACTTCAAGAGGTAGTCACCTGAAATGGTCTTCCAACAGTCTTGAAGGAGTTCCCAGAGATGCTTAGCACTTGTTGGCCCTTTTGCCTTCACTCTGCGGTCCAGCTCACCCCAAACCATCTCGATTGGGTTCAGGTCTGGTGACTGTGGAGGCCAAGTCATCTGGCGTAGCACCCCATCACTCTCCTTCTTGGTCAAATAGCCCTTACACAGTCTGGAGGTGTGTTTGGGGTCATTGTCCTGTTGAAAAATAAATGATGGTCCAACTAAACGCAAACCAGATGGAATAGCATGCCGCTGCAAGATGCTGTGGTAACCATGCTGGTTCAGTATTCCTTCAATTTTGAATAAATCCCCAACAGTGTCACCAGCAAAGCACCCCCACACCATCACACCTCCTCCTCCATGCTTCACAGTGGGAACCAGGCATGTAGAGTCCATTTGCTCACCTTTTCTGCGTTGCACAAAGACACGGTGGTTGGAACCAAGGATCTCAAATTTGGACTCATCAGACCAAAGCACAGATTTCCACAGGTCTAATGTCCATTCCTTGTGTTCTTTAGCCCAAACAAGTCTCTTCTGCTTGTTGCCTGTCCTTAGCAGTGGTTTCCTAGCAGCTATTTTACCATGAAGGCCTGCTGCACACAGTCTCCTCTTAACAGTTGTTGTAGAGATGTTTCTGCTGCTAGAACTCTGTGTGGCATTGACCTGGTTTCAATCTGAGCTGCTGTTAACCTGCGATTTCTGAGGCTGGTGACTCGGATGAACTTATCCTCCGCAGCAGAGGTGACTCTTGGTCTTCCTTTCCTGGGGAGGTCCTCATGTGAGCCAGTTTCTTTGTAGCGCTTGATGGTTTTGGCCACTGCACTTGGGGACACTTTCAAAGTTTTCCCAATTTTTCGGACTGACTGACCTTCATTTCTTAAAGTAATGATGGACACTCGTTTTTCTTTACTTAGCTGATTTTTTCTTGCCATAATGCAAATTCTAACACTCCATTCAGTAGGACTATCAGCTGTGTATCCACCTGACTTCTGAACAACACAACTGATGGTCCCAACCCCATTTATAAGGCAAGAAATCCCACTTATTAAACCTGACAGGGCACACCTGTGAAGTGAAAACCATTTCAGGTGACTACCTCTTGAAGCTCATCAAGAGAATGCCAAGAGTGTGCAAAGCAGTAATCAAAGCAAAAGGTGGCTACTTTGAAGAACCTAGAATATAAGACATATTTTCAGTTGTTTCACACTTTTTTGTTAAGTATATAATTCCACATGTGTTAATTCATAGTTTTGATGCCTTCAGTGTGAATCTACAATTTTTATAGTCATGAAAATACAGAAAACTCTTAGAATGAGAAGGTGTGTCCAAACTTTTGGTCTGTACTGTACTTACATACACACCATTGAATGGCCACTTTATTAGAGATACTTGTCCTTTTACGATTGCATCTTCCTTGTACAGAAATAAGACAAGAGCTCTGGGTGTGCAGCATAAAATCAAAAGATCGAGTTTTTCATGTATTATTTTCAGTGCTAATCCACATTAAAATTGGAAGCCTTATCTGTGCTAGACTAGCCGGGACAGTATTTCATAAACTGCCAACCTTGTGGGGCTTTATCATGTAATGGTGTAAAAAGTATAAAGAAAATGGTGTGATTGAGGCAAAAGAGCTAGCAAAAGGTTTAATTCTGTGAATGTAGAAGAGATCGGAAGAGGATGTCAAGAATCATCCAGACAAAAAGGCAGTGCACAGTCAAGAAAATTGCAGCCAAGTACAAAACTGGACCTCTAACTAAGGTTATATTTGCAAGATCGAACCAAGACTGTGTGAGTGCAGAATCTGTGCATCACCTTTTTTTTTACAGATTCCATTCACCTCAATGGTTGAATCAGGTCTGTGAAATTGGTCCCGACTGTCCTGTTTGTGAAATAATAGTGCATCTGAATAGGCTCCAACATCTAAGGACAAAAAAGACACTTTCAGCAGGGCAATGTATCATGCCTCAAGGGTTTTATAGTCCGTGATTGGTTCCAGAAACAAGACAGCAAGATTTCCTTGCCTCTTGGTCCTTCACAGTCCATGTTTCATAATCGTATATAATGAAACTTTACTACGTGAAATTTTGGTTTCCTGTAGTCCAAAGGCAGCACAGAAGGGTTAGGTTTCTTAAGACCCTATTGGATAGAAGGATAGAGAGATAATTATGCAGCAATGTAAGTTTATTGGGGGGTCAATAGCAGCATAGATGGAATACAAAGCAGTATCAAAGGGAGGGGTAGAACTGGACACGCAGCATTTAGCACCTCCTTGCTGAAGACTGAGCTCATTGAAGCACATACAGTGCTGGCCAAAAGTATTGGCACCCCTGCAATTCTGTCAGATAATACTCAATTTCTTCCAGAAAATGATTGCAATCACAAATGCTTTGGTAATAATATCTTCATTTATTTTTCTTGCAATGAAAAACACAAAAGAGAATGAAAAAAATGTCAAATCATTGATCATTTACACAAAACCCAAAAATGGGCCGGACAAAAGTATTGGCACCCTCAGCCTAATATTTGGTAGCACAACCTTACACAAAATAACTGCGAACAACCGCTCCGGAACCATCAATGAGTTTCTTACAATGCTCTGCTGGAATTTTAGACCATTCTTCTTTGGCAAATTTCTCCAGGTCCCTGAGATTTGAAGGGTGCCTTCTCCAAACTGCCATTTTGAGATCTCTCCCAGGTGTTCTATGGGATTCAGGTCTGGACTCATTGCTGGCCACTTTAGAATTCTCCAGTGCTTTCTCTCAAACCATTTTCTAGTGCTTTTTGAAGTGTGTTTTGGGTCATTGTCCTGCTGGAAGACCCACGACCTCTGAGGGAGACCCAGCTTTCTCACACTGGGCCCTACATTATGCTGCAAAATTTGTTGGTAGTCTTCAGACTTCATAATGCCATGCACACTGTCAAGCAGTCCAGTGCCAGAGGCAGCAAAGCAACCCCAAAACATCAGGGAACCTCCACCATGTTTGACTGTAGGGACCGTGTTCTTTTCTTTGAAGGCCTCTTTTTTTTCCTGTAAACTCTATGTTGATGCCTTTTCCCAAAAAGCTCTACTTTTGTCTCATCTGACCAGAGAACATTCTTCCAAAAAGTTTTTGGCTTTCTCAGGTAAGTTTTGGCAAACTCCAGCCTGGCTTTTTTATGTCTCTGGGTCAGAAGTGGGGTCTTCCTGGGTATCCTACCATAGAGTCCCTTTTCATTCAGACGCCGACGGATAGTACGGGTTGACACTGTTGTACCCTCGGACTGCAGGGCAGCTAGAACTTGTTTGGATGTTAGTCGAGGTTCTTTAGCCACCATCCGCACAATCTTTCGTTGAAATCTCTCGTCAATTTTTCTTTTCCGTCCACATCTAGGGAGGTTAGCCACAGTGCCATGGGCTTTAAACTTCTTGATGACACTGCGCACGGTAGACACAGGAACATTCAGGTCTTTGGAGATGGACTTGTAGCCTTGAGATTGCTCATGCTTCCTCACAATTTTGCTTCTCAAGTCCTCAGACAGTTCTTTGGTCTTCTTTCTTTTCTCCATGCTCAATGTGGTACACACAAGGACACAGGACAGAGGTTGAGTCAACTTTAATCCATTTCAACTGGCTGCAAGTGTGATTTAGTTATTGCCACCACCTGTTATGTGCCACAGGTAAGTAACAGGTGCTGTTAATTACACAAATTAGAGAAGCATCACATGATTTTTCAAAGGGTGCCAATACTTTTGTCCACCCCCTTTTTTATGTTTGGTGTGGAATTATATCCAATTTGGCTTTTTGACAATTCTTTTTGTGGTTTTCCATTGACGACAAATTAAATGAAGATATTATTACCAAAGCATTTGTGATTGCAATCATTTTCTGGAAGAAATTGAGTATTATCTGACAGAATTGCAGGGGTGCCAATACTTTTGGCCAGCACTGTATGTCTAGGCGGTAGTATCTGATTAAAGTATCCAGGCTTGACCAAATGGCGGCTTTACAAATCCAGTCCAGAAGAATGTGAGGAATTTCTGCCCATAAGGGTGCCAGAGACCTGGTGGAGTGAGCTTTGATTTGGGCAAGTAACTGGTAGTACTTGGAGATGAGGTTCCAGATCCACCTAGCTATTGTGGACTTGCTAGCTTTGCCACACTTATTGCAACTTTGGAATTGAAGAAATAAGGCCTCTAAAGATCTAAAACTTTTAACTTGATCAATATAACACAGCACTGCTCTCCTGACATCCAAAGCGGGTAACTTGTTTTGAGACTCATTTTGAGGATTAGCACAAACCACTGGAAGCATAATTTCTTGGTTGACAGCCAGGTTAGAAGCAACTTTTAGAAATAACCCTGGCATGGTTCTGAGAGCTAGTCTGTGAGATTTCTGAGAAATGGTGGTTTACACGAAAGTTTGAATTTTACTAAAATGTCTAGCAGATTCTATGGCCACCAGACCACCAAGAAGAGCGTTTTCCAAGAGAGCAACTGTAGACTGATATCCTGCAGGGGTTCAAATGGTGGTTGGGAGAGCTTGTCCAGCACTAATGAGAGATTCCATGAAGGGCAGGAGATTAAATCTGAGATCTAGGATTTTTAATACTCTCGAAGAACCTATGTATCATGAGATTGTTGGAGAAAGCACTTTCCAGAGAGGAATTGATGGCTGTGAACTGAAGTTTCAGGGTATGAGAATCAGTCCTTTCTGCAGACCCTCTGTAAAAAATTGTAGCAGAGCTGGAAGAGATGAAGGAGAGAATGTAATCTGGCAGGATCAAGATGTAAGAGAAGAAGGGAAAACCATGGCCTCCTAGGCCAGAAGGGAACAACTGCTATCACTGTTGTCCTGTCCATTTGGATCTTCTTCAGAATTTTTGGTATTAGTGGAAACAGAGGAAATATGTAAGGGGATCTATAAGTACAGGAGAATAAGAGAGCATCCAGTAGTGAGGCAGAATATTGGTAACTGTGCATTCTCCTTGGTCACTATTAGATCCATTTCTAGTAAGACCCATCTTGGATGTGATGTTTGCTGAAATATTTCCTTGTTGTAGGACCATTCTGAGGGGGCTACTAGACTAGAGATTGTACCCCCATTTCAGTTTCATTCATTTTTTTCTCCAGAGAGAGATTAAGTCATAGTGATAGTAATGTACTTCGTTTCCCATGAAAACAGCAAGACAAAGAAACTTTCTGTGAGAAGGTACATTACTGCTACAACTGGACAAATACACTGTGTTCCAAATTATTATGCAAAAAGTGTTTAGGAGTGATAAGGTAAGAATTTTTTTTGTTTGTCAGTTAAACTCATTGATGGTGATGTGTGTCAGGGCTCTTTATATCACTGAAAGCAATTGCAGACACCTGTGCTAATTAGTTTGGCAGGTGTGTCCAATTAAAGGCAAGACTACTTAAGAAGGCTGTCCCACATTATTAAGCAGCCTACATTTTCAGCCAAAATGGGAAAGAAAAAGGATGTGTCGGCTGCTGAGAAGCAACAAATTGTGGAGTGTTTAGGTCAAGGCATGACTACAATCAACATTGCCAAGACACTTCATCGTGATCATCGCACAATCAATAAGTATGTAGCTGAGTCACAGCACACACGTGTGCGTGCTGATAAGGAAAAATTGAGGACTCTTTCCAACAGGCAATTACGTCAGGTTAAAAGAGCAGCTTCAAAAATGCCTTGTCATAGCAGCAGACAAGTTTTTGAAGCTGCTGGTGCCTCCAACGTCCCCCGAACAACAAGATGCAGGGTCCTTCAGAGGTTTGCAGCTGTGCGTAAGCCATCCTGTCGACCTCCTCTATCCACTGCACACAAGCAGAAACGGCTCCAGTGGGCCAAACAATACATGAAGACTGACTTCAAAACTGTTTTGTTCACCGATGAGTGCCGTGCAACGCTCGATGGTCCAGATGGATGGAGTGGAGGATGGCTTGTTGATGGAGTGCAATCGGACACCCGCGCATTGCTTTAAAAACCAATTCAAATGAATGGATTTTTAACCAATGCGTCGCTAACCTGTCGGTATCTGATGCCTATCCCGTTCCCCCGAAATTTTCACTCGGATTGGCAGAAGGACGGACTCAAGCGCAGGTGTGAACCCACCCTAAGTTGTGAGATGTACAGAATGTTCAGTCCTTGCAGTTTCCTGAGAATCAGCCCCTCCCATCTGCAATCACTGTGTGAAGAAAGAAAACCCCACCCAGCTCACCTCACTGTCTTTCATCTTGTTGATAGGGACATACTTCCTTTGTAACAAAACAGTCAACTGTAAATTAGCTAGAAGGGAGACACCTAGTGGCAAGAACTTTAGAGAGGTCTTTCAGGCAAAAAACAGCAACATTTTTAATTAAAGTGCACTGCATGTTTGTCCAGAATCACATACTCCATGAAATGACGGTGGAAAGATTTTTTGCATAAAGCTTGAGCGTATCCAACGGGGCATTAAATAGGAACGCCACGGCAGATTTTAGCATAGGGATGTTACGTAGTAACTTTTCTCTGTGTACCCCCTCCTTGACATCATTAGCCAACTGGCTGAGCCAGATTCTGAGAGAACAAGCCACTGGAATAGTTGCTACGGAAGCGTTGCAGATATTGGCTTTCATGATGTAGCTTCTTATAATTTAGTCTAACTTGCAATCCATAGAAGACTTCAGAAGCATAGTATTGTGTGCTGGAAAGACTGAATTGTCAGATTAGTAACCAGTAAATCTAGTTTATGATAAAGCTCCCATGCAGAAAATACTTGTACACATCTTTAACCTCTTCCCGAAATCCACTGTACTATTATCGAATATATTATACAGCAGAGAACCGGCGCTAATGCCCGTGATCAGTGCTTGAACTGATCACGGATATTAAGGCCCCTGGCATCTCAGTCAAAGCTGACTGAGGTGCCATTTTCCCTGTGACGCATGGGCGCCACTATTTTGAGGAGGGTCGCCAATCCTTGGAACAAGATTTGTTGCTATGGCAGCTAGGAGACTATTGAAGGCATCCAGGCTTGTTTCACCATTTCTTCTATTACAGGCTGCTCTATGCCATTTGTGAAGGAGTCGGAGTCACAGCAGGAGTCAGAGTCGGGCTGTAGAAAAGTAAAGGATTCAGTGGCTTGGCCTACTGACTCCACAGCCATGCCTGGCAATTCATTATATTAATAATACTATTGTATAGTGTTATGATAGTGTCTCTGGAGCATATATCTGAAATTGCAGGAACTGGGGGACACCAGAGAGCAGTAGAACACACTGTTTAAATCTTATAGAGCGCTAAGAAATAGATCCTACACACCTAAATGCCTTCACCAGAATCAGCCGCAAAGCCAGATGGACTTGTCCTAAATTTGGTGTCCAAGTTATCACCACAGAAACTGGTAAAAGAAATATATGCTCTACAATCAGAAGTCAAACCAGAACCCACAATAAACTTACAAGGCAGATCAGAACTAGGAGGATAAATCAGGTGATTGAACATCCAAGCCAAAAGGTCAGTCAGAGAGGTAACATAAGAGCCAAAATCAGGAGACAAGCAGATTTCCAGTAACAAACCAAAGGTCAAACGATCAGGATATGGAAGCCACACTAGGTACAGCCAAACAGCAGGCATCTGGCTGAGGAGGAAGAGGGTTTAAATATGCCTCCTCTGCTGCTAATTATATAAGCCTAGAACTCTGAACACTGCAGAAACTTCACAGATCGGCACGGTAACCTTTAAGCAACAGTAGCTAACCTGAGATTCCTGACATATAATGGCTGAATACTATCTCCTTAATAGTTCCACACGCCATTATATAGGAGACCAAATAAAAGAAAATTGCATTGTAGATTTCTTTTGAACCACGTTTCCATTCTATTTTACTTCACAAAACTTTTTATTCTTGTTAGCGTATGCACAAATATGCCATAAAAACTTTAAAATGCTAACTTTAATGCCCATAACAGCTACTTCAAAAATAGCCTTCCAAGGTCACCATCAAACCAGCTGGGGAATATATTCCTAGTATATGCAGTGCAGCCACACAGTGCATCCATACAGATATAGCCACCAATGAGCACCACCATACTCACTACAGCTACCATAGAGCAGCTGTACCAAGGATGCACAACCTGTGACCCGCAACGCTATTTTGTGCAGTCCCTATGTGAACACAGAAATGCTTGCCTGTGTGTTGCTGCTCAGTGCTCACAAAAGCTTTCCACATCAGAGAGAAATGGCACATGACTCAGAAGGGATGGTCAATGTGGTCCTTTTGCCTGTTTTGCAATCAGCAAATGAGTATATGAGAGAAGTAGCATGCTATGAGAGATGCTTTATCCATTCTAGATTATGGGAATTGTGGATAGCAAGGGTGTTAACACAACACCTATAATCTACAATGGACTGATCCATATTTATGGATGATCTCCTACTCTCTGGAAGGATGCTTGGGGGAAGAGGTCCCCATTCTTTCACTAGGTGGGAGTCCTGATGAAACCTATAGAAATCAGACATTTATGTTACATACTTTTATTATTCCACAAATCTCTTGTATAGTAATACCCCTTGTGCCCTCAGACCAGAAAAAGATGTGTAATTGTAGTCTATACAAAGTGCAGTGGCTTTGTATAGACAATGAAGAAATGAATGTACTCCTCTTTGGATTTTTTTTACATGTCTCTTCCTTTTTTTTTTTAAAGGTTTTATTTATGCTTTTGAAATAATCAGAATAAAAACAACTACTGTGGCATCACATGAATTAAAGAGAGCGGGGCAAACAATACAAAGTGTACAAGGCATGGAAACAAAAATTAATTCAAAAAAGGAAAGAGGTATCAGACATTATGGATAAACAAGTCCAAGTGCTGCATCATGCATAACTACTAACAGCCAACCAACCAACCACCCATCATTCATACCGCCTCACATCCTCACGCACCCCAAGCTCCAGGAATGTATCCAAATTAAACTGCAGTTTCATACATCTCCAACCAGTGCCCCCAGATTTTGTGGTGCATCTTTGGCATATCTTGGTATATCTGGTTTGGGCTAAGACCTTTTTTCGAATTGCTAGACATAGGTGTGGATTCTCAGAAAAAGGGACAGTGACTTAAATGTGCCATAATTGTGTCATATTTATAAAAAAAAAAAAAAAAAAAAACGTAGCAAGAGAAACCAAAAGAAAAATCACTAAAGCTGTGTAAGACTGCATTTTGATTAGGCATGTGACATTTTATTTGGGCATTTCACCTCATATAATATTTACAGAGGAATATAAACTAAGATATATATATCGAAATATTACAGTATCAGTTTTATTGTGATATTGTCTCCAGCATTGCTGGCACTATTTGCTGTGTTTATTCTAGTAATTTCGCCCACCTTTTGTTTTAAACATTACATATAAATATATTACATTATTGCCCACAGGCTTTTTTTTTTTTTTTTTTAATGTACAAAAAGGTTAAAAGACAAGGGGACTCAAGGAAGATTCTGTTAGAAAATAGAATAAATAGGTTGCAGAGGATGACATCGTTTAGGGCAGGGGCAATCTTTATTTTAATCACAAGGGAATATAATGACGACTGAACTAATAAAGAGTGGTCAAGAGGGCCGGCGATGTGGTAGGCAAAGGACCCTAAGGAAATTCAAGCAACAGGTAATACCTTACACCTACCCTGCCAGGTCCTTCAGAGTCAACAAAGCTCTTTCAGTGGTAGGTTCATCCAGCTGCATTGTGGCAAAGAAAGGTCCAGAAGATCATTTATTCCCCACGCACACTCTCTTTCCAACAGTGACAACAAACTGAAAATGTAAAATGTCAAGGGAGTTATATCCATATCCAATCACTCGCACGCTCATGTCATCTCCACCTCAAAAACATCTCCAGAATACGCCCTTTCCATACCACAGATACACTAAAGACACTTATTGTTGCCCTGATTCACTCTCGCCTTGACTACTGTAACTCCTTACTAATTGGTCTTCCCCTTACTAAACTCTCCCCTCTACAATCTATTCTGAATGCGGCAGCCAGGCTCATCTATCAGTCTAGACGCTACAGTGATGCCTCCGCTCTGTGCCGGTCACTACATTGGCTGCCTATTCAATACAGAATACAATATAAACTTATTACCCTCACCCACAAGGCTCTCCATAATGCTGCACCTCCCTACATTTCCTCGCTCATCTCTGTCTATCGTCAAACCCCTGCTCTCCGTTCACTCAATGACCTAAGACTAACATTCCCTATCAGAACCTCCCACGCTCTTATACAAGACTTCTCCCGATTTGCACCACTTCTCTGGAATGCTCTATCCCGGACTTTCAGATTAACCCCCACTTTCCACAGCTTCAAGCGCAAACTAAAGACATATCTTTTCAGAAAGGCCTATCACAACTCCTAATGTAAACCCTTCCGTAGTTAGATTCCCTAAAACGTACCCTCTGTTCACACTCCCGCATTACCTCACAGGATATGATGCCGCTTCAGACTAACTTTATATGTCCAGGAACCATCTGCATGTTCAAGAACACGACTGGTGATGGCTCATACAGCTTTATGTGTAATGACAGTAACCTCTATTACAGAATTGTCTGACCATTGAATAAGCAATGCTACCTGTGATGCCACCCCTGCTACCTCCTGTGTCACCCCCTCTACCTCATAGATTGTAAGCTCTTGCGAGCAGGGCCCTCAGTCCCAGTGTGTGAATTGACTATTTCTTTGTAATGTATCTTTTTTGTCTGTACTTGAACCCTACAAATTGTACAGTGCTGCGGAATATGTCGGTGCTATAGAAATAAAATATATTATTATTATTAATAGTGGTCTCATTGGTTGTACTACTATTTCCATAACTACTTCATGTAATCATTGTTTTAGCAGTCCGCCTCTCGGAACAACAGATATGGACGCTAGTGTAAACCTACCATAACATGTCTATGTAAACTGATGGCCATTCATTTGCGTCCATTTTTTTGCATCTGCTAAACAGATGTAAAAAAAAAAAAAAAACGCTATCTGAATGCAGCTTTAAATGTTGTATGTTGTTTTGTCTTACCACATGTTTTAAGGAGCTGTTGAATAACCAAAATTTCCCCAGGATCAATTAAGTATTCTATTTAAGTTTGATTGTAGATTGTAAGCCCTTGTGGGCAGGGCCCTGTGTCCCACTGCACCAGTTGGTCACGGTTAGTATTGCACTTGTTTTGTATATTTTGTGTACTGTATGTAAACCCTCAAATGTAAAGCACCATGGAATTAATGGTGCTATATAAATAAACAATAAAAAAGTTGCACGGAGTCTGTCACCAGAACCCAGCATAACTCAGACAGATAGCTTAGTGTCACCCGAATCAAACAGTGTTTGAATCGGAGCTCATGTTGCTCAGAGATCACTGTTTTTGTCAATATACAAGTGAGCTTTTTGCAGTAATGGCAGCACCCTCATTGATCCAAAGAGATATGCAACAATGCAGTCATTGCTCCAACAAGCTACTCTGTATACGCTCAAAAACAAAAATACATAGGCTAACCTATCTATCTGCAGGGCTGGGTTAGTATGCTGGCACTGTGCCTACTATATGAGTTCTGGGTCTCAACTGCGTAATAAAATTTACCAGCATACTGACAGTTTGCTTTTTTTTTTTTTTTTTTTAACCTGGTGCTGCTATAGGTTTGCTGTATTTACTGAGGTAACATATAGAAAAGAATCCAATTCTGATCATGGCCATACTTTGAAATCAATATTATTCAAGTTATTTTACCTGAATTTTCATGCTGATTCAATAAATACATCTAAGACAGTTATATAAAAGAGAGTGTGTTAGATTCTATGCTACATGTACATTAACATGGGATGGTCCTCTTGAGGTACCTCTAATGATAAGGCTTAGTATACTAAAAAAAAAAAAAAAAAAAAAAAAAAAAATAGACCAACTTAAACCTCAACATAATCTGATTACATAAATTCAGGTGCTCCCAAATTTTGATGCAATTTATAAAGAATTGTATACCTTAAGGATTATGTATTTTAAAATCATTTCATACTATATATTCATAAAAGTATACCACATTGCTTTATATACAAATACACCAATGAATTCATATTTACATATGCTGCACCTTTCTCTGTTCCCAGAAAGCTGACCTGATGCCATTAATGAAATTAATTGATATACAAGATTTAGCATTTATAGTGCTATCAATATTCTATATCCCTAAGTAAAACAAAAACATATATGCATTGTCTTTTGAGGCAACCTACAAAACATTGGCCCATATTTACTAATCGTTAGATCGTGCAAACAGACAAGCAGTCTGGAAATATACCAGACTTATCACAGTGACTGATGCGCAATGATAAATCTGGCGTACATTTACACTGACTAATCTGTTTTATATCACCGGTTAAGTTGGTTTACTTTTAGAATTTATTTTTGGCACATTTTAACCATGCCTCTTTTTCTGAGAGTTCACACCCACATGTCTAGCAAGTTAAAAAAAAAAAAAAAAAAACAGTTAGCTCAAACTAGTTGTGCCACATGGCACCATGTTTTATACCAGTGTCTAGTCATAACCACAATTGTAAATCTGGGCCATTGTATTTGCTCAACCTAGTAGAAATGTCTGGAGGCAATTACATTTAGCATTAATTTTGATTGTTGCAAGCATAACATTTGTTTACAAGCAGCATTTCTGAAGTATTTCAGCTACTTTGGATACAAATGTGCTTTTGTACAGTATTTTAATGTTGCAATTTTTACATACAGGGCAATAATGCATTTTCCAAAGAAGCAGTTCTAATCCTATTTCCTAGAACTGCTTTAAATGTGTATTTCCATCTCCAGGTTCATATTCAGACTTGTAGCTTGTACTAACTGAAATTTTACACATTGCTTTATCTTGTTCCATTTACCAAATAGTTGTCCTCAGTGTTTATAGCTCATTGACTCAGTTACGGACCACCTCTCTGGCCAGGCTGATGACTCCGTTTACCTGCTCCCAGCCATCTTTATACTCTTCTCTCTGCATATTCCTTTTAGCTCCTAAGCCCAGATAAGTGCTACAAAAAAAGTTTCTTTATCAATACCTCTGTTATCTCTGGATGTAAATCCAGAGATAACTGTGCAGTTTACAAATAGAATCAATGAACTACTTATGTGGGGTAAATAAACAATCATAAATCCCAGTAAGGCTGAGGCACATTAACTGAATATTAAATAGTAGCTTTTAGTTTTAATGCAATGTGCTAAACATTAATATGTAGTGTCAAATTTTCACCTGATCCTAGCTATGGTGTTTTTTCATGCTTGGACAGACCACATGTCATGGGCATAAATGTAAACTTTACAAGTGTAAAAGTCAGTAGGCAGAGTCACACAGATTTATTGTCAGTAGCCAGGACAGCAGATTCACTGCCACAGCATAGACCATATATGATGCCACCAGTGGAGGTACAAAAAAAAACAAAAAAAGACATTGTTTTGGGTTATCCCTGTCTTTTTTCCAGGAATAATGAAGCTAGCCATCCTAAGGTGAAACATTTCTTACCAGATAGTCTAGTAAACAGGAAAAGCAGAATATATTCATGGTGAACATTTGGCCTGGACTTTCCCAAGTAAACCAAAGAAAACGAACAAGATGTGTCAAATGTTTGCATCAGAGATTTGGATTACTGCTCGTGTACAGCAAACACAAATGCTCCTATATTTTATTATATGAAAATAAGATCTTGAAGACCAAACAAGATGTAATTGTTAGTCATCTACAAATGTGAGTCTTCCTGGTCCTTCATTCTTCATCCATCTTCTATATCTCTTCCATCTTGGGTCTGAAGCCATCTTTTTCTTCATTTCTTCCTCCTGATCTTTTTTGTACATCTGTAGTAAAAAAGATGTTTGAGTTTGTGAAAATTATGCTGGCAGTAATAAGATTAAAAAACAAACAAATCATGGATTGCAAAACAAACAAATCCCATTATACCCCAATTTCCATATGCTTTCTGAAGTAGATAACTGGCATAATTGTGAAACTGCCACCAAGCACTTTACACTCAACGGTGCCATCATGCAATTTTGCATCAAAGCCTAATGTTTTTTTACAAAATCGCACAAAATTTGTGATAAAGTAGTCTGAAGAGCACATAGGGTAAAACATAATTCCACTTTTTCGGTACGTTAAATTTAACCTCTTTCACCATACTATTACAGTAGATGTCCGATGTTTTAATATGGCAGCTGCTCCGGAACTGAGCGACTTCCATGGCTACTGGGTCTACTGTATTATACCTGTGATCGGAAGCGACACCAATCGCGGGATTTAACCCTTTGATGTGGGCTCCCAACTACTGAATAGTATACATTAGTATTGCAGTCTATAGGACACAATCTAAATATTGCAGGTTTAAGCCCCCCCCCCTTTTTTTTTTTAAACAGGTAAAAAAAAACAAACCACTATATAAATTTGGTATGATCGTAATTGTATCGACCCACAGAGCACAGGTGACATGTCATTTTGGCTATACACTGTATAAACGCAATTTTCCTCTTATTCCACCCCATTCTTTTTCCAGCTTCCCAGTACATTGTATGGAATATTAAAATGCAAATGGAACAATAAAGTTATGGCTTTTGAAAGGAAGGGCGTAACCAAAAAAAAAAGAAAATGAAGATTGAAAAATGGCTGCAATGGGAAAGGGCTGATGTATGTATGCAGCTTGTGTTATCGCAAGTCTGATTGGAAGTGACACCCTAAAGGCATCATTCCCATTAGGTGGAACCTAGTTTTAAATTCTAAGGCCTGTTAGTAAAAAATGGATTGCTGTGAGGTCACTCAGAAGACTTCACACATGCTACAAGTCCAGTGTTTGTTATCTTCCCCCAACCAAAATTTCATCTTCTCTTTCCCCAAGGAGGATACTGAAAAATTGGAAGATCACAGACAATTAGGTAGGTTCCCTAAATTGGAGATGACAAAATTCTACCAAAACATTTTACTTCCAGAAGTGTACACTGCAGATTTGTCAGCCAATAGCAGCTGATCTCATGGGATGCCAAGTGTTGGAGTTCCTCCCACCAATGTGACATTGTTGACCTATACTATATGTGAGGTCTTGCATAATACATTTGTGTAGATACCAATATGTTTACGTACAATTACATACAGTGAAACCTCTTTAAAAGAACAGCCATGTATCTAGACCACATGTTAAATGACAGATCTTTTATTCCATCATATACTATACATCTATACATAGTGACCTCCTTCCTTAACCAGGACGGACCAATTTCCCATTATTCAGGACCAGACAAATTTCTGTGTTTTCTAATTATTAGGGTTATTCAAATAACGTTTAAATATTTTTTTCTGTGACATATAGGGCTTTATTTTATGTTATTTTTAATTTTACATTGTTAAAATGTAAAAAACTGATTTTTTTTTTCCCTTTGTCTGATATATTTAGCCACAGTTACAGGAGAAATTAAGCCTCCTAACCATAACTGCAGAGCTTATTTGGGTACTCTAGGTCCCAGCAGCCCTTACTGTTCCCAACCCCTGGCAGATCATGTGACAGCTGGGTCAGAGGGGGACCGCATTGTGGTGGCTCCCACGGCTGTATACACAGCACTCATTGAGCGCTGTGTACACAGCGATCGAGAAGACAGGGACGGTAATAAACTATCCCCTGTCTTCTCTAGAAGACCATTTTTCAGTGCAATGGGTGACACACCTCAATGAACTTCCACTGTATCATCACAGTTCCTGTACAAGCAATATTTGGTATTGCTGCACATCAAACACAATAGTAAAAATACATAAGTTCGTTTCTGACATCTGTTTTAGTAAATATTGTAACCGTATTCCCGATGAAATAATTTTCTTATAATTACTATAAATTTATGAATAAATATATATATATATATATATATATATATATATATATATAAAAAACAGCAAGGTTAAGAAATTAAATTGACTACTTACTTCATAATTCTCTCGGATCCACAACTCCTCCTCAAGAAACATTTTCTTCCGTTCATCTTCTAAACTGTCAAACTGAGACTGTGACATTTTCATGTATTTACGGATGAGGTAGAGTTTTTCTGTTTCACCATACTCCTCTCCTTTGATATTGAATGTATACACCCATCGTACATACCAACTTATATACTGGATAAAATAATAGGGGAACAGAATGATTTGGAACAGAAGGATGTCATAGATTTGAGGCTTTTGATAGCCTCCTTTAATGTCAATTTTATTTTTAATAATGTCCCTAATTATTTCCTCATCTTCCTCTTTAATTTCTTCTTTTGATCTCTTGTTTTTTTCCCTTTTCCTTTCCACGATTCAATAGACCTTGCTGCTTTGCAATTTCAGTGGCCTGGATTCGGTATTTTGGCACTGTTGCTAAGTATTTAATGGCTTCATTATAGCTGCTCCTCCAGCTGTAAAACTAAAGACATTTTATTTTAATTATCTCAAAACCATAGGTAAAACTTTAAAGGTGTTGTCCAGTTTCTGCAAATAAAAGTTATTGTTTGGAAGATGAAAAGTTATATAAATTTTCCATTATACTTTCTGTATCAATTCCTCAGTTTTCTAGATCTCTGGACACTGTCATTCTTTACTTACTTCCAGCGCATAAAAATCAGTCCATGGTCAGGTGATGGGATGATTACAGATATACATATAGTACACCATTCTTTTCTATGGCCTCATCTGCGTGACCATGTTTTTCAGAGCTTCATATGGGAAGATGCAAACATCGGACAGGTCCTATTTCTGTCCATTTAATAGTCTGTGCTCATTCAATGAAATGGATGGGTCCATGAAAAGCAATGACTGCACGTGTACAGCTTCTATAAGCCATTCATTCCATTTTCCCACAAAAGCATACAATAGCCTAATAATATTTAATCATTATATTTGAAAGCTGGATATGTAGTTGGCATCCCATAGCACTATAACAGATTTATCATCCAGCATCAGCCACTGTGATAACTCAGGCAATCTGAAAATGTGCTAAAGTTTATGGGCCAGTGTGTTTTTTTTTTGTTTTGTTTCGTAAGCACATTCTTGGAAGTTATGTTGTCTACATGCCCTATTAAGACATATGCAAGTCAATGAGAAAAATTCTCTCCTTGAGATTGTACTCTATTAGCTAGAGAACAAAAATTATTTTAGCAAACCACAAATGTTGACTTAGGCATTACCTGAAAAACTGAGATGACGCACACTGTAACAAGGATGACTATCCTAACATCCACTTTCGGTGCCAGTCTCCTACTGTAGTAATGATAGTAGTGCCTGTAGTACTCCTCAGGGTGGTCCAGCATATAATCATAATCTTTCCGGGTTTCTTCATCCTAGTAGGAGACAAAGTTGATTTTATCATTACTTATTTCATTATGTCTAAAATATTCTTCAGGGTTCCAGGTGACGACCAAAATGATCATCGTTGTGACCAAGAATTTGCAGATGGTGCCAAGACCTTTCAGTCTTGTCACCATTTGTAGCTAGCTGTACTTCCCCTTTAAGAAAAGAAAAAAAAAATGGTAATATAGCAATTTTCACATAGATATAGTATTGCAATCTATGGAATCAGAAATCTGAAGATTTCTGGTTGAAACCTTCTACAGACTGAAAATTTAAAAAAAAAAAAAAAAAAAAAAAAAAAAAAAACACACACACATCTCCCTCCCCCCTATTTATCATATAAGAATACATTTTAGAAATCACAAAGTATTACTGTGTCTAAAAATAGTCTTGAGGGCCCCATGCACTGACTGGAAAATCCAGATTGTATATTTCCCTCATTACCTGGACTGAATATGGTCCGGAAACCTCCTCCTTAACCAATTGCTGAGATTTGAGCAGGAAGCAGACAGCACTGCTCTATTTGAATTGAGTCACAGCAGCTTAGGTCCATTCAAATGAATAGGAGCTGATCTTGAGTACCCAATCTGACCACTACACATATAACACAGCTGTCTGCTTCCTGCTCCATTCTCTATATATCAGCTGCTGAGAACGGCTAATTGGATTGGTGGAGGTGTTGGACCCCCCACCAATCTGGTATTGATGACCTATCCTTAAAGAGGACCTTTCACATCCTCATGTATATGCGGTTTTACATACCGCTAGAAAGCTGACAGCGCGCTGAATTCAGCATAGTGTCAGCTTTTCCGTTATGTGCCCTGGGGCTGGAGATATCGGGGGTCTAAATTTCACCGATCACTGTCAGAAGGGCGTTCCTGACAGTCTAGCTACGCCGTGAGGAACGCCCTCCATGACAGTATTCCTCCATAGCCATGTACTGGGGGGCGTTCCTCACAGCTCAGCGTCATCACTGGGCGATAAGGAACGCCCCCTCTCTCTGTCCTCATCCAAAGCCGAGTACTGTCAGAGGGGACGTTCCTTACAGCCCAGGGATGACGCTGAGCTGTGAGGAGGCTATGCACAAGTACAGTCAGGGAGGGCGTTCCTCACAGCGCAGCTAGACTGTCAGGAACGCCCTTCTGACACTGATTGGTGAAATTTAGACCCCCGATATCTCCAGCCCCAGGGCATATAACGGGAAAGCTGACAGTGCGCTGAATTCAGCGCACTGTCAGCTTTCTAGCAGTATGTAAAACCGCATATACATGAGGACATGAAAGGTCCTCTAAGTTAGGCCATCAATATTTTAGCCTAGAAAACCCCTTTACGTTTAGGCCCAACAGTGCAGAAAAGGTGCTTTTTTGTTGCAGATTTTACTGCGGTTTTTTGAACCAAAGCCAAGAGTTGTTTCAAAAGGAATGAAAGAATGGTAAATATTAAAATATTAAGGAATCACTTACTCTTCTCTTCTGTTCACTCCTCTCCTGGCTTTGGCACAAAAAAAAAAAAAAAAAAAAAAAACACACCACAGCAAAATCTGCAACAAAAAAAAGATGCTTTTGTGCAATGTGGGGCCTCAGCTTTAAGCATATCTCTGCAGGCTCAGATTCACCAACCCCTGGAAATCAGCTGATATTGCTAGAGAAGCAAAGGCCAGCCACACGATTCCCATTCAGTAGTTGCTGCAAAGAGAATGTATTATTACATGCCAGCCATTCAATCTCAAGGAACCCCCTTTACAACATCCATATACTCTAATAGGGCATATGGACAAGCCTTGTCATGGTTAGACTTGGTAACTACAACTCCCAGGCTGCGGCTGTCAGGGCAAGCTGAGAATTGTAGTTTTAGAGCAGCTGCAAGTTGCTGACTGCTGCTTTAGAGGTACTCCTAGAACTGAACACATAGCTTAGTCCTTAGCCTGGTGTGCTTACCGCCGGCCCTGAATGAAAGGCATGGTCAGTGCACAGGTGGCACGCGGATGTCATCCATGTGCCACCCGTACTTCCGCAGCCCCATTCATTCAATAAATAGGAGCCGCGGAAGCATTGCCGTAAAGTCGGACAGGAATAGAATCTGTTTCATGTTTTCCGGGCTGGACTGTCGGCCCCCACACGGGACCGTGTAATTCACGGTCATGTGCACTTGCCCACAGAAATTAATGGGTCAGTGTGCTATCCGGGAAAAACCTGGATGGCACACTGACCTTTTATATGGTCGTCTGCAAGGGGGCTTAAGTCACACTCTGGTGTGCCACTTTTTTCTTCTGAAAAGAAGAAGAGAGGGAAAAAAAAAAAAAAAAAAAAAAGTTTCCCAGATTTACTACTAATAATAATAAATTTTATTTATATAGCGCCAACATATTCAGCAGCACTGTATAATTTGTAGGGTTCAAGTACAGACAAAAAAGATACATTACAAGGAAATAGTCAATTCAAAAAATGGGACTGAGGGCCCTGCTCGCAAGAGCTTACAATCTATGAGGTGGAGGGGGTGACACAGGAGGTAGCAGGGGCGGCATCAGAGGTAGCATTGCTTATACAACGGTCAGATAATTTTGTAATAGAGGTTACTGTCATTACACATATATAAAGCTGTATGAGCCGTCACCAGTCGTGTCCTTTAACGTGCAGATGGTGCCTGGACGTATAGTTAGTCTGATACGGCATCATATCCTGTGAGGTAATGTGGGATCGTGAACAGAGGAGGGTACGTATTAGGGATTCTAAACTACGGAAGGGTTTACATTAGGAATTGTGATAGGCCTGTCTGAAAAGATATGTCTTTAGTTTGCGCTTGAAGCTGTAGAAATTGGGAGTTAATCCGATAGTCCGGGATAGAGCATTCCAGAGAAGTGGTGCAACTTGGGAGAAGTCTTGTATACAAGCGTGGGAGGCTCTGATAATAGGGGATATTAGTCTTAGGTCTTCGAGTGAACGGAGAGCACGGGTTGAGCGATAGACCAAGATGAGGGAGGAAATGTAGGGAGGTGCAGCATTATGAAGAGCCTTGTGAATGAGGGTGATAAGTTTATATTGTATTCTGTATTGAATAGGCAGCCAATATAGTGACCGACACAGACTGGAGGCATTGCTGTAGCGTCTAGACCAGAGGTTCCCAAACTTTTTTTTTCTCGTAGACCACTTTCAAAATTTTACTGGTTTCGGTGGACCCCCTGCTGCTACATTTCTACCATATTCCCAAAACTCGTCAAAAAATGTGAAGATTACATCTAACGTAGACCCCCGTCGAGTCTCCCGTGGATCCCTGAGGGTCCACCTGGACCACTTTGGGAATCACTGGTCTAGACTGATAGATGAGCCCGAGTGAATCAGGGCAACAATAAGTGTCTTTAGTGTATCTGTGGTAAGGAAAGGACGTATTCTGGAGATGTTTTTGAGGTGGAGATGACATGAGCATGTGAGTGATTGGATATGGGGGGGGGGGGTGAAGGAAAGGTCTGAGTCAAACAAAACCCCGAGGCGTGCTGCCTAGGGGTTATAGTAAGGCCGGAGACTGCAATGGAGATATCAGGGACGGATCTTTTAGATGGTGGAAACAGCAATAATTCAGTCTTTGAGAGATTCAGTTTCAGAAAGAGCAAAGACATGATATTTGAGACAGTCACTGTTGTTCTGTATTAGTGCAGTGGTGATGTCACGGAATGAAGTATATAATTGGGTGTCATCAGCATAAAGATGGTACCCTAAGCCAAATCTGGTGATGGTTTGTCCAATGGGGGCTTTGTAGAGGGAGAAAAGCAGGGGGCCTAGGATCGAGCCCTGAGGAACCCCAACGGCAAGGGGAAGAAACAGAGCCTGCAAATGATACACAGAAAGTGTGGTCTGAGATAAGAGGAGAACAAGGAGAGTGTGGTGTCCGTGAGGCCGACAGAGTGGAGTATAGTGAGGAGGAGTTGATGGTCAACAGTGTCAAATGCAGCTGAGAGATCCAAAAGAATAAGAAGAGAGAAGTCACCTTTGGATTTAACCGTCAGGAGATCATTGGAGACTTTTGTCAGGGCTGTTTCAGTAGAGTGCAGAGTGCGGAAGCCAGATTGTAAGGGGTCAAGAAGAGAGTTAGCAGAAATATATCGAAATAAACAAGAACAGACCAAGCGTTCCAAGATTTTGGAGATGAAGGGGAGGTTAGAGACAGGTCGATAGCAGCACAGGATTGGTCAAGGGAGAATTTCTTCAATAGCGGGGTTATGACAGCATGTTTGAGAGAGGATGAGAAAATTCCAGAAGAGAGAGGGGTTAAATATTTTAGTAAGGTAAGTCGTGACAGCAGGTGACAGATTCTGGAGAAGGTGTGAGGGGAAAGGGTCACTACTGCAGGTCGTAGGGCGAGAAGAAGAAAGTAGGTGAGACACTTCTTCTTCTGTAACAGGTTCAAAAGATGAGAATGAACAGTCTGAAGTGTGGCTGGTGAGGGGGTCAGTGCCACCTGGGGATTGGGCAGTTATTTCCTGACGGATCTTATCAATTTTGTCATGGAAATAAGTGGCCAGGTCATCTGCGCTAAGGTCGGTGAATGGCACCTGCACCTTGGGAGTGAGTAAGGAGTGAAAGGTTTCAAAGAGCCTTTTAGGGTTACAGGAGAGAAAAGAGAGGAGAGCGGTGAAATAGGCTTGTTTGGCATGGTGAAGGGCAGAACTAAGCTGTGGTTCTGACTGAAGTCTTGCTTAAATGTGCCACTTCTTAGACGCATTTAGTTTAAAAGGGAATCTGTCAGGGCAATATGGGACACTAAACCATCCACAGGCCCTTATGGACTGGGGTTTAGTGTCCCAAATTGCCCTGTTATAAAGCCATGCCCACAATAAAAATAAAAAACCTTTATACTCACCCTGCCGCTGTACTCCTCGCACCTGCGCAGTTCTTTACTGAAGCCAGAGGAGTACACCTCAGCTTCAGTGAGCATGCCCTGTACCTCCGACACTTGCAGTGAAGCCGGGGTGTACATCCTCGGCTTCTTTGAAGAACTGCGCAGACTCTGGAAGCACCAGGGATGAGTCCGATGACACTCATTTCTAGGTAAGTTTACAGGTTTTTTTTTTTGTTTTGTTTTTTATTACAGACACAGATGGTTTAAAACAGGGCGATTTGGGACACTAAACCTCAGGTCTATAAGGACCTGTGGGTGGTTTAGCATCTCAAATTGACCTGACAGGTCCCTTTAAGCTAAAATGATGTATAAAATTCTAGCTCAAAGTAAACCACCTAACAGGAGGGTATAAACGCAAGACTAAAGATACACCAGATTTATTTTCCAGCATCAGCTACTGTGATAAAATCTGCCACATTTTCAGGCTACCTAAGTTTATACTTTCTATTAGTAAATCTGGGACAATATTCCTTCTGGCCCAGTGAATATGCTTATGGATATCTGCAGATGGTTATGTCTGCAAATCTGTTCCCATGCTGGTGACTATTCTTATGCTGTACAGCACAGAGCACATAGTCCAGGTCGAGATATCATGAACTGCACCTTTAACCATGTGCTGAAAGTCAACATCACGTAAACCTGCATGTCAAATTTTTTTCTGTGGCTTTATGTAAACTCTGGCACTGCAGTAGATAGCTAAAATGTGACTTTGTAAATGCTCTATAAAGTGAGTAAAAAGACAGGACACACGTGTCACATCCCGGACTTCACAGTGATGGTAAGCCTTTCAGTGAAGCATTAGCTGTACCATCTGTGTGTGTAGGAAGCAGCCAACGTTCACAGTCCCTGACCAATAAGAAGTGGCCAACACACTATAGTCAGTCCTGGCCTGGACTACTGGCACAGATGCACTTAAAGGGAAATCAAAGCAAACTCAATTGTCTGCAACTTAATAGATTCAAGTCATGCAGGTGACAGTAGTGAGCTTGGACCACCACAAATCTTCAGAAACAAGGCAGAGATGACATATGGCAAGACTTACAAACGTGGTATACCTTTAGTATGCGGATATATGGGCCAAGCTCAATGATGACACCCCAAATCTCTGCAAAGGTGTGACTCACAGATGTCAGCCACAGCAAGAATATACTATAAAGCTTGAAGCAAGAACTAGAAACAACTATATACAATGAAAAACTAAATTCCCTGGTAAAAAGACAGCACTTCATAATGACCTGCACCCATATATACGCTTCGGGGTTGTTACCTTCAGGGTCTCATACGCCGTGGCCACCTGCAGAAAGTGCTTGTGTGCGGTCTCTCTGTCTTCTGGCGTCCGGTACCGGTCCGGGTGATACTTCCTGGCCAGCTGCCGGTATGCCCGAGCGATGTCCGCCTTGCTGGCCTCCCTGCTCACCCCCAGAACATCATAGCACACCTGCTGGCCGCAGTACAGCCCCTCGGTGAGCGCCGCCGTGTGCCCGGCAAGACATGCCAAACTCAAGAACAGGAAGACAAATCGAAGAGACATGGAGGACCCGGGAAGGAGGAGAGGGACACTGCACGCAGCTGCTTCCCCCTCCGCCTTCCCCGGGACCGCCATGTCAGCAGCCGCCAGCTGCAACGTGACACCGGGGAGGAGCGGCTGCCGGATCCGCCGCGCCGTTCAATAACTTTATTAACATGTACAGAGCTGGACAAGGCGCAGGGCAGCAGCCCCCGCCGCCGTGCAGGGAAAGCGCACGTATGGCTTTTTAGTATAGAAACGTCATGTGTTGACAACCGGGCACATCTGTCTCAGGCTGCTTTCACATAAAACACACATTTTGAGGACTATAAAAAAAAACAAACAAAAAACATTGTACATCCTAGTGAATTTCCATCTTTGATCTTTGTCATGGTTAGTTTTTATTTAGTTTTCTTTTTTGGTGTGTTTATGCTGTCCTTTTTATTTTTCAGCATCACCTAGCAATGAATCTGTGAATACATGTAAAGCACAGACATTTCCCCAACCCATAAACTTCCATGGCCAAGATGAGTAGAGAAAAAAAAAATAGTGCATGCAAAGATTTTTTATATCAATGTCTCTTGGTTCATGAAAAAAATGCTGAGTAGTGACACCATTCTCTCTAATGGTTCCCTGCGCTGTCCATTTTTGGACAGCATTTGGATAGAAAAATTGTTCATGTGAATGGATATTTAGCCTGGTTATATCTGATACTTCTGTGTGCAATAGGGAACAAAGTTACATAGTTAGTACAGTTGAGAAAAGACATATGTCCAGCAAGTTGAACTAGGGGATGGGAACGGGCATGCCATTCTATACATTCCCATAAGCATCAATGCTATTTTTCTCTAAAAAGGCAACTAATCATTTTTTGAGGCTGTCGGTTGTGACTATCTCCAGGAGTAGGCCACAGATTCTGTCCTTACAGTGAAGAAGCCTTGTCAGGGTATCTGCGCTTGTTGAGCACTTGGTGATTCCGTTCTCTCTGCATTTTTCAGGCAGAAACCCGACGGACCCCATTATAGTCTATGAGGTTTGCAGGTTACCGCTTTTTAAGGGGATTAGGTTTCTCGGGTCCCCTCTTTACAATATAGGGGATAAGTGTCAAATCACTGGGGCTAGGAGTAGGCAGTAGAAACCATAAGATGCTAGAACGGCAGTGTGCTGGCTGAAACTGTTTGCAGATAACTTTGATAAGCATTGCTTTGACAGTGAGGAGGCTGACTGGTACTGTTATAGAGGTATTGTAATTGGCTAGAACTGTTTTGAGAACAATCTAGCTAGCTACCATTGTAATTTGCTGGTCTGGTGCTGTTATAAAGGTACTTTGGACAGAAGGGACTTTTTTGGGGGCCTGTGGAAACTCTTATGAACATTGTAGATGGCATTTTTTGTGGGAACAGATTCTGGATGGAACTACTTTTTGGTGGAAAATGTGGCTTGTTATGGCTGTTAATGGGCACCTGTTTGGCTGGCTCTGTTATGGGACACCTTGGCTGGCTGCCAGTTTTAAGAGTCATTGTGAATAAAAGGTACTTAAAAGGAATGTATCTCCATTTTCTTATTTATTTATTAAAACCAGATGAAATATATCATGTGTTTTCTAGTAACATAGTAGATGAGGTCAGAGTAAGACACAGGTCTATCAAGTCCAACCTAAAACCCTTGATTGTTAATCCAGATGAAGGCAAAAAAACCAATGAGGTTGATGCTAATTGCCCCATGCAAAAGGAAAAACAATTCCTTTTTATTTTCTGTACATGATTATAGGGGCTGCCATTTTTCCAAAAGTTTTCATCTGCTCTGTTAACAGCATTTAGTGATCTGCTTTACAACATAGTCATGGCCATAGGCAGCAATAGACTGGAGCTGACTCACTGAGGTCTGTGGGGGTGTTTACTAGACATGCTCTCTGCAGGGCAAGGATTTTTATAACCTGTGACATCATCTATTGTCAGTAGGGGATGTAATTATTGTTCAGTTATACTATCTATATAGGTGTTATCTTCTGTTGTCATTCTGTCTATAATGTCAAACCATTGTTAGGCTTCATAGCCAGGATTCAGTACTTTTTTCAGTGAAAATTGCAGGATTCACTACTTTTTAAAATATAGATGGTGACTTTGAAAAATAAAACCTTAAAAATTCTTTAAAAATATGTTTAACATAAAAATGTATTTTTTTGCTGATATTTCCTTTTCAAATCTATCTTTCTTAAAAAGACAATGACCTGACTTTTGTTTCTGCAAGGTATAGATCTACCCTACCACTGTATGAAAGGTCACTTTTCTTATTTTTCAAATATACTAGGTATCCACTAAAGTCGTCTCTCAGTAGGACACCATATTACCAACTTATCCTTTTATGTACAATGTCAGGGTCTATAGCATGTCTCCTATTCAATGTCAGGGTCTATAGAATGTCTCCTATTGTTCAACGCAGACAACAAGGAGTAAAGAACTAAATGTGGCTACCAGAGTTACAGTAAGAACTGTAATTGAAAAGCAAGCACGATTAATTCCATTAAACTAACAAAAAAACCAACTAACACACCTGCCTATAGTGCATGGATACACTTGTAGTCTTGTACTATGTGGAGGGAGACTGTGATGGCACTGAATGGATGGGTGCCGTGGCTGGTACTATTTGGGGTATTGTTTGGAGTATTGTGACTGGTACTGTATACCCTGAACCTGCATACCGCTCATTCCCCGCAAATAAAAGGTGGGGACGCACAGATGCAGGGCTTTACAATTATTATAGGTGGCACGGGGGGACAAATTACCATATATTATAAGGGTTCCTCTTGGTCACCGTACTATTATGGTGGATGTCGGATCTTTAAATATGGTGTCTACTCATTTGTAGAATGGATGCCATAACAGCCAGGCCTCAGCTGTTTCTAAATTTTTAAAAATATAAAAAAAACAAAAGTTCAAATCATTCCCCTTTCCCTAGATTCTAAATAAAAATAAACAAAAAATTATTAAAAAACAAACATTGTATGCAGCCCCGCATCTGAAAATGTCTGAGCTAGAATTAACTAAAAATATTTTTCCCATGCACTAAAGACCATTTCACCTCCCAAAATTTTTTTTTAATAAAAAGCGACCAAAATATCAGTCATTCCCCAAAATAGTATAAATAAAAAGTACATCTGGCCCTGCATGAAAGGATGCCTTATTCAGGCCCATGTATGGAAATATAAAAATGTTATAGATGTCAGAATATGGTGACACCAAGAATTTTCTTTTTAAAGTTGTGGATTTTTTTACGGTGTCAAAGCTTAACAAACACTATTTAAATTTGGTGCAGGGTTTCGTAACGACCCACAGAATACAGGTAATATGTCATTTTGGTTGAAAAGTGAATGCCGTTAAAAAAAAAAGCACATGATAAAGTTGTGCAAATAAGATTTTGTTTTTTTCTTTTTATGCTATACACCGAATTTCTGACAATTTCAGTATTAGCATTTTTTTTTTTTAATACTCGGTTTATTAAAGTTTTTAAAACAACATACAGATAGTAAACAATACAACAAGTACACAATTTGCTCTCAAATAAAACAAGAAACAAATCAGTACATTATAATAAATGTAATAAAATTGACTTCTCCCTGAATATATCCTGCTTGGAGTAAACTGTAATGTACCCCAAGTAGAGTTCATTCAGAACGGTGTGTGTGTCATATATGATGCCTTTCTGTATTTAATATATTACACATCTACTCAATACATACGCAGCATCTCTTTTCCTTAAAGGGGTTGTCCGTGATAAAATTAAGTTCCTACACTAATCTAAATACCCTCCCCCCGCCTACTTTCTAAAGATATTATTAACCACTTCCATACCAGATGCTTTACCCCCCTTCCAGACCAGGCACATTTTCAAGTTTTTTGTATGAGCGGTTTTGGAGGGCTATAACACTTTTATCATTTGCATTATTCAGCTAATTTCTGCATCTTTTTTCATTGACACATAGGGCTTTTTAAACAAAAGAGGAGGGAAAACGTGTCTGTTTTTCACTTTTAATTTTTTTTTATTTAATAACACAAAGTTCTACTAAAAAACTTTATAAAATAGTTTCTCGCCTATTTCACTGGGGGACACAGCACCATGGGTATATAGTAGACCTGGTCACTAGGAGACTGAAACTAGGGAAATGAAAGCTGTTGGCTCCGCCTCCAGGCTATACCCTGCCACAGTCACTGTGCATGAATCAGTTTGAAACCTAGTGTCATAGGAGGCAGACACGACCTGACTCAGGTCTTCTGTCTTGCATCGTTTTTATTTTTACTTTTCTTTCAGGTGCAGGGGGTTGTCAGCGTGTACGCCACACTAGTTGTACCCTCCTGTGGGCGCAGCACTCTGCAAAAGAGCGCCTCACCGGTCACCCAGTCCCCACTCGCCGCACCGGCGGCCGGAGTACTGGTGACCCCACTCCCACGTGTGAGGTCCTACCAAGGGGGTGACCCTGCGGCGCCTGAAGACGCCAGACAGGTGAGTATGAGAAGAGTAGAAGACAGGTGAGTATGAAAGTTACCTCAGCCCCTCTCCTCCTCCACCTCAGGCCCCGCTCAGCCCCTCAGTGCCTCTCCCAGGGGGAAAATAGCATGGGTCCTGTTTAGGGGGGCATCACAGGGTCCCCCAGAGCTGGGCCTTAAATTTTATCAAATAAGCCCCTTTTTTCTGGGGCGTTTTTGGGCCTTCTGGTTGCTCCTACCAACTGTCCCCCGTCGGGGGGGGGGGACACCCGGTTCCCTTCCGCTTCGTGTGGGGACCTCCTTTCCTGGCCCCCCCGGTACTTTTCCCAGGCCTCTGTCGGGCCTTCCGGAGTTTGCGGTTGCCTCGCGGCCGGCCGCTTTTCTACGTGAGTCCGAGGCCTGGCCGGGAACTAGGCCGCAACTGGCCAGCCCCTTTCCCGCGCTTTTCTGGCATCCAGACTCCGCTTGGGGCCTTCCATTGGCCAGGGGGCTGTCCTGGCAAGCCATCCAGCCTGCCCAGTAGCTACTGAGCCTGTATTTACCAGGGGAAGG
The DNA here is from genome assembly GCA_947044405.1 of Leptodactylus fallax. Taxonomy (NCBI): domain Eukaryota; kingdom Metazoa; phylum Chordata; class Amphibia; order Anura; family Leptodactylidae; genus Leptodactylus; species Leptodactylus fallax. Next base: position 3,363,795 of record CAMRHE010000041.1, read on the forward strand.
GCTTTGCTCTCCTCAGAATTACTTTTTATTTTCTTCTTGTCTTTTTGGCTTGCTGGGACAGTGGGGATTCCTCTTACTCTCCTCACAGCTCCCTGGGAGACATTGCACCTGCGGAGCCCTCTCTGTAGCAGTTTGTGAGCGGCCATCTTTTGCGATCTGGTAGGCTAACCCCCTGGGTTACCCCTAATTTCCATGGGCCCCCTCTGCCTGTCACTCACCCTCCGGCCCCTCTGGTTCCATCACGTTTTTATACGTGTGCCCGCTGTATCAAAAACAGTTGCCGTGCGGACAGCCTGAGCCTATGTGCTCTCTCTGCCTTCCACTTCAGCCAGTCAGGAACCTCCTGGCCCCTCTCCGTTTCTTCCATCCCTGGATTGAGCGGCCTCCCTCACCTTGGCCTTGGTGTCCTTACCAGACTTAACTAGTCAGTGCTGGAAACTTGGAATGGCTGCTTTCCCAGATTGCCACTCAGTTGTTGGCTTCTAGGGATCTCCCTGGACATCCTCAGTTCCCGTCGGAGCTCCAGGAGCCATCCCCTCAAAAGGACTAGGAAGTCTTCCTAAAGTTCACGGTCCGCCACCCCTTCCTCTGGGTACTCCCCAGATAGGGATTCAGCTCACGGCTCCACTCCGACAGGCGGATACCTGCCTCCCCCTGCTCAGTCTACTTACCTGGGGACGCCTCTGACTCCGACTCGGAGCTTCAGCTAGGCTCATCTATATCTGCTGCTACGCGGGAGTCATCCATGCGATAGATAGACCCTACAAATCTCTGAGGACCCGGACTCATCCTCTCAAGTGGACATCTCCTTCTGCCACTGGGTGTTTGATCACATCTTGAGGGCACAGTGACTTCTCCCTGGACCATCCTTTGTCTTCTACTAGGAAGTTGGACATCCCTTCCCTTGACCTGTATGTCTCCAAGTGAAAGGTGGGTTCGGGCAGTTCTGCCAGGCTATGCTGTGACACATGTCTCTAGCTCTCCCTGGCTGGCAATGATGAACATCTGAGGTAAAGGAAGCAGGTTGCTCCAGTGGTGCAATCGGTTAGCGCACGGTACTTATATATCAGTAACTAGTGAGCGCAAGCCGGCCTGTCTTGACATCTTGTCAGCGAGCCGCCCCATGTGTCCCTTCCTATCATTAAGAGCCTCCCGCGGTGGATTCCATGATAGCTAGGCTCTCCAAGGCTTCTATTCTGCCATTTGGCGGACTTTGCCTACCTCAGTGATCCCTCGGAATGAGATCAGATCGCTTCTGTTGTATTGTTTGCAATGCAGAACTGATACATTGCATTGTTCTAAATGCTGGATATTGTATTGCTGCAAGAAGGTGGCTTCCCTCACCAGGGCGGCCTTCGTAGTGGCTGGTTTCTCCCTGCGGCTCTCCTTCGCTGCCTCTTGGGTCATCAAGGCCTGCTTTTCCTGGGCCAAACAGCTTCAGTCAAACCTCCCTGATGCAGTTTCCCTCCAGGACCTCCAGTTGCTCGTCTCTGAGATCCTGAACGCTTCCAAATGTCTGGAGATGCCTCCCAAATCTGCCAAGGCGGCCGCCAACGCAGTGGCTATCCACCATACCGTTTGGATTCGTTGTGGAATACTGAGTCTGCCTCCAAGAAGGCGAATGCAGCCCTTCTTCATTTCCAGATCGACTTGGGCCAAATTTTTGTTAAAGGCGTCGAGAAGCTTATCCCTGAGGCCATGGCGGAATAGATTCTTCCTCCCTCAGAGGCGTCCTATGTGTCAGCCGTTCTCCTGTTCCAGAAAGCTTCTTTCAAGTCCAGGCCTCCCTGGCGGTTCTGCACCAAGTCGTCCAGGCCTTCCTCTTCCTAGCCCTCCTCGGCATGAAGTTTTTTTCCCCTCTCTGGGCATCTCAAGTGGCGGGACATCTGGATCCTGGGCCTGAGAGGTGGTGTCGTCTGGCTACTCCAGCTTTCGCTGGAGTCTCTTTGCCTTCCCTACGTCGGACAATCCAGGCTGTCTCCAATCTCCAGCGTCCCCGTTCCCACTTCAGAGCATATCCTGGGTTACTATTCCTACCTGTTCTCCATTCTCAAGAAGGACGATTTCCTTCGTCCCATCATGGACCTGAAAGGGCTCAACAGGTTTGTCCATGTCTGCAGGTTCCGTTGTAGTCTATGCAGTCTGTGGTGTCATCCCTGGAGATGGGCGAATTCTTCGTCCATCTACATCATCGCGCTGTGCCATCAGCGGTTTCTTCGTTTTGCGGTGGATCCTTGACCGTTCCAGTTGTCGCTCTCCCCTTCAGGCTGGCCTCTGCCCTCTGGGTTTTTTTCCTCAGTGATGGCGTCTCTCATGGCCATCCTCCGTGCCAGAGGTGTTGCCGTGTTTCCAGACTTGGACGATCTCCTGGTGAAGCTCCTCAAGGTCGGACAATCTGACCAGCTTGTGGCTCACCTTGGTCCTTCTTCGCCGATTCTGCTGGCTCATCAATGAGGCCGTCTCGTGCCCTCTAAGCACATGGAATCCGGGACGTGAACCTCTACTCGCTCCAAGGTGTGATTCTCCTCCCGGAGGTCAAGATCCTGAGGCCCGATATGTCCCACCTTCGGAGGTACTCTCCTTGCTCTCTTCAAATCGGCATGTGGGTCTTGCGCACGATCGCCTCGACCTTCTAGTCTGTATCTTTCATTCACTTACTCTGTCGTCCTCTCCACTTGACGATTCCGGCCTGCTGGAACAAATCTCCGGACAGCCTCATCTGCCTGGTTCTCTTTCCTCCTTGGTTCACTGAGAGATTCTTTAGTGTATCTCTTCCCCCGGAATTTCTCAAGGGAAGTCCTTCTTCCCCTCTGTTGGTAGGTGATTCCCACTGATGCCAGTCTCCCCGGCTGGGGAGTGGTCCTCGATGCTTTCACTGTTCAGGGCCTGTGGTCCAGGGCCGATTCCTCCCTCCGGTTCAACCTGCTGGAACCCAGGGCTATCTTATTTGCTCTGTCTCATTGGACCTCTCTCCTCCAAAGACATCTGGTCACAGTCCAGACTGACCTCTCCTCCATGGTCGCCTACTTGAACCCTCAGCGGGGCACCAGGAGCCGTGCAACCTTAGAAGCCTCACAATCTCTTCCTTGGGTGGAGCGCCTCGTTCCAGCTCTTTCAGTGGTCAACCTTTTTTCTGGCGTGGACCACTGGGTGGCAGACTACTTGAGTCGAGAAAATATTGCTCCGGGCGAGGGTCGCTTTATCTGCATATCTTCCTTCAACTGTGCTCCCGCTGTGTCGTGACAAACGTCGACCTTTTTCGTCTCCGCCGGAACCACAAGGTCCCCGGCTAAATTGCCAGGTCTCTGGATCCTCGATCCATCACGGCTGGTGCTCTTGTGAGTTCGGCTTTTCGCTTCCTCTTCTCCCTCGGGTCCTCCAGAATCTCATGACCAAGGGGGTTCAAGCTATCCTGGTGGCACCAGATTGGCCCTGCTGGGCCTGGTACGTCGATCTCATGTTCCTGTTGGCAGATGCTCCTGGCCTCTTCCTCTGCTGGTCGACCTTCTGTCTCAAGGACCGCTGTTCCACCCCACCTTGACTCAGCAGCGTTCACGGTGTGGCTGTTGAATCCGGGGTTTTTTCGGAGTTTGTTATCCTAACATACTCAAGGCCGGGAAATTCCAGATAGCTTAGATCTGCCATCAAACATGGAAGGCTTACGTCCACCGTTGGAAGAGTAACAATTCTAATCGGATCTTCCCCAGTCTGGTCTGGATCAAGATCTTAGTCTTTTTCCCTTTTAAAGACTTTCCTACAGGAGTGCCACTCTGTGCTCCTTTGGAACCCTTGGATCCATGGGATCTTAATCTCATCTTTAAGGTGCTTCAGGTTCCCCCCTTTGAGCCTTTGATATCCCTTTTTTGCCTTCTGTCCTGGTAGATCAAGTTTCTGGTGGTTTTCCTCCTTCCACATCGAGGACTAGGTCTTGCCCTCTTTCTGCTCAGTCCCCAGGCATCCACGTGAGTGCTTGCTCTTCCCTGCCCGGTTGTTGCCCAGGCAATTTGCGTGTATACTGTCCCTCGTGGATCCTTTCTGCTGTTTGGACGCTTTGCTCGTTCTCCCTGAGTGCCCTTTCAAGGGCCTTCCTGCTTCCAGAGCTCCCATTTTCTGATGGCTTTGGTCTGAGATTAAGGAGACCTATCGGTTTAAGGGTAGGGCTCTGCCTTTCCGTGTGACGGCTCTCTCCTCTAGAGCTGTTGGAATTCCCTGGGCCTCCGGCATCAGGCTTCTGCTTCCCAGGTCTGCAAATATCGCACTGGGCCTCCATCCTCTTTCTCTAAGTTTCACCAGCTCCATTCTGTGGCCTCTGTTGATGCCAGTTTGAGTTGTAAGTTTCTGGACGCGCCTGAGCGTTAAGGGTTTGCATGGCCGTGTTATTCCCACCCTCTGGGACTGCTTTAGGACATCCCATGGTGCTGTGTCCCCCAGTGAAATAGGCGAGAAAATGGGATTTTTGTACTTACCGTAAAATCCTTTTTCTTGTTGTATTCACTGGGGGACACAGATCCCACCCTTGTTTTTCAGTGTTCCTGCCTGAACTATGTTGGTTCCTTTTCGGGTTCAGGCATTGTTGGTGGTTGTTGGTTCCATGTTCCTTTTGTGTCTCTCTCCTACTGTTACGGTACAAACTGATTCATGCACAGTGGCTATGGTAGGGTATAGTCTGGAGGTGAAGCCAACAGCTTTAATTTCCCTAGTGTCTGTCTCCTAGTGACCAGGTCTATACCCCATGGTGCTGTGTCCTCCAGTGAATACAACGAGAAAAGGATTTTACGGTGAGTACAAAAATTCCATTTTTTACTCTCCGTTATGGTAATTTTTATTTTGTATGGTGTCGTCTCCTTACCCAAAGGGAATTGGGGTGTCATTCTTGGTGTCTACACGATGGGGGTCTATCAGAAGCCTATCAGACAGACCTCTTGCTTTACATTACAGACACCCAGCAAGGAGGCATGAAAAATCCTGGTTCTGAGATGAAAGGCTGGGGGGCGGGACTTCTCCTTTTTGGTGACATCACTTAGGGAGGAGACCTTTTTAGTTAAAAGTTCTCAGACCAGGAAGAGGGAGGTCTTTTGTCTTTGTTGTTCCTGGAGGAGATGTAAGGGCAGATCATGGTGTAGACTTCAATCATGTGGCCTAACCATGCGGCCTAGCATTGAGGCCTGAAACCTTTTGTGCTGGACAGCATGTAGGAGACACATGCTCTGTAACTTGCTTAAGGAAGAACCCTGAAGCCTACCACATGGGCTCAGAGAAACGGACTAATCTAATTGTTCTGGTAATTTTCTATATGGTCTTTTTCTGCTGAAAGCCATCTGAAGAGCATTGCCCAGAGCCAAGGGGGTGCTGCCACTGGAATAGCATGCTCGCACGCATGCTTTTGGACTAATCTAAGGACGAGCCCTGGGCTCAACATCCAGTGCCCAGAGAACCAATCACAGGCTTGTGTTGGTAATATTTTCTTTTATTCTGTTTATTCCCATTTTTATTTTGTGCACCATGTCATGTTGCTTTCCACTTGTAATTGCTTGATAACTGCTACATGTATTTTATGTATGTGTTAAATGTCTACTACCGACCCTTTTAGGGGTTAATAAATATATAAAATTTAGAAAGCTCATTTTGTATTATCCTATGAGCCCAGAACACTCACTGGTGGTGGGTGTGAGGTAATTGAAGCAATCTCAGGTGTGCCGAAAGCGGGTTCGGTAAGACGAGATCTTTCTCTGTAACTGGGGCTGGTACATTTAGCCCCAGTTGCAGGAGGAATACAGCCTCCTGCACGTTACTTGCACATTAGTATAGAGCTGATCTGGGTCCTGTAGGACCCAGCAGCTCTAACAGACTCTGATCCCGGTGGATCACGTGACCACCAGGTCAGAGGGGAGCTGCAAGATGGCTCCCTGTTTCATCAGCTGCACGATTTCGTGCAGCTGATGAGTTCTGCTTGGACGTACTGGTACGTCCTTGCAGAACTAGACATCCACCTTCCGGACGTAAAAACCCAATGGGCGGTCTGGAAGTGGTTAAGCAAAAATGTATAATTACCCATATCCCTGCGGCTGTCATGTGAACGCCCGAGGGACATTTTCTGATTATCCGGTGACAATCTGTTTCCCCATTTCCGGAAACGGATCGTCACTACTACTTACCCCCCCCCCATCCACCCCATCACGCTTACCTATCTTCTTCTTGTCCAGGCTTCCTTCTGCAGGGAACGGCTCCTCCTCCTTCTGTGACGTCAGCCTGCAGGTGCGCAAAAGAATCGGAGTCCCGGATTTGCGCTGAAGTCGACACTCAATCTCTATTGTGCAAGCGTGGGAACTACGCGCTGGCATAGTCACAAAAGAGAGGGTCCTGTTCCCCACAGAAGGAAACCTGGACAGGAAGAAGATAGGTAAGTATAATGGGTTAGGGGGGTGGGCTGAGTTACTTGGGAAGGGCTAGTAGTGGGCGGGATAGCTAGGGAGACAGGGAGGGGGTGTTAGAGAGGGAGGGGGGAGGAGGGAGATAGTGTGAGAGCCTACAACTACCAGAATGCATTGCATCAGCTAAGGCAGCAGGAAGCTACACCATGTAAACAAATGCAGTAGATGCTAGGCGCTCCCAGAGAAACCCAGAAAGCACTCAAAACAATGCTAAAGGTATTTGGATGCACTTAATAACCCATTAAAAGCACTAACAGACCTTTTTAAAAAATATATTTTTTGCCTGGAAAACCCCTTTAAATATTTTGATCTAGCTATGCCCACCTTATATTTGGATTTGACGCTGTATAAATAAAGGATAAGAAAACCAGGATAAGGCCAATGCTCTGCATAGCAAAGTGCATAACACATAGCTTTTTTTTTTTATTTTGCAGCATTTATCATTTGAGTTTTCGTTTGAGATTTTGCTGTGTTCCCCCCCCCCCCCCATTAAATATATAGGAAAATCACGATTCCGCAGCTAAAATTAACATGCTGCGTTTTTCAAAAATGTGTGGATGAGATTAACCAAAATCTCATTCGCAGGTGTCCTGCTGTACCACTCTTCAACTTGTAGGCCACATTAAGACTGTGACCTATAAGCTGCGTGGAATAAGTGGTAAGTCTCAGTGCTTACCAGTCTGTTCCCTGGCCCTTCCTGCTCCGGGCACACATGACGTCACAACAGTGTGCCCGGAGCAGAGTGACAGATCAGGAACATGGAACAGACAGGTAAGTAATATGCTAATACTATTATATGGGAAACCAGTGAGGGGGCCACTGTATGGCCCATACAGTGGCCCCTCCACTGTTCCACCACATACAGTGGTCCCTTCACTGATTCCTCACATACATTCCTTCACTAGTCCCCTCCCCATACAGTTGCCCCTTCACTGGTTCACCACAAACAGTGGTCCTTTCAATGGTGCCCCACATACAGTGGTCCCTTCACTGGTCACCTCCCCTTACAGTGGCCCCTGCACTGGCCCCCCATACTGTATGGGGACCAGTGATGGGGCCACTGTATGAGGTACAGTGGCATGCAAAAGTTGAGCAAGCAAGTTGAAGATGAAATGATCTTTAAAAGGCATACAGTTAAAGATTAAACACACTTGTCTATAATTTTAAGTAATATCAGTGTATTATTATGTTTGAGTACAATTTTAGTGTGAAAAAGGGAAAGGAGTACCTTGCAAAAGTTTGTGAACCTTTCAGATTTGTGTGCTCAGATAACTTTGACCAAGGTCTCAGACCTTCATTAACCAGTTTGCGTTATGGCTTGTTCACTATCATCATTAGGAAAGGGCAAGTGATGAAAATTTTACAGCTTTATAAATACCCAGCCTCCTCTAACCTTGTGCCAAAAAACAGCAGCCATGGGTTCTTCTAAGCAGCTGCCTAGCACTCTGAAAAAAAAAAATGGTGGAGGCCCACAAAGCAGGAGAAGGCTAGAAGAAGATAGCAAAGCGTTTTCAAGTTGCCCTTTCCTCAGTTCGAAATGTAATTAAGAAATGGCAGTTACCAGGAACAGCGGAGGACAAGATAAAGTCTGGAAGACCAAGAAAAATTTCAGAGACAGATACTTGTAGGATTGCCCCCACTTCTAAACAAGCCTGATGCATTTTGGAAACCTGGAAGTCCTGTGGACCGATGAGGTTAAAATAAAACGCTTTGGCCACAATGATGAAAGGTATGTTTGAAGAAAAAAGGGCACAGAATTTCAGGAAAAGAACATCTCTCCAACCATTAAGCTTGGCGGTGGATCAATCATGCTTTGGGGTTGTGTTTCAGCCAGTGGCACGGGGAACATTTCACAGGTAGAGGGAAGAATGGATTCAAAGAAATTTCAGCAAATTCTTGAAGCAAACATTGAAAAGAGGATGGCTTCTACAAATGGATAATGATCCTAAACACACGTCAAAATCCACCATAGACTACCTAAAAAGGCACGTGCTGTAGGTTTTACCATGGCTCTCACAGTCTCCTGATCTGAAAATCATTGAAAGTCTGTGGCAAGACCTCAAAAGAGCAGTGCATGCAAGGCGACCCAGGAATCTCACAGAACCGGAAGACTTTTCCAAGGAAGAATGGATGAAAATCCCTCAAACAAGAATTGAACGACTATTGGCTGGCTACAAAAAGCGTTTACAAGCTGTGATACTTGTCAAAAGAGGATGCTACTAGGTACTAACCATGCAGGGTCCCAATCATTTGCATCGGGCCATTTTCATTTTTTGTTATTTTGAAAATGTAAAATATGAAAATATTTTTTTTTCCCCAAAACATACTGTACATTGGGAATGTGTGATCTTTAATGTTATGCCTTTTGAAGATCATTTTATCTTCAACTTGCTTAACTTTTCACAATATCAGTCATTTTGACCAGGCGTATCCAAACTTTTGCATGCCACTGTACCAGTGATGGTGTCATTATAATGTGTGGGGACAGTGATGGGGGCCAATAGAGGGGTTCCTGTAGAAGGGGAAATGAAATTTGTGGGGAATTAGGGGGGAATATTTAAGGAAGTCTGTCAGCAGGAAAATCTACTCACAGCACCTTGTAGGGCTTCTGACACTTTTTCCAAATGTACCTGTGTTATGTGTAACTGCTGCTCCGTTACTGAGAATTTAATTGTTTTATCATTATGCTAATGAGTTGAAAAGGCCTTTAAGGGTGTTTACTTTTTGCAGTGTGGGCTTCTGTATGCCCTGTAGAGGAAACACCCCTAAAGCCCTTTTCAAAGGGCTTTTATGTTCAAAGTCCTTTTTAAGGGGTTCAGCAAGTGCAATACTGAATGTACCATACATACCCGCCCACGTCATCCTCCACCTGGAAGCATGTACCTTACTCTGAAGCCTGAGTGCAGCGCTTCCTGATGGAGGATGGCATCTGCAGGCATGTGCAGTACATTCAATATTGCACTTTAGGGGAGTTTACTCTACAGCACATACAGAAGCCCATACTGCACAGTAAATGCCCCTAAAGCCATTTCCAACCCATTAGCATAATAATAAAACAACAAATTTCTCAAGAATGGAGCAGCAGTCAAATATAACACAGACATATTTGGAAACCGTGTTAGAAGCCCTACAAGGCGCTGTGAGTATATTAATGGCGATTTTCATGCTGGCAGACTCTCTTTAAAGAGGACCTTTCATGTCCTCATGTATATGCCGTTTTATATACTCCTAGAAAGCCGACAGCGCGCTGAATTCAGCGCACTGCCGGCTTTCCCGATATGTGCCTCGGGGCTGGAGATAACAAAGGTGTAAGTTTCACGGTTTTCTGTCAGAAAGGCGTTCCTGAAAGTCTAGCTGGGCTGTGAGGAACACCCTCCCTGACTGTGCTCATCCATAGCCCTGTACTGGGGGCCGTTCCTCACAGCCCAGCGTCATCGCCTGTCAGTAAGGAACGTCCCCTCTGACAGTATAGCGCTATAGACGAGTACAGAGAGAGGGGGCTCTTTCCCTTCTGTGCCCAAACATCAGTTTATACCCACATATGGCATTAAGTACGTTATCCTGGGTACACCAATGTCGTACATGTGGGCATAAACTGCCACTTGGGCACACAGGAGGGTACAGATAAGAAGGAGCGCTTTGTGCTTTTGGACCGCTGATTTTGATTGTTGATTTTTGGACGCCATGTCACATTTATAGAGACTCTAAAATTGCCCCTACAAAATGGGGTCACTTCTTGGGGAATTCCAATTTACTGGCACCACCAGGGCTCTGCAAAAACAACATGGCGTCCAGAAAATCCCTCCAAATCTGTACACCAAAAGCTAAAAAGCGCACTGCTCCATCCCTTCTGAGCCCTGCTGCGTGCCCAAGCAGCAGTTTACACCCACATATACAACTTCTTTCTACCTGGGATAGCCCACTTAATAGTTTTAGGAGTGCGTGTCTCTGATGACACAAAGTGGGTGCAACGTATTGGGCACTGACATGGCATATTTCTTTAAAAATTAAAATTTTCACTTTTGTACATTAATTTTCAGGAAGCACTCTTAGCCTCAAAATGATAATACCCCTTGATAAATTCCTTGAGGGGTGTAGTTTCTAAAATGGAGTCACTTTTTGAAGATTTCCATTGTATTGTTACTTTAGGGGCTCTGCAAATATGACATGGCACCTGAAAACTATTCCAGCAAAATCTGCCCTCCAAAACCAAATAGCACTCTCTCCATTCTGAGCCATGCCATGTACCCATACAGCAGATTATAACCACATATGGGGTATTCCCATGTTCAGGAGAAATTGTGTAACAAAGCTTTTTCTACTTTAACCCCTTGTGAAAATGAAAAATTTGGGGGAAAAGTGACATTCTAGTTATTTTTCATTTACACATTCCAATTTTAATAAAATCTGTGAAACAGCTGTGGGGTCAAAATGCTCAGTATACCCCATGATAAATTCTGTGAAGGGTGTAGTTTCCAAAATGGGGTCACTTTTGGGGGATTTTCCTTTGTACTGGTGCTTTAAGGGCTCTGAAAATGGGACATGGCACCTGAAAACTATTCCAGCAAAACCTGCTTTTCAAATGCCCATTGTCGCTCCTTCCCTTCTGTGCGCTGCTATGCGCCCAAACATCAGTTTACACCCACACGTGGGGTATTTCTGTGCTCGGGAGAAGTTGCATAGCAAACTGTGAGATGCATTTGTCCTTTAACCCTTTGTGAAGGTGTTAATTTTAGGGCTAAATGAATGTGTTACTGAAAAAAAAATGAAATGTCTAAATTTCACCTCCATATTGTTTTAATTTCTGTGAAATGCTTAAAGGGTTAACAAACTTCCCAAATGCTGTTTTGAATTATTTGAGGGGTGCAGTTTTGAAAATGGGGTGATTTATGGCGGGGTTTCTCATATATAAGCCTTTATAATCCCCTTCAGAACAGAAGTGGTCCCTAAAAAATTAGTTTGGGAAATTTTCTTGTAAATCTGGAAAATCGCTGTTACACTTGTAAGCCTTCTAACATCCAAAATAAATGAAAGGGCGATTAAAAGATGATGCCGATATAAAGCAGAGATATGATAGATAATATGAATTAATGTATTTGTGTGATATGATTATCTGTTTGAAAAGCATTTAACATTTTGAAAATTGTGATTTTTTTCCAAATTTCCATCAAATTTCCTATTTTTTTTATAAGTAAATATAAAAATATTGATCAATATTTACCACTAACATCAAGTACAATGTGTCATGAAAAAACAATCTCAAAATCACTTATGTAAGTTAAATCATCTCAAAGATATTGCCATATAAAGTGACACATGTCAGATTTGAAAAATGAGACCTGGTCATGAAGGCACTTTTAGATTGTGTCCTGAAAAGGTTAAACAGGTGGCCATGAATTGGAGCGACCTCAGTCTCATGACGGCGCCTTCTTGCAGGAGTCCAGCACCTCATGAGACCACTGAGAGCAATCCTTGGCCTAAATGGGTCGCTGGAGAGGGACCGTCACTCACATATATATCACCAGTTACTTACCAGCGGCCACTGAGGCCATTAATTAGTCTCAGCAGTTACATGAGGCACAGAATTCCCCACAAGAAGGTGCTGGCACAAGACTCAGTGGACACTGGCGGCAGACTATAAAACGCCAAGCACAGGTGAGGTTTATCCACCTTTTTAATATTGATGGCCTGTCCTTATTATAGGCCATCAATATTACATCTACTGTATGTTGGTCTAACACCCAGCTTTCCAGATCATATTTTACAGGGCAGTGCAGCTGCTGTCTCACCATATTAATGTATAGTGGGGGGTTTAGGTACTGAAATGGTACACATCATATGGTGAATGAGCAGAAACTATCCAAAAACTCACAAGTTCAATGGATGCACGAATTGTGAAGGTGATATCAGAGAAGGGAACCAATGTTAACTTGTAACTTCAGAGGAAATCAGAGAAAAAGATCATTTGCATTATAATTTGGAAGGCAGTGTATATCGGGGGACAGGGAACACATTGGGTGAAAGGAGGCACTGTGGAAGGTGGGGGGCTCAAAGGGGGGCATTATACCTTGTGTGAGGACCAAGAAAAGGTGCTTTATACCGTGTGGGAGCCAATCAGTGGGTAAAGCTCTGCTGCGGGGAACTGGAAGGCCAGAAAATGAGAAAACTAAGGCAGAAGTTCGCCTCAATTCCTCTTCATTTTTTGCCATCTGAACAGCCCCTTACTCTTCTCTGACACTCTGAGAGCTACAACCCCCAGCAGTCCCAAATTCTCAGGATCTGGTGAGAGTTGTAGTTTTATTCATGCCAACCACTGTACATTTATGCTGCAGTGATAGTAGTGCCTGCTCTAATGGCTGAGACAACAATCTCAGCCATTTAACCCCTCAGATGCTGTAGTCATATAATATAGAAAATATATGAACAACAATGTTTTCCATCTGCATCTAGTTTATAATGAAGTGCACATCTCCTCATAAATTGCCCACCGAGGTACAAACGCCTAAACAGAGCTGCTCACCATCTCCTTGGTGTATACTTATACTTAGATGTATACTTATATAAGAATATTCTTTTACAAAATTCTTTATTATCAAATTCTCAGTAATATCACATCTGAAGCTGGCAGTTATAGCTGCATTCAGCCTTTGGGCCGTCAGTGCTTACACTTCTCAGTAAGTAAAATACCAATTAACTTCAGTAGTATATCATTCCTTGCTAAGTATACCATTCCATGGTAAGGCTAAGTTTACATGGTGCTTTTTTTGCATACAGTTTTTAATTGCAGCAATGCCTAGCATATATGAATGAAAAAAAGGCCACCTTTACCTGATGCCAGATAATTCTGTGCAGCATGCAGACAGACCTATGCAATATATGATAAAGATAGCAGGACTTTTCTCTCCGCATTTTTCAAGTGGAATGGGGGACCGAATCCCCCAACGGAAGTCGAGCGCAGCTATGAATCCAGCCTGACACAGGATACAGATAATGGACTTGTGAATTGAGAACAGGTAGACACTAATTAACAAGTCTTGTATGTGCTACTGGTGATATACAGTGGCTTGCAAAAGTATTCATACCCCTTGGACTTTTCACATTTTGTCACCTTACAACCACAAACTTAAATGTATGTTATTGAGATTGTAGGGATTGATCAACACAAAGTAGCACATAATTGTGAAATGGAACGAAAATGATACCTGGTTTCAAAATTTTAATCAAATAAAAATCTGAAAAGTGTGATGTGCAAAAATATTGAGCCCACTGTACTCTGATACCCCTAAATAAAATCCAGTGCAATCCATTGCCTTCAGAAGTCACTTAATTAGTTAATAAAGTCCAGCTGTGTGTAATTTAGTCTCAGTATAAATACACCTTTTCTGTGAAGGCCTCAGTGGTTTGTTAGAGAACACTAGTGAACAAACAGCATCATGAAGACCAAGGAACTCACCAGACAGGTCAGAGATAAATATGTGGAGAAGTTTAAAGCATGGTTAGGTTATAAAAACATATCCCAAGCTTTGAGCATCCCAAGGAGCACTGTTCAATCCATCATCCAAAAATTGAAAGAGTATTCTACAACTGCAAACCTACAAAGACATGGCCGTCCACCTAAACTGACAGATCAAGCAAGAAGAGCACTGGTCAGAGAAGCAGCCAAGAGGTCCATGGTCACTCTGGAGGAGCTTCAGAAATCCACTGCTCAGGTGGGAGAATCTGTCAACAGGACAACTATGAGTTGTGTACTCCACAAATCTGGCCTTTATAGCAGAGTGGCAAGAAGAAAACCATTGTTGAAAGAAAGACACAAGAAGTGCCGTTTTGCAGTTTGCCACAAGCCATATAGGGGACACAACAAACATGTGGAAGAAGGTGCTCTGGTCAGATGAGAACAAAGTTGAACTTTTTGGCCTAAATGCAAAGCGCTATGTGTGACGGAAAGATAACACTGCTCATCACCCTGAACCAGAGGCGTAGCTAGCAGGGGGGCAGATGTCTTATTCTCACACAGGCGGCACTGCCCGCGCTCAGACACAGACGTCCTGTGCGTAGACAGGGAGGAAGCGGCGGCGACGGCTTCATTCATCAGCATCGCAGGTGAGTATGACTTTTTTTTTCTTTTTTTTAGCGCAGTTGTGGGTATATTAATAGTATAAGGGGTGGTTAGGAGGGGGAATTATAACTATAAAGGGAGGATTCATTAGGGGGCATTATGACGATGGGGGGTCATTTATATAAGGGTTATTATGTGGTATTATGAATACAAGGGGGGAGGTTATTTATATAAGGGCCATTAGGGGGCATCATTTATATTAGGAGGCATTATGAACATAAGGGGTTGTCATTGATATAAGGGGTCATTAGGGTTGCAGTATTTATGTCAGGGGGAATCAGGGGCATAATATGAGGGTCAATTAATTTAATGAAAGTGGCACTTGGGCTTTATTAAGACTAAGGCCCCACGTAGTGGGCTGCAGGTATAATCATGGCGGTAACATTGTGGTTTTTCCCGCAGCGCTTTTCACAGAAGGTCTGCAGAGGTTTCTGTGTTTCTGTGGACTTTCTGTTTTCAATACACCTATATGGAAACTGCCAGCGTTTCCATAGGTATAATTGACATGCTGCGATTTCCAAAACCGCAACAGTTTTGGAAATCGCAGTGCGTCTGCTGCACGTATTTTTCTGCAATGTGTGGATGGGATTTGCTAGAATGCCACGGTTTTTTTCTGTGGGTATTTGCCACATGGGGCCCCATCCCCATTTTGCAGTAAAATACACGCAGCGGATACAGTTTTGGAAATCGCAGCATGTCAATTGCAGTTTTGGAAATCGCAGCATGTCAATTATACCTATGGAAACGCCGGCGGTTTCCCTATAGATATAATTGAAGAAGAAAGTCCACAGAGGAAACTTCTGCAAACATTCTGTGCAAAGTGCTACAGGAAGAACTGCGATGCGTCACCGCCGCGGTTTTTACCGCAGCTGTTTTTTGCTGCGGGACGCCACGTGGGGCCTTGGCCTTAAAGCATTTTCCAGCTCATTTTTATTGATGATCTATCCTCAGAATAAATCATCAATAAGAGATAAGTGAATCCCCACTGATCAGCTGTATGAGGGGCCCCGGTGCCTGTTTATATCACACGCTGTCTGTTTATAGTGACCGTGTGATGTCATTACAGCCTTGTCACATAGATGTGTATAGGACGAGGCTGTAGTTACATAACATGGCCGCTATGAAAAGAATGACACTATGTAAACAGAGAAGGGGTCACAGCACTTACACAGGTACCATGGGTCATTCAAACAGCTGATCCTCAGGGTCCCGGGTATTGGAACCTCAATAATTTTTTTTTTCCCTTGTTGTTTTTTTTTTTTTTTTTCTTTCTTTTTAATTAGGAAACACCTGGGGCATTATTAATAAGGGGAACTATTTAAAGGGGTGCACAGGGAAGTTATTAATTTAAATATGCACTTGGGGGTATTATTCATTATGGGGGGGTATATTATATATTTTATAATTGGGGTAGCAGCAGGATGGGGGCTTTGTGCAGGTGAGGACAATGTGGGTCAGGTGCCTGGAAAAGTGAGGAGCCAAAGATGTCTGTGCTGCAAACTTTACAGAGACTGGAAGAAGAGGTCATGGCCGTCTAGATAAAAAAAGGGGAATGTGAACGATTAGTCAGAGACATCACCGGTAAGTCACTAAATGTTACTGCACTGTATTCACCTAAATCGTCTGGAGAGCCCTGTGTAGAGCTGCTATCTACCACTATACGCTCACCGTATACTCATAGTATCTATATATGAACATGTCCAAGTTGGGGGCCCACTTGGACATGTTCGCCCCCCCTGTGCTGAACCCCTAGCTACGCCTCTGCCCTGAACACACCATCCCCACTGTAAAACATGGTGGTGGCAGCATCATGCTGTGGGGATGCTTTTCTTCAGCAGGGACAGGGAAACTGGTCAAAGTTGATGGGAAGATGGATGGAGCTAAATACAGGGCAATCCTGGAAGAAAACCTGTTGGAGACTTGAGACTGGGAAGGATATTTAACTTCCAGCAAAACAATGACCCTAAACATACAGCCAGAGCTACAGTGGAATGGTTTAGATCAGGAGTCAGCAACCTTTGGCACTCCAGCTGCTGTAAAAACTACAACTCCTAACATGCTCCATTCACTTCCATGGGAATTCCAAGAACAGCAGAGCAAGTATGCATGCTGGGAATTGTAGTTTTACAACAGCTGGAGTGCCGAAGGTGGCCTACCCCTGGTTTAGATCAAAGAATATTCATGTGTTAGAATGGCCCTGTCAAAGTCCAGACCTAAATCCCATTCAGCATCTGTGGCAAGACATGAAAACTGCTGTTCACAGACGCTCTCCATCCAATATGGTTGAGCTTGAGCTATTTTGCAAACAAGAATGGGCAAAAATCTCAGTTTCTAGATGCACAAAGCTGGTAGAGATATACCCCAAAAGACTTGCAGCTGTAATTGCAGCGAAAGGTGGCTCTACAAAGTATTAATATAGAGGGGCTGAATACTTTTGCACGTCACACTTTTCAGATTTTTTTTTTATAAAAATTTGGAAAACCATGTATCATTTTCGTTCTACTTCATAATTATCTGCTACTTTGTGTTGGTCTATCAATTAAAAGCTCAATAAAATACATTTAAGTTTGTGGTCGTAAGGTGACAAAATGTGAAAAAGGTCAAGGGATATGAATACTTTTGCAAGGCAGTATAGATAGTTCGACTCCATTTGTCAGTCTGGAAGCCAAAAATGATATCCAAATAAGGAAAATTATGACATCATGGGTAGGAGGGTTCAGGATGTAGCTTGGGATCAGGGGTCCATAAATGTGATAAGGTACATGAACTCTTTTTCAGATTCTTTGTGGACACACAAAGCACCAATGGCCAGGTTTACAACAGATCTGTTCTATATTCCCATTTTATTTTACATTGTTTGAATGGATATGTCTTTTTTCTTGTTACATCTTTTTTGTTAAGCAATGTACTTTTTTTGTGTATATTAAATCTAAAATTTAATAAGATTGTCCTTGTCTCTAAACGTCCCTACAAGCCCGAAGAGAGTATGTATTGCTTAGTGTGGTGACCAAAGTGTACAGATACCCCACAGAAATGGTATACAGCAAATTGAGTATATCTAGTATGAGACCCTAATCCATAACACCGTGTGGGCCTATGTACCTGGAGGTGGCTAAGGCTGCATCTAGTCTCCTGGCCACAGGTACTTTCATTTGTAAGTAATTGAAACACTGATTCATTTCATTAGGTTGGGATTTTATTTTTGACTCCAAACCCCATAACTTTGTTATTTTTCCATTCACAGAGCCATATGAGGGCTTACTGTTTGTGAGGCAATTTGTAGTTTGTAATGGTACCATTTAATATTCCATATGATGAGCTGGGAAGCTGGAAAAAACATTAGAATGGGGAGCAATTGGAGAAAAACTGCGTTTGTGCAACTTTCTTATGACACATCTTTTTTGCAGGGCCAGATGTACTTTTTAGTTTTGGGGAATGACTTGCCCCCCCCCCCCGACATAGCGCCCCCTTTCCTTGCCCCTGCACAGTATTACACCCCACTTATTGTGCTTCTACAGCGAATGGACTCAATGTTATCTGCAAACTGCAATTAGCTGAACTAGTTGTCTTACCCGCAGAGCTGTAGATAACAGTGAGAGCACTCAGCCCCTCCAGAGAGCAGTGACTCACTCATCGGTCCTGCTTATCAAATACAGGCCGTGCACCATGGAAACACTGTATAAACAATGGGAGGAATAATCTAAGATAGCAGGCAAACAAAGCAGCATTGCTAAAGCAATATATTTAGGAAAACTCTTGAATTTACATAAGCTAGCAGTATAGATAGGATCCTTGAAATGGGGAAACCCCTTTAAATCATTACAACTGATGCCACAACTGCTGCAAAAATGCATCAGTTGTCATCAGGCTTTTCTTTCTTTTTTGTACAAATTTCTACTTCAAAACCATCAATTTAGTTTTTATGGTGGTTCATGAAAAGAGTAATCCTGACTCCCCATACCCCATTTCTCTCTCTCACCTGGTCCCAATGTCAACTAAAATCAGGCGGATGTCACTGGGACCAAGCCTAGTAAAAACAACACAGATTTCTTTTGTCCCATTCACTTCTGTGGAGTTATTATTGTGGTATAATTGGTAATTTTGGTTTGTGTATACTGTTTTGTATTCAGTGTAAGTATGGTAGTATTATCTAGCCACTGTGTGGTGGTAATGGTAGTGGTCAGGTGTGGTGGTATTATCAGAAATCACACTGATGTTGGTTTAACCATTTAAATGCTGCAAACAACAGTGAAAGCTGTGTTTAAATGGCTAAATGACACATCCTGTGGGTATTGTATCATTATAACCACCATAATTCCTCTGCTGCAGGTGTAAACATTAGTTTAGGAGGTCCACTTAGGCCTTCTCACCCACCTTGTGCTGAACCCCTTCCTGTGACTCTGGCAATATCCAGTGTATGGGAAATGTGCGCCACACTTCACTTCATCTTATTTATGCAAATTCACCAAGACATAGGTCCAACGCATGTACAGAAGAGGTGATTCAAACATAGGAAATGCACTTGGATGCTTTTTTCAGAGCAGGCCAAAAGCTGCTGGTCAGTGGAACATTGCTCCCTTGCACTGGTGGTCAGCAAATTCAAAAGGAACCCCAGAAAACAAAATCCTTAAAGTTTGGAATTTTCTGCCAAATAATTTTAAATCAATGAAAACACTTCAGATTTCTTTCTTTACTTTGTTTGGATCATCTTATGCGTGTGAGCAGCAGTTTGTTTTCACCTTTGAATGATGTCAAATCTGACACCTGAAACAGGCTAAGGCTAGGGTCACATATGCGTTGAAGTCTCCTACGGAGACTCCGACAGAGATTCTGCTGAAAATCGTCGGAAAGAAAAGTCCTGCACAGAGGACACATTATACTACACATTATAGTCTATGGGGTCCTGGATAACTGCTGTTTTAGTGGATGGGATGAGCCCGGCGCAAGTGTGAACCTAGCCTAACAGATGTATGAGTCTAGGTTAGACAATTTATCAGCATACATACAACAGCAAAAATCACATTAAAGGGGTATTCCCATGAACATAATCATATCTATATTTGTAGATAATTAAAAGTTAAACATTTTTGCAAATATAAGTAGTTAAAAATTCTGCAGAGTTTTAAAGATTTTCTCTCAATATCTTAGTGGTGATAGTCTGCTGTCTTGATCGGTTGCCAATGGATACGACCATGGATGCAGAAACTTTTTATGGTCTGGGACTTGCCAGGAATCCAGCCATGATTTTCTTATTGTAGCTGGGTTATCAGGCAGGGACACTACATGTATCAGAAGATATCCCGGCCACAATAAGGAAATAATAGCTGATTTTCTGACATTAGAAAGTTCCTGCATTCATGGTCGTATCCACTGGCAACCGATCCACTGGCGGCCTACTAACGTGACTACGGTCATACGAATGGGGCCTTATTGTGTTTTTCTTTTAACACAAAAGATGCTAATGTATGAGTTGTTTTTTTCTAAAATAAAACCTCAGTATTAAGGTTAAATGGCTGTGTTGTAACAAATTAGCGGGTTTTGGGTTGCAGTTTGGGCATTCGGTCTATAAAAGGTTCGCCTTCACTGGTATAGATCATTGTATTTATTATACATGTGCTGTGACATCATTCTGTGTATTATACCTGCACTATGACATTACTAAAATTATCCCAGTACTGTGAGATTATTCAAATTATTATTCTTGTGTTGTGACATCACTGTGTTTATTATCCTTATACTGTTAGCAGAGGAGTAACTTGAAGCTCTTGGGCCCCAGTGCAAAATCTGTAAAGGGGCCCCTATTAACCTTTAGAGTACTAGTATATTTTATGTGGCAGGAGGACCTTTAGGGTCTATTTAGCTATACCCTGGAATGTAAGATCACTCAATTTATTATCCATGTGTTGTGACATCACTGTCTTCATTACTATACTGTGAAATGACTGAAACTCACAATCAAGTTGGACTACCATACACTACACAGTTGTTATGCTTCATTTGTAGCTGTGGCGGACATAGCCAGTAGAGGGCCCCTGTGCAGAAACAGTATATGGGCCCATTGTTATTCCACATCTTATAATAGAGCACAACCGTTATGTCTCTCTAACAATGTCTTGTAATTTTTAGCCAGGAAATTCAATACCTCAGGCATATATATGAATAGACAGTAGGAAGCTGTTTTAGGGTAACAGTGGCCCCCTAACCTCCTTGGCCTCTGTGCAGTGCACAGGTTGCATCAATGGTATGTACGCCAATGATTTATAGTATAGATCACTGTATTATATCTAAGCTATGAGATAACTATATTTATTATTCCTGTATTGTGATATCAAGCTATTTATTATCACTGTACATCCCTGTGTGTAGTATGTATGATTATGGTATACTTGTATTTATTATACCTGTACTGTGGAAGTTACTAGCAGGTTGGGAAATACCTGCTAGTACCTGTTGTTGCATGGCACTCCTATATTTTTAGGGTAGATCACTTTATTTATTATGCTTGTGTTTTAACATCATTCTGTGCTATGACATCACTATATTTAGTATCCCTGTACTGTGAAATCTCTGTACTTTTTATCCCTGAACTGTGACATCATTGTATGGTGCATGGTACTAGCTTGATGTGTTATTCTATCTGTGCCACTAGGTGGTGCCCTAGTCAAAATCTATTCCCATCCCTAGCTTGGAAGCGGCTGTTGTGCACTGGATGGGTAGTAGGAGGGCTGCTAGTCACTGTTAGTTTAGCAGCCTGTGAGATCATTTCCTGCCCTGGGATCAGAGAAGTATCTGAGGAGAAGTAGCAGATAGAAGTCTTCTCTATACTGGGCAGGCATGTCTTCTAACTCCAGCCTGAGCACTATGCAGAGACTGGTGGAGCAGCTGAAGCTGGAGGCTAGTGTGGAGAGGATCAAGGTAAGTTCTGCTACTTGTTGGACCTTTTATGGCACTTTCTTGTTGTGATCTGGTATTTGTACTGCTTGCCAGCTCCACACTCCCAACAGTGCTGTGCCTTCACCAGGGTACTGCAGTGCCATGATTATTCCTCTGCCTTCTACAGTGCCAGGACTGTCTTAAGCAGACTCTCCCCCATTGTATGATGTCTAGGAGTAGATCATCAAACCCCTATGAAACAAGCTGAGCCCGGTTTGAAGGTGCCAGAGAATGACCATCTTTTGCTTGACTGTTGTTAACCTGTTGAGTCTGGTACGGTCACCTGGCTTACTCAGATAATAGGGAATTGTATTGCGAGCAGTTTTCCATGTACTGCTAGTGTGTTAGGAATAGTCTCATCATAAAGCAGAGCAGTCACTGGCTATACAGTATCTTGTCACCACTTATGTGTGTTATAGGAAAATAAGTAACTTTGTATCCATTATTTATCCATTGTTTATCAGAGTTTCTCCATTATGTCAGTACAATTCTTGTTCATTATTTACTAATAGCCCACAGATCCACTTCCTTGTTAGTGATTCTGACATTTTTTAATGGGTTTTATGATTTCATTCATTTTCTATCCAACCGTATACAATTTAATAGAGTATGTTAAATGACTCTTAATGGGTGTCTGACATGAAACAAGACTGCAAATTCAGCATAATGGACTTTTTGGGAGTATAGAAAGATTATTTAGAGGGGATGAATGACCATTTTATGAAAAGCAGGATTTTGGAATCGAGCATAAATAGATTGTTTGTTTGCCACTTTTTTTTTTTTTGTAGAAACGTGACAGAGCCAATATACTGGCGGTAAAGATGCCTTCCTCTCTTTGACATCCTTAATAAGTGTTTAAGCATATTTTCTATACTATATATCCATCTGGATACCATATCCACTATCAGAACTAATTTCTGAAAAGTGTTGCTACTATTTATATTTTGGTTTCGTGTTTTTTTTTTTTTTTTTTTTTAAATTTTCTGATGTTATTTGATTATTTGGAATTTTATGACAATGACAAACATTTGTAATGGGCTTTTCACTCTCAAGTTACTCAAAGCGAAGGTAGAGTTGTGGAGTAGGGAGTTAGTGACTGTTGTGCAGGTGCTTACCTACAAAACCCACAAGGGTCAGGCTGTGGTTACACTAGCATTGTGTGACCGTTTGGGGACTCCATCCCCCATTCCTCTTTACATATGCAGAGAGAAAAGTCCTGAAAGCATTTGATTTTGGGTGGAAACCCGGCGGACCCCATTATAGTCTAAGGGATCCGCGAGTTTCCTCAGGTAACCTCTTTTTAAGTGGATAAGTTTTCCGTTTTTCAGGTCCCCAAGCGGACTCAAAGAACGGAAACTGAACGCTAGTGTGAACCTAGCGTCAGTTGTTTTATGGGAAGCTGTAAAACATTGGTATGTTATTTTACATGTGGGAGGAAAATGGAGTATTGGGAAAAAATCCATGGAAACACAGGGAGAACATAAAAAAAACTCCATGCAGATGTTGCCCTTGGTCAGATTTGAATCCAGGACCCCAGTGCTGCAAAGCAACAGTGCTAACCACTGAGCCACTGTGTTGCCTGTTTGTGCCCAAGTTTTATTGAAAACACAGCATATCTGGCTCTGGCACATTTTTTCATTAATTTTTCTAATATATTTCTTTATAGGGAAAAATTAAAAATCCCAGATAAAATGCCTGAAAAACTACAGGGGCATTTATGAAGACTGGCGTTTTTCAATGCGTCAACGGAGGAGGTATCTAATTTATGCCTCTTCTTAAATTGGGCACATCCTCTAGATGTCCATGTGCGTAGCCTGAAATCTATGCCAACTCATCGCTAGCATAGATTTCCGTCATGTTTTATGCCAGTAAACTGGGGTAAATGAAGATACATCTGGGTATGTGAACCATCCATCATTATGCTCTCTTTTCAGAATGTGGAAAGGGTGGCATAAAACACCAGTTGAGACAATTTGTGTGTTGGAAGTTTAATGTGGGTTTGAGACATTAATATCAGATTAATACCAGAAACCCACCAAACTGGTGTTCTTAGTAGCTAATACACATAGAATGATTCAAGTGAATGGGAGTTGGTCTGCAGTAACCTGGTTTGTCCACTGCACAGAAAAATAATCTGTCTGCTCCATTCTCTGTGTATTAGCAGTTGACAACAGAGATGATTGATGATCTTTCCTGCGCGTCATCAGCTAGTCAGGCCTGCCTCACAGTTTGAGGAGCACTGCTATAGTGGGATAATTCTGATTACTGCAGCCGATACACCATTCAAGTGAATGGGAGTTGAGTTGTAGTACTCGGGCATTACCTCTACACAGTAGGCAGAACCATCTATATCCAGCTGATTGGTAGGGGTGTCAGTCATCAGAATCCACTGATCAGAAATTGATTTCCTATCAGTTTAAATAATGTAATGTGTCTGTGATGACAGAAGCTATGTAGCATTGTGTATGTATTATTGCTTATGGGTTATTCTGTATGTATTAATGCGTAATCCCTGAGAGAGGAAGGGGGGTGCCCCTGGGCTGACCTCCAGAGCCAGCAGAGACACACAGCAATACAAGGTAAAGAAACAAATTTCTCTTTTCCAGATAATAATTAGTCGTCATCCCCCACCTCAGGGAGTAAGAGGGGTGGGAGGGGGACACCCTGGCAGGGAGGTGTGGCTAAACACAAGGCATAAGCGTAATAGACTATGATACCTTACAATTTATGTCACATCTGTGGAGCCAGTGAATGGAGCTGGGTGTGTCCATCTCAGGTGAAGATTCCCAAGTTCCTAGTACAAGGGCTTTTAAGTATTATTCTGTTTTTATCCCATTTATTTTAAGGCTGTTTGCAATGTTGTGTTATTTTGTCATCTTTTCTTGTATGTATAGCACTGAACCATTTGCGTATTACATTGTTAAATTTAATGTTACTTTGTGCTGCTGTATGAACCCATTACCTTTTTGAGGTGTGTTTGTGTCTGACTGTTGGAGAGATGCCTGTATATGTGAGTGAGGTTTCCACTGAGCCAAATCAGTGGTGGTGGTGGCGTGTAGTTGGGGTGTGTGGACTGTTTTGGGGTGTGATTTACGCTCAATTTGCAGCCTGAGTGAGCTGACCCTGACACCCGCGTTATGTGCTAGAACAGCCTGTACTTGACAGTGTCCTTATATCTGTGTGGTTGGTGTAATTTTAACTCCAGAGTAAAGGGGAGTCCAGTAAAAACATCTTACTCTCAAGTAACATTTTCTTTTACCCAACAGATAAATAGATTAGGGTCACCTGAATCTAATGCCTCTCCTAGGGCAAGCCAGTGTATTCCATTTCTTGCCTGGCCCTGAGTTCTTTTGCAATCACTTCTGCTCAGCACATGCACAGTACATGTGTCTTGGGCTAGGCAAGTATCAAAGCAGTATTATGCCTAGAGTATGAACAGTGGCAAATGAGACAGAACTCAAGGCCAGACACTGCCTTGAATTCTGTCAGAGGGTGGTGCAGAGGGTGGCATAGATGGAAGGAGGCTTGCCTGTTTGGGGCACACCAACGCCCTCTTTGCTTCAAAGAGCTTATATACATATTGACAAAAATGGCAATATCTTGGCAATGGAGGCACTGATTCAAAAGCGAAAAATGCGGTTTGATTCAGGTGACCCTAATGTATCTATATGTGCAACTGGGTTCTGGTGACAACAGGCTGCTGCTTACTTACAGAAACTGCAAGGAGTGGGTGTCAGAGCCAGATCTCCATGCTACTTTAAAGGCCTGCTACACATCCCACACTGCTAGTGAAGAGTTGGTTGTGTTTACCAGTTTTGGACACAAAAACAAAGATGGCCTGTAGTCTGCAGAACTGAGACATGGATTTCAAGTTGAGTATCTGAGTTTTTTTTTTTCTTTGTGCTGTTGGACAATGGCTGGGAGTGTAGGGAGTCGCTAAATCAACACAGGACATGTCTCTCTGCGGGATTATTTGTGAATTTTGTATCATGTTTTCTTCTTATTGCCTCTAAACCACCATATATCTGCAGCGTACTAACAAAAGTCAACAGAAAAGTAAGCAGTGTAATTGACCCTATGATACTCTGTCTGGAGCATCCCTGGTGTTCTCTCCCTGTCGGTGACACAATTCTGTAATTGTGTGCTGTATCCAGCCTGCAGGCTGTGGGGGTGCTGAATAATACATGCTTCTATTTACTAAATGTCTTTCTCCTGTGTTTTTCCAGCTATTGATTCTGCATGCATTGCACACAAAATAGTCTGTCAGCTGGATGGGTTGCTAACCCAGATAATGTAATAATTGGTAATGATAAGGTTTGAGATGAGATTGCCAGTAAGATAATGTCTGCACACTTGATACTCTGCAGAAGTTTTACTGGCTAGAAACAAAACATAAGCGAGATACATAATGGTTCTCTGTGGCCCTTATTCAATGTTATCTTATGCAGGACAAGTAAAAGTATCATAGGCTGGAAACGAAGGTGTCACAGTGTAGCCCTACAGTAAATGCTATTAATACTTACAATGTTCTGGCATACACTAGTGGCCAAAATTGTGGAAACCTTTTGATAAAAGTGCATTATGTTTATAATACCATAAAATTAAATATAATGGAAAAATTTATTTAATGTAATGCAACACACTTTATGAAAGAATTCATAGTAGAACAGCAGTTATAGAGAAGAAAAATTAAACACATTCAAAACTTCTTACCATGTCAGATAAGTACTTTGTTGGGAAATCTTTAGCTTTAATTCCGGCCTTCCAACATCTTCCCATGGTTTGAATCAAATCTTATATTTCTTTAGGTGTCATAATATTAAACCAGTATTGTATTATATCTTCTATTAAGGCTAGATTTACAACTGTTCCTGATCTACCTTCACATTTTTCTGCCCTTTTCGGGTGGAAACCGGGCGGACTCCACTATAGTCTATGGGGTCCGCGGGGTTTCTGCGGGTAACCGCTTTTTTTAAGCGGATTAGGTTTCCGTTGGGGACCGCACAAACGGAAACCCGAACGCAGGTGTGAACCTAGCGTAATTGTGTTTTATTCATTGATTGCTTTTGACTAGCAACTTTCTTTAATCATCTCATTGGATGTTTGATGGGGTTAAGGTCAGGGCTGTATCCTGAAACCACTTTTTGCACAAAGCAGTTACATGACCTTGAGCTGAATACTGTATATATAAATGCATCATGATTTGGAAAAAAAAATCACTTCCAGTAGGCTTCAGTTTGGACTGAAGTATTTATTTATTTTTTTTTTGGCATTTATAGTCCCATTAATTACACAATTGTACTAACACCTTTTGCTGTCATACACCCCTAGATCATAACACTAAGGGTAGATGAACTTGATTTAGTGTGCCATCCAAGCGGGGCTCATGATGCTCCATTTTTGTTCCGATAATTACAGAGCAGGACAGAATCTGCCCATAGGAATGAATGAAGCACAGAAGGGACTCAGATGACACTTGGATGTCATTTGAGTGAGATCCCAGTGCCTTCTGTTAAAAAAAAATCCTCCCCGCCTCAGACTGCACAATCAGTCATGTTCATGAGGCCCAACTGGATGCTTCGTAGTAGCAATAATGCAATCCATATGCAAGTCTTCTCCTGTTGTTCTCCTTATATACAGTGGGGGAAAAAAGTATTTAGTCAGCCACCAATTGTGCAAGTTCTCCCACTTAAAAAGATGAGAGAGGCCTGTAATTGTCATCATAGGTAGACCTCAAGTATGAGAGACAAAATGAGAAAACAAATCCAGAAAATCACGTTGTCTGATTTTTTAAAAAATTTATTTGCAAATTATGGTGGAAAATAAGTATTTGGTCACCTACAAACAAGCAAGATTTCTGCCTCTCACAGACCTGTAACTTCTTCTTTAAGAGGCTCCTCTGTCCTCCACTCATTACCTGTAGTAATGGCGCCTGTTTGAAATTGTTATCAGTATAAAAGACAGCTGTCCACAACCTCAAACAGTCACACTCCAAACTCCACTATGGTGAAGACCAAAGAGCTGTGGAAGGACACCAGAAACAAAATTGTAGACCTGCACCAGGCTGGGAAGACTGAATCTGCAATAGGCAAGCAGCTTGGTGTGAAGAAATCAACTGTGGGAGCAATAATTAGAAAATGGAAGACATACAAGACCACTGATAATCTCCCTCGATCAGGGGCTCCACGCAAGATCTCACCCCGTGGGGTCAAAATGATCGCAAGAACGGTGAGCAAAAATCCCAGAACCACACGGGGGGACCTAGTGAATGACCTGCAGGAAGCTGGGACTAACGTAACAAAATCTACCATCAGTAACACACTACGCCGCCAGGGACTCAGATCCTGCAGTGCCAAACGTGTCCCCCTGCTTAAGCCAGTACATATCCGGGTCCGTCTGAAGTTTGCTAGAGAGCATTTGGATGTTCCAGAAGAGTATTGGGAGAATGTCATATGGTCAGATGAAACCAAAGTAGAAGCGTTTGGTAGAAACACAACTTGTCGTGTTTGGAGGAGAGTGAATGCTGAGTTGCATCCAAAGAACTAAGAGGTTTGCACTCAAAATCTCACGATACATGGCCCCATTCATTCTTTCATGTACACGGATCAGTCGTCCTGGTCCCTCTACAGAGAAACAGCCCCAAAGCATGATGTTGCCACCCCCATGCTTCACAATAGGTATGGTGTTCTTTGGATGCAACTCAGCATTCACTCTCCTCCAAACACGACGAGTTGTGTTTCTACCAAACAGTTCTACTTTGGTTTCATCTGACCATATGACATTCTCCCAATACTGTTCTGGAACATCAAAATGCTCTCTAGCAAATTTCAGATGGGCTCGGATATGTACTGGCTTAAGAAAGGGGACACATCTGGCACTTCAGGATCTGAGTCCCTGGCGGCGTAGTGTGTTACTGATGGTAGCCTTTGTTACGTTAGTCCCAGCTTTCTGCAGGTCATTCACTAGGTCCCCCCGTGTGGTTCTGGGATTTTTGCTCACCATTCTTGGGATCATTTTGACCCCACAGGGTGAGATCTTGTGTGGAGCCCCTGATCGAGGGAGATTATCAGTGGTCTTGTATGTCTTCCATTTTCTAATTATTGCTCCCACAGTTGATTTCTTCACACCAAGCTGCTTGCCTATTGCAGATTCAGTCTTCCCAGCCTGGTGCAGGTCTACAATTTTGTTTCTGGTGTCCTTCCACAGCTCTTTGGTCTTCACCATAGTGGAGTTTGGAGTGAGACTGTTTGAGGTTGTGGAGAGGTGTCTTTTATACTGATAATGTCAAACAGGTGCCATTACTACAGGTAATGAGTGGAGGACAGAGGAGCCTCTTAAAGAAGAAGTTACAGGTCTGTGAGAGGCAGAAATCTTGCTTGTTTGTAGGTGACCAAATACTTATTTTCCACCATAATTTGCAAATAAATTCTTAAAAAATCAGACAATATGATTTTCTGGATTTGTTTTCTCATTTTGTCTCTTAGCTGAGGTCTACATATGATGTCAATTACAGGCCGGCCTCATCTTTTTAAGTGGGAGAACTTGCACAATTGATGGCTGACTAAATACTTTTTTCCCCCACTGTATATATACACACACAATATGATTCAGCAATAATACATACACAAATGGACTTTTTTCATCACAAGAGTCATAAACGGAGGTAGAGAGCCAGGGAATAGTGAAGATCAGACACGTGATGTATAACATCTTCTCCTGTCCTCTATGTTAAGTATGGGATGTCACACAAGCTGGTGATAACCACCAGGGATATGGTCATGCGACTTCATGTGAGACTAACTTGCCCCTCCATCTTTGCTACAGTTTGTACATTAGTAAGTGATAAATTTCACTGCATGTATACAATTTGCACACTGTTTTTGAAGATTAGAAAATTTCTGTGTAGTTTGATTCTGCTGTAATATTTCCTTCTGTCTGCTCACTCTTCTGTTATCTGTTGCTAGAAAAAGAGGGTTGCGTGAGTGAGAGAGTAAGACATGATTGCTGGAGCCAGGTACATAGGCTGCTCCTACTGTTTCCATTAAACAACCCGAGGACATAGGTCTGTTTTAAAATCTGTATAGAGTTTTTTTTTCATCATAAAATCCTTTATTTTTTAACATGGGGTTTGTATAAGTATGACTGGAAGCCAAAGAGAGAAGCATATTTGTGTTACTATTCTATTTTTTCTTTTGTAAAACTCTCCATAGCAATATGTTATAGTATTGTGCTGTACGTCATGCAGGTACAGTACGTCCTGCTTCCCTTCTAAGATATCTATCCTTCTTTATGTGAATCTGGTATTCATATATTATACTGTGCCCACACACCTCACTGTGAAATATTTTGCTTGGGGCTTTTTAAACCAATTAAATAGCATGGTAGAGAATACTGTGAAATTAATGATAATATTACTGGGATGAAAAACAGTTGCCGTTGGCTAAAATATTTCCCATGTGAGAATATAATGAGAAGTATATATTGGATGTACAGTATATAATAAGAAACGTAACTGTTGAGTCACAAGCAGGTAGCCACAAACAATTATTGCAACTGTTTCTGGACACTATAAACACAGCTTTCCTCTCTGGGAAACTATAGGCTGTGAGAGAGCTTAGAACTAGCGCTGGCGGTGTGCCATATATGATGGCTCATGTTTGGGCTTGCTTTCCCACTGATTGGTGCCCTGAGTTAAATTGAGCTTAGTGGGTGAAAATAGAAATACCCAGTTGGTAATAAAGCAATATTGTTATATACAAACTGCTGTGGAATATTGAATTTTGATAAAGAGAAGATCTCCCTAAGAGCAAATTCAGATGACAGTGTGTAATCTGCAGTGTTGCATCTTTAGACTGCTTGGTCTAAGATTACATTTACTAAATATTAGGATTAGTATTATTATCTGCTTTATAATATTTTCTTTACTGTCAAGCTGTTTCTTAGTTACAGTTTTTTTATGGGCAATCAGGATAACAAAACAATATGGTTGCCATTACAACTGCATTCACTGCAGATTTCTAAATGGCGGATCTGTCTGTAGTATTTGCACTTAAATCTTTTCGAAAAGCTGTGGGAACTTTGGAAGGTTTTCTCACAGTGTTTGCAGATATATAAAATATAACCAAGGCTTACAATGTGACGGGGCAAAAGCTGTACACATCTACATGTGTCACAAGAATTCATCACAGTGACGCATGTTGTGTGATAGATTTGGAGCATCTTGCTAGAAGTTAGACTATTTTTCCTTTTTTAAGCTGGCTTTTCATCGACTTACAGTAGACCATTACTTTGGAATAAATTTGGCACATTTTAAAAGTCCCCCCTACTCATAAGCTGATATGCTCACAGTGTACAGAGCTGGAAGCAGGTGGATCCATATGCTGTTTAGTTGCTGTGCTGTACTTTTGCAGAGTTGTAAGCTGGTGAAACCAACCCTTGTGTCTTGCCTTGAAGTAGGTGTGAACTGACTTGGTGTGGCATACCTATTAGGCATCACCCTAAGTACTCAGGATAGGCACTTTATTAGCTCTGGATGGGTATTCTGTGCTAGCTCATTTAATGTAATGTACACACGTGGACAAAATTGTTGGTACCCCTCGTTTAATGAAAGAAAAACCCACAATGGTCACAGAAATAACTTGAATCTGAGTGTTCTTTTTTAAAAAATTCTGTTGAAGCATGGTTGAAAAGCAATGTCTGACTTTCATTTGTTCATTTTTATAGAATTTTTGTATATTATTACTTTTGTCAGATTCAAGTTATTTCTGGGACCATTGTGGGTTTTTCTTTCATTAAACGAGGGGTACCAACAATTTTTTCCACGTGTGTATATGTACATAATGCTGTGTTTTGGTATGGTAGATAATACCTGGTTTTCAGTAAATGTTTGACTGTCATGTATGTTCCTTTAAGACTACTATGTCATCTTGTATATTGTGTTCTCTACTTAGGTGTTTTGGAAAAACGGAACTTTTGTGATGGTCGAGTGTTGTACCACAGGCGGGGTTCATCAGGGGAATACTCAAACTCCATAGTATGACTCTCTGTATCTAGGCGTTATGTAGTGGTGCAGCAACTCTATAATCAGGAGTACTTGTTCAGCACTTTGGCCATTCTGGTCCTGGTGGTGCTACGTACTCCATAGGGCAGCTGATGCATCACAGTTAAAAAGGATTAACTATCTCTGTAAATGCTACCTCAATGCTTCTTCTTAACCACCATCAGCTCTGTTTACTCATAATGACTGTGCTTAAAGAGGGCCTTTCACCATCTCTTCCTATTTGTATCGTTAAATAGAAAACGCTTCACTGTTTTGGTGCAATTTTTCTCTAGCCTGTGCAATTGGTGCTGTTAGTTTCAGCACCCATTATGCTTATTAGGTACTGTACTGTCAGGTGAGTGGTGGTCCTAGGTTGGAGCAGAAGGACAGGGACCACCCACCTGATGATAGAGAGGCTAAATAGCATATTGGGGGCAAAAACTATTAGAAATAGTTGCTCAGGAACAGTGGTGACTAGAGAAAAAAAATTCCAACTGTGCTGTAATCAGTGAGGTGATACCTATTGAGGAGTGCAAACATCTGGAGTTGTTGTGGTGTAGGTCCCCTTAAAGAATTCTGCTTAAGAGACTTTGCTTTAAGACTATTACTTATAAACTTTGCTCGTGCACGAAGTGTAATAACTACTGACTCAAGAAAGGACAGTTTCATCATGAGAGACTTTTGGAAACGTTGCTTTGTGGCATTGTTGAAATGTGTGTTAAGAAAGGTTATCTTCAAAAAGTATGTTCTTCGGCCTACATTAAACACAGCTATATTGCAGTTACTGTATTTTCCTGGGAAAGGACTACCAGGAGAGAGGGTCTCACAGAGCGAGCAATAAACAGTGTATTGAGTTGTGTGTTTCCAGCTCTGTACATTATGCAGAAATCAACTGATCAATGGGGGTCCTATGTGTCCAACCCCAATGATCTCATATCGATGGAGATATCCTGGAGATAAATCATCAATATTAAGTCTTAGACAACCTTTTTAACACGTGACAAAACCTTGCCTAGACACTTTTTGAAGTGTGTCTATCGAGTATCTGTTCTTTTCTGTGCAAATTAGTGATAAATTCCAAATTCCGTCTCACAGACCTTAATAAATATGGACCATTTTCTTATTACAGAGAGGTCTGTAACCGTAAGAAGAAGGCATCCACTTCTTCTAAAGGAAGGTTTGGTAATGCAAGCACTAGTTAGTTAGACTGTAGCTATTTTTATTAACTGTGTAACTATAAGACTAGGTTCACATCTGCATTGGAGTCTCCTCCGCTGCAGATCCCACCTAAAATCAGTGGAGAGAAAAGTCCTGCTTGGAGTACTTTTCTCCTGGTGGAAATCTGACAGACACCCGGCGGTCCCCATTATAGGCTACGGTTTCAGTCTATGGGGTGTCCCTTGGGTAGCCTCTTTTTAAGCGGACAGGCTCTCTGTGCAGGCCCGAACGACAGTGAAGCCTGCGTAAGACTAGAACAGCTGGCCACTAGGGTAAAAGAAGTAGACTTTCTTTTAGAAGTGGTCTTCTTAAGACAACCCCTTTAATGCATTTTTGATGTCTTGGAAGTAAGTTTAGCTATTCGCATTACTTTAGCAGCAGAATAGTATTTGATTATAATTTAATAGCTAGTTTGGGGATTGTGAAAGCTCAGCCTTTCACTGAGTGAATTCCCATCATCTATTTTAACCACATGAAAGCATTTATTCCTGGGCAGTATAATGTTATCTTGTGGGAAACCTGCAGACTTTGGCTGAGGAAGTATAACTATTATCATGATTACAAGAGTATAATACCTTAAAATAGAATCTGTGAAATATGGTAGCTAGATATCATGCAATGAAAGTGCCGTGAATGCTATTTTCTGTTATTTTCTATTTACATGGATCCTGTTGCCATTGTATTTGAAGACATTATGGTTTACTGTAATTTTTAATGTTGTCTACAAAGTGTGGTACTTGGAAGAAATGACCAACTTCTCTTATGTGCGTGATATTTCAAATTTCCACAATTAAAGGGAACCTTTCAGGTGTTTTGTTTTTTTCTTCCTTTTGTTTGACCATAAACTGTTCCTAACGGCATCCAGTAATGACTTTTCCTGTGGTGCCTCTCAGTAAGATTCCTGTTTCTGAAAAGTCTAGTTGCAAGTAGTGTTAAACAAACCCAACGAGTTCAACGAGTTTGGCTGAACTTTGCCCAAAAGTTCGGTTCGCGTACCCGAACTTGGCCCGAACTCGAACCCTGAACTCGGTGATCCAAAAATGGCTGTAAAATGGGGATAGTAAGGGGTAGAGGGCTGCAAAATGGGGGTAATAACAGGGCAAGTGCCCTGCAAAAAATTGGGTAGAGAAAGCAGGGCTGTGGAGTCAGTACGCCAAAGCCCCGACTCCGACTCCGACTCCTCAATTTCCCCTGACTCCGACTCCGACATACATGGCGCATGTTTAAGAGATAACTTAATTTAAGCTTTTTATCATCCTTATGATACAATAATCAAGCTATTTAGGTAGAACATAAAATATATTTATTGGATACAACTTTAGAACACAAAAAACTTTAATAAATTGCAAATATGCAAAACGCTGCAGTAAGTGGTAAAAAAACAGTTTTCAACAAAAACGTTCTGAATAACATTTGTGGAGTCTATGAATTTGTTCTGAGAAAAAGTATCGCCTCCATCAGATCCTCCTTCAAAGATGACCTCAAATCGGATCGAATTATTTTAAGGCTAGAGAACAGCCTCTCTACACTAACTTGGGTTGGTGGCAAAGCGGTGACCACATGGGCAAGATCTCTAACAATCTCGGGGTATAAAGGAATTGCCTCCTGCACAGTCAGTTTTGATGATCGGTTGAAATCTTCTACTTCTTTGAGAGCAAGTGAAAAATTTTGCTGAAATACAGTCAGTTTGTTTGCTATGGGAATGGAATCTTTTTCTCTGCGGCAACGCTTTGCCTGATCCATGTCATCCAAATACTTTTCAAAGTTAAACTCTTCATCTGATGAGGCTGAAGATATGGTGGCAGTAGCACTGGCAAGACCCAATTCCTCTTGCTCTTGGCAGTCCTGTAGCCCACTCATCCTAATTGCTACCTCAGTCAGAGCTTCTTTTCCTTTAGTAATCTGTTGATCATTCAGCAAAATATACGATGACTTGGGTCCACATAAACAGCTGCCAGAAGAATTTTGTTATCTAATAACAAACAGTGTCTCTCTCCTTTTCATTGAAGCAGCAATGCCCTCTGCAATTAAGCCTTGTCTTTGGGACATGCAAAACAGCAAGTTCTTCCACTCCTTTAAGAAAGTTCCAGGAGTTAAATCCTCAGCTTGTAATTTTTTTGTTACTGTGAATGGGTGATGAAGCAGTTCCATTAATTCAGCCACCTGTGTCCATTGACCTTCTGTTAATGTTACCTGAGGGTTGGCCATGTCCACAAGAAAGGGCTTCAGCTCAACTAATCGCTCAATCATTAAATAGGTGCTGCCCCACCGAGTGGCTTGATCTACGATTGCTCCTTTCCCAGCACATCTCTTCAAGATGGAATCAATTTTAGGGGTTCGGGCATCAATAGCCAATTTCCTCACCTTGCCAATCAGAGTTCCAGCATGTCCCTCTTGCAGACTGTCTCTTATTGCCAGCTGCAGTGTGTGCACAGCACAGCGCATGTGATAAATATGAGAGTTTTGAAGCAGCTTCAGCAAGATCTAATTCTAAAGTATCATTTTGCTGTTGTTCTGTAGTAATATCTGTTTGTTCCTCAGTTACAGGAACAGGACTGTGGGCTTCCATCTCAGACATACTGAATCCAAAGTTTTCTTCTAACTGTTCTTCACCTTCCTTATTCTCATTCATCAGTTTAATTGTACTTATCATGTTTGAAGCATTGTCCATTACAATAACAAGAACCTGTTCTTTTTTGAGTTCATAATCTTCCAGAACATTTTCCACTAAGGCCTGGAGAAACTGACTGGTGTGTTGAGCTTTAGTATCCTTTACTGCCAGTGTCTTGGTAACACATTTTTTGTTGTCACAAACAAATCTTACATTTATAGCAAAATAGTTCACTCTGTGACGCGTGCAGGCATCCATTTTAAGATATATTAAGCGTCTCTTGAGAATCTTTTTAAGATGTTCTTTTTGGTTAAGGGCTTCTTCAATCACTAATTTTCTAATACTTTGTCTTTCCAGAGAAACACCAAGTTTGCGGGCCATTTCTCCATTAAGAGCTTTAAAACTTGGTCGAGCAAATAATGATAATGGTACAACGTCCTTCACAACAAGCTCTATGAGCTGTCTTTTAAACACATCTGCTGTCATTGTTACAGTAATTTTGTCACTTAGAAAATATCTTGTTACTGATGTTTGAGACAATCTTTCATCCTCCGTTGCCTGGCGGGAAGTGCTGGGCACTGGTTTCTTGGTGTCACTCTGATCCTTCTCAGTCACAGATTTGAAAACTTCTGGGTGGAAGCAGCTTAAATGTCTTTTTAGATTGGAAGCTCTCGTAGGAGCGTTTTTCTTGCTTCCGGAGTATGCACTGATTTTGACATCACAGCATTTGTTCTCATCTGGGTCACTTATCTTACACTGACACACAAAATATTTTTTATCTTCAGTTAGTGTGAAATGCTCAAATACAGCTGACTTCATAGGAAGCTTCTTAGACATTTTATAATGATATAAATTTGTTTTCAAAATAATTTTGTCCTATAAAAAAAAAAGGTATATTGTAATATCTGAAAGAATAGCGAGTATAACTTTGGATAGAAATAAAACAAACTATGCATAAATCAATAGTACAGCTATTGATATGTCATGATAAATAAAAAGTTTGTAATATATGTTTTATTAGGTCTCTTTACTCTGAACTTTCAGTATCACACTTTTCTCTGGATACAGCTCACTAAGGGCCTGATGTGTGAAAACTGTCTTGGTCTAAGACTTTCTTTGTTACCCATAGCAACCAGTCAGAGCTCACAGCAACCAATCAGAGCTCTGCTTTCATTTCTCCAGAGCACTACATGAAAGGGGAGCTCTGATTGGTTGCTATAGGCAACAAAGAAACTTCTACACCTAGACAGTTTCATACATCAGGCCCTGGGTGTTTTACATCATACTGCTTCACAATCTACAAAGTGAAACTACTAGCAGTGCTAGATAACAAAGCCTTGGCAAGTGGCAACAGCTTCTACACCTATAGTACTTTCTCACATGTGTGTTTCTGTATTTCTAAGTTTGAGATGTTAGAAAACAGTTTCCCCCCTTATATTCTATGTATAGCATATATAAGCCATCTGAGCAGAGCAGCTAACCTCTCCAAACATGAGCTCAGAGGAGAAGCAAACTAACACAAAGCATACAGAGAGAACATGCACTGGACAATTGATTTATGCAGTTTATTGAAAGTTTAGATATACTAAGAAGAAGTACTTGCCTTAAAGGAGTTCTCAGTCTCAGCACAATGATTCACTTGCTGACAAGCAGTCACTCTGTGTCCTCGGGCTGTGGGTGGGTCTCCAGCACAATTACAGATAAAGTCAAGCTTTTCAGTCCTCACAATCACAACACTTGTATCTTTTGCTTACTCCAGATAATGGTGCTAAACCTTATAGGTTCACTCAGAACTCAGTCCCATCATTATATGAGGAATAGAACAGACCTTTACAGGACATTTCATCATTTTCAACATTTCATCATTTTCCCAAATTCTTATGAAAATATATTCAGCACATACTGCATTGTACTACTAACTGTACCAATTTATTATATATTTTGGGAGTCGGAGTCGGTCCATTTTATACCAACTCCGACTCCACCAAAATAGGCACCGACTCCGACTCCACGACTCCGACTCCACAGCCCTGAGAGAAAGTACTTCAAATAATAACATAAAA
Organism: Leptodactylus fallax; assembly: GCA_947044405.1. Taxonomy (NCBI): domain Eukaryota; kingdom Metazoa; phylum Chordata; class Amphibia; order Anura; family Leptodactylidae; genus Leptodactylus; species Leptodactylus fallax. The sequence goes on from CAMRHE010000041.1 coordinate 3,401,206, forward strand.
TTAAAAAATAAAGTAAAGAAATAAATAAATTAAAAAATATATATTAAAAACAAATAAAATAATAATTTTGAAACTGGTGGTAGAGGTCCAGGGGGAGGTGGCAGTGTAAGTGGATGAGGCAGAGGAGGAGGTAGCCAACTTAAACCACTCATTCAGGCATTGGCACAGCCAAGTCCTGTGGGATCCATGCCTGGTCCATCTTAATGAACGTAAGTATGTCCACGTTGGCTGTGTATAGGCGGATCCTCTTGTCGGTGATGACACCCACTGTGGTGCTGAACACATGTTTTGATAGGACACTTGCCGCAGGGCAGGCCAGCACCTCCAAGGCATAGAGAGCAAGATCTGGCCACGTGTCCAATTTACCAACCCAGAAATTGAACGGGGAGGACCCATCGCTCAGTACCAGGAGACGTATCGACAGATACACTGGGGAAAAAAAGTATTTAGTCAGCCACCAATTCTCCAGTGATGGGCAATAAGAGTGTTCGCTGCTGTACACAAGTAGAGAAACAGCCTGGACGTCTTCTTGCCCAGATGTCTGGGAGGCAAGTTGAGCAAATAAGTCATAGGGTCCAGCGGGACCCCCTGCACAAAGAGGGCTTCAGTAAGGAGTTGCACTTCCTTCCAGAAAAAGCGAATGATAGGGCAATCACAGAAAACATGACACACTGAAACCAGTAAGGTCTGACAACGCCAACACGAAGAGGGAATAGTGGGGTTAAGCGTATGGAACAAGGCTGGCGTGTGATACCAATGCATAAGGATTTTGTATTGGATTTCACAAAACGTGATTTCAGGATGAGGATTTGGAAGCTCGGGACCATATGATCTGCCAGTGTCCGGGTGAGACCTGTCTACTTAAAGCTTCCGCCCACATAGTCATGTACTTATGGGTTGGGGGGTTTGTCCCTCAGGAAAGGACAAGAGCCTATATATACTGGATATAAGCCCCTTTGTAGAAGTGCCAGCTCGGCACAGTCTCTCAAAAGCTGTGGGAAGTGAGACCCGCGTGGACCCAAGTTGAGCCTGAGCAAAGTGGGATATTTGTTGGTAATGTAACCACTCCGTGGCCGGCAAGCGTAGGGCCGAGGTGAAGTAATCAAAGGACCTGAGCTCCAGGGTTGATGGGTCGACCAGGTCTGTGATATGAAACAGGCCGAGCTTGCGCTCCAAGGGTGCACCATAGCAGAAGAGTCCTTCCGGGAGGAGTGGGTTATAGAGAAATGAAATCATGGAAGATGAGCGAGAGGCTAAGGCAAATAGCTCAGAGCAAGCAATCCAAAGTGCCCTCGTAAATTTAATAGGCCCCAGTAGGGGGATAGCAAGTCAGGGGGAGGAGCGAGACCACAAAAAAGAATTTGGATGTACAGGGGCCAACCAAAGCTTTTCTATTTCAACCAACTTGGTATAGGCCTGGGAGGCTGCCCAAAACGGAATAACTCGGAGATGGGCTGCCCAGTAATAATGTAGATTGTGTGGGAACGCCAGCCCCCCCTCCCCCTCAGCCTTGCCAGCCAACATCACAGAATGGGGAATACGATGGCGTTTAGCGTTCCATAGAAACTGGGAAAATTGCCTTTTGGAGGGAACGCAGTTCATGTCTCGGAACCACCACTGGGAGTGTTTCAAAATAATAGAGGAGCTTAGGGAGGAGGGTCATCTTGACTGCTGTGATCCGCCCTAGCAGGGAAATGTGAAGGGGACGCCATTTATCCAGGAGAGAGTGTAGTTCGTTAAATAAGCGAGGATAGTTGGCGGAGTATAGGGAAGAGTAGGTCGAAGAGAGCTGGATGCCTAAGTAGCAGAGCGAGCGGTCTCTCCATTGGACGTTGTAGTTAGTTCTAAGTAACTGCAAAATGGGGTCCGAAATGTTAAGGGGGAGGGCCTCTGTCTTTGTAGGATTAACCTTGTAGCCTGATAGGCTACCATAGTCCCTGAGAGTACTTAAGAGATTAGGAAGGGTGGTATGGGGGTTGGTAAGGGTTATAAAAGAGTAGGCGCTGAGTGGCTCAAGTAGTGACATCGCGTAGGTCAGCCCCAGCAAAGACTAGCTGGTGAAGGAGAAAGGTGGAGGGACGGGCTGCCAGACGTTCTGTCAGGGATTGTATCTGGGCCCTCAGGGCCACTTCCCTAGCTAACCTATCTCTTTTAAGCAGAGTAGCCGTGGCTATGCAATGTCCTCTCATCACTGCCTTGTGTGCCTCCCAAAGGTTAGAGGTAGATAGGACTGAACTTACATTGGTACTGAAGTAATCTAGGAGATGTGTGCGGAGGGCTTCCCAGGAGGGGAGGGAGTGCAGCAGTGACTCGTTAAGATGCCAGTGGCAGGGAGTGGGGTGGAGGACAGGGATATCTGAACAGGAGCGTGGTCAGACCACAAGATGGGGCCAATGTCTGCACCAGTCATAAGACGAAGCGTAAGAGTATTACCAAAAAAATATTCTATTCTAGTGTGCGTGCTATGTGGGAGTAGAAAGTGTAAGAGTCGGTGGTAGGGTTGTCAACCCCCCAGAGATCAAATAAGGCTGCAGACCTGATGAGGCGATGAAACTCCCAGGCAAGGCACATCAGAGGGGCACCCAAAGGGATGTCAGCAAGAGACAACCGATCCATCCGCTCAGAGAAGATCATATTAAAATCTCCTCCCAGTAGCAACGCTGCGCCAGAGAAGTCACGCAGCATCCGCGTAAGGAAAGGAATTTGAGAGGAATTAGGAGCATAAATGTTGCAAAGGATTATGGGCTGGCTATGAAGAAGACCTTCCAATATAATGTAACGGCTCTGGGGATCTAAATGGGAAGTTGTAATGGAGATAGGATAGCCACTCCCCCTTCCTACGACTGTCATACACTGAGTAGGCGGTGGGATAATAATGACGGGCAAAGTTAAATGAGCCTGTGTGGTCAAAGTGGGTTTCCTGTAGGAAAGTCACATCCCCTGGAGGGACCGAAGGTCACTGCGCACCACACGCCGTTTGACATTAGAGCCCAGGCCCTTCACATTTAGCGTGATGCACTTAGCCATTAGGGGGGAGTGGGTAAAGTGTGTCAGATGTAGCATAGACAGGTCTCATCCAAAACGCAGTAGCAGGAGAGAGGCTCGGGAAGAGGAGGCTCAGGAGGGCGAACCAACCGGAAGATAACCAAGGTCTCGGGACTCCAAACCTAAAGGAGGAAGAAAAGAGAGGGAGAACAAGAGGGAAAGAGACAAACAGAGGAACAGAGAGCGAAGAACAAAACAGCAAAACATAAATCAAGATCAACATGGACAGGACTAAATCTCCTGACCAGGGGCAGGAAAATTATGTCCAAGGAGGTGAAAACCTGTACACCCAGCGAGACCTACCATAGGGCCTCGCAGCTGGACTAAGCCCCCTAGTAAGGGTTGCTGTAGTGAACCGTCAGTAGACAGTCAACTAGGTCCACCTGTAAGTAAAACAAGTGGTGAGGGTAGACTACGGGAGTAACAATAAAGAGAGTGGAGTTATGACCTGCCCTACCCACTAGGCAGGCAACAGGAAAAGATAGTGGCTATGGGACCAACCAGTATAAGCATAAGACAATAAATGGCACCCCTTAAGGGAGGGGGGGGGAGTTTATACAGTGGGGAAAAAAGTATTTAGTCAGCCACCAATTGTGCAAGTTCTCCCACTTAAAAAGATGAGAGAGGCCTGTAATTGACATCATAGGTAGACCTCAATTATGAGAGACAAAATGAGAAAACATATCTAGAAAATCACATTGTCTTATTTTTTAATAATTTATTTGCAAATTATGGTGGAAAATAAGTATTTGGTCACCTACAAACAAGCAAGATTTCTGGCTCTCACAGACCTGTAATGTCTTCTATAAGAGGCTCCTCTGTCCTCCACTCATTACCTGTAGTAATGGCACCTGTTTGAAATTGTTATCAGTATAAAAGACACCTGTCCACAACCTCAAACAGTCACACTCCGAACTCCACTATGGTGAAGATCAAAGAGCTGTGGAAGGACACCAGAAACAAAATTGTAGACCTGCACCAGTCTGGGAAGACTGAATCTGCAATAGGCAAACAGCTTGGTGTGAAGAAATCAACTGTGGGAGCAATCATTAGAAAATGGAAGACATACAAGACCACTGATAATCTCCCTCGATCAGGGGTTCCACGCAAGATCTCACCTGAAGTTTGCTAGAGAGCATTTGGATGTTCCAGAAGAGTATTGGGAGAATGTCACATGGTGAGATGAAACCAATGTAGAACCGTTTGGTAGAAACACAACTCATCGTGTTTGGAGAAGAGTAAATGCCGAGTTGGATCCAAAGAACACCATACCTATTGTGAAGCATGGGGGTGGCAACATCATGCTTTGGGGCTGTTTCTCTGTAAAGGAACCAGGACGACTGATCCGTGTACATGAAAGAATGAATAGGGCCATGTATCATGAGATTTTAAGTGCAAACCTCCTTCCATCAGCAAGGGCATTGAGGATGAATTGTGGCTGGGTCTTTCAGCATGACAATGATCCCAAGCACACCGCCAGGGCAACGAAGGAGTGGCTTTGTAAGAAGCATTTCAAGGTCCTGGAAAGGCCTAGCCAGTCTCCAGATCTCAACCCCATAGAAAACCTTTGGAGGGAGCTGAAAGTCCATGTTGCCCAGCGACAGCCCCAAAACATCACTGCTCTAGAGGAGATCTGCATGGAGGAATGGGCCAACATACCAGCAACAGTGTGTACCAACCTTGTGAAGACTTACAGAAAACGTTTGACCTCTGTCATTGCCAACAAAGGATATATAACAAAGTATTGAGATGAACTTTAGTTATTGACCAAATACTGATTTTCCACCACAATTTGCAAATAAATTCTTCAAAAATCAGACAATGTGATTTTCTGGATTTTTCTCATTTTGTCTCTCATAGTTGAGATCTACCTATGATGTCAATTACAGGCCTCTCTCATCTTTTTAAGTGGGAGAACTTGCACAATTGGTGGCTGACTAAATACTTTTTTTCCCCACTGTATTTATTTTAAAAAAAAAAAAAAGAGGTGGGGAGAGTAGATCAAAGAGGTGGAGGGTCCACCCGTTGTCTTCGGGAGGTTGTGCCCGGGGGATTATGAGGTCGTCGCCGAGATGTCGGCATGGTCCACAGAGGCGGAGGTGGAGGAGCCACTAGTTCCCAGTCCGGCAGATCCGGGAGAAGGATGTCCAAGGTGTCACAGAACTGTCTCAGGTCCGTTTGTGAACGTAGGGTGGCGGAGCTTCCATTCTGCCGGGCCATGAGGGCAAAAGGAAGTCCCAACGATAAGGTATTTGTCGATCATGTAGAAGCTGGAGCAAGGGGCAGAGATGCCTCCTTTTCTGTAGGGTAATCCAGGAGAGATCTTGGTATAACTGAATCTTAGCACTGTCAAAGTCCTTAAGTTGTCTGGCTTTGGCTAACATAGCTTCCTTTATAGCGAAGTCGTGCGTGCAACAGATGACGTCTCGAGGGGTGGTACCAGTACCCTTAGGGCGCAAATCCCAATGAGCTCGATCAAGCTTGATCTTGTGAGACGGAGGTTCCTGCAGGATGGAGTTGAATATTGCCTCCCAAGTGACATGCAGGTCCTCCGCCTCAGTGGTTTCAGGAAGGCCCTTGACTCTAATGTTGTTGCGCCTGCCTCTGTTACCCAAATCTTCCAAATGGTGTTGCATGTCAGTGATAACTTGGTACTGAGAGGAAACAGAGTCCCGAAGCTGGGAGCCAGAAACTCGGGTCTGATCATGGTCGTCTTCCAAGGTATCAACCCTAGATGCGATATTTTGGAGATCCTTTCTCAGCGTTGAAATTTCCGCATGGATTTCTGCCCAACAGGAGGCTGCTGTGACTTTAGAAACGAGAGAGTGAAAATCATTTCTAGAGGGCAGGTTAACAAGGATTTGGTGCCACTGCGAAGGGACAGGAGAGGCGGGAGGAACACTGCTTTGGTAGCCCCCAGGCGGAGGAGTAGAGGAAGATGACCCGGGAGAGGCCACAGCAAAAGGGGACAGAGAGGGGGTTGCCGCTAAGTCCACATTGTCTCCTCCGGAGGGTGTTGGAGAGGACTGGAGAGGCTGCTGCAGTGGGCTCAGTGAAGTGGGAGCCCCACTCAAAGCCGGAGTAGGGGGCCCCTCTGCTCTTAGATCCGTGGTAGCAGTAGCAGGAGGAGGTTGAGCAGGGCCTCGGGACATCAGGGGCACAGGCAGCCTGGAAATCTGCAGGGAACTCCCTCCCAGCTTGGGGAGAGGACCTGAGGAATATGGCCTCCCTGACATAACCCTACCGGCTGGTGGGGGAGGGGAGGTACCTGCCAGAGAGAGCCGGCCACAAGATGGAGGTGACGGCAGGGCTGCAGCCAGGGTCGTTGAAGCCTCTCCGGATGTGCAGTGCTGCGGCTCTGATGAGTGGTGGGAGGCAGGAACGATGGAGTTTGCCTGGGTCTCCAGTGAGCCCCTCACTGATGCAGTGCCAGAGGAGGTCGGGGCCTGGCAAGATGGTCGCCACGTCGTGGAGACCCGGGAAGAAGAAGGCGCCGGGAGGAGAAAGGCGCTAAGGGTCAGCTCCCCATGGGCGCCAGTAGAAGCAAGGTTGGTCCCTGTTTTGGAGTAGGCAGGGCAGGAGCTCTGGGAGGATGTGTCTGCTCACATCGCGGTTCAGGCTATGCCCTGTAACTTGATTTCTAAGCAACAGAAATCTTAGTGAAGGGCACCATAAGAAAGGTGATTAGTTGCTGGGTTCAGTTTTAGGTAGGAAAAAAAAAACTGACAGGTTCCTTTTTAAGGATATTTTATAACACAAGCTTCTTACGTTTCTAGTAAGTACCATGTTTTGTATCCTGATGGAGTGAGTACACTGTTAAGTTTTTTTTTTGTTTTGGTTTTTTTTTTGTGTTGTAGGTGTCTCAAGCAGCTGCAGAGCTTCAACAGTATTGTATTCAAAATGCCTGCAAAGATGCTCTCTTGGTTGGGATGCCTGCTGGGAGTAATCCATTCCGTGAGCCTAGGTCATGTTCAGTCCTTTGAGGCTGCTACATATGATTGCTAACCGATGTAAGTATGACTTAAAACTGCTTGACAGTAAAGCAGACCTAAGGAGTGTAGAAATGTTAGAGTAGAAGATGACCATTATCAGGGATGTTGCTGTAGGATACGTAGAGGCAGGGGTCATATCCAGGCCCTGGTTCATAAAGCAAGGATTTCCTTTTTTTTTTTTTTTTTTCTTTGTTTTGACAGCGGGCTATACATATGCATGAGCATATAGTTCACTAATATATATATATACAGGTGTATCTCAATAAATTAGAATATCTTTGAAACGTTTATTTCAGTAATTGAATTAAAAAAGTGACCTCCTATATTTTCTAGATTCTTTACACACAGAGTGTTTTATTTCAAGTGTTTTATTTCTGTAAATGTTGATTATGGATTACAGGTAATGAAAACCAAAATCTAAGAAAATTAGAATATTGTAAAAAGTTCAGTACTGTAAATTCAGTGTGTCACCTGCCAAGGTTTCCTAAGCCTTTAAATGGTCCCTCAGTCTGGTTCAGTAGGACACACAATCACGGAAGATGCTGATTATGAATTGTATTACTGAATTACTGAAATGAATGAATGTTTCAAAGATATTCTAATTTATTGAGATGCGCCTGTTCTACACTGTTCCAAATTATTATGCAAATAATATTTTCTCATATTTTCCAAAATTACCTATATGAATTGCAGTCATTGTAATTTTCCAGTCATCAACTATTCGAGTATAATTGAAAGGTTTTTGAACAAACTGCCTATGATAACAGTATATTTAAAAAAAAAAAATAAACACTCAAAATGCATGTTTTAAATTATTATGCACAGCAGAATTTGCAACCTTTTCATTTTTATTAAGAACAAAAAAATGGTCATTGTGAAATTATAAGCATTAGCAGGTTATTACAAACTGAAATCAAACAGTTTTCAAGCCAAAACTTTATTCTAGGTGATGTTACATTTGCACATAGGACCCCTTGTTCGGAAGAAGCTTCTGAACTCTCTCGTCCATAGAATTTGTCAGTTGTTTGATGGTTTCTGCTTCAATTGTTTTGCATGAGGACAGAACACCCTCCCAGAGCTGTTGCTTAGATGTGAACTGCCTCCTGCCATCATAGACACTCCTTTTGATGATGCTCCAGAGGTTCTCAATGGGGTTGAGGCCAGGGGAGCATGGGGGCCACACCATAAGTTTGTCCCTTTTTATGCCCATAGCAGCCAGAGATGCAGATGTGTTATTTGCAGCATGAGACGGTGCATTATCATGCATGAAAATGATCTTTCTGCGGAATGCATGGTTCTTCTTCTTGAACCATGGCAGGAAGTGCTGTTTGAGAAACTCCACATACATTATGGAGTTCATCTTTACCCCTTCAGGGATCCTAAAGGGGCCGACAATCTCTCTCCCCATGATTCCAGCCCAAAACATTACTCCACCTCCTCCTTGTTGGTGCAGTAGCCGTGTTTGCATGGGGTGTCCATCAACAAGCCATCCTCCACTCCATCCATCTGGACCATCGAGCGTTGCACGGCACTTATCGGTGAACAAAACAGTTTTGAAGTCAGTCTTCATATATTGTTTGGCCCACTGGAGCCGTTTCTGCTTGTGTGCAGTGGATAGAGGAGGTCGACAGGATGGCTTACGCACAGCTGCAAACCTCTGAAGGACCCTGCATCTTGTTGTTCGGGGGGACGTTGGAGGCACCAGCAGCTTCAAAAACTTGTCTGCTGCTATGACAAGGCATTTTTGAAGCTGCTCTTTTAACCTGACGTAATTGCCTGTTGGAAAGAGTCCTCAATTTTCCCTTATCAGCACGCACACGTGTGTGCTGTGAATCAGCTACATACTTCTTGATTGTGCGATGATCACGATGAAGTGTCTTGGCAATGTTGATTGTAGTCATGCCTTGACCTAAACACTCCACAATTTGTTGCTTCTCAGCAGCCGAAACATCCTTTTTCTTTCCCATTTTGGCTGAAAATGTAGGCTGCTTAATAATGTGGGACAGCCTTCTTAAGTAGTCTTGCCTTTAATTGGACACACCTGCCAAACTAATTAGCACAAGTGTCTGCAATTGCTTTCAGTGATATAAAGAGCCCTGATACACATAACCATCAATGAGTTGAACTGACAAACAAAAAAAATTCTTACCTTATCACTCCTAAACACTTTTTGCATAATAATTTGGAACACAGTGTATGTATGTATGTATATATATATATATATATATATATATATATATATATATATATGTCCACAGTGGTCGTATATAACTAAAGAACCCCTTTCAGCTGTGCATGACTATGTAACTGTAGAAGCAAACATTTGAATTTCCCTTTTTAATTTTTTTCCATTGTTTTTACTTCTAGGTATGTATCACTTGAAGCTTGAAGATCAGGAATATATACAGCCTGTCTTTCCCGTACCATTCCAAATGTGGCCAAATCCTTGACTTTTCAAATATTTATTAGCCCCTTTCCACAGTTTACCTTTCAGTTCTTCTGTATAATTTTCTTTATAAACAACAGCAAAAAAATGTTGCTATGTAAATGTAGTAGTTTAGCAATGTCACAGATAAGTCAGATCTTAAGACACCTCTACCCATTTCCACAGAGATTTATTGCGAACTTTTTCTATTTAAAGTACGAGTATTTTTCTGGGCAGGTATAATTGTTTCACCTACATTAATACTGACTCACGAAACCTCACATATACTCTGTCCTCTGAAATATACCTTTTTATAACTTTAAAATAAATATTGAACTTTTACTTGCACAACGTAATTTTCTCTAAATTTCACAGTTTGTACATTGCAAACGTTTTCCTCATTCTTTATTTTAATGGTATGTCCATTGCAGAATATCCACAGTAATGAAAACTGCACTAAATCATACATTTTCTGTTGCAGATCTCATACATAATTGCCATGGATTTGTCACAGATTTAGTCTATGCAATGCATATATTGACATGCTGCAGATTTAATAACCACACTACAGATTTTCTTTCACAGCTTTACAATATTTGTTACATCTGATCCACTTTGCTGCTACTGTATACATTGCAGATTTTTCACCTGCAGTTCCATGGTAGGAAATCTTGCAGTGTATACGTTCCATGTGGACATACCCTTAAAGGTCTGTAATTGTTTGACTGTAAAACAGTATTTGGGGAACCGTATTTATTGAAAAGTTAAATTTAATGAAATCTTACTGCCATTTTTACTGTCACTAACAACAAATTTGTCATTTTTATCAGTAAAAGAGGGGAGTTTCATGCCAACCCCACTTATTAAATTCCCAACAATTTTTGTTGAATAAGGCTAGGTTCACATCTGCGCTAGAGTCTCTGTTGGAGACTCCACCACAGAAACCGCCAAAAATTGGTGGAGGGATAAGTCCACCGGTTTCAGTATAAAAGCGGCAGAAATCTGACGGACATCTGTCGGACCCCATTATAGTCTGTGAGGTCTTCAGGTAACCGCCGTTTCAGTGGTCTGGCTTCCATCGTTAGTCAAAAGAAAGGATTGGTCTTGTTGTCTCTAACCACGGTTCATCTTTCATTCGACAGTGAATAAATGACATAAGAGGTGTTTGGCAGTTGCTTATCCTTGTCTCTGAGGAAATGAACATGCACACAGCTTATCCATCTGACACCTATCTGAAAGATATGGCCAGCTGTGATGATTCTGCCTCTCGCTCTGCTGCCTGCCGTTCTTGTTCTTGTTCTACAGCTTCCAGAAAATGGCACAACACCTGCAGGTATGTGTTTGGGTCACTGGTGCCTACTTTCTGTAGGGCCATTTGCCAGTATGAAACCGTTCCCATAGCAAGGCTGGGATTACTGGTCCCTCCTGGTGAAGTAATCCTTGGGACCGGGCTGCTTGCCGCACTTCCTGGCCTAGCCCCAAAGTCAGGACTCTGCTCGATTCTCTGCATGGCTGTGGCTGCCTCCATTTCAGCCATACGCTCAGGATCTCCAAAAGCCTGGTTCTGCAGTTCTTGAGCTCTGCTTCGGAGCCCACTAGCCATCCACTGGTATTTGCCAAATAAAAGATAGGATAGAATACAAAGAGTAAGGGAGGGAACAGCACTGTATCAAACTTTCACTGTATCTTAATGCTTGCTTTAATACCGAGATTATCTCATAGGATTACCATAATCCCCAGCATGTGAGTGATATAGGTCACCAACACACGCCGTTTATCCTAAGATCCCACTGCTGCCACCAATGTGAAAGATCCTCCGTGCGCCAACACCGCTGTGGCCACACCCTGAGTCCTCTTTCATATAAAAACCACACTCACCGCCAGTGAGTGCCGGGTTCACCAGATAAATATAAGACAAGCCTTCTAAATTTTATATATTTATTAACCCCTAAATGGGTCGGTATTAAAATCTAACATATACAGATCAGAACAGATATGCAGACATATGCAAGCATTAACAGTTACTAGTTGCAAGATACAGTACAAATAAAATAAAAGGGATTAAAGGTGAAATGATTACTTTACCACACATGTCCTTGCTGTGGTTCTATAGTCCAACACTCACACATGCATGTGTGAGTCACCAGTGGAGGCTTTTCAGCACGTGGCATCAACAACAGTAATCCAGCCTGCATGCTCTCATAACAGTCTCTCAGCATTAGTCCAATAGTCTCTCTCAGTCTCTTGTAGGCTCATCATCGTCAGCAGCAGCATTCCAACCTGCCTGCTCATAGTAGCATCTCAGTCAAAGTCTGTATTGGTCTCAGCCCAAAACTCCATAGCATAATCTCCATAGCATAATCTCCTCCCACAGACCTCTTACCTCATCTTTTATACCCTTTATGCCACCTCCCAGAATGAGGTCACCGGCGACAGTACGTCTGATGAGTTAATTCAATCAAATCCAGATCTTTTGTATAGAGCTGAGACAAAGTGAATTGATACACTGTTATCAGTCATATCTGATCAACAGCCCAGGCTTGAACAATGCACTATTGTTTGATCAGCCAGGGCTGTATAGGAATACAATGGAGCCCTATTGTTCCAGCCTGGCCAATACTGCCAATATGCACCTAGGCTTATAGCTGCGCACAGTATGCAAGCAAGCAAGAAGGGAGATCCTATACCCAGAGACCAAAATACAGCTGTGTTATGGCCATATTTAGGCAGAATCATCACACCAGCCCTTCCTGCAATCAGGAGTAATGTGGATTGGGCTACTTATGTGAGGTCATGTGCAGTTTTTGCAACCCCATATTTGCCCTAAGGAGCAACTATGTTGTAAATGTTATGATGGTCAAAAGACAGTTTGCAAGTCTTCTCCCCATAGATAACAGTGGAAGATTCATTGCATTTATACAGCAATTTGCATTCAGCATTAAAGAGGTTGTCCAGACTAAAATATTATATTTTAATTAGGGCGATGTGGTGAAAAAAAAACCAAAAAAACCATACTCGCCTGTCCCTGGTACTCCGGTGTTCTTCCAGCGCGGCCTGGTTCTTCTGCTCGGCTGTCTTCTTGCAGTGGAATTGCTCGCTGTTGTGATGTCCCGGGTCCCTTACTTAGGCCGCTGATTGGCCTCAGCGGTCACTTGCGGTGGAGACTTCTGCTGGAAGACAACAACGGAGCTGCAGGACCGAAGCTCTCTGGGAGTCATCGGGGACAGGTATGTTTTGTTTTTTTCACATTCCCTGGCCTAATTTAAAAAAATAAAATTTTAGCTGGACAACCCCTTTAAGTCACTGTTTAGCCTAGCCTCACTCTGCAGATATTATGGCCAATATTAGGGTTGTGACTAAGGTATGTACTGTCTGGACCTTAGATGAGCACAATCTGAAAACTACATGTTTTGCTACAGCATGAAGCAAACTTATAGACAAGTTAATAGTAGTATAATGTTGTACCGTGTTAGCCATTGAAAGTAGTGGAAGAGTGAAGAAATCAGGCGATACCTTTTAGAGGCTAACTGAGTATATTTATAAGTAAGCTTTCAGGAGTACTAGCTAGCTCCCTTCATCAGACATGGTGTGATACAAGAACTGAAAATTCACAGATTTTTATACACATGGTTTTCAAAGCATTTTAGATTCTTTAAAAAAAATGCAATCTAAGTAGAGAAGTTATTTACAACAGGTCAAAAAAACAGTCTGGAAACTTGTGGTGTGTGACGGAGGGATTAGTAATTCTTGCTGTTATCTGTTTGCTATCAGGAGGTGATTTGTGTCCCTCACAGGTCATACATAGTGTGATTTGAAGCTGGCATGAATATTGAGTTCAGTTCATGGTTCATGCATAGTGTGACATGAAGCTGGCATGAATATTAAGTCCAAATTGCAGAGTTTGAAATTTTTGCATAAATTTATACTCCCATTCTTTTCTTTTCTCCTGCGTCTTAAAATGTCCCATTAAAACCACAACCCGCAAATCTTCAATAGAGTGGTTTTCTCCGGAGAAATGTGCGGACACTGGGAGATCTGTTCTGCTGTTATTAATATTGGATCTGTGTGAGTTCATTCGTTGACTGAGTCTCTGCCCTGTTTCCCCCACATAGAGGCCTGTGGTGGGACATTGCACACACATTATGAGGTATACCACATTGGAAGACCTGCAGGAAAATGTCCCCCTAATTCTGTGCACCTGTTGTGACTGTGGGATAGGTACACTGTCAGTGGTGTGGATGTGCTTGCAGGTCATGCACCTTTTATGTAGGCAAGGTGAGGTGCCATTTTCAGTTGGGGCCTTCAGGGCACTCCGGACGATAATACGCCTCAGGTTTGGTGGTTGTCGAAAGGAAAGGAGAGGGGGGACTGGAAATATGTCCTTGAGCCTGTTGTCCCTATGTAGCACAGGTTGGAGCTCCTTGGCAATCCTTCGTAGGATCTCCAGCTGTGGGTTGTAGGTGACTACTAGGGGCACTCGGGCATCTTTCTGGGTCTCTCTATATGTGAGCAGACTGTCTCTGTTAATGGCTGCCGCTTTGTTCAATTGGTTGTCTGTTACTTTTGATTTGTATCCCAGTCTGAGAAATTTCATCCTCAGATCTAGGAGGTGCTTGTCCAGGTCTGTTTTGTCGGAGCAAATACGATTGCATCGTATAGCCTGGCTGTAGATTATAGATTGTCTTGTGTGCTTGGGGTGGAAGCTGTCGTTTCTCAGGTAGGCCGTTCTGTCTGTGGGTTTGTGGTATATCGATGTGAGTAGCCGGTGGTCTTTAATGTATATTGTGGTATCCAGAAAGTGAATTTCACTCCCTGAATAGCTAAGTTTAAGGTTGATGGTCGGGTGAAAGTCATTGAAGTCATTATGGAATTGAAGTAGGGCCTCCTCACCTGCAGTCCAGATGACAAGGATATCATCGATATAACGAAGGTAAATCATAGGTTTCGTGGCGCATGTTGATAAATATGTTCCTTCCATTTCTGCCATAAAGAGATTTGCATATTGGGGTGCACATCTGGTCCCCATTGAAGTTCCCATTCGCTGTAGATATAGATCCTCTCCAAAGGTAAAATAGTTGTGGCTAAGGATGAATTGTATGAGCTGCGTTACTGGTTCTGTTGGGAGGTTTTGTTTTGCCAGGTGTACCCGACATGCTGCAACTCCATCCTTGTGGGGAATGTTGGTGTACAGGGATTCCACATCCATGGTGGCCAAAATGGTACCCTCAGGTAGAGGGCCCAGGGCATTCAGTTTGTTAAGAAGATCAGTGGTGTCCTGGATATAGCTTGGAGTATCCCTGACAAGGGGTTTTAGGAGATTTTCCACCCAACCTGAGATGTTTTCTGTCAGTGTCCCAATGCCAGAAATGATAGGTCTCCCAGGGTTGCCATCTTTGTGTATCTTTGGGAGCATATAGAAGCAGCCCGGTCTGGGATCTTGTGGGATAAGTCCTTTTACCTGATTCTGGATCTGGACTGGAAACTTCTTGATCATACTCTTTAGTTCTTTCATATAGGCCTCTGTGGGATCACTTCCAAGTTTGGAGTAATGGATGGGATTTGACAGTTGCCTGTTTGCTTCCTGGATATAGTCTGAGGTGTTCATTATGACTATTGCGCCCCCTTTGTCAGCCGGTTTTATTATTATATCCTGATTTTCTTTCAGTGAAGTAATAGCCTTCTGTTCCTGCAGGGTTAGGTTATGCGCCTGTTTCTTTTGTTTCTCCAGGATTTCTGATTTTACTTTGCTTCTGAAACAGTCAATATATTTATCCAGTGCTGCATTAGCTCCAGGGCGTGGGGTCCAGGTAGATTTTTTGGTAGGATTCCTTATGGGCTGTTCCATCTCAGAATCACTGCTGTATGGAAAGTCTTTGTCATAAAAATATTCCCTTAATCTCATTTTTCTGAAAAACTCCTCCATATCATTGCAGAGTTGGATATGGTCAGTGTGTGCCGAGGGGCAGAAGGAGAGACCTTTGGACAAGTTATTCCTCCTATTATTCCTAAGCCAAAATTCATCCTTCAGACAAATTTATGTCTTTTTATTTTTAAGTAGTAATAATTTTGCTGCACACAGCCCCTTACCACTTCTCACCATGCTTCTATTTTGTCTGTGCTTGATCCACCATCCTCCCCTATTTATTCTTATCAGTCGTAATATTTTTGCTGAACATCATCAGTAAAAATATTTGATAAAAATAGTAAGCACTGACAATGGCGAACTATTATCCACTTATGAAGAAGGATCACACTGCAAAACGTAATACTTTCTATTCTCTTATATAAGGAGATCCTGCACATTCAGCAAATGCTGAAGCTGGTGGCCAAACTGGTCTCATAAATGCTCGATTGGTATTAAATCTCCTATTGAAAATGCCGTGACACCAAATTTCCACACAAGTGTCCTCTGTATCTGGATGGTGGACAAGGAAACTGTGGGATCTGTTTGCACATGATTGACCAAACAGTTTCCTCTGCTGGTGGACTGTCTGGGCCTTCCGGAGCTTATGTGCCATGTGTGTGTGCTGTCATGAAACCACTGCTCCCAACATTTCCTAACAGCTAGGTCAGAACGACGTACAGTATATGGCAGGCATTTAATTGAAAAGACCATCTTGCTTCTCTCAGTCCAATGATACGCACCCTCCTAAAGTCTGTCAACTAGGCAAAATGTCTGAGTTTGTTGTAGAGCCATTTCTAGCAGTCAGCGATCTCTCACCAAGAGGTACACTGCCCAAAAATAGCCTCTAAGAAGCATTTCATAGGGCAGCAGGGGAAGCACTTTATACCTTCTTGTGGCAAGACCCTATGTTTATTTAGACCACACATATATTCTTTATATACCTGAGACATAACGGCGTGAGTTTTGCACCATCTGGATTGGACAACATATATATACTGTGTGTGTTTTTTTCTGAAAAGACCCCAGAGTATAATAATAGCACCGAAATGGAGGGCCGAACTTCATGAACATTCATTGGAACAAATTTCGAGGGGTTCGCCTGAAGCAGGTTGAGGATCTTTGCAGCATTTTATACTGTTTGGTGCCACTGTAGAGCATTATACTGTTGGGCCCTCTGGGGATCATATTATATTGTGTGTGGCCACTGTGGAGCATTATACTGGGGGGCACTTTGGGGAGACTATTATACTGTGTGGGGCTGCTGGAGAGTATATTATACTGTGTGGGGACACTGGAGCATTATATTGGGGGGGGCAGTGTGAGGATCCTATTAGACTGTGAGACTTATTCGTATGCACTGTGGAGAGCCTTTTATACTTTGTGGGGCTGCTGGGGAGTATAATATACTGCGTGGGGACACTGTTGAGCATCATACTGGGGTTGGTGTGGGCTCTGGGGAGCATATTATACTGTGTTGGGGCTCTGGGGAGTATATTATACTGTGTGGAGCATTATATACTATATGTGGGCTCAAGGGAGCATTTTAAACTGTGTGGGTCCACTGTGGAGCATTATATACCATGTGAAGCCACTATGGTGGGGTTATGGGGAGCATTTTATACTGTGTGGGACCGCTGTGGAGCATTATACTGTGTGTGTGGGGGGGGGGGGGTCAAAATTACTGCTGGCAACCCTGTGTGCTATGCCTGCATCACAGCTCCCTCACTAAAATTTTGCGAATGCGTGGGGTGCTCCATGGCAGTATCATTCCTCATACAGTAGTATGCATGAACCGGCCATAGAGCTATTGGGGCATGGACAGTACTATAGGCAATGACAATACAGGGAAAATACTCCGTATATGCCGGATAGTCTCCATATATGCAAGATTTCAGTGATGGAGCCATGGTGTAGGCTATTCGCAGGAAACTGTTGGGTGTGCCCCCAGAACAAGTTCCTCTGATGGGTCCTAGGCACTTCAGTCTGACACTGATAGCAGAGAATAATTTGTGTGTGGCTGATGACAGTAATAGCATATGAACTCGATATTTATACTGCTACTGTAGAAACAATTTTTATCATAAATGAGTAATTACAAGGACATAGGGAGGTGTCAGAGTAGGGAAGTCATGCTGGCAAATGGTCAGGGCTGGGGGTAACTACCTCCATAGCAATATTCCTCATAAGACTTCATACACAACACTGTTTGCATTTTCAGCTCGTAGTGGTGCACAGTATTAAACCATAAGAAACACTACACACATGGACAAAATTGTTGGTACTCCTCGATTAATGAAAGAAAAACTCACAATGGTCACAGAAATAACTTGAATCTGACAAAACTGGAATTTGCCAAACTACATGTTGACAAGCCGCAAAACTTCTGAGAGAATGTCCTATGAACAGATGACACAAAAATCAAAATTTTTGGCAAGGCACATCAGCTCTATGTTCACAGACAGAAAAATGAAGCATATCTTGAAAATACACTGTCCCTTCTGTGAAACATGGAGGAGGCTCTGTTATGTTCTGGGGCTGCTTTGCCTCATCTTGAATCTGTGCAGGGTACAATGAAATCTCAAGACTATGAAGGGATTCTAAAGAGAAATGTGCTGCCCAGTGTCAGAAAGCTTGGTCTCAGTCGCAGGTCATGGGTCTTGCAACAGGATAATGACCCAAAACACACAGCTAAAAACGCCCAAGAATGGCTAAGAGGAAAACATTGGACTATTCTGAAGTGGCCTTTTATGAGCCCTGACCTAAATCCTATTGAGCATCTTTGGAAGGAGCTGAAACATGCCGTCTGGAAAAGGCACCCTCCAAACCCGAGAGAACTGGAGCAGTATGTTCATGAGGAGTGGGCCAAAATACCTGTGGAGAGGTGCAGAAGTCTCATTGACAGTTACAGGAATCGTTTGATTGCAGTGATTGCCTCAAAAGTTTGTGCAACAAAATATTAAGTTAAGGGAACCATCATTTCTGTCCAGGCCTGTTTCATGAGTTTTCTTTTTTAAAAAATTCTGTTGAAGCATGGTTGAAAAGCAATGTCTGACTTTCATTTGTTCATTTTCATAGAATTTTTATATATTATTACTTTTGTCAGATTCAAGTTATTTCTGTGACCATTGTGGGTTTTTATTTCATTAAACGAGGGGTACCAAAAATTTTGTCCACGTATGTATATTGCAGGCAAAGATGCTTTGTACTGCGTGTTATATTTCAGGTTATATTCACCACTAGAAGAATTAAGTAATGCTTTTAGGAGAGAGTAAGGTCCAAGAAGGCATCCGAAGTAGCATGTTGCGATTTCCATTATGTGGATACTGCATAGTAAAATTTTATGTATATCACTGTACCACTGTATTTTGGGATATGTGTGTTTTACAACCCAAATTCAAGTCTGTGCGTGAGTGTGTGACAATATTCCTTCTAGAGATACACTCGCAACAGAAAATGACCACATAACTTTAAAAAACAGATCCAAAACTCTAATTTGGGATTCAAAGGCAAGTAAAGTTTTTTTTTTTTTTTTGTTAAAATGGCAGATGCTATGTTTTGGGTTAAAAGCACCACTGTGGGTCAATGAAGTCAAAACCTATGTCCTCTATTGCCAGTGGTGTAGTAATACCTATCTAGACCATTTCCAGCAGTACATAGAAGAAATGGAAATTTGAAAATGATCACTCAAATTCAAATTCCTCTTCATGTTCCCAAGTAAGAACTGGCTCACACACTTTTCAATGATCTGAAACTCCTAAGACCAACCCTAGGGCCGAAAAAAACGCTTGTGTTTTTGAAAATCGGAGCATGTCAATTATACCTACGGAAATGCTGGCGTTTTTCGTATAGTTATAATAAAGGCAAGAAAAAAACTGCAATGTGTTCCCGCCGTGGTTTTTCCCGCAGCTTGTTTTTTTTTTTTTTTTTTTGCTGTGTCTTGCTAGATGGGGCTTAGCCTTAGGTACTTATGGAAAAGTGCCAACTGAAGTTTCTCTCCTTTAAAACTATCCTCCACGTGGGTTGTAGCCTCTGGTAGAAGAATCAGTGATCTGCAAGTTGTTTTCTTTAAAAATCAGTATTTCAACATACTGTTTGATTTTCGGCGTTTGAGAGATGTACAAGGTCCGTTTCCTAAAGTGCATTATTATGATTATTTTTCAAAGCCCCCAGAATTCTGAAGAGGAGACTTTGCACCTTCTTGATATAAAAAGAGCCACCTGCACCAATCCGCAAAGAACTAACAGTCTGCGAGTTTCTGACAAGATTGTTCATCCAGTTATTCCGTCCTAGGAAAGGTCAGTTGGCTGTCTAGGCCTCACTGGCGAGATGGATCCATGTTCATGCTCACTCAACAAGGTCCACTGCCGATTCCAGGGCAGATTTTGCTGAAGTTATACTGTAATACATGTCAAGCTTTTTCCTGGGCCTCTGCCAAGACTGTTATAGGAAGACATCACAGAGAGAGTTTTGGCCCTCAGCCTCTAATAAGGAAATGTCTCAAAACCCCTACCCTTTTTTTTTCTTCTTAAATTACTGGGTGCTGTCAAGGACAAAGAGGAAGAGTGAACTTTATCTACCTGAAAACTCATTTTCTTCAATCCCAAGGCAGCACTATTCTTTCCACTCCCATTACATTTTGTGAGCTGTACTTGGCTTGTTTATTTTACACTGCCTTGAAGGGTGGCTTATATAGGGATTGTATTGGAAGAGTGAAGAAATCAGGCGATACTTTTTTTAGAGGCTAACTGAGTATATTTGATAGTAAGCTTTCAAGAGTCTAGCTCTCTTCTTCAGACATACAAGAAACTGAAAATTCACACAGTCTTTATACACACAAGATCTGGATCTTCAAAGGGTCTTAGAATCTTTAAACATAACAAAATGCAATATAAGTAGAGAAGTTATTTACAACAGGTCAGGAAATAAACAATCTGGAAACTTGGGCATGATGGAGGGATCAGTAATTCTTGCTGTTATCTGTTTGCAATGAGGTGGTGATTTGTGACCCTCACAGTTCATACATAGTGTGACATGAAACTGGCATGAATATTAAGTCCAAATTGCAGAGTTTGAAATTTTTGCATTAACTTATATTCCCATTCCTTTCTCTCTCTCTCTCTCTCTCTCTCTCTCTCTCTCCCTCTCCGTCTTAAAATGTCCCATTAAAACCACAACCCGCAAATCTTCAATAGAGTGGTCTTCTCCAGAGAAATGTGCGGCCACTGGGAGATCTGTTTTGCTGTTATTAACGGTGGATCTGTGTGAGTTCATGCGCTGACTAAGTCTCTTCCCTGTTTCCCCCACATAGAGGCCTGTGGAGGGACATTACACACACATTATGAGATACACCACATTGGAAGACCTGCAGGAAAATGTCCCCCTAATTCTGTGCACCTATTGTGATTGTGGGACAGGTACACTGTCAGCGGTGTGGATGTGCCTGCAGGTCTTGCACCTGTTTTGCACCTCACCTTGCCTGTAAAGCAGGCACAAGACCTGCAGGCACAACCACACCGCTGACAGGGTACCTGTCCCACAATCACAACAGGTGTACAGAAAGCTTGAAAGCTTACTATCAAATATACTCAGTTAGCCTCTAAAAGGTATCGCCTGATTTCTTCACTCTTCCACTACTTTCTATAGCTAACACGGTACAACATTATACTAATAGGGATTGTATATTTGTGTTAAAAGAGTTATACTACGAAGAATATTTATCCTCTACCCATAGAATAGAGGATAAATAGCTGATCAGTACGGGTCTGACTCTGGTAGAAGAGTTCTGAGAATGGGGATCTACTGTATTAACCCCCGTTGTGCATTCAGCCTGACTGCAACTGCTGCCTGAACATAGGCATGCCTGTGCTGGATGGAATGCATCCATGCTCCCATTTACTTCAAGGGAATGCCAGAGATAGTCAAAGCACAGCACAGTGCTATCTTCGGTGCTTCCATTGAAGTGAATGTGAGCATAGCTGCGTCCTATCCGTAACTGGCATGCCTACATTCAGTCACAGTCAGACTGAATGCACAAAAGGGGGGGTGACATCCCCTGTTCTCAGGGTTGGTTGGGGACTACCATTGATCAGCTATTTATCCTCTGTCCTATGGATAGAAGATAAATATTCTTAATGGTATAACCCCTTTAGCTATTTATTTGCTGCTTTGTGATGTTCTCTCCTATGGCATAGATGGGGTAAATACCATGGGTGCTGCTTCAGACTCCAGGAAAATTCTGATAAATTTCCCTCTTGTTTTTGCACCTTTTATATCATAAATGTGTGATAATAAAGCTGGCAGCGCAAATGAAATATTTTACACTGTAATCATAATTCACCTAGATACATACATTATATCTTATGTGTCCCAGTTTCAATAGTACAGAAAACAGTAGGATATATTTTCAAAAGTATTTTTCTATAATTAAAAAGTTTGGAAACAATTAGAACTCAGTTAAGTACATTAATAACCCAAAAGTGATAGTGATAAACAAGTTTTAAAAATGTCATACAGAGAAACTAGCAATTGCAATAATAAAATACTTATTAAAAAAAACTTAATACGGGTTTGACCATCACATCTTCCAGGAACTTTCTCATAAGTCAGTTTCCGCCTCTTCTGCTTAGACGGCTGAATAATATTTGTTTCTGTTTTTTTTTCTTAATAGGAAATAAAAAATTATCAATTTAGTATTGTAGCAGACATTGCTATATACAACATGTGGACAAAATTTAAATATATTTTAAAACAAAATTTGCTTTAAATTAGAACAAAATGGTATTGTATTAAATGTATAATTATTCTCAACACATACAAACCTTAACACCCTTCAAATATATGTGCAGGGTAGTAAAGTGTAACATGCAGATCATGGACATGCTTTATGTCCTACAGTGGCTCAAAAATGAAGTATTTCTGCTCCTGTGCACAGGTAGGACAGATGGAATTTTTAATTGATTAATTTAAGATGCATACCCCCTAATCTATGTAATGGGGAAGACATCACTGTCCAACTCTGTTTATTTCTGTCCTGTGTGGACTTTGGAAAGGAATGAGAGCGCTAGGTCTCCTGTCAGCAACTGCAGATGTGGCATGTTCGTTACCTCCAGAAGGAGGATCTCAGTGTGGAATCACAACCCCAGGGGGCTCGACAAGATGTTCTCCCAGGTGGTGGATCCATCTGAAAGACTAGAAGTCCACATTCCAACCTTAGTGGACATGTAGACAAAGTTCTAGTTCGGGGGACCTGGAGTATGCAAAATTGAAACATGTCCAATCTAAGAGAAATCAGAGCTGTTAGCCTGGTGCCTCTACAGTTCTCAATTTATTTGAGAGAGAAAGCAGTCAGAATCATATTGGACAATATGATGACTGTCTTTTACATCAACAAACAGGGAAGCACTCAATCTCAACCCCTTCTCAAAAAAGTGGAAATGATCCTAGCTTGGGCAGAAAAAAAATCTCTCCTATCTCTCAACAGTGCACATAGGGATCTCTTTGTGATGGTCAACTGAGTCTAAGTGACTCCCTTCCTGCAGAGTGGTCTTTGAACTCAAGAGATCTTTCATAAGATCACCCTGAAATGGGGCCATTCAGAATTAGATGGCAACAAGATTCAACACCAAGGTGGAGAAATTCAGCTTGCTGTATCATGCAGACAGTCCAATGACAGTGGATGCCATGCCAATCCCATGGGGGTTCAGGCTGGCTTATATCTTCCCTCCAGTCGCGGGACCAATTGGAAACCCCAAGTCAGAACCTGATGTTTCTGGCTCTCTGCTCTTCCCAGATCAAAAGAGATTGAATCTGAACCTGGTGGTTGACTGGTTTCTTTTGCAATCTAAAGAACTTTCTGAGGCTGTCCTCAATACACTTTCTCAGTCTAGAGTGGAATCTAACAGGAGGAGTTATGCCAGAGTAAGAATCATCTTTTCAGCATGGTGCTTCAAAAAGTAAATTGACAGCTCTGCTCCTTCCATCAACAATATCTTGTTGTATTTTTTTCAGGATGGCTTACACAAAGGCCTTAGGCCCTTGTCCTTTCTATTATGAAGGGGAAGAGGTTCCTGAAAGGTGCCACAAAGTGAGGACCATCTATCGTTAGTTTGATTCCACAGTTGGATCTGCCTACAGCCCTAAAGGGATTATATGGTGCTCCCTTTGAACTGCTTGAAGAGGTTGACTTCAAATTCCTCTCTCTCAAGGTCTCATTTTTGTTGGCTGTGAGTAGACTATTGCTGAAACTTGGGTTACTGCTGTGAGAAAGCTAGAGAGAACTGAAAGGACCTTGCTGTGTCTAAGAAGCTAATGTGCAGTACATTTTGTGAACACGTGCAACATCCACGGCAACAGGGCCCCAACGGTTGGACTGTGTTTGTTTCATTGCTGTAGCCATTGTTATATTTACATTGTGTACAGTTAGTCAGGGAATGTGTGATAGTTGTAACCTGCAGTATGATGGCATGTGTGTGATGACGTTTATCTATAGATCACTGTTTCCTATGTTTGTTACAACAGTATTTTAACCCTGAGTTGTTCCTCATAGTTCCTTATACCAGCCAGACCTGCCACATAGCCCATTCCCACCACTAGGGTTTAATCCTGAAGTGCTGTACCTGTGCACAGATATGTGAATTGCCACACTATTCTTTCTGTTTGCATCATTCTTGTTTAGTTCACCATTGTTTAACCTTTCCCTAATAAACCTATAAATAGTTTTGCCCCGTCTGATTGTGAGAGTGTACTGAGCTAAGGTGGGGTTTCCCAAGTCGACCCCTAGCAGAAGAGGAAGACCCTCCTACATTCTTACAGAGCTCCCAACAAGATTCAGGTGGAGGTACTGTGCAATATTAAGGGGAAGAACTACAACACACCCAGCGCACAGAGGTCGGCTCAAGGAGTTGTTATATACAGTTGGGAGTGTGGTCTTCCTCATTATAAAAGATAGAATAATTAATTAAAATTCCAACTCTCCTACCAATGCACAGGAACAGAAATACCCCATCTTTGTGCTGCTGTTAGGATTAAGTGAAAACTAGTTAACATTAGAAATTAATGCTTCTTTTGTGCTGCTCCTGATTCTCAGCCTGGAGACAAACATGTGCCCAAGATTCAGTGAGACAACACCAGATCCCAAGCAACTTCCTAGAACTCTACACATCTACCCTTTTTTTTTTTTTTTTTTATCTGTCTTTGTTCTGCTTGAAAATGGGATCTTTTGTGTATGCAGACAATTCCTTTGTCTATACAAGAGAGGAAATTCTGCAGCTCAGAGGCACAGCAGGAGGGCATACCATCTGGTCACACATCCCCCGTGAGATTTGGAGAAAGAAAAAGCGGGTGAGGGGATGCAGAGCAGGAACTCTTCAGAGGATTAAAAGAGGCGTTACCAACCAGCTGTTCCCTCCCTCATCATGGGTAATGTGAGATCTCTTGCAAACAAGATGGATGAACTAACAGCGCTCACCAGGCAGCATCAGGAGTTTCGGGCGTGCAGCATGATGCTACTTACAGAGACTTGGCTCACTGAAGTTACTCCTGACCCTCTGGTCTCCTTGGATGGTTTTAAACTCCTTCGGGCAGACAGGACAAGGGAGAGCGGTAAGAGGAAAGGAGGGGGGGCTGGCAATGTTTGTGAATAATAGATGGTGCAATCCTAGGCACATTGTGATTAAAGATCAAACTTGCTGTAAGGACATTGAACTATTAGCTGTGAGCATGAGACCTTTCTACCTACCAAGGGAACTATCACATGTCATCGTGATAGCTGCATATGTCCCCCCTCTGCGAAAGCTGACGCTGCCTGCGAGGTCCTACAAGCCACGCTGAGCCAGTTACAGTCTCAGCACCCCCAGGCCCTCTTTCTTCTGTCGGGTGATTTCAACCATGCCTCTCCATCATCCACACTGCCCAGTTTCACACAGTATGTAACCTGCCACACAAGAGACAACAAAACACTGGACTTGTTCTTTGCCAACGTGAGGGAGGCATACAACTCATCAGCCCTACCGCCCCTGGGGAGATCGGATCACAACCTAGTACATCTCCGACCTGTGTACAAGCCACTTGTACGTAGAGAACCAGCTGTCACCCGCACAGTGAGGATATGGTCCGAGGAGAGTGATGAGGCTCTGAGGGATTGTTTTGACACAACCGCATGGGAAGTGCTGCAGGATTCTTATGGGGAAGATATAGAAGGACTCACACACTGCATAACGGACTACATTAATTTTTGTGTGGACAACACAGTACCCACAAAAGTGGTGAGGTGCTTCTCCAATAACAAACCATGGATTAACTCTGATATAAAAACACTACTTAAGGAGAAAAAGATGGCATTCAGGACAAGAGATAAGGAGGGGTTGAGGGAAGTACAAAAGGAGCTGAGGCATCAAATCAGGCAGGGAAAATCCAGTTATAAAGAAAAAATGGAAAAGCAAATGGAAAGAAAAGACATAAGGGGGGTCTGGGAGGGGCTTAAGTCAATTTCGGGTCATAAACAGTCTGTCTGCCAGATTGAGGCAGATGTTAACTGGCTTAATGAACTAAACCTATTCTTCAACAGATTTGATCACACACCAGCTCCTCCCACCCCAGCATGTCCTTCAGCTCCCCCCACCACAATGACTTCTCCCCATGCGGCCACTTCCCAACAGACCAGTAAATCCAGAAATCCATCTTTATCTGGCCACAGTCTGACCTTCACACGGGCCCAGGTGAGGAAGGAGATGAAAAAGATCAAGGCGAGGAAAGCCGGAGGGCCAGATGACATCAGTGCAAGGCTAATTAAGACTTGTGGGGACCAGCTGTGTGGTATAATTACATATATGTATAATATGAGCCTGAGGCAGGAAATAGTCCCTGAATTATGGAAATCTTCTTGTGTGGTACCAGTTCCAAAGAAACCCCACCCTATGGACCTCAACGACTACAGACCTGTAGCACTGACATCCCACCTGATGAAGATCTTGGAGAGATTGGTTCTCACACATCTCCGCCCTCTAGTGAGCCCCGCTATGGACCCCCTCCAGTTTGCTTATCGGCCGGGCATTGGGGTAGATGATGCCATCATCCATCTTCTGCACAGGGCTCTGTCTCACCTGGAGAAACCAGGGAACACAGTGAGAATAATGTTCTTTGACTTCTCCAGTGCTTTTAACACCATACAGCCCAGGTTATTGAGGGACAAGCTGGGCCTTGCTGGAGTGGACCACCACCTCTCCAACTGGATCCTAGACTACCTCACAAATCGACCTCAATACGTGAGAGCCCGAGACTGTGTGTCAGGTACAGTGATCTGTAATACGGGGGCACCTCAGGGTACGGTTCTCGCCCCTTTCCTCTTCACACTGTACACTGCAGATTTTAGGTGCAACTCATCCAGCTGCTACCTACAGAAGTATTCTGACGACTCTGCAATAGTGGGTCTCATCACAGATGATGATGACAGGGAGTACAGAGAACTGAACCAGGATTTTGTGGACTGGTGCCACCGGAACCACCTGAAGATTAACGCGGGGAAGACCAAGGAGATGGTGGTGGACTTCCGCAAAGGCAGAAGCCCTCCTAAACCAGTGGACATCCTGGGGACGGGCATCGAGATTGTGAACACCTATAAGTACCTGGGTTTGCTCCTTAATAATAAGCTGGACTGGGCAGATCATATGGAGGCCCTGTACAGGAAGGGCCACAGCAGGCTCTACCTGCTTAGGAAACTGAGAGCCTTTGGAATCCGGAGGGCACTTCTTAGAACTTTCTTCAACTCGGTAGTGGCATCAGCCATCTTCTTTGGAGTGGCCTGCTGGGGGAGCAGTATATCAACCAGGGACAGAAATAAACTTGACAAGCTGATTAGAAGGGCCAGCTCTGTCCTGGGGAGCCCACTGGACCCAGTGCAGGTGGTGGGTGACAGAAGGATACTGTCTGTGGTGAGCTCCATGCAGAAGAAGAAGTCCCATCCCATGCATGAGACTGTGATCGCACTGAGCAGTACTGTCAGTGACCGACTGCTCCACCCTAGGTGTGAGAAGGAGCGCTATCGGAAGTCTTTCCTCCCCACCGCGGTTAGGCTGTACAACCAACACCGACCTAAGCGGAGATCATTACACACAGAGAACTGAAAATATCTCTCTGCCTGTTATATCCCCCCCCCCTACGCACCCCTATCTGTCTGTCTGCTATTAATGTAATGCCTCTCACCTTGGAACATTCCTGTACATGTTGTATTTGTATTTGTATCTGCTTATCTTTGCTGCTGTAACACACTGAATTTCCCCATTGTGGGACTATTAAAGGACTATTATTATTATTATTATTATTAATAGAAAAAAAATATTATAGATTGCATCCGGGGCCGGCAGCACCCCGGGGGAAACGTGGGTGGGGGCGGGGCCCCCAGCCCCTGGGGGGCCCCCCCGGCTGGGGGGGGGTGGCTACCTCATCTTGGGGGACCTGATGGGTTTTTTTTTTTTTTTTATTTTGGTGCCTGGCTTACCTTGCTTTTGGTGATTTTGTAAAAGAGGCCCGAAGACAGCAGGGAATCATGTGGAGCCCAGGAGTGATAAGTAACATTGTTTTTTTTATGTTTAATCACATCCCCTGGGCCTCTGATCACTATACTCTGAGGGCTGCAAAGACCCATAATGTTTGCAATATTTGCAAAGGAACACTGAACGAGCCACTAGGGGACATAATGCTGTGTGAAGGGGCCACTATAGGACATTATCCTGTGTGTAGGGGCCACTATGAGACATTATATTGTGTGAAGGAGCCACTTTGGGACATTATAGTATGCGTAAATTGGGCATTGTATCATGTGGGGGCCAGAAAAGGGGGCGCTATGTTGTGTGTGGGGGGGGGGACAAAAGTTTGGCATGGGGCCTAGTCTGCAAGGGGCAGAACACAAACATGAATCCAAGGTAGACTTATATGGAATAGACTTTATTACAGTCCACTCCAGTTGGTCTACCTCAGCAAAAAAACACTCAATTTGGGTTGTCTGTTTGCTAAGGTGCACATGAGTTGCTCCAGAAGGGGCCCACTGAGGCTCTGTCTCCCAAGGGCCCACACAAAACTGGAGCTGGCCTGATTGCATCCACTTCACAAACCTTTCCAGTGCTGGTCTCTGACTGTAAAGAGCAGCATAGGGAGAAATAGGCACATGCAGGTGGCTGCTTAGCAAAGTGTAAGATCATGGATGTGATAAGTGTGTTCCTCCCTAATATGCAGCCTTTGCCATGATATACTATGTTGATCACAAAAATCATGAAACACCGCATTCAGAAGAACTGTGAATTGACTAGTGAATACATAAGGCTAGAGATACCCAGTAACATGTGGACTGCAAAATCAGGCTGTAATGCACTGTGCCACTAAAACAATTCAGTTTTGTTATTTGTGTTTTTTTGGCATTATAGTGGAAATTATATATTGTTTGTTTTATTATTATTTATTTTGATGGTGTTAGCTGCATTGTATGTATCCTCTCGCTTTTCACATATCAGATGTGTCAGGAAAGAGGGAGAGAGAGAGTATATCATTCTGTAATAAACATTACCCTAATTGGTTCAGCAAGAAACTAATCAATGTTGTCAGAGTTCCTACAGAAATAAAAAGACATCAGGCTGTGGTAGTTCAGGTGCTGTTCTTCCTTTCATGGTCTCAGCATTCCTCCTTTACAAAGTAGCACACTACATGCTGATGTAAATTTATGTGTGGTTGGAAGGGAAAAAAATAAATTCTATTCAGAAAGTGTTACTCTATCACTATTTAACTGTGAAAATGAAGAGATGAATGATCTTGGTTTAGTCAATGGTTCAAACCATGGAGCAACTTTGACTCCACTCTTCAAGACTGTAGGCATTCATGTCCATTTGGCCATACAGATTTCAATATTTTCTAAAAAGGTTGGTCAGAGGAGGCACTATGTGTCTGGGAAAGGAATAAACAAATACAAGGCTGTCTGTGGAAGGGTGGTGCAGTGCAGGATGCCTCCATTGTTGTGGGAAGGAATGATCACGATCTTGGAAGGGGGAGAGACAGGATTTGAAATTCTGGCACCTCATCTTCTCTTAATATGTCATTTAAATGAGCGTAAAGACCATCATTAACAAAGTTAAAAAGGGACCAAAATAAATAACACAAATAAACAAAAAAAGCCCCAAACATGGACACATTACGAATATACAGTACATATAGTGAAACTGTGCTGGATGCCGATCTAAGGCTAATCAGGCCTACCACAATGTATAAAGGATAGGTCTTACCGCATTGGTGACTCCAAGAAACCTGGTTGAGTACCCCACTATTTGATTATACCTAAGCTTTCTGGTAAGAGCTATCCTATATATTGTACATTGTAGTAGCCTGATTAGCCTTATATCAGGATCCAGCACACTCCCACTATATATTTATATTTGTCGTGTCTGTCTGTGTTTGGGTTTTTTTTTGTGTTATTTATTTTGGGCCCATTTTAACTTTGTTGATGGCGGTCTTTACATTGTTTTGTATGTATGTATGTATGTATCTTTGTTAGAATACGTTTGTAGTGCAGGAGTTGTATTGTAGGATCTGTGCCTCTACTGCATATTGTGCTATTGTACTTCTTAAAACAAGTACAGTAGCCTAATTATTTTTCTTAAAATAAGTGTAATATATATTGTTGGGTGAATTGGTTCATACCGAGGCGGGTTTGACCTGAATACTCAAAATTGTTTGAATTTTTATGAAACCGAACAAATGGAGATTAGACTCAGACTAAGTAAAATGGCTGTCGCATTATACTCTGGGGTCTGAAAAGGCCCAGGGAAGGTAAAAAAAAAAAAAAAAAAATCATACTCGCCTTCCACGTTACCACTTTTGGGCCTCCTCGCGGTGTTTGGCGTTCTCCTGGTGATGTCTTGCACTCTTCTTCTGTGACGTCATCAGCCCGGGTGATATGACGCTCGGTGTGCCCATGTGACTGCTGGTGGCCCTATCACAGGCCTCAGCCCTGATCCCTGAGTAGATGACGTCACAGAAATTTGCCGGATGCATCGAGGAGACCCGAAGAGGTAACAGAAGGTGAGTATAATTTTTTTTTTTATTTTTAACACCTAACCTGGGCCTTACCCTATTATACTCTGGGGTCTGAAGAGACGCAAGAATATAATACTGTCACTTTTCACTTTGACATAACTTCAGCTGTATTTTCCTCAGAGAGCTAAAAATTGGATAGATAGGTTCCTAGGAGCCCTAAGAGTATTCTACACTATGTTTTAAGCCAATTTAAGGTGTGGTTTGTACCAAACTTGTTCAACCCGAAACGACTCAGAGACCCAAGCCACCGAATCCGAAAATAAAATGAATCTCAAGAGGTTCGCCCATCTCTATTTATTGTGTCGTTATCCAGTTTTCGTAGGACATGGCCTAATGTATACCGATGTACAGTATTTGCTTATTCCATTCCCAAAAAGGTTAAGTTTGGGACTCAGGCTGGTGAAATACTAGATCAAACAATTTTTTAAGAAACCTTGATTTGTGTGAACAGTTATCCTGAAAATTGAAGAGCTTTCCAGATATATTAAAAAATAACCTTTATTCAACTCAGTAAAAATTGTCGGTATAGATAATTTATTAGCAAGCCGATATTTCATTAGAAGTGGATAGGTTGTATATATTTGGGGTGTACACTATACTTACCTCGTGTTCAAATTACTGGTGGATATATCTGTCATTGATATATGGGAGATATCACTAGAGACTCTGATAGATTTTGATGTCCTCATTGATATATCAAGAGGTAAATTAAACTGACACCCTAATATAGTGGTTATCACACTACTTTGGCCACATATACAAAAGAAAAAAAAAGGGGGTAGTTATCGGGTACATGTGGAGGTGGTTACATTTCTGTATCTGAGGGGTCCTAGGATATTTTGGATCATTCTACCCCAGATATACATCAGCCAGCCATTATTTCCTATTGTCCACTTTTTAATTTTTTTGGCGTATTTACGCATGTTGATCAAGTCTATACCGACAATTTTTACTGAGTTGAATAAAGGTTATTTTTTAATAGTTGTGCTTTATTTATGTTGGATAGTTGTCACGAGCACTGTTAACACCCTTGTCTAGCTTTCCAGATCTGTTGCAACTAAGTTGAAAGCCAGCATGTTGAAGAATTAAAGTGTACCTCCAGCTAAAAATTAATTTTATATTTCTATTTATCAGACATATTAGATTACTTTCATATTTTAGTATTTTGGTTAGCATTTTTCATCAGTAAACTAAAGTAAACTAAAACCAGAAGGAAACATAAACATAGAAAAAGCATAATAGAAACATTTGTGTGCCTTCTGTCATGTCTTCTGTTTGACAACTGTAATGCATGGACAGCAACACTGCAATTATTTCTTTGCCAATTTTTCAGATGCCATAATATCTCCGCTGTAATGACGTTAGTTGGACACAAGACAGCAGAACTGCATTTCACCTCTAGCAATCCTCTTTTCTCGGTACTAACAGTGTCTCCTGACTCTGTTATCCCTGGAACTTACAATAGGACCAAATCAGGCAGCAACTTGGCACCAGAATAAACAAGAAATTTGAAGCATGTATCACCACGATAGCAGGTAACAAGAATGCAAGGGAAATAGGAAATCACCAATAGAAGACAGGAACAGGATGGTGATGATAATCAGATGAGGGCACAAATTAATGATGGTAGTTAAAGGATGGAACAAATGGATGATAAAGTCTTTCCCTAAATGCTGACCCTAATACTAGACACCATTGACCCTTACTGTCGCTAACATGTACAACTGGAGAGAACTAGGATCCATATACCCAAAAACAAAACTAAGCAGATCTGAACATCAGAAATAAACAAGGAACGGATCCTACAGGGAAACTGGAAACTAAGAATGCACAAGGAACTGGAACTAAAACTAATCACTGGAATAAAAATACACTGTACTAAGAGGAGCTCAAAAGGAATTACTGGATTAAACTCATATAGCACAAACTGCAAGAAACCATGAGTTTTATAAGTTAGCAAATGAGTCAGGGATTCCCATCAGCAGTCATGTGATTTCACTGATCCGGCAACTACCTCAAAGGCAGTTGAAGAAACAGCTCCCACTATTTGACACACCTATAGCAATGCAAGCTGTGGGGCTTCTGTAATAGCAACATCTCCATCTTCTATGATCTCACCCACAGTGGGATCCTTTAGTACATGCTAAAGTGTACCTAAACTTTTAAACAATTTTTGATTTTCTCGCAGCATTTGTGTCATTAATACTGTGAAATTCTGCTCTTCTTACCCTTGTTTCTCTATTGAGAGTGGAAATGTGAACACTGGAGTACAGGCTCTTGTAATATAACGGCTCATGTATAATGCAGGGAAGCTAGAGCCTGGTGGGAGGCGGGGGTCACTTCAAACAGTTATAACTGTTATTATAAAACTTAAAACAATGCTTCTAGCAGGGGCTGAATTACCACTGTAGCAGCTCCTATGGGACCCATGACATTAGGGGGCTCGCTTAGGGGCTCGCTTGATTCAATCAGAACACAGCCCATTGCTGTAGAGAAGATTGATAAGAGGGGGGGCCCTGTAATGGTGGGCTGCAAAAAAAGGCTGTTATCCTGCCTCCGATTTGCTCAGTGCCATGCATTATATTATGGCACTGAACAACATCCTGATGTTGCATCCTGAATTTGTTCAGCTTTGTGATGTAATATGCAGTAAATGTATGGGGCCCAATAAAGGGGGCAATATAATGTGTAGGGGGCAATAAAGGTGGGCAGTTACTGTAAGGGTACCAATAAAGGGGGCAATATACTCTGTGGAGACCAGTAAAAGGGCAGTATACTGTGGGGGTCAGTAAAGGGAGCAATATTGTGTGTGTGGTGGCTAGTAGAGAGGTCTGTATACTCTATGGGGGCCAGTAAAGGGGGATATAATATGTAGGGTCCAGTAAAGAGGAAAGAGGGCATTATAATGTGTGTGGGAAAGTAAAAGGGGCATTTTACTATGTGATGGCCAGTAAAGCGGGCATTATACTGCGTTGTGACCAGTAAAGCCTGCATATCCGCAACTTTTGATTTCTTGAGGGGTAAGGAGTAGATGGGTGGTGGTGTGCAATTTTTGATTGCCTTGGGAGGCCCAGTCATTCCTAGCTACGCTCCTGGCTTCTGGTGCCATATGAAATATGAGATTCTCTTGACACCAAGACTGCAGTTCTAGCTGCATTATTTCTAGAGCTATAAATCAATTGAAAACCCATTTGGATTTGGGAGCAGCAGCATATAAATATGCCAATCTGGACTTGGTTTTCAACTGATGAATGTAAAACTGAGAAAATAAGAATCTAATCTTTCATATAACACCAGGAGTATGGTTTTAAATTTTAGGAGGCCGTTGCCCAGCTGCCATGGCAACCCCTCGTAACCCACGATCTTATCCTGAGGGGTGTGGGTTAGGGGCCATCTTGCCCCCAGACCTCGTGGATGCGGTGATTGCTATTGTAACACAACTGAGTGCCGGAAGTAACTTGTACTATTACGGCAGGGAGAGAAGGGATTAAAGCAGAGAAGAAAACAGAAGGGAAAGAAGTAGAATTCAGTGCAGGATTTCAGAGTAATGAATTCATTAATTAACAAAGTGTATTACTGTACATTTCTGAATGACACAAATGCTGCCAGAAAATCAAACGTTGTTCAAAAGCTTAGGTACACTTTAACATCAGGGTTGTCATAGCAATTATCAACAAGCAATATTTGAGAATTTTTACTTACCAATAAGTATATAGTATTATGATCACCTAGTCATATCTATTATCTGAGAGTTTAAATCTCTGAAGACTCCTTCGGCTTGGGAGCAATGGTTATGGGCTCCTACTAATGTTAAAGTATTGGCTTAGGTTGAAAAAGGTTTATCATGAGGAATAACAAGAAAACAATAATGCACAGTATGATCATAATCTTTGCATGATTTTTATAAGTTCAATTTTGTGAAATACCTTATCTTATTTTTAGAAACCTGTTGACTGTACCTGCTGACATTTCTTCTTTTGTCAGGCTACTTTCCATTAGTAATCTCTTCTTTGCAAAAACGTCTTCTTGGGAGGAATAAGAAACATCGGTCACTTCTTTGCTGTTAGCTGTGAAGTGATGATTGTGAAATGTTCCTTGTGTTTGTTGTAATGGGCCCCTTTGTACCTCTGAAGTTTGTGGTTTGTTAATTGCATTCCTTAATTTTTTTTCACAATTTGATGGATTTGTTGAGTTCTGTTCATGTATTAAATCTGCATAGAAGCTTTCTTGGTTAATGGAAAAGCTTGGCCTTTGTTCATTAGTTTTGTAGACAGGGTCTGGATGACAGACCCTGTGCAATAAACGGTGTTGTCCACAAGAGAATGTTCCATTAACAGTATTGCTTTGTAGACATGCAGACTGGTGTGCGTGTTGTTCTAGTCTATTTTCTGTACATGTCCACTGTTGTAAAGTTTTAGAAAATGGGGCAAATGTATGACCGTCTGAAGGCACCAGTGGTTGTGATATGGTGTCTGTGCATTGACTTCTTTGGAATAGGTTATCACATTTGGTGGTTGCTTTATACTGTGACATATCTGACTGAAGAGTACTCTCGTTGCTGACACATGGATTCTGATTAGTGTAAAGTCCTTTGATGGCACCAATGTGTTCCATATTGATTGGAGTTTGACAAGAGGTAGATAATCTCAGTTTATGGAGGGCAGTGATATCACTAAAGTTCTAAAGAAGAAAATAGTATAATATATAATTTATATAAGAGTGGTAAGTCCCTTGCATTTTCAATCTGCCATTGAGTTTATATATTCAGGCCATGACCAGATTAATGTTGATATAAGTCCAAGGAAAAAAAAATTGATTGGGGTTCCCAAACCATCTCTAAAACCCAGACTGCATATGACTCCCTATTACAGCTACATACTGGACATGTGGCAACACATGAGTCTGCAACTTTCCACTAAAGTGTATGGCAAAAGCCTGCAACTCCCTTAGGCTTTAAAAGAGAACGATATACAGTATATGCATGGGGTGGTTAGAAAGATAGGTGATTAGTTGGATGCCCACTAGATCCCCATAATGGTGGAGGCCACAGGGCAGAAGCTCTATGTTCCCTTCCTTACACATTTGCACTTTTCTTCTAAGGAACACTTAGAGAATGCCTGTTTGGCAACAGTTGGGATAATGGTTAAGAATTAGCTGAAGCATTTTCCAGAATATAACAGTTAGTTTTACTTTCTAATGTATAAAGCCCAACATTACATAGAAAAGGTAAATAATGTGCATTTCCAAATAACTAAATTAGTGCCATGAAATTTAGAATAATGGAGGTATGATTGCTGAGACTTCTTCTGATCGCTAAAGCAAGGGTTGAAAGTGCTCAATTCGTCTTGGGCTGTGAACAGCAGTGCATGACCCTCCTCGAATGACTGTGCAGGGCAGTGTATGGACTATTAGTAAATCTATGAACCAGTACACTGTTAAATTCATCTGCACAAAACAAGCCAGATTGTAGAACCCAGTGGCAGAGGGCGCTAGCATTTTACCACTTTCCTGCCTGTCAGCCACAATTACTGGGGTTCATACTGTGTCTGCAAACATTGCCTCTTCACCTGGCAGTTTATGGTCCTGGCTTTGGCTTCTGCTTCCTCACTTAGAGCACGTATCCTACCTGACTATTTCTTAAAGTGCCAATGAGAAAAAACTTTTCCCAAGCCAATCCCATGCATCCTACCCCATGGTGAGGTGACTGAGAAATAAGGTTTCAAGTGTGCTTGTAATATTTTTTGCCCTGACTGCTGCCTGGTTACCAGCATCTGATCCTGTTTCACCTGCTCTTACCTGTGTAGTGTTAAGAAAAGACTCTGACTGCTCAACCACCACTTTCCTGGTGACCATGTTCCTGCCACTGACCATGTTCCTGCCACTGACCATGTTCCTGCCTGTCTGTTTGGTTCCATGCACCGGTCTCTTGACCCATCTAGGTCAGCAGGGGCTAGTACTGGTGTAGCGACCTGGTTGTTTGGTGCTGTGAAAACCAGATCCCCGTATGAGGGTTAAAGGGTAAAGACCTGGGAACTGTTTAGACAATGCTCTCAGGAGTATCTCTACCATAAGTCAAACCAGTTTAGTCGTACAGTGGGTCGATCATAGCCAAAGGAGCTCAGTGCACTGCTGCATGCTCCAGGCTTGTCCCAATGCACTTGGGGCCACAAAAGTATGTTTCTGACCCTATGAAAGGACATTGCTCAGTACTATTGTTGGTTGGGGAGTTATTTTAGACCTGACAGTCTCCCTTTAATACTGTCTATAAATGTACTAGCTGTTGGGTACACCAGCCTCAGCCAATGATTGGCTTAGTGATTGCATTTCTGTGTCAAAAGGGATCAGGAAGTGGAGACATTATTATAAATGACAAAAATGACACTTAGTAAGTTGGGGCCCCCAGTTAGGTGTGCTCCAAGACACACTGAAATAAAGTATATAACATAATAATTAATTATTGTGATATAGATGGCACCAACACTAAAGAGGGTGTGATAAAACATGTCAACTAGTTAATACTCACCATGACCAAATGTTCCAGAACTTAGTAGGAATTTTGCTGCCAATATTATCTAATCTTTAGGCTTATCTTTGACCACATTTCCCTATACATTTTCTCACCTTTAGAACTTTTGATGGCACTTCTGGAAAAAGTTCTTTAAGTTGTTTATGGGTTGCAGCGAGTAGCCATTGTAATGAGGATCCTCTATGTTGTAGTAGCTGAGCTACCATGGGATTAATGCATGGGAATGAAATTAGAACTTTCTCTGTCTGGAAAATATTGGTGATGTAACATTAGATTATGAGCTTCATTGATAATGGTAAATACATGCTACTGCCATTTGGATTCTGTGCAGTTTAAATTTGTTGCTGTAAAATACTCTATGCTCTCTGGCCACTGGTATTACATTGCTGTTAGTGAAATCCATGGCATAACTAGGAATGTCTGGGCCCCAAGGCGAACATTTGACATGGGGCCCCCCCGGACCGTCCCCTCCAACCCCCCCTTCACTGCACAAACCACATTCCTGCACACACTATTATGCGCTATAGTGGCCTCTACACACACTATTATGCCATAATAGTGTCTCATGCACATAGTATTATGCCCCATAGTGGCCCCTGCACACACTATTATGCCCCATTGTGGACCACCCATGAACAATTATTATACTCTGGCGTCTTTTCAGACCCCAGAGTATAATGACCGGAGACCCAGGGAAGGATAAAAACATAAAAACCACTGCTACTTACCTGTCCCTGGCGCACTCCCCCTGATTTGGACCAGACGTCGCGTGAGTCAGCCCGGCTTCGCAACGCATAATGACATCGGCTGATATTTGGGATGTCGCCAAACAGGCCCAAAGCCTGCCGGAGTACAGGAGAGGTAAGTAACATTGTTTTTTATGTTCCCTCACCTTCCCTGGGCCTCCGATCATTATACTCTGGGGTCTGCAAAGATACATACATAATTTATATAAGGGGGCCTTATTAATATAAAAAGAATCATTTACATAATGAGGTATTAACCCCTAAAGCTGAAATCTGATTGGTTGCTGTAGAAAAATGACTACTTTTTCTCAGACATTTTTGAAATATGAGTCGAATTGGGGGGTGATATATTACCAGCCTTAATTTATTCCCTGCTAGCATCAAATGCGTCATAATTAGCCATATGTATCTTAGCCCCTTCCCGCCAGAGGAATTTTTCGATCTTCGTTTTTGACTCCCTGCCTACTAAACCCCATAACTTTTTTTTTTTTTAATTTTTCAATTCACAGAGCCATATGAGGGCTTAATGTTTATGGGACAAACTGTTCTTAATAATGGTACTATTTATTATTCTGTACCATGTACTGGGAAGCTGGAAAAATTCAGAATGAGGTGGAATTGAAGAAAAAGTGCATTTGTGGGACTTTCTTACGGGCTTCGTTTTTATGGCATTCACTCTGCAGCCAAAGTGACATGTCAACTGTATTCTATGTTTCAGTACGATTCCAGGGATACCAGATTTATATAGTGTTATTTACATTTTAACTCCTTAACAAAAATCTAAAACTTTGCATAAAAATTTTTTTTATAAAATTCGCCATATTCTGACACCCGTAAATTTTGTATGTTTCCTTGTACGGGAATGAATAGGGCATCTTTTTTGTGGGGCCAGGTTTAGTTATAACTATTTTTTAGTTATACTATTTTGGGGAATGTCTATTGCTTTGATCACTTTTTATTCAAATTTTTATCAGCGGTGGTTCAGCACTTTATTTTAGCACTTTACAGTATTTTTATAAGTTTTTAGAAAGCAGGGATACCTAATATATATGTGTTTCATAGTAATTTGTAACTTTTAGATGTATTCTAAGGAAAGGGGGGTGATTTGAACTTCTAATTCTTTTTGGGGGGGTCTTATATTTTTTTTTTTACTTTTTTTATTGCATTTATTATATCCCCTAGTGGTCTTGAAACTCAGGGGGTCTGATCACTAATGCAACAACAACAGAAGAAAAAGAGCGAGAAACAGCACATTTTGAGAGACTGCCATACTTAGAAAAACACTGGCTGACCCAAAGAGAAAAATCTACAATGCTCCAGTCCAGTGGATTCCTTAAGCTGTATATCCATTTTGTGGAAGATTGTGTTGCTCACTGTTGGAGTGCCTTAACTACAATGTAAAACATGATCTATTTACACTGTTACCATCTGTTTCCTGTGTTTGTAATCCTTGACCTATAATATCAAAGGCACCCCCAATCTGCCATCACACAGGAGACATAACAACAGAGTATGCACTGGGATACTGCTACCACCACCATAGTACATGCAACCTCATCACTGCACTAGCCACCATGAACTCAACTGTACATAGCCCATATTTATAAAATCTGGGGGGGTTAATCAGCTCACAGTATTATAAAATGGTTGGCACTAGAGATGGACAAATTGACTCGTACTGAGCCTGGTTCGAACTAACAATCTATCGCATCATCAAGAACTTCAAGGAGAGAGGTTCCATTGGTGCCAAAAAGGCTCCAGGGCGCCCAAGAAAGACCAGCAAGCGGCAGGACCGTCTCTTAAAAGTGTTTCAGCTGCGGGATCGGGCTACCAGCAGTGCAGAGCTTGCTGAGGAATGGCAGCAGGCAGGTGTGAGTGCATCTGCACGCACTGTGAGGCGGAGACTCTTGGAGCAAGGCCTGGTCTCAAGGAGGGCAGCAAAGAAGCCACTTCTCTCCAGAAAAAACATCAGGGACAGACTGATATTCTGCAAAAGGTACAGGGAGTGGACTGCTGAGGACTGGGGTAAAGTCATTTTCTCTGATGAATCCCCTTTTCGATTGTTTGGAACATCTGGAAAACAGCTTATTCGGAGAAGAAGAGGTGAGCGCTACCACCAGTCTTGTCTCATGCCAACTGTAAAGCATCCTGAAACCATTCATGTGTGGGGTTGCTTCTCAGCCAAGGGAATCGGCTCTCTCACAGTCTTGCCTAAAAACACAGCCATGAATAAAGAATGGTACCAGAATGTCCTCCAAGAGCAACTTCTCCCAACCGTCCAAGAGCAGTTTGGCGCTCAACAATGCCTTTTCCAGCATGATGGGGCACCTTGCCATAAAGCAAAGGTGATAACTAAATGGCTCAGGGAACAAAACATAGAGATTTTGGGTCCATGGCCTGGAAACTCCCCAGATCTTAATCCCATTGAGAACTTGTGGTCAATCATCAAGAGACGGGTGGACAAACAAAAACCAACAAATTCAGGCAAAATTAAAGCATTGATTCTGCAAGAATGGACTGCTATCAGTCAGGATTTGGTCCAGAAGTTGATTGAGAGCATGCCAGGGAGAATTGCAGAGGTCCTGAAGAAGAAGGGTCAACACTGCAAATATTGACTTGCTGCATTAACTCATTCTAACTGTCAATATAAGCTTCTGTTACTCATAATATGAATGCAATTATATTTCTGTATGTGATAAAAACATCTGACAAACACACATAAAAACCAGAGGGCAGCAGATCATGTGAAAATATAATATTTGTGTCATTCTCAAAACTTTTGGCCATGACTGTACACACAGCTTTACTCCAGGTTTTCCATAACAACCGATCGCAGGTCTTTCACTGATATCCAAACTGAGATACACATGATCACATGATGCTTATGGACCAATGGAAAATCGCAGGTTCTTCAGTCTTGACATACATACAGCTTTACACCAGGTTTCTATAGCAACCAAGCTATTTATGACCTGCATGAGTCAATAGCAGTTCGCAGGTCCTTAAATATTCAGTCATATGAGGTGCATCAGCCAATATAAGTTCACATTTCATTTACCAGGTTTCCAAAGCAACACAGCCATAAATAGACTATACCTATACTGGACTGCCATACTGGATGTCAAGTGCAAAACTGGCAAATTCTTATGGGGCCACTACACAAACAAAAAATGAAATGTACCCGTGCGAATCCGGGTCCTTCTGCTAGTACAATATAAATATGGAAATGATCAGCGCCTCTCTCTATAACCAACTTGCTCTCCTAGGCATGGGTCCTAGAAGGCCCTATTTCTCTATCCTGCATCTGATTGAACTTTCTTTATCAATAATTTAAAGAGGCTTTTTTTTTTTTTTTTTTTTTTTTTTAATTGATGGCCTATCCTTCAGATAGGTGGGGGACTGACCCTAAACACCACTGCCGATCAGCTTTATGAAGGAGCCGTGGTACTGCAACATAGTACAACGTTGGTGCTGCAGTGTTCAAAATGCTGTCTTTTTTGTAGTGACTGTTCAAGATATTGCAGTATTGTCCCAGATGGATATGGGCACTGGGTTGTGTACCAATGTGTCAGTGAA
The DNA here is from genome assembly GCA_947044405.1 of Leptodactylus fallax. NCBI lineage: Eukaryota > Metazoa > Chordata > Amphibia > Anura > Leptodactylidae > Leptodactylus > Leptodactylus fallax. Next base: position 3,442,496 of record CAMRHE010000041.1, read on the forward strand.
CCAGTCAAATTGTGGACTAATCCTAAGGGTGTTTTCTAAGAAACCCTGTTCCCCTCATATGGGGATATGGACTTTTATGGGAGTCTGATAGGTTGCTATGTTTTGCAGTGGGCCCAGTGTTGACAACATACATGCACAGACCAGGTGTTTAGGACTGGTAACAGAAGGTACGAATTAAACACAGGAGTACATGACAGAAACAAGTAAGCCAAGTCTATAGCAGGAACAGGCAGTAGAGATACATACATGGTGGCAGCACATACACATCTACAAAGGAACACGTAGCAGAGGGACATATGCACAACATGGAAACAGAGATACATTCACGGTGGCAGGACATACACATCTACACAGGAACATGTAATGGAGACAGTGCAGCTCCAGAGCATGAAATACACAAATGAGGGAAGGATTAAATTTGTGTGGTCTAATCTACTTTGTGCAAATCACCCAGCTTTCCTAGTCACCTGAAGGCCAAAACTAGCTAAATGTGTCATATCTTAAAAATAAGTTTATTTAGGTAGATTTTGCTTCAGTAGCAGTCTGTATTACATCAATGACTGGTATGTTACCCAGCTTTATTGAGACCCTAAAATATACATTCTCCTGATCACTTCCTTCAGTGATAAGGAGGAAGGGGGACCTAAAGATCCCCTAAAACCTCCTTGTGAATGGAGTGCTAATGCACTTGCATCACCAGCACTCCATTCACTTCTATGGGGCTGTGGGCACTGCCAGAGATTACAGTCCTGGCAGCCCAATTGTAGTGAATGGAGCCAAGTGCACTGGCACTCCATTCACAATGAGGCTTTAGTGTGAATTTCTGTCCCCCGTCCTCCTGAACATTGGGAGACCTGGCGTTTGGGTCCCCAGCGATTAGACACTTACAGTCATATGAAAAAGTTTGGGCACCCCTATTAATCTTAATCATTTTTAGTTCTAAATATTTGGGTGTTTGCAACAGCCATTTCAATTTGATATATCTAATAACTGATGGACACAGTAATATTTCAGGATTGAAATGAGGATTATTGTACTAACAGAAAATGTGCAATATGCATTAAACCAAAATTTGACCGGTGCAAAAGTATGGGCACCTCAACAGAAAAGTGACATTAATATTTAGTAGATCCTCCTTTTGCAAAAATAACAGCCTCTAGTCGCTTCCTGTAGCTTTTAATCAGTTCCTGGATCCTGGATGAAGGTATTTTTGACCATTCCTCTTTACAAAACAATTCCAGTTCAGTTAAGTTTGATGGTCGCCGAGCATGGACAGCCCGCTTCAAATTATCCCACAGATGTTCAATGATATTCAGGTCTGGGGACTGGGATGGCCATTCCAGAACATTGTAATTGTTCCTCTGCATGAATGCCTGAGTAGATTTGGAGCTGTGTTTTGGATCATTGTCTTGCTGAAATATCCATCCCCGGCGTAACTTCAAATTCGTCACTGATTCTTGTACATTATTCTCAAGAATCTGCTGATACTGAGTTGAATCCATGCGACCCTCAACTTTAACAAGATTCCCGGTGCCGGCATTGGCCACACAGCCCCAAAGCATGATGGAACCTTCACCAAATTTTACAGTGGGTAGCAAGTGTTTTTTTTGGAATGCTGCGTTTTTTTGACGCCATGCATAATGTCTTTTTGTATGACCAAACAACTCAATCTTTGTTTCATCAGTCCACAGGACCTTCTTCCAAAATGAAGCTGGCTTGTCCAAATGTGCTTTTGCATACCTCAGGTGACTCTGTTTGTGGCGTGCTTTCAGAAACGGCTTCTTTCGCATCACTCTCCCATACAGATTCTCCTTGTGCAAAGTGTGCTGTATTATTGACCGATGCACAGTGACACCATCTGCAGCAAGATGATGCTGCAGCTCTTTGGAGGTGGTCTGTGGATTGTCCTTGACTGTTCTCACCATTCTTCTTCTCTGCCTTTCTGATATTTTTCTTGGCCTACCACTTCTGGGCTTAACAAGAACTGTCCCTGTGGTCTTCCATTTCCTTACTATGTTCCTCACAGTGGAAACTGAAAGGTTAAATCTCTGAGACAACTTTTTGTATCCTTCCCCTGAACAACTATGTTGAACAATCTTTGTTTTCAGATCATTTGAGAGTTGTTTTGAGAAGCCCATGATGCCACTCTTCAGAGGAGATTCAAATAGGAGAACAACTTGCAATTGGCCACCTTAAATACCTTTTCTCATGATTGGATACACCTGGCTATGAAGTTCAAAGCTCAGTGAGGTTACAAAACCAATTTTGTGCTTCAGTAAGTCAGTAAAAAGTAGTTAGGAGTATTCAAATCAATAAAATGATAAGGGTACCCAAATTTTTGCACCGGTCAAATTTTGGTTTAATGCATATTGCACATTTTCTATTAGTGCAATAAACCTCATTTCAATGCTGAAATATTACTGTGTCCATCAGTTATTAGATATATCAAATTGAAATGGCTGTTGCAAACACCCAAATATTTAGAACTAAAAATGATTAAGATTAATAGGGGTGCCCAAACTTTTTCATATGACTGTATCTCCTGTCTTGTGAATAAGGGATAAGCATACCTCCCAACTGTCCTGGATTTAGTAGGACAGTCCCGGATTCCAGGTCATGTCCCGCTGTCCCAGTCGATGGGAGGTATGTCCCAGTTTCAACTCATCTGCAGATGAGTTGAATACAATGATGAAGCAGGAGCCATCTGTGGACAGCTCCTGCTTCAATACTGTGCCCCTGCGTGCTCCGGCCTGGGAGCTGTATGTGCAATGTGATGACAATAGCTTGCTATTGTACTCTTGTGTTGGATTGTGTGTAACACTTCTACTTTGTTTACACTCAGTTTATTATTCTAATATAAACACATTTTTGTTTTTTCTTCCTTCCTTTCTTTAACCCCTTAAAGACACAGCCTAAAAGTACCTTCTGGATCAAGCCTCATTTTTCAAAGCTGACGTGTCACTTTATATGACAATAACTTTGAAACACTTTAACTAAGTGATTTTGAGACTGATCAATATTTTTCACAGGATTTAAAACAATATGGAGTTGAAATTTAGACATTTCATTTTTTTTTTTCAATAAAACATTAATTTAGCCCTAAAATTAACAAATTCACAAAGGGTTAAAGGAGAAAATGCATCTCACAGATTGTTAGGCAATTTCTCCCGGGCACAGAAATACCTCACATGTGGGTGTAAACTGAATTTGGAGACACGGCAGTGCGCGGAAGGGAAGGAGCAACACTGGAAGTTTGAAAAGCAGATTTTTCTGGAATAGTTTTCAGGTGCCATGTTTCATTTGCAGATCCCCTAGAGTACCAATCCAATGGAAACCCTCCAAAGGTGACCCCATTTTGGAAACTATACCCCTCACAGTACATATCAAGGGGTATAGTGAGCATTTTGACATCACAGCTGTTTCACAGATTTTATTAACAGTGGGACGTGAAAATTAAAAATTACTTTTTTTCCAAAAAACTGTCAATATAGCCCCAAATTTCTAATCTTTACAAGGTGTTAAAGAAGAAAAAAACACACCACAGTTTGCTACAAAATTTCTCCTGAACACGAGAATACCTCATATGTGGTTATAAACTGCTGTATGGGTACATGGTGGGGCTCAGAATGGAAAGAGCGCTATTTGGATTTTGAAAGGCAGATTTTGCTGGAATAGTTTTCAGGTGCCATGTTGTATTTGCAGTGCCCTTAAAGTACCAATACAATGGAAACCCCCCAAAAGTGACACCATTTTAGAAAGTACACCCCTCAAGGAATTTAATCCTTTAATTTATTGAATACATTTTCTTAACTCTGTTTTTGGTGGATTAAAAAAGGAGCTTCAATTCTGGCATTGCATTTTACCTTTTAAAATTTTTGCCATGCAGCATAGAACATAAGTAACATATTACCTTTATTCTGTTGGTCGGTACGATTACGGTGATACCTAAATTATATTGCTTTTTTATGTGTTACTAATTCTGCTGAACAAAAACCCATTTGAGGACTGTAAATCAATTATTTTTGCATCTCCATCTTCTGAGATGCGTAACATTTTTATTTTTCAGTTTACAGAGTTGATTAAGGGCTTTTTTTTTTGCAGGACAACCTGTGTTTTTTATTAGTCCTGTTTTGGGTTACATTTAACTTTTTGATAACTTTTAATAGCATATTTTGTAAGGTGAGATAGCAAAAAAATCATTACTGTAGGTTAAATAATATTTCAGTTTTATTGTACAGTTTGTTACAGATGCAGCGATACCAAATATGTATTGTTTTTAGGTTTTTTTTATACAACTCATTTCATATAGGAAAAGGGCATTTTTGGAGCTTTATTCATTTATTAATTTCACGCACATTTTTTTTTTTTTTTTGCACTTTTTAATTTTTTTTTGGAAACCTGAACCAGGGATGCTCTGATTGCTGGATCAGTACTATGCACTGCAGTACACATAGTACCAACAATTTTGTACACACTTGGACAAAATTGTTGGTACACCTCGTTTAATGAAAGAAAAACTCACAATGGTCACAGAATTAACTTGAATCTGACAAAAGTAATAATATATAAAAACTCTATGAAAATGAACAAATGAAAGTCAGACACTGCTTTTCAACCATGCTTCAACAGAATTCTTTAAAAAAGAAAACTCATGAAACAGGCCTGGACAGAAATGATGGTACCCCTGAAAATAATGTCACCAAAGGGACATGTTAAATCAAGGTGTGTCCACTAATTAGCATCACAGGTGTATACAATCTTGTAATCAGTCAGTGGGCCTGTATATAGGGCTACAGATACTCACTGTGCTGTTTGGTGACATGGTGAGTACCACACTCAACATGGACCAGAGGAAGCGAAGGAAAGAGTTGTGTCAGGAGCTTAGAAAGAAAATTATAGACAAGCATGTTAAAGGTAAAGGTTATAAGACCATCTCCAAGCAACTTGATGTTCCTGTGACTACAGTTGCAGATATTATTCAGAAATTTAAGATCCATGGGACTGTAGCCAATCTCCCTGGACGTGGCCGCAGGAGGAAAATTGATGACAAATCAAAGAGAAGGATAATACGAATGGTAACAACAGAGCCCAGAAAAACTTCTAAAGAGATTAAAGGTGAACTTCAAGCTCAAGGAACATCAGTGTCAGATCACACCATCCGTCGTTGTTTGAGCCAAAGTGGACTTCATGGGAGATGACCAAGGAGGACACCATTGTTGAAAACAAATCATAAAAAAGCCAGACTGGCATTTGCCAAACTATATGTTGACAAGCCACAAAGCTTCTGGGAGAATGTCCTATGGACAGATGACACAAAAATTGAAATTTTTGTCAAGGCACATCAGCTCTATGTTCACAGATGGAAAAATTAAGCATATCTTGAAAAGAACACTGTCCTTACTGTGAAACATGGAGGAGGCTCTGTTATGTTCTGGGGCTGCTTTGCTGCATCTGGCACAGGGTGTCTTGAATCTGTGCAGGATACAATGAAATCTCAAGACTATCAAGGGATTCTAGAGAGATATGTGCTGCCCAGTGTCAGAAAGCTTGGTCTCAGTTGTAGGTCATGGGTCTTGCAACAGGATAATAACCCAAAACACACAGCTAAAAACACCCAAGAATGGCTAAGAGGAAAACATTGGACTATTCTGAAGTGGTCTTCTATGAGCCCTGACCTAAATCTTATTGAGCATCTTTGGAAGGAGCTGAAACATGCCGTCTGGAAAAGGCACCCTTCAAACCCAAGACAACTGGAGCAGTTTGCTCATGAGGAGTGGGCCAAAATACCTGTTGAGAGGTGCAGAAGTCTCATTGACAGCTACAGGAATCGCTTGATTGCAGTGATTGCCTCAAAAGGTTGTGCAACAAAATATTAAGTTAAGGGTAACATAATTTCTGTCCAGGCCTGTTTCATGAGTTTTCTTTTTTAAAAAATTCTGTTGAAGCATGGTTGAAAAGCAATGTCTGACTTTCATTTGTTAATTTTAATAGAAAATTTATATATTATTACTTTTGTCAGATTCAAGTTATTTCTGTGACCATTGTGGGTTTTTCTTTCATTAAACGAGGGGTACCAACAATTTTGTCCACGTGTGTACATGTGTATTGCAGTCTATAGCGTAAGGACTAACCAGGTATTGGGGGCTCCTAGCAGCCCAGGCTGCATAAAATACATAAAGGTCCCTCCCGATCTCACGGCAGGTAGTGATGATGGGGGTCAGTTACATGTCGGAACTCCTTGGATACCTTGGTCATGTCTGACTGCGGCATCCAAGTGGTTAGAACCCCCGATCGGAGCGCTGCTCTAACCAAGGGTTAATGCAGTGGGTGTTAGTTGTGAGTTACAGCTAACATCCACTCCTGATGCCATCACCACAGGACGTACTATTATGTCTATTTGCACCTAGTACCAAACGGCCTGGATGTAATAGTACGTCCTGTGTTGCTAAGGGTTAAAGACTTAAAGATTAATTATCTATTTTCTATTTAAAATATATGTTGTATTTAGTCTCCGGAGATGGTGAATTGTTCAGAAGAAAGATTCATTGTCTCATCTATCTAAGAGGCCCAGACGTGCTGAGCCATTCAGGTCTGTCATACTCTCCGATTAGGATTTCTAATTACTGGATGAAACCAACTCTTCCTCTGACAATTCAGATTTGGATATGGGCAAAGGCCTCTTTCCTCTGGAAAAAAATCCAGAAGCTTATAAAATCCAACACGTCAGGCCTCCAAAGTGGATGATATGCTGCAAAATGCAATAATGGCAGAGTGGAAACATACAGAGAAAGCTTTTGTACAATCTAGGAAGTTTAAGAGCCTATTTCTTATTTCAGAATATCAGTACAAAAGGTGGAGTCCACCGCCTAAAGTCGACATGGAGGTCAATAAGCTTTCTCGTCGCACCATAGTCCTTTCAGAGGATGGATCTAATTTGCAGGATCCTATAGACAGGTGGGCTGAATGTTCTCTAAGAAGAGTGTATTCAGCTTCCTCCACCCAGTGTTTTGTTGGGATTGCTTGCAATGAAGTCGCATGGAAGCTTTGTGCAGAACTTTCCTTGTTACAGAAAGATATTGATTCCACGGTGTCCAGGGATGATTTACTATCACCCATGAAGAATATCTGTCTAGAAGCAGGTTTCTTGAATGAGGCTTCCGTGCAGCCGGTAAAACTGTCATCCAAGGTCATGGCATTATGCACCGCTGCTTGCAGACCCTTGGAACCTTGGCTCAAACCATGGATGGTTGACAATACGTTAAAATTCAACATCAGTGGCCTTCCATATGACCTGGGCAAACTGTTCAGCCAAGAGCTGGACAGAATAATGGAGAGTCTGGCTGTCAAGAAGGGTAAGTCCATTTCTCAGTCCTTTCGTGGTTGTGGCAGACAGCAGAAGAGAGGTTGATCACCTCAGAGACCTCAGCAGTCCAGAGGCCAGTACCAGGGGCATCATAGATTTTAGAGGAGAAATCCAGGCCGTCGAAATCACAGAGAGGAGGGGAACCCAAAAAGCCACCTATTGGAAGCTTGGATATTCCTGTGGGCCGATCAGCTCTCTTTTTTTCTAGGGTCCTAGGAAAGCAAGATCTTAGATCCTTGGGTTCTAGAATTTATTCAGTCCAGGGATCGCATGAATTTCTCTATGCTTCCCCAGGACAGATTTATTCGGACTGCTCGTCTTCCTACCATCCGCCAGGAAGCTCTTCAAAGGTCAGTGTAGGAATATCTACAGAAGCATGTATTGGAGGAGGTTCCATTTCCTCATCAAGGGTATGGTGTCTATTCTCCAGTCTTCCTGGTGCCAAAACCTTCAGGGGACTAGAGAATAATCGACCTAGGATACTTCAACAGACACATTGTCAAAAGAAGTTTTCATATGGAGACAGTTAGATTTGTCATATCTATTCTACAACAGGTAGATTACATGGCCATGCTCGACCACAAGGATACCTATTTACACGTCCCGATTTTTCCTCTACATAGGAAATATTTGAGGATCGCGGTGGTCATAAAGGGGCACTTAAGACACCTTTAGTTTACCTCTCTCCCTTTCGGAATAACATCAGCTCCCTATGTGTTCACCAAGGTGGTGTCCTCAGTTGCTGCAGCGCTCAAAGTTCAAGGGATATGCATAGTCTCATAGCTGGACGATTGGCTAATAAAAGCCTCCTGCAGCTCTGGCCTTCAGCAGCACCTATTGACCATTATCAATTTAATCCAACATTTAGATTGGATAATAAACTGAGACAAGTCTCAGACAGTACCAGCAACCCAGAAGAAATTTCTTGGGTTCATAATAGATTCCAGCCTGATGATGGTTTTGCTTCCTCCTTCAAAAAAGAAGAGAATCATGGAAACCGCAAAGTTCTTGGCCACTCCCCGCCCAATTACCATCAGAACGGTCATGAAAGTGTTGGGGTTAATGTCAGCAGCCACAGACGCGGTTCGATGGACACTCTGGCATCTCTGTCCCCTCCAGAGGGAGATTTTACAGGCTTGGAATCATAGCCCCAGCGGACTGGACAAGAAGTTCTCCCTGTCTCAAGAAACCTGTCTATCCCTCAAATGGTGGACACATCTGAAAGATGGGAAGTCCACAATCCAAACTCGTTGGACCCTGTTGACCACAGATGCATCTCTTTTGGGTTGGGGACCCCATTCCCATTTAGACAAAATTCCTGTCCAGGAGTCCTGGAGTACCTAGGAAAAAATGTTATCAACCAACTAGAGAGAACTCCGAGCTGTATGGTTTGAACTCCTGCACTTCTCCAACCAACTGAAGAGGGAAGTGGTCAGAGTACGCTCAGACGACATGGCAACAGTTCTCTATATAAACAAACAGGGAGGCACCTGATCCTATTCCCTTTTCAGAGAAGTGGGGATGATCTTGAAGTGGGCAGAAAAGAGTTTAACTCATCTCTGTACAGTACTTATCAAAGGGTCACTAAATGTAATAGCAGACCAGCTGAGTCAAGGTCTCTCTGTTCCTGGGGAATGGTCTCTGAATTCATAAACCTTCCAGTTGATTACCCAGAAGTGGGGTTATCCAGAAATGGATCTGATGATGACAAAACTCAACACCAAGGTGGAGAAGTTCTGCTCTCTTTACCAGGAGGACTATCCTTTGGCAGTGGATGCCTTGTCCATCCTTTGGAGTTTCAGGCTGGTTTATATATAGGTTTATATATATCCTCCAGTTTCCATGATACCGAAGGTATTGATGAAAATCAGACAGGACCAAGCCACAGTAATTTCCATCATACTGTTCTGGCCAAAAAGAGCTTGGTTTTCCCAACTCATACAGATGAGTCATGGGATTTACTGAAAGGTTCCCCCAATTCAGAACCTGGTGTCTCAGAACTCTCAGCTCTACCTACGTCTGAAAGCAATAGATGTTGTCTCAGGTTGCCCAAAGACTATGAAGAATATCCCGCGCTCTTGGGAAATGACCCCCAGTTACAAAGGTAGATCATAAAATTTGCTTTTATTGCTTAAAATGGCACAACGCGTTTCGGAGTTAACGCTCCTTTATCAAGTGCATGTGGAAACAGTGGCAGCCACTCAGTCACAGCTCCGCCGCTTTGTCTCCGCTCTCCTCCACTTCCAGTCTCCTCAATAAGTACTGTTAGTTTTGGTACCTGATGTGCTATTTAAGCTCTGTAATGTCAGAAGGGCAGTGTCAGGCACGGGGGTGTGATTCAGAGTTCCATTCAGATGCAGCCAGTGTTAGAGCTCAGAATCACGGCTCTTGGCTGCTCCTGCCTGACTCCGCCCTCCTGACAGTACAAAGCCCAAATAGCCCATCAGGCTCCAAAACTAACAGCATTGATTGCTTGGGAATGGTGGGGACTAGAGAAAAAATTCCAATTGTGCCAGAATCAGCGGAGCAGCGTCTATTACTTGATGTAAAGTGATGTACTTGGTGGTGGTGAAAGGTCCTCCTTAAACAACCATGTCATGATCAATGACATCTTCTCTTCAAATGTGAATTTATATATCTATGGCTAGAGGTAGTGACTAATCATCCAAAAAAACACTGCAAAGTAGACAATGTTTGCAGTGGTCTAAAATATGTCTGGAATAAAATGGTTACAGAAACTAAAAAGAAGCAGGAGTTTGGAACATGTCAATATATGTATAATATTCAGTTTGTAATTTAAAGGGAGCCCGTCAACAGGTCCTTACAGTCCTTATAGACATGTAACAATGCCATCCATGTTCGCATGAAAAACAAACATGTATATTTATCTAAAGATGAGTCTGTTACTCCCAATGCCTGTGCAGTTCTTCAGTGAATCTGGGGACATACAGTGCTGGCCAAAAGTATTGGCACCCCTGCAATTCTGTCAGATAATACTCAATTTCTTCCAGAAAATGATTGCAATCACAAATGCTTTGGTAATAATATCTTAATTTAATTTGTCTTCAATGGAAAACCACAAAAAGAATTGTCAAAAAGCCAAATTGGATATAATTCCACACCAAACATAAAAAAGGGGATGGACAAAAGTATTGGCACCCTTTGAAAAATCATGTGATGCTTCTCTAATTTGTGTAATTAACAGCACCTGTTACTTACCTGTGGCACATAACAGGTGGTGGCAATAACTAAATCACACTTGCAGCCAGTTGAAATGGATTAAAGTTGACTCAACCTCTGTCCTGTGTCCTTGTGTGTACCACATTGAGCATGGAGAAAAGAAAGAAGACCAAAGAACTGTCTGAGGACCTGAGAAGCAAAATTGTGAGGAAGCATGAGCAATCTCAAGGCTACAAGTCCATCTCCAAAGACCTGAATGTTCCTGTGTCTACCGTGCGCAGTGTCATCAAGAAGTTTAAAGCCCATGGCACTGTGGCTAACCTCCCTAGATGTGGGCGGAAAAGAAAAATTGACGCGAGATTTCAACGAAAGATTGTGCGGATGGTGGCTAAAGAACCTCGACTAACATCCAAACAAGTTCTAGCTGCCCTGCAGTCCGAGGGTACAACAGTGTCAACCCGTACTATCCGTCGGCATCTGAATGAAAAGGGACTCTATGGTAGGATACCCAGGAAGACCCCACTTCTGACCCAGAGACATAAAAAAGCCAGGCTGGAGTTTGCCAAAACTTACCTGAGAAAGCCAAAAACTTTTTGGAAGAATGTTCTCTGGTCAGATGAGACAAAAGTCGAGCTTTTTGGGAAAAGGCATCAACATAGAGTTTACAGGAAAAAAAAAAGAGGCCTTCAAAGAAAAGAACACGGTCCCTACAGTCAAACATGGCGGAGGTTCCCTGATGTTTTGGGGTTGCTTTGCTGCCTCTGGCACTGGACTGCTTGACCGTGTGCATGGCATTATGAAGTCTGAAGACTACCAACAAATTTTGCAGCATAATGTAGGGCCAGTGTGAGAAAGCTGGGTCTCCCTCAGAGGTCATGGGTCTTCCAGCAGGACAATGACCTAAAACACACTTCAAAAAGCACTAGAAAATGGTTTGAGAGAAAGCACTGGAGACTTCTAAAGTGGCCAGCAATGAGTCCAGACCTGAATCCCATAGAACACCTGTGGAGAGATCTCAAAATGGCAGTTTGGAGAAGGCACCCTTCAAATCTCAGGGACCTGGAGAAATTTGCCAAAGAAGAATGGTCTAAAATTCCAGCAGAGCATTGTAAGAAACTCATTGATGGTTACCGGAAGCGGTTGTTCGCAGTTATTTTGTCTAAAGGTTGTGCTACCAAGTATTAGGCTGAGGGTGCCAATACTTTTGTCCGGCCCATTTTTGGAGTTTTGTGTAAAATGATCAATGATTTGACTTTTTTTCATTCTCTTTTGTGTTTTTTCATTGCAAGCAAAATAAATGAAGATATTATTACCAAAGCATTTGTGATTGCAATCATTTTCTGGAAGAAATTGAGTATTATCTGACAGAATTGCAGGGGTGCCAATACTTTTGGCCAGCACTGTACATGCCAACTTCTCTGCGCATGCACCCAATGTCAAACACATCCGCACGGAAGCTGAGGTGTATTCTTCTAGCTTCACTAAAGAAATGGGAGTACTGGAGCAGGGTAAGAATAAATGTTTGTTTTTTTAATCACAGGCAGAAATGGCATTAAAAGAGGGTTATTTGGGACACTAAACCCTCAGTCCATAAAGGCCTGTGGGTAGTTTAGTGTCACAAATTTCCCTGATAGTTTCCCTTTAATAACATTCAATAACCAATACAACCGTAACAAAAAATATATTAATTTAATACTAACCTCAGAAATTCGTACAGAAAGCCATGACCTGTCTAACCACTCGTATGGGTCATTCTTGCATGACATAAGCGTCTTGCTTATAATCATATCAATCAGTGATGCAGTCTGTGCTACTCCTGAAGAGATTAAAACCTGAGCAGAAATATAGCTGTCATATAATTATCTCTAGATCATGAGTTTCAATCTGTATGTTTTTACTATAATGCATAATCTGTTAAAATGCAAAATAACATGTGGTTTTTCCAACTGGACTGGGTCTAATTTTTTTTTAATCTGTTACATCATATTGAATGGTAGCCTTGAAGATTATGCTAATAGTGGTTTGTTTTGAAAGTTAAAACAGTTTTTCTTGAACAAATCACAGGTATTGTTAATAGGGCAAATTATAGGAAGAAAAATTTCCTTAACCTTTCCTTAATTTCCTGTTGTTTCAGGTTATTTTTTAGGATAAGCTGCCATTTATGTGTACATGAGGAGTAACACTATATCTGACTATTATATGACTAGTATCCAGATGTTTTTAGCAGTTTCCCCCTCTACATGCTACATCTGAAATTTGCAGCCTTCTCTGAACTGGTGGGTGAAGACTAACTGCCATACATTGCACACAGTGAGAGGAAGAGTCTGCTTTAAAATTCTTGCTCTCTCTTTCTCTCTCAATCAGAAATAGCCCCAGAACCTTGTAGGACATACAGTGGGGAAAATAAATATTGTTTTTGTTTTCCCACCTACAAAGAACGGAGAGGTCTGTAATTTTTATTGTAGGTACAACTGTAAGAGACAGAATCTAAAAAACAAAAAAATCCAGAAAATTACATTGTATGATTTTGAAATAATTAATTAGCATTTTGCTGCATGAAATAAGTATTTGATCACCTACCAACCAGCAATTCTGGCTCTCACTAACCTGTTAGTTTCTCCTCCTCTGTCCTCCACTCATTACCTGTATTAATTGCACCTGTTTGAACTTGTTACCTGTATAAAAGACACCTGTCCACAGACTCGATCAATCACACTCCAACCTCTCTCCATCATGGCCAAGGCCAAAGAGCTGCCTAAGGACACCAGGGATGAAATAGTAGACCTGCACAAGGCTGGGATGGGATACAGGAGAAAAGGCAAGCAGCTTGGTGAGAAGGCAATAACTGTTGGTGCAATTATTAGAAAATGGAAGAAACACAAGATGACTGTCAGTCTTCCTCGATCTGGGGCTTCATGCAAGATCTCGCCTTGTGGGGTAAGTATGATTCTGAGGAAGGTCAGAAATCAGCCCAGAACTACATAGATGAACCTGGTCAACGCTGCGGCACAGGAGGCGGGTCCGGCTGTGATTCTTTCCTATGGGTTTTTCTTGTATTGTCTGAACACTGTCCTATTCCCTCAACTCCTTAATTGATTTTCCACCACACCCATCTCCTTTACTTTCTTTTCCATCTGCTCCACTAATAGTTAATTTTAGCTTTACCTGTGTGATTGACAGCCTATCGTCCTTTCAAGTCTGGGGCGGGTTCTTCCTTCCTATTTATTGTTTGCTAACATTCACATTGGTGCTTGCTATTGCCTTGTGCGTACTGGCTATTACTCCTTGCTGTTTTGTTACCTTTATTCGTATTCCTGACCTCTGGCTTACCTTTGACTATTCTCCTGGATTTTGATTCTGTACTGCATTGTTTGACTGTTACCGACCCCTTGGCTAGCTGACCTCCCCTTTGTTGTTGTTTGTCCTGTCTGCTTTCTGTGTTATCACTTAGATCAGACAAGTAGACAGGGACAGTTTAGGGCTCACTGTCTTGTTGTGCATCTCCCCCCAGGGTTCATCAGCAGCTACTGGGGGGAGATGCACAATCCTCATGGATTAAAATCCTGCAGGGCAACCAAGTTCCTCCTGCTCACGCCAGCATATATCCAGGTCCATTTGAAGTGTGCCAATGACCATCTGGATGATCCAGAGAAGGCATGGGAGAAGGTCATGTGGTCAGATGAGACCAAAATAGAACTTTTTAGTATCAACTCCACTCGATGTGTTTGGAGGAAGAAGAAGGATGAGCACAACCCCAAAAACACCATCCCAACTGTGAAGCATGGGGGTGGAAACATCATAATTTGAGGGGTGTTTTTCTGCAAAGGGACAGGATGACTGCACCTTATTGAAGGGAGGATGGATGGGGCCATGTATCGAGAGATTTTGTCCAACAACCTCCTTCCCTCAGTAAGATCATTGAAGATGGGTCATGGATGGGTCTTCCAGCATGACAATGACCCAAAATACACAGCCAGGGCAACTAAGGGGTGGCTCTGTGAGAAGCATTTCAAGGTCCTGCAGTGGAATAGCCAGTCACCAGACTTGAACCCAATTGAAAATCTTTGGAGGGAGCCCAGAAACCTGGAAGATCAGGAGAAGATCTGTATGGAGGAGTGGGCCAAAATCCCTGCTGCAATTTGATCATACTTGGTCAAGAATTACAGGAGACCTCTGACCTCTGTAATTGCAAAAAAAAAAGTTTCTGTACCAAATATTTTCTGTTTTTCTATTGTATAAAATACTTATTTCATGCAATAAAATGCAAATTAATGATTTTAAAATCATACAATTTGATTTTCTGGATTTTTTTTTAGATTCTGTCTCTCACAGTTGAAGTGTACCTACGATAATAATTACAGACCTCTCTATTCTTTGTAGGTGGGAAAACTTGCAAAATCACCAATGGATCAAATACATATTTTCCCCACTGTATATAGAGAAGCAATGGCCTGTAATGATGTAAATAAAGTGATTAGACTGTGATAGAAGGACTTCTATTCAACTGCAGCATTACTTTGTGCCTGAGTTTCTCATTTTTCTCTTCTCCACTTCCTACTCTCTCCTTCCCCCTTGCATCTCCATATATAGCTAAAAATCTAACTTTTCTCACTCATGTGACCGGCAGTCCATCTCAAGACCAATAGAATTGTGATTTACACAGTGAAAGTTATTTTAGCAGAGGGAGGGGGAGCACAGGAACAGCCTGACAACAGCAGGAAGAGGCATTTCTCTTTAATAAAATATAGTATAAAGTTTCTTATAATCACCTGTGCAATTCATTTATGCAAAGTTTGTTAAAACAACAGTGACTCCTTAAAGTGAAAAAGATTAAAGTGCTCATATTCTTTTGATTTCCATACAACTGTATAAATTGTATAATGACATTTGTACCTTTATGTCCACATCTTCATATTTTGAAGTAAAGGAGATTATAGCAGCATAAATTAAACAAACGCCATGTAGTATATCATCGGAAAGACTATAACTGAAATGGTAAGAACAATACATAAAATATAATGTGGCATTTATTAAAACAGGAAGGTATTGCATTAAAACTACTTTGCTACTGGTTACTTTCAGTAAGGTTGGTTTCACACATAGACTTTTTGTGGCAGTTTTTGCTTGAGATATTTGAGCCAACGCCAGAAGTGAATTCAAAGGGAATAGGAATTATAAAGTGTAGTGTGCCACTGGTAGCATTATAAAGAGTTTATATTCAGTCTGTGCCTTTGAGAAACATGTTTGCACTGTAGTATGTATATGAAATTTTTAACCATGCCTTTAATGGATGAATACACTTCAAAATGGGTGCCAAGTTGATGGTACAAACCAGACAGAGGGGTTTCTGGGAGTAGGAGGAAACAGTGAGTGAAGAGCCTGACCTCAGAAGGAGGAGGAAGTTTAGAACAGTGCGAGGAGAAGCTGAGAGACTGAGCCAAAACCCTAGCTAGACTGAAACATTCACCAGTCCAGAGATGGGATTTATCCCTCTTCAACTTGTGGATAAGAGAAAAGTATGCCAGATCAGAATATGAGGACAGACAAGGCAACCTTAATAATCTACACAGTGCAGTTGGGAAATTGTAGATAGTTGCAGACTTTGAAAACCTGCAACATAAATAGGTATGGTAAAGATTGGAGGGCCCATATGTGATCTGCTGTACTATTATGGTACAGCAAATGCGCAGACGCTATAACCTACCACTGACATCTTGCTGGGACTAATATGATTGGTGATAACACTAATTACAGAGTCACTGCTTTACCCATTGTCACCACTGGAACTTGTATATACAGTTATGTACTGTATATCACATAAAAAAGGAATAAAAAGTGATCAAAAAGTCATATAGACCCCAAATAGTAGCAATTCAAACTACACCTCTGCCCTCAAAAAGCAAGCCCTCATACAGTTCTGGTGACAGAAACAAAATATTATGGCATTCAGAATATGGCAACAAAACAAATGTTTTTCCTTTCCCTAGAAAGACTTAATTCAAATGAATTAATGATATGTACCCTAAAGTATATTAAAAATAGTCATAATGGAAAAAGAATATATATGATGCAAGACAGTCACTTTCCGGGCAAAAAATCTTTTTTTTTTTAAAAAGTCTGTTAATGCTATTAATGGATTAATAAGTACACCCATAAACCTTTAGCAGTGTTTTGAGTGATTTCTGGGTGTCTCTGGGAGCTCCTGGCATCCTCTGTATTTGTTTACATGGTGTAACTTCCTGCTGTGTAGCTTCCACACTACCTCCCTCTCACTGCTCCCCCTCCTCTATCACTCCATTACACACCCTCCCTGTCTCCCTAGCTATCCCGCCCACTACTAGCCCTTCCCAACTAAGTAACGCAACCCCCCCCCCCCGCAACATACTTACCTGTCTTCCTCTCTGGGAACTGCTCCTCCTTTTCTTTCACTGTGCTCAGGCTGGAGACACCTCTCTTCCTCGCTGCTAGCACAGCACCCCAGGGATATGGGTAATTATAGATTTTTTTTAATATAAGTAAATTAGAAGTTAGGTGGGGGCATGGGGGTTTAGTTTAGGGATTAATTTTTATTTCATTCCAGATAACCCCTTTAACAACGGTAGTGTGAACCCAGCCTTAGACCAGTTGCAGATGACCAGGCTGTATTTCATGGAGAGCACACTGACCCATTCTTTTCTATGGGCCCGTACACACGACCGTTTTTCACAGTCCCGTGTGCGGACCGACAGTCCAGGCCGCATCAGATAGAACATGTCCTATTCTTGTCCTATTTTGCGGCCCGTCTCCCCCGTGTGCAGCCTGTGCTTTTAAATCACGGCAGGCCGGTTGCAGCATGGACGTCTGCAACTAGCCTTTGGCTGAGACCAAACATTGTAGAAAATACTACAGAGCTAAGCAAAGTGAATGAGATTTTGTGTAATCTCATCCACACATTGAAAAATACAATATGTTAATTTTATGCTAGGTTTGCATTAGCACCATGCTCTCCAACAAAAACAAATGATGGCAAAATTGCTGTTTTTCCTATCCCCAGAAAGACTTAATTCAAATGAATGAATGATATGAACTCTAAAATGATGCCATTAAAAATAGCTCATAATGGAAAAAAAAAACAAAAAGAATAGTTGGGAGGTGACTATGAAAAAAAAAAATCACTGCATCCTTAGTCTGAGACCATACATTTTAGAAAATACTACAGCACTAGCAAAGTGAATAAAATTTTGTGTAATCTCATCCACACATTTAAAAATACAACATGTTAATTTTACGCTAGATTGTCACTAGCACCGTGCTGACCGTTGTTCGGGCGTTGGTGGCCGGCCACTCAACAGGGGTCCCATTGACTATAATGGGGTCTGTCGGGTGTCAGCCATTTAGAAACTGAAAACGGCAGAGAAAAAAGTCATCTGTGCAGGTCTTTTTTTCTCTGATGATTTACGTAGGTCTCTGCAACAAGATTCTGACGCAGATGTGAACCCAGCCTTACCTATAGGAAGGCTTTGTTTTTCCACTAGGGGTATATGAAATGGTGAAGGTAAAAAAAAAAGTGCACCAGAAAAGCTGTGAAAAATACACATTTCCCACATTGCAGCATTATTTTCTGGAATATGTGGATGACAAAGGCCAAAAATGTTGAGTTTCTGCACTGCACTTTAGCTTTTGCGTGGAGAACTCACCATGACTACCTAATTTTTGTAATTTGTAATTGTATTCTTGCAATATGCATCATTATTAGTAGTATACCTATAGTTTTCATCTAAATAAATATAAACTTCTGCAGAAAAAATTCTATCGTATGAGGGAATTGTATAAAATGGACAACTGCTCCACTGAAGCCTGCAGCTTCATCAATCTAGTGATAGCTACAGTCAGCCATATTTTCAAATAAACATGGACTATCATTCAATAATATCAAAAGAACACTAATTCTTTGCGCAGCATCCAACTGGGAGTTGAACAAAATGTATATAGTTCATTTATGTTGTGTGTAATGTGTTTGCATTGTAACCTGTATATAGTCTACATATAATGTAATGGGCTGTAACACTGTGGGCCTGGAGCAGAGACATTGTACGACCCATTCATTTTGTTCAGCGAAGGAGAAGACCAGGAGTGTTCTCTAGTCCTTCAGAAACTGAGGAAGTGCGGAGTAGAGAGACTGAGCTAGGCCCCTCACTGGTCTGGAGATAAATCAGCTTCCCCAGACTGTGTCTGAGAACTAGCCAGAAGAGCCCATTGCCCCTCATAACTTCAGTGGGCACTACCCCAATTCTGTTTACTATCAGTGCTGACTATGGACACTGCCCCAGTTTATGCCCTTGCTACAAAAAGTGTGGACATCTACTGCTATTGTTGAGACTGTTGACTGTTGTGCTCTCTTTTGCTGAAAAAGTGATAGCTGCCATCTGTGAGTCTACACCCCTTTCCCATTTATCCCAGTGGTACTGGGATTGGACACTACCTATATGTGCCTCACAATGAATCTACGCCAATTTGCACTAATCGCAGCTGTGATGTTCTTTTTCTACCTCAAGGAGTACTACATTTTTTCATACTGTATATACAGTACCTTGTTATATTTTTGCCTATTTGTATATATGTCTTACCCTACTAATGTTTTCATGCTCAAGGACTTCCTTGGAAGCGGCATAAGGAGGCCATACAGTGACCTAGTGTCAGCAGAATGAGTAGGCCACAGAGTGGCAAGGCAACATAAAGTGGAGTTGGCAGCAGCATGAGGAGGGCATACAGTGACCCAGTGGCAGCGGCATGAGGAGAGCATACAGTGACCCGGTAGCAGCAGTATGAGGAGGCCATACAGTGACCCAGTGGCAGTAGCATGAGGAGGACACAGAGTGACCCAGTGGAAGCGGCATGAGGAGGCCATACAGTGACCCAGTGGCAGTGGCATGAGGAGGCCATACAGTGACCCAGTGGCAGCAGCATGAGGAGGCCATACAGTGGCCCGTGGCAGCAGTATAAGGAGGCCATACAATGACCCAGTGGCAGCAGCATGAGGAGGACACAGAGTGACACAGTGGACGTGGCATGAGGAGGCCATACAGTGATCCAGTGGCAGCAGCATGAGGAGGGCATACAGTGACCCAGTGGAAGCAGCATGAGGATGACATAGTGTGATTAGTGGCGGCAGCCTTAGGAAGCCATATGGTGGACCCGGTTGTAGCAGCATGAGGAAGACAGACAGTGATCCAGCAGTGGCAGCAGCATGAGGAGGCCATACAATGACCCAGTGGCAGTAGCATGAAGAGGCCATACAGTGACCTGGTGGCAGCAGCATGAGGAGGACACAGAGTGACCCAGTGGCAGCAGCATGAGGAGGGCATACAGTGACCCAGTGGAAGCGGTATGAGGAGGCCATACAGTGACCCAGTGGCAGCGGCATGAGGAGGACATAGTGAACCAAGGGCAGAGGCATGAGGAGTGTATACAGTGACCCAGTTGAAGCGGCATGAGGAGACTATACAGTGACCCAGTGGCAGCGGCATGAGGAGGACACAGAGTGACCCAGTGGCAGCAGCATGAGGAGGGCATACAGTGACCCAGTTGAAGCGGCATGAGGAGACTATACAGTGACCCAGTGGCAGCGGCATGAGGAGGACATAGTGAACCAAGGGCAGAGGCATGAGGAGGGCAGACAGTGACCCGGTGGCAGCAGCATGAGGAGGACACAGAGTGACCCAGTGGAAGCAGCATGAGGAGGCCATACAGTGTCCCAGTGGCAGCAGCATGAGGAGGCCATACAGTGACCCAGTGGCAGCAGCATGGGGAGGACATACAGTGACCTGGTAACAAAGTGTGGAGGTAGCAGCAGCCTTAGGAGTCCATACAGTGACCCAGTGGCAGCAGCATGAGGAGGCCATACAGTGACCCGGTGGCAGCAGCATGAGGAGGACACAGAGTGACCCAGTGGCACAAGAATGAGTAGGCCACAGAGTGGCAGGGCAACATAATGTGGAGTTGGCAGCAGCATGAGGAGGGCATACAGTGACCCAGTGGCAGCAGTATGAGGAGGCCATACAGTGACCCAGTGGCAGCAGCATGAGGAGAACACAGAGTGACCCAGTGGAAGCGGCATGAGGAGGCCATACAGTGACCCAGCAGTGGTAGCAGTATGAGAAGGACACAGAGTGACCCAGTGGAAGCAGCATGAGGAGGTCATACAGTGACCCAGTGGCAGCAGCATGAGGAGGGCATACAATGACCTGGTGGCATCAGTATGAGGAAGGACATACAGTGTGACTCAGTGGAAGCAGCATGAGGAGGACATATAGTGACCCAGTGGCAGCAGCCTTAGGAGGCTATACAGTGACCCAGTGGCAGAGTGCGGAGGTGGCAGCAGCGTGAGTAGGCTACAGATATATATGTGATATAATGTGGAGGTAGCAGCAGCCTTAGGAGGCCATATAGTGACCCAGTGACAGAGTGTGGTAAGGCAGCATGGATCATTTAATCTGCTGCATCAGGCATTGGTAGGTGTAAATCCTGGCTGATCCACGCCTGATTCATCTTGACAAAGGTCAGTCTCTCCAAATATTGGGCGGACAGGCGAGTTCTCCTTTGGGTAACTATGGCCCCCGCCGCACTAAACACCCACTCTGATGCCACACTACTGGCCAGGCAGGACTGCTTTTCCAGGGCAAACTTGGCCAGTTGCGGCCACAAATCCAGTTTGGCTGCCCAGTAGTCCAGCAGATCTTCGATGACAGGTGGCAGGGTGCACTCTAAGTATGCCAGCACCTGCTGGTTCAAGTTCTGCTCTGGGTCTAGCTGCTGATGAGCAGCTTCTTCACTTTGTGGGTGAAGAAAGCTGCTCATCAGCGACTCTAAGCTCAGGCTACTGCTGATGGAACTGATGCTGCTCCTGCCACCCCCACTCTCTCCCACAGCTGCCATACCAGTGCAAGTTGAGCACTCAAGGCCCCCCGCTGGACATGCGAGAGGGTGGACGATGGCGCAGATAGGCAGCGGCCAACTTGCTACATAGCATGTCTTTATAGTAGTTCAGTTTGTCCTCCCTCTCAGCGAGTGTAAAAAAGGCCCCCATTTTTCCCCGGTAGCGAGGGTCTAACATGGTGGAGAGCCAGTAGTCATCCCTCTGCCGTATGGTGACAATTCGGCTGTCACTGCGCAAGGAAGTGATCATGCATTGGGCCATTTGCGCAAGTGACTTCAAAGGACTCCTTGCATCCATCTCCACTGCATACTGCCACGGTGTGTCTGGGTCATCTGCCTCGTCCTCCTCATCTCCCTCTTGCTGTTCCGGTTGCTCCTGCCCCTCCTCTCCACCCATTTGGCTACACATTGCTTGTGCACCAATGTCCTCCTCATTCTCCTCCTCCTCCAGTTCAGCTCCCACAGGGCTCATGTGGCCGTGAGATGTAGGCGCACATCTCCAGTCCCCTGACCAGCCAGATTGAAAAGCATCTTTTCCAAGATGTGAATCAGTGGAATGACGTTGTTCATCCCGTAGTCCTGACGACTGACTAACAAAGTGGCCTCCTCAAAGGGAACGAGAAAACGACAGGTATCATGCATGAGCTGCCACTGGCTAACGTTAAAGTTACACGGGGAGTAACTCTGTCCGCTTGGATCATCAAGAAATCGTTTATGGCTTTTCTCTGTTCATATAGTCGATCCAACATATGGAGGGTTGAATTCCAACGGGTGGAAACATCGCATATCAGCCAATGTTTTAGGAGGCTGTTCTGCTGCTGCAGCTCAAGGAGGATGTGCTTGGCGGTGTACAAGTGGTTGAAGTGCATACAAAGTTTCCTTGACATTTTTAGGATGTCTTGCAGATGGGTGGAACACTTAAGGAAATGCTTGACATCCAGATTGAACACGTGTCCCATGCAGGGCGCATGGCTCAGCCCTCCTTGACGCAGCACCGACACCATGTTCTTCCCATTGTCGGTCACCATAGTTCTGATTTTAAGTTGTTTTGGAGAAAGCCAGGATTCTATTTCTTGATTGAGGACACGGAGCAGTTCCTCCCCTGTGTGACTTCGTTCGCCCAGGCAAACGAGGTGTATAACAGCGTGACACCGCTGTGCCCTGCACCTGTGGTATGCTGGAGGAGCACTGGGAATTGTCCTTGCAGTGGAGGCTGAGGACACAGTGGAGCATGAGGCGGACACTGTTGTAGGACCAACGGTGTGAGAACCTGGAGGCAGAAGCTGTGTCACCTGTCCAAGTTGCTGGTGTGTCTGGGCAGGCACCACATTAACCCAGTGGGCCGTAAATGACATATATTGTCCTTGACCATAGTTACAGCTCCACATGTCGGCGCTGCCGTGCACTTTGGCAGACACCGACAGGCTCAAGGACTGGCCCACCTTCTGTTCTACATATTTGGGAGAAGGCTGGCACTGCCTTCTTGGCAAAGAAATGACAGCTTGGGATTCTCCATCTCGGCTCGGCGCAAGCCATCAGTTCTCTGAAAGTGCAAAGTACACCAAGTGGAAAGGGAGTGACTGCAGCAACAGCAACTTGAACAGGAGCACGTTCAGCTTCTGCACTGATGGATAAGTGCACGCATACTGTTGTCTCTTAGATATAGATTCACTGATCAATTGCTGTTGCAATGACTGACTAGGAGGAGGAGGAGGAGCAGAAGCATCATGATCAGCAGATGATGGGAAGGACACACAACTTCCTTCGGCTGAGGTGGTGGAGCTTTGACTTCTTGAAATGGGGTGCGTGTCACTGGGTGATGCAACGGTTCCTGTGGCAGGCCATTGGAGCCATAGCTCTCCCAGGCCACTTTATGGTGATGCTGCATATGTTGACGCAGGGCTGTGGTGCCAACATTGGCATCCTGGCCATGCTTCACCTTCTGCCCACAGATTGAACATATGGCCATGTTCACCTCCCCCAGCGGCTTCTCTAGATGAGGGAACAGAAGAGGACAGAGGCAGGTTCAGGACACCTGAGGGTACAGGGCCTGCTACTGGGCCATGCCAACTAAGGGTTGTGTCTGATGAACTCACGGACTCTTGGTTGGGGGTGTCTGATGTGACTTGGGATGAATTGGATGACTGAGTCAACCATTCTACAACCGTTGGGTTGCTGGTCGAGACACGACCACTAGCTGACACTGGGAGCTCAGGCCTCTGTAAGTGACCCCTGCTGCCACGCCCCCGTACTCTGCTGCGACCTATGCCTGCGCCAGAAACATTTAGGCCTGTGGCCCTCCCCTGTACATGGCCTGTCACTTCTCTGTCTGACATACTGATAGATGAAATAACCTAATTGTAAATGAAATAAATACAGGGCAAAAAGGCCTGTAATTTTCTACTTTGAAGAGAACGGCAAATATGCCCCTTATTTCTTTCCCCACTAATGAACACCTTTAAAAAAAGCATGATAAAGGCAAAGATTACTGGATAAGAATTATGATTTTTTGGCAGTACTGTACTGCAAAATGGCCTGTAATTTTATGCTTGGAACAGAATGGCGAATATGCCCCTTATTTGTTTCCCCACTAATAAACACCTTTAAATAAGTGTTAGAATAACAGCTAACTGCAGAGATCAGTGGTTAAGAATTATTGATTTTTGCCACTAGTGTATTGAGAAATGGCCTGTAATTTTATACTGGAAACAAAATGGCAAATATGGCCCTTATTTGTTTCCCCATTAATAAACACCTTTAAAAAAAAAGCATGATAAAGGCAGAGATTATTGGATAATGATTATGATTTTTTGGCAGTGTTGTAGAGCAAAGTGGCCTGTAGTTTTATACTTGGAACAGAACGGCAAATATGCCCCTTATTTGTTTCCCCACTAATAAACGCCTTGAAAAAGGCGTTAGAACAGATGACTGCAGAGATAGCTGGATAAGAATTCAGTTTTCTTTGACACAGTAGTACTGACAAATGGCCTGTAAAGTTATGCTTTGAAAGAATAGTGAATAAGCCCCTTATAATAAACGCCTTGAAAAAGGCGTTAGAACAGATAACTGCAGATATTAGTGGATGATTATTCACTGTTTTTTGCTGTACTGCACTGCAAAAGGCTTGTTGTGTTCCATCTTGAAGACATAGGTATGAGTAATGAGCAGCAGTGTAATGGCAGTGAGTGCTGCAATGTGTATTAAAATTCTTGCTGTAAATGACGCTGCAACCACCCCAAATTCTTCTTTCAATTCCTCCCTATACTTCCCCTACACTTGTAATCCTCTTTCCCTGAACTTCTATCTGTTTTCTAAGTCTTTCCCTAGCTCCTGCTGACATCTGTCCTTGCTGTAAAAGCGATGTGAAATGACTGAACCTAAAATGGCCGAGGGTTTTTATAGGGCTGTGACATCACAGGGCCAGCTGGCTGCTGATTAGCTGCATGCATGGCATTGTGGGTGATCCCGTGTTCCCAGAGTCCCTTGTCCCTTTTCCTAACATGTGCAGCAGCCATTTTATAAAAAAATGCGATTCGATGCATCGAAGCGTGAGGAAATCCAGAATCGAGGCAAATCGAAGATTTCCTGAAATTCAGATTGAATTCCACTTCTGTAGCTTCGATTCGCTCATCTCTAATCTTGATCAAGCCAATAATGCATAATTTTCATAGATTTTTATATTCCCTTGAAAAGTCAAATGTGTTAGTGACCTTGAAACATTGTTTATCAAGTATCTGTCACATGCCATTTTGTGGAACAAATGGACTGCCATTCCTTTTCAGAGGAAGTACTTACTCAGATTGATTACCCCTCTTATCATATAAGAGGAGCCAGCAGCAGCTGTATTGCAGGGACAAGGCTACAAGTTTCAAGATCAGGTTCTCTGCTGACATTTTATGCATTATTTCCTCCAGTTGCTTGAACATAAAAAAAAAAAAATTCTGTTTACTGTTGTATACATCTATGTGGTAGTCATCAAATTTACTTATGATCTTTTTCATATTGTAGTAGTTTTTTTTTATTTATTTTGTATACCACTCATTAAAATTTAGGTTATATAATGTAATCTATTAAAATATAACATTATTGTTGCATTAGCTCAGTATATCCACCCTAGCAGGCTCAGACTGGCCCACAAGGGAACAGGTGAATCTTCTGATGGGCCCCTGACCCAGGTGGGCTACTGTGGTATATAGACCCCCGTCTCATGCAAAAGTGAGGCATAGCACAATACACTCACGGCACTACATACAGTGGGGAAAAAAAGTATTTAGTCAGCCACCAATTGTGCAAGTTCTCCCACTTAAAAAGATGAGAGAGGCCTGTAATTGAGATCATAGGTAGGCTTCAACTATGAGAGACAAAATGAGAAAACAAATCCAGAAAATCTCATTGTCTGATTTTTAAAGAATTTATTTGCAAATTATGGTGGAAAATAAGTATTTGGTCAATAACAAAAGTTAATCTCAATACTTTGTTATATATCCTTTGTTGGCAATGACAGAGGCCAAACGTTTTCTGTAAGTCTTCACAAGGTTGGCACACACTGTTGCTGGTATGTTGGCCCATTCCTCCATGCAGCTCTCCTCTAGAGCAGTGATGTTTTGGGGCTGTCACTGGGCAACACGGACTTTCAACTCCCTCCAAAGGTTTTCTATGGGGTTGAGATCTGGAGACTGGCTAGGCCACTCCAGGACCTTGAAATGCTTCTTACGAAGCCACTCCTTCGTTGCCCTGGCGGTGTGCTTGGGATTATTGCTATGCTGAAAGACCCAGCCACATTTCATCTTCAATGCCCTTGCTGATGGAAGGAGGTTTGCACTCAAAATCTCACGATACATGGCCCTATTCATTCTTTCATGTACAGTCATCCTGGTCCCTTTGCAGAGAAACAGCCCCAAAGCATGATGTTGCCCCCCCCCATGCTTCACAGTAGGTATGGTGTTCTTTTGATGCAACTCAGCATTCACTCTCCTCCAAACACGATGAGTTGTGTTTCTACCAAACAGTTCTACTTTGGTTTCATCTGACCATATGACATTCTCCCAATACTCTTCTGGAACATCCAAATGCTCTTTAGCAAACTTCAGACGGGCCCGGATATGTACTGGCTTAAGCAGGGGGACAAGTCTGGCACTGCAGGATCTGAGTCCCTAGCGCCGTAGTGTGTTACTGACGGTAGCCTTTGTTACATTAGTCCCAGCTTTTTGCAGGTCATTCACAGGGTCCCCCCGTGTGGTTCTGGGATTTTTGCTCACCGTTCTTGTGATCATTTTGACCCCACAGGGTGAGATCTTGCGTGGAGCCCCTGATCGAGGGAGATTATCAGTGGTCTTCCATTTTCTAATTATTGCTCCCACAGTTGATTTCTTCACACCAAGTTGCTTGCCTATTGCAGATTCAGTCTTCACAGCCTGGTGCAGGTCTACAATTTTGTTTCTGGTGTTCTTCCACAGCTCTTTGGTCTTCACCATAGTGGAGTTTGGAGTGTGACTGTTTGAGGTTGTGGACAGGTGTCTTTTATACTGATAACAATGTCAAACAGGAGCCATTACTACAGGTAATGAGTGGAGGACAGAGGAGCCTCTTAAAGAAGAAGTTACAGGTCTTGTGAAGTGCACCAGTCCCTCCTGCAACAAAACAACCCCACAACATGGTGCTGCCACCCCATGTTTCACAGTTGGGATGGTGTTCTCAGGCTTGGCCATAATGACCATTGTTACATTTGAAGGAAAAAGGGAGAAGCTTGCAAGCCTGAGAACACCATCCCAACTGTGAAAAACGAAGGTGGCAGCATCATGTTGTGGGGTTGTTTTGCTGCAGGAGGGACTGGTGCACTTCACAAAATAGATGGCATCATGAGGAAAGAACATTATGTGGCAATACTGAAGCAACATCTCAAGACATCAGCCAGGAAGTTAAAGCTTGGGCACAAATGGGTCTTCCAAATGGACAATGACCCAAAGTATGCTGCAAAACTGTTTACAAAGTGGCTTAAGGATAGCAAAGTCAATGTTTTGGAGTGGCCATCACAAAGCCTTGATCTCAATCCTATTGAAAATTTATGGGCAAGGCTGAAAAGGCAGGTACGAGCAAGGCGGCCTACAAACATGGCTCAGTTACACCTGTTCTGTCAGGAGGAATGGGCCCAAATTCCGACCAACTATTGTGAGAAGCTTGTGGAAGGATATCCAAAACGTTTGACCCAAATCATACAGTTTAACCCCTTCACGCATTCTCACGTACATGTACGTGGGAGAATGTGGTTAGTCACCGCATCCCCACGTACAGGTACGTGACGGTGATCGAGCGGGCTCAGAAGCAGAGCCCATGCGATCACCGCGGGAGCTGGCTGTATTTGACAGCCAGGCTCCCGCTGCAACAGCGGACACCAGTGATAACACCGATCCCCGCTGTTTAACCCTTAAGATGCCGTGGTCAATAGCGACCGCAGCATCCAAGGGGTTCCGCCATCTTGCCGCCCCCCGGCACCCACCGCGGCGAGAACGGGGGGTGCCGATATCTATAATCTGCAGCCTGGGGTCTGCCAAGTGACCCCAGGCTGCCTTGAGACCCCACTACCTGGTTGATCCTGCCGAGACCTGCGGAAGTCAGCGCTGTGTTTCCATAGCGCTGACTTCCTGTATAGACTGCAAGACACTTGTATGCTTGTGTCTTGCAGTCTATAGTACTGAGCCAGAGATCAAAGCATCTCTGGCTCAGGTGTCCTAATGGACAATTGAAAAAGTGAAAAAATAAATAAATAAAGTATGTGAAAAAAAATTAATAAAAGAATAAAGCCCCAAAAATTCCCTTTTCCTATATAAAATGAATTATATTAAAAATAAACCTAAAAATTAATAAAAACAATACATATTTGGTATCGCCGCATCCGTAACAATCTGTACAATAAAACTGAAACCATATTTAATGTACACGGTGAACGTCGGGGGAAAAAAAACGCAAAAAAAACGCCAAAAGTAATGATTTTTCGCCATCTCACCTTACAAAATATGCCATAAAAAGTGATCAAAAAGTCATATGTACCCCAAAACAGTGCCAATAAAAAGCACAGGTTGTCCCGCAAAAAGTAAGCCCTAAACCAACTCTCTAAACTGAAAAATAAAAATGCTACTTATCTTAGAAGATGGAGATGCAAAATAAATTGATTTATGTCCCCAAATGGGTTTTTGTTCTGCAAAATTGGTATTGCATAAAAAAAACAGTATAAATGAGGTATCGCCGTAATTGTACCGTCCCGCAGAGTAAAGATAACATGTTACTTACGCTCTACGCTGCATGGTGAAAAATTTAAAAGGTAAAACGTAGTGCCAGAATTGATGGGGTTGTTTTTTAATCCACCAAGAAAGAGTTAATAAAATGTATTTAATAAGTTGTAAGCACCTAAAAATGATGTCATTAAAAAATACATCTCATACTGCAAACAACAAGCCCTCATATAGCTACATCACCAGAAAAATAAAGAAAATATAGATCGTACAATGTAAAGACAAAAACCCCCCAAAAATCGCCAAATCAGTAGAACATAACTGGCTGCGCCAGGAAGGGAATGTATAAACTGTGCGAGCATATATGAGGGTACAAACCAGATTTAGAGCTTACGAGGGATAATAAACCAGAAGTGACCCCCAGAGTGACCTCTCCAATAATAGGAACTACTGGGGAAATAGTAGGGAATTTAGTGTATCCAATGTACTACGCACAGCTTACATATTCACTTTTTCCCATCCGCTGTGCAGTCACGTCTGGGATACTAATGCTCGTTACACCTCTTGATAAATTCTTTGAGGGGTGCACTTTTCAAAATGGGGTCATTCCCTAGGGGATTCCACTTTACTGGTACTTTAGAGGCTCTGCAAACATGACATGGCATCCAGATCCCAAACATCTGAATCTGCGCTCCAAAAGCCACATAGCACTCCTTCCCTTCTGTGCCCTACTGTGTTCCCAAACTGCAGTTTATACCCACATGTATGACACTGGTGTATCCAGAATAACGTACTTAATGTCATATGTGGGTATAAACTGCTGTTTGGGCACAGCCGAGCACAGAAGGGAAGGAGCGCTATTTGGTTTTTGGATGGCATTGCACTTTTGCAGAGCTGAAATGCCAGTACAGTGGAATCCCCTGATATGTCACCCCATTTTGGAAACTACACCCCTGAAGGAATTTATCCTGGGGTACAGGGAGCATTTTTAACCCCCAAGTGTTGCTATAATTTATTATCCATAAATGAATACGCAGCTGATGGTGAAAGGACATTGTGGGACTATTAAAG
The DNA here is from genome assembly GCA_947044405.1 of Leptodactylus fallax. Classification (NCBI taxonomy): domain Eukaryota; kingdom Metazoa; phylum Chordata; class Amphibia; order Anura; family Leptodactylidae; genus Leptodactylus; species Leptodactylus fallax. The sequence goes on from CAMRHE010000041.1 coordinate 3,472,253, forward strand.
GACTATTATTATTATTATTGGACTATTATTGAAAGGTGAAAATGACAATTTATCCAGGAATACGACATTTCAGTGCGTAATATGTTGTGCCCGGCTTGTATCAGAGATGAACGCTCCAAAAGCTGTTGTGCCCGGGATCCCCGCTCACCCGTTTTTGGAGTGTGTGTCTGTGCAGACATAAACTGGGCACAACATATTGGGCACTGAAATGGCGTATCTATAGAAAAATTTCATTTTTAACTTTTCATTATCAGCTGCGCATTCATTTCTGGAAATTAAAAGAATGCAACACTTAAGGGTTAATAATGCTCGCTACCCCACTTGATAAATCCCTTGAAGGGTATAGTTTCCAAAATGGGGTGACATGTCTGCGGATTCCACTTTACTGGCAATTCATGGGCTCTGCAAAAGTGGCATGGTGTCCAAAAAGCAAACTGTGCGCCAAAAACCAAAATAACGCTCCTTCCCTTCTGTGCCCGGCTGTGCCCAAACAGCAGTTTATACCCACATATGGCATTGTTAAATACGTTATCCTGGGCACACCAGTGTCATACATGTGGGCATAAACTGTCATTTGGGCACACAGCAGGGCGCAAATGTGAAGGAGCGCTATGTGCTTTTGGAGCGCATATTTAGATTGTTATTTTTTTGGACGCCATGTCACATTTGCAGAGACCCTAAAATTGCCCCTACAAAATGGGGGTCACTTCTTGGGGAATTACAATTTACTGGCACCTCCAGGGCTCTGCAAAAACAACATAGCGACAAGAAAGTACTCCAAAAGCTAAAAAAACACAGTGCTCCTTTCCTTCTGAGCCCTGCAGAGTGCCCAAGCAGCAGTTTATACCCACATATATAATTTTTTTGTCCCCGGGATAGCCCACTTAATAGTTTTAGGAGTTCATGTCTCTGATGCCACAAAGTGGCCGCAACGTATTAGGCACTGAAATTGGATATTTCTTTAAAAACTTAAATTTTCACTTTGTACATTAATTTTTGGGAAGCATTTTTAGGCTCAAAATCATAATATCCCTTGATACATTCCTTGAGGGGTGTAGTTTTTAAAATGGGGTCACTTTTAGGGGGTTTCCATTGTACTGGTACTTTAGGGGCTCTGCAAATGCGACATGGCACCTGAAAACTATTCCAGCCACATCTGCCCTCCAAAAGCCAAACAGCGCTCTTTCCATTCTGAGCCCCACCATGTACCCATACAGCAGATTACAACCACATATGGGGCATTTCTGTGTTCAGAAGAAATTGTGTAACAAACTGTGGGGCGTTTTTTCTTCTTTAACCACTTGCAAAAATTAAAAATATGTCGCTAAATGGACGGTTTATTGGAAAAAAGTAATTTTACATTTTTACGTCCCTAAGTCAATAAAATCTGTGAAACAGCTATGAGGTCAAAATACTCACTATACCCCTAGATAAATTCCATAAGGGGTGTAGTTTTCAAAATGGGGTCACTTTATGGGGGTTTGTATTGTATTGGTACTTTAGGGGCTCTGCAAATGCGACATGGCACCTGAAAACTATTCCAGCAAAATCTGCCCTCCAAAAGCTAAATAGCACTCTTTCCATTCTGAGCCCCACCATGTACCTATGCAGCAGATTACAACCACATATGGGGCATTTCTGTGTTCAGGAGAAATTGTGTAACGAACTTTGGGGAGCTTTTTCTCCTTTGTCCTCTTGTGAAAATGAAAAATTTGGGGCTAAATTGACGGTTTATTGGAAAAAAAGTAATTTTTCATTTTAATGTCCCAATGTTAATAAAATTTGTGAAACAGCTGTAGGGTCAAAATGCTCACTATACCCCTTAATATGTTCTGTGAGGGGTGTAGTTTTCAAAATGGGGTCACTTTTAGGGGTCTTCCACTGTATTGGTACTTTGGGGGCTCTGCAAATGCGACATGGCACCTGAAAACTATTCCACCAAAATCTGCCTTCCAAAAGCCAAATAGCGCTCTTCCCATTCTGAGCCCTGCCATGTACCCATACAGCAGATTACGACCACATATGGGGTATTGCCGTGTTCAGGAGCAATTGTTTTGCAAACTGTGGGGTGCTTTTTCTCCTTTAACCCCTTGTGAAAATGAAAACTTTGTGGATAAAGTGACATTTTAGTAATGTTTCATTTATATATCCCAGTGTTAGCAAAATCTGTGAAACGGCTGAAAGGTCAAAATGCTCACTATACCCCTTGCTGAATTCTGTGAGGGGTGTAGTTTCCAAAATGGGGTCACTTTTTGGGGTTTTCCTTTGTATTGGTACTCTAGGGGCTTTGCAAATGAGACATGGCACCTGAAAACTATTCCAGCAAAATCTGCTTTTCAGACGCCCAGTGTCACTCCTTCCCTTCCGTGCGCTGCCATTCGCCCAAACATCAGTTTACACCCACTTGTGGGGTATTTCCGTGCTCGGGAGAAATTGCATAACAAACTGTGAGATGCATTTTCTCCTTTAACCCTTTGTGAATGTGTTAATTTTAGGGCTAAATTAAGGAATTAGTGAGAAAAAATTAAATGTCTAAATTTCACCTCCATGTTGTTTTAATTCCAGTGAAATGCTTAAAGGGTTAACAAACTTCCCAAATGTTATTTTGAATTATTTGAGGGGTGCAGTTTTGAAAATGGGGTCATTTATGGGGGTTTCTAATATATAGGCCATTATAATCCTCTTCAGAACTGAAGTGGTCCCTAAAAAATTAGTTTGGGAAATTTTCTTGTAAATCTGCAAAATCGCTGTTACACTTGTAAGCCTTCTAACATCCAAAATAAATTACAGGACAATTAAAAGATGATGCCGATATATAGCAGAGATATGGTAGATAATCTATATTAATGTATCTGGGTGGTATGACTATCTGTCTGAAAAACAGAGCATTTCACATTTTGAAAATTGCGATTTTTTTTTCCAAATTTCCATCAAATTTCCTATTTTTTTATAAATAAATACAAAAATATTCATTAGTGTTTACCACTAACATGAAGTACAATGTGTCACGAAAAAACAATCTCAAAATCACTTGTGTAAGTTAAGTCGTCTCAAAGTTATTGCCATATAAAGTGACACATGTCAGTTTTGAAAAACGAGGCCTGGTCCTTAACGCATTTTTGGGCTCGGTCTTGAAGGGGTTAAGGGCAATGGTACCAAATACTAATGAAATGTATGTAAACTTTTTACTTTGCAGCAAGTAATAAAAATGCCTTAAAAATTCTCTCTCTCTCATTATTCTGGCATTTGGCAAATATAAATAATTTTGGTAATCCTAATTGAACTAAAACAGGAAAAGTTTATTCTGATTTCTTGTCAGATAGTGAGAAAAACATGCATGTGTGTCTTTTTATATAGTGTATGTAAACTTCTGGTTTCAACTGTATATATAAATATATATGCATTGGGTGGATGAGATGACATTTAGGCTCAAGGCAGGCTGAACACTATCCTCTTTCCTGGACCCATCTCCTTACTGTCACTGTGGGGCTCCCATCACCAATTATCTTGCTCACAGAGCTAGTCTAAGGTAAGAGCGAGTCAGCAGCCTTCTGATAGGGCCAGAGGACAGAAATGGTCTTAGGTAAGGACTTTGCAGCAAGCTAATATTGAATAAAATGTGTGTCAGTGCAGTTTTATGATTTTGCAAATGTGAGGCAGTTCATATTTGCATTTAGCTATATAATGGGCCCACAGAACAAATTCAACTGGTGGATCCTAGGTACTCCAGTCCAACACTACACACTAGCAATCCAATAATACAAATGCAGGTATCATTGCAGACTGTCAAGAAAAAAAGTGCAGCTGTTTTTATAAAGTTCTTCTAACAAACACGAGCAATAGATCTTAAAGTACAAAATAGTAAATCAAAGACTATTTATACTATAATTTCTATCATTCTGCACCTTGTTTGCACCATGTTGGCAGATTTATTGTAGAAGTTTCTGCTAGTGCCCTAATCTGAATCTGGCTTGCAGAAATCAATGTCCTTGCTGACAAAACAACCTTATGTAGATGAATGGCGTCAGGGGCGTAACTACCGGGGTAGCAGCGGTAGCAGCTGCCACAGGGCCCAGGACAATACGGGGCCCCGCAGGCCCCCGATGCTTTTTTTTTTTTTTTTTTTTAATAGGCCGTTACCTGCTGGAGTAACCCCAGCAGGTAACGGGCCCTATATACTTACCGTTCCCCGAGGTCCCGCTCAAGGCCGCTTTTGCTTCCGATTCTGTGGAGGCGGCTGTGAGCAGGAGCGGGGATAGGTATGTAAGGCCGCGGGCCAACCCCACTATCACTGCTATCATTATACTCCGGGGTCTATGGGATATGATACTGTGTGCAGAGGCTACTATGGGACATGATACTGTGTGCAGGGGCCACTATGGGGCATGATACTGTGTGCAGGGGCCACTATGGGGCATGATACTGTGTGCAGGGGCCACTATGGGGCATGATACTGTGTGCAGGGGCCACTATGGGGCATGATACTGTGTGCAGGGGCCACTATGGGTCATGATACTGTGTGCAGGGGCCACTATGGGGCATGATACTGTGTGCAGGGGCCACTATGGGGCATGATACTGTGTGCAGGGGCCACTATGGGGCATAATACTGTGTGCAGGAGCCACTATGGCACATAATAGTGTGCGCAAGGAATGCGTTTTTTGGGGGGGGGGTTAGAGAGGGCAGTCCAGGGAGGGCGATTGGGGGCAGCGGTTCGGGGGGGGGGGGGCCCATGTCAAATGTTCGCCTTGGGGCCCAGCCATTCCTAGTTACGCCACTGAATGGCGTTCATGTTCAGTTGTAGAAATTTCTATAATAAGTCTGTTGTGTGGCACTATATCATTATAATGTACCTCCAATCATAAAACAAATGAATAGTACAGTGGGTACGGAAAGTATTCAGACCCCTTTAAATTTTTCACTCTTTGTTTCATTGCAGCCATTTGTTAAAAGCAAAAAAGTTCATTTTATTTCTCATTAATGTACACTCAGCACCCCATCTTGACAGAAAAAAACCAGAAATGTAGATATTATATATCTGGATTTGGGGATCCTCTGCCATTCTTCCTTGCAGATCCTCTCCAGTTCCGTCAGGTTGGATGGTGAACGTTGGTGGACAGCCATTTTCAGGTCTCTCTAGAGATGCTCAATTGGGTTGAGGTCAGGGCTCTGGCTGGGCTAGTCAAGAATGGTCACAGAGTTGTTCCAAAGCCACTCCTTTGTTATTTTAGCTGTGTGCTTAGGGTCATTGTCTTGTTGGAAGGTGAACCTTCGGCCCAGTCTGAGGTCCAGAGCACTCTGGAAGAGGTTTTCTTCCAGGATATCTCTGTACTTGGCCGCATTCATCTTTCCTTCAATTGCAACCAGTCATCCTGTCCCTGCAGCTGAAAAACACCCCCATAGCATGATGCTGCAACCACCATGTTTCACTGTTGGGATTGTATTGGGCAGTTGATGAGCAGTGCCTGGTTTTCTCCACACATATCACTTAGAATTAACACCAAAAAGTTCAATCTTTGTCTCATCAGACCAGAGAATCTTATTTCTCATAGTCTGGGAGTTCTTCATGTGTTTTTTGGCAAACTCTATGCGGGCTTTCATATGTCTTGCAGTGGAGGGCTGCAGTGATAGCTGACTTTGTAGAACTTTCTCCCATCTCCCTACTGCATCTCTGGAGCTCAGCCACAGTGATCTTTGGGTTCTTCTTTACCTCTCTCACCATGGCTCTTCTCCCACGATTGCTCAGTTTGGCTGGACGGCCAGGTCTAGGAAGAGTTCTGGTCGTCCCAAACTTCTTCCATTTAAGAACTATGGAGGCCACTGTGCTCTTAGGAACCTTGAGTGCTGCAGAAATTCTTTTGTAACCTTGGCCAGATCTGTGCCTTGCCACAATTCTGTCTCTGAGCTCCTTGGTCAGTTCCTTTGATCTCATGATTCTCATTTGCTCTGACATGCACTGTGAGCTGTGAGGTCTTATATAGACAGGAAATGGACAGCAGGTGAGTTAAATATGAGTGTCACAGCAAAGGGTCTGAATACTTATGACCATGTGATATTTCAGTTTTTCTTTTTTAATACATTTGCAAAAATATCTACATTTCTGTTTTTTTCTGTCAAGATGGGGTGCTAAGTGTACATTAATGAGAAATAAAATGAACTTTTTTGCTTTTAGCAAATGGCTGCAATGAAACAAAGAGTGAAAAATTTAAAGGGGTCTGAATACTTTCCGTACCCACTGTACAGGTGAATATAAGACACTTTGTAATATTTCATATTTAAAAAATATGATCTCTTCTGCATATATCAAGCTGAGTTACTTTTTATAGATTGGTCTATAGAGAGGGGAGGTGGGAGGAGTGGCTGCTGGAAAAAGACATACTAATAGCTGCAGCTGCTAAGTCAGATAGCTCTTTTGAAAATTGCTATTTTTTAAGATAACAGACTAACACTGCACAGAATACTTCACCTCCACTCTCCATTGAGTTGTGTGATGAGCCGGTTACAGATATGCATTCTAGGTAAACACACAGCCTGGGTGAAGATAAGGAGGAGGTGAGCAGCCAAATATGTGGAGAAGGAAACAGATTTCCTTAATAAGATATATTACAAAGTTTCTTATATTCACATGTACTATTCATTTATGAAAAGTGGTTTTATAACATAATAAAGCTTTAAAAAATGCCATTAACACCAGGTTCACACTAGCATTTGGGTTTCCGTCTTTCTCATTGGGCCCCAAAAGATGGAGATCCTGTCCGCTTAAAAAATGGTTACACGTGGAAACCGGTGGACCCTATAGACTATAATGGGGTCTGCTGGGTTTTCGCTGGTTTTATACTGAAACGGCAGAGAGAAAAGTCCTCCTTGCAGGACTTTTATCTCTACCAATTTTAAGTGGATTGTGCGGTGGAGTCTCCTGCGTAGACTCCAACAAAAGTGTGTATCCGGCCTTATACTTATTTTTTTTGTGTGTGTTTTGGGCGTTTTTTTTTTTTTAATTGTTTTTGTGCACACAACAGGGCTGACGTCAGTGCTTGGCAAATCCACTTGAATGCTTAAGTCAGGCTTAGAGAAAATCAGACACTCACTTGATATCCATTCCTGGACTTTTCTAACATCATTGTTTACATGTTGTTAGTATATGAATACAGCTGGGTCCGTCTCCTCCATCCATGGGCCTAAGGGATATATACCGCATGTGGTGTATTGTAGTCTAAAAGTCTGTGTGTGAGGCAGGGCCAGTGAAAGTACCTGGCAAACCCGGGCTGGTGCTGGGGACCCAAGCTCCTTAAGGGGTTCACTGCGGCTGTTCTTTTTGTTTGTTTTTTTAAATAGGCCATTACCTTCTGGAGTAACCCCGGCAGGCAATGGGCCCTATTTAGTTACTGATCCCCACTCCTGCCCAAAGCAGCCTCCACTTCCCCTTCCACCCTCCAGGGGGGCCAGTGCGTCTCATATCACATCGCTGATGCTGAACAGTGCCAGGATGTGCTGAAATTTTTGCAATATTTGCAAGGAACACCATAGGGGCCACTGTGGGAAATTATACTGTGTGCAAGGGCTGCTGTGGGACATTATAATATTTGGAGGGACTGCTATGAAACATTATGTGTGGAGGGGCCGCTATGGCACATTATACTGTGTGGAGGGGCCACTGTGGGATGTTATACTGTATGGAGGCCACTATGGGACATTATACTGTGTGAAGGCCACTTTGGACATTATACTGTATGGGGGCAATATGGGACATTATGCTGTGTGGAGGCCACTTTATGACATTATACTGTATGGGGCCTCTGTGGGACATTATACTGTGTACAGGGGCTGCTATGGGACCTTATACTGTGTGGAGGGGCTGCTATGGGATGTTATACTGTTTGGAGGGGCCGCCATGGGACATTACATTGTGTGGAGGAACCACTGTGGGTCATTATACTGTATGAAGGCCACTATGGGATATTATACTGCATGGAGGCCAGTTTGGGACATAATACTGTGTGAAGGGGCCACTGTAGGACATTATAGTATGTGTAAATGGGGTGTTATATGGTGTGGGATCCAGGAAAGGGGGCACTATGCTGTGTGGGGATGGGAGGGCCCAAGTCAAAAGTTTGCTAGATATATAATATATATATATATACTAGCAGAAGGACCCGGCTTTGCACGGGTATATTTCATTTTTTGTTTGTGTAGTGGCCCCATAAGAATTGGCACTGGTCTATGTTGTGTGTGTGTAGTTTAAATACGTTTCAATTTATAAGAATGCTGACATCCAGTATGGCAGTCCAGTATAGGTACAGTCTATTTATTGCTGTATTGTTATGGAAACCTGGTAAATTAAATGTGAAGTTATATTGGCTGATACATGTAATACGACTGAATATTTAAGGACCTGCAAACTGCTATTGACTAATACAGGTCATAAATAGCTTGGTTGCTATGGAACCTGGTGTAAAGCTGTGTGTATGTCAAAACTGAAGAACCTGTGAGTTTCCATTGGTCCATAAGCGTCATGTGATCATGTGTATCTCAGTTTGGATATGAGTGAAAAACCTGCGATTGGTTGTTATGGAAACCTGGAGTAAAGCTGTGTGTATGTGACCTTGTGTACCAGTGTCATTCACAGCGCCTTGCCCCTTTAAAGCTGACCTACAGCAGTAAAGACAAATGGCTGGGTTGTTATGGAAACCTGGAGTAAAGCTGTGTGCATGTGGAGACTAAGCACCTGCGAGCTTCTATTGGCTGATAAGGGACATGTGACCGAGTGTATGGCAGTTGGAATATGAGTGAAAGACTTGCAGGCTTCTATTGGCTAATGCAGGTCATTTTTTGGGAATACTGTATCTCAGGAACGGTACGTCCTAGAGAGCTGAAACCCGGTCTAAAACCTTCCCAGACACCTGATGTACCTGTGTGCCAAATTTGGTGAAGATCGGTCCAGTCGTTAGGTCGGGCATAAACTACACAAACAAAAAATGAAATATACCCGTGTGAAGCCAGGTCCTTCTGCTAGTATGATATAAAAATCCCAATTCCCACTGTTATTTATTCATTCCTCATTCACCCTATTCAAGTTCCCAATCATTGGCCTTGGTGAATAATATTAATGAACTATAATATGGCTTTTATTAAAAACTGTTGAACCCTTATTTGATTGTCTAAAATAATTAAAGGGATTCTATCATTGGGGAAACATGTTTTTAACTGAAGCCATGTTGTAATAGCCTTTATAAAGGCTATTCTTCCCCAACTTTGTTGTTTCGCTCCTCGCCGCCGTTTAGAAGAAATGTTGATTTTTATCTTTATGCAAATGCATCTTCAGAATGCACAGGGGCATTCCCCCAGTGCTGAAACTGCACAGGGGGTGTCACCTGTGCTCTTCTGAGACGCATTTTTGAACTTACCGCGCCGCTTCTCTTCTTCTTTGGTAGAAGTCTCTTCTTGACGTCATCCTTGTACGATTCATCCTTTGGCCATTTTCCTCTGGTCTATTACATACAGCGCATGCAGTACGCTTGTGTAATAGGCCACAGGAAAATGGCTGAATGGACATGCGCAGTCGGCGCATGTCTCCTGAACGAAGGATGATGTCAAGAAGAGGCGTCTGTTAAAGAGACAGCCGCACAGTAAAATGAGGAGAGCACAGGGGACGTCCCTGTGCAGTTTCAGCACTGGGGGAATGCCCTGTCAGTGGCATAACTAGAAATGACCGGGCCCCAAGGTGAACATTTGACATGGGAAAACTGAATCTGGGCCTATCTGAATAGGCAAGCAGCTTGGTGTGAAGAAATCAACTGTGGGAGCAATAATTAGAAAATGGAAGACATACAAGACCACTGATAATCTCCCTCGATCAGGGGCTCCACACAAGATCTCACCCCGTGGGGTCAAAATGATCACAAGAACAATGAGCAAAAATCCCAGAACCACACGGGGAGACCTAGTGAATGACCTGCAGAAAGCTGGGACTAATGTAACAAAGTCTACCGTCAGTAACACACTACGCCGCTAGGGACTCAGATCCTGCAGTGCCAGACGTGTCCCCCTGCTTAAGCCAGTACATATCTTGGCCAGTCTGAAGTTTGCTAGAGAGCATTTGGATGTTCCAGAAGAATATTGGGAAAATGTCATATGGTCAGATGAAACCAAAGTAGAACTGTTTGGTAGAAACACAACTCATCGTGTTTGTAGGAGAGTGAATGCTGAGTTGCATCCAAAGAACACCATATCTACTGTGAAGCATGGGGGTGGCAACATCATGCTTTGGGGCTTTTCTCTGCAAAGGGATCAGGACGACTGATCCGTGTACATAAAAGAATGAATGGAGCCATGTATCGTGAGATTTTGAGTGCAAACCTCCTTCCATCAGCAAGGGCATTGATGATGAAACGTGGCTGAGTCTTTCAGCATAACAATGATCCCAAGCACACCGCCAGGGCAATGAAGGAGTGGCTTTGTAAGACGCATTTCAAGGTCCTGGAGTGGCCTAGCCAGTCTCCAGATCTCAACCCCATAGAACACCTTTGGAGGGAGTTGAAAGTCCGTGTTGTCCAGCGACAGCCCCAAAACATCACTACTCTAGAGGAGATCTGCATGGAGGAATGGGCCAACATACCAGCAGTGTGTGCCAACCTTGTGAAGACTTACAGAAAACATTTGACCTCTGTCATTGCCAACAAAGGATATACAGTATAACAAAGTATTGAGATGAACTTTTGTTATTGACCAAATACTTATTTTCCACCATAATTTGCAAATAAATTCTTTAAAAATTAGACAATGTGATTTTCTGGATTTGTTTTCTCATTTTGTTTCTCATAGTTGAGGTCTACCTATGATGTCAATTACAGGCCTCTCTCATCTTTTTAAGTGGGAGAACTTGCACAATTGGTGGCTGACTAAATACTTTTTTTCCCCACTGTATTTTGCAGTGGGGCCCAGAAACTTCAAGATACGCCTCTGGGCAGATCTTAATCTTCTGAATGATGCTTGTTCCAACACTACAAATTATTCCAACCCTACAAATGGAACTGATTTTCAGTCACATACATTTCTGCATGAAATCTAGTGTGCGAAGAAGAGTCATTTTGAAAAATAAGAAGACATAAAATCATGTATTTTTAGGCTCTGGTATTCCATTTAGAATTTGCAGACCAGTTGTAACAGCAACTTCTAGCTCTCTCACATATCTAAATACATATACATATTTAATGGGATATCAGTCAGCAACACTTAATCCAATTAGGGTGTCACTTTCTGAAATGTTATCCCTTATAACAAAAAAGTAAGAGCAATGACTACTAAGACACCAATAGATTTACAGGTATAAGAATTTCATGTGCTCTCATTGCTTGTGGACTAACCTTAATTTCTAATACACTGTATGGAGCAAAGTATTAGGGTGATGACACAGTGGGGCACATTTATTATGGTTTATATGCCAGTTTTCTGGTGTAAAAAGCATAAAAAGTCACAAATTTCTTTTTTTTCTGTTCTGTCCTGCCCAAGCCACTTTCCCAAAAAATAAGGCGTGATGAGGGCACACAGGTGGTAGAGCCCTTCGCCCCACCTGATTTATTATCATTTATGCCAGAAATCTGGTATAAATGATGCAGGAAATTAGTCAGTCAGTGCTCAATTTTTTTTGTGACTGGGAGCCTTGTTTGTTTGACTACTAATGTTTTTTTTTCATAATTGTTATGTATGACAATGGAATTGAGGCTGTCTTGAATAACAGCAATGTGTAATGTACACCACATAAAGGGGTTATCAAGTTTTTAAAAAATATGGGCCAAATAACAGGATGCATCAATGCAAAACACTTCATAATGTATATCCCGTTTAAAATCAGCACTGTTTATCTGATACATGTTCAGGTCATTGACCACAGCTGTTATGTTTTGTTTGCAAGATCACTACCCTTCCCTGTGGGCAGTTCAGCCAGCAAACAAAAAGTCACAGCAGCATGTGACCTCCTTGCCCCTTGAAGCCACTTATGGGAGTGATTTATTGGCTGATCATATTTTTTTCAGGATATATCTTTTTTTTTCATCTTAGGCCGGGGAAGGTGAAAAAAAACAAACATATTCACCTGTCCCAGGTGCTCTGGTGTATGCCAGCGTGGTCCTGCAGCTCCAGTATTTTCTTGCGGTGGAAATCCCCGCCCCACTGTGACGTCCCGTGTCTCAGTGAATCCCATCCACATACTGCAGAAAAATACCCGCAGCTGTGATTGCTGTGATTTCCAAAAACGTTGTGTTTTTGGAAATCACAGCATGTCAATTATACCTATGGAAAGGCATAGGTATAACTGAAGCCGAAGGTCCATAGAGGAAAACTCTGTGGACTCTCTGTGAAAAGTGATGCGGGAAAAACCGCGATTCCGCAGAACCCAAAATTTTTGGGCTACACCACCCACAAACCAGAGTATAATGATCGGAAGCCCAGGGGAGGTGACAAACTTAAAAACCAGTGGTACTCCCCTCTCCTTGGATCCGCCGTGACTCCCTTCTGTTTCGGCCCTCTTCAATGATGTCACAGACATGAGTTATGCTGGTGTCATATGCATTACGACGTCGACCTGACCCATGTGATATCTGTGACGTCATTACAGAGGCAGCATGGAGCCATGCCGGATCACGGGAGAGGTGAGTAAAACTGTTTTTTATGTTCGCTCACCTCTCCCGATCATTATACTCTGGGATCTGAAGAGAAGTCTGGTGGTCATGAGCAGGAATAGGGATAAGTAAGTAAATAGGGCCTGTTACCTGTTGGGGTTACTCCTGCAGGTAACGGCCTATTAAAAAAAAAAAAAAACAGCATCGGGGGCCTGCGGGGCCCCGTAATGTCCCGGGCCCTGTGGCAGCTGCTACCGCTGCTACCCCGGTAGTTACGCCCCTGACGCCATTCATCTACATAAGGTTGTTTTGTCAGCAAGGACATTGATTTCTGCAAGCCAGATTCAGATTAGGGCACTAGCATACCGGGCCCCCTAAGGTTTTGGGCACTGTGGCAGCTGCTATGGCTGCTACCGCTGTACTTACACCACTGACGCCTACTATTGCATGAATATCTTCTACAGTGCTATACAGTTATGATTTGTTGTGGTCAAAAGTATTGGTTGCTAGTAGGAATGACTGAGTTGTTCTATGCAAAGCCACAGGTCACAAACCCCATAGGTTCTTCCTAGGAGTTCTGTAACAGGAGGAGGTATGAAGGTACTGTTATGAAGACTGGCAGAGTTTTAGAGGCACTGACTTATGGGCGCACATGCTTGTGTGTGAGCTACCATTCTAAACAATATCCTATGTAAACTAAGACCTTAGTCACATGTCAGTGTTTTGGTTAGAATTTTGCATCATTGCTTGTAAGCTAAAATCAGGAGTGAGTCAAAAATACAGAATTTCACAATTACACAATTACGTATACATTATATCTTTGAAGTCTCCACTCTTGGCTTTGGCTTACAAAGATTGATCATATAACAAATAAAGGGGCTAATACTGCAACTATTAAGCACAAACTGTGGATCATGTATAGTTGTACTAGAACAAAAAAGCATGCCCACAAAAGAGTAGAAGAATTTCATATTTATTGAATATATAAATATATATAAAAAACATATAGTAGAAAGAACATATAGTAGAAAAATAGGGCGACGCATAAAGGGGAACTACCACAAGGTAAAACAGCCAGGCGAGACATTAAGGGAAAAAAACGTCACAAAAAATGCATAAAGAACAAGGCGTTACAGGATTACAAAGGAAGAACCACAACAGCAAGCAAATTACACAGTCCAACATAAAGGTACTCAGCAAAGTGCCATATAGTATATAGAACATATTGTAAAGTGCTGAGTGGCGCAAAACAAGCAATGGAAGATAAGTCAATACAAAAGATTTAGTGATGAACTCCAATACTAACTAACTAACTAACCTGGCCGACACTGAACCCCGACACATAGGTTTCCAGGAACCTACGGGACATGTTAGTCCATAGTCATTTTCCTGGTTAAACGGTGTGTATTCTATTTGGTGGTACAGGTACCAACATGAACATTGCCACTGATTTTTGAAGTTTGGACAAAAAACGTCAATATCAGATCCTCTCCATCTATAATTGTCAACCATTGGGTGTTATATACTATCTGCTCCTGTGGTGTGACATATGTGGGTCTAACAACTCGTGAGTTACGCTGACGTGTTCACGAGCATGTATTGGGTATTATTGCATCTAAACAGAATGGGGATGACTCGACTCTCAAAACAAAACCTAAACATTTTAAATTGTTTCATGATTCCGATCCATCGGGTTTCCGTATTAGTGCAATTGACAGTGTACGGATAGGCCCAAGAGCAAGGAATTGGAAAAAACGCCATGCACAGAAGGAATGTAAGTGGATATTCACACTCAAGACGGTACATCCTAATGGCTTGAATGAACAAATTAGCTTTGCTCCAATTCTTAGAATTGCAGTTCTTCCGTAGTTTATACCTTTGAGGTATCTTGTTGTAGGTCTATTATCTCCATTAACATGGTTTTATGGTCTGAATTTTAATTTTATTAGGTTTTACCTTTTTTTGTCCTTTGTTATAGATTGTTGTATTTGCTCATGTTCTTGTTATTCATCATATTGCCTATCACATATCATGGCCATTCAAATTACAGTATCTCGCATTTCTTGCCGTACATACCAGGAGTCTGTTTCTGAGATGCTTCATTTCTTGCACACACGTGGAGTCACTACTTGTTCTAGATCATGTCTTATCTCATGTTATGTATATTTATCGCTTGTCTCTGTTGTATATGAAATGCCTGTAACATATTGTCTATGGTTCTCTTGTGCATATACTGAGTGTATATACATGCCTCTATATGTGATGTCTTATTAAGATTTCATTTTTATTATACATTCTGTATTATGTACTTTGATATATTCCCACGTCTTTTGGTCTTTACTTATTTCCCCCTTTTTTCTCACCTGTACACACTTGTACTTCACTTTTGATTTTATTTATGTGTCATCTTTTGATTTCTCTATTTTTTCATTATACATAGATATTATGATCTTCCTCACTTGGGTTTTGATATATGTATTTTTCATATATATGAATTGGAGACATGGTTATGTGTACTTATGAAATGTTCGTATATGTAATGTTATTTATGCACATCTCGCTTGTCCGTTTATATGAGTGGGTTCAATATAGCATTGTGTCTGTACATGGAGTGTAATCATTCTCTTGAATGGGATAGGTTACTGATTGACATTGATGGATATGTTTCTGCGCTAGTTACTATATTTCATTTCTGTGGTTCTAATAGTTATGTACATGTGTATTTTCTCTTCACTAGGTTCTATTTAGCGGCGTATCAAGTTCTATACTTTGGTAAACAATACAGTATAAGTGCATCCCTCAATGCCTTGACCTCACTCCGGAAGGATTAACGGGCATTCCCAAAAAATATGATACAGATGTCATGATTCAGATGCAAGGTAAGGAATGTACTGGTCTACAGGAGAGCAGCAGCAGAAATAGGCTGACAACTGTGAGCAGTAGAAAAATGCTACTTAAAGGCAAAACACTACTGCGAGCCAAGCCCGGCCTGAAACGCCTTCACCAGAGCTCCTTGCAAGAAGAGATGGATTTTTGCTGAATCTGAAGACCAGAATTGTCACCTGAACAGAAAATGTATCACAAATAAATGCACTGCAGCAGAGGCCTACACCAAATCCACACACACTACTCATAGGGACAGAGAAAACAGAATGGTTGACAATCACGGGTCAGCAGCTGAGGAGGGCAACACAGATCCAAATCACGAGACGAAGACAAATCCGGGAAACAAAGCCAATAGTCGGAACCGATCAGGAATGCCAGAACAAAATCGCAAGACAAAGAGGAATCCAGGTACACAGCCAAAGGTCAGGTATAGGAGCAGTCAAATCAAAGTCAGGCGCTTAGCAGGAATTTAGGAAACTGATAGCCAGCAAAGCTGAGTGATGAGGGAGTGGTTTAAAAAGGCCTGCTCAGGAAGCTTACCTATGTTGTCATGGCAACCTTAAAGCAGCAACCACCAATCCTTCTTTCTGTTGACCTGACAACTTTAAAGCAGCAAGAACAGATGTAACATCCCTGACAGTACCCCCCCCTTCTATGAGGGGCCCCTGGACCCCTAAAAATGGGACCAGGTTTAAAGGGAAACCTTTTATGAAAATATCTTATCAAAACCTCAGCGTAAACAGACTGAGCCAGTTCCCAGGTTCGATCCTCAGGTCCATAACCCTTCCAATGAATGAGATATTGAAGAACGCCCCTGACTCTGTGTGACTCAACAATTCTCAGTACCTCAAACTCCTGATCCCCATCAACTTGAACAGGAGGAGGGGGTTTATCAGGCAGAATTACAGGCGGCAAATACTTCTTTAGAAGAGATTTGTGAAAGATGTTATAATTTTTAAATGACTAAGGAAGAGCCAAACGAAAAGATACTGGATTGATCATCTCAATAATCTTATAAGGTCCAATGTATTTAGGACCCAATTTGTGCGATTTTTGAGGAAAGCCACACCTTCTCCCCCATAGAAAAAACAGGACCACCAGAACGATTTCTATCAGCATTCTTTTTAGAGATTGACTGGGAATTTTCCAGGTTCGATTGAACCTGAGCCCAAAGTGTGCACAGTTTTTCTGCCTCTAAGTTTACTTCAGGGTTATCAGTAGCAGAAGAAAAACGAGGATGAAAACCATAATTACAAAAAAAAAGGCGAAGTATTCAAGGAAACATGGTGATGATTATTAATTGCAAATTCAGCTAACAGCAAATAAGTTACCCACTCTGACTGATTATCGGAAATGGTAACATCTAAGATATTGCTCTAGTGTTTGGTTGAAGCGTTCAGTTTGACCATTAGTCTCTGGATGGAAAGCGGATGAAAAAGACAACTGAACTCCCAAGTGACTACAAAAAGCTTTCCAAAATTTAGCGACAAAACTGAACACCTCTGTCAGAGACAACATTGTCAGGAATACCATGAGGTCGAACAACATGATCCATAAACAGTCTGGAGAGAGTCTTGGCATTTGGCAGTTGAGACAGTGGAACAAAATGGCACATTTTACTAAAACGATCAACAACCGTCCAAATGACAGACTTACCTGCAGACACATGCAAATCAGTAATGAAGTCCATAGACATATGTGTCCAACGTCTCTTAGGTATAGGCTATTGGTCGGACCCGAGGAACCTTAGCCCGGGCACAAGTATCGCATACAGAGACATATGACATAATATCCCGGGATTTGGTAGGCCAGTAGTGGCCAGAAACTAGCCTCTTAGTACCAGAGACTCCCGGGTGACCACACAAAACCGAACCATGTAATTCTCTCAACAACCTGAGTCTGAATTGTGGAGGTAGAAACAATTTTCCCTCTGGCGTGTTCTGAGGGGCCAACTGTTGATTCTCCCTGATCTCAGCAGCCAGATCTGAGGACACGGCCGGAACAACAATTCCCTCAGAAAGAATTGATTCAGGCTCAGAGTCCAGGGTCTGAGAAGGACAAAAACTGCGAGATAAGGCATCCGCTTTAATATTCTTTGATCCAGATCTGAAGGTAACCACGAAATCAAACCTGGTAAAGAATAAAGCCCACCTTACTTGTCTAGGATTTAATCTCTTGGCTGATTTTAAAAACGTGAGATTTTTATGATCAGTGAGAACAGTAATCCTATGTCTGGCTCCTTCTAGGAAATATCGCCACTCTTCAAAAGCCCACTTACTAGCCAACAATTCTCGATTACCAATGTCATAGTTTCTCTCTGTAGGAGAGAACTTACGAGAGAAACTACAAACGGACGAGAGAGATCAGGCTGAACTAAAACAGGAGCTTCAGTAAACGACTGTCTCAGAGATTCAAAGGAAGAGACAACATCTTGACTCCAATTCAGTAAATCAGCGCCTTTCTTACTGAGATCGGTTAGGGGTTTGGCTACAGCAGAGAAGTTATAAATTAACTTCTGGTAGTAATTAGAAAAACCCCGAAACCTTTGTAATGCCTTCAAGGAGTTGGGCTGTGTTCATTCCACAATTGCCTGGACTTTGGCTGGATCCATGCGGATCGCAGAAGAGGACAAAATATACCCCAAAAAGGACATTTCCTGCAATCCAAAAAGGCATTTTTCCACCTTGGCATATAAGCAATTTTCCCTCAGAACATGGAGAACTGCCCTGACATGTTTGATGTGTGAGAGCCAGTCAGGAGAAAACACAAGTATATCATCTAAATAAATGATTACAAAATGTCCAATAAAATTTCAAAAAATAATGTTTACGAAATTTTGAAACACAGCAGGTGTGTTACTTAAACCGAACGGCATCACCAAATACTTGTAGTGTCCCTCAGGAGTATTAAAGGTTAAAGGCAGTCTTCCACTCATCACCCTTACGAATCCGAATAAGGTTATATGCCCCCAGTAAATCAAGTTTGGAAAACCATTTAGCGCCAAAGACCTGATTCAGTAAATCAGGGATGAGTGGAAGAGGATACTGATTTTTAACTGTCATTTTATTCAAACCACGGTAATCTATACAAGGCCTTAATCCTCCATCTTTCTTTTTAACAAAAAAAGAATCCAGCGCCTGCTGGAGATGTGGATGGACGAATATGGTGTTTGAGGAGGGACTCCTTTACATAATCCTTCATAGCCTGTCTTTCTGGCTCTGAAAGATTGTACAAGCTTCCCTTGGGAAGCTTAGAGCCTGGTACCAGATCTATTACACAATCATATGGCCTATGAGGCGGAAGCAAATCAGACCCAGACTCAGCAAAAACATCATTAAAATCCTGAATATAATCTGGCAGAGAAGGTGACACAGAAGCTAAGTTCAGAGCAATACAGGATTTGAAACAGTCAGAGCTCCACTGAATGACATCTCCTAGTTTCCAATCAATCATTGGATTATGCACCTACAGCCAAGGCAAACCCAGGACTGCATCAGTTGGTAAATTTTCTAGTACAAAAAAAGAAAGAGACTCAGTGTGAACAGTCCCAACATGAATGGTCAGTAAAGGAGTTACAAATCTAGCTGCCTGTTTAGATAAAGGTGTACTGTCAATTGCGGTCACCGACACTGGATTTACAAGAGGGATCAGAGGAACACACAAGGTCTGAGCGACACGCAAATCCAGAAAATTGGCGGCAGATCTACAAAAGCAGTACCCTGGACACTATTTTTAGAAAATTAAATTTTTAATGGCAAGACAATTTTCTGCTGAGAAATAAACAGAAATACCTGTTCGCCTAGGCAGTCTTCCTGAAAACTACCTAGGCGCTGAAGTCCTTCCACCATAGGACGCTTCAGACACTTATTCAGGACATGACCAGCGTCCCCACAGTAGAAACATAACCCTCGCTGTCTCCGGAAATTCCTTCTGTCACGAGGTGAGTTGGTGGAACCAAGTTGCACAGGTTCAGGACTTGATTCCGGAACAGAGTCAGGAGATGGCAGAAGAGTGGAGACTGATAAACGTTCTTTCCTACGTTCACGTAAACGTCTATCTAAACGTATGGCCAGAGTCACGTTTTCTTCTAGTGAGGCTGGTTGCAGATAGTTAGCCAACAAGTCTTTAATAGATTCTGAGAGACCCTTACGGAAGTGACAGCTGAGAGCAGAATCATTCCACTGTGACTGAATGGACCATCTGGAGAACTCTGAGCAATATTCTTCAGCATCACGGTGGTCTTGGCGCAGAGAAAGCAAATTTGATTCCGCTACAGCTTGGAGATCGGGTTCATCAAATAACAATCCTAGGGCAGCAAAAAATCTCTCCATGGAAAATAGTGTAGGGAACTGCCATTTGTACTAGTATATAATGTATCTGGCTTCTTTGCCCCTGCAGTTTGGCTTCAGAGACCCCAGGCATTCAGTGCAAGTTTTGTTTTGTAAATACAGTGCGTCAGACACATGTGAGGCAGAGCTGCTGGGGGGAGAGATGTGAGCAGAGCTGCTGAGACAGACATGTTATGTCTGGGGGAGTCTAAGAGCCACTTGTTCCTCTTTACTTCACAGTATATAGTTAGGTATGTGTTACCCCCTATATACTCACAGGACCTAGCCAGTAACCGTAGTTAGGGATCCATATATATATATATAGTTCAGGGCAGTGATAGGTTAGGCTTCCGAAGGCCAACTAGCTAGTTAGAGGCCCGGTGGCACTAGTAGTTTAGCTGGCAGGTTAAGGACTCAGTGTTAGGGTAGTCAGGCCTGCATCTACTGCCGTCACCGTCGCCCTGTTTGCTGCCTGTGAAGAATCTCACCATCATCATCATCTCCTGATCGGCTGTCTGTCATCTCCTGGAAGAATCCGAGGATCCACAGTCATCCACAGGGGCCCCTGCATCTCTTCTGTTGCCTGGAGGTATTGTGCACCGGACTCTTGCTATATATCTATATATATACCCGGGTATATAACCTAAGACGGTTGAGGACTTGCTGGTTGTTGTAGTATTGCTGTGTTCTGAGTATATTTTATGTATGTATTATTACCCTGTTGATTCTTATAAAGCTACTGTTATAACCTTATGTGGTATCTGTATGTATTCTTCAGACTGTGAGATTAGTACAGTGATCCTTGTTAAGGCTACTAACTGTACCTCATGGGTAAGTCCCAGGAAGAGATCCTCCCTGTAATACAGAGGCTCTATCCTGGGTGGAGGCACTGATATATTTCATATATGTTCCCACTCTTCCCTTCAGCGAAGGCTTCAGGTCCCATTATACACACAGGTCAGCGCCAGAGTCTGTTGCGGGAGGGATAATACTCATACCACCCCCCCAAATAGGGCTACATTTGGAGGCACTGCTGAGATTTAGAAGTGGGAATAGTCATTGATATGGAGAAGCGATATAGCTCAGAGGGGAACCTCCCACTAGCTACTACATGGGATTACCGACCTCCTGTCCCTCCACTGGTTCAGGTAAAGGAAGAACCCCGCTCAGCCAGTTACCCCCCCAGTATGGCCGTCGCTAGCAGTTCCTCTAGTGACAGTGCTATTAGCACTTTAGCCAGGCTGACTGAAATGTTAGCTCAGGGCCTGCAGGCCACTCACTACAAGAAACTAAAAGTATTCTCTGGTAATGTCCCAGTACCACAAGAGGAGGAAAACTTTGAGATATGGAAAGAACATACTCTCCAATGCCTGAAGGAATGGTCTTGCTCTGAAGAAGGCAAGCGGCAGCGTATCAGTGAAAGTTTGCGGTCTCCTGCTGCAGAATTGATCCGCTTGTACAGAGACTCTCATGAAGGAGTGAGTGCATTGGACTATATACAAGTACTGTCTGATCACTTTGAGCCATACTATGACCTTGCCCCAGATGGTTGCTGATTACCGAATGGTTCGTCAAAAAGAAGGGGAAAATGTCTCTACTTTTATTAACCGTTTACAGCTACTTCTTTCACGTCTGGTGTACCACGCAGCTATATCTACTTCAGAGGTAGACGCTATGAGAACCAGTCAGTTGGTGAGAGGGTTACAACCTCATCATCCTCTTGCTCAAGTACTCAAGGTCTTACTATCTGATAGAGTCCTTCCATTTCCTGACTTAATGAAGTTAGTGAAGAAACAAGAAGCTGACATTAGTTTTAGTACCCCTAAGAAAGCGAAAAGCATCTCTAAAGAAGATGTTGTTCCTAATTCAAACAAGGACAAACCAGCGGAGCGGTCAGAACTTAGACAGTCCGCCACTGCACCCACTGCCAATCAATGGAGGAAGGATGCTAGAACCTGTTATAAATGTGGTCAGACGGGCCATACTGCCAGACAGTGTATGGAGGACAGTGAGGGATTGGGACACAGTGCTGTCTTCTCTATTCAGAATCAAAGACACTGAAGGAAGGCGGGCCGAGTAAAGACCAGAGGCGCTATCGCGGGCTCCAGGTCCGTTGTCAAAGTCACTGTCAATGGTCATGCCGCTCCTGCCCTGTTTGATACAGGATCTCAAGTGACCCTGATTTATCGCTCGTTCTACCAAAAGTATCTGAGGGATATACCTCTTCAGTCTACGGGACAAATGAAATTGTGGGGGCTTAATTCAGGATCATATCCTGTAGATGGCAGCCTACAAGTAGTTATAGCTGTCCCTGAATTAGAAGATCAGAGTGTCGCTCCCATGAAGATTACGGCTCTTGTCTGTCCTGATACAGGGGATTCTTGTGCAGCTCCTGTGATACTTGGCACTAATTGTCCCGCAGTGCATTATGCTTTTCAGAAGTTTCTTGGAAGAGATTGGAACCCTGCAGCTCAGCCGGTGAATATATCTTCTGATCTTAGAGAACTCTGTGATGCCCTGTCTACTGGCTATCGACATGGAATGGTATATCATATCGGTGAGAGAACCGTGGAAGTTCCTGCCGGCGGGGAGAGAGTTCTGAGAGTAGCCTCCAGCATTGCTCCCGATTTGCTTGAAGGGGGGAGTTATGTCCTTATGGAAACCCCTGAAGAAATGATTAACCAGAATGGCTGGATGGTGATCCCAGAGAGAAAGGACTGGAGAAATAAAGTGGAGTTATCTACTTGTGTGACAGTGAGGAACTGTTCACCGCATCCGATCGTAATTGGACCATACCAGAATGTGGCCCACTGCTACCCTGTGCTTGGAGTAAATCCATACGCTGAAGTGTGCAGGATTCAAATCCGAGATGCAATCCCTAATCTCAATCTTGACTTGAGTGATCCACATTTACCAGAGGCCTGGAATCAGCGACTGACACAGAAGTTGTCTGAATTATCGGAAGTGTTCTCCATGGATGATATGGATGTAGGTTGTGCTAAAAGTGCTCAACACACTTTCCGATTGACTGATTCTACTCCCTTCCGGGAGCGACCACGGAGAGTTGCTCCAAAGGATGTTGATGAGTTAAGACAGACTCTACAGCAAATGAAAGGTCAGGGGATCATTGTGGACAGTAAGAGCCCCTATGCCTCACCTATTGTGGTGGTGAGAAAAAAATCTGGAGCAATTCGCCTATGTGTGGATTACAGAACTCTGAACCGGAGAACCTTACCTGATCAGTATACACTGCCGAGAATTGAAGAAGCTCTGGAAGCTCTGAATGGAAACTGTTGGTTCACAGTGCTGGACCTAAGATCGGGATACTATCAAGTCCCAATGGCACCTGAGGATCAGGAAAAGACAGCCTTCATATGCCCCTTGGGTTTCTTTCAGTTCACTCATATGCCGCAAGGTACAAAAGGTGCGCCAGCAACGTTCCAAAGATTGATGGAAAGAGTGTTAGGTGATTTAGTGCCCCGGGAATGCCTTGTATATCTTGACGACATTATTGTGTTTGGAAAGACGCTGGAGGAACATGAAGAACGACTCATGAGAGTACTCCAACGCTTAAAAGAAGAGGGGCTGAAGTTGTCGGCTGACAAATGCAAATTTTGTAGATCTTCGGTCACTTATGTAGGTCATATTGTTTCTGCTGAAGGAGTTGCTACCGATCCTGGTAAGATTGAAGCTGTGGTGAATTGGCCCCGACCGCAAAATATTACGGAGTTGCAATCTTTCTTGGGGTTTTGTGGATTCTATCGACGATTTGTGGAAGGATATTCAAAAATTGCTCGAGCCCTCCTCGACCTGTTGAAGAGTGATGCAGGAGATCCGGGAAAGAAGAAAGGGTCTTCCAAAAGCCTTTTTGGCGATAGGTGGACTGCAGATTGTGAAGAAGCATTTAAGTTGTTGAAGAAGAAATTGACAGAAGCTCCCGTTCTGGCTTATGCTGATGCACAGAAGCCATATGTGCTACATGTAGATGCCAGCTTTGAAGGATTAGGTGGCGTGCTGCACCAAGAATACCCGGCCGGGTTACGGCCCATAGCTTTCATAAGTCGAAGTTTTTCTCCCAGCGAGAAAAATTATCCAGTACATAAATTGGAGTTTTTGGCGCTCAAGTGGGCCATTGTTGATAAATTACATGACTATTTATACGGAGCTAGGTTTGAAGTAAGAACAGACAACAATCCACTAACATACGTTTTGTCAACCGCTAAACTCGATGCTACAGGACATCGCTGGTTGGCGGCTTTATCCAACTACCAATTCACACTCAAGTATAAATCTGGGCCTAAGAACATTGGGGCAGATGCTCTATCAAGACGGCCTGGATTACCTAGTCCGGAAGTAGTGGATGAATGGGAAGAAGTGCCAAGTCCTGGAGTAGGAGCTTTGTGTGCCATGGCTGCTGTAGTTGAAGACCGAGTAGCCTTTTCTGAAACTCGGCTTATTGACTCTATTGGGGGAGGTCCCGAAGCTGTACCAGACATGTTTGCCTACTGTGATGATTCTGCCTAAATATGGCCATAACTCAGCTATATTTTGGTCTCTGGGTATAGGATATCCCTTCTTCCTTGCTTGCATACTGTGCGCAGCTACAAGCCTAGGTGCATATTGGCAGTAGCAACCAGGCTGGAACAATAGGGCTCCATTGTATTCCTATACAGCCCTGGCTGATCAAACAATAGTGCATTGTTCAAGCCTGGGCTGTTGACCAGATATGACTGATAACAGGGTATCAATTCACTTTGTCTCATCTACATACAAAGGGTCTGAACGTGATTGAATTAACTCATCAGACGTACTGTCGCCGGTGACCTCATTCTGGGAGGTGGCATAAAGGGTATAAAAGATGAGGTAAGAGGTCTGTGGGAGGAGATTATGCAGGAGACCATCACAGACTACAGGATATGACAGACTTTGACTGAGATGCTACTATGAGCAGGCAGGTTGGAATGCTGCTGCTGACGATGATGAGCCCACAAGAGACTGTGAGAGACTGTTTTGAGAGCATGCAGGCGGGATTATCGTTTTAATGCCACATGCTGAAAAGCCTCCACTGGTGACTCACACATGCCATGTGTGAGTGTTGGACTATAGAACCACATCAAGGACATGTGTGGTAAAGTAATCATTTCACCTTTAATCCCTTTTATTTTATTTGTACTGTATCTTGCAACTAGTAACTGTTAATGCTTGCATATGTCTGCATATCTGTTCTGATCTGTATATGTTAGATTTTAATACCGACCCATTTAGGGGTTAATAAATATATAAAATTTAGAAGGCTTGTCTTGTATTTATCTGGTGAACCCGGCACTCACTGGCGGTGAGTGTGGTTTTTATATGAAAGAGGTCTCAGGGTGTGGCCAAAGCGGTTTGGCGCACGGAGGATCTTTCACATTGGTGGCAGCGTGGTGGGATCTTAGGATAAACGGTGTGTGTTGGTGACCTATATCACTCACATGCTGGGGATAATGGTAATCCTATGAGACAAGCTCGGTATTAAAGCAAGCATTAAGATACAGTGAAAGTTTGATACAGTGCTGTTCCCCTCCCTTATTCTTTGTATTCTATCCTATCTTTTATTTGGCAAATACCAGTGGATGGCTAGTGGGCTCCGAAGCAGAGCCCCAGAACTGCTGAACCAGGCTTTTGGAGATCCTGAGCGTATGGCTGAAATGGAGGCAGCCACAGCCATGCAGAGAATCGAGCAGAGTCCTGATTTTGGGGCTAGGCCAGGAAGTGCAGCAAGTAGCCCGGTCCCAAGGATTACTTCACCAGGAGGGACTAGTAGCCTCAGCCTTGCTGGGGGAATGGCTTCAGTCTGGCAAATGGCTCTGCAGCACTTAAGCACCAGGGACCCTAACATATACCAGCAGGCGTTGCACTGGTTTCAGGAAGCTGTAGAACGAGAACGGCAGGCTGATCGTGAGGCTGCTGAGCGACAGGCAGAGAGAGAGAGGAAAGCTGCAGAATGGGAACGACAGTTTGCTGAGCGACAGGCCGAGAGGGAGTATCAGCTTGAGCTGAAAAGGCGGGAAATCTCCCAGCAAGCGCAAACTCCAACAACCCTGCAGAGACCCTCAAGTTGGAACGAGAGGCCAGGCCGGAGTTCACCACAGCCGTCTGTCAGGTCGGGTGAGACAAACTATGCCCCGGGTGGTCCCTCCCCTGTCCTAAGAACTCCGGGCGCCCGGGTGACCTTCCCCAAACCCCAAGGGGAGGTGCGGCGGGGCCATGCATGTAACAAGACAGGACATTTCAAGAAGGAGTGCCCCAACTACCCTGAGAACTTCCCTGCTTCTCAAGCCACAGCAGGTGGCCCATCTGTGTGTCTGGATGTGGGTGCAGGAAAAGGAATGCGGACTGTGGGACTATTGACTGATTTGCCGGCTAATGTACTGTTGGGATCTGATTTGGGACCTATGGTGTCCCAATGTGGGATGGGGAGCAACCCAATTTACTGTGATGGACTGTCTATGATTAATGTTGATAATGTGTTTGTCATATCTGCAGAGAGGGCCCGTAACCCCCTCTCTGAGATACTTCCTATGGCAGTAAGTGTAAATGCTAATGAGTTGCCTTCAGCTGAGAGCAGGGAAGATGCAGGTGAGCTTCCTGCAACCCAGCTCAGCACAAATGTTATTGATGCTTTGTTCCCTCCGGTGCTAGGAGCCAATGAGATCCGGTCGGTAGACACACCCACATCTGCGGGGGCGTCTCCCTCCCAGCTTGTTAACATGTCTGCTGCAGATCTCATTGAGGCCCGGTGTGAATTAACAATTGCTAATGAAGGTTCTGTCAATGTAATTGCCAATGCTTGTTGTAAAAGTGTACAGGGTAGCTCTTCTGAGTCACTGGAAGCGACTTCTACTATTTCGCCCAGTGTATCTGATGAGCACCCAACTGCTGACCATGTGCCAGGTGGTCAGGTAGGCTGTGGGGATCTCATGGCCGATCCAGGTGAGGGACGGACTGCTGGTAGTGCGGTATTAGCCCGCAGCCAGAGTGCTACAAGGGTGGAGGGCGTTCCGACCCTTGAACCGTTGCCTACACCACCTGGAGTCGGTGCTGAGACCGCCATGACTAGCCTCACTCCCTTGAAGCCGGAGGAGTCCGGCCTGTATGAGACATACACATCTCTTCTGTCCAGTTCTATTCCAGGAGTGCCCATGGCCCAAGTGCAGATGGCATGGGGTACTGGAGATGTGATCCAAGAAGAGGGTATGTCCAATGTATTACCTGTCAATGTATTGTGGGGGGATGTTTTGGGGAAGCCTGATTTCAGTCATTTGCCCAAAGTATCACCATCACCCACCGAAGTACAGGGAGGGCAGGGTCCAAACATACCTGGGCCAGAACCAGAGGTGCCCCTCGGTTTGGAAGCAGAGGGGGAGGTGCAGAAACCCCTAGAACTCTCCCAACTAGCGGCTAGTGTGAGAGAGACCCTGAGAGACCGCCGGGATGGGGTCTCTAAAATGGTATCCCAAGGGCCTGAGGTCATGAGTGTAAAGCTACGGGATGCCTGCACTCAGAAAGCGGACCCGGAACAGGCAGGAGGTAGCCAAGTGTACGTGGCTCAGAGCCTGGGCCTTAGAAGTGTCCCTAGTCAGACTAGAGAGACAGAAGGGGCCGGCAGCTATGTAACATGCACCTCTCTTTTGTCTCACTCCAGCCAAGAGCTCAGAGAGCCTGTCCAAGCTGACCCTAGTCTGGACATATTGAAGGCGCATGGCGCTCAACCACCCTTAGAGTCTGACAAGGCCCGAGTCTGCTGGGACCCCGGGGGGAAGGTGAGAAAGCCTTGGGGCCAGAGCCTGAGGAGCTGGAGGCGGAGGTGCTTTCAGAAGAGGGGCGTAGGCCCCTACTTCCTGCAAGCCCCATCTAAAGGGGGAGGTGTGATGATTCTGCCTAAATATGGCCATAACTCAGCTATATTTTGGTCTCTGGGTATAGGATATCCCTTCTTCCTTGCTTGCATACTGTGCGCAGCTACAAGCCTAGGTGCATATTGGCAGTAGCAACCAGGCTGGAACAATAGGGCTCCATTGTATTCCTATACAGCCCTGGCTGATCAAACAATAGTGCATTGTTCAAGCCTGGCCTGTTAACCAGATATGACTGATAACAGGGTATCAATTCACTTTGTCTCATCTACATACAAAGGGTCTGAACGTGATTGAATTAACTCATCAGACGTACTGTCGCCGGTGACCTCATTCTGGGAGGTGGCATAAAGGGTATAAAAGATGAGGTAAGAGGTCTGTGGGAGGAGATTATGCAGGAGACCATCACAGACTACAGGATATGACAGACTTTGACTGAGATGCTACTATGAGCAGGCAGGTTGGAATGCTGCTGCTGACGATGATGAGCCTACAAGAGACTGTGAGAGACTGTTTTGAGAGCATGCAGGCGGGATTATCGTTTTAATGCCACATGCTGAAAAGCCTCCACTGGTGACTCACACATGCCATGTGTGAGTGTTGGACTATAGAACCACATCAAGGACATGTGTGGTAAAGTAATCATTTCACCTTTAATCCCTTTTATTTTATTTGTACTGTATCTTGCAACTAGTAACTGTTAATGCTTGCATATGTCTGCATATCTGTTCTGATCTGTATATGTTAGATTTTAATACCGACCCATTTAGGGGTTAATAAATATATAAAATTTAGAAGGCTTGTCTTGTATTTATCTGGTGAACCCGGCACTCACTGGCGGTGAGTGTGGTTTTTATATGAAAGAGGTCTCAGGGTGTGGCCAAAGCGGTTTGGCGCACGGAGGATCTTTCACACCTACCCTGCCGCTTTAGGATCCTTTGAGAGTTGTTCTATATCTTCAAAGCGAATGATCTGGAGTCAAAAGA
Organism: Leptodactylus fallax; assembly: GCA_947044405.1. NCBI lineage: Eukaryota > Metazoa > Chordata > Amphibia > Anura > Leptodactylidae > Leptodactylus > Leptodactylus fallax. The sequence continues at coordinate 3,500,965 of CAMRHE010000041.1, forward strand.
CTGATCCTTTAATTGGACCTCTTTATCAAGCAGTGAGTTCTCAAGACAGAGAAATGTTAAAGACATCCCTACCCTCTGAATGCAGTCAACTTCTACGAGATTGGGAGAAGTTTGAAATAGACAATGGCCTACTTTATCGTGTGGTGCTGTATCATGATCACCCTGGAAGGCGCCAACTAGTTATTCCAAGCTGCTTTCAGAAGATGATTTTCCGAAGTCTGCATGATTATCATGGTCATTTGGGACCTGAGAAGACTTATGGCCTAATACAAGACCGATTCTACTGGCCCAAAATGAGAGATACCGTGACTCGTCTGTGTAGGTGCTGTCGCAGATGTTTGCAGAGGAAGACTGTCCCGGTTCGAGCGGCCTTCATGGGACACTTGAAGAGTTCGGGCCCCATGGATCTTGTCTGCATAGACTTCCTTTGTATTGACAACGACTCCAGAGGATTTGGAAATGTATTGGTGGTGACTGATCACTTCACACGATATGCTCAAGCCTTTCCGACTAAGGATCAAAAAGCAGTCACTGTTGCAAGAGTGCTTTGGGAAAAGTATTTTATCCATTATGGCTTACCACACCGGTTGCATTCTGATCAAGGCCGGGATTTTGAGAGTAACCTGATCAAAGAGTTACTTCAGTTGTTGAACATCCGCAAAAGTCAGACGATGCCTTACCATCCAGAGGGAGATGCCCTTCCTGAAAGATTTAACAGGACTTTACTTGATATGCTTGGTACCTTACGAATTGAGGATAAGCGATCCTGGAGTCGAAAAGTGGAGGCTATGGTGCATGCCTATAATAGTACAAGGCACGAGAGCACAGGATATTCACCATACTTTCTGATGTTTGGAAGAGAGCCTAGGCTACCTATTGACATCTTGTTGGGAGTCTCTACCGATGGTATCAGTCATCGAGATCATTACCGATATGTGGCACGTTTGAAAGAAACGCTTAAGAGTGCTTATGAGCTGGCTGAGGAAAATGCGGCCAAAGTGAATGAAGGAAATAAAAGGAGATTTGATCTTCGAGTAAGATACCGAGAATTGAACCCTGGGGACCATGTTCTGCTACGGAATTTGGGAGCATCTGCAAAACATAAGCTGGCTGATCGATGGCGGAGTGAACTCTTTACAGTGGTAGATCGGTTGCCTGGAATACCAGTCTACAAGATAAAAGGACGGGACGGGAGGATCAGGACTTGGCATAGAAATCATTTTGTTGCCTGTACCTCAGATTGATGGTATGGATATCTCCAATGATGGCTCGGCCTGCGATTCTCCACAGTCCTTAGCCGATATTCCACCTGACCTTCCTGAAACTCCTGAGAGTGATTGGACTGTGGCTCCTGAAGTTCCTAGATCACCAGTATCTTCTCCTTCAGGGAGACCTATGAACCCTCAAACTCCAGAATTCGTACCTAGATCTGTGTCTACAGATGAGCAGGGATCTAGCTCTTCTACGCCACCAGCACCATCCCCTCCCATGGCAGACAACCCTAGTTTAGGACCTGGACATGCTAGTTTACCTCAGAGAGAGGTACGGAGAGGAGAGAGAATTAGACACCCTCCACCTATGCTGACATATGATAGTTTGGGGGACCCCAGATTTACTACTCAGCCTCTTTTATACCATGCTTGGGTGGGTGCAGTGTCCACTTTGGTCAATATGTTACCAATTTTCGCTCCTGCTGGCATGTATACCTATTAACCTGTTGTGACTCTGTAAATACAAAAGCAACCATATTGATATTGTCATTGGTAATGTTGACTGTATACTATGACTTTGTATGCCTTTGACGTGACGTAAAGATTTCACCAGAGGGAGAGTGTAGGGAACTGCCATTTGTACTAGTATATAATGTATCTGGCTTCTTTGCCCCTGCAGTTTGGCTTCAGAGACCCCAGGCATTCAGTGCAAGTTTTGTTTTGTAAATACAATGAGTCAGACACATGTGAGGCAGAGCTGCTGGGGGGAGAGATGTGAGCAGAGCTGCTGAGACAGACATGTTATGTCTGGGGGAGTCTAAGAGCCACTTGTTCCTCTTTACTTCACAGTATATAGTTAGGTATGTGTTACCCCCTATATACTCACAGGACCTAGCTAGTAACCGTAGTTAGGGATCCATATATATATATAGTTCAGGGCAGTGATAGGTTAGTCTTCCGAAGGCCAACTAGCTAGTTAGAGGCCCGGTGGCACTAGTAGTTTAGCTGGCAGGTTAAGGACTCAGTGTTAGGGTAGTCAGGCCTGCATCTACTGCCGTCACCGTCGCCCTGTTTGCTGCCTGTGAAGAATCTCATCATCATCATCATCTCCTGATCGGCTGTCTGTCATCTCCTGGAAGAATCCGAGGATCCACAGTCATCCACAGGGGCCCCTGCATCTCTTCTGTTGCCTGGAGGTATTGTGCACCGGACTCTTGCTATACAGTATATCTATATATATATACCCGGGTATATAACCTAAGACGGTTGAGGACTTGCTGGTTGTTGTAGTATTGCTGTGTTCTGAGTATATTTTATGTATGTATTATTACCCTGTTGATTCTTATAAAGCTACTGTTATAACCTTATGTGGTATCTGTATGTATTCTTCAGACTGTGAGATTAGTACAGTGATCCTTGTTAAGGCTACTAACTGTACCTCATGGGTAAGTCCCAGGAAGAGATCCTCCCTGTAATACAGAGGCTCTATCCTGGGTGGAGGCACTGATATATTTCATATATGTTCCCACTCTTCCCTTTCAGCGAAGGCTTCAGGTCCCATTATACACACAGGTCAGCGCCCGAGGCTGTTGGGGGGGGGGAAAAACCCAAACCCCCCCCCAAAGGGGGGGGAAAAGTGGTGGGGGGGGGGGTTTTTTTGGGGGGGGGGGGGGGGGGGGGGGGGAGGTCCCCCTTGCAGGAGTGAAATAACAATTCCCACACGTTGCTGCTCACCTCCAGATGAATGAGGTCGCAGGCGAAAATACAACTTGCAGCTCTCCCGAAAGTTGACAAAAGGCCTTCTATCTCCAGAAAACCTGTCTGGAAGGTTAATTTTTGGCTCTATGGGAACAGAGGCAACTTTAGGGATTTGTGACTGGAACATTTCTTGTTGTTGAACCCTCTCAGCTAATTCTTGTACCAGCTGGGAAACACCCTGCATCTGATCCACCAAAATCTGAATATGTTCCATATTGGAATATGGAAAAAAATTTTTTCCGGCTGGCTATTCTGTTATGATTCAGCAACAACAGATGTAACATCCCTGACAACAGAGTGCCCATCACGTTATGACAGCGCCAGCACTCCAAGGGAATCAATGGGTTTAAAGTGTGAAGAAAAGCAGGAGTGTGATACCAATGCTTTAGCAACTTGTACTGAGTTTCCTTGAAGGTTACACACTGGGAGGATTTCATAGCACCGGACCACACAATCTGCCACTGCCCTGGGGATATAGGTTTTCCTATTGCCTCCTCCTACCTAGATATGTACTGGTTATTGGGGGTGTGCCACCATCAGGAGAGGAAAGATCTGATACATGAAATGAGACTCCTAGTGGAAGTGCCAGCTCAACAAATCTTTTCAAATGGGGTGGGGAGGGAAACAATTAGGGACCCATGGAGTGAACAGACAAAGTGGACCACCTGTTGATAGTGGAGTCATTCCGTTGTGGGGAGGTTCATGGTAGAGGTGAGATAATCAAAGGACCTGAGCTCCAACGTCGCAGGATCGACCATATCTGTGATCCTGAACAGGCTCACCCTAGATCATATTATATAATAATCCCTTAGGCAGGAGGGGGTTAAACAGGATGGAGACCATCAAGAAACGTCTAGATGTGTCCCAAAATGGGTTACAACGCAAGTGCGTTGCCCAGTAATAGGGAAGAAGATGTGGGACAGCCAGTCCCCCACACCCCCTCCCCTCTAACATCACAGACCAAGGAATGCGGTGACGCTTAGCATTCCATATAAATTGGAAAATAGCCTTCTGCAGTTTCCAGAGGTCCGCCCGAGGAACTGCCACTGGGAGCAACTTTGGTAGAAGGGTCATCTTAACCGCTGTGATTGTCCCCAGTAGAGAGATAGGTAGTGATAGCCATTTGTCCAAGAGGGCCCTGAGTTGGCGAAATAGCTGCGGATAGTTTACAGAGTAAGGGGTCGTATACGAGGGAGAAATATGAATCCCAATGTAGCAAATAGAGGTAGTTTTCCAATGGAAACCATAGTTACTATGGAGGAAAGCTAGAAGGGCATGGGGGATGTTAAGAGGGAGCGCCTCAGTCTTAGAAGGGTTAATATTATATCCTGAGAAATCACTATAGGCCCCAAGTACACAGCATAAATTAGGGAGACTGGTATGAGGAGAAGTAAGGGTAAGGAGCCCATCATCTGCAAAAAGGGAAACCTTAAATTCCCTGTTTCGGACCCTAACTCCCCTAACATCAGAATCCCATTGAATCTTGGCAGCGTGTAGTTCGATACAGAGAGCAAAGATGAGGGGGGAGAGAGGAAAACATTGTCTCGTTCCATTTTGGATGGAGAACGAAGCTGAAGAAGAGAGAGGGAGTTTGACCACCGCTGTTGTTGGGAATAAAGAGCCCGGATCGCTGTGAGGAAGGCTCCCAAGAACCCAAAGACCTCCAGTGTGGCCGACATGAAAGCTCAATCTAGGCGGTCAAAAGCCTTCTCGGCATCTAGTCTCAGGAGAAGGGCAAGGGTGGAATGATGTTTGACCACTTCCACCAAGTCCACAGTCCTTTTGGTGTTGTCAATCCTCTGACACCAGGGGACGAAACCCACCTGGTCCTTGTGGAGTGAAGCCAAACATTTAATCTAATGGCCAGGATTTTGGTGAAGAGTTTCAGATCAGTATTCAGTAGGGCAATGGGGCTGTAATTAGCACAGTCTTTACCCGATTTGGGAACTAGGGTGATATGGGAGTGTAGCATGGACGGGGGGGAATCAAGAAGCCCACAAGGAATGAGTTAAAGAGGGTATGGAGGTGGCCTGTCAGTTCACCTTGGAAAGTCTTGTAATAAAGATAGGTGAAGCCATCAGGACCTGGGGCCTTACTGTTGGGAAGTTCTTTCAGAACCCCCTCTAACTCCTCACTAATGATAGGGGCATTAAGGGAAGTCAGGGCATCTCACAACAACTTCGGTAAGTGGCAATCAGCAAGATAGTCTACTAACCGGGAGCGTCTATCGAGAGATTGCAATGCCTGAGTGGGGGGTAAATTATATACAGTAGTTTAGAATAATAAAAATGGAAGGCTGAAGCAATGGTCTCCAGATGATGTTGCAGACTGCTAGAGAAGTCAAGGATAGTGTGGGGAGTAGAGGTCGCGTGGTGGTCCCTGAGGGTGCTTGCCAACAGCGTGTGGGCTTTATTGCTTCTCTCTTAGTAGCGCTAACGAGTGTATAGGAGAAGTCGCTGTACATGATGGGTTTCCAAATCTAGAAGATCCGCCCGGGCCAACACCAGCCGACGGAGGACCCCCAGGGAGGGACGCACTGTCAGTGTGGAAGTGAGGGATCTGATGTGGACCCGCAACAATTGTGTTTGCAGTTGTCTGTCTTTTTTGAGCCGAGAGGCCACTGCAATACAATGTCCTCGCATGACAGCCTTATGGGCTTCCCATAAAACCGCGGCAGATTTGACAGAACTAGTACGCCATCAGATGGGATCACAGATGGGATCACAACATGGTCAAAGTGGTAGGACTCTTAAGTAGAGATTCGTTGAGGTGCCAATTGCAATGTCGTCTGGCTATCGGAGTAGAGGACAGGCTCACCACTTCTGGAACATGGTCAGACCAGAAGAGGGGATCAATATCGGAATCAACAAGCAGTCTGAGGGTAAGCGCATTCCCAAAGAAATAGTTAATATGTATATGAGTATTATGGGGGTGGGAAAAAAAGTTTAGGAACGTGCTGTAGGATTATCCACATGTCAGAGATCGTATAGTGCATGGGAGTGAATTAAACATCGTAACTCTTTTGCTAGTTGAATTTGTGTGTGATGCAGGGGCCTCTGGGGTATCGACAAGCGGTCAGCATGTTCAGAGAATACCATATTAGTAACAAAGTCACAGAAGGGTGAGAGCAAAGGTGAAACATTACATAGAAGGATGGGATTACTGTGGAGGAGGACTTCCAGGATAATGTAACACCCCTGTGGATCTACATGGGAGGCTGTAACTGAAATCGGGCATGTATGGGAGAAAAGGATGGCCACACCCACCCTACAGCGATCATGAAAAACTGAATAGGCAACAGGGAAATAGTGTTTGGCAAAGTTAAACGTCCCGTATGGTCGTAGTAAGATTCCTGAAAGAATGCAATGTTAGCGCGCAGGGAACAGAGCTCACTTAGAACAAGGCAGTGCTTAGTGTTGGAGCCCAGGCCCTTAACGTTATAGTAACACATTTAACCATTGGGATGGAGTGGGGGGGGGGGGGTAGGCAGCAGAATGTAAGCAAGCTCACCCATATCACATGAAGCTGACAGGATCGTAGGTGCAGAATGAAATTGCAAGCAGGCGTTGGGGTCATGGATCTGAAGGTGGTGCTTCTAGACTTCTTAGGTCATTGCTGATGCCACACTGGAGGAGGAGGTGGGGACGACAATTCCTAGTCAGTCAGCTCACAAAGAGGGATCTCTAGCAGGTCACAGAAAGAGGATAAATCCGAATAAGATCGGAGTGTGGATGAGCGACCATCTTTGCAAACAGTGAGATCAAATGGAAAGCCACATCGATAAGGAATCTGGTGGTCACGGAGAGTCTTTAGCAAGGGGCGGAGGTAATGGTGCTTCTGGAAGGTTAGGAGAGAGAGGTCCTGGTATATCTGCAATTTGGCTCCATCAAAGTCAAAGTCCTTGAGCATCCGAGCCCTGTTCATAATAGCCTCCTTAAGGGTGAACTCATGGACAAAACAAATAGCGTCATGTGGAGCGGAGGAGGAGCCCTTAGAGTGGAGAGCACTATCCAATTTAATTTTGTGAGACAGGGGTTCGTGAAGAATAGAGTTAAAAATGGCTGCAAGTGTAACATGTAGGTCCTTGTCATGAGTGGCCTCTGGGAGACCTGTAATACGTATTTTGTTGCACCTGCCCCTATTGTTAAGATCCTCTAGGTGACACTGCATATGCCTCAGTGCTAAAGATTAAGCAATAGCAGTATCATGGAGACATGTAACATAGACTCTAGTGTGGTCATGGTAATTTTCCAGCGTTTCCACTCTAGCAAATCTTTGCATACCGCGTAGAGGCCCAGTCCAGCTGGGAGGCCGGTGGGGTCAAACAGCCCATAATAGTGTCCCGGGTCGGGAGATCAGCGGTCACAGGGGTGCCAGGAGGCATCTTCTTCGGAAGGCGTTTGCCCATAATGGGTGAAAAAGCAGTGAGGAGGTCCACAGGTAGCGGTGCAGAGATGGAGTGAGAGGAAAGCACGTCTCACTCCATGCGAGGTTAGGCCATGCACCCGCGTTCTTTAGTCTTGATGTGAGTATTCTCTCAGGTGTTTGTGTCATCATGTTACAGATCTTTGATTTATGATTGGTCACTATAAGGTTTATAACCTAGGTAGTCAGACTATTCCACACACCCCCAAATGAAGCCTTGCGGTGAAACGCGCTTCGGGGTTCAGTGTCAGCCAGGTGAGTTAATATTGGGGTTCATTATTACATCTTTTGTATTGACTTGTTTTCCATTGCTTGTTTTGCACCACTCAACACTTTACAACACTTTATGTTCTATATACTATATGGCACTTATATATGCTGAGTACCTTTATGATGGACTGTGTAATATAATAATAATAATAATAATAATAATAATAATAATAATAATAATATTAATCCTTTAATAGTCCCACCATGGGGAAATTCAGTGTGTTACGGCAGCAAGAATAAGTAATACAAGATAAGCAATATAAATACACATACAATATATACAAAACGTTCCAAGGTAGAGGCATCCCATTGATAGTAGACAGACAAATAGAAAGGTACAGGTAAAGAAGTAGCATGGGGGGGGGGGGCGGGATATCACAACAGAAACAAATTTCAGTTCTCTGTATGAAATGATCTCCGCTTAGGTCGGTGTTGGTTGTACAGCCTGACCTCAGCGGGGAGGAAAGACTTCCGATAGTGCTCCTTCTCACACTTAGGGTAAAGTAGTCGGTCACTGACAGTACTGCCCACCACAGTCTCATGCATGGGATGGGAGTTATTCTCCCGCATGGAGCTCACCACGGACAGTATCCTTCTATCACCCACCACCTGCACTGGGTCCAGGGGGCTCCCCAGGACAGAGCTGGCCCTTCTAATCAGCTTGTCGAATTTATTTCTATCCGTGGTCGATATACTGCTCCCCCAGCAGGCCACTCCGAAGAAGATGGCTGATGCCACTACCGAGTTGAAAAAAGTCCTAAGAAGTGTTCCCTGGACTCCAAAGGCTCTCAGCATCCTAAGCAGGTAGAGCCTGCTGTGACCCTTCCTGTACAGGACCTCCATGTGATCTGTCCAGTCCAACTTATTATTAAGGAACACACCCAGGTACTTATAGGTGTTCACAATCTCGATGCCTGTCCCCTGGATGTCCACTGGTTTAGGAGGGCATCTGCATTTATGAAAGTCCACCTCCTTGGTCTTCCCAGCGTTAATCCTCAGGTGGTTCCGCTGTCACCAGTCCACAAAATCCCAGTTCAGTTCTCTGTACTCCCTGTCATCTTCGTCTGTGATGAGGCCTACTATTGCAGAGTCGTCAGAATACTTCTGTAGGTAGCAGCTAGATGAGTTGCACCTAAAATCTGCAGTGTACAGTGTGAAGAGAAAAGGGGCAAGAACTGTAATATGCTTGCTGTTCCTCCTTGCAATCCTGTGATGCCTTGTTTATTATGCATTTTTTTGTGACATTTTTTTCCCTTTATGTATCGCCTGGCTGTTATACCTTGTGTCTCCCAATTTTTTCTACTATATATTCTTTCTACTATATGTGTTTTATATATATTTATATATTCAATAAATCTGAAATTCTTTTACTCTTTTCTGAGCATGCTTTTTTTATTTTACAAAGATTGATGTAACATGTGGACCAAAACATTGATGTGTGAATACATTTTTGTGTTATATACACATGTGGACAAAATTGTTGGTACCCCTCATTTAATAAAAGAAAAACCCACAATGGTCACAGAAATAACTTGAATCTGACAAAAGTAATAATATATAAAAATTCTATGAAAATGAACAAATTAAAGTCAGACATTGCTTTTCAACCATGCTTCCACAAAATTTAAAAAAAAAGAAAACTCATGAAACAGGCCTGGACATAAATAATGGTACCCTTAACTTAATATTTTGTTGCACAACCTTTTGAGGTAATCACTACAATCAAACGATTCCTGTAACTGTCAATGAGACTTCTGCACCTCTCAACAGGTATTTTGGCCCACTCCTCATGAGCAAACTGCTCCAGTTGTCTCGGGTTTGAAGGGTGCCTTTTCCAGACGTCTTGTTTCAGCTCCTTCCAAAGATGCTCAATAGGATTTAGGTCAGGGCTCATAGAAGACCACTTCAGAATAGTCCAATGTTTTCTTCTTAGCCATTCTTGGGTGTTTTTAGCTGTGTGTTTTGGGTCATTATCCTGTTGCAAGACCCATGACCTGCGACTGAGACCAAGCTTTCTGACACTGGGCAGCACATTTCTCTCTAGAATCCCTTCATAGTCTTGAGATTTCATTGTACCCTGCATAGATTCAAGACACCCTGTGCCAGAAGCAACAAAGCAGCTCCAGAACATAACAGAGCCTCCTCCATGTTTCACAGTAGGGACAGTGTTCTTTTCAGGATATGCTTAATTTTTCCGTCTGTGAACATAGAGCTGATGTGCCTTGCTAAAAATTTTGATTTTTGTGTCATCTGTCCATAGGACATTCTCCCAGAAGCTTTGTGGCTTGTCAACATATAGTTTGGCAAATTACTTTTGTCAGATTCAAGTTATTTCTGTGACCATTGTGGGTTTTTCTTTCATTAAACGAGGGTTAACAACAATTTTGTCCACGTGTGTACTTAATGCCTTCAGTGTTTCCTTCTTGTACATTTGACCTGCTCAGCACATCTCTTTTTAATGTTTTAGCTAACTGTTATTAAATTGTTTTGCACTGAAATCCTACTCACATTTTCACAAAATTAAAGAGAGTTAGTTTCCTTATGTAATCCTCTACAGGCAAATGTAAACTATTTCCACCTCAGTTTTTCAATGCTTTAAATGGACATTATGAAATTATAGCACATTTTTGTATAAGCATGTACAAGCCTCAGTAGAATGAACAAAACAGGCATTGTAACTTCAGAAATAAGAGTAGGGAAGGAGGACCTTTTATGGTTTTTATTCCCTCTGTGTCATCTCTACATTTCTAATTCTAAACTTTGGATTTCTTTTTTACTTTTACATGAATAATGGAAACAAAGGGAAGATGAAACAGACAAACCGAAAGATAAAATGAACATACATGAGACAGATCCTGAACTTTTTACCACAAATGACCAATTGTTATTAACATGACCATGCAACCTTAACTCATATAGTAGCATGATGATAGTGATGAGCAACTGCGAAATACCTCTGATGCCATTTTTCTCAACTTGAATAAGTTAGGTAGGCAACAAACTATATATCAGAGGTAAACATAAGTTTTGCATATTTTTATTATTGCAGAAATGATATTGATACCTGTATAATAATAACAGTGGACACATCAACTGTTATCATGGCACAGTGACTTTTCTTTCCTAATAGATGCAGGGAGGTGTTGCTGCTCCTCTCAATAAATGACATATTATATCTGTAACATAGAAAATATTATATAAACATATATTTCATTAGAGTATACATGTTGGATAGATGTCGGTCCATTAACCCTGCAGTTCTGCTTGGGTCTGTATGACCCGAAATGAAATTTGAGACCCTGTAGATTATTTTTCATGTGGATCTGAAACTTGTGATTAATTGACTTTTCCTCATTTGAGGGGTTCTTACTATGAGTGTTTTTTTTGTTTACTTTTTGCTACATGCTGATTGTTACACTTGTACTGTTCGGGTAAATATGACCCGAACAGTTTTGCAGGTCACTAATTATTTCTGCCTGCAAAATTTCAGGGTATGTGAGTTGTTCTCAATTTGACTCATGGACTAAAAGGACAAAATGTCACATGTGACAACTTTTTCACATCCTACCAACTGGGCCAGATGTTGCGAAAAAGACAATTTACCATGCTGGGTACTATAAGGAAAAACAAGCCAGAACTGACGCAAGGTATCCTTAGTAAAAGAGAAGTGTATAGTTCTACTTTTTACTTTACTGGAGATACAACAGTTGTGTCTTATGTTCCCCAAAAAAATAAACAGGTAATTCTAATGAGCACAATGCACCATGACAATGCAATAAGTAATCGAGAAGACAAAAAGCCGGAAATGATATTAGATTGTAATGCCACAAAAGGGGCAGTTGATACACTAGATCAAGCAATATCAACATACACATGCAAACGCAAAACTAATCGTTGGCCAATGATAATGTTTTACAACATTCTGGATGTTTCGGCATACAACGCATTTGTTTTATGGAGAGAAATTGACTCCAATTGGAACAGAAATAAGCTGCATAAAAGAAGAGTGTTTATTGAAGAATTAGGAAAATCCCATTTGTTTATGACCAACCATGTTCACATACAGTTTAATAATGAAATAGGTATTCAAAAAAAACACTTACAGCAGCTAAAATCAATATTTTAATAGGTCAGGTCATATTGACCCGAAACAGTACAAGTGTATAGTAAATGCGAACAGTACAACAGGGTTAAACATGCACACATGGGAGGGGGAAGTAAGCTGCTGTAATACACTTCAGTAGGTATCTTATCTCCACTGAGAACAAAAGGATCTGGCATGTCCTGCTGACCAGTCATTCTCTCTCTCAACGTCTTCTGTCAACAAAAAGTCGGGAAGCCCCATATACAAGAGACTAGAGGTTATTTTATAGGCTGCTTTTACACTATGATTTCTTTTTCATACCGGGAATTAGGAAAAAAACAAACCTACTAAAAGATTCTAAACCATGCATGAATAAACTATGTTGAATGTGCAGCCGTATCATTCGGTCAACAAATGTTACACACACATAAAAGAGATTCTTAGAGATCATATATTTTGGTTGACAATATAGTATCCAGATATATACTGTACAGTGTTTAAGATTCAGATTCTAATGGGGGTTCATATACTAAAAAGTGTGTAACTTTTTTTGTCTGTATAGAAAAGATGCACATGGAAGACACTGATCCAAGGAGCAATGGGGGGAATTTATTACATCAGTCTTAAATTCTCTGACAGGCAAAAGACTTCATCCTCTTAGTAATTCTTGCACATGTAGATGCATTTGATCTCAGATCTACTTCAGTCAGGAACTGATGTACAGTAGATTTCTGGTATAACTCACACGTCAGTTACAGTCTCAGCACCCCCAGGCTCTCCTTCTTGTGTCTGGCAATTTCAACCACACCTCTCCATCATCCACACTTCCCAGTTTCACACAGTATGTAACCTGCCACACAAGAGACAACAAAACACTGGACTTGTTCTTTGCCAACGTGAGGGAGGCATATAACTCATCAGCCCTACCGCCCCTGGGAAGATCGGATCACAACCTAGTACATCTCCGACCTGTGTACAAGCCACTTGTACGTAGAGAACCAGCTGTCACCCGCACAGTGAGGATATGGTCCGAGGAGAGTGATGAGGCTCTGAGGGATTGTTTTGACACAATCGCATGGGAAGTTTTTCAGGATTCGTATGGAGAAGATATAGAAGGACTCACACACTGCATAACGGACTACATTAATTTTTGTGTGGACAACACAGTACCCACAAAAGTGGTGAGGTGCTTCTCCAATAACAAACCATGGATTAACTCTGATATAAAAACACTACTTAAGGAGAAAAAGATGGCATTCAGGACAAGAGATAAGGAGGGGTTGAGGGAAGTACAAAAGGAGCTGAGGCATCTAATCAGGCAAGGAAAAGCCAGTTATAAGGAAAAAATGGAAAAGCAAATAGAAAGAAAAGACATAAGGGGGGGTCTGGGAGGGGCTTAAGTCAATTTCGGGTCATAAACAGTCTGTCTGCCAGATTGAGGCAGATGTTAATTGGCTTAATGAACTAAACCTATTCTTCAACAGATTTGATCACACACCAGCTCCTCCCACCCCAGCATGTCCTTCAGCTCCCCTCACCACAATGACTTCACCCCATTCACCCCATGTGGCTACTTCCCAACAGACCAGTAAATCCAGAAATCTGTCTTTATCTGACCACAGTCTGACCTTCACACGGGCCCAGGTGAGGAAGGAGATGAAAAAGATCAAGGCGAGGAAAGCCGCAGGGCCAGATGACATCAGTGCAAGGTTAATTAAGACTTGTGGGGACCAGCTGTGTGGTATAATTACATATATGTATAATATGAGCCTGAGGCAGGAAATAGTCCCTGAATTATGGAAATCTTCTTGTGTGGTACCAGTTCCAAAGAAACCTCACCCTATGGACCTCAACGACTACAGACCTGTAGCACTGACATCCCACTTGATGAAGATCTTAGAGAGATTGGTTCTCACACATCTTCGCCCTCTAGTGAGCCCCGCTATGGACCCTCTCCAGTTTGCTTATCGACCGGGCATTGGGGTAGATGATGCCATCATCCACCTTCTGCACAGGGCTCTGTCTCACCTGGAAAAACCAGGGAACACGGTGAGAATAATGTTCTTTGATTTCTCCAGTGCTTTTAACACCATACAGCCCAGGTTACTGAGAGACAAGCTGGGCCTTGCTGGAGTGGACCACCACCTCTCCAACTGGATCCTAGACTACCTCACAAATCGACCTCAATACGTGAGAGCCCAAGACTGTGTGTCAGGTACCGTTATCTGTAATACGGGGGCACCTCAGGGTACGGTTCTCGCCCCTTTCCTCTTCACACTGTACACTGCTGATTTTAGGTGCAACTCATCCAGCTGCTACTTACAGAAGTATTCTGACAACTCTGCAATAGTAGGCCTCATCACAGACGATGATGACAGGGAGTACAGAGAACTGAACTAAGTTTTTTGTGGACTGGTGCCACCAGAACCACCTGAAGATTAACGCGGGGAAGACCAAGGAGATGGTGGTGGACTTCCGTAAAGGCAGATGCCCTCCAAAACCAGTGGACATCCTGGGGACGGGCATCGAGATTGTGAACACCTATAAGTACCTGGGTTTGCTCCTTAATAATAAGCTGGACTGGGCAGATCATATGGAGGCCCTGTACAGGAAGGGCCACAGCAGGCTCTACCTGCTTAGGAAGCTGAGAGCCTTTGGAATCCGGGGGGCACTTCTTAGGACTTTCTTCAACTCGGTAGTGGCATCAGCCATCTTCTTTGGAGTGGCCTGCTGGGGGAGCAGTATATCAACCAGGGACAGAAATAAACTTGACAAGCTGATTAGAAGGGCCAGCTCTGTCCTGGGGAGCCCACTGGACACAGTGCAGGCGGTGGGTGACAGAAAGATATTGTCCGTGGTGAGCTCCATGCGGGAGAATAACTCCCATCCCATGCATGAGACTGTGATTGCGCTGGGCAGTACTGTCAGTGACCGACTGCTCCACCCTAGGTGTGAGAAGGAGCGCTATCGGAAGTCTTTCCTCCCCACCGTGGTTAGGCTGTACAACCAACACCGACCTAAGCGGAGATCATTACATACAGAGAACTGAAATATCTCTCTGCCTGTTAAATCCCCCCCCCCTCTGCTACTTCCTATCTGTCTGTCTGCTATTAATGTAATGCCTCTTACCTTGGAACATTCCTGTACATGTTGTATTTGTATTTGTATCTGCTTATCTTATCTTATCTTATCTTTGCTGCTGTAACACACTGAATTTCCCCATTGTGGGACTATTAAAGGACTATTTTATTATTATTATTATTATTATTATTATTCTGGCATGAGTTATATAGTAAATCCAGTGGACTGGGGCACCCCTACCACACCCAGCATAGATTCCTGCCCCGCTCCACCTACTGTCTAAAAAAGTGGCAAACAGGGAGCTGAGATGCACCATGGTACACCAATAAGGCGCATAGTTGACTTTTTTGGCAGATCTCAAACAGTACATCTGTAAGGGAATCACTAGAGGAGCGATTCCCCAGTAGCTGCTAGAGAACTTAGGGGGGAGGGGAACAATAAGACAGTGGACCCTAAGCTGAATACCCCCCCCACTGTCCCTGGCTAACTTGCCCGATCTGTCCTAGGTGACAGCCAGCAACCAGTCAACAGTCCCTCCTTATAATAAGTGATAACACAGAACGCAGACAGGACGCACAAACAACAAAGGGAGGTCAGCTAGCCAAGGGGTCGGTAACTATCGAGCAATGCAGTACAGAATCAAAATCCAAGAGAATAGTCAAAGGTAAGCCAGTAGTCAGAAAATCAGAAGAGCAGGTAACAAGGAACAAGGAGTGTAGCCAGTAAGCGAAATGCAATAGCAGGCGCCAATGGGAAAGTGAGCAAACAATAAATAGGGAGAAAGAACCCGCCCCAGACTTGATAGGAGGACAGGCTGTCTATCACAAAGGCAGGACTAAAGTTAACTCTTAGTGGAGCAGGGGGAGAGCAAGGTGAAGGAGAAGGGCGTGGTTGAAAATCAATTAAGGAGGTGAGGGAATAGGACAGTGTTCAGACAGTACAAGAAAAACCCAAAGGAAAGAATCACAACTGGGCACGCCTCCTGCGCCGCAGCGTGCGCCCGGAGGACGGCGCGAAAGCCCGGACAGGTAAAGACGTTACAGTACCCCCCCCCTTTTACGAGGGGCCTCTGGACCCTCGCCAGATGGACCAGGTTTCGAAGGGTTCTGGCGATGAAAGAGATTAATTAAACGTGGCGCATGTAGGTCCCTACCAGAAACCCACGTTCGCTCTTCCGGGCCATAACCCTTCCAGTGCATGAGGTACTGAACAGCATTCTGCACCCGACGGGAATCCAGAATTTTTTCTACTTCATATTCTAGTTCCCCTTGGACCACCACCGGCGCAGGTGGATTGGAAGAAGTAAGGACAGGGGAGATATACTTCTTCAAAAGCGACTTGTGGAAGACGTTGTGGATACGAAAAGAACTTGGAAGTTGTAATTTAAAAGATACTGGGTTTATGAGTTCAGAAATAACATAGGGCCCAATGTAACGTGGTGCAAATTTCCCCGAAGGAACTCTAAGACGCAGATTCCTAGTGGACAGCCAGACTCGATCTCCCACTCTGTAGTCAGGGCCAGGTAAGCGTCTTTTATTTGCCTGCCGTTTTTGATATTCTTGGGCTTTAACCAGGCTCAGACGAGCCTGGGCCCAGACTATGCACAGTCGCTGATAAGTATGTTCAGCGGTGGGATTAACAGACTCGGTGCTACGGAGAGAGGAGTACCTGGGGTTAAAACCATAGTTGCAATAAAACGGAGACATTTTAGTGGTGACGTTAACCCTGTTGTTTATTGCAAACTCTGCTAGAGGAAGAAAGGTTCTCCATTTTTCTGGAGCATCAGACACAAAAAACCTTAAGTACTGTTCCAAAGTTTGGTTGAATCTCTCTGTCTGGCCATTGGTCTCAGGGTGGAACGCGGAAGAGAAAGACAGAGAGACCCCCAGACGACCACAAAATTCCTTCCAGAATCTAGTGACAAATTGTACACCCCGATCAGATACAATATTTTCCAGTACACCATGCAAGCGGAGTATGTGATTAATAAAGAACGAGGCTAGACGTGGAGCACTAGGAATTTTCTTTAGGGGTACAAAATGACACATTTTGGAGAATCTATCCACAACAACCCAAATCACAGTCTTCCCTTGGGAACAAGGCAAATCAGTAATAAAGTCCATTGACAAATGGGACCATGGTCTCTTAGGTATAGGAAGGGGATGAAGAAGGCCCTCTGGTAATCTCCTAGGAGTCTTCATCTTAGCACATGTCTCACAGACAGCAACAAATTCACATACGTCTCGAGACCAGGACGGCCACCAGTAAGAGCAGGAGAGAAGGTATTTAGTCCCAGCGAAGCCGGGATGTCCCATTAAGGTAGAACAATGAATTTCCTCCAAAACACAAAGACGAAGATTTGGAGGTACAAATAGTTTCCCAGTGGGAGTATTACTGGGAGCAAGATCTTGTGAATTAACCACTAAAGTAGCAAGATCAGGAGTAATAATGGCGAGAACCACTCCGGGAGACAAGATTTTATCTGGGACATCCTTAGGGGCACCGCTGGGACCAAAACTGCAAGATAGGGCATCAGCCCGTACATTTTTAGAGCCTGGACGATAAGTCACCACAAAATTAAAACATGTGAAGAATAGCACCCAGTGGGCCTGCCTAGGAGACAGTCGCTTAGCGCTATTCAGATATAGTAGGTTCTTATGGTGAATACTGTGATCTGGTGTTTGGCCCCCTCGAGGAAATGTCTCCACTCCTCGAATGCCCATTTAATGGCTAGGAGTTCTCGATTACCAACGTCATAGTTGCGCTGCGTAGGAGAGAATTTCCTCGAGAAGAAGGCTACAGGTTGCAAACACGTAAAATTTTCAGAGCCCTGAGACAACATGGCACCAACCCCTACTTCAGAGGCATCAACCTCAATAATAAATGGGCGATCATAGTCTGGTGGTACTAATACAGGAGCCTCAACAAAACATTTCTTGAGATGTACAAAAGCCTGTTCCGCTTCCGGAGTCCATTTGGTCACATCGGCACCTTTCTTTGTGAGATCCGTTAATGGCTTCACTATAGAAGAGAAATTCTTAATACATTTTCGATAATAGTTGGAGAAACCCAAGAAACGTTGCAGTGCTTTAAGGTTGGAGGGGCGTTCCCAGTTATTAATAGCCGTGACTTTTAGTGGATCCATATAAAAAGAATCGGGAGTAATAACGTAACCGAGGAAGGTGACACTTTGGACTCCCAACAGGCATTTGGACAGTTTGGCAAAGAGAGAGTTTTGACGCAACAGTAGCAAAACACTCCTAACATGCTCAATATGTGTGGCCCAATCAGGTGAGAACACTAGAATATCATCCAGGTAGACAGCCACATAACGATCGAGCAAGTCTCTAAAGATATCGCTAACAAAGTGTTGAAATACTGCGGATGCATTGCATAACCCGAAAGGCATTACCAAATATTCAAAGTGACCTTCCGGGGTGTTGAATGCAGTTTTCCATTCATCTCCTTCTCTAATCCGGATCAGATTGTATGCCCCATGGAGGTCAATTTTAGAAATCCAGCGGGCACCCACAATCTGATTGAAAAGATCAGGGATCAGGGGAAGAGGGTACTGATTTTTAACCGTAATTTTATTTAATTCTCGGTAGTCAATGCATGGTCGCAGTCAGCCATCTTTCTTTTTAACAAAAAAGAACCCAGCTCCCATGGGAGACTGAGACGGACGGATGTGACCTTTAAGAAGACTATCCTGAGTGTAATCCCGCATAGCCTCACGTTCTGGAGCAGAAAGATTGAAGATCCTTCCCTTAGGGTATTTGGAGTCGGGAAGGAGTTCAGTCGCACAATCGTAAGGTCTATGCGGCGGTAAAACTTCAGCAGCTTTAGCATCAAAAACATCATGAAAATCAGACAGAAATTCAGGAAGAAGCATCTCCTCACTGAGACAATCGGAGGCATACAAAGCAATACAATGGGAGGAGCACTGATTTCCCCATTTCACTAACTCTTTTTTGGGCCAATCAAAGGTAGGGTTATGGAGGTCTAGCCAGGGAAGCCCTAAAATAATATCAGACGAGAGATCCTCCATAACAAAAAAACTCATGAGCTCCGTATGTATTGAGCCCACTTGCAAAGAGAGTAAGGGGGTTTTAAAACGGATTTTACCCCTGGCCAGTGGAATAAAATCCGCCCCAGTAACCAACAGAGGAGTATCTAATGATACAAGTTCAATACGTAAAGCAGAAACAAACGAAAATTTAACAAAGTTAGTGGCAGCCCCAGAATCTACTAGGGCCTGCCCAGAAACAGATCTGCCCCCAAAGGACAGAGACACAGGTAACATCAATTTGTGAGATTTTTCAGAAGATACCTGACTGCCTGAGTGGTTCTTCTGAATACCACTCAGGCCCTGAAGTTTTCCGCTGGTAGACGTGGTTTAATGGAACAGTCTCGGATGAGATGACCCGGTTTGCCGCAATACAGGCAGAGATGATTCCGGAGACGATATTCTCGTCTAGCCTTGGTATCCAGTGCTCCCAACTGCATAGGCTCATCTCCAGGGGTGACAGAAGGAGAAACAGATTTTTTAACAGAAAGAGAGGGATAGACAGAAGACTTAGTGGGACCAATCCCCACCCTCTCTTTACGTCTGTCCTGGAGTCTCCTGTCAATGCGGACGGCTGAGGTCATGGCCTTTTCTAAGGTAGGGGGATCAGGGTGACCTACCCAGACATCCTTCACTGAATCATTCAGGCCCTGTTTAAAAAGAGCTTTCAAAGCGGAGTCACACCAACCTGCTGTTATACTCAACTTCCGAAACTCTGAGCAGTAAGTTTCAGCGGATAGTTTACCTTGCTGGAGGGTAAGAAGTTGGGACTCGGCAAGTCCAATTTGATCAGGCTCAGCATAAATGGCCCACAAAGACTTAAAAATTTTTTTCAGATCTGTCCACTCCTCTGCCTCAGTGGGGAGTTTAAGGGCCCAAGTCTGTGGATCCCCCTGTAAAAGGGAAATGACCACCCCCACCATCTGAGACTGCAACGCATGAGGGTTGATGCGAAAATACAACAGACATGATACCCTGAACGTCTCAAATTTACCTCGGTCCCCTGAAAACCTATCCGGGAGTAACATTTTAACCCTGGGAAGGGAAATGACAGCAGGTGGTATAGCAGCGGCCTCAGCTTGATTCTGGGTGAGAGTGTGTACCTGATTGGCCAGCTCAGACACCAAACCTGCCAAACCCTCCATTCGAGTCACAAGGTCCTGAATAGAAGCCATGCCAGTAATGAGTAGAAGGGTTAAAGTTTTTTTTTTTTTTACAGCCTGCTATTCTGTAAGGGAATCACTAGAGGAGCGATTCCCCAGTAGCTGCTGGAGAACTTAGGGGGGAGGGGCACAATAAGACAGTGGACCCTAAGCTGAATACCCCCCACTGTCCCTGGCTAACTTGCCTGATCTGTCCTAGGTGACAGCCAGCAACCAGTCGACAGACCCTCCTTATAATAAGTGATAACACAGAACGCAGACAGGACGCACAAACAACAAAGGGAGGTCAGCTAGCTAAGGGGTCGGTAACTATCGAGCAATGCAGTACAGAATCAAAATCCAAGAGAATAGTCAAAGGTAAGCCAGTGGTCAGAAAATCAGAAGAGCAGGTAACAAGGAACAAGGAGTATAGCCAGTAAGCGAAATGCAATAGCAGGCGCCAATGGGAAAGTGAGCAAACAATAAATAGGGAGAAAGAACCCGCCCCAGACTTGATAGGAGGACAGGCTGTCAATCACAAAGGCAGGACTAAAGTTAACTCTTAGTGGAGCAGGGGGAGAGCAAGGTGAAGGAGAAGGGCGTGGTGGAAAATCAATTAAGGAGGTGAGGGAATAGGACAGTGTTCAGACATTACAAGAAAAACCCAAAGGAAAGAATCACAACCGGGCACGCCTCCTGCGCCACAGCGTGCGCCCGGAGGATGGCGCCAAAGCCCGAACAGGCAAGGACGTTACAACATCTTGGCCAGAACACACTATCTAAGGGCACCCTAAAACCTCATGCAAACAAACATTAAAAAAATGACCTTGAAAAACAGATACAATGTTTGTTTTTTCATGGCCATCTTGCATCGATGGCACATCCATTTTCATTGATTCATTCTTATACTCATAGGGGCAAATTTATAAAGGTTTATCGTAGATTTATTTTTTATTGGTATTGGTTTTGGCCTCTTCTTAAATCTGTCTGCTGTCCCTGCACCACAATGGAAATCTACACCAAACAGGAATGTGGCAAGTGAGGTGCAGAGGTGCACGTGTGTAACAAGAATGACCCTTTTCTAGCATAAAGGAAATGACAAATTTGACCCATAGAGCCTATTGACGAATTTTGAAAACTGACATGTCCTATTTTTTGATGGTCCATTAAAACAGACAGTCAAAAAATAGATTATCTGAATATCTTTGAATATTTTTTTTCTTCAGTAAATTAGATTAACACCAATGTTTGGTATTTAATGTGTACCCACATGTTCAGATTTTTATCAGACTGCGTTCGGGATTTTGATGCCAAATCCAGGTGTGGGTGATAAAGGGAGAAAACATATAGTAAGTACAGATGGTACTTCTTTTTGTAGGAATCCAGTCATGGTTGAATGTCATGTAAAATCTAAACAAAAAAAAACTGAATGGACATTCATAGGCTAAAGTTTACATCTGCGCTAAAGTGTTTTAGGATTCTGATTTGTCAGAATCAGAAATCAAATGAACAGCCGAAAAAAATTAAAGAACTCATATTCACCAGTGATTTTATATTTTAGTTGTGGCCATCTTTGTATAGCAACACACAGAGGTACTGTGCAGCTATCTGTTAAACTTCCTCAAACTTGACAAATTTTCATTTGAGGAACTTAACTTGTATTACCTGCAAATCATTCTATTAACACAAACGCCCACATTGTGGTGGCCTAATGTGGTAAATCATGTTTAGCACCACAATGAGGACAGTTGTACTTGCTATGCTTAATTTTATACTGATTTACTAAGCTTTAAGCAACCTCACAATTTTCTATCATATATTTCTGTAAATATTTGCTTCATATGTAGAGATTCTGCATATAAGGTTTTAATACAAAGTAATAGTATATTTACAAATGAATATGCATTTCTTCCCTTATTAATTTAGAAGGATAAATGTAACATTGTCAGCATTTATTAGAAATCTAAAAATATCAGGGCATATTTATTATGCCTTGGACACTAGTTTTCCAGCGTAGAAAACATAAAAAGTCACAATTTTTTTGTGCAAAAAATTGTGACTTTTTCACTTCTGTGATGCCCTCGTCACTTCCGAGAATAAATCTGGCGTAAATTATGTGGGGAAATGTACGGCAGCTACCTCAGTATGTAGAAACTGGATATATTAGCAATTACATTAGCAATTGCTATTAGATACAGTAAACTGGGATAAGGAAAAACAAGGAAAAAATAGGAGACACATGTTTGAAGAGTATGTAAGCTACTGTATTTTTTGACCTGCATATAATAAGTACTTTACCTTGATTCAAGGACGTGAAGTAATTCTGAGTTATTAACAAGTTCTTCTGATGACAGCAAAACACATGGAAGATACATGCCATAGTACTTACTGTGCTCTGGGATTTCTTACAAAAAGGAAAAAGAAACACACTTAGACAAATCTTAGAAAACAGTATTAATAGGAAAAACATATTTTTCCCCTATTAAAATCCCATTAAAGGAGTTATGCATAATTCAAAATTGTGATCATGGGGCTCTGTCTCTTGGCACTCACTAAAAACTGCTCAGCTACTACAAAAATAACAGTGTTTTATGGATGAACTATTCCCAATCTACATTCAGAGTTTGCAACCTAAAAACAGCTGACCATTGGGTTTGCAAAGGGTCAAACCCCCAGTAGGCCATGAATTTTAAAAGTCTAGATAATGCCACACATGACAAAATGCAGCTAAAAAATGCAGCATGTAGCGCTTTTACAGGTAAATTTAACATGCTGCATTTTCCTCAATGTAGGGATGAAATTATATAAAATTCAGTTCGCTTTGCTGGGAATGTAAAACTCATTATTTTTGTCCACTAAATTTCTGCAACAACCAAAAATTCTGCATTTCCACATCATATGGCCTTAGCCTTAAAGGGAGTCACCAGAACCCAGGAAATCAGGCTAGCTGTGATCCCCTGTGAAAGGAGAAGCTGGTCCTCCAGTACCATATGGTTAGGGTGTGATAGAGTTATGCAGGAAGATAGGAAGTTTCTTAGTGCATTGGATAAGCCTGCATAATATATATGCTAGCCCCCAGTTGCCCCCATTCTTAGGTTTCCAGAGCACAGCGGAGGAAGGGGCGCAGAAATATCATTCCTCTGCCTCTGCTGCTCACTCTCTAGCACTCAGTCGTGTGTGTGGCCCTCCTTTTTGTACAGACCTTCCTTTTTCAAAGCTATAGACAAAGGCCGGGACAAATCTTAACTGGGTTTAAGAGCCCACTTATCTAAATTTAGAGTCAGCAATGGCACAGTGTTGGATTGACATGAGAAAACTTAGTTGAGGAGCAATACACACACACACACACACACACACACACACAAAAAAAAGTCATGCAACCTTATTACAAACAGGGATGTGTGATCTTGTGGGGGCTCACAGAAGAAGCTGGACAATTTACTCAGCGAAACGCACGTAGGGACATTGCAAACTATTCAGGGACAGTCTGTTTAATTCTCCTAACCACCCATATATTTAGTCTGCTGCAGAATTTATATACAGCATACAATCTGATATACAGTGGGTACGGAAAGTATTCAGACCTCTTAAAATTTTTCACTCTTTGTTTCATTGCAGCCATTTGCTAAAAGCAAAAAAGTTCATTTTATTTCTCATTAATGTACACTCAGCACCCCATCTTGACAGAAATAAACAGAAATGTAGATATTTTTGCAAATTTATTAAAAAAGAAAAACTGAAATATCACATGGTCATAAGTATTCAGACCCTTTGCTGTGACACTCATATTTAACTCACATGCTATCCATTTCCTTCTGATCCTCCTTCATTGGAGTCCAGCTGTGTTTAATTAAACTGATTGGACTTGATTAGGAAAGGCACACACCTGTCTATATAAGACCCCACAGCTCACAGTGCATGTCAGAGCAAATGAGAATCATGAGGTCAAAGGAACTGTCCAAGGAGCTCAGAACTGAAAATTTACAGATTTTTATACCCTATACACATGATCTTCAAAGGATTTTAGAGTCCTTAAAAAAACCAAAACAAAATGCAATCTAAGTAGAGAAGTTATTTACAACCGGTCAAAAAACAATCTGGAAAGTTGTGGTGCGTGACGGAGGGATCTGTTATCTGTTTGCTATCAGGAGGTGATTTGTGACCCTCACAGTTCATACATAGTGTGACATGAAGCTGGCATGAATATTAAGTCCAAATTGCAGAGTTTTAAATTTTTGCATAAACTTGTACTCCCATTCTTTCCTCTCCTCTTGCATCTTAAACTGTCCCATTAAAACCACAACCCACAAATCTTCAATAGAGTGGTTTTCTCCAGAGAAATGTGCGGCCACTGGGAGATCTGTTCTGCTGTTATTAATACTGGATCTGTGTGAGTTCATTCGTTCACTAAGTCTCTGCCCTGTTTCCCCCACATAGAGGCCTGTGGTGGGACATAGGTGCTCCTGGTCTCCTCCAGAATCACCACTCAAGGTCGCCCTTTTGCCATGAATGACATTTCTTAGCTTCTCCCTTTATTATAGTTGTCAGTAGGCAAATCTCCCAAATCAGGTCTGCCCATGATGCTCTTGCAGGCTGATTTGCATACCCTTAAAACTGTAATTATCTATGTATTTCTTCATCAGCACTATTATTGGCTTGGGTGGGAACTTGGATCTGACAGATTCCCCATAAGCACTGGTGGCAACAACTATTACAAAAACAAACTATTTGATCATTTTATTTCCTTACATTGCTGCAGTTTTATGAATATATTATATGATCAATAGATTTCCTTTTGGAAGAACTTCAGTATAGAAAAATCATTACTTACTCAGCATGATATTTGACACACTTGTTTTAAGGGTCATGTGTGAGACATTTAGTTTCTGACACAGCTGTAGCCAATAATCAGTGCAATCATATTCTATAACAATAAAGAAATGAGTCCACGGAAAGACACTTCCTATGTATTGGTTCTTGGCTATGACAAAAGAGTAACTTCTTAAGCTGTAAGAAAAAGTAGTATTATTTTAACATATTTTAAATAATAAAAGTTACATTGGTGCTTGTTTTTTTACCTCTTGTTGCTGTGTTCTATTGCTGATAATAAACACCATGAAATATATTAGGTCTCATTCATAAAACTATGCAGAGTGACTAGAGTAACTTTCTATAGCATTCACTCAGATCACTACATTTTGTAAATTTCACAAAAAAATGACAGTTGAAATCTGGTTTGTTGTTAAACAACTACACTTCTTTTTACACACAAAGTCAACTATAGTGGAATTTTAATCATCAACATTGCTATTTTAATCATCAACCAATATACATGATTTAGAAAAGTCTAGGAATGGTGTAAAAGAAATGAAAAAAATCACACCTGCCTCAAGTATACTGGAAATGGAACCTGATTTACCTGATTTGCCTACAGATAGCCACAAGTGCTCTGAATGTGATTTTAAAATGTCAGCCCTTTATCAGTGATTTAGATTTGCCCCTGTCTGTATGCAAACCTTTAGAATCAAATGCCAGCGGCATACCAACCTACAGTATATATAAAATATATATATAGTGTGTGTGTAAAAAAAACTCAAATTCAATACCAAATATCCACACAAAACTCAAAAGTAAAATAATCAGTGCTTCCTTGGCAGGTAGCAAGGAGGCACCCTTGGTAGCTGCCTATCTTCAACTGTCAGCTTACAATGCCATGGAGGTCTTCACACAACCCGGCGGCAGGGTGTCATTACCCACAGTTTTGGAAACAGTGGATTAGTCTAATAGATAATGGCCGATTTAAAATAAATAAATAACCTGGGCAGCATAATACAGGCGCACAATGGGGGGGATTTATCAAACCCTACACTTCAGAACTCTGGTGTAAAAAAGTCTCACATCAGAGATTTATGACTTTTTTGGCTCAACTGCATGAAAATTTGTGACTTTTTGATTTCTGCATGACTTACTTCACTTTACTAAAGTGGGCAGGAAAGTGGGCATTGTTAGACTGTTTAGCTGTCTGTACTCCAGATTTATCAACTGCAACTTTTTAAAAAGTCACATGCTTGTCAGACTTTTAGATGCATCTAATTTATCAAACATTGTGTGACATTTGATAAATTTGGCACAAATTACACTAACACAGAATCTAGCTAAACTGATTTTAAAAATTCCCCTGATGATAAATTTTCCCCAATGTTTTTATATGGACTTGCACTTTATTACATAAGTGGTGAGATATTTATGCTGCCAACTATTCTGCATGATACACACTATGATTTGTATGAGCTTTTAAATTGGGGTAATTTAAAGGTCATTTACTTGCTGTGCATATGTTAAAACATATATTAAGGCTTTTGTTACAGTCATAGCAGGTACTTTTACATTTTGTGTTTTGTGGGGTTGTTCACATATTAGGTTGCAAAAGGTGTATTCACATATTCACATATTTTTTCTTTTTTTATGGTGCATTATTTTAGTAAAGTTTTCAAAAACTATTTCAGCTAGAAAAACAATGGGACATGTGGAAAACTTGCTTTACTATCTGCTGCTGCTAACTGCTGCTCAGCTCCATGTGTGATGATGACACACTGCATCCAGAAGTGAAGAAATCTGGACTCAGTTGCCCCCATCTGAAGCTTTCTTGACTTCCGCGTGCAGTGTGACATCATCAGACATGCACAGTACAGTTAGTGGGCGATGATTGGTGATATATTCCATTTAAATTGGGGAGTTTTGCATAGCTCTCCATCCAACACCAGGCCTGCCGTGGATCCAAGCTTGCTTCAGAAATAAAGCTCACCCCCCATACTAGGCCTCTGGTGCTGATCCACTGATTTCAGTGCAGCTGGAATACCCCTTACTGTTACTGAGCATTTGGTGCTGTTAGTTTCAGCAAACAATATGCTAATTAGGCTCTCTATTGTCAGGTAGAGTCAGGACTGTCTTGGACTGGATAGACAGCTAGGGACCACCACGTGACAATAGTAAGTTAAATAAGCATATTTCTGAAAATAAAAGCACTGATTGCTCAGGAGTGGTTGGAGCTAGAGAAAAAATTCCAACTGCATTGAAATCTGTGGGATGGTACCTACTGAAGGAGGCAAAGAGTTGGAGTTGGTGGAAAATCTTCTTTAAGTTTATGTTAAAGTTTATGAGTAAAAGTTATTTACATGTAAACCCTTTGCATCAGTCTGCCTCTTTCCTAGAATTAACAGATGTCCTTATCTGTACCAGTGGATTCTAACCCTGTTCCTGTGACATATGCTTCTGAATCCAGTTGTGACCAGTGTATAGTCTGAGGGGATTGGATATCAGCTGTCAATTTTGTGCCTTAATCTGCACAGCCTTTTAAAGGGGTTGTCTGACTGATAATGTTCTTATTTAATACTGAGAGGTCCATAAACAAAAAAAAAACAGTACTCACCTCTTCCTGGGTCCCTGTTTACAGCACGGCAGCTTTTATCTTCTGTATACAGGTTTGTAAGAGGTCACCTCTTCAGAAACAGTACGTCACAGCAGTCACATGCCATTTGTGAAGAGGTCACTGCAGAGGTCTGTGATTTGCTGCAGCAGTCCTCTAGCATAAATGGGACGTCACTGGTAATGTCAGCAGGAGAACCTGCATACAGACGAATGGAGCTGTCGCTGCTGGAAACTGAAGACTAACAGGAGGTGAGTAGTGTTTATTATGCTTAAGGACCCCTCAGCAGCTTCGTTAAATAACAAAACCATGAGTTGAAACACCTCTTTAAGATAAGCCTTTCTACAGCTGTTTGGCTTTTATGCAAGGTTGTGTGAACGTTTTTATCCTATGATTGCTGTTTCTGGTTTTGCTTTTTTGTTATATATGCTACTTCTCTTGATATAAATGCAGTTAAGAATGTTTCCTATCACTGATTATAAGTAGGTATCAGAAAGTTGTGAAAATTTCCATTATACAATTATCAAATCATCAGCTTAGCTTTTACAGTTTACATGTTGAGCAACAATAGTAATAAAGACCCTGGGTTATAGCCTGCATTATAGGTATAGATATGCATCCAGTCAACTAAGAATGATATGATGTGTCATCTTCGTCTGTAACCGTTTTTCACTATACATTATTGTTGGCTTTCCATTTTTAGACAGAAAAAAACATAGCATGTTGCGCTGTTTCTTATATCTGAAAACAGAAAGTCAATGGGAAGAAACTTTTGTTTGCAGTCATTGTAGATTAATACAAATGGAAAGTGTTCTGTTTGTATCTGTCTATCTAGCAAAATTTATTGCCCATTGCTGTGATCCTCTGATGGGTCAGAACAACGGACAAACAGTAATGTGAAACTACCCTAAATAAACTTGATAGCAAGCACTTATGGACGTGATATCTCAATAATACATTCATTTCTTTAGAAGCATTGTGAGATAACAATAATCTATTTGATACCAGAGCAAACGGTATATGACATGTCCTCTGTAACAATCATATGGCACAGCTTGATAAGCACTACAAAGATATCTGACATAGTTTTGGCCATATCTAGCACTTTTCCGTTCGCAACAGCATTTCACAGTTTACATCTACATAACAAGTTCAGTTATTTTATGAATACTTTGATTGTTAGCTTCGATAATTTTACTTTTCTTTCATCTTTACTACATATTGATACATTGAATTTCTCTTAAAGAAGGCCTTTCATGTCCTCATGTACATGCAGTTTTATATACCGCTAGAAAGCTGACAGTGCGCTGAATTCAGCGCACTGTCGGCTTTCTCGATATATGACCCAGGGCTGGATATATCGGTACGGTTAGTTTCGGCACAGATCTCTGCCCACTGTCAGAAAGGCGTTCCTGACAGTCTAGCTGGGCTGTGAGGAACTCCCCCCCTGAAAGTACTCGTCCATTGATTTGTACTGGGGGGGGGGGGTGTTCCTCACAGCTCAGCCTCATCGCTGGGCGGTAAGGAACGCCACCTCTGACAGTACAGGGCTATGGATGAGTACTGTCATGGGGGGGCGTTCCTCACAGCCCAGCTAGACTGTCAGGAATGCCCTTCTGACAGTGGGCAGAGATCTGTGCCTAAACTAACAGCACCGATATCTCCAGTCCTGGGTCACATACCTTTAAATATCTTTAAATTCTGATATTCTACTGGTTATCCTTGGAAATAGGCAGTAAGTAGCTTCACTTTGCTGTGAACTAGTAGCTAACCTCTAACTTGGTAAGCCCTGATGTACATGGCTGTATTAGGATCTATTTTGTATAAATCTGTTATACAGCACCAAAAGCATA
Organism: Leptodactylus fallax; assembly: GCA_947044405.1. Classification (NCBI taxonomy): domain Eukaryota; kingdom Metazoa; phylum Chordata; class Amphibia; order Anura; family Leptodactylidae; genus Leptodactylus; species Leptodactylus fallax. Next base: position 3,530,281 of record CAMRHE010000041.1, read on the forward strand.
CTATGGACCCATACTATACAATTAAGTATAGAGAATCCAAGAGAAACGGCATCATTCAGCTCATTGATAGCGGTCTTTCGGCCAATAAAATTGACAAACTGCATCATGTGAGTGCCATGACAGTTGGAAGAATACGTAATGAAGTCCGTCCATCCATACAAAAGCCAAGAGGTGGATGTCCAAATAAAATATTAGAGTCAAATAAGCTCATCACTAGGTCTATCAATTCTGGCGTGACAAACACAGCAGTGGAGATGGCACATATGCTTTGTAATAGTGAGATCACAGACGACCATGCAAGCACTGCGCGATGCGCGTTACACAAGTCTGGAATGGTTGCTCAAAAGAAGGTGAAGAAACCTTGACTTTATCATCATAAGAAGCATTGCCTCGAGTTTGCAAAAAAGTACGAAAAGTGGACAGTAGAAGATTGGAAACGGGTGATTGGAAGTGATGCGACAAAAGTCAATAGACAGGGCTCTGATGGGTGCAAACAGCTCTGGAAGGGAAAATGGGGGCTAACGGATCGAGAAATTGAAGGAACTGTCAAGTTTGGTGGAGGAAGCCTGATCATATAGGGTTGTTTCACAGCCAAAGATGTTGGATACTTGTCCAAGATCGATGGTGGTCTCAATGCTGAGCTATATGTGGGTATCCTACAAGACAAGTTACTTCATAAACTATGGGTATGAAAAGGATGACATAGTTGTCCAGCAGGGCAATGACTCGTAGTATAGCGAAGATAAGTAAAGAAATGGTTCAATGACAATGAAGTAGAGGTGCTGGATTATCCCCCACAGTTCCCAGACCTCAACCCAATCGAACACTTGTGGGTAGAGTTGAAGAATTAGTACCCAAGTGAGTCAACCAGTATGTACCAACATTGGGAACGTGTAGAAGAGACCTGGGATCAGATTTTGGTCGAGACATGCTTGAATCTGATCGAGAGCATGCCCAGAAGGATTCAGGCATTGTTGAAAGCCAAAAGTAAATTTATAAAAAAAATAAAATTTAGATTTTTAAATAGTTGCAAGTCAAATTTAGATATGAGATAGCCAAAATGATTGTCTATAAAATGATGGTAGTCTCATGTTCAAAGCTGTAGTGGATGATGACATATGGAGCCTGAAAGTCAAAAGTTCAAAACATTATTACCCTTTTGTTCATCAGTGTATATATAGATAAGAAAGTGAGGTTCTTAGTGTATACTTTGATCAAATTGTGAAAGCCCATCTGCCATCGACAAGGCAACCTCTTTAGATGCCACCCTTCACTACAATGACTGACCTCTTTCTCAACCTGAACCTAGATCTTCAAATTAATTTAGGGGAAGTGTAGTTTAGCAATACTCAGCAATTATTTAAAACAGCCAAAGGCCTCATGAACATGACTGAATGCTCCGATCCGTTCCGATGATTATAGAGCAGATCTTATCCTGATCTGTGAGACTGGAACAGAACAAACCCCCATTGAAGTCAATGGGGGTCTGAAGCCACTTAAATGACACAAAGTGTCATTTGAGTGCAGTCGGCTATAAAATTGTCCCCTCGGTCGTATGCATGAGGGCTTTGACAGATGGAGTCAGCCACACTGATTAGCACTGCCAAACAATATAACATGTGCACATATTTCATATTATTTAGCAGTGTTGACCAAGTAGAATAAAAAGTTAAACATGATAAATATATAAATAGGTTGCACTACAAATTAATTGACAGTGGGAAGTGATAGCATATTAATGGAACTACTGTTTATATCATAGCATATAAGTGAAGCAGAGGGCATCAGTTTAAATTTGTTTTACATTTGCTACGTAATGGTTGCTTTTGGTAGATACGGTAATTGTGATTCTCTGTTCCATTTAATATGGTAGAATAATGAGACAGGCTACATCTTGGATTCTTAATTCACTTTTTCTGTTTTAAAAGCTATTTCTGTATTTGCGGCAATCTGGAGATCACATGAATTGGATTAAGAGCTGCAATTCACAGATGTAACTAGTCTGACATTCCATTTATATTACATTTAACAAATTTACTAACCTGTCTAGCACATCTTTGGTCTCCAGGAATGTATTTCCACTTGATGGACATAAGCCAATTGCTCTTACACCTGTTACAACACCAAGCAAGAGTTTAGAGAAGATACTAATCAAACATTTGGAATGTTTTAGCCTATGAGACCTCAAAGTGAGAAAGAGGCAACTCTATGCACTTTTTGCTTGATTAAATTTTAATTTGAAAAATTTGAAAAAATGTAATTAGTACTAGTAGAAGTTCATATGTACTGTACTCATAAAGTATGCTTCCAGTACAGTAACATTTATTATTGTAACACTATCTATACAATTGCACAAATAAATTTATAAATATACTGTACATATCTCAATTTACTTCCCTTTATTAATGAATCTTACTATTTGCATATCTAATGATAACTGAATGTTTTATTTCAGTCATATTAAAGTAAGTATTGATACAGACAGTAGATACAACTGGCAAAAATTTCAGGACCTTTCACATTTTGTTTGCTGATTACAGTCCTGATGAATGTATACTCAGCTATATACCACCCTGAGCCTATACAGCTACATATGTCTTCCATGATTTGCTGTTACTGATATACAGTATATTTTTTAAAGTTGTCCCTATAGAGTGATCAGTGAAAATGGAGAAAAATAAAACATTACCTATTTTTTGATGATCTGTTAAAATGGACAGTCAAAAAAATCAATCATGTAAATAGCCCCCATTTAATGCAGCTAAAAAATGGCCGTCAGATGGCTGATTTTCACTGTTGTGTGAATGTAGGTTTAGTAAAATGATCTCTCAGAAGCAAATATCCCACCATCTACGGTACATAAAATCATCAAAACATTCAGGGAATCTGAAAAAATCCATGTGCTCAAGGACAAAGACAATGGTCATTAACAGATGCTTGTGACCTCGGGGCCCTCAGGTGACACTACATTACACTACACTACATTAAAAACAGGCATGAATCGGTAATGCAAATCTCTGCATGAGCTCAGGAATACTTCCAGAAATCATTGTCTGCTGTGCAATCCACAAATGTTATTAAAGCTGTATCATGCAAAAAAGAAGCCATATAATACAAACGTGGACAAAATTGTTGGTACCCCTCGTTTAATGAAAGAAAAACCCACAATGGTCACAGAAATAACTTGAATCTGACAAAAGTAATTTGCCAAACTATATGTTGACAAGCCACAAAGCTTCTAGGAGAATGTCCTATGGACAGATGACACAAAAATCTAAATTTTTAGCAAGGCACATCAGCTCTATGTTCACAGATGGAAAAATGAAGCATATCTTGAAAAGAACACTGTCCCTACTGTGAAACATGGAGGAGGCTCTGTTATGTTCTGGGGCTGCTTTGCTGCATCTGGCACAGGGTGTCTTGAATCTGTGCAGGATACAATGAAATCTCAAGACTATCACAGGATTCTAGAGAGAAATGTGCTGCCCAGTGTCAGAAAGCTTGGTCTCAGTCGCAGGTCATGGGTCTTGCAACAGGATAATGACCCAAAACACACAGCCAAAAGAATGGCTAAGAGGAAAACATTAGACTATTCTGAAGTGGCCTTCTATGTGCCTTGACCTAAATCCTATTGAGCATCTTTGGAAGGAGCTGAAACATGCCATCTGGAAAATGCACCCTTCAAACCCAAGACAACTGGAGCAGTTTGCTCATGAGGAGTGGGCCAAAATACCTGTTGAGAGGTGCAGAAGACTCATTGACAGTTACAGGAATCGTTTGATTTCAGTGATTGCCTGAAAAGGTTGTGCAACAAAATATAAAGTTAAGGGTACCATCATTTCTGTCCAGGCCTGTTTCATGAGTTTTCTTTTTTAAAAATTCTGTGGAAGCATGGTTGAAAAGCAATGTCTGACTTTCATTTGTTCATTTTCATAGAATTTTTATATATTATTACTTTTGTCAGATTCAAGTTATTTCTGTGACCATTGTGGATTTTGTCCACGTGTGTAACACAATTCAAAAACAAGAGGCAAAATGGAAAACTGATCTGTAGGCAGATGAATCAAATTTAAAATTCTTTATGGAAAACATGGACGCTGTATTCTGCGGACTCATAAGGAAAGGGACCATTCAGCTTGTTATCAGTGGACAGTTCAAAACCCTGCATTTTTGTTGGTAAGGGGCTACTTTAATGCTTAAGGGATTGGCAGATTCCATATTTTGAAAGGCACTATCAATGGTGAGCAATATAAAGAGGTGTTAGAACAACATATACTCTTAACACCTCTTTCAAGGAGGCCTTGAATATTTCAGCAAAACAATGCTGAATGACATGCTGCATCAATCACATCAGCATGGCTTCTCAGAAGAGGAGTCTGAACTGGTCTGCCTACAGTGCAAACCTTTCGCCAATAGAAAACAATTGGTGCATTATAAAATTAAAAATCCAGCAAAGACGACCCAGGACTGTTGACCATCTAGAATCCCACATCAGACAGCAATGGGACAACATTCCTCTCCAAATACTCCAGCAATTGGTCTCCTCACTCACCCAGACATTTACAGATACTTGTAAAAGAAGAGGGGCTGCAAGACAATAGTAGACATGGCCCTGTCTCAACTATTTTGAGATGTGCTGCTGTCATCAACTTCTAAAGAAGTTAAAGGGGTATCCCGGGAATTAAACTTGCATGACTTCCCTGTGTTAAAGGTTTCTTCATGACGGATCGGGGGTTCCTTCCCAGTTCCGACCCTGGGTCATGTGATGGGAAACTAGCCCCCAGAACGGTCTACCCCCTCTGTCCAGTCTTGACTTCTCAGGTTATTACCTGAGCTATGGGGGCTGGCTAACTATAGTAAAGCCCAAGTACATCTTCCAACCCAGTGACGTACACACTAAATCTTAATTCATTTTATGTCTTGTCAATGTAACAATGTAACAGCACAGTAAGGCCACAACCAAGGAGCAAATTAGCTCTATTACTACAAAGTACAGCAACTGGTATAGCTAGTCGTAACTGATCCAAGCAACTGTTATAAGCAATTCTTACTCATTAATGGTTGATTCACTGAAGGAGAGCCTGTGTCCACAAAAAATTTATACTAAAATATATGTAGTGTAAAAGAGTGCCTACATATGTAAAAGAGTGCCTGAATTTGTAAAAGCATGCTTGCATGTTTTGAAGTACGAATATGTGAATGTAAAAATGTGCCTAAGGCTGAAGCCCCACGTTGCGAAAACGCTGCGTTTTACATTACCCGCAAAGTAGATAGGATTCTGGCTAATCCCATTCACACATTGCAGAAAAAAATCTGCAGTGGAAAAGCTTTTTAAAAAAGCTTGCGTTTTTTGAAAATCGCAGCATGTCAATTATATCTGTGGAAACGCTGTATAGATATAATAGGGGCAGAAAGTCCACAGAGGAAAACTCTGCAAAATTGCAAAGAAAAACGCTGTGGAAAAAAATGTGATCAATTTCCACTGCGGCTTCTTCCGCGTTTCTTTGCTGTGCTTCGCTACGTGGGGCCTTAGCATTACTGAGTAGACAGATGAGTATAAGGCATCATGCACACAGGGAAATCCTGGCTGGATAATTAGTCCATTACTTAGATCAGATGGATTTCCCAGCCTGAACTTAGACAGCAGACAGGATTCTTTGCATCATAGTGATCTATGTTGCAAGGAATTTCTGCCTTTGGTCTACTGTCCTTGCTATATATAGTACGGGACAGTGTAGCCACAGGCAGACAGGGACTCCTAGCATCATAGATCACTATTATGCAAGGAGTTCTGGTCTCCTTCCTGGTTTTGGGCTGGAAAATCCGGCCGATAAAAGAAAGCGATTTTAAGGCCATGATTCCCCCTTATACATGGGGCCTAAGTGTAAAGTTGGGACTGTAAAAGTGAGTATGCTGAAAATGCCAAATTGTTATACAACCCCCATTGTCACAATAAAACTTATTCAAACTTACTCAATCCCAAACAAAAGCGAGATTAAACCTCCACATATCTCTTCTTAATCTCCATGCCCTCCTGCCGAAGTTTGGCCGTCTCTCAGGATATAAGATTAATACCTCAAAAACGGAGGCTCTGCCTATCCGAATCCCTCCACCTAAATTGCTCCAGATTCCTTACTTCTCATATGATTGGCAAGACTCCTCCCTAAAGTACCTAGATGTCTAACTCACTATGTCATTATTCCTGCTATACCGAGCTAAGTTTCCTCTATTTTTTAGACAAATTTGTGCACTTTTCTCTTGATGGAAGACCCTTCCTTTGTTTCTCTTTGGCTGGATTTCCGCAATTAAAATTACTGTTTTGCCTAAACTGCTCTATCTATTTGAGACCCTTCCAATCCCGGTTCCTTTGACGGACCTACGCTCTTTGCAGGGTTCTATCTTGCGGTTTGTCTGGGCTGGAGGGAGACATATGATCTCTAGACCAATTTTGATGACCCCGAAGGACAAGGGTGGTCTCACTCATCCTAAGCTGGATCTCTATTATTGGGCTGGGAAATCGGGCTTAGTCTACCCTTCCTGCATATTCAAAATGAATGGAAATAGAGAAGTTATGGTTAGGTGTTAACCATCCTAACTCCCTCCTACAACACTCCTGAGTCCAGGGCTGACGTTGGGGGGGGGGGGGCAAACTGGGCAATTACCATCCTCAAAGGGGCCCCTGGTATCCGGAGCATCAGGCATTTTAGCCCCCCTTCTATATAATAGTTCCCCCTTATAATAGCCCCCATTATAAATATGTGTATAATTGTACCCCCCTTATAATAGCCCCCCTTAAAAGGGGAGAACTATTACAAATAATTGGGGCTATTATAAGGTTGAAACTATTATAAATAAGGGAGGAACTATTATTTATAAGGGGGCTATTATAATGGGGAGACTGTTATATATAACGGGGTTATTATAAGTGATGACATATTATATATAAGGGGAGGCTATTTTATATAAAGGGGCTATTATAAGGGGGGACTATTTTATATAAGGGAACTATAAGAGGAACTATTATATATAAGGGGGTTATTATAAGAGGAACTATTATATAAGGGGAGCTATTATAATGGGGAGACTGTTATATATAACGGGGTTATTATAAGTGATGACATATTATATATAAGGGGAGGCTATTTTATATAAAGGGGCTATTATAAGGGGGGGGCTATTTTATATAAGGGAACTATAAGAGGAACTATTATATATAAGGGGGTTATTATAAGAGGAACTATTATATAAGGGGAGCTATTATAAGGTGGAGACTGTTGTATATAAGGGCACTATTATAAGGGGGAACTATTATATAGAAGGGGGCTATTGTAAAGGAACAATTATATATAAGGGGCAGAATGTTATACAGTATTTGAGGGGGCTATTATAGGGGGGAGACTTTTAAATATTAAGGGGACTAATATTTATAATTGATGAACTATTATAATATATATTATTCAAAAGTTTTGTGTCACTTAGAAACTTCCTTATTTTTGAAAGAAAAGCACAGTTTTTTTCAATGAAGATAACATTAGATGAATCAGAAATACACTCTATACATTGTTAATGTGGTAAATGACTATTCTAGCTGCAAATGTCTGGTTTTTAATGCAATATCTACATAGGTGTATAGAGGCCCATTTCCAGCAACCATCACTCCAATGTTCTAATGGTACATTGTGTTTGCTAACTGTGTAAGAAGGTTAATGGTTGTTTAGAAAACCCTTGTGCAAGTATGTTAGCACATCTGAAAACAGTTTTGCTGCTTAGAGAAGCTATAAAACTGATCTTCATTTGAGCTAGTTGAGAATCTGGAGCATTATATTTGTTGCTTCAATTAAACTCTAAAAATGGCCAGAAAAAAGAGAACTTTCATGTGAAACTCGCCAGTCTATTCTTGTTCTTAGAAATGAAGGCTATTCCATGCGAGAAATTGCCAAGACACTGAAGATTTCCTACAACGGTGTGTACTACTCCCTTCAGAGGACAGCACAAACAGGCTCTAACCAGAGTACAAAGAGAAGTGGGAGGCCGCGCTGCACAACTGAGCAACAAGACATTGAGTCTCTAGTTTGAGAAATCGATGCCTCACAGGTCCTCAACTGGCAGCTTCATTAAATAGTACCCGCAAAACACCAGTGTCAATGTCTACAGTGAAGAGGCGACTCAGGCGCAGAGTGGCTAAGAAAAAGCCATATCTGAGACTGGCTAATAAAAGGAAAAGATTAATATGGGCAAAAGAACACAGACATTGGACAGAGGAAGATTGGAAAAAAGTGTTATGGACAGACGAATCGAAGTTTGAGGTGTTAGGATCACAAAGAAGAACATTTGTGAGACGCAGAACAACTGAAAAGATGCTGGAAGAGTGCCTAACGCCATCTGTCAAGCATGGTGGAGGTAATGTGATGGTCTGGGGTTGCTTTGGTGCTGGTAAAGTGGGAGATTTGTACAAGATAAAAGGGATTTTGAATAAGGAAGGCTGTCACTCCATTCTGCAACGCCATGCCATACCCTGTGGACAGCGCTTTATTGGAGCCAATTTCATCCTACAACAGGACAATGACCCAAAGCACACCTCCAAATTATGCAAGAAGTATTTAGGGAAGAAGCAGGCAGCTGGTATTCTATCTGTAATGGAGTGGCCAGCGCAGTCACCAGATCTCAACCCCATTGAGCTGTTGTGGGAGCAGCTTTACCATATGGTACGCAAAAAGTGCCCATCAAGCCAATCCAACTTGTGGGAGGGGCTTCTGGAAGCATGGGGTGAAATTTCTCCAGATTGCCTCAGCAAATTAACAGCTAGAATGCCAAAGGTCTGCAATGCTGTAATTGCTGCAAATGGAGCATTCTTTGACGAAAGCAAAGTTTGAAGGAGAAAATTATTATTTCAAATAAAAATCGTTATTTCTAACCTTGTCAACATCTTGACTATATTTTCTATTAATTTTGCAACTCATTTGATAAATAAAAGTGTGAGTTTTCATGGAAAACACAAAATTGTCTAGGTGACCCCAAACTTTTGAACGGTAGTATATATATAAGGGGCACTATTATAAGAGAGGAAGTATTATATATAAGGGGGCTATTAAATATAAGTGGGCTATTATAAGAGGGCAATTATATATAAGGGGGCTGTTATAAGGGGGAGACATATATAAGGGGGCTATTATTTATAATGGAGGAACTGTTTTATATAATAAGCGCTATTATAAGAGAGGAATTATTATCTATAAGGAGCACTATTACAAGGTGGGACTGTTATACAGTGGGTACAGAAAGTATTCAGACACCTTTAAATTTTTCACTCTTTGTTTCATTGCAGCCATTTGCTAAAAGCAAAAAAGTTCATTTTATTTCTCATTAATAACTGAAATATTACATGGACATAAGTATTCAGACCCTTTGCTCAGGATTGAGTAGAAGCACCCTTTTGAGCTAGTACAGCCATGAGTCTTCTTGGGAATGATGCAACAAGTTTTTCACATCTGGATTTGGGGATCTTCTGCCATTCTTCCTTGCAGATCCTCTCCAGTTCCGTCAGGTTGGATGGTGAACTTTGGTGGACAGCCATTTTCAGGTCTCTCCAGAGATGCTCAATTGGGTTGAGGTCAGGGCTCTGGCTGGGCCAGTCAAGAATGGTCACAGAGTTGTTCCGAAGCCACTCCTTTGTTATTTTAGCTGTGTGCTTAGGGTCATTTTCTTGTTGGAAGGTGAACCTTCAGCCCAGTCTGAGGTCCAGAGCACTCTGGAAGAGGTTTTCTCCCAGAATATCTCTGTACTTGGCCGCATTCATCTTTCCTTCAATTGCAACCAGTCGACCTGTCCCTGCAGCTGAAAAACACCCCCATAGCATGATGCTGCCACCACCATGTTTCACTGTTGGAATTGTATTGGGCAGGTGATGAGCAGTGCCTGGTTTTCTCCACACATACCACTTAGAATTAACACCAAAAAGTTCAATCTTCGTCTCATCAGACCAGAGAATATAATTTCTCATAGTCTGGGAGTTCTTCATGTGTTTTTTGGCAAACTCTATGCAGGCTTTCATATGCCTTGCACTGAGGAGAGGCTTCCTTCGGGCTACTCTGCAATAAAGCCCCGACTGGTGGAGGGCTGCAGTGATAGCTGACTTTGTGGAACTTTCTCCCATCTCCCTACTGCATCTCTGGAGCTCAGCCACAGTGATCTTTGGGTTCTTCTTTACCTCTCTCACCATGGCTCTTCTCCCACGATTGCTCAGTTTGGCTGGACGGCCAGGTCTAGGAAGAGTTGTGGTCGTCCCAAACTTCTTCCATTTAAGGACTATGGAGGCCACTGTGCTCTTAGGAACCTTGAGTGCTGCAGAAATTCTTTTGTAACCTTGGACAGATCTGTGCCTTGCCACAATTCTGTCTCTGAGCTCCTTAGGCATTTCCTTTGACCTCATGATTCTCATTTGCTCTGACATGCACTGTGAGCTGTGAGTTCTTATATAGACAGGTGTGTGCCTTTCCTAATCAAGTCCAATCAGTTTAATTAAACACAGCTGGACTCCAATGAAGGAGTAGAACCATCTCAAGGAGGGTCGGAAGGAAATGGACAGCATGTGAATTAAATATGAGTGTCACAGCAAAGGGTCTGAATACTTATGACCATGTGATATTTCAGTTTTTCTTTTTTAATTAATTTGCAAAAATATCTACATTTCTGTTTTTTTTCTGTCAATATGGGGTGCTGAGTGTACATTAATGAGAAATAAAATGATCTTTTTTGCTTTTAGCAAATGGCTGCAATGAAACAAAGAGTGAAAAATTTAAAGGGGTCTGAATACTTTCTGTATAAATTTTACTATTTATAATAGGCCTATAATAAGGGGGACATTATATGGGAGACTATTATAATGTGGTGTCTTTTATTTATAAGAGGGAAACTTTATAACGAGGGTATTATTAAAGGGGCTATTTATAAGGAGGAACTATTATTTATAAGAGGGCTAATATTGATAATGTGGACTATTATTTATAATGTGAACTATTATTTATGAGGGGGCTATTACTGATAAGGGGGACTATTTATAAGGGCGCAATATTATTTATGAGGGAGGCTATTACTAATAAGGGGGAGCTATTACTGATATGGGGCACTGTTTATAAGCAGGGACTATTATTTATAAGGTGGTGCTATAATAACTGATGAGGGGGTGCGAAAAACTATTAGGCAGTACAAAGGTGGTTATTTGAATTGTGTGTGGGCATAAGGAGGGGTGGTTGTTACTGTTTTGGGTGCAGAAACTGGGCATTATTAAAGGGGCTTCCACTGGAAATATGATGGCGTTGTTGGTATATCAGCATTTGGGGCCCCACTTTTAATTTTGCCCAGGGCCACAGTTTGGGTCTAAAACCAGCCCTGCCTGAGTCCTATGACTCTGAAGCGAGATGTTTGGCTTACCTGCACCACTTACTTCCCTCTGACCTCTTCACACACTTCAATGACAACTTTCCTTTTTCATCCACACTATCCGCCTGGGCTTACGGCGGTGGTTTCTGGACCCTGGATTCATGTTGGCCTAATTCTTTTTATGGACATAGTAGACTAGAAAACACCCTCCCTTCTATCATTTGCTCAGGACCAAATTTAACCTCCCTGCTAGTAGTGAGTTTTCATATATTCAAATAACCATTTAGCTCACTTTATCTACTGAGGCCCATGAGTTCCCACACCCATGTACTTTGAGAAACTCTGTAAGGATGATTGGTCTACAGCTGGCCTGGACAGAAATTTAGAATCCCTCTCGGATCCAGCCCAGGAAGGGGGCACCCATACATGAGGAAATGGGAGGGCTACCTGGGCGAAAACATGTCAGATATGTCATGGCTTATAATCTGGAGACGAGCAGTAAAGACCTCTTACTGTATTACATATAAAGAGAACTTTTGCAAAATGTTGTTACATTGGTACCACACCCTAGCACTGCTTCACTCTTTTAACACCACTATACCAGATAATTGCTGGAGGTGTGGTGCTTGACCCGCAAATATCTTTCACTTGTTTTGGGTGTGCCTCTTAATTCATTACCCTAATGGCGACAGGTTCAGACACAGGTAGAATGTGTAGTGGGAATTCGCTTTCTATTGTCTCCCAAGATATTCCTTCTCAACTTGCCTCCTGAGCGCCTACACAAACACACCCTCTAGTTGGTGCTGTATATCTTTACCTCAGCTTGCTGTCTCATAGCGAAACACTTGAGATGTGCCTAGAATACGGAAATCAAGGATGCTAGAGTATTTAACGGCACTCCTGCACAATGAGTTGGAAAGATATGGTCTTTCTAAGCCTTCACTTTCTCAGAACACTAGCCTATGGATTGCCTCACTTCTCCCCCCCCCCACCCAATCAGTCCCTTTTGTTTTGTGTCTTGTGTATCCCCCTTTGTCTGTTCTTGATATGACTTGGTTATGACATTTTTTTATTTTTTGGTGACAGGTCCTCTTCAACCCCTTAATGACCATAGATGTAATACGTTTTGGCTGCCTGGGCCTCAACAAAAATGGACGTACTATTAAGCCCCTGGATGGCCGCCAGCTCAGATAGTTAGCTGTAACTGACAGCTAACACCCACTTCATTAACCGCCAGTCGGAGCTTGGATGCCGTGGTCAAACATGACTGCGGCATCCAAGGGGTTCCGCCATGTTAATGTCTCCCATCGGCACACCCGCAGCAAGATTGGGAGGTGCCTTTATGTATTTTATGCAGCCCGGAGTCTGGCCAAAAAAAAAAGTAAAGTGTATAAAAAAATTAATAAATGAATAACGCCCCAAAATGCCCCTTTCCTATATAAAATGAACTATATAAAATAAAACCCTAAAATTAACAATCGTACCGACCCACAGAATAAGGAAACATGTTACTTATGCTGTACGCTTTTTCGGAAAAAAAATTAAAAGGTAAAAAGCTATGCCAGAATTGATGTTTTTTTTGTTTTTTTTTGTTTTTTAATCCATGAAGAAAGAGTTAATAAAATTTAGTCAATACGTTATAGGCACCCAAAAATGGTGTCATTACAAAATTCATCTCATACCGCAAAAAACAAGCCCTCATATGGCTACATCACAAGAAATATAAAAAATATATGGCTTGTATAATGTAAAGACAAAAAAAAACGTCAAATCATTAGAACACAATTGGCTGTGTCAGGAAGGGAAAGTAAAAGCTGAGGGTATATCAGGGTATACCCCAGATTTAGAGCTTACAAGGAAAAAGAAACCAGAAGTGACCCCCATAGTGACCACCCCAATCATAGGAGCTACTAGGGAAATAGTTGGGAATTTGGTGTTCTCAATGTACTCTGCACAACTTACATATTCCCTTTTTACCATCCACTTTGCATTCACATCTGGGAAACTAATGCTCACTACACCCCTTGATAAATTCTTTGAGTTTTCAAAATGAGGTCACTTCCAAGGGGATTCCACTTTTCTGTTACCTTAGAGGCTAGGCAAACATGACATGGTGTCCAGATACCAAACATCTAAATCTGCGATCCAAAAGTCATATAGCGCTCCTTCCCTTCTGTGCCCAAACTTCAGTTTATGCCCACATGTATGACACTGTTGTACTCAGGATAAAGTACTTTATGTCATATGTGAACATAAACTGCTGGGTGGGCACATCCGGGCACAGAAGGGAAGAAGTGCCATGTAGTTTTGGAGCACAGACTTAGACGGTTTGGTTTTTGGACGTCATGACATTTTTGCAGAGCTCCTGAAACACCAGTAAAGTGGAATCCCCTGACATGTAACTCCATTTTGGAAACTACACCCCTGAAGGATTTTATTGAGGGGTACAGTGAGCATTTTTAACCCCTAAATAAGGAATATGTAATTTCAGTGTGTAATAAGTTGTGTCCAGCTTGTATCAGAGACAAATGCTCCAAAAGCTGTTGTGCCCGGGATACCCGCTTAACAGTTTTTGGAGTGTGTGTCTTTGTTTTCATAAGCTGAGCACAACATATCAGACACTGAAATGGTGTATCTCTGGAAAAATTACAATTTTCACTTTTCATTATCAACTGCGCATTAATTTCTGGAAATTAAATTAATGCAACACTCAAGAGTTAAAAATGCTAAAAGCAAAACAGTGCTCCTTCCCTTCTGTGCCCGGCTGTGCCCAAACAGCAATTTATACCCACATATGACATTGTTAAGTACATTATCCTGTGTACTACTAGTGTCATAACAGTGGCCATAATCTGCCGTTTGGGCACACAGCAGGGTGCAGATGTGAAGAAGCACCATGTTCTTTTGAAGCGTAGATTTAGATTGTTGGTTTTTGGATGCAATGTTACATTTGCAGAGACCCTAAAATTGCCCCTACAAAATGGGGTCACTTCCTGGGGAAGTGCCTCTAAATTTTTACTCCAAAAGCTAAAAAGCTCAGTGCTATTTCCCTTCTGAGCCCTACTGTGTGCCCAAGCAGCAGTTTACACCGACATATATAATTTTTTTGTCTCTGGGATAGCCCACTTAATAGTTTTTGGAGTGCATTTCTCTGATGACACAAAGTGGGCACAACGTATTGGGCACTGTAATTGCATATTTCTTTAAAAATTTTAATTTTCACTTTGTTCATTAATTTTTGGGAAGCAATCTTAGGCTCCAAATCATAATACCCCTTGAGAAACTCTTGAGGGGTGTAGTTTCTAAAATGGGATCACTTTTGAGGGGTTTCTATTATACTGGTACTTTAGGGGCTCTGCAAATGTGACATGGCACCTGAAAACTATTCCAGCAAAATCTGTCCTCCAAAAGCCAAATAGTGCTCTTTCCATTCTTAGCCCACCATGTACCCATACAACAGTTTACAACCACATATGGAGCATTTCTGTATTCAGGAGAAATTGTGTAGCAAACTGTGGTGTGTTTTTTTCTTCTATAATCCCCTGTAAAAATGAAAAATATGCTGCTAAATGGACAGTTTATTGGAAAAAAAGTAATTTTTCATTTTCACGTCCCAATATTAATAATATCTGTGAAACAGCTGTAGGGTCGAAATTCTTACCATACCCCTTGATATGTTGTGTGAGGGGTGTGGTTTTCAAAACAGGGTCACTTTTGGGAGTTTTCATTGTATAGGTACTCTAGAGACTTTGTAAATGCGACATGACACCTGAAAACTATTCCAGCAAAATCTGCCCTCCAAAAGCGAAATAGCGCTCTTTCCATTCTAAAACCCGCCACGTACCCATACAGCTGATTCCCCTTACGTCCGACAGCAGCACAATATGGGGTATCTCTGCCCCTGTGTGTTGTTTAGGACGGTGGAACCTTTAAATAGCACCAAAATTAAGAAGGTGCCTCCTACTGGCCCTATAAGAGGGCACCAGAGACCTCCCTCCACTGTATTTTTTTCTGTCCTGTGTGGGACAGGTGGACGGAGGTCTCTGGTGACCTCCCGTTGCTAGGGGTTTTTCCTACTCCTGGCTTACCTTTAGGGGTTACCTCGGTCCTTTCTGATGTCCCAAAAAGCCTCCGGTCCTTCAGGCCTTTTCCGCTCCGCAGCGCAGCGTTACCCGGCTCATAGCACTGCAGGCAGCGCGATCCCGGAAGTAAGCGGGGAACCTCTTCGGCTGGAACCTTTTCTTCGGTCCCGTGTTCCCCAGGGAAGGAAGCCTTTGCGCACCACCACGGCCTACTTCCGGTTTTCTCAGAAAAGTGCGGTAAGTTTGAAAATTGAAAATTTAAAGGCAAAATATAGAATTGATTTTTGCTGCTTGTATTTTGAGCCTCTGGCTTAGGCTTATGCTCCTCTATGTTCCATTATGGCATTTGACCTGGTTTGGCGCTGTATGAATGTTTTCTTTGTTTGGCTCATCCCCTCGCTGCTGTATTACATTTAAAAGGTCCTCAGTCCTTTATTTATTGAGCTTGTGGTTTCTAGCTCCTCTGCTGAGGTTTGCAGTGTCTGGTTTTTTTCCTGACGGGATATTTTTTTCTCTTCAAGTGACCGATTTAAAAAAGTAAGGTACCCCTTGGTTTTTTTCTTCTTGTGCGATGCTTGGCAATCTTCTATTCTACATTGTCATGTGGCTTTTGATGTTTCAGATGTCATCTTCTGCATCAGGTAACGGCGATGGGCTTAGGAGGAAAAAGTCCTCTAAACGAAAACATCTAATGTGTTTGGATTGCAATACTCCTTTACCTGACGGCTATGATTTTACCCGCTGTCGCCAATGCCGCGGACCTCCGTCGGAAGAACCTTCTATAAGAGAGGTTGTCACTTGGGTAAAGGACTATATGGAGGAGTCTCTTAAGGAGATCCGTTCTTCCATCGCCCAGATTGCCAAGAGACCGCGGGTTGAGACACAGTCTTCCCTAAGGATCTCAGATAGTGGACGAGACACTCTCATCTGATGATTCCACTGAAGATCCCAGCAGGCCATGCTTCCCACTCGAAAAATTAAGACCGGCTGCTGAAGTCCATCCGGTCTAAGGATCGTGATGTTGACGGGGGAAGCCTCCACGTCCACCTATAGAGGGCCTAGGGTCTTCCAAGTGGACCAGACATTACAAAAATTAATGTCCTCAGAGTGGAAATGTCCTGAAAAACCTCTTGTGGTTCCTAGGAGGTTCAAGGCTTTATTCCCAGTTGCTCAATGGGATCAATGGGGTCCTCCTCCCAAGGTGGATATGGCGGTGGCCAAACTGTCCCGCCACACTATGGTACCATCAGATGATGGATCAAATTTGCACGACGCCATGGACAGGCGCATCGACAATACCCTCAAGAAGGCGTATTCAGCTGCCTCGGCCCAGACCGCTGTGGCGGTTGCGTCATGTGAAGTGTCAGCCAAATTACGCTCTGACCTGGTCCACCTCGAGAGGGACATCGCCTCTGGAGTCTCCAGAAACGAGCTGCTAGGGTTTCTAGGCTCGGTTTCCCTGGCAGCTGAATATTTAGCGGAGGCCTTCCACCATCAATTAAGGCTGGCGGCCAAATCCCTGGCACTTACCACTGCAGCAAGAAGACCTGTATGGTTAAAACACTGGAGAGCTGATTTCCCCTCAAAGTATAATTTGTGCGCATTACCCTTTGAGCCAGGTAAAGTCTTTGGCAGTGCCCTAGACGAGATCCTGGAGGGCTTGGCCGATAGGAAGGGTAAAACTTTACACCAGGCCTTTAGAGGTAGATCTGACTCTTGTCGTGGTAGAGGCTATCCGCCTCGTCGTGGACAGTAGTCCCAAAGAGGCTCTAGATATTCCTCTAGAGGCGCTGTCCGGAGATTCCCGAAGTCTGATGATAAAAAAGAGAAGCCTAGCTTTTGACATAAGGAGCAGTCTTCCTGTGGCTGAGATTCCTGTCGGGGGTCGTCTCTCCCATTTTTTCAACTGCTGGCAGGAAAAAATTCGAGACCCATGGGTCCTGCAGGTAATCCAAAAAGGAAATGCAATCGAGTTCCTCCATCTTCCTCAGGATCGGTTTGTGTTAACTCGCAGCCTCCCTACAATGCAGCAGACTACATTGGAATGCTCCATCCGAGAGTACATTCACAAGGGAGCCCTGGAGGAAGTCCCTTCTCTAGAAGAAGGATTCGGTGTCTATTCTCCCGTCTTCCTTGTACCAAAACCGGCAGACAAGTGGAGAATGATCATAGACTTAAGGTACCTCAACTGCTTCATCAAAAAGAAGCACTTCTGTATGGAAACCATAAAGTCTGTCACCACCTTTCTCCTCCAAGGCGATGTTTTTGTGACTTTGGATCTTAAAGACGCTTATTTGCATATCCTATTTATCCTCCACACAGAAGGTTTCTAAGGATTGCCGTAGTAGTTTCTGGCCACAGGAAGCATTTTCAATTCACAGCACTACCCTTCGGGATCTCCTCTGCTCCCCACACCTTTACAAAGTTAGTGGCTCCTATAGCGGCCGCCCTCAGACTTCAGGGGATATTCGTGGTGCCTTATCTAGACGACTGGTTGATAACAGCCCAGTCAGAGTCTGTTCTGCTCCAGCATCTACAGCCAACCGTTTCCCTGTTTCAGAGTCTGGGATGGCTTATAAACTGGGAGAAGTCAGTAACGATCCCTTCAACCCGAAGGAAGTTCCTTGGCTACTTCCTGGATTCAGTCCGCCTGCAGGTCTCCTTGACACCAGCAAGGAAGGAGAAACTGGTCGGTGCAGTCCGGCACCTCTTCAAAAAGCCGATAGCCTCCATCAGAACATTGATGAAGATCCTGGGCTTGATGTCTTCCTCAGTGGAGGCAGTCCCATGGGCCTTGTGGCACTTACGTCCCCTCCAGAAGGAATTACTAGAGGCTTGGGATCGCTCCCTTCTTACACTCAGCAAGAAGATTCGACTCTCCCCCAGGACCCGTCTTTCCCTCAAGTGGTGGTTGCACCTGAAAGACGGAAGGTCCACGGTCCAACCTTAATGGACCCTGTTGACTACAGATGCATCCCTCTCGGGATGGGGAGCCCATTTGGACGAAAACTCCATAAAGGGAGTCTGGAGCGCTCCAGAAAGAAGGACCTCGTCCAACTGGAAGGAGCTCAGAGCTGTATATCGTGCCTTACTCCATTTCTCGCCTCTTCTCAAGGGAAGAGCAGTCAAAATCCGGTCAGACAACATGACCACAGTGCTGTACGTGAACAGACAGGGAGGCACCAGATCACCAACCCTCCTCAGGGAGGCAGATCTGATATTTACATGGGCAGAGAAAAATCTAACCCATTTATCCGCAGTTCACATCAAGGGCTCCCTGAACATAGTAGCAGATCGGTTGAGTCGGGGTCATGCCGTATCAGGAGAATGGTCACTCAATCCAGAAGTCTTTCATCAGATTACCCTGAAGTGGGGTCTTCCAGAAATAGACCTCATGGCAACCCGACTCAATGCCAAGGTGGAGACGTTCTGTTCCCTTTACCAGGAGGACAATCCCTTGACAGTGGATGCCCTGTCCATCCCTTGGAGGTCCAGGCTGGCATACATCTTCCCTCCAATTCCAATAATACCGAAGGTATTGATGAAAATCAGACAGGACCAAGTCTCTGTGATAGCCATCATTCCATTCTGGCCAAAAAGCTTGGTTTTCCCAACTCATGGAGATGAGTCGAGGGATATATTGGAGGCTTCCCCCCATCCAGAACCTAGTTTCCCAAGGATCTCTGAAGTGCCAGGATATCTGGAGATTCAACCTGACAGCCTGGAGGTTGAGCAGTCCCTACAGCAGGATAGAGGACTGTCAGAGGCCGTCCTGAAGACCCTTTCTTCTGCAAGAGCAGAGTCTACCAATAAGAACTACCAGAGGACAGCCAAGATTTTCATGGAGTGGTGCTCCAAGAAGGGTATTAATAATCTACAACCTTCAACGGAAAAGTGCAGATTGCGGCCCTCTCCGCTCATTTGAACAGACGTCTGTCTCAGGATCCTCTGGTGGCAAGGTTCCTTAAAGGGGCAATGAGGCTAAAGCCCTCAGTATCATCTCCAGTTCCCCAGTGGGACCTTGCGGTAGTCCTTGCAGGCCTGTGCGGTCCTCCATTTGAACCCTTGGAGACTACGGAGCTAAAATATTTAGCCTACAAAACCATTTTTTTGTTGGCTATTACATCTGCAAAAAGAGTAGGGGAACTCCAGGCTCTCTCTTCTAGAGAACCGTACATTTTTTTTTTTGCAGATAGGGTGCACCTTAGGTTTTTGCCTGGGTTTAACCCTAAGGTCTCCTCATGCTATAATAGCAATCAGCTAATTTTGCTACCTGTGTTTTTCCCCACTCCAAACTCTGAGGAGGAAGAAAAGCTCCACACCTTAGATGTGGTAAGGTGTCTGCGGATTTACCTATCCCGCACTCAACCATTTAGGAAGGCCGAAAACCTACTAATTAACATGCAGGGTAAAAACAAAGGCCTCAAGGCTTCCAAGCCTACTCTATCCACATGGATCAAGGAGACAATTAAGTCTTCCTTTCTTATTCAGGAGTTACTCCCTCCAGTCTTTTCTACAGCCCACTCGACCAGGGCTGTGTCGACTTCTTGGGCTGAGTATCGGTCCTTACCATTGGACCAGATTTGTGCGGCTGCATCATGGTTATCTCAGTTGACCTTTGTTAAACATTATCGTTTAGACGTCCGCAGTTCCCAGACAACTGCCTTTGGTCAGACAGTCCTTGACGTTGTAAGGCGAGGAAACCCTCCCTAGGGGAATTACTTGCTATCTCCCCATATTGTGCTGCTGTCGGACGTAAGGGGAATCGTTGATTGGAATGTCAATCTGTATTCCCTTAGTCCTGACAGCAGCACAAGGCTTCCCTCCCTAGAAGCTTGTTTCCTGTTACTTTATAATTTACACAGTGGAGGGAGGACTCTGGTGCCCTCTTACAGGGCCAGTAGGAGGCACCTTCTTAATTTTGGTGCTAATTAAAGGTTCCACCGTCCTAAACAACACACAGGGGCAGAGATACCCCATATTGTGCTGCTGTCAGGACTAAGGGAATACAGATTGACATTACAATCAACGATTACGACCACATATGGGGTATTGCCCTGTTCAGGAGTAATTGTTTAACAACTTGTGGTGTCCTTTTTCTCCTTTAACCCATTGTGAAAATGAAAGCTTTGGGGATAAAGTGACATTTTAGTAATTTTTCATTTACACAACCCAATGTTAATAAAATCTGTGAAACAACTGTGGGGTAAAATGCTCACTATACCCCTTGATGAATTCTGTGAGAGGTGTATTTTGCAAAATGGGGTCACTTTGGGGGGGTTTCCATTGTATTCTACTCTAGGGGCTCTGCAAATGAAACATGGCACCTTAAAATTATTCCAGCAAAATCTGCTTTTCAAAGGTCCAGTGTTGCTCCTTCCCTTTCGTGCACTGCCGTGTGCCCAAACATCAGTTTACACCCACATGTGGGGTATTTCTGTGTTCTGGAGAAATTGCATAACAAACTGTGAGCTGCATTTTCTCCTTTATGAATGTGTTAATTTTAGGGCTAAATGAATGTATTAGTGAAAAAAAATGAAATGTCTAAATTTCACCTCCATTTTGTTTTAATTACCGCGAAATGCTTAAAGGGTTAACAAACTTTCCAAATGTGGTTTTGAATTATTTGATTATCTAGAATTATCTTTGAATTATTTTATTATCTGCAAAATTGCTGTTACCTTTGTAAGCCTTCTAAGCTGTTACACTTGTAAGGGTTTCCTGCAGAGATGTAGCTGGAAGAGCCCTGAGCAAATAATCAGCAGCCAAGCTGGAGCCGGCCACACTACAAAGGAAATATGGTTTATGACAATATTTCCCCAGGAGAACCTGCTATCGTTGCACCGATAAAGTCCTCAGGTGTGCAAAACAAAGGCGCACATTTCCAGTCCGAACTCGGTACCATTGGGCGCAGAGAAAAGGTCCAGACACTGATCTCCTTACCCAAAGGGGATTGGGGTGTCATTCTTGGTGTCTACACAATGGGGATCTCATCACGAACCCTGTCATACCCCTGGCCTGACACTACAGTCATCTGGTGAGGAAATACGACAATTTATAGTTATTTGGGTTTCAGGATGGAGGTCTGACTTCCCCTCCTAGTGACATCACTCAGGGAGGAGACTGGGATAGTTATATGCCCCCCAACCCTTAAGGACAAAGGGAGTTCTATTGCTGGACACCATGTAGGGGACACATGCTTTGTGACTGACCTAAGAAAGCGCCCTAGGCCAAACTGCTGAGGCCTAGAGAACCAACTACAAACTTGTTCGGGTATTTTCCTATCTTTTATTCCCATTTTATTTTCTATACTGTAAAGTGCTTGACCATCCATTGATGTGTAGTTCTGTATATGTCAGTGGCTAGTACCGACCCTCTCGGGTTAATAAATATATAAAATTTATAAAACTTGTTTCATACATCCTATGAACTCAATCCACTCATGGGGCATGAGTGGAAGGTTAAGAAGGGTGATCGCAGGTGTGCCAAGTAGCTTGGCAAAGTGGTGTCCTTCAGTCTGGAAAGCGGAGCATTTCATATTTTGAAAATTGTGATTTTTTTTTTTCCTAATTTCCATCAAGTTTCCTATTTTTTTAATATAAATAAATAAAAAAAAATATTGATCAGTGTTTACCACTAACATGAAGTACAATGTGTCACAAAAAAAACAATCTAAAAATCACTTGTGTAAGTTAAAGTGTCCCAAAGTTATTGTTATATAAAGTGACACGTGTCAGTTTTGAAAAATGAGGCCTTGTCCTTAACACACTTTTAGGTTGTGTCCTTAAGTGGTTAACTAAAGGCACTTATCCCCTATCTACAGGCATAAGGGAACCTCAGTGATGAACAGAACAGGCACTTTGCAGGTTTCTGAGTGCTTCATGTGAATGGAGCGGTGGTGTCAATGCTTGAACGCCACTCCATTCACTTTTATGAGACTGCAGGAGTTTGCTGGCCTGGCAGTCCCATGAAAGTGAATGGAACAAAGGCCTTGCATGTGTACCACTGCACCATTCACATAGGGCACTCAGAGGAACATTTGGGACCCCATTCTTGTAATAATTTTGAGACTGAATACACATGTAACTGAAACACAGTGGGAAAAATACACTGCATTCTACAGTCCCAGGAAAGTGAATGATAGCTTATGTAATCTCATACCCACGTTGGGGAAAAAATGCTGCAGAAAAAGCACAAGCATTTTTTTACACAGTGTTTTTTTTAGCTGTGATTCGCAGCCTTAAAAGGGACCTGTCATCAGGTTTAAGGCCCATAAACCAACAACAAGTCCTTATATAGCTGAGGTTTACGGTCCCAAACTTGGCAATATCAGTTCATGGTGTTCCTTTTAACACCGTCCCAAAAGCAATAACCAAAGTATATAAAGAAACAAAGTACAAAACAAAATACACAAAAAAAAAAATCAGAATGTAAACATAACACAATCTTTATTAAATCACAGAATAAAACCTAAAAACGTTTAAGGCTAAGGTTCCACATTGCGGAAACGCTGCGTTTTTGCTACAGATTTTGATGCTTTTTTTGAGCCAAAGTCAGGAGTGGCTTGAAAAGGAATGGAAAATACAAAGGAAGCACTTCTACTTCTTCCTTCTGTTATATCCACTACTGACTTTGGCTCAAAAAAACGCAGCAAAATTTCAAACAAAAAACGCTGTGTTTCCGCAATGTGAGGCCTTAGCCTAAAAGCAATAAAATGCAAGGCTAGGGTTAAAAGAAAAAGTCTAAATATTACAGATGTGTACTGCTTTGTCATTCTTTGCTCTATCCCAGATAATTATTTAGATCACATATTTACATTTCAATTTTTATGATCTAATAAGAATTGTGGTATATTTTTGATATATTTGGTTTTGGGATTGATATTGCCAGGTTTGGAACTCTAGACCCCAGCTGCATAAGGTCTTGGTTTAGTGGCTCCAAAAGTGGTGATAGATCCATTTCATTCTACTACTGTATATGTTCTGTGCTTACCTCATCTGGGTACATTTATTTATTATGCTTACTTGTATAGCGCCAACATATTCCGCAGTGCTTTACAGACGTTGACAGTCGCTGTCCCATATAGGGCTCACAATCTACATTCCCTATCAGTATGTCTTTGGAGTGTGGGAGGAAACCGGAGTACCAGGAGGAAACCCATGCAAACACGGGGAGAACATACAAACTCCTTGCAGATGTTGTTGCAGGATTTGAACCCAGGACTCCAGTCCAGTACCATTTGTTATTGTTTAGAAAATCATGCATACTGTTCCAATCAACCAGGGAGCTTGGGGATTCCTATTCCTGCGGTTGGTCCCCCAGTGGATAGGAGATAAGTGTTGTTTTTGGGAGAACCCCATAAACTGTACTAATGACAAATAGATTAATTCTATGCTAATTATTTAAAATATGTCTGAATTATAATGTAGAGTATTTACCTCCATTTTTAATACACATATTGTTTATATTTGTTGCTATGGCCATTGAATCCACTCGTGTTAGCATAAGTACCTGTCAAAAACAAAGAAGAATAAGAAAGATTGAAAATAATCCAAAAAGACTTTATACAAATGAAAAAAATTGTTTTTCCTTAATATTAATACTATTTCTCAGACTATTACAGTAAATTAATATAAATTTCATCTTTATACCCAATGAATGCTAATGACAAAATAGTGCAGTTTGTTTTCCACATACTGTAGGTTTCATTGCAAAGCATAAGACTGCCCTCTTCCTGCACAAAGCTATTGGTGCAGGTTTCAATGTTGGTGTCACCTTCAGTAAGAGTCTGAATACACCCTTGGGCTTTTTAAATCAGTTGGGTTGTATCTCTTGTGTATGTGTCCAATCAAATTCAATGTCTGCTATTGAACATTTCTATACTGTGCTAAATCATACATACAGAATGGGGGGATTTCGACTACACTGACACAGGGCAAAAACTGTCCTTTAGGCATATGTTTGTTTTAATATGAATACAATGGGCTTGTGAATCAAACTATATGGCGTGCTCATATTTACTTCACTTTCTCTAAAACTTGTGTATAGTCTGATCTTGCATTCATGTATTGCTCCCCTTTTTCCAATTTTCCAGTGACATTCCCCCATCATACTTTCCTGTCTTCTGGTATGGACCTTCTGGGCATGGGACATCACTTCTTCTGGGAACTCTGGCTCTATTGCGCAGGCCCAGAAGGGCTAGTAGTGGGCTGACTAGCTAGGGAAACAGGGAGAGGGTGTGAGTGAGAAAGGGAGAGAGGGGGAGGGAGGGAGAGAGGGAGGTGGCGTGAGTCAGCTCTGAGTGAAGCCCAAGACATCATGGTAGTTGTAGGAATGCACAGAACAGGAAGATGCCCATGTAAACAAATGCAGAAGATGCCAGGAGCTCACATAGAAATCTAGAAATCACTCAAAACACTGCTAAAGGTATTTGGGTACACTTATTAATAGCACTAACAGACCTTTTTTGAAAAACTATTTTTTTGCCCGGAAATCTCCTTTATTTTTGTATGCCTCAATAAAAACAGAAAAATAAACTGAATAAGGCTGGGGCCCCACGTAGCATAAATGCAGCTGTGATCCGTGACTGTCCACAGAGAGTCTTACATTGTTTTTACTGAAAACATAGGTCCCGATAGTGAAAAATCTTTTGTTAAGAGGTTTTTTTGCAATAGTGTTTTTTTTTTCGTTATATACGTGCACAATGCCATTATAACGGCTAACTGATGCAGTTTATTGTAGTCTGAGAAATCTCTGTTAGGTCAGGGCCCCACGTAGTTTAAACGCCATGATTTCCGTGGCATTTCAGACGTGTCTTTTCCCACAGAACTTTTTGGCTGTGGCTTACTACGTGGGGCCTTATAGCGTTAAATACAAATAAAGGCAGCAATGATTGAAGCAGAGAGGATAGTTACCATGGAAAGTGAAAACAATCCAAAACTACATAAATAATAATAATTAAAAATTGACGAGTGTAATAATCGGAGTGTAAAGGTGGAGAAGGATGAGGAAAAGGCAGATCTATTAAATGGCTTCTTCTCTACTGCATTTACACAGGAAAATCCAATGACCAAGACATGATTAAGGGTAATGTAAATTCTCCATTAAAGCTAAAAAAACACTGTAGAAAAGACTGCAGTGGAAACACATTGGGTTTTTTGCAGAAAGTCTATAGAGTTTTCCTCTGCGGAGTTTCTGCCCCTATTATACTTATACATAAAACACCAGCATTTCTATAGGTATAATTGAGATGCTGTGGTTTTCAAAAACGTGATAGTTTTTGAAATTGCAACTTTTCCGCTGCTGATTTTTTTCCTGCAATGTGTGGATGGGATTATCCAGAATCCCATCCACTTTGCAGGTTCTGTAAAATGCAGCATTTTTTTTGCTGCAGCATTTCCATTGCAGCCAAAACTGAAAGCTGCGTGTTAGAAATGTGGGGCACCAGCCAAAATGTCACCTGTTTAACCCAGGAGGAAGTGCGACACCGCCTTCAAAATACTAAAATAGACAAATCACCAGGTCCAGTTCTGAGGAAATTATTCACTGTGATAGACAGACCCTTATATCTAATATTTAAGGATTTACTAATGACTGGGTCTTTTTCTCAGGATTGGCACATAGAAAATGTGGTTTCCAATATTTTAAAGGGGTCTAAAAGCTAGCTTTCAAACTATAGGCTTGTAATTTTATCCTCTGTTGTGGGAAAATTTTTGAAGAGTTAGAAATACTATCTTGAAGTATCTCAATAATAATAAACTTATAACACATGACCAGCATGGGTTTATGAGGGATCGGTCCTGTCAGATTAATCTGTTCAGCTTTTATGGGGAGGTGGTTCTAGACTGAACCTGGGTAATGCTGTACAGTATATGATACTGTACCACATAAAAGGTTGGTACATAAAATGAGAATACTGGGATTAGGAGAAAATTCACTAACGAGCAAAAGGTTAACAATGTTTTGAACTTTTGAATTTCATGCTCCAAATCTCACCATCCACTACAGCTTTGAACATGAGACTGCCACCATTTTATAGACAATCATCTTGGCTATCTCATACATACATTTGACTTGCAACTATTTAGCATATGATTAGTTATGCAGATTCTTGTTACTGTTTTGCTCATAAAAATGTAAATTTAAATTTTTGTTATTCTGTGAATCCACCTTTGACTTTCAACACTGCCTGAATCCTTTTGGTCATACTCTCGATCAGAAGCATGTTTCCACCGAAATTTGATCCCAGATCTTCCACACATTCCACATGTTGGTGCATACTGGTCTACTCACATGGGTACAAATACAGCTTTTTCTTCAAACCTCCCACAAGTGTTCGAATGGGTTGAGGTCTGGGGACTGTGGGGGTCAATCCAGCACATCTGCTTCATTTTCATTGAACCATTTCTTTCATAATTTCGATGTATGCTTCGGGTCGTTGTCCTGCTGGAACATTATGTCGTTCTTTTCATATCCATAGTACTGGAATGTTCGAAGTAACTTGTCTTGTAGTATACTCACATATAGCTCAGCATTGAGACCACCATTAATCCTGGTCAAGTATCCAATGCCTTTGGCTGTGAAACAACCCCATATCAGCAGGCTTCCTCTACCAAACTTGACAGTTCCTTCAATTTCTCGATCCGTTAGCCCCCTTTTCCCTCCTTTCTTTCAGACCCATTTGCATCCATCAGAGTCCAGTGTATTGACTTTTGTCTCATCACTCCAAATCACCTGTTTCCAATCTTCTATTGTCCACTTTTCGTACTTTTTTGCAAACTCTAGCCAACTCTTCTTATGATGATATTGCTTCTTCACCTTCTTTCGGGCATCCATTCCAGATTTGTGTAATACACAACGCATGGTGATTGCATGGACGTCTGTGATCTCACTATTATGAAGTATATGAGCCACCTCCACTATTATGTTTGTCGCACCAGAACTGATAGAGCTTGTGATGAACCAACTTATTGATATTTATTTATTGATATTTTACCTGGAAGTCCACCTCTTGGCTTTTAAATGGATGGACGGACATCATTTTGTATTCTTCCAACTGTCATAGCACTCACATGATGCAGTTTGGCAATTTTCGTGGCCGAGAGACAGCTATTGATGAGCTGGATGATGCTGTTACTCTTTCTTGGGAAATCTTCATGGCTGATCCTCAAATTGAAGCAGTGACCTTTTGTTTGGGAATCAACCTAATAACACACTGATCTATTAGGAAATGTTAGAACAGGTTGTAATTTGTACTCTACAAGAAGAAAAAGATTTTTCTACCACTAGGAGCAAAACAGTAACAATGTAGTTACATGACAAGAATCTGCATAACTAATCATATGCTAAATAGCTGCAAGTCAAATTTATGTATGAGATAGCCAAGATGATTGTCTATATTATGATAGTAGTCTCATGTTTAAAACTGTAGTGGATGGTGAGATATGGAGCCAGAAAGTCAAAAGTTCAAAACATTGTTACATTTTTGCTCCTCAGTGTGTTTTTAACTGGGTTAATAATTGGCTCATGGATAGGGAACAGAGGGTGGTTATTAATGGTACATACTCTAATTGGGTTACAATCACCAGTGGGGTGCCACAGGAGTCAGCACTGGGACTTCTTCTTTTAAATATTTTTATGAATGACCTGGTAGAGGGTTTAAAGAGTAGAATCTCAATATTTTCAGATGATACTAAGCTCTGTAAAGTAGTCAACACAGAGGAGGAGATTCTTAATTATAGCAACAAAGTACCAGGAAGCTGCTGCTGAAGCAAATAAAATCTTGGTACATTAAGAGTGGAATAGATGCTCACAACAAGGTTATCATTTTGCCTATATACAGTTAGGTCCATAATTTTTTGGACAGAGACAACATTTTTCTAATTTTGGTTCTGTACATTACCACAATGAATTTTGAACAAAACAATTCAGATACAGTTGAAGTTCAGACTTTCAGCTTTAATTCAGTGAGTTGAAGAAAATGATTGCATAAAAATGTGAGGAACTAAAGCATTTATTACACACAATCCCTTCATTTCAGGTGCTCAAAAGTAATTGGACAAATTAAATAATTGTAAATAAAATGTTAATTTCTAATACTTGGTTGTTGAACCTTGTTGGCAATGACTGCCTGAAGTCTTGAACTCATGGACATCACCAGACGCCGCTGTGTTTCCTCCTTTTTAATGCTCTGCCAGGTCTTTACTGCAGCCGTTTTCAGTTGCTGTTTGTTTGTGGGCCTTTCTGTCTGAAGTTTAGTCTTTAACAAATGAAATGCAGGCTCTATTGGGTTGAGATCAGGTAACTGACTATATTCCACTTCTTTGCTTTAATAAACTCCTGGGTTGCTTTGGCTTTATGTTTTGGGTCATTGTCCATTTGTATTATGAAACGCCGACTAATCAGTTTGGCTGCATTTGAGCACACAGTATGTCTCTGAATACCTCAGAATTCATCCGGCTGCTTCTGTCCTGTGTCACATCATCAATAAACACTAGTGACCCAGTGCCACTGGCAGCCATGCATGCCCAAGCCATCACACTGCCTCCGCCGTGTTTTTACAGATGATGTGGTATGCTTTGGATCATGAGCTGTACCACGCCTTCGCTATACTTTTTTCTTTCCATCATTCTGATATAGGTTGATCTTGGTTTCATCTGTCCAAATAATGTTCTTCCAGAACTGTGGTGGCTTTTTTAGATGTTTTTTTTAGCAAAGTCCAATCTAGCCTTTTTATTCTTGAGGCTTATGAGTGGATTGCACCCTGCAATGAACCCTCTGTATTTACTTTCATGCAGTCTTCCCTTTAAGGTAGATTTGGATATTGGTACGCCTACTTCCTGGAGAGTGTTGTTCACTTGGTTGGCTGTTGTGAAGGGGTTTCTCTTCACCATGGAAATTATTCTGTGATCATCCACTACTGTTGTCTTCTGTGGGCATCCAGGTTTTTTGCATTGATAAGTTCACCAGTGCTTTCTTTCTTTCTCAGGATGTACCAAACTGTAGATTTTGCCACTCCTAATATTGTATCAATTTCTCAGATGGGTTTTTTCTGTTTTCGCAGCTTAAGGATGGCTTGTTCACCTGCATGGAGAGCTCCTTTGATTGCATGTTTTCTTCACAGCAAAATATTCCAAATGCAAGCACCACACCTCAAATCAACTCCAGGCCTTTTATCTGCTTAATTCAGAATGACATAACGAAGGAATTGCCCACACCTGCCCATGAAACAGCCTTTGAGACAATTGTCCAATTACTTTTGGTCCCCTAAAAACAGGGTGACACATGTTAAGGAGCTGAAACTCCTAAACCCTTCATCCAATTTTAATGTGGATACCCTGAAATAAAAGCTGAAAGTCTGGACTTTATGTCCATGTCCATTATATAACTATACAGTTGTGCTAAAAAGTTTACATACCCCGGCAGATTTTTTGTTTTTTTGGCCTTTTTTTCAGAGAATATGAATGATAACACAAAAAACTTTTTCTCCACTCATGGTTAGTGGTTGATGGAAGCCATTTACTGTCAAACTTCTGTGCTTTCTCTTTTTAAATCATAATGACAACCAAAAACATCAAAATGACCCTGTTCAAAAGTTCACATACCCTGGTGATTTTGGCATGATAACCTGCCCAGAAGTTGACACAAAGGGGTTTGAATGGCTACTAAAGGTAACATCCTCACCTATGACCTGTTTGCTTGTAATTAGTGTGTGTGCATAAAAGTTGAGTGAGTTTCTGAGATCCAGACAGACTGTTGTATCTTTCCTCCAGCCATTGACGTTTTTGGATTGTGAGTCATGGGGAAAGCAAAAGAATTGCTCACGGATCTACGCAAAAAGGTAGTTGAACTGTATAAAACAGGAAAGGAATACAAAAGGATATCCAAGGAATTGATAATGCCAGTCAGCAGTGTTCAAACTGTGATTAACAAATGGAAATTCAGGGACTCTGTAAAAACCAAACCATGGTCAGGTAGACCAACCAAAATGTCGGCCACAACTGCCCGGAAAATTGTTTGGATTGCAAAGAAAAACCCACACATACATTACCGTTCAAAAGTTTGGGGTCACCCAGACAATTTTGTGTTTTCCATGAAAACTCACACTTTTATTTATCAAATGAGTTGTAAAATGAATAGAAAATATTTTTATTTGAAATAATAATTTTCTCCTTCAAACTTTGCTTTCGTCAAAGAATGTTCCATTTGCAGCAATTACAGCATTGCAGACCTTTGGCATTCGAGCTGTTAATTTGCTGAGGTAATCTGGAAAAATTTCACCCCATGCTTCCAGAAGCTCCTCCCACAAGTTGGATTGGCTTGATGGGCACTTTTTGCGTACCATATGGTCAAGCTGCTCCCACAACAGCTCAACGGGGTTGAGATCTGGAGACTGCGCTGGCCACTCCATTACAGATAGAATACCAGCTGCCTGCTTCTTCCCTAAATAGTTCTTGCATAATTTGGAGGTGTGCTTTGGGTCATTGTCCTGTTGTAGGATGAAATTGGCTCCAATAAAGCGCTGTCCACAGGGTATGGCATGGCATTGCAAAATGGAGTGATAGCCTTCCTTATTCAAAATCCCTTTTACCTTGTACAAATCTCCCACTTTACCAGCACCAAAGCAACCCCAGACCATCACATTACCTCCACCATGCTTGACAGATGGCGTCAGGTACTCTTCCAGCATCTTTTCAGTTGTTCTGCGTCTCACAAATGTTCTTTGTGATCCAAACACCTCAAACTTCGATTCGTCTGTCCATAACACTTTTTTCCAATCTTCCTCTGTCCAATGTCTGTGTTCTTTTGCCCATATTAATCTTTTCCTTTTATTAGCCAGTCTCAGATATGGCTTTTTCTTGACCACTCTGCCCTGAAGGCCAGCATCCCTGAGTCGCCTCTTCACTGTAGACGTTGACACTGGCGTTTTGCGGGTACTATTTAATGAAGCAGCCAGTTGAGGACCTGTGAGGCGTCGATTTCTCAAACTAGAGACTCTAATGTACTTGTCTTGTTGCTCAGTTGTGCAGCGGGGCCTTCCACTTCTCTTTCTACTCTGGTTAGAGCCTGTTTGTGCTGTCCTCTGAAGGGAGTAGTACACACCGTTATAGGAAATCTTCAGTTTCTTGGCAATTTCTCGCATGGAATAGCCTTCATTTCTAAGAACAAGAATAGACTGTCGAGTTTCACATGAAAGTTCTCTTTTTCCGGCCATTTTTCGAATTTTAATCGAACCAACAAATGTAATGCTTCATATTCTCAACTAGCTCAAAGGAAGGTCAGTTTTATAGCTTCTCTAAGCAGCAAAACTGTTTTCAGCTGTGCTAACATACTTGCACAACTACCAAAAAAGACTTCAAGCTGTCATTCATGTTAGAGGGGGTAATACACGGTATTAAGAACTGGGGTATGTGAACTTTTGAACAGGGTCATTTTGATGTTGTCATTATGATTTAAAAAGAGAAAACACAGAAGTTTGACAATAAATGACTTCAACCAACCACTAACCATGAGTGGAGAAAATGTTTTTGTGTTATCATTCATATTCTCTGAAAAAAGGCCAAAAAGACAAAAAATCTACCGGGGTATGTAAACTTTTTAGCACAACTGTAACTTGAATATGTTTCAGTAAACAGGTAAAAAAAATTTAAAGTGTGTCAGTGTCCAAATATATATGGACATAACTGTACAAATCACTGGTAAGACCACAAGTTGAATACTGTGCACATTTTGGGCACCTATAGAGCAGGTACAGAGGAGAGCGACCAAGATATTTGGAGATGAGTGGATTAGAGCATAAACAGGTTACAAACTTGGAGTTTGGAAAAAAGATGGCTTAGCTTGGGCAATCTAATTATGATGTACAAATATATTAATGGACAGAACAGGGATCTTTCCAATTATCTCTTTATACCAAGACTTGTAACTATAACAATGGGGCATCCCTATATCTAGAGGAAAAAAAGGTTTCACCATAGTCATAAGCAGGGCTTCTTTACAGTAAGTATGGTGACACTATGGGACTTATTGCCACAGGATGTGGTTATGGCTGATAACTATTACAAGTTCAAGAGGGGCCTGGAAGGTTATGGAAGCTAAATATTTTTGGGATAAGATGCTGGTCAGGAATCTCAGTTTCCAAGTTCCTGCTTGAAGCTGTCACCTTATGGTTGCCATGTCAAGCTTTACACGGGTCTGCTCAGCCTTTCAGAACATTAAGGTGCAGACCCAATCATAACCCTGCTTCATTGTCCAATCTAGGGCTAAGGAAGAGTATTTAAAGTTGTAGTATAGTCTTAAATAGGCATCATTTGCCTGTGATTGTTTTCTGTAACTGGGCTGCTTCCTTTTCCTGTGAATAATCCCTACTTCTGTTGATCTCCTGGTGGTGATTTCTGACCTGCTCTTCTGGTTGACCGCTTTGCTTCTGATTTGGATTTTGTTGTGACCTCCTGGATTTGACTACGACTTGGACTCTAACTCTTTCTGGTATCATTTTTGGCAACTTCATACACTCTTGGTTTGATCTCAGCTTGTTCATTACCCCCTCAGTCCTCTATTAGGTAACTGCTTTTGTTCTGTTTTACTAGAAGTGCACTTATTGTCTCATACCTTGTCATGGTTTTGTGACCTTGGTCCTGAGCGGCCAAGCATATCCTGCCTGACAGCAGTCTCCATTGAACCATTGGGGGTGATTTAGACACCTCAATCCAAGACGTTATTGGGCTATAGATAGTGGTTAAACTTGCAAGTAGCAGACCTAATTTGTTTCTTTGGCATATTAGGGAATAGCTCTAATCTGGGAATTGCATACATAGCAACTTTATAACATATGCTAATCCAGGCAATCGCTATGTTTGGAGTTGGGAAGGAAGTTTTTCTCTCTGATGGGGCAGTTTGGATTAACTTGGTAGGTTTATAGGTTGGATTTGATGAATTTGTGTCTTTACCCAACCTTATCTACTATGTTACAATAAAGAAACTCAAACCAGACACAGTATATATTTAAAGTACTACTTTTTCCTGTGAAGAAGGTGCTCAAACACACAATAAAAAGTGCACATACCAAAAAACAAAGACAAAATAGAATGTCTACATTAACTGGATTGTTATGAACAGAGTTTACATAAAAGTTAGTTCACTGGGTGCAAGTTCTGGATTACTGAGTTTTGCTTAAACCTAACCCTATTGTACTACTAATTATTATTGTCATTGTAACTTTTAGATGTACAATTATTAGGCACAGTGATGCTCTCCAGATTTTTAGTAGTGGCAGTTATTGGTACTTCAATAGGACACCGCTGTAGTACCGATAACCGCTAATACTGAAAGTACAGCAAGTGAGCAGCGCAGCACCTGACACGTAAACAATGTTAACAATGCTGGGAGTTGGGCATCAGGAAACAGTTCATTTGCAGGGGTCCCAACAGCCTGACTCCTGCCATTGTAAAAGTGATGGCCCATAAGGATGGGTAAACTTTTTAAAGCTGGATAACTCCTTTAACTGTCCCTGTAGTATTGATATAGATGTAACACTAGTCATTGAATGTTTTCTTATTGAAAAAAAAAAGATATTCTTTGTCTATAGAGTCATAAATAAACCATAACAAGTGTTTTCTTTCTGATCATTCTGCAGAAACAAGTATAGCTAAGCAAGGGGCAACCTAATTTTTTGCTTCCTAAACCCATGCGTGTAAGGTCTGGAATTTAGAGCAGCTCACCTAAAAATATAAATTTGCACACTCCAATAAATAAATATCCCTTGCTTGACAGGAAACATGCAAGAGTTTATCAGCCTTTTTTTACTTTTCCATAACAGTTACTATAAAAAGAATGGGATTGATTTCCTCTTTTATATAGAAGGGGAACTGACTATAAGGTTGTAAGATTTTAGAGTCTGCAAGTCATATTTCAGTTACTTATATTGAAAAGAGACAAATGCACATCAAGTATAACACTTCATAGATCAATTATACATCTGTATAAATGAATTTGAATATTCAATACCGTTTATCATTAGATACGCATCTATCCCACCTATTTTTTGAAGCTCAACAAGCCCAATTTTTGTCTCATTATAAAAGACTTTACATCCCATTTCTTAATTTAGTTGTCTTCTGTACTTTGGACCTTTCTCTAGCTTTCCTGTATCCATTTTACAACCTGAAGCCCAAAACCAAATCCCTTATTCAAGATGTGGTATTGCAAGGGAATTGTATAACAGATTTTTATCTCTTTTTATACTGTACATCCTAAAATGTTATTTGTTTCTGCAGCTGCTATCTGACATTGAGTAGTGCTGAATAGCTTATTTCTAGCCAGAAAATCTGTTATTGCATTATATATGTCCATATTAAATTTCATCTGCCATGCTCTTGCCCATGCTGCCAGCTTATAATGATTTTTCTGTAATATTTAACAATCACGCTGAGTTTTAAATATTCTACAGTACTATTGGGCAGAGAATTTACTTTACGTTCTTTGTATTCCATATTTGTTTTCTCCATCCACCTTATCAGTGTGGTGATTTTTGGATTTGGTTCATTTGCTTTATCTCTGACAAACTGAATGATCCTCAGCTTTCTCCACACAAGATCTAAACAGGGTCCAAGAACACTCTTGTATTTCTCCTTTGCTGCACTCAAGTATTCTACAAAAAAACAACAGAATTATGAGTTAAACTGTCATTACAAGAAGCTGAATGATTGCAATACAGCCTGAAATGTAGCTCATCTTGTGATGTTATGAACTATAGTATACATGAAGAGGCCTTATGGCGCCTGCATTGAATGTTTAATCAGCTTCATGAAGTCTTGTCTGATGGATAACTTGCAAAAATAGAAACATGCCTGGGGCTGCAGTATAACTATCACAGTATAATCTTAATTCCCTGTTCCAGATTTACTAAACACTAGAGGTTTATAAGAGCTGCATGATAGTTCTCATGATCCATCTTTAACATAAACACAGAACACTGAAACATAAGCTTCTCTGAATACAATGTCATGCTACCACAGGAAAAATGATAGATTGCAAACATGGTGAACAACTTGTTTATGCCCTAAATTTCCTTTACAGCAATATATGTTATTGCATAAGTGTAAAAATACTGCACATCATGTATGGTGCTGTATACTGTAGATGGCAATGAAATAGACGGGATTGGGTTGTGACTATCTTGCGTTACTTTCAACTGATTTAGCCAAAATGACAGTGTTTTTGCACTTGATTGTAATGTAGAAAAAAAAACATAAATTTTGTCTAAACTTAAATTTCTACCTATGTTCCTTTTTATGCTTTTTCACCCTTTCATTCTAGTGTATCTTTACATATCAGAGCAAAATTGAGAACTAAAGGAATTATACCACAAGATGGTGAACTTCTCTTGAATTCAATTTTGCAAATATTTGATAAGCACACATGTTTGCAGTACACATACCTCCCAACTTTCGAAGGATAGGAAGAGAGAATTTGTGGTAAATTTAGCCACACCCACTTCTACTTTGACTCCACCCATTCTCATCCATTTCTCTTTGTGCCTGATGATGGAGTTGAAACCCGGACATACCTCCCACTGACTGAGAAAGCAGGACAGAACCACGTATGTCAGATGAGAGCTAAAAAGGGATGGTCCTAGGCCTAGCAGACCCTAACTGAACGTAAATTTATGTATGCAATATGCCAACTTAGTTTCAAAAGTATTTATTGTGTAACAATAAAAGTACAGTGTAGCAAAAAGTACAGTGTACAGGTAACAAAATGACATTAGCAAAATTAATAAATAATACAAATTGTACATAGAATAATACAGGAATAAAATAATGTAAACCAAAATAATAGTGCTTATAAGTAAAATGGATCAAAAGGAGGAGCCTCAGAAGATCAGCAGACAGAGGAATCAGGCCAGGCTGCTGCAATGCAGGTAAGATGGGTGAAGACTGCTGGGTCAGCGATGCAGGAGCAGACAGTTGGAAGTGGGGAACCCAGGTGGGGACCCCAATAACCAGCAACTTAGGCAAGTCAGAGCAGGAGCCAAGGTAACCTGCGTCCTGACACTTTCAGCGTCAGGACAAGCTCCGCTGCAATATGCCAACTTAAAGGGTGTCTGTCAACAGGAAAATCAGGAAAACTAGTGACAGTACCTTGAAGAACTTCTTCTACACTTTCCAAAATGCCTTTCTTGTTCTGCATTGCAACTCCATATTGGTTGTAACTTTCCATAAAACAGTTACATATAAGAACTGCATTTAACAGCTCTACAGTGAACAGTGTGGTCACTGCACTGGAGAAACATTTAAAGCTGCGTTCACATCACATTTCTACAAAACGTAAATGTGAACCCAGCCTTACTCATATATAAGAGGGTTCCCCAGTGTCCCAATGTTTTGTTTTACAGAGTGCAGGGCAGGGGGCAAAAAGTCTCATTCCTCAGCCTCTAGTAAGATGTTTCTCCAGTGCAGTGACTTTACAATTTTTATTGGTATAATTCATGCAAATTAATTGTTAATATTCTTATATCTCAGAGACCTATAGTTGCATCCAAGGAACACATCAAAATGAGGTCTCGGAGTGTCACCAGAATGTGCAGAATGGTGGCATTCTTTAATATCATCAGATCCTTGTCACTTTCTTTCCCTAATAAAAAAAAAAAAAAAAGTTATTCATAATACAGTGGGTACGGAAAGTATTCAGACCCCTTTAAATTTTTCACTCTTTGTTTCATTACAGCCATTTGCTAAAAGCAAAAATTTTATTTCTCATTAATGTACACTCAGCACCCCATATTGACAGAAAAAAAAACAGAAATGTAGATATTTTTGCAAATTAATTAAAAAAGAAAAACTGAAATATTACATGGTCATAAGTATTCAGACCCTTTGCTGTGATGCTCATATTTAACTCACAAGCTGTCCATTTCCTTCTGATCCTCCTTGAGATGGTTCTACTCCCTCATTGGAGTCCAGCTGTGTTTAATTAAACTGATTGGACTTGATTAGGAAAGGCACATACCTGTCTATATAAGACCTCACAGCTCACAGTGCATGTCAGAGCAAATGAGAACCATGAGGTCAAAGGAACTGCCCAAGGAGCTCAGACACAGATTGTGGCAAGACACAGATCTGACCAAGGTTACAAAAGAATTTCTGCAGCACTCAAGGTTCCTAAGAGCACAGTGCCCTCCATAATCCTTAAATGGAAGAAGTTTGGGACGACCACAACTCTTCCTACACCTGGCCGTCCAGCCAAACTGAGCAATCGTGGGAGAAGAGCCATGGTGAGAGAGGTAAAGAAGAACCCAAAGATCACTGTGGCTGAGCTCCAGAGATGCAGTAGGGAGATGGGAGAAAGTTCCACAAAGTCAACTATCACTGCAGCCCTCCACCAGTCGGGGCTTTATGGCAGAGTGGCTT
The DNA here is from genome assembly GCA_947044405.1 of Leptodactylus fallax. Taxonomy (NCBI): domain Eukaryota; kingdom Metazoa; phylum Chordata; class Amphibia; order Anura; family Leptodactylidae; genus Leptodactylus; species Leptodactylus fallax. Next base: position 3,568,151 of record CAMRHE010000041.1, read on the forward strand.
GAACGAAGCCTCTTCTCAGTGCAAGACATATGAAAGCCCGCATAGAGTTTGCCAAAAGACACATGAAGAACTCCCAGACTATGAGAAATTAGATTCTCTGGTCTGATGAGACAAAGATTGAACTTTTTGGCGTTAATTCTAAGCAGTATGTGTGGAGAAAACCAGGCACTGCTCATCACCTGCCCAATACAATCCCAACAGTGAAACATGGTGTTGGCAGCATCATGCTATGGGGGTGTTTTTCAGCTGCAGGGTCAGGACAACTGGTTGCAATTGAAGGAAAGATGAATGCGGCCAAGTATAGAGATATCCTGGAAGAAAACCTCTTCCAGAGTGCTCTGGACCTCAGACTGGGCCGAAGGTTCACCTTCCAACAAGACAATGACCCTAAGCACACAGCTAAAATAACAAAGGAGTGGCTTCGGAACAACTCTGTGACCATTCTTGACTGGCCCAGCCAGAGCCCTGACCTCAACTCAATTGAGCATCTCTGGAGAGACCTGAAAATGGCTGTCCACCAACGTTCACCATCCAACCTGACGGAACAGGAGAGGATCTGCAAGGAAGAATGGCAGAGGATCCCCAAATCCAGATGTGAAAAACTTGTTGCATCATTCCCAAGAAGACTCATGGCTGTACTAGCTCAAAAGGGTGCTTCTACTCAATACTGAACAAAGGGCCTGGATACTTATGACCATGTGATATTTCAGTTTTTCTTTTTTAATAAATTTGCAAAAATATCTACATTTCTGGGTTTTTTTTGTCAAGATGGGGTGCTGAGTGTACATTAATGAAAAATAAAATGAACTTTTTTGCTTTTAGCAAATGGCTGCAATGAAACAAAGAGTGAAAAATTTAAAGGGGTTTGAATACTTTTTGTACCCACTATGTAAGTTTTTAATTTACATGACTCAAGAAGAAGGGCACTGGATTCAATGTCACATCTTGTGATTATTAAACATTATCCCAATATTATGTATAAATTGAGGCCCAAAAGAGTTTTTTTTCCTTCAAATGTACCTAACCTTTTGATAACTTTACAGGATAAACTGCCATATGTGTGTAGGAGAAATAAAACTATTTCTGGCCATTATATGACATAAATTCTGATTTTTTCAGCAGTTTATCCCTCTTCAGGGTCTATCTCTAATTCACAGTTGTCTCTAAGAGAGTGAGTGGAGACTAACTGCTATGATGTTTTCCATACATTAAGAAAACGGAGATTCTGCTCCTAAACTTTCTGACACACACGTAGGCAGCAGTGGCACCTATTAATCCAGCTGTTTTGAGAAAGTAAAACACTCACAATTAGCTGTTGTAGGAGGTCTGTGTCTTTGTCTCTATCACTGGGCTCCTCCTAACTTTCCCCCTCCATTTCATAAACTTGCTAGGACACATATAATTTGATACTTCAGTGAGCTGACAGTCCATCTTGGCAGACCAAGAAAGATTCAGTATGTACAGTTGTGCTAAAAAGTTTACATACCCCGGCAGATTTTTTTGTTTTTTGGCCTTTTTTTCAGAGAATATGAATATTCGGATTGCAAAGAAACACCCACACATAACATCAGCTCAAATACAGGACTCACAAACTATCAGTGTGGCTGTTTCAAGATGCACAATAAGGAGGCACTTGAAGAAAAATGGGCTGCATGGTCGAGCTGCCAGAAGAAAGCCATTACTGCGCAAATGCCACAAAGAATCTCGCCTTCAATACGCCAAACAGCACAGAGACAAGCCTCAGCCTCAAAACATCTGGAACACGGTAATTTGGAGTGATGGAAATCGAAATTTTTGGCCACAACCATAAATGTTACATTTGGAAAGGTGTAAACAAGGCCTATGATGAAAGGAACACCATTCCTACTGTAAAGCACGGAGGTGGATCACTGATGATGTGGGGATGTGTGAGCTTCAAAGGCACAGGAAACTTAGTCAAAGTTGAAGGAAAGATGAATGCAACACGTTATCATGAAATACTGGAGTCAAATTTGCACTCACCAGCCAGGAGCATGGGATGTACTTGGATGTTCCAACATGACAATGATCCAAAACACAGGGCCAAGTCGACATGGCATTGGCTACAGCAGAAGAAAGTGAAGGTTCTGGAGTGGCCATCTCAGACTCCTGACCTCAATATCATTGAGCCACTCTGGGGAGATCTCAAGCACGCAGTACATGCAAGACAGCCCAGGAATTTACAGGAACTGGAGACTTTTTGCCAAGAAGAATGGTCAGTTTTACCATCTGAGAAAATAAAGAGCCTCATCCACAAGTACCACAAAAGACTTCAAGCTGTCATTGATGTTAGAGGGGGCAATACACGGTATTAAGAACTGCGGTATGTGAACTTTTGAACAGGGTCATTTTTAAGTTTTTGATTGTCATTATGACTTAAAAAGAGAAAACACAGAAGTTTGACAATAAATGGCTTCAACCAACCACTAACCATGAGCAAAAGTTTTTGTGTTATCATTCATATTCTCTGAAAAAAAGGCCAAAAAAACCAAAAAATCTGCCAAGGTATGTAAACTTTTTAAAATATAGTACAAAATATCTATGGTTTGTTTGTAATTTTGATTTGTGCAATGTTTGTTAAAAACTTAGTGACCATTTAATGAGTGTGACACAAAATGGACTTATTTGAAACTAGTTGTTTTCTGTTTTCTTATGGACCTGAGACTCCTTTGGGATACATATAATGTTTTGAACAGCTTTTATTAAAATTTTTTGGGTGGATCTGTATGAAAGAAAACCAACATACAATTCTGTCATTTTTTGTGTTTTGTTTATGGCAATATCAAATTTATATGGTTTTATTATGTTTTACTGCTATTATTCCCATATTGGGAAACAAAAACCATACTCTGACGTCCATAACCTTTTTGCTTTTTGTTGACAGAGATATGTGAGGGTTCTTTTTTTGCAGGACAAGTTGTAGTTGTGATTCATACCATTTTTTCTGGTATGTACAGCTTTTTATTGCTTATTTTAGAGGAGGTGAGATGACCAAAACACATTAATTTGCACATTGTGATATATATTTTTTACAGTGTTCCTCATATGGGATAAATACCATTATTCTTGCATAGTGTAGACACATGATAATACCTAATATGTTTATTTTATTTGTTTCCATTGTTTATTTATTTAAATGGTAAATGGTTTTTAAAACTTATTATTTTTAAACTTTTTAAAAACTTTAAAAACTTTTTTTTTACTGATCCCCCAAGGGGACTTGAGCCTTGGATCCCTCAATCCCCTGTACCACACACTGTAATATTTTTATATTGTATATATATATATATATATATATATATATATATATATAATTGTAATAATAATTGTATATTTTATAATCTTTGTCAGAGAAGCAAAGTGAAGTTATCACTGTTTGAAAGCATGAAAAGTAATGCAAATTAACCTAAGTAGTTTCATGGGTGAGGAGCAGCTTCAGCCTAGTCATGATGGAACCAGTTTATGGTGGAAAAAATACCTGACAGGTTCCCTTTAAGCTGCCAAAGTCAGAGCGTTTTACGACTCTTGCAGCTAGTCCCTAGTCCTGGCTGTATAATACAGCCAGGACCCAGAAGCCATATAACAGGCACAGTTCCTGTGCTTGCCAAAGAACAGTTCCATACTATTATGGTGCTGAACATTAACTATACACTCAGCCAGATGTAATAGTATGGTGTTGAGCGGGAAGGGGTTAATGACTGTAGGAAACATAGTTTTACAATATTGGGTAAAAAAAAAAAAAATCGCTAGATATGAAATGGTTTTATTAGAATAGTCTATGAATTCCTTTTCTACTGTATAAAACATACCCAATTTGCTGATATTGTTGATTATTTTTTCTTGCTTTCGTAACAAAAACCGAGTAGAATCAAAAGAGACAGATGTGAAGCTCCAGTTCTGGCAAGCAAAAACTTCAAGGCAGACAAGTTTTTTTAGTACTGGTTCAGCAGCATCTTGAAGGGCCTGGTAGGTCTGACACTGGCTAGCTGATTATAGAAAAAAATTATAGCCCATAAAATAACAAAATTAAAACAGGAAACATTACATATACTCAACTAAGGATTCACATCTAAAAAAAAACAGTTCTAGACCGGTCACTTTCATTGTGGATTAAATACGAATATACTAGTTGTGAAAGGTCATATACAGTGGCTTGCAAAAGTATTCAACTTTTTCACATTTTTGTCACCTTACAAACACAAACTTAAATGTATTTTACTGAGATTTTAAGTGATAGACCAACAGAAAGCAGCAGATAATTGTGAAATGGAACGAAAATGATTCATGGTTTCCAAAATTTTAATTAAATAAAAATCTGAATTGTGTGACGTGCAAAAGTATTCAGTCCCCCTATATCAATACTTTGTAGAGCCACCTTTCACTGCAATTACAGCTGCAAATCTTTTGGGGTATGTCTCTACAAGCTTTGAGCATCTACTGTAGAGACTGAGATTTATGGCCATTCTTCTTTGCAAAATAGCTCAAGCTCAGCCAGATTGGATGGAGAGCGTCTGTGAACAGCAATTTTCATGTCTTGCCACAGATGCTCAATGGGATTTAGGTCTGGACTTTGACTGGGCCATTCTAACACATGAATATTCTTTGATCTAAACCATTCCACTGTAGCTCTGGCTGTATGTTTAGGGTCATTGTCTTGCTGGAAGGTGAATCTCCTTCCCATAAAGAATTAACTTAATATTCAAAAATCCATGAAGATATAAAAGACTCTATTTCATATATAACGGCTAGAAAGTTTAGAAAGTCCTTTTTTATATAAATAAAACATAACTTTTAATAAGTTAAAGAATAAAATGAAAATGTGACTGAACAAACACCCCATAGTGGAATTAAAAATCTTTGTTATTAATTGTATGTCTTATAAACGGGTATATTTAATTAAATACTCGCTGCTTTAAATTTATAAGCACAAAAACGCTATCATAGCCTAAAATGTTATGTACGTACATATATTTGTTTGTACATAGAACTTCACCTCCAAACACCTTTAACAGTACGGATCAGTCCGTGAATCTGTTTTTTTTTATCACAAAATTTGGCTCCGAATCAATATACTCTAAGGAGCCGACAAATAGATCGCACCTAAATAGTATTGATACCTCTACTGAGACACAGGTTATTAATTTGTCCTCACAAATATTTACTGAAATTGAGCTCTCGATATTGGGTCTGGGTTTGTCTTTTGTCCCTTCGGTGACTTTTAATTCCTTTAATTGGACAAAAGATTTAGCCCTTTTTGTGAGAAAATTGTACTGGCATAAATTTCATCTAGCACAAGATAAAAGAATGTGTGCTGAGTATAACCTTGAAATGGATGATTTAGCAGCCACTAAGACATTGGTTTCCCTCATGGAGGATAATGAGAGAAGTACCTTTGTTGGTTCCTTCACTAATTTAAGCTTAAAGAATACGCAAATGCCCCCCACAGGTGATTGTTCTCATATTGAGACCTTTGAGAACATGGTCAAACATGATTTAGAATTATTGTCTTCTTCTTCGTCTAACAGAGGCAATTTAACCTTTGAAGAGAGAAGAGCCCTATGGAGTTTGGAATCTGATAAATCCATCGTAAAAAACCATCCCATAAAGGTGGAAAAATGGTGGTCCTTGTAACGATACAATATAAAAAGCTTTGTATGGGTCTTTTGTCGGGTGCTACTTTTTATGGTAAATTATACAGTAACCTTACCATGACTTTCCAACAGGAATTAAAAAATATACTAACAAGGGCTCTAGAGACGGAGATTATATTAATAAGACAGAGTTTGACTTTTTGTTCCCGAACCACCCTGTGATTGCTACTTTCTATTCCTTACCCAAGATACATAAGGGTCTATACCCACTTAAGGGTAGACCCATAGTGTCTGGAATAGGGAGTTTAACGAGAAATTTGGGCGTATATATAGATCGCATTCTACAACCTTTTGTTGAGTCTTTACCATCATATATAAGGGATACTTCAGATTTACTCAGACATCTAGAGGGACTTAGTATGGAGGATGATATGATTTTGGCCTCCATAGATGTGGAGGCTTTATATACCTCCATCCATCATAATCTTGGCCTTCATGCAGTACAATACTACCTTAAAACGAGAGATATCCGAATGAAAGCACATAATTCCTTTGAAAATTCTGCATTTTTCTTTAACTAGAAATTATTTTGTTTTTGGCGGGCAGTTCTTCCACCAGCTCAGGGGCACAGCTATGGGTAGCCCGTGTGCCCCCAGTTATGTCAACTTGCTCCAGAGCTGGTGGGAGGGCGTCTGATGGCCTCAGCTGGTGGCAGGATAATAACTGCCTCTGGCTCAGGTACATAGATGATATTTTTATGCTTTGGCGGGGGGACAGGTGAAGCAATCACGGAATTTGTGAGCGCTTTGAATAACAATGATTTTGATCTACACTTTACATCTGAGTGGAGTATTGATAGTCTCCCTTTTTTGGATGTCCTGATTACAAGGGGAATGGATAATACCATACAAACACAAATATTTAGGAAAAAGACCTCCACCAACAGTTTATTGAGGTGGGAGAGTGCCCACCCAGAACCTCTGAAGCGAGGTATACCTAAGGGACAGTATCTCTGGGTAAGAAGAAACTGCTCAGGAATAACCACTTTCAAAAAACAAGTGGATGATTTCCGTACTCGCTTCATTGATCGGGGATATCCAGATCTCCCCTTGAAAAGGGCATTTAAAACAGCCCTTGAAAGTGATCGCAGCACTCTTCTGCAACCAAGAAGAGAGAGAATAACATCAGATACTAATATACAATTTAGAATGATTGGTACATTGGATATGGAACATCTGAGAGTGAAAAAGATTTTTCAAAAATATTGGTGGGTTCTTCAACAGGATCAAGATCTTAAAAAAGCCATTCCTCCAACTCCGAGTATCACTTATAGGAGGGGCCGCAATTTAAAGGATCGGCTAGTAAATAGCCACTTTGTTGACATTCCGGGGGAACTAACTTGGTTGGACCGTAAACCTATAGGAAAATTTCGATGCGGCACATGCGTAGCGTGTGACCAAATGAATAAAACAAAAGTCATCACATGTTCCGCTACAGGGGCCGTCTTTCCATTGAAAGAATTTATTAATTGTAAAACTAAAGGGGTGATATATGTTGCACAATGTAACTGCCCCCTTGACTACGTAGGAAAAACAAAGTGAGTTTAGAAGACGTATGAGGGATCACTATAATGACATTTCTAATCGACGTGATACCCCTTTAGCGAGGCATTTGAGAAACATGACAATGATCCCACTTGTTTTAAATTTTGTGGCATACAAAAGGTACAGCCACCTATAATAGGAGGGGATTGAAATTGATTGATATTTCAGAAGTAATGCAAGTGGATATATACCTTTAAATCGATCCAACCTCTAGGCCTTAATGAAAATATATCATTTGGTTGTTTTCTCTAACCATTTTTTCTGATTTAGACATTATTTGGACTTAATTGTTCCGTACTTTAGTTTTTAATATAATATATTTAGATAGTTTCCTCCGGATAGAATTATAGGAGAGAAAAAGAAAAAGAAAAAAAGATATTAATTTTTTTTTTTTTTTTTTGCCTAGAAAGCGAAATTGATATCTATGGTAAACTTTCCATTTTTTTGTACAAAAAGATGTTTTCCATTAGAATTACTCTTATCCTTTCTGTCAGGAGTAGTTGATATGGTATTGCATATCGCTAGGATAATCGCAAGCGGTATATTGATTTCTCCCCGCCTTAATGTTTACATCTTGTAGTCCTTTAATATACATGGAGGATGCGCATCTGATTTCCATGGTGGTGACATTCTGTTTATGCCATTTTTCTGGGCTTGATTTGTGCAAATACGTCATATGGAGTGCGTTTTACCATTACACATTATCTTTTTCTACTTAGGAGTAGTTATTAATGGCATTACATATTTCTATGATGATCACTATTAATATACTTAGCATTCCACGCTCCAATGTTTACATCCGGTGTCTCATCAGCATACAAAGGGGACGCGCATTAGACCCCCATGGTAACAAGTTGAAACCTCCCCCGTGTCATCCCCCTGGGCTCGGCCCATGTAAATACGTCATGAGGGGCGTTGCTTTGGGACTCCGCCCCTCTTAGTTTCTGATTGGCCGATAGGAGGGATTACTTGACACTGGGAGTGGATTTTGGTCTTTAAAGGGCTGAACTTTTCGTGCGCGCCTCGTTATTTTGTTTCTGAACCTTCATCAGAGCACAACTTTATTTTTTTGTTTTGTCTGGCTCTATCTGTCCCCTGACGAACCAATATGGGGAAATGTGTTGGAACTTATGTTTAATAACTCACGGGCTTTACAGCTGCTTAAACGCTATCCTCTATTATCTGCCTTGACACTGTTCTCTGAGCAGAGGCGTAGCTAGGGGTTCAGCACAGGGGGGCGAACATGTCCAAGTGGGCCCCCAACTTGGACATGTTCGTATACCGATACTATCAGTATACAGTGAGCGTATAGTGGTATATAGCAGCTCTACACAGGGCTCTGCAGACAATTGAATACAGTGCAGTAACATTTAGTGACTTACCGGTGACGTCTCTGACTAATCCTTCACATTCCCCATCTCTTTTATCCGGACGGCCATGACCACTTCTTCCAGTCTCTGTAAAGTTTGCAACACAGACATCTTTGGCTCCTCACTTTTCCAGGCACCCGACCCACATTATCCTCACCTACACAAAGCCCCCATCCTGCTGCCATCCCCAATTATAAAATATATAATATAACCCCCCCATAATAAATAATACCCCCAAGTGCATCTTTAAATTAATAACTTCCCTGTGCACCCCCTTTAAATAGTGCCCCTTATTAATAATGCCCCAGATGTTTCCTAATTGAAAAGGGAAAAAAAAAAAAAACAAGGGGAAAAAAAAATTATTGGGATTCCAATACCCGGAACCCCCAGGATCACCTGTTTGAATAACCGTGGTACCTGTGTAAGCGCCATGATACCTTCTCTGTTTACATAGTGTCATTCTTTTCATAACGGCCATGTAATGTAACTACAGCCTCGTCCTATACATGTCTATGTGACAAGGCTGGAATTACATCACACGGTCACTATAAACAGACAGCGTGTGATATAAACAGGCGCCATAGCCCCTTCTTACAACTGATCAGTGGGGAATCTCTTATCTCTTATTGATGTTTTATTCTGAGGATAGATCATCAATAAAAATGAGCTGGAAAACTCCTTAAGGCTTAGGCTGTGTTCACACGGAGTTTTTTGGCAGCGGATTTTGATGCGGAATCCACCTCAAAATCCGCCTGAAAAAACTCCTCCCATTCATTTCAATGGGAGTCAGTAGCGTTTTTTTTCCTCTAGTGGAAAAAAAAAAGCAACATGACCTATCTTGCCGCAGATTCCGCCCGCGGTGTCCGCGGCTCGAGCCGCGCTTCTGATTAGGCCCATTCATCCGGGCTTAATCAGGAGTGATTAGACGTGACGGAATGCTGATGCACGGCATCGGAATCCCGTCACGGCTGACCGCTGCGAAAACTCCAGGGGTGGAAAATTTTCCGCCGTGTGAACACAGCCTAAGGCCCCATGTAGCATCCCGCAGCAAAAAACAGCTGCGGGAAAAACCGCGGCGGCAACACATCGCGGTTTTTCCTGCAGCACTTTGCACAGAAAGTTCACAGAGGTTTCCTCTGCGGACTTTCTGCTTCAATTATATCTATAGGGAAACCGCTGGCATTTTTGTAGGTATAATCGACATGCTGCGACTGTTTTAGGAATCGCATCGTTTCCACTGTGCATATTTTACTGCAAATTCGGGATGGGATGGGGGCCCCATGTGGCGAAAACCCACAGAAAAAAAACGTGGCATTCTAGCAAATCCCATCCACACATAGCGGAAAAATATGTGCAGCAGACGCACTGCGATTTCCAAAACTGTTTTGGAAATTGCAGCATGTCAATTATACCTATGGAAACACCGGCGGTTTCCATATAGGTGTATTGAAGGGAAATCTCTGCAGACCTTCTGTGAAAAGCGCTGCGGGAAAAATCACAATGTTACCGCCATGGTTTTTCCTGCAGTGCTTTTTTTGCTGCAGCCCGCTACGTGAGGCCTTAGTCTTAATAAAGCCCAAGTGCCACCTTAATTAAATTAATTGACCCTCATATTATGCCCCTGATTCCCCCTGACAGAAATACTGCACGTCTAATGGCTCCTTATATCTATGACCACCCCTTATCGTCATAATGCCCCCTAATGAGTCCTCCCTTTATAGTTATATTTCCCCCTCCTAACCACCCCTTATACTATTAATATACCCACAAAAAAAAAGTCATACTCACCTGCGATGCTGATGAATGGAGCCGTCGCCGCCGCTTCCTCCCTGTCCACGCACAGGACGTCTGTGTCTGAGCGCGTGCGGCGCGTTGTTGTGACGTCATCGCGCCGCCCGTGCTGAAAAGCGGACTTCGGTCTGTGGTCTCGGCGTTTTGTAAACCGCAGGCCTGTATTGGCTTGCGGTTTACAAGACAGTTAAGCACCAGGAAGCATTGTAACTAGATCGGTGTCTGCAGACACCGATCTAGTTTGAAATAAAGGATGTATTAATGGCGGCCCCGGGGTGGGCCCCTAAAGACTCATTGGGCCCGGGGCAGCCGCTCCCTCTAGCTACACCTCTGTTTCTGAGCATAGTTGAATATCAGAATATCATTTTTATAAGAATGTATTTAGAGTATTCTGGGACTTATATTTATTAACTTGTGGGTTTTATAGCTTTTTGTATGTTACCCTGAATACCTCTAAGACTTTCTTGAAAATACTCAGGTACTCCCTTCTGAGCACAGCTGAATATCGTACTTATTAAAACGTGCTCAGAATATTCTAATCTCTCACTCCCTTTATATATTTCCAGAGACAAGAAAAGAGGGAAGAGAAAGGACAAATTTATAAACGTGATTTATTGGAAATATTTAGAGGGGTTGATAGTTTTTTGGGATTCTTGAGGTGTCGATCTCCTGAGACTTATACGGGATCTGCCAATACCAAAATTGGTATTGTTAGGGAAAAGTATATATATAGTCCTTTTATATTTGTTCGTACATAGCATTTTAGGCTATGATAGTGTTTTTGTGCTTATAAATTTAAAGTAGCGAGTATTTAAATAAATTTACCCGTTTATAAGACATACAATTAATAACATAGATTTTTAATTCCACTTTGGGGTGTTTGTTCAGTCACATTTTTATTTTATTCTTTAAATGATTAAAAGTTATGTTTTATTTATATAAATAAAAGACTTTCGAATCTCCTTCCCAGTCTCAAGTCTTTTGCAGCCTTCAACAGGTTTTCTTCCAGGATTGCCCTGTATTTAGCTCCATCCATCTTCCCATCAACTCTAACCAGCTTCCCTGTCCCTGCTGAAGAAAAGCATCCCCACAACATAATGCTGTCACCACCATGTTTCACAGTGGGGATGGTGTGTTCATGGTGATGAGCAGTGTTACTTTTCTGCCACACATAGCGCTTTGCATTTAGGCCAAAAAGTTCAACTTTGGTCTCATCTGACCAGAGCACCTTTTTCCACATGTTTGCTGTGTCCCCTATATGGCTTTTGGCAAACTGCAAATGGCACTTCTTATGTCTTTCTTTCATCAATGGTTTTCTTCTTGCCACTCTTCCATAAAGGCCAGATTTGTGGAGTACACAACTTATAGTTGTCCTGTGGACAGATTCTTCCACTTGAGCTGTGGGTTTCTGCAGCTCCTCCAGAGTGAGCATGCCCTCTTGGCTGCTTCTCTGACCAGTGCTCTCCTTGTTCGATCTGTCAGTTTAGGTGGACGGCCATATCTTGGTAGGTTTGCAGTTGTAGAATACTTTTTCAATTTTTGGATGATGGATTGAACAGTGCTCCTTGGGATGCTCTCCACAACTTTATCTCTGACCTGTCTGGTGAGTTCCTTGGTCTTCATGATGCTGTTTGTTCACTAGTGTTCTCTAACAAACCACTGAGGCCTTCACAGAATAGGTGTATTTATACTGAGACTAAATTAACAAAGCTGGACTCTATTATCTAATTAAGTGACTTCTGAAGGCAATTGATGGCACTGGATTTTATTTAGGGGTATCAGAGTACAGGGGGTGAATTTTATTTCATTAAAATTTTGAAAACCATGTATCCTTTTTGTTCTACTTCACAATTATGTACTAACATCTACAAGTATTATAAATTCATAGGTTTTTAGTGCATACATGTCTGTGCGCAACAGATACACATTTTTACTTAGCGATAATATTAAATTAAGAAGAATGAATGAAGCACATCTGCCAGCTGTCCAGTGACCTAGAATGAAATTTATCCCAGCTATGTGAATGATGACCTAAATGATGATAAATCTGTGGGGCTTCTGGCCCTACCCACAGCATGCCCTCATCATGTACCCATTTTAGAAAGTGTCAAGAACAGCATAAAAATCCCTTTAACGTGAACATTTTGTACAAATTACATTTAAAAAGTCGCAAACCAGAGGTATGCCACCTTTTATTCGAGTTTTCTGGCTTAAGGAGATGATAAATCTCCCCCTCTGTGTTTACTAAGATAAGATAAGATAATCCTTTAATAGTCCCACCATGGGGAAATTTAGTGTGTTACAGCAGCATAGACAATACAAATACAAAAAAGCTCCAATGTAGAGACATTACAGGTAAAAAAAAAAAGTAGTAGAAGGGATTACACAAGTTAAGATCTTTCAGTTCTCTGTATGGAATGATCTCCACTTAGGTCGGTGTTGGTTGTACAGCCTAACCGCAGCGGTGAGGAAAGATAGCGCGCCTTCTCACACTTAGGGTGAAGCAGTCGGTCACTGACAGTACTACCCAGTGCTGACACGGTCTCATTCATGGGATGGGAGTTATTCTCCCGCATGGAGCTCACAATGGACCTTCTATCACTCACCACCTGCACTGGGTCCAGGGGGCTTCCCAGGACAGAGCTGGCCTTTCTAATCAACTTGTTGAGTCTATTCCTATCCCTGGTTGATATGCTACTCCCCCAGCAGGCCACTTCGAAGAAGATGGCTGATGCCACTACAGAGTTGAAAAATGCCCTAAGAAGTGCCTCCTGGCCTCCTAAGCAGGTAGAGCCTGCTGTGGCCCTTTCTGTACAGTGCATCCAAGTGATCTGCCCAGTCCAGCTTATTATTGAGGAGCACACCCAGGTACTTATAAGTGTTGACTATCTCAAAGCCCATCCCCTGGATGTCCACTGGTTTTGGAGGGTATCTGCACTTGAAAAAGTCCACCACCATCTCCTTGGTCTTCCCAGCATTAATCCTAAGGTGGTTCTGCTGGCACCAATCCGCAAAATCCCACTTCAATTCTCTGTACTCCCTGTCATCTTCTTCTGTGATGAGGCCTACTATCGCAGAGTCATCAGAATACTTCTGTAAGTAGCAGCTAGATGAGTTGCACCTAAAATCAGCAGTGTACAGTGTGAAGAGGAAAGGGGCAAGAACTGTACCTTGAAGTGCCCCCGTATTACAGATCATGGTGCCTGAAACACAGTCCCGGGCTCTCACATACTGAGGTCAGTTTGTGAGGTAGTCTAGGATCCAAATGAAGAGGTGGTGGTCCACTCCAGCAAGGGTCAGCTTGTCTCTCAGTAACCCCAGCTGTATGGTGTTAAAAGCACTGGAGAAATCAAAGAACATTATTCTCACAGTGTTCCCTGGTTTCTCCAGGTGAGAAAGAGCTCTGTGTAGAAGGTGGATGATGGCATCATCCACCCCAATGCCCGACCGATAAGCAAACTGGAGAGGGTCCATAGCCGAGATCACTAGAGGAAGTAATGACACAGGAAGTAATGTCATTTGATTGAGGGGTGCCAACAGGAGGATATTAGATTGGGAGAGATTACAGGAAAATGTTACTGAACAATCGCACATTACATAACTGTTGATCAAACCCCCTGATTTTAGCAACATTGGTCAACCATTTAAAATACAGTATATGGTGGCCCCCCAATCTCTCCTGACAGCAGATGTTTTGGGCAATTCATTTGTTCTATGCGGTGATAAGCCAACATCAGAGGAGTCTGCAAGCAGCCTCCGCCTTTCTCACCATTCAGAATATATGAACGCTCATGCTGGGCATGCATGTGTATTGGGATTGGTTGAGATAACTGTCAATTGAATGAGTATTCAGCTGACAGCCATGTTATGTGTATAGCCAGCATTAGAATCCATCATGTCAACAGATTTCCCAGGCATATAAGTTGAATAAGTCTAACTGCTTTTTATTTTTTTAAATTAATTACATTGTAGCTCGGGTAACTCTATAGGCTTAGCCACAGCCCATTGAAAGAGCACAGATATCATATCAAAATTTTACAACATTGAGACAAATGATACACTTATCTCTGCTGTTCTGCTATATCTGTATACAATATACATATGCAGTATCATACCAGAAGGTTGAACAAGGATGGTTAGTGTCTGAGGCTCAGGACATTTTTCCGGCATGGCTTTAAAAGCATTGCATAACGCGTTTTCCTTATGGGTACATCTGCTTTCCTGTGCATCATTGGCTTTAAAAAGTAAAGATAAAAGTTTTAGCGTTGAGGGCTGGGTAGCTTAATCTTGCACATTATATATTTATGTACAGATATAGCAGAGTTAACCTGAACTTCTGCAATTGGTTAAACTGTTGCAGCGTGATATCTTATTACAGAAGACAACAAAAACCATTGAAAAGTCATTGAAAAAACAAATTTTTAAATTTTTGTTGTTGTGTTCTGTGACAAGATATCATGCTGCAGTAGTTTAACCAAATGCACAGGTTCAGTTAAACTTTGCTACATCTACAGGTGCATCTCAATAAATTTGAATATCTTTGAAACGTTTATTTCTTTTCAGTAATTGAATTAAAAAGTGACTTCTTATATTTTCTAGATTCTTTACACACAGAGTGTTCTATTTCAAGTGTTTTATTTATGTAAATGTTGATTTGGATTACAGGTAATGAAAACCCAAATCTAAGAAAATTAGAATATTGTAAAAAAGTTCAGTATTGTAAATTCAGTGTGTCACCTGTCAAGGTTTCCTAAGCCTTTAAATGGTTCCTCAGTCTGGTTCAGTAGGACACACAATCATGGAAGACGCTGATTATGAATTGAATTACTGAAATTAATGAACATTTAAAGATATTCTAATTTAGTGACATGTACCTGTATATTCAACCTGGAAATTGTCTATTTTAATCATTCATCATATAGAAACAGAGCAACACATTATATGACTGCACCTAATGTGGAAAACCTTGCTTACAAGGCTTGTAACCTTATACCTTACATAAAGTTATTGATCATCAACCACATTAATATTTGCTCAAATATTTTAAGTATTTGCTTATAATGTTAAAATATTGCTCAGGACAATCATACATTTATACACTACATGATTTGCAATTTAGCTTACAGCAGACCTGTCAGTTTGAGGCTGCTGTCACAAGTCTTTTTAGCCACTTTTCCACTGCATGATACTGCTTTAAGTACTAAGTAGTTTGTTTTCCAATACAGAACGTTTTTCCTCATGCAGTTGGTTGTTATAGTGGTATCACTTGGACCTGCTGCTAAGTCATCATGGGCACAACATACACAGGAGCAATGGAAAATCTTGAAGCTGATGACGCAGATAGTGATGACCAATCATAGCTGATCACTGTTTGGACAAGTGATCTTCTAGTATCATTTTGGTTTGCTTGGTATTTATTCTAAAGTAGGTATTAATAAAGTACCCAATACATGGTACTTATTGAAGCTTATTCACAGTGGAACAATGATAAAAAGCAGGCAAGGGCAAGTTGATTCAAGCTCGTACCATTAGGCCCTTTAGGGTACATTCACATGGAGGAATTTGATGTGGATTTGGGGGTGGATTACGCAGCAGAGTCTGCCCAGAATTGGCCTCCCATTGTTTTCAATGGGAGGCAGAGATCACAGCAGGACGTTGAAAAAATAAGCATCTTGCTCGATCTTGCCGGATTCCGTAGCTCAAGACTCCCTGCTGATTAGGCCCATTCATCTGGGCCTAATCAGCAACTGAAAGCTGCAATGGCCAAAAATGGCGGCGAAAAATGAAGAGGAATTCTGTGCAAATTTACCCTTATTGTTACTTATTGATGCAGGTTTTTGAGCCAACCTCAGTAACGGATTATAAAGTAATGGGAAATAGAAAAGACTTACAGTATTATCTCTACCCTTCGTTCCAACCTCTATTCATGTCACTGCAGCATATACAGTACTTCAGCTATGTAAATTTAACCCCTTCCCAGATTAGGAATTTTTCGATTCCCCCCCCCCCCTTCCAAACCCCATATGAGGTCTTAATGTTTGTGGGACAAACTTTTCTTCTACCATTTATTATTCTACACAATGTACTAGGAAGCTGGAAACAAATTCAAAATGGGGTGGATCTGAAGAAAAAGTGCATTTGTGTGACTTTCTTATAGGCTTCGTTTTTACGGCGTTCACTCTTTGTTAAATATTATTAGATTACAATATTCATGACCTGTAAGGGTTAATTTTAGTTCCTGATAACACTCTTCTATCTTATGGTATATGGGTGTGGTTATGGTACATTTATTTCTCATGAATATAAATGATTGACAGACACACATGGCTGGGTCTGACTGTCTTTCTCTGACACCTGGAGAGATGATTGAATTGTCCCACAGCAGCAAATACACAGATGAACAAGTATGAACCAAGATGGAGCTGCAAGAGATCCAGATTAAAGAAACCTAACCATGAGATTCTCCCATGATGTAACCTAAAAAGACATTGCCTGATATTTCTGTTATTCCGGAAGTTTTTCCTGTATCTATTTTTCCATGAAGACTTAAATAAATTTGAATGTTTTTATAAGAAGCCAAGTCCTCCAATAATGTCACCTTATGGGTCAACACGTGAGTAAGAATTCACTCAAGTATAAAGTATTTTACACTCTGCAGCCAAAATGACATGTAACCTGTATTCTATGTCTCGGTACAATTCCGGGGATACCAAATTTATATGGTTTTATTTACATTTTAACCCCTTAACAAAAATCTAAAACTGCAAAAAAATGTTTTTTTCTAAAAGTCGCCATATTCTGACACTCATAACTTTTTTATAATTCCGTGTATGGGGATGCATAGGGCGTCTTTTTTTGCGCGGCCAGATGTACTTTTTAGTTATACCATTTTGGGGAATTTCTATTGCTTTGATCAGTTTTTATTCAAATTTTTATCAGAGGCGAAACTGTGAAAAAACGATTATAGAGTTGTAGACTGGGCTTTTTCGGACACAGGGATACCTAATGTGTATGTGTTTCACAGTATTTAATTAATTTTATATGTGTTCTAGGGAAAGAGGGGTGATTTGAATTTTTTATATTTTTTATTTTTTTATTTTTTACTTTTTTTTTTTTGCATTTATTAGACCCCCAGGGGGTCTGATCACTAATGCAATGCATTGCAAAGTACCGGTGCTTCTATTGCAGGCTGCATAAGCCTGCAATAGAAACTAATGAGAGACAGGCCTGGGAGCCTTCACAAGGCTCCCGGCTGTCATAGTAACGGGACGCCGATCCTGGAGCTTGCTCTGGATGCTGACAATCCCCGGCAAAATGGCGCCTCGGTCAGGCGGCTATGGCAGCCACTCAGCTCCCGAGTAGCCGCCATATTTAAATACCCGATATCCACTGTACTATTATGGCCGATGTCGGGAAAGTGTTAAGTATTCTACTTTAACAGCAAATAGTGCAGTGCAACACTTGTCTATAAGCACCACATGTCTTTCTTTTGTTGGACCTTTTTTTGTAAGGTAAAGGACAAATAAATTCAATTTGTTTAGATACTTGTGACCCAATAGTTCACAATTCCAACTCTGCACATCAGGTAATTTACTATTCCCACCATGCCAGAACACTGGCATAGATGGCAATAGTTGCGACGCATCTTTGGCAGCAGCCCTTTTTTGAGCCAAAGTTATGCCACTTCCCTCTTTCTGTGCCTCACTCGTCCCTTTTTGCAAAGGTTGGCTGAGAAGGCCAGAGACCAAGATGGGCCAGGGAAGAAACGCCTTGGTCTGACAAATTTACTATAACTCATGTCAGAAAGTTGGCATGAGTTATATCTGAAGTCTATGCCAGTTTCTGACTGGATTAGATTTAAATTCTGGCAAAATCAGGTGCAGTTAGCTCCATCAGAGGAATGGATTATGACTGTTGTACTTAATGTCAGAATTAATAATTACCTTCTATTTTTTTTTTTTTTATATAGGAAACAACATGTTTGAAATTACAGTAAATGTTACATTTAGAAAGAGCATAAGATGCTATCCAGTCTCAGTGAAAGGATTCATCCAGTAGATGGAGTGTGAGTATTCTGTGTGCAAGTATTCAGGGAAAGCTCTCCACAATGCTGGTAATAATTCAGCTGGAAAATGTAGTAGCATTATAGCCAAGACTATTTATTTTTACCGAAACTTGAGTTATCCTAAATGTAATTTGAAGCTCGGGAAATAGATGTTGGTCAGATCAATATTAAGATGGAAAGTTAGGCTCATGGTAGAAAAACTGATACTTTAATCTTGAACAATCTGGAGAGATATTGATTGAACACTTTAAGGCTAAGACCCCACGCAGATAATTGCTGAAGAAAAACGCTGTGGAAAAGACTGCGGAGGAAACACATCAGGTTTTTTCTGCAGCGTTTTTCACAGAAAGTCCACAGAGGAAAGCCTTCTTCCACTATTATACCTATACAGAAAATGAAAATGTCAGTGTTTCCATAGGTATAAATGACATGCTGCGATTTAAAAAAATGCAAGCATTTTTGAATTCGCAGCATTTCCACTGCAGATTTTATTTTGCAATGTGTGGATGGGATTAGCTAGAATCCCATCCACTTTGCAGGTAATGCAAAATACTGCGTGTTCACATAGTGGGGCCCTGGCCTCACAGTACATACAAAAATGACTAGTATGACATTGTCCCTTTTATGATTTAATTTTGCAATGTAAAGGAATTAATTTCATTAGGGTATGTTATAAGGGTATGCTTAGTTAGTAGTGTTGGTTGCCTCATATAGGATATGTAGGAAATTACTCCCAGGAAGATACTTTTTTTTTTTAATTTATGTTGTAGAACTGATGCTTTGCACTTATTGATATTTGATAGTTTTGCATGGTAGTGCTTGTGTCTTAAAGTCTTAGAAAGGGTTAAGGTTTGACTTAGAGTGAGTCCTATTTGTCACTGTACTATACTGTATTTGTTATTGGAATATTCTTTGGCTTTGTAACCCTGTACTGATGTCACTGGGAACATTTGGCACAAAAGTTTTGCGCTACAGTCTTCTTCTGAATGGGATAAAGTCTTTATAAAAGGGACCTGGTTTGCTACAGATAAATGTACCTTTAAAGGGAGTCTGTCACCAGAACCCAGCATCTCAACCCAGCCCAGCAGATAGATAAGTTAGGGTCACCTGAATCAAGTAGTGTTTTCTAATTGTGAATTGGTACCTCTATTGCTGAGAAATCACTGTTTTTAACAATATGCTCATTAGATTTTTTTTTTTAAACTCGTTTTATTGAAAAGTGTGTACCAGGCCATCGTATCCCACGTTCAGTGATGTTGGCTGGTAAGGCTGAGGGGGGTTTAGCGGTGCCACACATTCTGTACTATTACTGGGCTGCCCATCTTCGGGTCCTCCCGTTTTGGGCAGCGTCCCGGGCATACACCAGGTGGGTTGAAATAGAGAAGCTTTGGTTGGCCCCAGTGCATCCGAATGCCTTCCTGTGGTCGCGCTACCCCCCCTCGCCTGCTACTCCCCTATTGGGACCCATTAAGTTTACGAGGGCAATCTGGAATACATGCTCTAAGCAATTTGCCCTAGCTTCTCGCTCCTCATCCATGATCTCGTTTCTCTATAATCCGCTCCTCCCGGAGGGACTTTCTTCTGCTATGGTGCACCCTTGGAGCAGGCTAGGTCTGTTCCATATCGCGGATCTGGTCGACCCCTCGACCCTGGAGCTCAGACCCTTTGACTATTTTACCTCGACCCTACACTTGCCAGCTACGGAGTGGTTTCATTATCAACAAATAACACACTTTGCTCGGGCTCAACTTGGGTCCGGGCAGGTCTCACTACCCACAACTTTTGAAAGGCTGTGCCGTGCTGGCACTTCTACAAAGGGACTTATATCTAATATATATAGAATTTTGTCCTCCCCTGAGGGGCGACCTCCCCCAGCACACAGATACATGACTAGGTGGGAGGAGGCTCTGCATAGGCGGGTCTCACCTGGACAGTGGCAGACCATATGGTCCCGAGCTGCCAAATCTTCATCCTGCATTGCGTTCCGTGAGGCCCAATATAAAATACTCATGCACTGGTATCACACACCTGCACTGCTTCATACCCTTAATCCTAATATTCCCTCCTCGTGTTGGCGTTGTCAGACTTCGCTGAGTACGGTGTGTCACATTTTTTGGGATTGCCCCATTATTTGTACTTTTTGGACGGAGGTGCAACTCCTCACTGAGGCCCTCTTTACACAGGGGGTCCCCCTGGACCCCATGACCTACTTGCTTAATCTACCTCCCGGACATTTGGGCAGGGGGGCGTCTAGGCTGTTTTTATACCTATGTACTGCAGCGAAGACTCTGATTGCCCGCCACTGGAGGGAGACGCTCCCTCCCACGGGGACTGAACCGTGTGCCCGTATGAAGGACATCCTCAGTCTTGAATTTCTGACAGCTACTCTAAACCACACTGTGGAGGCCTTTAATTCCATATGGTCGTACTGGGACTCCTATTCTATTTTACATGGCCTTTGACTCCAACCAAACTGCCCCCCTCCCCTCCTCCCGTTCTTCATGTCCTTCCCTTTTTTTTTTTTTTTCTTTCCCCCCCTTGTCTGGTGTCTGATAATGTTCTATTTACTGTTGATTTTTAAAATTTATATATGCAGAGGATTTTGTTTTTGTATAGCTCCATTTGTTGTGGTTTTTCATCTTAAATGTATACCTTATTGTAAAATATTTTAATAAAAATTACAGTTTAAAAAAAAGAAAAGTGTGTACCAGACATAATAATAATGCACAAACATTGTATAAAAAAAGCAAACAGGTACATAAACAAAAGCATACCCAAAGGGGAAAAGGAAAAAATGCCACACTACCACCCCCCTCAGTCCATAGTGGGCTTACAATGTAGCCCGCATACCTCAAACTGTCCAGCAGAGCCTGAAAATCGGATACATATATAAAAAATAAGCAATACAGCATATTATAGGTATCAATAGGCAAGACACATGAATAGTGGAATAGGATAACACAGAGGAACACAACAAATCAAATTAGAGGAATCGTGGATACTCCAGGCGACTCCCTACCCCTCAGGTATAAATGAATGTAGAGCCGTCTGCAAAGATGGGGCAGCATACTGAGTTACAGGAGAACTGCACCATGACCCCCACACTTTATGGAATACAATCTGGTTAAGGGAAGAATAGAGTTAATGAGTTTTCTCCACATTGACACTGATGGAGGTCACGGTGCCATCCAGCGCAGTGCAATAGCCTTCCTGGCGTAGAACAAGGACTCCCTCAGGAAGATTCTTACAGGCATAGACAACACCTTCGCCAAGAGATCCACGACCCCTTTCCAGAAGTCTAGTATAACAGGACAAGCCCAAATCATGTGCCAAAAGTCTGACTGTGCTCATTAGCTTTTTGGAGCAATGAGGGCATTGCTGCTCACTAATATAACATTAAGGTATCATACCAATATCCGTATTTAATTAGTTATGTTATAGTGACAGATTCTCTTGAAATCTAGAGAAAATATTCCATCTTTAATTAGGAGATGACACTACTTCATTAAAGCCTTTATGTAGGCCCTGATGTGCAATCTATAGTTAAAAGTAAAGAAAATGCAGAATTACCTTGAGATAAAATGTTCTGTTCGTATTTGTGTTCACTGTGGCCTAATGAGGTTCTAAGAGCAATAAAACTGGAAAGCAGATCCCCATCTTCTTTTGCTTGGGAATCATGGCCACTTAGACCTCCATCCAGACTCCTATATGGGTTGCAGGATTGTTCTTCACTAATGCTAGCTTGGCTCTCTGATAATATTTCTTTGGTTGTTGTTAGATACTGCTTAAGCTTTTCATCTCTGAGTAAAAGTTGAAATACTTTTGGTTGATCTGTTTTTTCTCCATGTGTAACTAGTTTTATATCATCTTTATTTATATCTGCCTGGTTAAAGGTATCCATAAAGACCGCTTTGTTCTGCGATGGTGAGCAGTTTATCACAGATAAAGCACAATCGTTGTAGGGGGAGTATTTGTTGCATTTGTAAACACAAGTCTTCTGATTTATTGGAAAAAACTCTTCTGAAAAAGTTAGAGGATAATAAAAGTTTAGTTAGCTAAGCTAAATGTTAAATATCAGATTTGTTTGATATACTGTATGCCTTCTATGTATACATGAAAGCAATGAGGTGAATTTATCAATGTTTGTGTGACAAAAAAACAAGCTAGAATTTTCCTAGCAAAAATGGCAACTCTTTCAATGTTGTAGTAGGACCAAAGTAGGTCTAGAAAACAACAAACCCATTTGGAGATTACTTTGGAGACAGTCATTTGCTACTAGGGATTATGGGTATGGGTTTATTCACAAATGGTCTTTTATAATGACATGTGGGGAAGCTTTATTAAGACTGGTGTTTTCTATGCAAGTCATGACCTCCCCTGCACTGGAGTAAGATGTGCCTAATTTATTAAGAGACTAATGCATTTTGTGCCTTAGGTGCATCTATTGCCCTCTATGCTGCTATCTAGACCTTATCATAGATAAAAGGTCCAAATTATATGTAAGGCCCCACGTAGCGGGCCGCATCGTGGTTTTTCCCACATAGCTTTTCACAGAAAGGGATACTAGGTCTCCTTAAGGACACTGGCTTTTCAGGCCACCTTGTGGTGTGCAGCATCTTATAGACCATACATGCTAAGGATTCTGGGGAAAGAATATGCAAATATATTAATGCAAAAGGGAAAATTTTCTTTAGCAACACTTTTGGAAGGTAGCTCCCTATAGATCAATGCCTTGTTTTCCGGAAACCTAGTGACATGATCTGAGATTAAAGCCAAGCTAGAAGAAATATAATACCCCTTAAGATCTACAGCTATGACCTTTCAGTTAGCTATTAGCTGCACCCTGCTCTACACTGATGAGGGGCAATAACCCGAAACTGCTATCTGCAGATTGGCCTCTCTTCCTTTTAGATAGAGGTATACTAGCTTGGCTTTAATACCAGATTGTAACGTCTCTGCCTGTTCAGGTCTCTGCGCCACCCTCTGCCCGCATGCTGCGGCGCAGGAGGTGTGTTCAGTTTGATTCCTTGCTTAAAGATGACCTTTCACGTCCTCATGTATATGCTGTTTCACATACCACTAGAAAGTAGACAGTGCGCTGAATTCAGCGCGCTGTCTGCTTTCCCGTTACAGTGGGGAAAAAAAGTATTTAGTCAGCCACCAATTGTGCAAGTTCTCCCACTTAAAAAGATGAGGCCGGCCTGTAATTGTCATCATAGGTAGACCTCAACTATGAGAGACAAAATGAGAAAACAAATCCAGAAAATCACATTGTCTGATTTTTTAAGAATTTATTTGCAAATTATAGTGGAAAATAAGTATTTGGTCACCTACAAACAAGTAAGATTTCTGGCTCTCATAGACCTGCAACTTCTTCTTTAAGAGGCTCCTCTGTCCTCCACTCATTATCTGCAGTAATGGCTCCTGTTTGACATTGTTATCAGTATAAAAGACACCTGTCCACAACCTCAAACAGTCACACTCCAAACTCCACTATAGTGAAGACCAAAGAGCTGTGGAAGGACACCAGAAACAAAATTGTAGACCTGCACCAGGCTGGGAAGACTGAATCTGCAATAGGCAAGCAGCTTGGTGTGAAGAAATCAACTGTGGGAGCAATCATTAGAAAATGGAAGACATACAAGACCACTGATAATCTCCCTCCATCAGGGGCTCCACGCAAGATCTCATCCCGTGGGGTCAAAATGATCACAAGAATGGTGAGCAAAAATCCCAGAACCACACAGGGGACTTGGTGAATGATCTGCAGAAAGCTGGGACTGACGTAACAAAAGCTACTGTCAGTAACACACTACACCGCCAGGGACTCAGATCCTGCAGTGCCAGATGTGTCCCCTGCTTAAGCCAGTACATATCTGGGGCCGTCTGAAGTTTTCTAGAGAGCATTTGGAGATCTGCATGGAGGAATCGGCTAACATACCAGCAACAGTGTGTGCCAACCTTGTGAAGACTTACAGAAAACGTTTCCCCTCTGTCATTGCCAACAAAGGATATATAACAAAGTATTGAGATGAACTTTTGTTTTTGACCAAATACTGATTTTCAACCATAATTTGCAAATAAATTCTTTAAAAAATCAGACAATGTGATTTTCTGGATTTGTTTTCTCATTTTGTCTCTCATAGTTGAGGTCTACCTATGATGACAATTACAGGCCGGCCTCATCTTTTTAGGTGGGAGAACTTGCACAATTGGTGGCTGACTAAATACTTTTTTTTCCCCACTGTATGTGCCCCGGGGCTGTACAGTCAGAGGGGGCATTTCTTACAGCCCAGTGATGAAGCTGAGCTATGAGGAACGCTCTCTAAGTACAGTGCTATGGACGAGTGCTGTCAGGGAGGGTGTTCCTCACAACCAAGCTAGACTTTCAAAAACGCCCTTCTGACGATGGGGCAGAGAACTACCGGGACTGATAGCTCCAGCCCCGGGGCACATAACAGGAAAGCAGACAGCGCGCTGAATTCACCGCACTGTCTGCTTTCTAGCGGTATGTAAAACAGCATATACATGAGGATGTGAAAGGTCCTGTTTAAGATTCTTGTTGCTCAGTCTGAATACTGTCCTTGACTATGTAATTGAATTTCAGCCACACCCTTCTCCTGCACCTTGTTTCTTTCGGCTCCTCAATAGTTAATCTTAGCCTTGCCTGTGTGATTGACAGCCTGTCTACCAATCAAGTCTGGGGCAGCTCCTGGACTTGCTATAAACAGGTCATCAGCCCTCACATGGTTGCTGGCTATTGAGATTCTGTTTTGTGACTTTGTCCCTGCTAGCTCCTTTTCTGCTATTACCTGTTTTCTTATTCCTGACCTCTGGCTTTGATTTTGACTATTCTCTTGGATTGTGATTCTATACTGCATTGCTCGACTGTTACCGACCCCTTGGCTTGCTGACCTCCCTTTTGTTGTTGTTTGTCCTGTCTGCATTCTTTGTTGTCACTTATTCAGAGTAGGGACCAGCTCAAAGTTGTCGGCTGTCACCTAGGACAGTTAGGAAAGAAGCAGGGCCAGTGGGGGGGGTTCAGCTTTAGGGTTCACTTTCTTGTTGTGCCCCCTCCCCCCAGGGTTCTGCAGCAGCACTGGGGAATTGTTCAACTGGCATTTCCCTTACACAGATATTGCCACTATATTTCAGGAAAACCAAACATTGATCTATAGGAAGCTACCTTTCAAAAGGTGGCACTAGAGCAAGCTTTTCTTTATTCACCATTTGCATACTCTGTGACCACAATGTGACATTTGCAGCGTTTCATATGATGACTCTCAAGTGGTTCAGGACAGCAGAGTATCATTGGAATGGCCTATTTAGGCAACTAAAGCTTTGAGGGCAGGTCAAGCTCTATATATCTGACCAAAGGTTATACTTTCACTGTGTTTGCTACTGATGTTGACAAACGTCATCAAATATTATATATTTTTCTAAAAGGGTCTCAAATCTACAATATGACCTTGCTTGCTAGCATCTCAGTAGAATACAAAGCTATCATAGTCACATGTCAGATTAATAAAAAAATATGTTTTAATTGTGCATTAGTTTTTATTTCCCATTGTAATTTTACCTTTAGGAAACAGTGGTTTAACAGTAGAACAACTCCCCGGGTTTTCTAAAATGTGTTTGTCTGCATCTGTAATATGAAAGCTAAAACACAAGAAATCATCAGTAAAAGCTAAACTTGCAGAGAAATTGGAATATGTTTGTTTTGTTGCAGTGATAACAGCAAAAAGTGCAGCCATATTGGTTGTCACATTTTGATTAGCTTTTCAGTAACTCATGTTGAAGCTGGTTATCGGTTTTTAACCCCTTAACGCTCTGCACCATACTATTATAGCACAATGAGCTGTGCCTGCGGCATTGTTTCTGGCTCTCAGCTGTGTTACACAGCCAAGGGCCGGGACCAACCACTGGCAGATTAACCCTCTGTGATCACAGCATGTGATAGTGATCACAACATCCAGGGGGTCCAAGGGCAAGATCACCCCCCCCCCATTGCCCCTCAGACCCCCCGCGATATGATCATGGATTCTGAGGGGTTGCAATGGCAACCAGGAGTCCGGGCCATGGTTGCCATGGCACACACACACACATATAGTAAAAACACAAAAATATATAAATAATATAAAGTTAAAAAAAACCCACAATGCGCAAATTTATGTACATTGGTCACTTTGCTTTCCCAAAGAAATAACAATTAAAACTGATCAGAAAGACCAAACATTGGTACCAATAAAAAGTACAACTTGCCCCACAAATAAAGAGTCCTGACATATCTCCACTAACAGTACAGTAAAAAAGTTATAGACGTCAGAATACAGTGACCCCAGGAAAATTGTTCATTTTCAAAAAGTGATGTTTTATTTGTAAAAGAGGTGAAACCTAATAAAAACCAATATTAATATGGTATCGCCGTAATCATAATGACCCGCTGGACAACGCTGCCATGTCATTTTTAAAGCAGAGTGAATGCCGTAAAAACAAAATGCAAAAAATTATGACATGATTGTGTGTTATGTAACATGGACCTCCAAAAAACATAAATAAAAACTAATCAAAACATTATATGTACCCCAAAATGGTGGCAAATGAAAGTACAACTAGTCACACAAAGAATAAGCCCTCACATAGCTTATGAAGTTATGAATTTTGGGAGATGGGGAGGGAAAATATGAAAAAAGTTGCCAAGCATTAACGTACAAATTGCCTTGCGTCATTAAGGGGTTAAGTAGTTAATTCGCAATGACAACCAATATGGCTGGCCTTCCTGTTGTCACTTTTGAAAACTGCCATAACAAAATATAAAAAGCATTACGTTTGTTTAAAGAAGCAAAGCTTTTTTTATATAGTAGGATCAACATTGCAAAATGCTAATAATGCATAATAAATTGATTACAATTTTTCACAGCTGCAGAATTATGGTCTGTCCAACATATTGGGTGTTTCTTCCACTTGAATCTGCACAGAGGAAGCACTGTACTGAGCATAGTAATGTAGCCTACTGCATTTGCCAAGATGCATCTACTCTGTGCAAGCAGCATAGTGGTGACTGGCTATACAACAAAGTATTGTCTGTGAGGGCAAGGAGATCAATGGCATATCCGAGAGTGAGTAGCAGAGTAGAGGAGGAGGCAAGGTCTGGGGAGGTTGTGCAACTATATAGATGTTTTAGTTTAGAGGAAGTCAAGCTCCGCCTGGGAAACTGACCTCTGGTCTCTGCATGAGGCATGTAAAAAAAAAGGGGATGAAACACACAACTGATAGGCTAATGTTGAGTACTAGAGAACAAACAAATATATAAAAAAAAACAACAAAAAAAAACCGGACTACTGACATGCCCACATTTTTATTTTGAAAGTAGTTTAGCAGTAAATACCCGTGTTTCTCTGAAAATAAGACAGGGTCTTATATTATTTTTTCTCTGAAAAAAGGGCTAGGGCTTATTTTTGGGGTAAGTCTTATTTTTCAGATACCAGAGCAAAACAGAATCTTCTTTGATTCGCTCCAGACGAATCTTGTAAAATGGTTAGGGTTAGTAACCCTAAGTGTAAGTGGATCTTAAACAAACTTTCTGGCACTCTCTCTCTCTAAACATATTGTGTGGCAGTGGCCCCGTGCCCTCACTAGCTCTTCCTTCTTTTCACTAAGGGGAAGGTGCTGTAGTGGATTGCCTGCGTCTGTGAAAGCGAGCAGGGGTGGCATCTGACATCTGGTCATGTAGGTAGCCAAGCCCGGCGTATAGTAGTGGCCAGGAGGCGGCACTCGGAAGGCGGACTTGGGAGGCAGGAGGTGGGACTCTGGAGTGGAACCAGGTGAGCTGATTTTGCCCTGCCATGGCAGGAGGTAGCGAGGCACTTATTCAGGAATGTTGGAAGCTATGGTATACCTATTCTCCGTTTCTGTGACAGCTAACTATAACTAGGGCTTATTTTTGGAGTACGGCTTATATTTCAAGCCTCCTCCAAAAACCCTGCAAAATCAGGCTAGGGCTTATTTTTGGGGTAGGGCTTATTTTTGGAGAAACAGGGTACTATGTCCTTAGAAAAAAATATATTTTCATATTTTATTTTTTCCAAGTACTATACCTATACCATTAAGAAGTCTTTGTAACTCACATAGTAGGCGCAGGTGATAATTCTTCTGTTGCAAGAGTCAAATAGTTCTTGTTTATAGTATCTTTAGGCTTCGGATATGGTGGAGTTATGAGAACCTCTATCTCATAGTCATTGGATGACTGCAAACAGACTTGGAAAAAAATATATATTAAAGATCTCATGACCTGACAAACAGTTGCAAATATACCTGTTATAGGCTGAGGCCCCACATTGCGGAAATGCAGCTTTTTTGTTGCAGATTTTGCTGTGTTTTTTTGAGCTAAAGGCAAGAATGACTACAAAAGGAATTGGAAATACTGTATATAGGAAGTTTTTACACTTCTCACGTCTGCTCAATCCACTCCTACATTTGGCTCAAAAAAGCAGCGTTTTCGCAATGTGGGGCCTTAGCCCTAAATAATTTTCTAAACATTGTAATTGCAGTTAAAATCTATAACTTAGTCGAACTATACACTTAGACAAAGCAAAATCCTAGTCTACATTCTGTCACAGAATTTAGCACTTACATAAAGTGTATGTCTGCACATTAAACATAATGTAATCCCTTACTATATTTTGCTTTAAATAACTTTTGAGAAAAATAAAAAGACTCAATATGTAACGGAGCTCCAAAGTTAACACTTTCATCTTACAGTCAGTGCTATGGTAGAAAACTGAAATAGCTATGTTTCTGGATACTAACAAAGCACTGTAGCCAATACAACTCTTTTGGTCATACCGTATCTACTGTTAGTTATTCCTTTATTATTCTCCAATAATAATCTTGATCTGTAGTTGTCTGTAAAATGTTCCATTTGATTTTTTTTTTTGCAAAATGTTCAATTTCTTAGTAAAAGTGTAAATTATTTATCTTATTTAAATTTTGTTTCCTCTTTACTGACCATACAGGGTTATACAGTGCTCAGCTCATCTGTACATGGTTTCCAGTTTACAATCTAATTTTTAGGCATGACATTAATGTCTACACCTGTTAGTGTCAGCTGTACAAGTATACGGTGGAAGTCCATAGGTGTGTTCCTTAATAAATGGCTGTATGTAACATCTCTGCCTGTTTGGGTCTCAGCGCCACCCTCCGCTCGCACGCTGCGGTGCAGGAGGCGTGTTCAGTTTGATTCCTTGGTTAAGATTCTTGTTGCTCAGTCTCAACACTGTCCTAGACTATGTAATTGAATTTCAACCACACCCGTTTCCAGCACCTTTGTTTCTCTCTGCTCCTCTGGTTATTGATTCTGTCTTGTGACTTGCCCCTGCTAGCTCCTTTTCTGCTATTTCCTGTATTCCTATTCCTGTCCTCTGGTTTTGTCTTTGACTATTCTCTTGGATTGTGATTTTGTACTGCATTGCTAGACTGTTACCAACCCCTTGGCTAGCTGACCTCCCTTTGTTGTTGTTTTTCCTGTCTGCATTCTGTGTTGTCACCTATATTAGGAAGGGACTGTCGACCAGTTGCTGGCTGTCGCCTAGGACAGATCAGGCAAGTTAGCCAGGGACAGTGTGGGGGGGGGGTCAGCTTTATGGCTCACTGTCTTATTGTGCCCCTCCCTCCAGGGTTCTGCAGCAGTACTGGGAAATTGCTCAACTGGCAATTCCCTTACACTGTAGTAATGATTTTAACATACTGTATGATCACATGACAAACAAGGTAAAAGCCAGCAAAACTGTAGTCTACCCTGTACAAAACTGCACAAAGCAGTGACATGCAAAGAACATACAATATGTAGCTAATTTCTCAAAAAGGTCCTTTGCTATAGACATCTAAGACAATAAGTATACGGTACTGCTTGAAATCACTATTCTCTTTTGTATAAGACTACTTAAACATACACTGAATTGCCACTTTATTAGAGACACCTGCCCTTTCACAATATGACCTTCCAGTATGGAGAGTAGACATAAAATCAATTGAGCTCAAATCAATTCTTCGTGGTTCAGTTTCAGGGTGAATCCACACTCAAAAGGGAAGTTGGAGTGATCACAACTTCATGGGAGGTCTGGTCATTGGTTCTAGAGTCGCCAGGCACAGTATTTCAAAAACTGCCAACATGGGGGGAGTTTTCTCGTGAATTGGTTTCAAGAGTATACCAAGAATGGGGGCCCACAGTTGACCATCAACACACTAAGGCTGAATACATTTCCTTGATCTCCTTACTAATTCCTGTTGATGATTGACAGCCTGTAAATTTATGACCCCTGACCTCTAGTGAGCTGGAGTGAGAAGATACACAGTCTTCCATTGTCAAAAAGGAGAAAACTAGCCCTTTCATGGCAAAAATATAAGTTGTTCAGCAGTATATAGTCTAAGAGAGAATCCATGGGGGATGCTTAGGCACAAAAGGGGCATGATTGCTATGTGGGGGGCACCAACAGTGAATGGGAGTGATGGGAAGCTTGTGTGCACAGACATTTTGTGAACAATTCTTCATGGTGGCCTGGGCCTGGATGGAGAAGGAAAGGGAAATGTATGGATGAGATGTGACTGATGGTTGTGAGGATAAATCCCACAGAGGGTCCCAAGCTGAGCTTCTGTGCCAGGATCCATGAGCCTTTAATTACACCTCTGATTAATAGAAGTCACAGAACACCAAATCCCATCACTTTTCTAATTCCGCCTTTGATGTTGCATTCTGACTGCCATATTGGGTATGCCAAAAAGGTGTTTTTGGGAATAATACTTTAAGTACAAGCATTTTAAAATGTAGCCTGGCACTGTGGTTAGTCTTATAAATATTCTGTATATAACACTATTTCTTATGTAATGTACCAGCCTTTTCTACTTCTTCTTCTTCTTTACATGGATTTAATTTCTTTTGAATTGTATTTTGCTCAATGAAATCAGGATAGATTTTGGTACTCAAGCCTGAAAATAAATACAAGCAATATCAGAACAAGGACAGGACATTTAAAATGAAGTGGGGATTAAAACAGTTATTTTATTTTTATTTCATTTGATATACAGTATGTACAGCTGTTTAAAGTATTTACTCCCATCAAACCCTGATTGTTATTCTCCTTGAAAATGCATCAGACAACACAATAGCGAAGCAGAAATCACTTTCCATCAAACTGAAGACTCAAGGCAATCCTGAATAGTAACACATACATTCTGCACTGCTAAGATAACGGTTGTGAAGGTCCCAACGCAGCAGGTGCATTGTAATGAGCATTGAAAAATACATAATGAAAGTTTACAGAAGACATTTACGAGACAAAGAATAATAACAATAATGACATCAAAACTGCCAAAGAGCATGGATTACAAATATAGCTGTATTTCTTCCACCCTAGATCTAGGTTCAAACAGCAAGTTTTTATATCTGCATGACAGTAACTAGAAATTTAGTATTAACTACATCAGCTATAGGAAGGAACAGAGGAACAGCTAAAGGCTAATGGCCCTGGCTCAAGACTCCAGATTAGGCCCCCTCCTTCTAATTGAAAACCTTGCATCCAAGTGAGCCACCATTGATTATGAAAAATTGATTGTTTACTGATAATGGCTGCACGGTTTTGTGAGTATACATACTGAAATGTTTTTTAGCAGCCATATTTGTTTTAACCCTTCACAATGTGAGCTTTCCCATGATGAGGGCTCTGGCATGTGGCAGTTGATAGCTCATCTCTTATATATATAAAAATTAGTTTCTGTCTGTCTGTCTGTTCTTTATGCGCGACTAAATGACTGGACCGATCCTCACCAAATTTGGCACACAGGTACCTCAGGAGTCCGGGAAGATTTTAGACTGGGTCTCAGCTCTCAAGGACGTACCATTCCTGAGATACAGTATTCCCAAAAAATTACCTGCATTAGCCAATACAAGCCTGCAATTCTTTCACTGCCATACACATGGTCACATGTCCCTTATCAGCCAATAGAAGCTCGCAGGCGCTTAGTCTCCACAGGCACACAGCTTTACACCAGGTTTCCATAGCAACCAAGCTATTTATGATCTGTATTAGTCAATAGCCGTGCGCAGGTCCTTAAATATTCAGTCATATCACGTGTATCAGCCAATATACAGTACAGACCAAAAGTTTGGACACACCTTCTCATCCCAAGAGTTTTCTGTATTTTCATGACTATAAAAATTGTAGATTCACACTGAAGGCATCAAAACTATGAATTAACACATGTGGAATTATATACTTAACAAAAAAGTGTGAAACAACTGAAAATATGTCTTATATTCTAGGTTCTTCAAAGTAGCCACCTTTTGCTTTGATTACTGCCTTGCACACTCTTGGCATTCTCTTGATGAGCTTCAAGAGGTAGTCACCTGAAATGGTTTTCACTTCACAGGTGTGCCCTGTCAGGTTTAATAAGTGGGATTTCTTGCCTTATAAATGGGGTTGGGACCATCAGTTGTGTTGTTCAGAAGTCAGGTGGATACACAGCTGATAGTCCTACTGAATGGAGTGTTAGAATTTGTATTATGGCAAGAAAAAAGCAGCTAAGTAAAGAAAAACGAGTGGCCATCATTACTTTAAGAAATGAAGGTCAGTCAGTCCGAAAAATTGGGAAAACTTTGAAAGTGTCCCCAAGTGCAGTGGCCAAAACCATCAAGCGCTACAAAGAAGCTATTTATGACCTGTATGAGTCAATAGCAATTCGCAGGCCCTTAAATATTCAGTCATATGAACATTGTATCAGCCAATATAAGTTCACATTTCATTTACCAGGTTTCCATAACAACACAGCCATAAATAGACTGTACCTATACTGGACTGCCATACTGGATGTCAAGTTCAAAACTGGCCAATTCTTAAGGGGCCACTACACAAACAAAAAATGAAATATACCCATGCGAAGACAGGTCCTTCTGCTAGTATCCTATAAATTCTGCCTCATATGTAACAGCAGTATATATGGCATAAATACACCTGAACCTTCCATAGGGAGGGCAGAATACGACAAGTGAGCTGAATGACACCAACTATATATTGGAGAAGTACTACTGCTACGGTAACAGCATGTTACAACTATACAATAGTATACAATGTAGGAGCTCTAAAATGAGCTCCATATGGATTAGAGAGATCTTGTGCTCAGCAGCAGCCAATCCCAGGGCATGAGTATCTGGAACAGCATTATTAAACATATTAGAATGTCCTCTGTGCTTTCCAATATACATGGATTTGGAACAGGAAGTTATATTTGGGCTGAATCAACTTCTTAGTTATGTACACTCACTATCTTTACTTCCGAACTGTAACTGAGTAATAAGCAAAAGCAGGAACAAGCACAGACTTCAGAAGGCAGAGGCCCCTGCTCATTCTCCATCTCCACACAGAGGACAGGGCTGCTTATTGACTGC
The DNA here is from genome assembly GCA_947044405.1 of Leptodactylus fallax. Taxonomy (NCBI): domain Eukaryota; kingdom Metazoa; phylum Chordata; class Amphibia; order Anura; family Leptodactylidae; genus Leptodactylus; species Leptodactylus fallax. The sequence continues at coordinate 3,602,029 of CAMRHE010000041.1, forward strand.
TGAGCCAAATAAGTGAGTAAAGAAAGCCCCCTCAGCCACAAACTAATATAATCACAGCACCAGGTTGCATGAGTGTGGGTTTTTGTGCAAGTTAACCTGACACTACAGCTACTGGATGCTACTAGAACTGCTTTAACATACAGTGTCGTACTGGAATGTCTAGGGCCCACCATTGGAATTGATTCTAGGTGCCCGTCCGACTGCTACTGGCATACAAAGCATTAAAAAAAATCACCCCACTTTACTGGAATTGTTAACATTACCAATAGCCGCGCTGTCCTGGAAAAGCTGATCTGCAGGGGTCCCGGCTTTTGAGAATAGGTTTGCTGTCAGTGTCCTTTCAGTCTTGTGTCAGCATCTTGTTGCTGGAAGTCCTCCACCTCATATGACTGCTGAGACCAATGAATGACCTCAGTGGCCAATGGTAAGGCACTGGTGACGTACAGTTGTAACCAGAAGTTTACATACACTATATAAAAAGACACATATGCATGTTTTTCTCACTATCTGACATGAAATCAGAATAAACCTTTCCCGTTTTAGGTCAATTAGGATTACCAAAATTATTTATATTTGCCAAATGCCAGAATAATGAGAGAGAGAATTTTTAAGGCATTTGCATTACTTTCTGCAAAGTCAAAAGTTTACATACACCAAGATTACTATGCCTTTAAACAATTTGGGACAGCCCATATGATGATGTCATGTCTTTGGAAGATTCTAATTTATTCTGGTTTATTGGCAACATCTGAGTTAGAGACACACCTGTGGATGTACAGTATTTTAAGGCACAAATTTGTGTAACATCATGGGAAAATCTAAAAAAAATCAGCCAAGATATCAGGAAGAGAATTCTGGACTTGCACAAGTCTGGTTCATCCTTGGGTGTAATTTCCAGATACCTGAAGGTGCCTCGTTCATCTGTACAATTATATGCAAGTGCAAACAAGATGGGAATATCCAGCCATCATTCCGCTCAGGAAGGAGACAGTTCTGTGTCCCAGAGATGAACGTGCTTTGGTACGAAATGTGCACATAAACCCAAAAACAAAAGCAAAAGACCTTGTGAAGATGCTGGCTGAAGTTGGTAAGAGTGTGTCATTATCCATGAGCTGAAAGGCCAGTTTGCCAGGAAGAAGTCATTACTCCAAAAGAAACATAAAAAAGCCAGATTAATGTTTGCAATTGCACACAGAAACAAAGACCTTAATTTTTGGAGACATGTCCTGTGGACTGACGAAACTAAAATTGAACTGTTTGGCCATAATGACCATCGTTATGTTTGGAGGGAAAAGGAAGAAGCTTGCAAGCCTAAGAACACCATCCCAACTGTGAAACACGGGGGTGGCAGCATCATGCTGTGGGGTTGTTTTGCTGCAGGAGGCAATACTGAAGCAACATCTCAAGACATCAGCCAGGAAGTTAAAGCTTGGGCACAAATGGGTCTTCCAAATGGACAATGACCCGAAGCATACTACCAAACTGGTTACAAAGTGGCTTAAGGATAACAAAGTCAATGTTTTGTAGTGGCCATCACAAAGCCCTGATCTCAATATTGCAAATTTATGGGCAAGGCTGAAAAGGCAGGTGCGAGCAAGGCAGCCTACAAACATGGCTCAGTTTCACCAGTTCTGTCAGGAGGAATGGGCCCAAATTCCTACAAACTATTGTGAGAAGCTTGTGGAAGGATATCCAAAACGTTTGACCCAAGTCATACAGTTTAAGGGCAATGGTACCAAATACTAATGAAATGTATGTAAACTTTTGACTTTGCAGAAAATAATAAAAAATACCTTAAAAATTCTCTCTCTCTCATTATTCTGGCATTTGGCAAATATATATAATTTTGGTAATCCTAATTGACCTAAAACGGGAAAGGTTTATTCTGATTTCATGTCAGATAGTGAGAAAAGTATTCATATGTGTCTTTTTATATAGTGTATGTAAACTTCTGGTTTCAACTGTATGTGAGTCCCTCTCCAGCGAACCGAGGTCCCTGATTGCTCTCAGTGGTCATATGACGCACAGGACTTTACACCTTTTCGGCTGCTCCAATTCATGGAAAACCCCTTATTGCCTCACACACTTTAATGCCCCCCCAGGATATTGACCCACGCCACTGCCCCCACACAATATAATGACACAATCACTAGTGCCTCATACAGTGGTCCCATCACAATATGAGGGCGACCACTGAAGGGACCACTGTATGTGGGACCACTGAAGTGGCCACTGTATGGGGGAACCAGTGAAGGGGACACTGTATGAGACAGACCAGTGAAGGGGCCACTAATGGGGGGAACAATGAAGGGGACACTGTATGGGGGGTACCAGTGCAGAGACCTCTGTATGGTGGACCAGTGAAGTGGCCACTGTACTGGCCCTTCACTGGCCCCCCATACAGCAGAATTATCTGTCTGCCTGCTTTCCAGTCCCACTCTGTCTGTTTTCTACTCTGGGTGCACATGATGTGACAACAGTGTGCCTGTGGTTTCTTTCTCTACCAGTAACAGAACTGGGCTGGTCAACACTTACTCCTATGCTATTCACTTATCAATCCCAGATCCTGTCTATGGCCTCCTCTGCATCCCTTCACCCCTCAGGGCGCCCTGTGTGCCAAACATCACATACTGTCGCAATGATGCAATGTGAGGCACAAGGGACCTCTGGAGATTGAAGAAGAAGTGTAAGAAGCTGCCGTGGGCAGGAGCAGAGATCAGTAAGTTAATAGCATCCATTACCGTTATTCTATTAAAAAAGCAGCAGGGTCCAGTAAGGCCCCCAAAGGTGTAGGGCCTACCATTGGATTCACCGGTGGGCCTGTCCGAGCCTGCATATAGTGTGTGGAAAAAGGGGTCTCAGGCTTGTGGGTCCATTTGCAGCTGTGACTGCTAAGAACCTGATCGCTATGCCACTGAGAAAGAATATAATAAAGCAAGGCTTAATGATTATTTACATGTCAGTGATTTTCGTCCTGTTTGCTGTGGGTGTTTTCACAGACCCATTAAATTCTATATTTCTATTGAAACTTCTGTTTATTTCAGACCTGGGCCCAGGAACCTTAGGAGGTCCATAAGCACTGTGGTTACTATAGGGGTCACAGTGGTCACAGCTGAGATCAGGTCCATAAGCCAGGGGGTCACCATGACTACACTAAGGCTGATTAGAAACTTCTTTGATGTCCTATCTGATTTCCTTTGACGGCTTGCAGTTTAGGTTTCATAAATGTATCACCAGTGTCCTTTCCTGCACTAGAGTGAGAAAGGGGACACAGAAATGAGAAAATTAACCTTTTAATGCAAAAAGGAGCAGTTAGTCAACAGTATACAGTCAATGTGGGATTCTGTGGAGGGAGGCTATGGCACAAGTGGGGTGCAATTACTGTGTTGGGGGCACTGATGGGGGATAGCAATGATAGACAGCTTGTGTGGAAACATGGTACCATTACACACATGGACAAAATTGTTGGTACCTGTCGTTTGATGAAAGAAAAACCCACAATGCTCACAGAAATAACTTGAATCTGACAAAAGTAATTTGCCAAACTATATGTTGACAAGCCACAAAGCTTCTGGGAGAATGTCCTATGGACAGATGACACAAAAATCAAAATTTTTAGCAAGGCACATCAGCTCTATGTTCACAGAAGGAAAAATGAAGCATATCTTGAAAAGAACACTGTCCCTACTGTGAAACATGGAGGAGGCTCTGTTATGTTCTGGGGCTGCTTTGCTGCATCTGGCACAGGGTGTCTTGAATCTGTGCAGGGTACAATGAAATCTCAAGACTATGAAGGGATTCTAGAGAGAAATGTGCTGCCCAGTGTCAGAAAGCTTGGTCTCAGTCGCAGGTCATGGGTCTTGCAACAGGATAATGACCCAAAACACACAGCTAAAAACACCCAAGAATGGCTAAGAGTAAAACATTGGACTATTCTGAAGTGGCCTTCTATGAGCCCTGACCTAAATCCTATTGAGCATCTTTGGAAGGAGCTGAAACATACCTTCTGGAAAAGGCACCCTTCAAACCCGAGACAACTGGAGCAGTTTGCTCATGAGGAGTGGGTCAAAATACCTGTGGAGAGGTGCAGAAGTCTCATTGACAGTTACAGGAATCGTTTGATTGCAGTGATTGCCTCAAAAGGTTGTGCAACAAAATATTAAGTTAAGGGAACCATCATTTCTGTCCAGGCCTGTTTCATGAGTTTTCTTTTTTTATAAATTCTATTGAAGCATGGTTGAAAAGCAACGTCTGACTTTCATTTGTTCATTTTCATAGAATTTTTATATATTATTACTTTTGTCAGATTTAAGTTATTTCTGTGACCATTGTGGGTTTTTCTTTCATTAAATGAGGGGTACCAACAATTTTGTCCACGTGTGTAAGTCTTCATGTAGGTCTGGGCAGGTATAGAAACAAAGGATACATGTAAATGCTGCTACAATGTACAGATGGGAGTGGATGACGGATGTGATGAATAATTTTGCAGGGGGCCCAAGCTGAGTCTCAGCAACAGGGCCTGTGAGCTTTTAGTTACACCCCTATTTTAGCAAATATTTATATTTCCCATGAAATTCTGCATAATCTTTTCTTAGAATTATGCATTGTGCTATTCCTCCGAGAAATTTATCAATAAATAACCCGCATTGTTGTCTGAGGCTTTAATTATAGTCTTATTAAAACTGGGTAAAAATTTGGAATTACTGGAATCATATCATTCCATTTTATTATTATCACAATTCTAGCCAAAATAATAGTAGTGCAGTTGGGTAAGAGAACACCCCAATCAGGTTGGTATTATGTCCTCCAAATTCACTGCCATAAATAACTGACGCTTGTAACTTAATCTTGATGCATCCCATCATTTTATTTGTCTCAGAAGCTGCCTGGAACTGGTCACTAAGGGTAAGCTTATTATCAACCAAAATCTCCAAGTCTTTTTCAGTAGCAGTCTTACCCAGTAATTAACAATTAAGCACATAATCATGCATTTTATTTCTGCAAATAAAATGCATAACCTTGCATTTTTCCACATGAAAATTCTGGCCACACTTTCAGCTCATGCCCCTGATTTCTCTATCCCCCCCTTTTTTTCCCCCCCCTCACTCCCGCCAGGGGGGGGGGGGATCCCCATGTAATAATTGTACTAACCTCCTCAGTTGGATTACATTTACAGAGTATCATCTGCACAATATGGGAAGAGCCGCGAACACGCAGGCGGGGGAATTTGGAAGCAGAGGAAGAAGGCGGGGCGGGTTGTTTGGATAAAAGCAAAAGGGGCGGGGTTAGGGGGGCGGGGGGGGGGGCCCCCCCCCCCCACCCCGGAGAGGGCGCAGTCCGCCCCGTTATCTGGTCATTAAAACATACTATCAAAACTTAAAACTGTATTAAAAAGGAGGCACTCCACTGGTGAGTGTGATGCAGTCTTAGTATTTTCCATTAACAAGCACCCTCTGTTAACCATCACTGAGCCAGTTGTGAACCCGAATGCATATGTGTACCCCCAGTCACAACATTCTCATTTGTATATCAACCTTTTATGTTGTACAGTATCTAAAACCTTTAAAAAGTCCAGATACACCATGACCACCACATTACCCATGTCCAGTCATAGAAGCTGATCAGATTAGTCTAACAGGACTGATTCCTCATAAAGCCATGCTGATTGGGTATTATAAGGCTATTTTCATTTAGATACTCCAGGACACTCTTAGAATACCTTCAGATATTTTACCCACCACTGAGGTTAGACTTATCTGGAATCACTTTTTGACCTTTTTTTTCATATTTGCACAACATTTGTTATGCACTAACTAGTGCACTAGTGCACTAACTAGTGGGGCAGAGCCAGTTTCTATTGAGTCCTTAAATATTAGATATAGGGTTCTGTCTATCACCATGTTTAAATCCTTCAGAACCCAGGGGTGAATACCATTAGGACCCAGTGATTTATCTATTCTAGTGTTTTTAAGATTCCTCTGCACTTCCTGCTGGGTTAAGCAGGTGACATTGAATGTAGAATTTACATTTTCTCTAGTCATGTCTCTAGTCATTGTATTTTCCTGTGTAAATACTGTAGAGAAGAAGGCATTTAATAGATTTGCATTTTCCTCTTCCTCCTCCATCATTACTCCCATATTATTTTTGAGAGGACCCTCAGTCTTAGTTTTAGGTTTCTTGTTATTTATTTAATTGAATAATATTTTGGGGTTATTTTTACTTTCCTTGGCTACGAACCTCTCTGTCTCAATCTTTGCCACCTTTACCCTTTTTTTACACATCTTATTTTTCTCCTTATAATTATGTAACACTACATCACATGCCTCCTGTTTTAATAGTTTAAATGCTTTCCTTTTATCATTTATTGCACCCATCACAGTTTTGTTTAACCACAATGGTTTTCTTTTGATTCCAACACATTTATTACAGTATCATAGCTCCTAACCGTCCCGCATCTGGCAGGACAGTCCTGATTTTACACTGCTGTCCTGTGGTCCCGCATAGCTTACAGTTTGTCCCGCTATTCCCCTGAAGTGTTTTGCTGTTAACAAACTTTATTAGGGTAGGGTAAAGGCTAAATGGTAGATGTTAAATTGTAATGACTAAAGGACCTTTGATGACGTCATGAACATGTGATCAATCTCTTGTGTGGGCGGAGCTATTCTGGATACTGCGGGACACACTGTGATGTTACACAGAAAGCTGGGAACAGAGAGTGATCGAAGATAAGTAGGAGAGAAGAGAGCATGTGTGAGCAAGAGGGGGGAACTGGGGCAGATGTAGGGGGCAGTTAAACTGAATGCAGATGAAGGGGACAATTAAAATGGGAGCAGATGAATGGGCAATTAAACTGAAGGCAGATTAAGGGGGCAATTAAACTGGTGGCAAATAAAGGGGACATTAAGCTGGTGACATGAAGGGGGGACATTAAATTGGTGGCAGATAAAGGGGGACATTAAAATGGTGGCAAATAAAGGGGGGCATTAAACGGGGCAGATGAAGGGGGCATTAAGCTGGTGGCAGATGAAGGGTGACATTAAATTGGTAGCAGATGAAGGGGGACATTAAGATGGTGGCAGATGAAGGGACGTGAAGCTGGTGGCAGATGAAGGGGGACATTAAACTGGGGGCAGATGAAGGGGGGCATTAAGCTGGTGGCAGATGGAGGGGGGACATTAAACTGAGGGGGCAGATTGAGGGTGACATTAAACTGGGGGCAACTGGAGGAGGACATTTGACTGTGGGGGGTAGCTGGAGGGGGGACATGTCTGCCTCTAGTTGCCCCCAGTTTAATGTCCCCCTCCAACTACCCCCACTGTTTAATGTCACCCTCCAGCTGCCCCATAGCTTAATGTCACCCTCCAGCTGCCCTAGTTTAATGTCCCCCTCTAGTTTCCACCAGTTTAAACTGGGGCACGAGGAGAGGGACTTAGTACTGTGGGGAAATAGGAGGGGACCATTATAATGTGGGGGCATATAATGTTAGGGTGACTGTAGGAGCATTATACTGTGTGGGGGCACATGGAAAAATAGATGAGAATGGGCGCAGTCAACATAGAAGTGGGTGGAGCTAAATTTGTCGCGGTACGCATAGCGCGCCACATATTTTGTCCCTCTTTCTGTCCTTTGAAAGTTGGGAGGTATGCAGTATGTATCTTTCATAAGATGTTTTAAGATGCTTTTAACAATGTCCTATTTAGTAAGGTCATACCTTTGCCAATGAAAACTGACCTTTCTGAAGTATAATGTTTTTCTACCTCCTCCACCCAACATCTTATTAAAGGATACTAGAAAATGTATTATTATGTTGTGGTCACTATTACCCAGGTGACTCCCAAATTCTACTTTTAACAACGTCAGATCCGTTGGTTAAAATTAGGTCTAGAAGTGTTTCCTCTTGTGTTGGCTTCTGCACTAGTTGGGAAAGGCAATTGGGGCAGATTTATGCAGACTGGTGTTATTCATACCTCACAACTTTCAAAAGACAGAAAGAGGGACACAATGTGTGGCGCGCTATGTGTGTTGCCGCAAATTTAGTTCCCCCCACTTCTACTTTGACTCCGTCCATTCCCATCCATTTCTCTTTGTGCCCCCACCCAGCATAATGCCCCTAAAGTCACCCTGACATGATATGCCCCTACATTATAATGTCATCCTCCTGGTGCGCCTACAATGCCCCCTTCTAGTTGCCCCAGTTTAATGTCCGCCTCCAGCTGCCACCACAGTTTAATGTCCCCCTCCATCTGTGCCAGTTTAATGTCCCCAGTTTTAAACTGTGGGAGCAGCTGGAGGGGGGACATTAAACTGGGGGCAGATGGAGGGGGACATATACCTATACCTTGGAGCTTTTGTATTTGTATTATCTATGCTGCTGAAACACACTGAATTTCCCCATGGTGGGACTATTAAAGGATTATCTTATCTTATCTTAAAAAAGTGGTGGCAGCTGGAGGGGGACATTAACCTGGGGCAACTGGAAGGGAGAATTAAACTGTGGGGGCAGCTGAAGGGGGACATTACCATCTGCCCCCAGTTTAATGCCCCCTGCAGCTGCCCCCACAGTTTAATGTCCCCTTTCATCTGCCCCAGTTTAATGTCCCCTTACATCTACCTCTAGTTTAATGGCCCCTCCATCTGCCCCCAGTTTAATGTCCCCCTCCATCTACCCCCACAGTTCAATGTCCCCATCTGCCCCCAGTTTAAAGTCCCCCTCAGTCTGCCACCACAGTTTAATGTGCCCTCCATCTGTCCCCACAGTTTAATGTCCTCCTCCATCTACCCCCACAGTTCAATGTCCCCATCTGCCCCCAGTTTAATGTCCCCCTCAGTCTGCCACCACAGTTTAATGTGCCCTCCATCTGTCCCCAGTTTAATGTCACCCTCCATCTTCCCCCATAGTTTAATGTCCCCCTGCAGATGCCTCTAGTTTAATGTCCCCCCTCCATCTGCCCCCACAGTTTAAAATCCCCCTCCTGGTAACAAACATATTATTATTATTAGTAATAGTAGTAGTAGTAATAATTTATTTATATAGCACCATTAATTCCATGGTGCTTTACATTTGAGGGTTTACATACAGTACACAAAATATACAAAACAAACACAATGCTAACGGTAACCAACTGGCACAGAGGGATAGAGGGCCCTGCCCACAAGGGCTTACAATCTATGAGGGAAGAGGGATAAAGACAGAAGAAGGTGAGGGGAGAGGCTGTACAAATTGTAGCATTATAGGAGGTTGTAGGCATAATAACAGAATGTAACATAATAACCTAATACTTACCTAGCCCTGTTCCCTGCTGATCTTCAGTAAAGTCTCTGCTCCCAGGGTCTTCAGGCGCAATGTGAGTGACGTCATCACATCAGTAGAGACAGGGGCCAAATGGTATAGCAGGGAGTGGACGGTTGGATGCAGAAGGTTTGAAACTGGGACAAACCTCCTGCCAACCGGGACAGTGGGACCGGACCCACACTCCTGGACTGTCCCGCTGAATCCGGGACAGTTGGGAGGTATGGTGTTATTAACGCCAGTCTCCATCGGTGGCAGAAGGTGTGCTTCATTTATGAAGGACTACCTGTGGCCAAGATTCATATGGACTGGGGTGCTGGTGGTGGGATCAGAGAAGTGGGAGTCTCAAATGCATTACCTGTTGATGTATTGTTGGAGAATCATTTGGGGAAAATGATTTCTTTGTAAGTGCCAGATGTATCACCATCATCCACACAATTACATGATGTAATGGGCATAGGCCCGAGGGGATAGTGTGTTTGGGAGGGAGGACAGGTTGACAGGAGTATGGTATCCCAAGATGAGGAAGCTATGGAGGAGATAAGCAATCCCCTGGAAATCTCCCAGCTAGCGGTTAGTGCTGGAGAGAACATGAGAGGCTGCCAGGATGGAGTCTCTGGACCTACAGTGCCTTGCGAAAGTATTCGGCCCCCTTGAACTTTTCAACCTTTTGCCACATTTCAGGCTTCAACATAAGGATATAAAATTTAAATTTTTTGGTGAAGAATCAACAACAAGTGGCACACAATCGTGAAGTGGAACGAAATTTATTGGATATTTTAAACTTTTGTAAAAAATAAAAAACTGAAAAGTGGGGCGTGCCAAATTATTCGGCCCCCTTAAGTTAATACTTTGTAGCACCACCTTTTGCTGCGATTACAGCTGCAAGTCGCTTGGGGTATGGCCCTATCAGTTTTGCACATCGAGAGACTGAAATTCTTGCCCATTCTTCCTTGGAAAACAGCTCGAGCTCAGTGAGGTTGGATGGAGAGCGTTTGTGAACAGCAGTTTTCAGCTCTTTCCACAGATTCTCGATTGGATTCAGATCTGGACTTTGAATTGGCCATTCTAACACCTGGATACGTTTATTTGTGAACCATTCCATTGTAGATTTTGCTTTATGTTTGCGATCATTGTCTTGTTGGAAGATAAATCTCCGTCCCAGTCTCAGGTCTTTTGCAGACTCCAACAGGTTTTCTTCAAGAATGGTCCTGTATTTGGCTCCATCCATCTTCCCATCAATTTTAACCATCTTCCCTTTCCCTGCTGAAGGCCCAAACCATGATGCTGCCACCACCATGTTTGACAGTGGGGATGGTGTGTTCAGGGTGATGAGCTGTGTTGCTTTTACGCCAAACATATCGTTTTGCATTGTGGCCAAAAAGTTCGATTTCGGTTTCATCTGACCAGAGCACCTTCTTCCACATGTTTGGTGTGTCTCCCAGGTGGCTTGTGGCAAACTTTAAACGAGACTTTTTTATGGATATCTTTGAGAAATGGCCTTCTTGAGCATTCTTCCATAAAGACCAGATTTGTTCAGTGTACGACTGATTGTTGTCCTATGGACAGACTCTCCTACCTCAGCTGTAGATCTCTGCAGTTCATCCAGAGTGATCATGGGCCTCTTGGCTGCATCTCTGATCAGTCTTCTCCTTGTTTGAGATGAAAGTTTAGAGGGGCGGCCGGGTCTTGGTAGATTTGCGGTGGTCTGATACTTCTTCCATTTCAATATGATCGCTTGCACAGTGCTCCTTGGGATGTTTAAAGTTTGGGAGATCTTTCTGTATCCAAATCCGGCTTTAAACTTCTCCACAACAGTATCACGGACCTGCCTGGTGTGTTCCTTGGTCTTCATGATGCTCTCTGCGCTTTAAAGAGAACCCTGAGACTATCACAGAGCAGGTGCATTTATACGGAGACTTGATTACACACAGGTGGATTATATTTATCATCATCAGTCATTTAGGACAACATTGGATTATTTAGAGATCCTCACTGAACTTCTGGAGTGAGTTTGCTGCACTGAAAGTAAAGGGGCCGAATAATATTGCACGCTCCACTTTTTAGTTTTTTATTTTTTACAAAAATTTAAAATAACCAATAAATTTTGTTCCACTTCACAACTGTGTCCCACTTGTTGTTGATTCTTCACCAAAAAAATTAAAATTTTATATCCTTATGTTTGAAGCCTGAAATGTGGCAAAAGGTTGAAAAGTTCAAGGGGGCCGAATACTTTCGCAAGACACTGTATATAAGACCCTGCCTTCCTGACACTAGTGCCGAATAATTTAGTTTGCTATTCTTAGTTTGGCTCTCTATTTTGTCTGTGAATACCTGTTTGCTTGCTGACTTCTGGCTTGTTCTCTGGATTCCCTATTTGCTTCCTGATTCTGCTTTGACGTTCACAGTTGGATTTGTGACCCTTGGCTTGTTTCCCGTGTATCGATTTCGTCTCCTGTTTCTCTTTTTTATGTCCTCTCCTGGTTTTTACCCTGCTGGTGCGACTTTTCTTGTCTCCATGCCACTTTGTAAGTTTTAGTGGACTTTGTTTTGGTTCCTGCAGCAGTGCATTTATTATTGGTACATCTATCTGGTGACAAATCAGATTCCCGGATTTAGTGCAAGTCCAACTCTCCTTGCGGTAAGCTCTGGTGAAGGTGTCTAGGGGTCTTGGCTCGCAGAAGCGTGCTAGTTTTAGATAGCTGTCTCTATTGCTCTCATTTATCAGCCAATCTTATGCTATTGCTTCTATTGTGGCCTTGCATCTTGCCATAACAGAGATACTCGGCTGGAGGGCTTTCTGATGGATATAACATGTAAGTTCGATTGCCTGAGCGTTGACCCAGGTGGCAGAATATCTGTTGTTTAGTGGGGTGGTGTAGGATAGAGGTAGAGTAAAGTATGGGATGGAAGAAGAAGGAGATAAGAGGTAAGAGTAAGGGAGTGGGTAGTATAACTGCTCACAATGGGGCTAAGATAGATGAGCACAGTTCTCAAGGTAGTTTGTGCGTGATGACCACCAATCTATGTGGAGTCGTGGTAGGCACACAACGAGTCTCAGATGTAAGCAAAGAAAATACCATTGGAAGAGTAGTTCAGTATTCACCTGAACCCAAAAGGAAGGAAAGAAAGGAAGAGGAGCAAAATGGGTGGGAGAGTAGGATAGAAAGAGATGAGGGAACAATGGCACAGCAACAAATATTAAACATAACAGTGGAACTTGAATTAAACAGAGATCAGCTGGCTGTAACCGTTTCAGGTAGTGAGGTCTCGACCCGGAGCAATGCATCATCTGTGTTGAGGTTGGGATATACTCAGGAAGTGGTTGTCATCTGTATCTCTCAGTGGGAGATGGCTCCCATGGTTCATGGTGTCTCCCAGAAGCAGCTCCCAGTCTGGTAATTGGATTGAAGGCAAATCCAGTTCTTGGAGGAAGGTCAGGAGGTCATGTGGAGAAGAAAGATTCAGTAGTCCATCATTTAGTTGGATTTGGAGAGTGAACGGGAGGCCCCAGTGATAAGGGATTCCGTGCTCTTGGAGGAGTGTCAGTAATGGTTTTAGGGCAGTACGTTGCCGCAGAATATGGTGGGATAGATCCAGGAAGGGGAGAGTTGGCACCATCAAAGTCAATAGTTTTCTGCTCTCTGGCTTTCAACATAATTTTCTCCTTGAGAGCGTAATACAGTAGTGTATTCTGCAGATGACATCACAAGGACATGTTGGGTCTGATTTCCGAGGCCTGAAAGCCTGGTGGGCCCTGTCAATCTCAATGCGGGAATCTGCAGAGTGGCCCAGTAGTGTATTAAAGATGCTAGTGAGAGTGGGTATGAGTTCAGAGGGCGGAGTGGCCTCAGGGAGTCCACGAAGCCTGATATTGTTGCAGTGGTTACGGTTTTCAATATCGTCCACGTGTGATAGCAATTTACAGTACGGAGTAGTAGCAGAGGATGCAGAGTTTTATTTGGAAGCTGATACAGAGGTCTGGAACGTTTCTAAGTCCTCCACCCGCTGCTGTAGGTTACTAAATATCCGTCTTCACCACCTTGAGATTGTTTGTATTTATAAAATATTGAAAAATTGTTAATAAAAACTATTTGACAAAAAAAAGATGAATAAATTAACACCCTACATGGTTGAAATGTCAGAATGCTTTTTAGAAGATGATATGAATAAAAAAAATAACTTTTCTTGTTTCCAGTGCCTTAGATTTCTTCCTAATATTGGATTACTGCAGTTAAGTGGAGGCCGCACCAAGCAGCACAGACAAACTCAAGTGGTGCATAGGATTTCTTTAACCACTTCAGTACTGGGCGAATTTCTCTGGTTCAAGGCCATACACGTTTTTGGGTTTTTTTCGTATTTGCCATTTTGAGGGTTACAAAATTTTTATCATTTGGGGTATTCAACTAAATTTTGTGTCTTTTTTTCATTGACACATAGGGCTTTATTTTTATGTTTTTATTTTTGCATGTTTTTTATATCGGGGAAAATATAAACAAAAGAGGAGGGAAAATGTGTCTGTTTTCACATTTTATATACATTTTTTTTTAATTAGCACAAAGTGCTACAAAAATGCCTTTTAAGGCTACGGCCCCACGTTGCGGAAACGCAGCTTTTTTTGTTGCAGATTTTGTTTTTTGAGCTAAAGCCAGGAGTGGATTGAGCAGAAGGTAGAAGTATAAGAGCTTCCTATATATTTCCCATTCCTTTTGTAGTCATTCTTGGCTTTGGCTCAAAAAAACGCAACAAAATCTGCAACAAAAAAAGCTGTGTTTCCGCAATGTGGGGCCCAGTCTAAATTAATTTTTTTCTCTCCGTTAAGCTAATTTTTATTTTGTATTGTGTTGTCGGAGGTGAGGCTAGAACCTGTGATGTGGGCATATTATTTTTTTAAATTAATTTACTTTAATTTTTATTGTTTACTTTTTTTATTTATTTTATTTTTTATTTTTTTATATTGTGTCCCCATAAGGTCATAATAGACCTTTGGGAGCATCTGAACACTATATCTTTGGTGGGGGAGGCTGATTTCTCCTGTAACTGGGGCTGATACATATGGCCCATGATTGCTGAGCTGATATGGGTCCTCTAGGACCCAGCAGCTCTAACAGCCTCTGATCCCTGGTGGATCACTTGACCGCTGGGTCAGAGGGGAGCTGCATTATGGTGGCTCCCATAGCTCTGTATACAGCGCTCATTGAGCACTGTATAAACAGTGATCAGAAACACAGGGACTGTAATAAACCGTCCTTGCCTTCTGTAGAGGAGCTCCGGCTTTAGTAACAGTCGGCTCCCCATTTCTGCAGCTGCACGATTGCTTAAAACTGCAAGGACGTACCATTACAACAGAACCACTATCCCTGCACAGTCTGATGCAATCAGCACTGACTAGACAATGTCAGGACATCTCCAGCTTCTAACACCCAGTTATTAATTCATTCATACAAAAAAAAAAAAATAGAGGAATGGCACAATGTTGAGTTCTAATAAAAGATGCTCCAGAATTGTCATCAAGTATTTAATAAAACAGACATGACAAGAGCGCTCTTTAATCTGACCCTGTCTGTGTTAGAAAAACTTTAAGGCTAAGGCCCCAAGGTTTTTCCCACAGAGCTTTTCACAGGAAACCTCTGCGGACTTTCTGCTTCAATTATACCTATAGGAAAACCGCCAACATTTCTGATGGTATAATTGACATACCGCATTTTGATAATCGCAGCATTTCTGCTGCGCATATTTTTCTGCAATGTGTGGATGGGATTCGCCACTTTGCAGGCACTGTAAAATGCTGGAGTTTTTGCTACAGCTTTTCCACCACGGCCAAACTGTAGTGTTTACATCACGTGGGGCCCCAGCCTATGATGGAACAAAGGTATATGTATAATTGGATGACTATAAAGAAAAATGTAGCTGATACTTCTGGACTTTCACTCTGGTGCACACAAAATGAATTTTTAAGTCTTGTGAAAGGCAAGTGCTCTCATTGGTCTGAGCAGGTCAGATCACACTGGTCACAATTAATGCACAAATGCAAAATATAGCATATACTGTATATTCCCCTTACCTGTTAAGCTTAATTTTTCCTCCTTCCCTGATATTTCTTCAGGAACAAGCTGCAGAGCTGCGATGAGTTCTGACACTAGAGTTCTGTATTGTGTAGAATGCTCATTCAGTCCATGAGTACAAGGCAGGAACAGGCAATGCTAAATACAAATATCAAAGTGCACTGTACATTATTATGGTAAATGTAATCCAAGATAGTTGGTAACCTAAGTAATGAACTAGATAATTAACCATATCCCTCAGAAAATAAATGGTTTCAAACGATAAAACTTAACTTTTAATATTTTAAAAATAAAAATTGCACAAAGGACGTCCACTAATCTACTAAAAGACAGATCAATGTGGTCTGTGCCTGCCTATTCAAAGTTTATTCAGGATTTAAATGTTAGACAGTATTCACACTCTCCAACTTTCCACTGGACCTAGGGTGTAATAAGATACTTTCACCACCCTTAGACTAAGGTTATAGTATCACGGCTGCATCATACAACAGGTCAGTATTTTGTCAGTTGCTCTTAGTGCTAGGAAAACCCAAACACCTGGTCCCCACACACATAATTTGTAAAGCCTCACTGACTAGACTCCTGCACAGCCATGATATACCTCCACAACCCTAGTCTGTAGTATGTACATATGCCAGTAATCTAGGTACAGGTCACAGTAACTTCATTTCCTGTCATTAAAATGTTATAACCATAAGGGAAACTATGATATTCTGACCCTTATACTCAATAAACCCTTATATTGCAGCCATTACTGATATCCCCTATGTTGACTCCAGGGATATACAGCTACCATTTCCATTAGTGACTCAAGTTCCACCAACTAATCTCCAGGCTACTCAGACTGCCCCAGTCTCCTGTCAGTCCTTCATGCCCCCAAGTGGTATGGCTTGTGGTCAACTAACTCAAAAATAGAAAATAGAAAATAAACTTGCTCTACGCGTTTCCCCTGTGTTATCTATATCAGGTTCATCAGGAGCCAATGCTAATAAACTTATCAGTTGGTCTAAGCTGCTATAAATTTTTATCAAAAATGCAGTTACAACTGCAGTTCCTGGAGCACTGATGGTGTGCTCCAGTGTATAGAGTAGCCGACGCCACACTGAGCCTTGCCTGCTTTATAAAGGTCAGCCCATTCATTCGGTGCCACCCCCTTTCCTAATGCTGTCTGCAGTGAGCCAATAGAAATCACTAGCTCACTCCACCAATCATGCCTCCTAGGGGGTGTGTCCACCTCAGTCCTCTACTGTGTTCATGTGACTGCCGATCATGTGACCACTGAATGTAAACAATTACAGTGATCCAGCGCTAGACGGTGAATCTACTGATTCACATTTGATTTTCACCTCATCTCATCTACACAGGCTGCTGATCATCTGGCTGCTGCGTCTCAGCCATTCCGATGATCAAGGGCCAACTGGTAATTTTGTATACTTAACCTCCATTCCTCCATATACCAGGTCATAAACCCAGAGGGGAGATATCCAAAACAGAGTTAAATCTGTAACGGATCCATCCCACTAGTATCCATATGCACAACCGTACTGGTCAATCCCTAGGAGTCGGACTCGGTTCGGTTTCTCAACCCTCGATTGCGGACCGTGACAGTGGATGGATCATAAATCGTACCTCACCACCTAGATTCAGGCAATGCAACAGATAACGGGGACCCCCTTATTGTCTCCCATCTAAATACGGGGCGATAAATGACACGATAGATCGTAGGGGACCATTAGGACCCACTCAGATGCATCTGAGTGGGATGGTTACCTTACCTATAGTTTGGGGACAATGGGCCCCACTGAACTCTGAACTCTGATAGGTCGATTTCTGACCAACCACTCTGACGGTCTTGGGTTAAACCAAACCCCGACTCCCAGTACGGAGTGATAGGATACTATGGACCCGGATCAATCACCAGGCAACATTATATTGTGAATCGCTGACCTCACCACCTAGATGATCAGGCAATGCAAGAGGGAAGATAAACGGAAGAGACACCGCTAGCGCTGGATCCCTGTAATTGTACATTCGTGGTCACATGACCGGCAGTCACATGAAAGTAGGGACTGAGGTGGACGATAAATGACACGATAGAGTGGGCTCACCATCAGTGCTCCAGGAACTGCAGTTGTAACTGCATTTTTGATAAAAATTTATAGCAGCTTAGACCAAACTGATAAGTTTATTAGCATTGGCTCCTGATGAACCTGATATAGATAACACAGGGGAAATGCGTAGAGCAAGTTTATTTTCTATTTTCTATTTTTGAGTTAGTTGACCACAAGCCATACCACTTGGGGGCATGAAGGACTGACAGGAGACTGGGGCAGTCTGAGTAGCCTGGAGATTAGTTGGTGGAACTTGAGTCACTAATGGAAATGGTAGCTGTATATCCCTGGAGTCAACATAGGGGATATCAGTAATGGCTGCAATATAAGGGTTTATTGAGTATAAGGGTCAGAATATCATAGTTTCCCTTATGTTCATAACATTTTAATGACAGGAAATGAAGTTACTGTGACCTGTACCTAGATTACTGGCATATGTACATACTACAGACTAGGGTTGTGGAGGTATATCATGGCTGTGCAGGAGTCTAGTCAGTGAGGCTTTACAAATTATGTGTGTGGGGACCAGGTGTTTGGGTTTTCCTAGCACTAAGAGCAACTGACAAAATACTGACCTGTTGTATGATGCAGCCGTGATACTATAACCTTAGTCTAAGGGTGGTGAAAGTATCTTATTACACCCTAGGTCCAGTGGAAAGTTGGAGAGTGTGAATACTGTCTAACATTTAAATCCTGAATAAACTTTGAATAGGCAGGCACAGACCACATTGATCTGTCTTTTAGTAGATTAGTGGACGTCCTTTGTGCAATTTTTATTTTTAAAATATTAAAAGTTAAGTTTTATCGTTTGAAACCATTTATTTTCTGTGAGATATGAAGTAATAGGGAATGGTGTAGAACCCTCTGTGAGATTGTAGATAATTAACCATATTTGAAGATTTAGTATCATATTTTCTTTTGGTTTCTCGTGTGAGGGATCTAAAGCTGGTCATACATAATTATATTTTTGTCAGCCATTTCGGCCGATGATCGGCTTTGTTATTACATTTGTTTGCAACTGGCTGATATTAGACTTTATTTATTTATTTATTTTTATTTTTGCTTACATATATAGCACCATCATATTCCACAGCGCTTTACAGAAATAAGGCTCACAATCTAAATTCCCACGCTAATACGGGGAGAACATACAAACTCCTTGCAGATGTTGTCCTTGTTGTCCAGTGCTGCAAGGCAACAGAGCTAACCAATGAGTCACCATTTAGTCTGCTAAAAGAAGATTGGCTATGCTGGATATTTTTTTAGCCAGTGTTTGGCTGAAAATATCAATGTTTGGCATGATATTGGCAGCTGCATATACAGTGGGGAAAAAAAGTATTTAGTCAGTCACCAATTGTGCAAGTTCTCCCACTTAAAAAGATGAGAGAGGCCTGTAATTGTCATCATAGGTAGACCTCAACTATGAGAGACAAAATGAGAAAACAAATCCAGAAATCACATTGTCTGATTTTTAAAGAATTTATTTGCAAATTATGGTGGAAAATAAGTATTTGGTCAATAACAAAAGTTCATCTCAATAGTTTGTTATATATACTTTGTTGGCAATGGCAGAGGTCAAACGTTTTCTGTAAGTCTTCACAAGGTTGGCACACACTGTTGCTGGTATGTTGGCCCATTCCTCCATGCAGATCTCCTCTAGAGCAGTGATGTTTTGGGTCTGTCGCTGGGCAACATGCAGTTTCATCTCCCTTTAAAGGTTTTCTATGGGGTTGAGATCTGGAGACTGGCTAGGCCACTCCAGGACCTTGAAATGCTTCTTACGAAGCCACTCCTTCATTGCCCTGGAAGTGTGCTTGGGATCATTGTCATACTGAAAGACCCAGCCATGTTTCATCTTCAATGCCCTTGCTGATGGAAAGAGGCTTGCACTCAAAATCTCATGATACATGGCCCCATTCATTCTTTCATATACACAGATCAGTCGTCCTGGTCCCTTTGCAGAGAAACAGCCTCAAAGCATGATGTTGCCACCCCCATGCTTCACAGTAGGTATGGTGTTCTTTGGATGCAACTCAACATTCACTCTCTTCCAAACATGACGAGTTGTGTTTCTACCAAACAGTTCTACTTTGGTTTCGTCTGACCATATGACATTCTCCCAATACTCTTCTGGAACATCCAAATGCTCTCTAGCAAACTTCAGACAGGCCCGGATATGTACTGGCTTAAACAGGGGGACACGTTTTGCACTGCAGGATCTTAGTCCCTGGCGGTGTAGTGTGTTACAGACAGTAGCCTTTGTTACGTTAGTCCCAGCTATCTGCAGGTCATTCACTAGGTCCCTCCGTGTGGTTCTGGGATTTTTGCTCACCGTTCTTGTGATCATTTTGACCCCATGGGGTGAGATCTTGCGTGGAGCCCCTGATGGAGGGAGATTATCAGTGGTCTTGTATGTCTTCCATTTTCTAATTATTGCTCCCACAGTTGATTTCTTCACACCAAGTTGCTTGCCTATTGCATATTCAGTCTTCCCAGCCTGGTGCAGGTCTACAATTTTGTTTCTGGTGTCCTTCCACAGCTCTTTGGTCTTCACCATAGTGGAGTTTGGAGTGTGACTGTTTGAGGTTGTGGACAGGTGTCTTTTATACTGATAACAATGTCAAACAGGTGTCATTACTACAGGTAATGAGTGGAGGACAGAGGAGCTTCTTAAAGAAGAAGTTACAGGTCTGTGAGATCCAGAAATCTTGCTTGTTTGTAGGTGAACAAATACTTATTTTACATTATAATTTGCAAATAAATTCTTAAAAATCATACAATTTGATTTTCTGGATTTGTTTTCTCATTTTGTCTCTCATAGTTGAGGTCTACCTATGATGTCAATTACAGGCTTCTCATCTTTTTGAGTGGGAGAACTTGCACAATTGGTGGCTGACTAAATACTTTTTTTCCTCACTGTAAACATCCCAATCCTGACTGTGTTTTCAACCAGCGATATCTCTGGAATTCCTCCATGTAGAAACGCATCCTTAGGGAAAGATAAGAATCTCCTCTTTCATGTGACACAAAAAACAAGTTTTATAATGACTGAGATATACAGTGTGTACAGAAAGTATTCAGACCCCTCTAAATTTTTCACTCTTTGTTTCATTGCAGCAATTTGCTAAAAGCAAAAAAGTTCATTTTATTTCTCATTAATGTACACTCAGCACCCCATCTTGACAGAAAAAAAACCCAGAAATGTAGATATTTTTGCAAATTTATTAAAAAAGAAAAAACTGAAATATTACATGGTCATAAGTATTCAGACCCTTTGCTCAGTATTGAGTAGAAGCACCCTTTTGAGCTAGTACAGCCATGAGTCGTCTTGGGAATGATGCAACAAGTTTTTCACATCTGGATTTGGGGATCCTCTGCCATTCTTCCTTGCAGATCCTCTCCTGTTCCGTCAGGTTGGATTGTGAACGTTGGTGGACATATGTCTTGCACTGAGAAGATGTTAAGATTCAGATGCAAGGTAAGGAATGTACTGGTCTACAGGAGAGCAGCAGCAGAAATGGGCTGACAACTGCGAGCAGTAGAAAATGCTACTTAAAGGCAAAACACTACTGCGAGCCAAAACTGGCCTCAGACGCCTTCAGAGCTCCTCGCAAGAAGAGATGGATTTTCGCTGAATCTGAAGACCGGAATTGTCACCAGAACAGAAAGTGTATTAGAAATAAATGCACTGCAGCAGAAGCCTACTCCAAATCCACACACACTACTCACAGGGAGAGAGAAAACAGAATGGTCAACAATCATTGGTCAGCAGCTGAGGAGGGCAACACAGATCCAAATCACGAGACTGACACAAATCCGGGAAACAAGCCAATAGTCGGAACCGATCAGTAATGCCAGAACAAAATTGCAAGACAAAAGAGGAATCCAGGTACACAGCCACAGGTCAGGTATAGGAGCAGTCAAATCAAAGTCAGGTGCTTAGCAGGAGTTAGGAAACTGATAGCCAGCAAAGCTGAGTGATGTGGGAGTGGTTTAAATAGGCCTGGTCAGGAAGCTTCCTTATGTTGTCATGGCAACCTTAAAGCCGCAACAACCAATCCTAACAGAAAGCTTCCTTATGTTCACACGGCAACCTTAAAGCAGCAACTACAGAGGTCACATTCCTGACCGGAGAGGCTTCCTTCAGGCTACTCTGCCATAAAGCCCCAACTGGTGGAGGGCTACAGTGATAGTTGACTTTGTGGAACTTTCTCCCATCTCCCTACTGCATCTCTGGAGCTCAGCCACAGTGATCTTTGGGTTCTACTTTATCTCTCTCACAAAGGCTCTTCTCCCACGATTGCTCAGTTTGGCTGGACGGCCAGGTCTAGGAAGAGTTCTGGTCGTTCCAAACTTCTTCCATTTAAGGATTATGGAGGCCACTGTGCTCTTAGGAACCTTGAGTGCTGCAGAAATTCTTTTGTAACCTTGGCCAGATCTGTGTCTTGCCACAATTCTGTGTCTGAGCTCCTTGGGCAGTTCCTTTGACCTCATGATTCTCATTTGCTCTGACATGCACTGTGAGCTGTGAGGTTATTAGACAGGTGTGTGCCTTTCCTAATCAAGTCCAATCAGTTTAATTAAACACAGCTGGACTCCAATGAAGGAGTAGAACCATCTCAAGGAGGATCAGAAGGAAATGGACAGCATGAGAGTTAAATATGAGTGTCACAGCAAAGGGTCTGAATACTTATGACCATGTGATATTTCAGTTTTTCTTTTTTAATAAATTAGCAAAAATATCTACATTTCTGTTTTTTTTTTCTGTCAAGCTGGGGTGCTGAGTGTACATTAATGAGAAATAAAATTTTAGCAAATGGCTGCAATGAAACGAGTGAAAACTTTAAAGGGGTCTGAATACTTTCCGTACCCACTGTAGCCTTTTGAAATGATCCTCCCCATCCTCATTTTCTCTTCACTTTACACAGCCCCTACTCTGTACACAATGAGAAAATGAGAAGTTGGGAACAGCTCTCCATAGAGAAGCTAGGGGAAGAATGAAAAAAATGCAGGATTTGACAGAAAGGAACTAAAATTTAAAGTATTTTACAAAATGTATTAATGACAAAAATACTGCCAGAAAGTCAAAAGTTGTCTGAAAGTTTAGTTTAAGGAAACTTTTGGGTCCCCATTCTTAAGATCACTGGAGGTCTCAGTGGCTGGATCAAAAGTGATTAGACACATAGTTTGAGGGACTATGGCTCTTGGAGAAGAGCTGTGGCTTCTTAATTAAATATCAGCTGCAGAAAGGCCATGTGACCAATGAATGTGATGTTACAGACCCGAAGAAGAGGCTACAATACTCGCCCAAGTGCCTCAGCCCCATAAAACTGATTGGTGATGGTGCTGAAATCAGACTTCCACCAATCCAATATCGATGGTCCTAAAGTCAAAGACATTTCTGCTCTGTGTAAATACACCATTACAGTTCTTTAGTTACTTTTCTAAAGCAAGTCCCTTGCAGTATATTTTTATCTCTCTCTCTCTTCCTCTCTTATACACTCACAGGGTGTGACCCAGGCATACATGTGATGTACACCAAATTAAATGATTGCCCCAAGACAGAAAATCTTCTGTTTTATGTGCTGTACTTGCAATTGCCTGTAAAAGATGCTGAAGACAAAGGAATAGGGAGCTGTATAAAAAAAAATATAGCATGGGAACTGCTGAAAGCTCTCATTAATAAGTAAGGGATTTAAAGAGACCTTTAAAGGGGCGTTCCAGGAAAAACAATCAATATTAAGTCAGTGGTGTCAGACCTCTGTCTTAGAATACTGCATTGGGTTGTTTCACTACAATTCCTTCTGGGTGTTCTCCAACTGGGTGTTCTCATTCTCCTTTGTACGTACATGGGGCATGTACGTACACACTTTGACATTATCCAATCAGAGCTGACCATGTCAGAATGGGAAGGGACCGTTTGTTCCGACAAGGGGAATGGTAACACCCAATTACCAATTTATACACATATTTACAGGAGGAATAATAGAAATGGCACAATGAGGTGTTTAAAAGAAGGTCAAATGATTTATGCTTACTAAATGACTCACAGTGCTTTGTACAAGAAAATAATTGCTAGCAGCAAGAATAATCACTCCAGATAGTGAAAGGATGCAGAGTACACCAATCCATACAACCTCAAAAAACGGACTTCACCAAAACAGAAAAAAGGGTGACAGCATTCACAAATGCAAAAACAGTGAAAAGGTATATTTACGTGGGCTCAAAAAAGATGCAACTTTTCAGGCTGATTGTAGAGGCACTGAGAATCAGACCCCCACTTATTTGGTGATGTTATGTGTTTCTTAAAACTGGTTATCTTAGAGTTACTGGCAATAAGTAAGACATATGACTGTGTATAGATTTTCAGTACTTTAGAGATAACCAGATATAAAGAACTTTTAAAGGCTTGTATACAGTAAAGATTTACAAGAAAGTTACTGTACAGATGTTTATCCCATCCCAAGCTGTTTATCTAATCACTTGTCATTTCTGATACAGTACATGTTACACAAATTCTGTAGTGTTTACTTGCAACTGCTAGACCATGGTGCTCTGTACCTCTTCTGTACTTTGAGGAAGCACATGGAATTCTTCCAAGAATATATTTGGCTCCTGGTTTTTCTCTATTGGTGCATTCATTCTACAAAACAAAATGAAATGTTGTGATAATACATAAAAGTATAGTGTTTCTTACCACATAGCTCTTATTCACAGTAAATAATAAGGGCATTGTAGCTTTTTGTAGAAAATGTTCCTTCTGAGTAATGAGTAAAACATTTTGTTTGTGAAACATTAAATTTAGGTGATCATCATTCACAATGGCTGCTATTCATATAGAGGATGAGATTTATGCTCCCTCCTTTACCCAGGTTTTTTTTGTTTTCATTCAACATTCCCACGCTATGTCTGAGGTACTCAGATAGCTGTTTGAGAACACGCCTGGAGGCTCCTCTTGTACAAGGAGTGAGCTACTGTAAGTCTAGCTATGTGCTAGCTAGAGGACGGAGAAGGAAGGTGAGGGTACTACAAGATAATGCAGCTGTAACTGCACATTTCGGCTGGAGTCCGCCAGCACCATGTCCTCTGGCGCCTAGAGTACATGTGCTGTGTCAGATGAAGCAGAAACAGGCAGCAGGAGACACTGACAGACAAAGCAAGTACCCTACTTCAGCAAGGATTCCGTGTCACGGAGAGGGTGGAGCTCCCAGTGCGGGATTCCCCATTTAAAGCTGCTGATGTATGAGGGCTGGCGCGCTGTGCCTGGCAAGTCTGATCCTCATACAGTTTAATGGATTATGCCCTTCTGGGGCTTTCCTTGTCTGTATTATTGCTTGTACAATGTACTGAAGAGAGTCTTTTTTTCATACTTGCAGATGTCCAGTGGTAAAAAGCTCTCTAAGAGGAAGCATAGAGCTTGTATTGCGTGTCAGCAATTGTTACCTGATGACCATGTGCCTGACATATGTATAATTTGTACTCTGAGTTAAGCCTCTCCAAACAGTCCTCGTGCATCTTCTAAAACTAAGCATAAGAATAAATCTGAATGCTGCATTAACTGTCTACAACATCTTCCAGAGGATTATCCTTCCAATATCTTCAGTGTCTGCACTCATGTTTCTGAAGATGAACACATGACTGATAAGGCAGCTGAAATTTTTTTTTCTTGGTTGAAATCGTGTATGTCTAGCAAAAAGAAATCCAAAAAATTCAAGCAGGATTTTTCTCATTTATTTGATTCTTCTAACTCTTCTGAAGGCAAGCTTCAGACATCAGAATCAGATTCAGACATAGCGATTTCTGAAGATAATTATTTGTTTAAAAAAGAAAATACTGATAAATTAAAAATGTTAATAATATTATGGAAACAGGACAAGCTGTCTCATCCTCTTTGGACAGAGAGAGCTTGTTTTATTTCCTCAAAAGAAAGACTACAGTCCTTTCTGGGCATCCAGTCTTGAAATCCATTATGGAGATTAAGTAGAAATTTCCTCCTAGAATATTTGAGCTTGGTGTACAAACTAGATCCTGGGAAATATGAAGCTTGGGAAGAGCCAGCCAGAGTTGATACAGCAGTGGCAAACATCTCTAGAAAATCCTTTTTTCCAGCAGATGATTCATATCTTCTTAAGGATCCAAAGGAACGCAGAGCTGATATTTTTCTTAATAAAATCATATGTTTCATTGGCAGACTTATCTAAAGCTGCCATGGCAGTAATTCCTGGGTCTAGAGCATTAAGATTATGGATAAGTTGGTTGGGAAGAGACATCCAAGATGGTGTTCCCAGGGAAGAATTAATGGAGCAACTCTATTCCCTGAAACTAGCTGCAGACTTTGCTTCTGACTTTCCCTTAGATACATTAGGAATTGCCGCAAAAATCTAGTAGTCACCCATGTGGTAAGAAGAGCAACATCGCTGAAATCTATGTTCAATCCCTTTGAACCTGGGAGACTTTTTGGAGAAAAATTGGATCAGCCTTTGGAAGCTAATAAGAAAGAAAGAGCCCTGGTCTTTCCTCAGACCAATAGAAGCTTTAAGCCTCGCCTCCATTATCACAGAAGATACGAATTGTTCCTGAAGAGAGGAAATAATACACAAATTGATCGTGGTAGACCCTATGAAAAATTCAGAGCCACTGCCTCAGAAAAATTAAAGAAAAGACATGAAGATGCAGGGGCTGGAAAACAGGATTTTTGACATCAGATGTTGTCAAGTTGGAGGCCGTTTGCAAATTTTTTTTTCAGCATGGTGCAGTATTACTTCAGACAAGTGGGTTCTGGATCTCATAGAAAGGTTATGTATTAGAAATTCTCCACAAACCAAAAGATCATTTTCTTCTAAACAGGCAACAGAGTCCTCATATTTTTCCTCTACTACAAGACTTTCTGGCAAAAAATGCCATAGAAGAAGTCCCAAAAGAGGAAGAATGTTATGGGATTTATTCAAGAATTTTTCCAGTTCCAAAGGTCAGCAGTTCCTTGAGATTGATCATAGATCTCAGATCCCTGAATTGATATGTGAAGAAAATTTACTTCAAGATTGAAACGATAAGGACAGTCACAGCAGCCTTACAAAAAGGCCAAGTCCTAGCAACCTTGGACCTGAAAGATGCATATTTGCACATTCCCATCCATGCAGTTTTAAGAAAATTGTTTAGATAGCAGTCAATCATTTAGGATTAATCAGTCACTATGAATTCAAAGCACTCCCTTTTGGTCTAACTTCCTCTACAAGGGTTTTCACCAAAGTGGCAGTAGTAGTAGTAGCAGCTCTGCCATTGAGAGCAATTGGCTGATAGCCACTCCGTCTGCATCTCTTCTGCAAGATCACCTCCAAGTAGTCATCACTCTTCTCAGAGAACTTGGATTCCAGATAAACTGGGAAAAGTCCCACTTACTGCCAGAAACTTCTAAATCTTTTCTAGGCTTCATAATCAATACAGAATTGCAAGTCCTTTTTCTTCCTCAAAGGAAAATTCAAAAAATACACGTTGCAGTAAAAGTTGTAATCAAATCTCCATTGTCTACAGTCTATCAAATCTTGAATATCTTGGGTTTGTTAGTAGCCTTGATACACGCAGTACCTTGGGCTATGGCACACAGCTAGACTTTCCAACACAATATGCTCCGTCATTGGAAAAGAGATATGAAAAGGATGTGTACAAACTACAAGAGAAGACTTGAAATGGTGGCTCAATCTACAAACTTGAAGAAGGGAAAAAGTTTCCAGTTCAAGGAGTCAGTCATCTTAACCACAGATGCCTCCCTAAGAGGTTGGGGTGCTCATCTGCAAACTTCTTGGGCACAAGGTCTATGGGGCGAATTGGCCAAGCTCCGTTCTTCAAATTTTCGAGAGATGAAAGCAGTCAGGTTGGCACTTCTGCATTTAAAAACCATTGATCTAGGACAAATCTGTCTTAATTCAACCAGACAACCAAATAGTGGCTCTGAATCAGAGACAGGACGTGAAAACTCCTGTACCTATTTGGGACTTATCTGCTGTTGTCAGTGCTCTGACATCCCATCTGTTCGAACCAATCCAGGAGATAGACCTAAACTGGCTATCATGTAAAGTAGCTTTTCTAGTAGCCATTACATCTTCTAAAAGGCTGGGAGAGTTTCAAGCCTTATCCTCAAGAAGCCAGTTGTAACGGTGCTAGCTATCTGATCTGGAGTCCAATTGGTGAGGCAATGGCACAGTACTTAAAAAGTAGTAGATGAGGAGTTAAATAGCAGGAATAGTACCTCAGGAGTAAGAAGCAACCATGGTATGCAGGATTCAGTATACAGGAGCAGTAGATCAGTCATAGTCAGACATATGCGGAATCGGTACACAGGAACATTAGAGTAGTGGTGAGGATCAGGGCAAACAGGAAGCAGACAGCCAGAATAATCAGGCACAGACTGAAGTAAGCTGTGGGTTTATATAGGGATTGCTATACTGTAATTGGCCACAGAGCAGGTGAGATCCATAAGCTAATCACTCCAATAGAAAGGACCAGGCTCAGCAAAGCAAAGAATAAACAGGCGTCTTCAATGGCATAATGGTCAAGGCTGCAGAACATGACTAAGAAGTCAAGGGTTCAAGACCCAGTGAGCTCAGTTCCTGACATCCTGCCCAATGGAGTTCTCATGAGAACCCTGCCACATTTCATACATATACCCCCTTCTTTTCAAAATATTAATAAAGAATCCTTCTTACTAGCTTTCTATCCACATCCTGAGACAGAAGAACAGATACGTTTCCACACCTTAGATGTTAAAAGAGTTATCCTGACCTACCTGAATAGAACCAAAGATTTCAGAAAACAGGAGAATTTATTTGTACTCAGGCACTAGGAGGGGAGGAAATCCTCCAAAGACACATTGGCCAGGTGTATTAAATCTACTATTCTGGAGGCGTACAGATTAGCAAATCTCTCTTTATCAACTACACCAGGGCAAATTCTATACGTTCCACAGCAACTTCATGGGCTGAAAACGCACAAGTGTCAACGCACAAGTGTCTATTCTGGATATTTGTAATGCTGCTTCCTGGAGATCTTCCTCTACCTTCATCAAACATTATTGCCTTGACATCCACTCTGAGGGTCCAGTAGTACTTAATACGGTTTCCAGGTGATGATCTCCCTCCCCTTAGGTAGCTAGCTAGGTCCCTTCTGTGCTGCCGCTGGACGAATGAGAAAGACAAAATTGGGTTTACCTGGAATTTTACTTTCTTTGAGTCTGAAGGCAGCACAGCATACCCTCCCACAGGGTTAGACTGGCCCATCGGGGAATCGGTGAATTCCCCGCTGGGCCCCGAGCCCCGACTATATTTAGACCTCATTTTGCCAAGCAAAGGTCAGGGGTCCGATCGGGATGGCCTCTGACCATCCCAATCGGGCCCCTGACCAATGGACAGTGGCATAAGGATCATGGTCACAGGGGGTGCGACCAGAGGGGTACAGGGCCCACAGCCAGCTGGAAGTGGCCGGGGCCCGGACCACCATGATAGTGGTTGGGGAAAGCCTGGTTCCCCAACCGCTATACCTATTGTAAATGGAAAGGGTATGCCAGCCCAGGGAAAGTGACAAAAAATAAAAAAAATACTCACCTGTCCAGGGCTCAGCATCGTCTCCGTCACTTTTCAGGCCTCACTGCAGGGGCCTGTGGTTAGGCCCCAGCGGTGACATGGGTGCGCCGGCGTAATGACGTCATCACGTCCGACGTTACCGCAGAGGTCCAATCAAAGGCCCCAGCGGTGACGTCTGGGGCACGGAACGTGGGGACCAAGGAAGATGGGAAAGACAGCAGGAGAGAGCAACGATGTCCAGGAAAGGTAAGACAAGGTG
This sequence comes from Leptodactylus fallax, assembly GCA_947044405.1. Lineage (NCBI taxonomy): Eukaryota > Metazoa > Chordata > Amphibia > Anura > Leptodactylidae > Leptodactylus > Leptodactylus fallax. The sequence continues at coordinate 3,631,329 of CAMRHE010000041.1, forward strand.
AGTATAAGTGTTTGTTATTTTTAATCACTTCTCCAGGGCCTCTCTTTATTATACTCTGGGGTCTGAGGAGACCCCAGAGTATAATAATAGCACCGGCTCTGGAGGGCGCCACTGTGGGCATATAATAGTGTGTGGGCCTCTGTGAGCATATAATACTGTGTGGGGGCCACTGTGAGCATATAATACTGTGTGGAGGCCACTGTGGGCATATAATGCTGTGTGGGGGCCACTGTGAGCATATAATACTGTGTGGGGGCCACTGTGGGCATATAATGCTGTGTGGGGGCCACTGCGGAGCATATAATGCTGTGTGGAGGCCACTGCGGAGCATATAATGCTGTCCCAGTATTGTTTACATGTCGGCGCAGCTCTGTTCACTCACCATATTCTTGATAACTGCAGTTGTGGGTACTAAAGCTGTATCTCTTTCAAGTATCTGAGATATCGCTGCAGCACCCGTAACCGTCACTATCAAGAATTCTCTCTAGGGAGGGGAGGGGGGGAGGGGGCCCCGGACAAAAGTTTGCACTGGGGCCCACAAGACCTTAGTTACGCCTCTGCCAATGCATTTGCATTGGCAAAATGATAACTAATGGAGGCCAATAGCCTGGGGGACATTAAAGGGGTTGTGCAGGATAACATTTTTTTTTTTTTTTTAATTACACAGGTGAAAAAAAAAAAAAAAAAAAAAAACTCTCTCCTGTCCCCAGTGTCTCCCAGCGTGGTTTAGCCTGCAGCTCTGTTTACTTCCAGTGCAAGTACCTCCTGCAGGTGACTACAGTGAGGACATCCGGCAAAAGACAGCGGAGCTGCAGGACCGGACTGTGCTGGGACCTGCTGACACCGTAGGACCGTGGATAGGTGAGTATGTTTAATATGCTTTTGGGTTTTTTTGGGGAGGGGTTCACCTCCCCCAGACTAATTATAAAAAAAGAAAAAAATTATACTGGACAACCTCTTTAAAGTGTGGCACATTCAAGGGTATATTAAAGGGGTTGTTCAGGCATAATTTGTTATGGTTTACCCTCAGGATAGGCCATGGATACTTGATCTGTTGGGGACAGACCCAGGACCGATCAGCTGTACGGAGCCACTTCTGGCACCTGTCCTGTACACAATATGGGGTCAGAAGCAGAAAGCTCTGTCCACTGTGTATTATCCGGGCACCTTCACTGCATCTCAGCACTTATTGAAGTCAGCAGGAGCTGAGCTACAGTGACGGCACCGGGCAACTATACAGCGGATGGAGCTTTCTGCTTCCGGCCCTGTGTTGTGTACAGAACGGGCGGCAGAAATGGTTCTGTACAGCTGTTGGGGCCGTGTGTCAGCCCCCTACTGATCAGGTATTTATGGTCTATCCTGAGCATAGGCCATAAAAAACATTAACCCTGGACAATCCCTTTAATATGCATCACACAGTTTAATGTCCCCCCCCCACAGAATGTTAGCCCCATCACTGCTCCCACACAATATAATGGCCCCATCACTGTTCCCCATACAGTATGGGGACCAGTGAAGAGGCCACTGTATGGGGGGGGGGGGACTAGTGAAGTGGCCATAAAAAAATTTGGCCCAGACAACCCCTTAAAAGAGGTTGTCTATTAACTGGAGTAACCACTGTGGCGGCCGCCAGGGAAGTGTAAAAATAAAAAAAAATTTCAAAAAAGCATACTCGCCTGTCCCCAGCACCGCATTGTACCCTGCCTGTGTTTGTTCGGTCTCATAGTGGCGCCTCATTTCTGGAAATCCTGTACCTAATTGGACTTAGCAGTCCTAGGAGATGCAGTACTCCCAGCAGGAAGGCGCCGACACGAGACTGAATGGACACTGGCAGCGGACAATGGAGTGCCAGGGACAGGTGAGTATGCTTTTTTATTTATTTTTAATTTTACACCTCCTGCCCGGGACTTGGGTTGCGCCAATTCCTGGACAACCTCTTCAAAGTATTTATCCATCTTTCTAATATTGATGGTCTGTGCTTAGGATAGGCATCTGCGATGTAATGATGATCTACAGGTAATGGTAACAATTCTAGGAGCCACGCTGTTCACTTGCTACACAGGGCGTAGCAGTAGGTTTAGGTAGTGCAATGGTGCACATGTTATGGCAGGTGAGCAGCATGGCTCCCGACATGTTATTATCTTTAGCCGCCCTGTCTCGGGACCGCTGATCTGCAGGGGTCCTGATGGTGGGCCCCTAGAAGCAATTCCACTGGTGGGCCCTAGACATCCCAGTCCGAAACTGCCCTCCCAAATTAAAATCAAGCAAAAAAACTCAGCCATTAAAAAACAAAGAGTTGGAGGGAGGGGGGTTCTTATACCATTTATAATGCTAATAAACTGTCTCATTGCTACATAGGTGGGCCGGTCCTAGGAGGAATTGAAGGCGGGGATAAAGACCCTCCTGTGCTGTCTTCGTACTCAAAGAAAGTAAAATTCCAGGTAAACCCAATTTTGTCTGTATCACTCCAGTGTTGAAATTGTACGACACCAATATCTGTTTGTTTTCTGTCAAGATGGGGTGCTGAGTGTACATTAATGAGAAATAAAATGAACTTTTTTGCTTTTAGCAAATGGCTGCAATGAAACAAAGAGTGAAAAATTTAAAGGGGTCTGAATACTTTCCATACCCACTGTAACATAACTGTTAAATAGCAAACATAATAATTTGCAAATAAATTCTTTAAAAATCAGATAATGTGATTTTCTGGATTTGTTTTCTCATTTTGTCTCTCATAGTTGAGGTCTACCTATGATGTCAATTACAGGCCTCTCTCATCTTTTTAAGTGGGAGAACTTGCACAATTGGTGGCTGACTAAATACTTTTTTTTCCCCACTGTATGGGTGTAAACTGATGTTTGGGGACACGGCAGTGCATGGAAGGGAAGGAGCGACACTGGACGTTTGAAAAGCAGATTTCGCTGGAATAGTTTTAAGGTGCCATGTCTCATTTGCAGAGCTCCTAGAGTACCAATACAATGGAACCCCCCCAAAAGTGACCCCATTTTGGAAACTACACCCCTCACAGAATTTATCAAGAGGTATAGTGAGCATTTTGACCCAACAGCCTTTTCACAGATTTTATTAACATTGGGATGTGTAAATGAAAAATTACTAGACTGTCACTTTTTCCCCAAATTTTTCATTTTCACAAGTGGTTAAAGGAGAAAAAGCACCCCACAGTTTGTTAAACAATTGCTCATGAACGTGGCAATACTCCATATGTGGTCATAATCTGCTGTATGGGTACATGGTGGGTGTGGAAAGAGCGCTATTTGGCTTTTGGAGGGCAGATTTTGCTGGAATACAACATATCAAGGGATATAATAAGCAGTTTGACCCTACAGCTGTTTCACAGATTTTATTAACATTGGGACATTAAAATGAAAAATTACTTTTTTGCCAATAAACTGTCAATTTAGTCCAAGTTTTTTTTATTTTTACAAGAGGATAAAGGAGAAAAAGCTCCCCAAAGTTTGTTACACAAATTTCTCCTGAATGCAGGAATACCCTATATGTGGTTATAATCTGCTGTATGGTTAAATGGTGGGGATGGGAATGGAAAGAGCGTTATTTAGTTTTGGAGGGCAGATTTTTTCTGGGGTAGTTTTCAGGTGCCATGTCGCATTTGCAGAGCCCCAAGAGTACCAATACAATGGGAACCCCCAAAAAGTGACTCCGTTTTAGAAACTACACCCCTCAAGGAAAGTATCAAGGGGTATTATCATTTTGAGCCTAAGAGTGCTTCCTGAAAATTAATGTACAAATTGAAAATTTAAATTTTTAAAGAAATATGCCATTTCGGTGCCCAATACGTTGCACCCACTTTGTGTCATCAGAGATTTGCACTCTTAAAACTATTAAGTGGGCTATCCCGGGTAGAAAGAAGTTGTATATGTAGGTGTAAACTGCTTCTTGGGCACACAGCAGGGCTCAGAAGGTATGGAGCAGTTTGCTTTTTAGCTTTTGCTGTATAGATTTGGAAGGATTTCCTGGATGCCATGTTGTTTTTGCAGAGCCCTGGAGGTGCCAGTAAATTGGAATTCCCCAAGAAGTGACCCCCATTTTGTAGGGACAATTTTAGAGTCTCTACAAATGTGACATGGCGTCCAAAAACCAACAATCTAAATCAGCGGTCCAAAAGCACAAATCACTCCTTCTTATCTGCACCTTCCCCGTGTGCCCAAGAGGGTCCACATGTCCACATGTATGACACTGGTATACCCAGGATAACATACTTAATGTCATATGTGGGTATAAACGGCTTTTTGGGCACAGCTGGGCACAGAAGGGAAGGAGCACTATTTTGGTTTTTGGAGCACAGTTTGGTTTTTGGACATCATGCCACTTTTGCAGAGCACCTGAATTGGCAGTAAAGTAGAACCTGCAGACACATAACTCCACTTTGGAAACTACACCCCTCAAGGGATTTATCAAGTGGGGTAACGAGCATTTTTAAACTTTGAGCGTTGTATTAATTTCCAGAAAGGAATGTGCAGCTGATAATGAAAAGTGAAAATTGCAATTTTTCCATAGATACGCCATTTCAGTGCCCGATATGTTATACCCAACTTGTGTCAGCAGAGACACACACTCCAAAAACTGGTAAGCGGGTATCATGGGCACAACAGCTTTTGGAGCATTCATCTCTGATACAAGCCTGGCACAACATATTACGCACTGAAATGACGTATTAGGGTGGGTTCACACCTGCGTTTGAGTCCGTCTGCTGCCAATCTGAGTGAAAATCTCGGGAAACAGGATAGGCATCGGATACCGACAGGTTAGCAACGCATTGGTTAAAAACCCATTCATTTGAATGGGTTTCTAAAGCAATGCGCGGGTGTGCGCTTACACCCTCTGTGCTGCAAATCCTTTTTTTTTCGCCGGAAACAAAGTCGGACATGCAGTTTCAGCACTGATCTCTCCCCACCGTTAGAAGGGCGTTCCTGACAGTCGAGCGTCATCGCTGGTCTGTGAGGAACGTCCCCCCCAAAGACTTGTACTGGGGGAGGGGGCCTTACTCAAAGCTCAGCGTCATCACAGGGCGGTAAGGAATGCCCCCTCTGACAGTACAAGGCTATGTTAGAGTACTGTAAGGGGGGAGCCTTCCTCACAGCCCAGCAATGACGCTAGACTGTCAGGAACGCCCTTCTGACAGTGAGGACAGATACAGTGCTGGCCAAAAGTATTGGCACCCCTGCAATTATGTCAGATAATACTCAATTTCTTCCAGAAAATGATTGCAATCACAAATGCTTTGGTAATAATATCTTCATTTAATTTGTCGTCAATGGAAAACCACAAAAAGAATTGTCAAAAAGCCAAATTGGATATAATTCCACACCAAACATAAAAAAGGGGGAGGACAAAAGTATTGGCACCCTTTGAAAAATCATGTGATGCTTCTCTAATTTGTGTAATTAACAGCACCTGTTACTTACCTGCGGCAAATAACAGGTGGTGGCAATAACTAAATCACACTTGCAGCCAGTTGAAATGGATTAAAGTTGACTCAACCTCTGTCCAGTGTCCTTGTGTGTACCACATTGAGCATGGAGAAAAGAAAGAAGACCAAAGAACTGTCTGAGGACTTGAGAAGCAAAATTGTGAGGAAGCATGAGCAATCTCAAGGCTACAAGTCCATCTCCAAAGACCTGAATGTTCCTGTGTCTACCGTGCGCAGTGTCATCAAGAAGTTTAAAGCCCATGGCACTGTGGCTAACCTCCCTAGATGTGGACGGAAAAGAAAAATTGACGAGAGATTTCAACGGAAGATAGTGCGGATGGTGGCTAAAGAACCTCGACTAACATCCAAACAAGTTCTAGCTGCCCTGCAGTCCGAGGGTACAACAGTGTCAACCCGTACTATCCGTCGGCGTCTGAATGAAAAGGGACTCTATGGTAGGATACCCAGGAAGACCCCACTTCTGACCCAGAGACATAAAAAAGCCAGGCTGGAGTTTGTCAAAACTTACCTGAGAAAGCCAAAAACTTTTTGGAAGAATGTTCTCTGGTCAGATGAGACAAAAGTAGAGCTTTTTGGGAAAAGGCATCAACATAGAGTTTACAGGGAAAAAAAAGAGTCCTTCAAAGAAAAGAACACGGTCCCTACAGTCAAACATGGCGGAGGTTCCCTGATGTTTTGGGGTTGCTTTGCTGCCTCTGGCACTGGACTGCTTGACCATGTGCATGGCATTATGAAGTCTGAAGACTACCAACAAATTTTGCAGCATAATGTAGGGCCCAGTGTGAGAAAGCTGGGTCTCCCTCAGAGGTCATGGGTCTTCCAGCAGGACAATGACCCAAAACACACTTCAAAAAGCACTAGAAAATGGTTTGAAAGAAAGCACTGGAGACTTCTAAAGTGGCCAGCAATGAGTCCAGACCTGAATCCCATAGAACACCTGTGGAGAGATCTCAAAATGGCAGTCTGGAGAAGGCACCCTTCAAATCTCAGGGACCTGGAAAAATTTGCCAAAGAAGAATGGTCTAAAATTCCAGCAGAGCATTGTAAGAAACTCATTGATGGTTACCGGAAGCGGTTGTTCGCAGTTATTTTGTCTAAAGGTTGTGCTTCCAAGTATTAGGCTGAGGGTGCCAATACTTTTGTCCGGCCCATTTTTGGAGTTTTGTGTAAAATGATCAATGATTTGACTTTTTTTTTCATTCTCTTTTGTGTTTTTTCATTGCAAGCAAAATAAATGAAGATATTATTACCAAAGCATTTGTGATTGCAATCATTTTCTGGAAGAAATTGAGTATTATCTGACAGAATTGCAGGGGTGCCAATACTTTTGGCCAGCACTGTATGTGCCGAAACTAACGGCACCGATATCTCCTCCATCGGGACACATAACGGGAAAGCCGACTGTCTGCTTTCTAGCGGTATATAAAATCACAGGTTCATGAGGACATGAAAGGTCCTCTTTAAAGGGGTTGTCCAGGAAGTGGACAAATCACAGTGGAGGTGGAGTAGGTGATAAAAAAAATCATACTCAGGCGGGGATCACACCAACACTTGAACCCAGTTGAGGGATTCTGTTCCCCCATTCCGTTTGAAAAATACGGAAAGAAAAGTCCTGCAAGCAGGCCTTTTTTCTCCGCATTTTTCAGGCAGAAACCAGACAGAAACCCAGCAGACCCCATTATAGTCCGCAGGTAACCGCTTTACAAACGAATTGGGTTTCCGTTCTTCGGGTCCCCAAGTGGACCCGAAAACGGAAACCGAGCGCTAGTGTGAACCCAGCCTTACCTGTCCCCAGTGCTCTGGTGTCTGCTGCCACTGTCTGTTCAGACACGTGCCATACGTGACTGCTGAGGCCATCAGTGGCCTCAATATTGGCTGCAAAGGACCCAGTCATGTATATGAGTGACATCACCGAGTCTTTTCCAGCCACTGCTGAGGCCAATCACGTGCAGTGCAAGACTTGCGGCAGGGAAGCGGCGTGTGTGTGCCTGAACAGATAGCAGAGGGCTGAGGACATCGGTAGCCCGGGGACAAGTGAGTATTTTTTTTATGTTTCACCTTTCCCAACTCCTCTCCAATTTGCCCAATACAATCCTTACCAGTAAACTTTATTATTCCCTAGAAAACCCCTTTAATACTGCCCCAATGCCTTCTAATATTATCTCCCCTTACATTCATACAGACCCCACTGACCTTTCACTATAATTTATATCCTCTTTTATTAAAGCCCCCTAATACCCCTTATATTAGTTATGGCCTCTTATCTAAATTCCCAATGCTCCCAACTGACCTCTTATATGTATTACCCCCATCCCCCGACCCCCAATTACAATGCCCAAAGTGAGTTAAAAAAAAAAAAAGTCGATGCTACTCACCTACCTCCGATCCCCCGAGGAGGAATCTCCACCGTCGGTACTGCCGCTGCTTACTGAAGAAGCAGGACCTGCGTCCTGGCGCGGACGGCGCAGGACAATGACGTCATCGCGCAGACGTCTGTGCCAGGACGCAGACGTCTTAGGGCAGCTCGTAGGCCACAGACCTGAATTGGCTTGTGGTTTACGAGCTACGTACGAACAGAGAATGTATTTTAACTGCATCGGTGTCATGCAGACGCCGATGCAGTTAATATGTGAGGGTAACCTGTGTTGCGGCGGCCCCGAAGTGGGCCCCCCGAGAGTCAGTGGGCCCGGGGCCACCCCCCCCCTGCCCCACCGTTAGCTATGCCTCTGCCCCATGGGCAAAAACAGAAGCAGAAAGTCAGAATTAGATACACTTTCTGTACACTCACTTGTGAGCTGTGACAATTTGCAGACACCTCTCTGAGCAGTATACAATCAAGGAACACAGAGCAGAAAATCTAAATACAAACATGCAGAGGGTGTGAAAAAACACTTGCCCCCTCCTCCTCCATTTCCTGTGTTCTGTTTTGAGCTTGGTTTCTAAAGATGCACCTTTCTTAATAACAGGGAGTGAATAGCAAATTATGAAGACAGAATACACCTAGTGACAACTACTTTAGGATAATGCCCCACGTAGTGGGTCGTAGCAAAAAAGCGCTGCAGGAAAAACCATGGCAATGCATCACGGTTTTTCCCGTAGCGCTTTTCACAGAAAGGAAACCTCTGCAGACTTTCTGCTTCCATTATATCTACAGGGAATCCGCCAGTGTTTCCGTAGGTATAATTGACATGTTGCGATTTACAAAACTGCAATGGTTTGCTAAAATCCCATCCACTTTGCAGGGACTCTAATTCGCCACGGTTTTTGCCTAAGGCTAAGGCCCCATGTTGCGGAAAAGCTGCTTTTTTTGTTGCAGATTTTGCTGCGTTTTTTTGAGCCAAAGCCTGTAGTGGATTAAAGTAGAAGGTAGAAGTATAAGAACTTCCTATATATTTTTCATTCCTTTTGTAGACACTCCTGGCTTTGGCTCAAAAAACCGCAGCAGAATCTGCAACATAAAAAGCTGCGTTTCTGCAACGTGGGGCCTCAGCCGAAACAGGTTTATCAGGCAGAAAACAGCATACATTGCATTACATTTTGGTCCAGAATCATATGCTCCAAGTTGTCTGAAAAGTTAACATTTAAATGCAATATACAAAAATTCTTTAAAAGTATATAACATATTAAAAGCTATAAATTGGAATATATGCTTTTCATTGTTTTAGATTTTAACAGAAAGTGTCAAACACACCTGAAAAGCATTTCCTCTGTAGGAAGATTTCTTCGCCAGTCCACAAGTGGGTCTTGTATAGGTAAAGTTTTTAGTCTGCTTAGCAGAGATTTCAGCCTAGGTACATGAAATCCAAATTGTGCAAGATGGTCTATGAATACTAATTCCTCTGGCAGAAAATACTCTGAAAGTGCAAAACATTTCAAAGTAATACTGGGTTTTGCCAGTAAAATAAATTATTCAGTTATATGTGCTTTGTTTGTCTCATTTATTTACAGCAAACCTTCTTTCCAAATGTTGCGGAAACACAGTAGAAAAATGTTGTGTTTTAAAAATCCACTACATTTTTTGCTGTGTTTCTTTCCACAGTGTCTTTAGATGCTTTTGGCTACATGTGGCCTTAGGCTCAGATAGCCAGAGCACAGCTGGATTATATTATTTTCCAAAGGTATTCCATTGCTATGGATGCTGACACCACAACGCGGAGCACAACAGGGCATGTTGATTTGTGAAGACTGCATTATTTTTAAGGAAGGGCTGAAGATCTGTAATAGAGTTCTGTGTAGACATTTTCACTATTACACTGTACATAGTTCATAGAAGCTATTTAGAGTATAGTCTACATGTGCCTACTTTTAGTTTGCCACAATAGTTCCATATATTGTCTGCATTTACCAGACCGAATGTGGTCCAGAGACCAGGACTCCTTGCATCATATTGATCTATGTCCCACATTATATACAGTAGGGGGCAGTGGAGCCTTGAAGAGGTAAAGTCTTTAAGGTAGGGTCTCCTAGCATCACAGATCACTATAATGCAAGGAGTCACAGTGTCCTGAGAGGTTTAAAGCCAGGAATGCACCTGATGTACGGGCCGGCATCTCAATAAATTAGAATATCATCAAAAAGTTATTTTTTTTTTTTTTAGTAATTCAATTGAAAAAGTGAAACACATATATTATATTGATTCATTACAAACAGAGTGAACTTTCTCAAGTGTTTATTTATGTCAATGTTGATGATTATGGCTTACAGCCAAGGAAAACCCAAAAGTCATTATCTCAGAAAATTTGAATAATTAACCCAAAACAGCTGCAAAGGCTTTCTAAGAGTTTAAAAAGGTCCCTTAGTCTGGTTCAGTAGGCGACACAATCATGGGGAAGACTGCTGGCTTGACAGATGTCCAGAAGGCAGTCATTGACACACTCCACAAGGGTGGTAAGCCACAAAAAGTCATTGCTAAAGAAGCTGGCTGTTCACAGAGTGCTGTAACAAAGCATATTAATGGAAAGTTGAGTGGAAGGAAAAAGTGTGGTAGAAAAAGGTGCACAAGCAACCGGGATAACCGCAGCCTTGATAGGATTGTTAAGAAAATGTCATTCAAAAATTTGGGGGAGATTCACAAGGAGTGGACTGCTGCTAGAGTCAGTGATTCAAGAGCCACCACACACAGATGTATCCAGGATATGGGCTAAAAGTGTCGCATTCCATGTGTGAAGCCACTCATGACCAATAGACAACCCCAGAAGCGTCTTACCTGGGCCAAGGAGATAAAGAACTGGACTGTTGCTCAGTGGTCAAAGCTGTTGTTTTCAGATGAAAGTAAATTTTGCATTTCATTTGGAAATCAACGTCCCAGAGTCTGGGGGAAGAGTGGAGAGGCGCACAATCCAAGCTGCTTGAGATCTAGTGTGAAGTTTCCACAATCAGTGATGGTTTGGGGAGCCATGTCATCTGCTGGTGTAGGTCCACTGTGTTTTTTCAAGACCAAAGTCAACGCAGCAGTCTACCAAGAAATTCTAGAGCACTTCATGCTTCCCTCTGCCGACAAGCTTTTTGGAGATGGAATTTAAATTTTCCAACAGGACCTGGCACCTGTCCACACTGCCAAAAGTACCAATACCTGGTTTAATAACCACAGTATCACTGTGCTTGATTGGCCAGCAAACTCGCCTGATCTTAACCCCATAGAGAATCTATGGGGTATTGTCAAGAGGAAGATGAGAGACACCAGACCCAACAATGCAGACAAGCTGAAGGCTGCTATCAAAGCAACCTGGGCTTCCATAACACCTCTGCAGTGCCACAGGCTGATCGCCTCCATGCCATGCCGCATCAATGCAGTCATTCATGCAAAAGGAGCCCCGACCAAGTATTGAGTGCATTTACTGTACATACTTTTCATTTGGCCAACATTTCTGTGTTAAATAATTTTTTTACAGTTGGCCTTATATAATATTCTAATTTTCTTGATAATGACTTTTGGGTTTTCTTGGGCTGTAAGCCATAATCTTCAACATTAACCTAAATAAACACTTGAAAAAGTTCACCCTGTTTGTACTGACTCAATATAATATATTTGTTTCACTTTTTGAATTGAATTACTAAAAAAAAAAAATATCTTTTTGATGACATTCTAATTTATTGAGATGCACTTCTATATACTCATACGCAAGAGGCCTTAGGTCCACACAAGATATGTTACTTGCGGATTCATTTGCGTGTTTATAAAAATCTGAATTTGTCAGCGGTGGAGCATCATATCACAATAAAAATATACCTCTTGAATCTGTGTTAACTGACTTGCAATACTATGTATTTAGTTTACTACTGAAGTTTGTGCTGACAGACTGCCTTTAGGTCTGAGCCCAAAAGTGCGTTAAAGACCAGGCCTCATTTTTCAAAACTGACATATGTCACTTTATATGGCAATAACTTTAAGACGCTTTAACTTGCATAAGTGATTTTGAGACTGTTTTTTCGTGAGACATTGTACTTCATGTTAGTGGTAAACATTGATCAATATTTTTGTATTTATTTATAAAAAAAATAGGAAATTTGATGGAAATTTTGAAAAAAAAAAAAAAAATCGCATTTTTCAAAATGCACGTGTATTGCAGTCTATACAGGAATTCAGCCTATGTAGACATAGGCTGATTTCCAGAGGTCCTGGCAGGATCAACCAGGTATTGGGGGCTTCAGGCAGCCTGGGGTCACTGGCCAGACCCCGGGCTGCATATTATAGATATTGGTACCCCCCCGATCTGGCCGCGGGGGTGCCGGGGGCGGCAACATGGCGGAACCCCTTGGATGCCGCGGTCATGTTTGACCGCGGCATCTAAGGGGTTAAAATCCCCGATCGGTGCTGAGCGTTAAGGAGCAGGGTGTTAGCTGTCAGTTACAGCTAACACCCTCTCCCGATGCCGCCCGCGGCACTCAGTGCCACTAGCAAACACTTAAAATGCCGCGGTCGCTATTGACCGCGGCATCTTAAGGGTTAAACAGCGGGGATCGATGTTATCACTAGTCCCCGCTGTTGCAGCGGGAGCCTGGCTGTCAAATACAACCGGGCTCCGGCGGTGATCGCACGGGCTCTGCTTCTGAGCCCGCTCGATCACCGTCACGTACCTGTACGTGGGGATGTGGTAACTAACCACATTCTCCCACGTACAGGTACGTGAGAATGCGTGAAGGGGTTAAAGGATCTGCTGCTACCTTTAGGCTGGGGCCCCAAGTTGCGAAAACGTTTTACTTTACCTGCAAAGTGGATGGGATTCTGGCTCATCTCATCCACACATTGCAGAAAAAAATCTGCAGTGGAAATGCCGCGATTTAAAAAAACGCTTGCGTTTTTGAAAATCTCAGCATGGCAATTATAACTACGGAAACGCTGGCATTTTTCGTTTAGGTAGGTAGGCAGGAAGTCAGAAGAGGAAAACTCTGCAGACTTACTGTGAAAAACGCTACATGAGGCCTTAAACTTCCTGGCATCAATAGGACATACGTAGGTATTGAATTACTGAATATTCTGGTACTGGATTACTAGAAGGTATATAAAATTCAGTTGTAGGAGTAAAGAAAATTGTGTGTTAAAGCAAAATATGTTACTATAAAACTATCTTCCATATTTATACTTTAAGGATGTGAATTCTTTGCATACAGAATACATCACACATTTATGTTCTATACTACGCAAAGGCCATCAATGTCAGAAGAATCCCTTTAACGCCTTAAGGACACAGCCCAAAAGTGCGTTAAGGACCAGGCCTCATTTTTCAAAACTGATATGTGTCACTTGTATGGCAATAACTTTGAGACACTATAACTTACACAAGTGATTTTGAGATTGTTTTTTGTGACACATTGTACTTCATATTAGTTGTAAAACACTAATCAAAATTTTTTGTATTTATTTATAAAAAAAAAAATAGGAAATTTTATGGAGATTTGGAAAAAAATCGCAATTTTCAAAATGTGAAATGCTCTGCTTTTCAGACAGTCATACCACCCAAATACAGTGGGGAAAAAAGTATTTAGTCAGCCACCAATTGTGCAAGTTCTCCCACTTAAAAAGATGAGACAGGCCTGTAATTGACATCATAGGTAGACCTCAACTATGAGAGACAAAATGAGAAAACATATCTAGAAAATCACATTGTCTGATTTTTTTAAGAATTTATTTGCAAATTATGGTGGAAAATAAGTATTTGGTCACCTACAAACAAGCAAGATTTCTGGCCCTCACAGACCTGTAACTTCTTCTTTAAGAGGCTCCTCTGTCCTCCACTCATTACCTGTAGTAATGGCACCTGTTTGACATTGTTATCAGTATAAAAGACACCTGTCCACAACCTCAAACAGTCACACTCCAAACTCCACTATGGTGAAGACTAAAGAGCTGTGGAAGGACACCAGAAACAAAATTGTAGACCTGCACCAGGCTGGGAAGTCTGAATCTGCAATAGGCAAGCAGCTTGGTGTGAAGAAATCAACTGTGGGAGCAATAATTAGAAAATGGAAGACATACAAGACCACTGATAATCTCCCTCCATCAGGGGCTCCACGCAAGATATCACCCCATGGGGTCAAAATGATCACAAGAATGGTGAGCAAAAATCCCAGAACCACACAGGGGGACCTAGTGAATGACCTGCAGAAAGCTGGGACTAACGTACCAAAGGCTACGGTCAGTAACACAATACGCCGCCAGGGACTCAGATCCTGCAGTGCCAGACGTGACCCCCTGCTTAAGCCAGTACATATCTGGGCCCGTCTGAAGTTTGCTAGAGAGCATTTGGATGTTCCAGAAGAGTATTGGGAGAATGTCATATGGTCAGATGAAACCAAATACAACTCGTTGTGTTTGGAGGAGAGTGAATGCTGAGTTGCAGCCAGAGAACACCATACCTACTGTGAAGCATGGGGGTGGCAACATCATGCTTTGGGGCTGTTTCTCTGCAAAGGGACCAGGATGACTGATCCGTGTACATGAAAGAATGAATTGGGCCATGTATCGTGAGATTTTGAGTGCAAACCTTCTTCCATGAGCAAGGGCATTGAAGATGAAACGTGGCTGGGTCTTTCAGCATGACAATGATCCCAAGCACACCGCCAGGGCAACGAAGGAGTGGCTTCGTAAGAAGCAATTAAAGGTCCTGGAGTGGCCTAGCCGGTCTCCAGATCTCAACTCCATAGAAAATCTTTGGAGGGAATTGAAAGTCCGTCTTGCCCAGCGACAGCTCCAAAACATCACTGCTCTAGAGGAGTTCTGCATGGAGGAATGGACCAACATACCAGCAACAGTGTGTGCCAACCTTGTGAAGACTTACAGAAAACGTTTGACCTCTGTCATTGCAACAAAGGATATATAACAAAGTATTGAGATGAACTTTTGTTATTGACCAAATACTTATTTTCCACCATAATTTGCAAATAAATTCTTAAAAAAATCAGACAATGTGAGTTTCTAGATATGTTTTCTCATTTTGTGTCTCATAGTTGAGGTCTACCTATGATGTCAATTACAGACCTCTCTAATATTTTTAAGTGGGAGAACTTGCACAATTGCTGGCTGACTAAATACTTTTTCCCCACTGTATATTAATAAATATTATCTACCATATCTCTGCTATATATTGGCATCATCTTTTAATCATCCTTTAATTTATTTTGAATGTTAGAAGGCTTACAAGTGTAACAGCGATTTTCCAGATTTACAAGAAAATTTCCCAAACTAATTTTTTTAGGAACCACTTCAGTTCAGAAGGGAATTATGAAGACCTATATATTAGAAACCCATAAATCACCCCATTTTCAAAACTGAACCCCTCAAATAATTCAAAACAGGATTTGGGAAGTTTGTTAACCCTTTAACCATTTCACAGGAATTAAAACAATATGGAGGTGAAATTTAGACCTTTCATTTTTTTTCACTAATACATTCATTTAGCCCATAAATTAATACATTTACAAAGGGTTAAAGGAGAAAACGCATCTCACAATTTGTTATGCAATTTCTCCAGAGCACAGAAATACCCCACATATGGGTGTAAACTGATGTTTGGGGACACGGCAGTGCATGGAAGGGAAGGAGCGACACTGGACGTTCGAAAAGTAGATTTCACTGGAATAGTTTTAAGGTACCATGTCTCATTTGCAGAGCCCCTAGAGTACCAATACAATGGAACCCCCCCAAAAGTGACACCATTTTGGAAACGAGGCCCCTCACAGAATTCAGCAAGGGGTATAGTGAGCATTTTGACCCCACAGCCGTTTCACAGATTTTACTAACATTGGGATGTGTAAAGGAAAAATTACTAAAACGTCATTTTATCCTCAAAGTTTTCATTTTTGCAAGGGGTTAAATGAGAAAAAGCACCCCACAATTTGTTAAAAAATTGCTCCTGAACACAGTAATACCCCATATGTGGTCGTAATCTGCTGTATGGTTACATGGTGGCGTTTGGAAAAAGCGCTATTTGGGTTTTGGAGGGCAGATCTTACTGGAATAGTTTTCAGGTGCCATGTCGCATTTGCAAGGCCCCTAAAGTACCAGTACAATGGAAACCCCTCAAAAGTGACCCCATTTTAGAAACTACAACCCTCAAGGAATGTATCAAGGGATATTATCATTTTGAGCCTAAGAGTGCTTCCCAAAAATTCATGTACAAAGTGAAAATTTAAATTTTTACAGAAATATGCCATTTTAGTGCCCAATATGTTGTGCCCACTTTGTGTCATCAGAGACATGCACTCCTAAAACTATTAAGTGGGCTATCCCGGGGACAAAAAATTATATATGTGGGTGTAAACTGCTGTTTGGGCACACAGTAGGGCTCAGAAGGGAAGGAGCACTGCACTTTTTAGCTTTCAGAGTATAGATATAGAGGGACATTCCATTGCTCTGCCATGTTGTTTTTGCAGAGCCCTGGAGGTGCCAGTAAATTGGAATTCCCCAAGAAGTGACCCCATTTTATAGGGGAAATTTTAAGGTCTCTGCAAATATGACATTGCGTCCAAACACCAACAATAAAATCTGCGCTCCAAAAGCACATAGCACTCCTTCATATCTGCACTTTGCTGTGTGCCCAAATTGTAGTTTATGCCCACATGTATGACACTGTTATATGCAAGATAACGTACTTAATGCTATATGTGGGTATAAACTGCTGTTTGGGCACAGCCAGCACAGAAAGGAAGGAGCACTATTTTGGTTTTTGGAGCACAGTTTGGTTTTTGGACATCATACCACTTTTGCAGAGCCCCTGAATAGCCAGTAAAGTTGAATCTGCAGACATGTGACCCCATTTTGGAAACTACACCACTGAAGGCATTTATAAAGTGACACAGTGAGCACCCTTGAGTGTTGCATTAATTTAATTTCCAGAAATGAATACGCAGCTGATAATGAAAAGTGAAAAATGTTATTTTTCCAGAGATACACCATTTCAGTGCTCAATATGTTGTACCCAGCTTGTGTCAGCAGAGACACGCACTCCAAAAACTGTTAAGCAGGTATCCCGGGCACACCAGCTTTTGGAGCATTCGTCTCTGATACAAGCTGTGCACAACATATTACGCACTGAAATTACATATTCCTGGAAAAATTTTCACCTTTCACCATCAGCTGTGTATTCATTTATGGATAATAAATTCAGTTTATACCCACATATGACATTAAGTACATTATCCTGGGTACACCAGTGTCATACATGTGGGCATAAACTGCAATTTGTGTACACAGCAGGGAACAGATGTGAAGGAGTGCTATGTGGCTTTTGGAGCGCAGATTTAGATGTTTGGTACAGTGGGGAAAAAAAAGTATTTAGTCAGCCACCAATTGTGCAAGTTCTCCCACCTAAAAAGAGAGAGAGGCCTGTAATTGACATCATAGGTAGACCTCAACTATGAGAGACAAAATGAGAAAACAAATCCAGAAAATCACATTATCTGATTTTTAAATAATTTATTTGCAAATTATGGTGGAAAATAAGTATTTGGTCAATAACAAAAGTTCATCTCAATACTTTGTTATATATCCTTTGTTGGCAATGACAGAGGTCAAACGTTTTCTGTAAGTCTTCACAAGGTTGGCACACACTGTTGCTGGTATGTTGGCCCATTCCTCCATGCAGATCTCCTCTAGAGCAGTGATGTTTTGGAGCTGTCGCTGGGCAACACGAACTTTCAATTTCCTCCAAAGGTTTTCTATGGGGTTGAGATCTGGAGACTGGCTAGGCCACTCCAGGACATTGAAATGCTTCTTACGAAGCCACTCCTTCGTTGCCCTGGCGGTCTGCTTGGGATCATTGTCATGCTGAAAGACCCAGCCACATTTAATCTTCAGTGCCCTTACTGATGGAAGGAGGTTTGCATTCAAAATCTCATGATACATGGCCCCATTCATTCTTTCATGCACACGGATCAGTCATCCTGGTTCCTTTGTAGAGAAACAGCCCCAAAGCATGATCATTTTGACCCCACGGGGTGAGAGCGTGGAGCCCCTGATCGAGGGAGATTATCAGTGGTCTTGTATGTCTTCCATTTTCTAATCATTGCTTGAACAGTTGATTTCTTCACACCAAGCTGCTTGCCTATTGCAGATTCAATCTTCCCAGCCTGGTGCAGGTCTACAATTTTGTTTCTGGTGTCCTTCCACAGCTCTTTGGTCTTCACCATAGTGGAGTTTGGAGTGTGACTGTTTGAGGTTGTGGTGTCTTTTATACTGATAACAATGTCAAACAGGTGCCATTACTACAGGTAATGAGTGGAGGACAGAGGAGCCTCTTAAAGAAGAAGTTACAGGTCTGTGAGAGCCAGAAATCTTGCTTGTTTGTAGGTGACCAAATACTTATTTTCCACCATAATTTTCAAATAAATTCTTAAAAAATCAGACAATGTGATTTTCTGGATTTGTTTTCTCATTTTGTCTCTCATAGTTGAGGTCTACCTATGATGTCAATTACAGGCCGGCCTCATCTTTTTAAGTGGGAGAACCTGCACAATTGGTAGCTGACTAAATACTTTTTTTTCCCTACTGTATATCAGGATAAACCCCAGACTTAGAGCTTACGAGGGAAAAGACATCATACGTGACCCCCCCAATCATAGGAGCTACTGGGAAAACAGTAGGGAATTTGGTGAACCCAAGGTACTCCACACTGTTTACATATTCACTTTGCACTTTGATAAATTCTTTGAGGGGTGCAGTTTTCATTTCAATTTTCACTCCCTAGGGGCTTCCAGTTTATTGGCACCTGCAAATGTGACATGGCGTCCAAATACCAAACATCTAAATCTGTGCTCCAATAGCCACATAGCGCTCCTTCACATTTGCGCCCAGCACTGTTCCCAAACAGCAGTTTATGCCTATATGCATGACACTGTTGTACCCAGAATAACATGCTTAACCCCTTAAAGACCAATGACGTACCTGTACGTCATTGTTGACATGGGGATGTATGGAGAGGGCTCAGGAGCCTCCACTGATCGCTGCTGTTAACCCTTTAGATGCCGCAGTCACTGACGACGCCATTTTTCACCTATTGCCGCCCTCCTGAACGTCATCAGAGGGCGGCGATCTGTTGCCATGACAGCCGGGAGCTTGTCTTGGCATTAGATCTATTGCGCAGCGTGAAATAGAGAGCTAGGCATTTTGCTATTCACTGCAATACAATAGTATTGCAGTGAATAGTATGAGTGATCAGACCCCTTAGGTTTCAAGGTCCCTAGGGGTTCTGATCATAAAAGTAAAAGAAGAAAAAAAAAGTTTTTAAAAGTATAAAAAAAAAATACAAAAAACACAAAAGTTCAAATCACCCCCCTTTTTCTAGATCAGATAAAAAAAAGTAAATAAACAAAAGTAAGCATAAACACATTAGGTATCCCCGCGTTTCAAAATGCCCGAACTATTAAAATATTTAAATATTTATCCCATACAGTGAATCGCCAAATAGCGTTTTATTCAACACTTTCCCTCCTATAAAAATTGAATAAAAAGTGATCAAACCATCAGATCTTTCCCCAAATGATATCAGTAAAAACATCATCTTGTCCCGCATAAAAAGACGCCTTACCCTGCTCCATACATGTAAATATGAAAAAGTTACAGGTGTCACAATATGGCGACACTAAATTTTTTTTCTATTTTGCACAGTTTTTCATTTCTTAAAAGGTATCAAAACATTGCAAATACTATATAAATTTGGTATCGCCATGTTCATACTGACCTGCAGAATACAGGTACCATGTCATTTTTACCACACAGTGAATGCCGTAAAAATTAAATAAATATGAAGTTGGCGTAAATGCATTTTTTTCTCCAATTGCACCTCATTCTGAATTTATGTCCAGCTTCCCAGTACATTGCACAGCATATTGAATGGTGCCATTGCAAAGTACAATTTGTTTCGCAAACAGTAAGCCATCATGTGAGTCTGTGAACTGAAAAATGAAAAAGTTATGGCTCTTGGAATGTGGGGAGGGAAAAACGAAAATGCAAAAACGAAAAATGGCCCGGTCTTTAAGGGGTTAACAATGTCATATGTGGGTATAAACTGCTGTTTGGGCACACAGCCAGGCGCATAAGGGTGCTATTTGGTTTTTGGAACACAGATTTAGCCACTTTTTCAGAGCCTCTGAAATGCCAGTAAAGTGAAATCCCCTGACATGTGACCCCATTTTGGAAACTGCACCCCTGAAAAAATTTATCCAGGTGTACAGTGAACATTTTTAGCTCCCAAGTGTTGCATTCATTTTTTTTCCAGACATGAATGTGCATAGATATGGTAGATAATATTTATTAACATACTTGGGTGGTATCTCTAGCTGTCTAAAAAGCAGAGCATTTCATATTTTGAAAATTGCAAAGTTTTTTTACATTTTCATCAAATTTCCTATTTTTTTTTTATAAATATTTGTAAAAATATTGATCATTGTTTACCACTAACATGAAGTATAATGTGTCACGAGAAAACAATTTCACTTGCAGTGGCGTAACTAAAGTCTTGTGGGCCCCGGTGTAGTCTTTTGTCCAGGGCCCCCTACCTCATCCCTACAGCAAATTCTTGATCGTGATGGTTACGAGTGATAAGGAGTTTAATCAACCTTAGTGTGGTTTGGGTAATCTGTGGGTCTCCTTGGCTTATGGCCAGATGGAAGCTGCAATCTCAATACTGATGCCAGTGCTTATGGGCCCCCTAAGGCTCCTGGGCCCCGGTGCGAGTGCACCCCTTCAAGTTACGCCCCTACTCACTTGGGTGAGTTAAAATATCTCAAAGTTATTGCCACATAAAGTGATATGTCAGTTTTAAAAAATGGGGCTTTCCTTAAAGTAGTTATGGGGGTTAAAGGGAGTCTGTCAGCACAAAATATGACATTACTCTAATCACAGTATCTTTAGGACTTCTGACATAGTTTGCAAATATGCCTATATTATTTCTGACCACTGATCTGTTATTGAGAAAAGTGTTTGACAGCCTTCCCTTTCCGTTTGTGTCTTTTTTGGGGTTCAACAAACACACTGCTGAGTGTACTGCATGTGCCCGTTTACATCCAGGCGGACTCTGACATCTTCCACAATATCGTCTCTCTATGCGAGAAAACTGGCAGGGATTGATACAATGTGTTTTTACAATGGCAGGACATGTCAGATTATGAGACTTTTGGGAGTATCCAATGCTAAATGACAGAAGATTCACTACAATTGGTACTTGGTTATGACTTTGGAAGGTTTGCCTTGAAACAAAATGATAGTGGATAAACCCATATGATTCTCTATTACCTTCTATGGTAGTTGACAGAATAGGCTTCCAGCATTCCTCATGAGTGTGCCTATCCTTATGTACATAACATTCAGGCAAAGGACACACTTCCTCTAGCTCTATCTGGGAGCAAGGATTCGAACTTGGGACAACTTCAGAAAATGTTTCCTTATTCAAAGTAGGCTGCCTGATTATACATAAAGAAAAATGGCTACGTTTTAATTTGCAGTATTGAAAAGGAAGACATATCCATTGATGAGCAATTTGGAAAAAAAAAAAGCTTATTTTTTATTTTATAGGACAGTTATAATGTACACAATTATAACTGCTATGTCTACCTTTCTTTTTGCTTTCCCATGATCAATTTTATTAATATAATAATAATAATAATAATAATAACAACTTTATTTATATAGCGCCAACATATTCCACAGCACTTTACAAATCAGAGAACAAATGAACAGACAATATGAGACATTACAATATGACAAAGAAATTAACATATCAAACAATAGGACTGAGGGCCCTGCTCGAGAGAGCTTACCTTGTATGAGGAAATAGGGAGACCACAGGTACATAGAAATACCAGCATAGGAGCACTTTATATTTGTACTACAATGTAATATATTTAGCATTACGATACTAACTATAGTAAGGCATAAAAACAATTAGAAAATTATATATAAACAGATCTGCCTGTAAATGTTTTCTGATAACAATGATATAGGCAGAGGTTACAAACATCACAACGAACAGGAACATATTGTAACATTATTAACAGCCAGTAACATTATTCAGCTATTGCTTGCATATTTTATAGGTAAATACTTTTAAATTTTAACACAACTGCTTTCAAGTGAACTGTCTAGGCTGTAAAGATTGAGATAGAGGTTCAGCTCATGGAATTTGCTATTGCTGGGATCTGTTGTGAGAACATATTTATGCACTGGCTTTTACATTGGCAATTTTATCCTGCACCAGATATATTACTTTAATTTTCTGTTGTACACCATGCTGTATGGCACACTAGATCAGAAAGGAAAATTAACTTTAGAAGGCCATTTATAGACACTGCAGGTAGGATATGGTTTAGTACATCTAATTTTAAGCACAGTAACTGAAATAACCTACAATGATAGTGCTTTATCTTATTCATACTACGTATACTGATCACAATACATGAATGATATATACCGTAAACGTGCATACACATACTTTTCAAGAAAGTCAGTAAAGGAAACAAATCTTTTCCACACTTCTGCTACTGAGTCCTCTTCATTTCTGTTGCAGATTGGAATAGCTGTATTCAAAAAGTAAGAAACAAACACAAATATTCTGTATTTCTGTTCACATCTAGACAGTTCATAAATACTGCTTTCAAACATATTACAATACAGTTGGTACAGATGTAGCAAAAGTTCACTAAACAATGTTAACTTGACATTTAAAATGTTAACTTCCCATCCCACAATTTGCTGAAATTGAAATATTTGCTCCTGATCCCTAGTGCTGTTCTATGTTTTTTCGTGTAACTGCCATAGAGGTAAATGGGAGCAACAGCAGAGCACATTTAGGTACACTGTTTCCGTAATTGGGGAGCTAAAGAAAAAGTGTAGCTCAATTATGCTACGCTGTTTCTGTAGCTCCCATTCACCAAGTTCCCATAAATCCTGCCCTAGGGGTGGGAATTTAGGAGCAGTTATTCCCATCTTTGTAGCGATTTGCCAAGAGGAGAATAACCATTTAACGTTTTACATGAGACTGATATGAGGTTAAAGGAACTATCCAGACCATGTGCTGGGTGGGAGGTGTAAAATAAAAAAAATAAAAAAATAAATAAATAAGCATACTCACCTGTCCCCGGCGCTCCATTGTCCGCTGCCAGTGTGCATTCAGTCTCGTGCCGTGGCCTCCTTGCTGGGAGTCCTGTGCCTCATGTGCCTCCTGTGCCGCTAAGACCAATTAGGTACAGGATTTCCAGAATTGAGGCGCGCCATGAGACTGAACAGACACAGGCAGGGGACAATGGGGTACCGGGGACAGGTGAGTATGCTTTTTTTTTTTTTTTTTACATTTTTTTTATCTTTACACCTCCCTGGCGGCTGCCATAGTGCTTGCTACAATTTATGGAAACCTCTTTTAAGGGGTTGTCTGGGCCAAATTTTTTTTATGGCCACTTCACTGGTCCCCCGATACAGTGGCCTCTTCACTGGTTCCCCTATACTGTATGGGGAACAGTGATGGGGCAATTATATTGTGTAGGGGCAGTGATGGGGGCTAACATCCTGTGGGGGGGGGCATTAAACTGTGTGATGCATATTAAAGGGGTTGTCCAGGGTTAATCTTTTTTATGGCCTATGCTCAGGATAGGACATAAATACCTGATCGGTATGGGGCTGACACATGGCCCCATCAGCTGTACGGAGCCACTTCTGATGCCCGTCCTGTACACAACACAGGGTCGGAAGCAGAAAGCTCCATCTGCTGTATACAGTAGTAGTCCCAGCACCTTCAATGCAGCTCAGCTCCTACTGACTTCAATATGTGCTGAGATGCAGTGAAGGTGCCCGGCTAATATACAGTGGACAGAGCTTTCTGCTTCTGCCTGGTTTTGCGATCCAGTTCTTAAAACTGGATCGCAAAACTGGGAAAAACCTGACTGCATCACTTACCTCTCCGCGCTCCTGCTCGCGGCCTCTCCTCCCCCTGTTTCAGCTTGGGCCTTGTCCACTGTGATGATGTAATGTGCGGTGTACGGGGGGGGCCTGGCCAGGAGCGGGGAGAGGTAAGTGAATAGGAGTCGTTACCGCACCTCCACTGTCTATTTAATAAAAAAGCAGTGGGGATCCAGCAGGGCCCCCTATGGGCAAGGAACCCATCGGAATATTCACCAGTACCCTGGTGGGCCAGTCCGACCTTGTCCTCAAGCCTTGGTCTTAGGTATAAGAGTACCTTTTTTTCCACCTAAGAACTCTCCACCTCTTGAGACTAATATACCACTCATTAAGCGTGATATAGAACAGCTACACCATCAGATTGAGAATGGCCAGTTCTCCTGTACCTCTAATTTAAGCAACTTGGACAAACAAGCACTTACATCACTTATACATGACAAAACCCTTGTAGCTGACAAGGGGGCTGCATTGGTCATCATGGAAAAGAAAGATTATCTGAAATACACTGCTAATTACAGGACACGGCAGTGTAAGAAAGCCCCACATAACGGACCCAAAGGGGTAGTGGAGGGGGCACATGACAGTAAAGAGGATGAAGAGCATGGGTGGGTCAAGGAGAGTTTAAGGGCTCAGACAGGGGATGAAGGCTGGGGATTATTTCTAGCTTATAAAAGAGGGATAGAAAGGGTAGGGGCACACTTGGCACAGGAGTGAAGAAGTGACAGTTTGTCTACTCACCATGTCTGCTGATCTGGATGCACTCCTTCTGCAGGTCCGCCAGGCTGCACTGCACTCTGTCCTCTGTTCCTCCTGCGGTAGAGAGGGAGCTTCGGCTGCACCACCGCCGAACTCGGACACCTGAGCGGCTCAGTTCTGAGCTGTCCCCACCTCCCAGGTGTTGCCGTCGGAGCCCCGTTGGACCCTCCAGCCTCTGCCTCTGGCCGGCATCCTCAGTCAGCTGGGGGTGAGGCTGGGAGGAATCCTGTGGTGCACCCTGGGAAGGTGGTCCCAGGGGGTTCCACAGGAGTACACATCAGTGGTGACGGCCGCCTCCCCCGCTGATGCTCCGAGTGGGGGCAGGCCCAGCGAGAGCGGAGGACCGGGTCCACTCTGGAGCCTTCTTTGTCTTCTGCCCGCCTGGCAGCCAGGTCGGGGCACTGGGCACAGCATTGTAGGGCTGACATCGCGGTCTGACAGGAGGTTGCGGGCCAGCGTTTATCTTTGTTGGAGCCGGATGAGGCTGAAGACAGGGCGGGCTCCAGTCTGGATGGCCCCTGGAGATGACACGGAAAGCAGTTCCTGTGACAGGGAAGGGGTGGAGCCTCTGTCCCCTGGTTCTCCATTGGATCTTCAGCTGCCACAGATGTCCAGGGGGCGGAGCCATTGGGTTTGCACCCCAAAAAGGACTCTGGTGTCTGTGGATTGCAGCGCGGGCAGCATTTGGCTAGCCCTGGACACGGGAGCGGCTTCACCCTTTTCCCTGCCTTCTGGGGCTTCCGCCTCTGCGAGACCTGGTGAATGTTACACCACCTCTTCCACCACTGGGGGGGGCGCTTGGGGGGGGGAATCCCGTGCTCTCTTTTGAGGGGCTGCAGTATTTGTTGCAGAGTGTTCAGCAGTTGTTTGGGGGTAATGGGGAGGCCGTGGAGGGGACCCCGCTGGGGGTCTGGGGTTCGCTAGTGGTAGGGGGTTCTGCACCAGCGGTAGTACTGGGTCCCTCAGTTCAGGAATTGGCAAGCGCGGTGAGCGGGAGTGCTGGGGGAGGGACGTCCGGTGCGGTGGCCCCGGCGGCTATAGAGCAGGACGAGGTTCGCTTGGCGGATTCCCCTAGAAGGAAGGTTTACGTATGCTTCAAGGGGCCCTTGGGGGCCCATTTGAAGCCACAGTTGCGCAAGAAAATTTGGAACGGGCAGTACGTGGAAATTTTTTTGCTGCTTCCGCTGGAAAAATTTTACTTCGATCGGGTTAAACCGGACGAGTGTAAGAAGGAAGAGGAGGAGTGACGCTGTTAGCGCCTGATCCCTCATACCTTCTCGAATTCACTGCAGGCCTTTGCGATTCTGGCCAGTGTCATAGGGGAAAAGCCAGAAGAGCCAGAACATTGCTCTGTGTTGTTCTGCTATCTCAATTCCGTCAGCGAGGCGTGCTGGGTGTATGGGGGGGATTGTATGGCTGCGGTATGATGAACATCAGCGGAAGGCAGTGCGCCCTTACCTGTGGCGGGACCACAAGGATATAGCTCCTGGATGAAGCTGATGGCTGCTCGTCGGGGGGGCAGGAGTCAGCCGTTTCGGGACGCAGCCGCCAGTTCAGGGTCAGCAACGGGGCGGTGGGCTGCAAGCGGTCGGGGCTGTTTGCTGGCAGTTCAATGATGGCATTGACCCTGAGCTGTGTGCAGTGTCCTACACGTCTTTTCACGTGGCGTTGGACTGGGTTCAGAGATATGGGAAGGGCGCATTGTTGGCTAAGACCGACAAAAGGCGGCGTTCTGCCTCTGGCCGGTGCATCTGGACAGCTTTCACTTGCTGCGGTGTAAATGGCAGAAACAGTATTATGTGGACTTGTGTCTCCCAATGGGCTTTTCGATCTCTTGTGCATATTTTGAGACATTCAGCTCCTTCTTGGAGTGGATGGTATGACAGCGAACTCAGGTTGACTCAGTGTTGCACTACCTGGACGATTTCCTGTTCATTGGACCTCCGGGCACATGGGTTTGTCTGCCACTGTTGCGTTCCATGGAATGGGTCTGCTGCTACTTTGGCGTCCCCCTTGAACCGAAGAAGACAGAGGGCCCGTCCATGGTGGTTAAATTTCTGGGCATAATTATCGACACTGACCTCTTGGAATGTCTGCTTCCAGAGGACAAATTGGGGAACTGAGGGCTTTAGTGGGTAAGGCAGTCTGGCAGCGGAAGATACGGTTGTGGGAGCTGCAGCCATTGCTGGGTCATCTTAATTTAGCTTGCCGTATTATGCCTATGGGGCGGGTGTTTTGGGTGGGCGTGCAGCAGCCTTTCCATTTTGTGCGCCTGACTGCTGAGCTGAGGGACGATCTGGCAGTTTTAGGGGGGGGGGGGGGGTTTGGCTCGGTATAATGGGAGGCCTATTTTCAGGGTCGGTGCTGTGCGGGCGCTTGTCTGGAGTCGTGGAGGCGGGAGAGGCTGGTGAGTAACTTGGCGTTGCTTGAACCATTTCCCATTGTGGTGGCCACATTGGTTTGGGGCGAGTAGCTTCAGGATCGGAAGATCTGCTTCTTGTGTGATAATATGGGGATGGTGCAGGCCATTAATTCCCAGTCTGCTAGTTTCCCGCTGGTGGCTTTTGTGTAAATTGGTGTTGAGGGGATTGGAGTTGAATGCACATTTCGTGGTGGTGCACATGCCGGGTTTGAGGAATATGATTGCTGATTCCATTTCTTGTTTTCAGTGGGCCAGGTTCCAGGAGCTGCTGCCAGAGTCGGATCCAGTGGGGGTGCCTTGTCCGAACAAGTTGTGGAATCTGGTATGAGGGCTCCGATGTCGCTGGTTCGGCGTTCCATGAGTGCTGGTTGGAGTGGGAAGCTTTGGTGAGAGAACTCCATGGGGAAGGGGTTTCTGAGGACGGAGGCAATGGTATTGTTTTTTGTGGGTTCAGTATTCGGGTGCAGTGTTTCTTCAGCGGGGTTGGCTTGGCATTTGTTTGCCCAGCCCATTTGGTTTAAACTTAGAGGGTTTCAGGACTGGACGAAGTCCTTTCTAGTGTGGCAGGCAGTTAAGGGTTTTAGGTGCGGTGGGACGGTTAGGGATACATGGCGCCCACTGGGTTTTGGGATTTGCTCAGAGTGCAGATTTGCTCCTCAGGGTATGAGGTCCGTTTGTTTCGGGTGGCTTTTTCTCTGGCTTTCTTTGGGGCCTTTTGGGTGTCGGAGTTGGTTTCCCCTCGCAGGATGCGCTTCGGGAGTTTGGCGATGGCGGACTGCATGGTGTCCAGGTGGGACTGGTGTGCCGGATTCGCCGGTCCATGACGGATCAAGAAGGCAGGGCAGGGGAAGGGAGTTTGCGGTTGTATCCGCTGCCTGGCTTGGCAGTGTGCCCAGTGGTCTGTTTTACTTCCTTTCCAGGTAGCCACCTGGTTGGGGGTGAGGTGTGGTTGGTACACGAGGATTCCTCTTGTCTGTACACGGTTCCAGTTCATTCAGGTGTTGGTCTTCCCTCTCAGGAATATAGTTCTTATTCCTTCCGGATAGGGGCAGTAACGGAAGCGGCTAGGTGGGGGTTGCCGATGGAGGTCAGCCGGAAGATTGGGAGGTGGGAATCCGACCGCTTCCGTTTGTATGTGCGGCCTCAGCTCTCAGCTCTTGTGACGGTTGAGGGGTGGGAGCTTGGGGTGGGAGCAGGTGGTGCGCTGTTGGACTTTGTTTTTCTTTTTGGTGGTTATTATATCTGTGTTGGCTTTTAGGTTCTTCTCCGTGCCTGGTTTGGATCTTGGGGCATTCTTATGTCAGACCATCTGGACGGTTCAGGTCACGCTTGCTTGGGGGTTCAGGGAATGTTGTGGTCACACTTGTTGCCGGTAGTTTATTATTATGTGGACATGGATAGGCCTGCCGACGTGCTGGTTATACACGCGGGGGGGTAATGATCTGGGGCTTAGGGCCTCTAGGGATGTTATGCGTGTAGTCAAATTGGATTTGCTGCGTCTGTGGTCAGCCTTTCTGGGCTTAATCATCGCGTGGTCTGACATTGTGGCGTGGCAGTGTTGGCGGCATGCCTGGTAGGTTGTGGGGGTTAACCGTGTGCGGGCCAAAGTGAACCAGGTGGTGAGGCTTTTCGTGGCCATGAATGGTGGCATTTTGGTGCGGCACAGGGAATTGGAAGTAGTGTCAGAGAACTCGTTTCGTCCAGATGGGGTTCACCTCAATGCGATTGGGCTGGACATTTGGTTGTTGGGGATCCAGGAAGGCATTGAGCAGGTGGTGCAGGTGTGGGGAGACGAGCGCGTGTAAGGTGGTCGCACGTGCCCGTCGTGGCATGCAAAGAAGGGGTCTTTGGAAGCATAAGTGGAAAGTTTAATCAGCAATGGGAGTGGAGGACCAAGGGGTAGTCCCCACCCAATTGGTGGTATGGAAAAGTGCAGGCTGGATTGGGAACCAGACTGGTTTGACAAGTCCTGCGGTCAGGGTACCCTGGGCCAGGTGGATCATGGCTGGGGGTAAAAATTGGAGGCTTGGGGATGTGGTTTTGTGGATCGGTGCCTTCAGGGTCCCCTCCTTCTAAATGGTACAACTGTATGTTATATGTTAATGTTGGTGTTATCAAAATTTTATGGTATGGAAATGTTATTTATATGATAATTTATGGACGTTTTTTCCAGTTTTAGGATGGTTTTTTATATAAAGTTTGTAAAATTTTATAAAATTTCCTTCCAACCTCTGGTGTCAGTGTTGTTAACAGGTATATGGGTAAGTTATAAGGTAGGTTGGGGGAATGGTGCCAGCTCAGCTAGACTTTTTTACTAGTCATCGGATTTTACCTCATAATCTCATCTTCAACATTACAAAGAAAATCCAAAAGAGGATCCATCTAGATGAATGGACAATAGACACTGAAATCTAACAAAAATCACACCCTATAACACCTATTTTCTACACCCTTCCTAAGATACTCAAGAGGCTAGACAAACCGCGCGGCAGACCAATTGTGGCATCCACAGATTCGGTCTTGTCCCCTCTTGCTGTCTTCGTAGAGAAGTTAATGACACCTTTGATCAAAAAAACATAATCCTTCCTCTTGGACACCATTTCTCCTGACACCATACCGGTGACCCTAGATGTTGTAAGCTTATAAACATTGATCCAACATAACAAGGAAATTAATACAGCCAAAGCACTGTTCCAAACCTTAGACATGAATCCCAAAGTCATTTCACTTTGCTTAGACCTTCTGAAGCTGGTCCTTGAAGAAAATTATTTTCTATTTCAGGACACATATTATATCCAAAAATGAGGCATGGGAATGGGGTCCAATGTGCCCCCCCATACGCCAATAGCTTCATGGCATATTTTGAGGTTAATTTTAAATACAAAAAGTCCATCTTCATGTATTATTGTGGAAATACTACATCAATGATGTATTTTGCGTTTGGAATTGCTCAATTGAGACATTAATTGATTTTACCAGCTATCTGAATAGTATATGGCCTGAACTGCAATTTACATTGCATTGCGATCTCTCCAACATTAATTCTTGACACTATGATTTACATGAAAGAGAATGGTACGCTTGGCTCAGACCTTTACACAAATAAAACTGACAAGAACAATCTATTACATTATACCAGTTTCCACCCGAAATCAACTATACAGTCCCTCCCTAAATCACAATTTACGAGAATATGTCACATTGTGGATGACCCCATGAGAAAAGAACAACGTTTTGTTGACATACACAATACATTTAAAGAAAGAGGCTACCCTGGCACAGTTCTCTCTAACTCACTGGACCAGATTAGAAATCCACTATCCACAACTAGGAACTGTAAACAATAACACATAGTGTTCGTGTATACATACTATCATTTTGCTTATAAGGTACACCAGATAATATGCAAACATTGGAACCTCCTCCCAAAGGCCTATCCACAGATTACCGAATTTCTATCACAATTCTTTCACTATCGACAAAGAATTAATGTGGTAAACTGGTTAAAGCAGATGTGGGCTTTTCTTCAACACCACTACGCCAACAATTTTCATGTGGCCATCAGTGCTACAACATTTTAAAGGGGAAACCCATCTACCACCCACAAACATGCCAAACCCTTAGATCAAAGGGATAGTTTACTTGTAATGTAATTCCAACTATGTGATCTACCTGATCAAATGCCCCTGCGGTATCGCATATGTTGGGGAGACCGCATAAAGCAACACAAGTTGAACATTTGCTGTCAGAACTTATTGCTACCAATTCCAGCACCCTTTGTCAA
Source organism: Leptodactylus fallax (assembly GCA_947044405.1). Lineage (NCBI taxonomy): Eukaryota > Metazoa > Chordata > Amphibia > Anura > Leptodactylidae > Leptodactylus > Leptodactylus fallax. Next base: position 3,662,146 of record CAMRHE010000041.1, read on the forward strand.
ATATAAACATACTATAGTGTAATTGGGCTTCCAGGTTATTGAACATATACCCCTACCACGAAGAGGAAGCAACAGGATACAACTGCTGAAAAGAAGGAAAGTTTATTGGATCCACACACTACAGACTCTCAAACCACATGGCCTTAAAAGGGATTACAAAAATCTCAGCTTTTATTTGAACATCTCTAATGTACCTTATGTTTTCATATTTTATGACCCTCCACTAACTACATTTTCCTTACTTTACAGATGCGATAATTCACCAGGGGACCACCACCTGTATCTGAAAATCTTTAATTCACCATCTACCAAATTAGTATCCTTTTTTCACTTATATTTTCCCCTTTTCTTTCCTAATATCCTATTTCCCCTTATTTTTACCCCCCCCATCTTATTTTTCTATATTCTTTATATTACTTTGTATTTATTTTATACTCCTCCTTTGTTTTTCATCTTATCCCTCTCACGGCTAATCCTGTTAATTATCTTCTTAATTTCTTATTTCCATTTTCAATTTTACCCAATCTACGTTTATTTTCTTATTTTAGCTATGTAACAGCATTCTGGTTCATATACTCTATTCTCCTACTTGCTCTATTCACAGCTGGTATATTATTATGCTTACTTATATAGCGCCATCTTATTCCGCAGCGCTTTACAGACGTTGACAGTCACTGTCCCATATAGGGCTCACAATCTATATTCCCTATCAGAGGAAACCCACGCAAACATGGGTAGAACATACAAACTCCTTGCAGATATTGTCCTTGGCAGGATTTGAACCCAGGACTCCAGCGCTGCAAGGCTAGCCACTGAGCCACCATGCTGCCCTACACTCTAACAGCTCCACTTCTGGGCATTTGAGTGCATATGCAGAGTATGCCGCTGTTTTCGGCATTTTCCGCACATGTATTCCCCACTTCCATCCACTGATTGCCCCACTTCCGGGAAATCGGACAAACAGTGCGTGCACAGGGTGCGCCAATACTTGCTTCTGCTTTGGCTACCACCTCACAGGTAAAGTGTCTACCCTGGTTATAGGATCTAGATTTATGTTTGGAAAATTTGTGTGACTTGTTTTTTGACCTCCTCATGGGATCTTGTTTATAACTCTTATATGTATTAGTCCATCTTCCTTGGTCACTGAGGGATGTTGGGAAAATGCCTACCACTATACAGGGCATATACCCTGTTGTTTTTATGCACCTTTTTGCACACTGGACTTTTTTGGGGGAACAGATACCCACCTTTCCCAAGTTCATTATTATACTTACCTCAAGCTGGTTATGTTCCTTTTTTCAATTTTTCTTATTTCCTTTTGAGGCATCCCTCTGTCACCCTACTGGCATTTGAAGATATGTATACTTACCTAAAACATATATCTGCTTTCTACAGCTTTAAAGTGTATCAAATTTTATAATCCTTTATATGCGTAACGATCTGAAGACAAAGATTCCACCTTCTTCCGTAGCTCTAGCAACATCTTTAACTGTGACATTCTATAACTTTATTTGTCTATATGCATTTTATGAAATGTACTACAGTACTTTACTTTGTATGTATATATGCACATAATGTTGAGCACATACACACGTGGACAAAATTGTTGGTACCCCTCATTTAATGAAAGAAAAACCCACAATGGTCACAGAAATAACTTGAATCTGACAAAAGTAATAATATATAAAAATTCTATGAAAATGACCAAATGAAAGTCAGACGTTGCTTTTCAACCATGCTTCAATAGAATTTTTTAAAAAAGAAAACTCATGAAACAGGCCTGGACAGAAATGATGGTTCCCTTAACTTAATATTTTGTTGCACAACCTTTTGAGGCAATCACTGCAATCAAACGATTCCTGTAACTGTCAATGAGACTTCTGCACCTCTCCACAGGTATTTTGACCCACTCCTCATGAGAAAACTGCTCCAGTTGTCTCGGGTTTGAAGGGTGCCTTTTCCAGAAGGTATGTTTCAGCTCCTTCCAAAGATGCTCAATAGGATTTAGGTCAGGGCTCATAGAAGGCCACTTCAGAATAGTCCAATGTTTTACTCTTAGCCATTCTTGGGTGTTTTTAGCTGTGTGTTTTGGGTCATTATCCTGTTGCAAGACCCATGACCTGCGACTGAGACCAAGCTTTCTGACACTGGGCAGCACATTTCTCTCTAGAATCCCTTCATAGTCTTGAGATTTCATTGTACCCTGCACAGATTCAAGACACCCTGTGCCAGATGCAGCAAAGCAGCCCCAGAACATAACAGAGCCTCCTCCATGTTTCACAGTAGGGACAGTGTTCTTTTCAAGATATGCTTCATTTTTACATCTGTGAACATAGAGCTGATGTGTCTTGTCAAAAATTTTGATTTTTGTCTCATCTGTCCATAGAAGATTTTCCCAGAAGCTTTGTGGCTTGTCAACATGTAGTTTGGCAAATTACTTTTGTCAGATTCAAGTTATTTCTGTGACCATTGTGGGTTTTTCTTTCATCACATGAGGGATACCAACAATTTTGTTCACGTGTGTATTTATTGCTATATTGTTATATTTCTTGTAGAGTCTGACGAAGGTCAGTAATGACCGAAATATTACTCGCTCTGCAGACACACTGTTTACTGATGAATAAGTTCATAAACACTTCTGCATCTACCTTCTACTTTTGTGTCTATTTCACTTTTAACTTCTATATGTATTCTAGGGAAAGGGGGAAGATTTGAACTTTTAATTCTTTTTATTTTTTATTTTATTTTATGGGGTCACATACTCTCTTGTCCCCGTGTTCTGATGCCTCCCTGTGCGGTCTGGTCCTGCAACTCCATTATTTTCTTCCGGCAGAAGTCCCCGCCGCACGTGACCACTGAGGTCTCAATGAAGGACAGTGGCCTCAGTGAAGGACACGGGACGTCACAGCTGGTGAGGAATTCCACTGCAAGAAGACAGCTGAGCAGCAGGACCAGACAACCCTCATGACAGCACTACAGGAGGTTTCTGTCTTGACCTCTGTAGAGATAAGAAGTTTTTTGCTTTTTTCACCTCCCCCAGCCTAATTAAAAAATAAAAATTAAGCCTGAACAACCTTAGTTTTGATTTCCCTGACTCTGCTCTATTGCCATATTGTTGCTAGTCATATAGGAAATATTTCTAATAATGAAAAAAAAAGGTATGTTTGTATTTTTCATTTTTAAATATTGATTAAACTTAATTTTAAAAACTATAGGTAAAACAGGTAACATACGTCTCTTCCATGGTTTTCTATATATGTCATTGATAAAAATATTGCTGTGACAATATTCTTCGTCTTGCAAAATTTCTTTGGGAAATGAAATGAGCATCCAAGATGTAGCAAGGTTTTCCTTCATGAAATTCTAAATAGGTAAAAAAATTACTGCTCATTGTTTCGCATTACACACAAATAAAGATACGAATAAACAATGAATAAGGAATTATAACCGTAATTGATTCACTGAACGACCCTTCTATAAAGAATATGAGTAGTAAAGCGTCGCCACCTCTCGTCAAAGTGACAGGTGCCCCGCCCCTTATGAGGGTTTACCCCGCCCACATCCGACCACGCCCACATCTGGGCCGCCCACATCCTATATCAGCCGACCCTGCCCACATCCAGTCCTACTACATCCGGCCCCGCCCACATCCTGTCCTACTACATCCGGCCGCATCCCTACCGCATCCGGCCCAGCCCCCACATCCTGTCCTACTACATCCGGCCGCATCCAGGCCCCGCCCCACATCCGGTCCTACTACATCCAGCAGCATCCCTACCGCATCCGGCCCCGCCCCACATCCGGTCCTACTACATCCGGCCGCATCCCTACCGCATCCGGCCCAGCCCCACAACCGGTCCACTACATCCGGCCGCTCCCTATCACAACCGCCAGGGCCCCCAACCCCCCTCCACTGTTCTAATAAATCAGGCGTCACGCTGATTTATGATACAGATTAATCCGACCATGCATTCAGGCAACCCCATACAGATTAATCCGCCCATGCATTCAGGCAACCCCATACAGATTAATCCGCCCGTGCATTCAGGCAACCCCATACAGATTAATCCGCCCGTGCATTCAGGCAGCCCCAAACCACAGATTGATCCAAACACATATATTCAGGCGCACGCTCTATTATACGTCGGTTATTGCTGAGTTCGCTAAAAAATCACTAACCTTTTCCTTTTTTTTTTTGCTACGCCGGATGATGTATGTTATATTACAGCGGGTGTATCGCCCCATAGGCATATCGTGCGGCGATTAGAATGAAGCGCGGACTGATTGCACTTGCTAATGTGTGTAAAAAGCCCAGCAATATGTGGTTGTGAGACTAGCAACAGATCCTTCAGCCAGCACGCTTGAATGTCTTGTGACAATGTGACAACACACACACACACACACACACACACACACACCACATTCCACATCCCCCACCCCGCCCCCACCCCCTGGCCATACACACATTCCCCGCCTCCTGGCCATTCACACTGTCCACACCCCCAGGCCATTCACACTGACCCCACTAGGTCGCAGATTTGGTGTGATGTTATACAAATTGAGCACAAGCAAAAATGCAAAGTTTAACAAGTTTATTCAGCCGATAAACAACGTACAGAAATTTGACAATGTTACATCGCTGGTGTATAAATTGACAAAGAGGTTTAAATACATTACAATACATTAATAATATACACATATTTGGATAGCTATTTACAAGGTTAACCAAGAAGACGGTAGCAGCGGTTGGGGTCTTCTCTTAGGAAGCAGGCTACTATGTGGTATACCCGTAGGTGTGGAGGTTTTGGTCAGGAGACTGCGCTTAGGGGTGACATTTGCAGATGTCTCAAGCAGGTTCATTTTTAAACCATCCAGAATCTCTCTAGTAGATGAATTACCCACAACAGTAGACGGCATGTTTATGTCAGCCATGGCATGCATAAATGCATCCCACCCCGGAGGGCTTTTGTTTCTTGTGAGTCTGTGACTCTGTGTGGCATTTCGTACAAGGTCCAGCATATTAGACCCCGGAATAACATCACCCTTGTAAATAAATTCGCCTTTATCATTCCACGTTGTAACTCCAGCGTTCTGCTTCATCCTACTTAACAAAAGTTCAGCATTTTTCTTAAAACGGGGGTTGACATGTGTTACAATTTCAAGGCTGGAATTGCTTTTATCAGCGGATGTATTTGGCAATTGTTGATGACCAGGTTCAGATTGGTTAACAAAGTTTAAAGTCGCTAGCTCTTTAGCCTCCTGTTTAGCAAGAATCAAGTATCTTTGCATTATATCTGTGTATCTTTTAATTTTCACATCAGCCGACAAGTCAGGGTTGTGTAAAATACCGCTAATTTCATTATCCATGCGTTGTATTACGCTCTGTCTCAGGCCTGTTGGCTGTGTAAAGACATGACTTAGCCTGGTTAGCTCGTGTTTGGGCACCAAGTACATTTTCTCCGCATAATCCATTATTTGTTAAAAAACAAACTCGTTATTAATGGAATTGCAAATCCCAACAGAGGACCTATGAATCCTCCAGTCTGGTTCACTAAGCGCTTCTTTTTCTTTATGGGGATTGTTTTATCACACATCCTCCTTATAGCTTTACGCCACTTCTTTAGGATCTTTTTCTAGCGTTCCTTTAGCGGAATTCGCCCTTTTAGGATATTTAAGGCGACTTCGCCTATGGCAGCTATTAAATCATCGCTCGCATGGCGCAAAATAGATTTTCTGGCAGAAGGTGTTGCTTTAACAAGCGATTTTAAGAGAGCCCAATTACGTCGTAATCTCTCCAACATCTTGTCGCTGCTATGTAAGAGTCCTAGAATGCGCTTAACCTTCTAAATCTCACTTTTTAAAACTATTTTTCTTCAGAATATACACAGCGGGTAGAGCCGGTGGTAAGAAACCAGACCTTAAACGAAGGTTCTCAGGGGTATTAGCCCTTAAATCTACTAACAGGTGCCCATAAGGCTCCCGTGTAGCGTCCTCAAATGCTTCCAAGAAGAAATGTGTTTTTCCAGGATACATTTGTCTCGCTAATGTTAGAATTTGCAATTTATCACGAGGATTATTAAAGAGAACCATGTACTTGGTGTTTAAATTAATCGTTCTACTCTTTTTACCCTGACAAAATATGTTCTGCACCAGATACAATATACTTAGATTTCTATGATGCACGTACTTGGTGAATGCCTTTTCAAGTTCGCTGTTTACACTAGCAATATCCATAAGATCATCAACAATGGTCAAATTTACCTTGTCGGGTGGGAATAACTCATCATCTACAAACGTATGCGGTAGGCCCTCAATAAACCTGGTGTGTGGAAAGCGTAGAGAGAGTTCGTCATAAAGTTTTTGCCAACAAGCATAAAACCAAACAATATTATCGGGATTGTGTGATAAATGCGTGTCAGTATTTTCTAGTAGTTTTCTAACAAAATAACTCTTTCCAGAGTTGGACGGACCAGCTAAAACGCATGAAAAAGGGTGTTGTAAGCGGGTGTCCATGGTATTAAAATACAATTGACCTCGCTGTAAAATCGCATGACGGTCGTCTTTCAAAAACAGGATCCAGGAGCTTCTTAAAAAGAGCAACTAACGCACCTGAAAAAAATATTGTGTAACTGTGTCAAAACGATATTAGATGCCGAAAGGTAGCGTGGTAAAATCGTCTTGCAGACGTCTCTTTGTGTATACACACCGCTGCCTTTTGCGCAGCGGTCTTGTTTCAATCTGCCACAACTTCTTATTTCTAACAAAACAGGGCTGCTCCACAGATATAAATTTCTGGGTTTCAAGATTACGGTTGTGTATGTAATCCAAAACTAAATCCTTTAGGCTGTCAAAGTTAACATCCCGCACATTAGCAACGTTTAGCGTGATCCCCTTAACTTTCAAAACCGTCTTACCGGTATTCAGTTTGTATCCGTAGGATTTTGGTCCCGTAGATACAAATTCTGTGATGTGTGTGTTATCTGGTATTTCGCTGGTTAATTCACCTAGATAATCGCCTAAAGGGGGCAGCCAGTCACCTTCACGATGAACAAAAATGACAGAATCCATGTCATGGTAAAGGCACCTTTCCTGCAGTCTGTCCAGAAGGGAGTACAGCTCTAGTCTGGCGTAGGCTGTTGTAAAACACGCTATAAAAATGTTTGTGTTTTTGTTGATCGTGTGGTGCCCTTTTGCGTATTTCCAATTGACTGTTGCGGTTTCATCATCAATAAAATTTAGCTCAGAAACATCATAGTATGGGAGAAAGACATAGCTAAAGAGCTCATCAGGGTCATTCACGATGCTGGTGCACGGTAAATTAGATCTCTGCGCAAACTTTCCCCATAATGAATTTAAGAAAAGTTTGGAGATCTGCCTTTTTGCGGGGTTCACCTCGACATTTTTGGGGTCTAATTGTACACCCTCTTTTTCAAGAAAGGCATCGATGTATGCTCTTTTCTTATCAGAATCCGTACACCAGCTAGGATAACCCGATGCCTCCTGCTTGTCCCTAAGATGAAGTTCGATGTAGGGTGCAAACAGTTTGTCCGTCGTGTCGTGAAAATGCCACACCTCATAGATCTCGGCGATCCTGTACCCTTTTTCCAAAGATACTTCTAATTCTATCGTACACCAAGTACCTGTCAAAGAGCGTTGTTCATCGCTATGTGTACAGACATCCGACATGGAATTTGCGGTGCAGGTGTTGCAAAGGGGAAACATTAATTTACCGTTCATTTTCACCGGTAGGACCGGGAAAAACAAGTCTCTCGGTGGATAAACCTTAACTCTGGCAATACCAAAGTAATTTTTTATGTAGCCAAAATTGTCATAAATGATGTCAGGGTGCCCTATCGGATACGTTTTTGTTTTGTTGACAAAAGGATACAGACTGGTGAAATCGTAGTAATGTATAGTTTCCCCTTCAGCCTGTTTGTGATAAAGCTTTATGGTGTTAGTCCTACCGCCATAAAGCGCATCACGAGGTTCTAGCGGTGTTGGGAAGCGCATGTTAAGGAGGAACGCTTGAAGACTAGAATCTTTCTCTACCATTTCATTCCACTCATGTTCCGAAAGCACACGTACTACGTATCTGCAGCTCTGTAGAAAGTTTTTTTTAACGAAGAATGTGTGGTACAGCTGACCGTAGCTGGTGTTTGTAATGCTGTTGGTGTCATTTTCGTTATAGCAGATGGGGCAACCGTGGTAAAAGCAACCCTGAAACTCATACGCTATATGTTCCCCATTAACTCTGGCGTATCCATCTAGAAAATATTTCCCAACTTGTTTTTCACCGCCTCTCAAAGCGTGTTGAATGTCAATGTTTTCAGTGTGCGCTACATACATGAGCCACTGGATAGCGGGTGATGAGTAGCGCTTTTTAGTTTTGTGGTAGTTATTGGCTGGTAAAATGGCTATGGTATTTTCAGGGAGAAACTTAAACCTGTACATAGCCATACATACAGAGGCCAGAGTGATGTGTTGAAAAGGATCGATGCTTTGGATAGTTGCAACATTTCTCTTTTTCCGCTTACAGTATTTTTTCACCTTTTTGCTAGTCATCTCCATCACACGCTCTCTGTAATGCTCACAGGCCTGTCTCAAAACAGCAACGTCCTGCTTACAGTACAATTTTAGCTCTGTCTTAAAATCAAAAGTACACCCTTTCTGCGTCTCATACCACTCCAAGAAATCCTTTTTGTCACTAGGCATCATATATTCAACACCGTAATACTCAACACCCGGCAAGGGCCCCACATAGTTTTGATTTTCTTCTGTGTTGAAGAAATGGGGGAAATGACCCTTTAAACCAGAGAACCCTAACGCTTCTGGTAAGCGACTTAATTTCATCGGCAGAAAGTTAAGGGAGACTATGAACCTTAATTTCAAGTCAGGCAGCATCACACACAAGAGCCGCCCACCCTGAGTGATCATTTTTATGCGTAGCTTTTCCTTAATCAATTCCTTAACAATAAAGTAAGCGTCATACCTACCGGCATTATGAGCTATCAAGGTATACTCTGCAAATTTACCGCTGGTAAAGAAGCTAACAAACTCACGCGTGCAGGTTTTGCCCTCAAACTCCCATGAGTTAGCACCGTACAATGTTGTGGCGTAAATGTAATTGGGTACGTGCGTACCCGTCTCCTGCATGCATTCAAAGTCATAAAAAACATATAGATCGGTCTCTTTCTTTACTTTGTAAGGTTGCATATAGCAAAGATGATCATCAAATTTATACATGGGTGCACCGCAAACGCTGCAACGCAAACCATTACACTTGTGCTCTTCCTCACTATTGTACACAAAGCGGCAACAATGATCACAAAACGTTTTAAGTCTACAAAACTCAGGGTTATCTCTAGCCAACACTTTATGCTGATCTAAACAAGCGCTCGAATGACAGAACACACGACATGAGGCGCACCTAGGCTGCTGACCAACACTTTCAACACAATCGTCTCTTTGACAAGCGCAGCGCTGACAAAAACATTTCTACACGTACAGCTAAACGCCGCAGGCAGCGTATCACACCTACTACACTGAAGGATTCCATTCCCTCATTGCACAACCATCGCCTCCCCAGCAAAACACTGGAAATAAACCTACAACACTAGCTACCATCCCTGAAGCGGTCGAAAGCATAACCGATCAAGACAACATCGGTAAGCAACAAGTCATAAATCCAGACTATAATCGGGTTTGTCACCATCATCAGCCATCAAACACTCATTCACACACCACACCCTCAGTATGTAGTGAATGGTCACCAGCCCGTAACAGGGTTCAGTGGCCGCCAGAATCGCTGTTCACATTATACGAACTGTCTGGTGTATGTCTCTACTTAAACAATTTGCGCAACCAATTGACTTATTTAGTAAATCTCCGCTCAGAATTAAGTTTATCCATGCCTGACATGGATAAAATTAACCAATTGTCTGAGCTGAAACAAAATATAGCTGCTCTGTTCGAGACAGCTTTGAGAAGACCTGAGACTCCGCTCCTCAGACCCCCAGAGATCTCATTTCCAGGCCAGACCGGTCTGAGAAGAAGTGATAGTTCATTATGACTACACATGGTCGGTGGGGGTCTGAATGAAATGTGTAAACATAAACAGTCACTTTTTAAAAGGTTGAAGTCTGTAAAAAGGGCTGTGAAAACGTTGACGGTCTCTAAGAGACCTTTAGCCCCCAGGAAGCGCAGAAGGGTTAACAGCGCAGAAGCGTCTGCCACAACGCATCCACCAGCGATGCAACAATACGAACAAAACTATGATGATCCCTTAGAAGGTCCTAGCGGTGTGGGTTTGAGTGACAGAGTACACACACCAGAGGTTGCTGCTGGCACCATTACCCCGTGTACTGCCCATAAACGTACACAGAGGACACGACCAGACAATTCTGAACAGGACGTTGGCAGACCAATATCACCATCAACAGACAGTGTAGTTCAGCCCGCAGATATCCCTGTGATACTAGACCATCAGTTCCACCACGAGAGAAATCTAATTGGGTTTAACGGTGTTGAGTATATCGATCACTTTAGGTTTACAAATTTAGAACGAATCAACTCGTTCGTAGCTGCTCTGGAGGGTGTGAATGCGGCCATTCAGTCTTTACTGGACAGAGTCCTCAGAGATATCAACCCTGGTGATTTTGTTCAATTAAGACTCGAAGGCGGTTCTGCCTTAGACGCTATTTACTCTACAAAGCAGGCGCGAGAAGTCTTTAACGCAGAGACGTTTCTCAATGCGGTTGCGTCCGCTCTCCAGAGTAACGCCGAAGTCCTCTCTTCGCAGCAGCTCAAACTTGTTGTTATTGTCATTAGAAATCGACGTGGCGGTGTGAAACGCCATTTGAAATCCATCGTTTACAGTAAGATTATACAACAAAAAAAGAGATGGTTGTATGACTTTAATAATGACGACTCTAATTTGTGTCTTGCTGCCAGTTTATGCGCTCTGATAGCTGATGGTGATGTTGACGACACTTGTTTATTGTTGCGGGCTAGACAGATACACGCTGATTTGGGTATTCCTGATAATGAGTTGGTCAGTTTCAGCGATATAGATGCTTTTGAGAACCACCTTGACATTGTCATTAAGGTCTTGTACCACAGCCGTGGCGATTGGCGCTATTTTGATACTGGGAAAGAACCTAAGGGAAATATTGTTTATATTCTGTATCATGATGGTCATTATTACGGTATCAAAAATGTGAAGGGTTTTATCGGTGAGACATACTTCTGTGAAAAGTGTAGTTCAGTGTTTCACCACAAAAACAATCACTCGTGTCAATATTTCTGCAGGGCTTGTCAAAGAGACGATTGTGTTGAAAGTGTTGGTCAGCAGCCTAGGTGCGCCTCATGTCGTGTGTTCTGTCGTTCGAGCGCTTGTTTAGATCAGCATAAAGTGTTGGCTAGAGATAACCCTGAGTTTTGTAGACTTAAAACGTTTTGTGATCGTTGTTGCCGCTTTGTGTACAATAGTGAGGAAGAGCACAAGTGTAATGGTTTGCATTGCAGCGTTTGCGGTGCACCCATGTATAAATTTGATGATCATCTTTGCTATATGCAACCTTACAAAGTAAAGAAAGAGACCGATTTATATGTTTTTTATGACTTTGAATGCATGCAGGAGACGGGTACGCACGTACCCAATTACATTTACGCCACAAAATTGTACGATGCTAACTCATGGGAGTTTGAGGGCAAAACCTGCACGCGTGAGTTTGTTAGCTTCTTTACCAGCGGTAAATTTGCAGAGTATACCTTGATAGCTCATAATGCCGGTCGGTATGACGCTTACTTTATTGTTAAGGAATTGATTAAGGAAAAGCTACGCGTAAAAATGATTACTCAGGGTGGGCGACTCTTGTGTGTGACGCTGCCTGACTTGAAATTAAGGTTCATAGACTCCCTTAACTTTCTGCCAATGAAATTAAGTCGCTTACCAGAAGCGTTAGGGTTCTCTGGTTTAAAGGGTCATTTCCCCCATTTCTTCAACACAGAAGAAAATCAAAACTATGTGGGGCCCTTGCCGGGTGTTGAGTATTACGGTGTTGAATATATGATGCCTAGTGACAAAAAGGATTTCTTGGAGTGGTATGAGACGCAGAAAGGGTGTACTTTTGATTTTAAGACAGAGCTAAAATTGTACTGTAAGCAGGACGTTGCTGTTTTGAGACAGGCCTGTGAGCATTACAGAGAGCGTGTGATGGAGATGACTAGCAAAAAGGTGAAAAAATACTGTAAGCGGAAAAAGAGAAATGTTGCAACTATCCAAAGCATCGATCCTTTTCAACACATCACTCTGGCCTCTGTATGTATGGCTATGTACAGGTTTAAGTTTCTCCCTGAAAATACCATAGCCATTTTACCAGCCGATAACTACCACAAAACTAAAAAGCGCTACTCATCACCCGCTATCCAGTGGCTCATGTATGTCGCGCACACTGAAAACATTGACATTCAACACGCTTTGAGAGGCGGTGAAAAACAAGTTGGGAAATATTTTCTAGATGGATACGCCAGAGTTAATGGGGAACATATAGCGTATGAGTTTCAGGGTTGCTTTTACCATGGCTGCCCCATCTGCTATAACGAAAATGACACCAACAGCATTACAAACACCAGCTACGGTCAGCTGTACCACACATTCTTCGTTAAAAAAAACTTTCTACAGAGCTGCGGATATGTAGTACGTGTGCTTTGGGAACATGAGTGGAATGAAATGGTAGAGAAAGATTCTAGTCTTCAAGCGTTCCTCCTTAACATGCACTTCCCAACACCGCTAGAACCTCGTGATGCGCTTTATGGCGGTAGGACTAACACCATAAAGCTCTATACAAACAGGCTGAAGGGTAAACTATACATTACTACGATTTCACCAGTCTGTATCCTTTTGTCAACAAAACAAAAACGTATCCGATAGGGCACCCTGACATCATTTATGACAATTTTGGCTACATAAAAAATTACTTTGGTATTGCCAGAGTTAAGGTTTATCCACCGAGAGACTTGTTTTTCCCGGTCCTACCGGTGAAAATGAACGGTAAATTAATGTTTCCCCTTTGCAACACATGCGCTGCAAATTCCATGTCGGATGTCTGTACACATAGCGATGAACAATGCTCTTTGACAGGTACTTGGTGTACGATAGAATTAGAGGTAGCTTTGGAAAAAGGGTACAGGATCGCCGAGATCTATGAGGTGTGGCATTTTCACGACACGACGGACAAACTGTTTGCACCCTACATCGAACTTCATCTTAGGGACAAGCAGGAGGCATCGGGTTATCCTAGCTGATGTACGGATTCTGATAAGAAAAGAGCATACATCGATGCCTTTCTTGAAAAAGAGGGTGTACAATTAGACCCCAAAAATGTCGAGGTGAACCCCGCAAAAAGGCAGATCTCCAAACTTTTCTTAAATTCATTATGGGGAAAGTTTGCGCAGAGATCTAATTTACCGTGCACCAGCATCGTGAATGACCCTGATGAGCTCTTTAGCTATGTCTTTCTCCCATACTATGATGTTTCTGAGCTAAATTTTATTGATGATGAAACCGCAACAGTCAATTGGAAATACGCAAAAGGGCACCACACGATCAACAAAAACACAAACATTTTTATAGCGTGTTTTACAACAGTTTTGTTAGAAAACTACTAGAAAATACTGACACGCATGACCAGGGTATTGCCAAGTCGCCCGCTCTTCTCTGTTTTCTTTACCTGAAATAAATACTCGACACCGATGTTGGATTAAATTGGCCACAGCAGCCAGTTTATTAAAATAAAATAATTTAATCATTTAAATGCCACAACAAAAACAGTAAATAACCCGACCCGACGACGGAGGACCTCGAGGCCCCAAAACCCAAAATGTTAACCCCATACTTCCTGAGCACCAGGTGTTACCCCTAGCCATTCCACACCAGCTCAGGGGCACCTATTTAAATAAATCTGCTCGGTGCTCTATTTCCTAAGGCCATAAAGCCCTTAATACCCTTTAACCCTACCGGAGCCATCCAGCCACAGTCCAAATGGTCTGGGGAGTCCAGCCCCTACCGCGGGGCCCTCCCCACCACGACCATTTCCGATATCCCAGCCTCGAGGATCCCCACCGCCACAACGCCCACCGATGACCACCTTATCGGCGGGCGTCCCGCCACACCCCTAGAGCCGTCTCAATGCCCTGCTGCAAGCCCAGGCACCACATGTCAATACCCACGGCGTTCAAATGAACCCCGTCCCTTCTCCAAAATGCACCCTCCCCAGATTCCAATTCACTATGGCGCACTGAGACCACTCCATTCCGTGCCATAAACCTCCCAATGGCCCTATTCACCTTGATACGGGCTTTGTTCACACATTCCACAGACCGGGCCGCCCTCCACACTTTCCTTGGCACAATATCCGACCATACTGTTACCAATCCCGGAAACATCGCCCAGAGCCGCAATAAGTCGAATTTGATATCGTTAATCAGCTCCCGAAAAGGGCGGACCCCCAAATCGTTACCTCCAACATGCAGTACCAGTATGTCTGGAGGTCTATCCAGCCTCACGAAGCGATGAAACTCCGCGAGCACCCTGCCCCACACCATCCCCCTTAAGCCCAACCAGCGCAACCGCACCTCCCCTCGCGCAAACCCCAACTGCCTACCGTCTGGTCGCACCGCCGTCCGCACTGCGCCCCAGAACACAAAGGAATGGCCCATCAACCAAACCAAGCACGGCTCAGCACCTGTAAAACATCGAAAGCAACATAACAATAACAGGCCCCAGGCACTAACACACCCGCTCAAACAAAAACCCCCTTTTTCTTACCCACCTACCTGCGGACCTCCCCCGATACAAAAATGTGTTTTGTTCAGACCAGCCCCCCCCAAACGGACATATGACCTAAAACGCACTGATTCCCATCGGCCAATGCGCTGAATTACGTCCTCCCCCAAACCCCTCCGGGCCGCCTCCGTAGCTGCCCCAATACGGAAGGAGTGACCACTAAAATACTCCTCCCCCAAACCCAGATAACACAAACATCGCCGAAAAACTCCCAAGAATTGAAACCTGGACAAAAACGACCCATCCTCATGGACCAGGAGGGGGCCTGTCACCCGACCCCTGTCCGAACAATAAGACCTCAAGCAACTAACAGGACACATCAAACACCCTGGTACCGCAAACAGCCGCACCGCACACCCCCCGGCCTTCCTGGTCCGTCTTCGAACGCCTTAACCTAAACTCCACCCTGTCCTCGTACAGGCTCACATCCTCCCAAAACACACCCCCCGGACGAGTCCGGGATCCACTCACCAATTCCCCCAACCGCAAGGCTCCAAAAAAGGCGAGCGAAAACGCCGCCCTGAACAACAAGACCTCCCACGGGCTCGCCCCCACCGTCCCCAAAGCGGAGCCCAAGTCCAGCAGTATGGAAAAGGACACCGGTCTGCGCTTGTCCTTCGCCGCCTTGAAACGGCGCCAACCTTTTACCGCCTGCCGCACCAGAAATGACTTCGTAAAGTCCGGCATTCCCCTACTCTTAAACCCGAAGGTCAAACCTGCTAAACACGTATTCAACCTAGAAACCGTCCACCCCGACTCCTTACAATGCCCCACGAATAATAATAACGGCATCTCGAAATCCTCTGTCTCCACCCCCCAAAGAACCCAACCACTGCTCCCACTGTTCCCAGGCTTTCGTATAGGCCGCCCATGTACCGTCCACCAAAGAAGCCCGAATCAAACACTCCGCCGCCCGACCGGCATGGTCCACAACTCCGTCGGCCATCGCGTGCCGTTCTCGTCTGCCTCCGGCACCAACCTCCTGAAACGATCCCACTGCAAACGAGAGAGGGCATCAGCCACATCATTCTGCACCCCTGGGACATGGACCGCTACAATCCAAACATTCAACCTCAAACATTCCAACACCAAGCGCTGCAAAACCCGAACCACCGGCGGCGAAGCAGCTGACAACCGATTTATCGCCTGCAACACCCCCAAGTTGTCGCAATGAAAGCGAATCTTCTTATTACGGAAAATTTCCCCCCACACTACCACCGACACCAGAATAGGAAATAATTCTAACAAGGCCAGGTTCCTGACCAGCCCCCCCCGAAACCCACTCGTCCGGCCAAGAACCTACGCACCAACTACCCTTAAAATATGCCCCAAACCCTACGCTCCCGGCCGCGTCCGTAAAAAGATCCCATTCCCCTGCTACCACTGCCTCCTCCATCCACAGTG
Organism: Leptodactylus fallax; assembly: GCA_947044405.1. Lineage (NCBI taxonomy): Eukaryota > Metazoa > Chordata > Amphibia > Anura > Leptodactylidae > Leptodactylus > Leptodactylus fallax. The sequence continues at coordinate 3,678,395 of CAMRHE010000041.1, forward strand.
ACCGCCCATTATATTGTTCTAAAAACGAATCCCAAACCCGCAAATCTTCTCTCAACTCCCACCCCAACCGGATAAAATGTGCGGGAACGGACACACCAGCCGTTGCCGCTGCCAACCGTCGAGAAAACACCCTCCCCATCGGTATAATCCGGCACGCGAAGTTCAATTTGCCTAAAAGAGACTGCAATTCCCTTAATCGCAGCTTTTTTAGCCGACATGCCCTCTGAACCTCCGTCCGCAACCCACATAACTTGTCCTCTGGAAGACGACACTCCATACGGACCGTGTCAATGGTAATACCCAAAAAACTGAGAACCGTCGCCGGACCCTCAGTTTTTTCACGCGCTAATGGCACCCCAAAATCTGACGCCACCCGTTCCACCGAATGCAGCAAGACCGAGCAAACGGAGGAATCCCCCGGACCAATGCAAAGAAAGTCATCCAAGTAGTGAATGACAGAGGCCCACCCAGAAACGTCCCGGATGACCCATTCCAAAAACGAACTAAACTTTTCGAAATAGGAACACGACAATGAACAGCCCATTGGCAAGCAACAGTCGACAAAAAACCCGCCCCCCCCAAAAACAACCCAACAAGTGCTGACTATCTGGATGCACCGGCAGCAGCCTAAATGCCGCCTCGATGTCAGTCTTCGCCAACAACGCCCCCCCCGGCCAAAACGCCGGACCCAGAAAATCGCCGCATCAAATGAAGTATACTCCACCGAACACAACTCGGGGTCGATTCCGTCATTAACAGACGCCCCCTGTGGGAATAACAGATAGTGAATAAGCCGAAACTTATTCGGCTCCTTCTTTGGGACCACCCCCAAAGGAAATACCCGCAAGTTCGGCAAGGGAGGCTCCGGAAACGGTCCCGCCATGCGCCCCAGGTCCACCTCCTTCCTCAGCTTTTCTGAGACCACCTCCGGATGCTCCCGTGCCGACCTCAAATTCCTAGCCACCCCTGAAACCGCCGCCTCAACAAACGGTATCCGAAACCCCGACTTGAACCCCTCCGACAACAAGGCCGCCGCCTCCCCCCTATCTGGGTACCTATTTAGAAATGGCGCCATCCTTTCCAGCCGCACCGGAGTCGCCCCCCTTCCCAGCCCCATCTGAACCCTTCTGCTTGGAGCGGAAGCACCAGTTGGCTCCATGGGTGCCCCCACTAAGAGGAGCACTCATGCTTAAACTTACACTTGGAGCCGAACTTACACCCCCCTTCATTAAATGAGAAACAGAGTCCCTTCTGTGCGGCGACCGAGCGCCCAGAAGACTCGGGGCCCCCGGTCCCCCCTGGAAAGGACGGCCCCGCCCTCGCTTGCGCCATAATCCTCAGCCATAACCCAATGTCTTTATGGTCCCAGCGAATGCTGGACCGAACCGCTTTCCGCTGACGAAATTGTTCGTCATACCGGAGCCATGCCTGCCCCCCATACGTCCTATGCGCCTCCCCTATTGCGTCCAAATAACAGAAAAGCGCCGAACAATTTTCCGGCGCCTTCTCCCCTATGACACTTGCCATTATGACGAATGCTTGCAGCCAATTAGCAAACGTCCGAGGAATAAGGCGGTACCGCCTCTTCTCCTCCTCCTCCTTCTTCTCTTCCTTCCTAGGCTTGTCCAAATTAAAGCACTCCAAAGGCAAAAGCGAAAATATATCAACATATTCGCCTTTCCAAATGCGCTCCCTCACTTCCTGCTTCAAGTGAGCCCCTAAAGGCCCCTCAAAGCAGACATATACTTCCCCCCTTCGCCGCATCGTCTAACCATGGCGCGTCCCCTTTGTCCTCACTCTGCGTTTGCACCGACACAGACGCCCCCGACGCAGAGGAAGCCCCCCCCTACCGATACCGCCGGCGAACTTCCCGCCCCCCACGCCATCGTTGGGGACGACGACGTCCCCCCGCCGCTACCCGCTCCCCGCACCATTTCCGCCAACACCCCCATAAAGGCTAACATACCCCTGCTTAGCTCCTCGGGGTTCCCCTCTAAACCCCTCCCCCCTGAAACCGCTAACAAGGGCCCTGTTACAGTACATGAACGCTCACCTAAGGCGCCTGGGTGCTGTGAACCCAGCGGCCGCTGAATCCTGGTCATGTCGTCCTGTAGCCGTCTCCCTGGGGCTCTCCTCGCCGCTATCCACGTCGGGCCTCCTGGACAAGGCCTCCGCGACGCTCCGCCCCCCAGCGCCCGCGCTGTGGGCGCCATCTTGGGCTGATGTTGCGCTAGGCCCAGCCTGCCGCTCTGACGCTGAAGGTGCCAGCCCCGCTTCTCCCACGCGCACAGGGGCTGCACCGGAGATCCTCCTGCGCACCACAGGCCGAGCCGGAGTCACCGCCGCCGCCAGAAGGCCCACCGCTTCAGATCCCGACTCCATCGAGGTCAGTGATGCAGGAGGGGCGACTCCCCCTCCCCCGCTGCGGGTCCCGCCGTCGCCGCGGATTCCTCCCGGCACGGGACTGCCGCTCAGCAGCGCGCCGAGCGGTGCCCTGGACCGGAGAGTCCCGTGAGGGGCTCCTAATTTGGCGCCGGACCCGAGGGGTCTCCTCGGGGCTGAGGCGCGCCGGAGGCCTGGTCCTCCGCGGCCGTCTTCCAGAAGGAGAGGGGCGGCTAGCCGACTCTCCAGACCCCTGTATCAATCCCTGCAGCTGGGATTGCAGCCATTGCGGCCCCCTAAGATCCACTTCAGCCCTGAGCTGGGCCAGCATATCCTCAACCTCAGACATCCTGGGCAAGCAAGAAAAACTGCAGAGGTGTGTTGGCTTCACTCACTCCCTGCTTTCTCTAAAGTGGCGGGAGTCTTCCCGCCTTCACTTTAAATACTCCCTCCCCCCAACCCCCCTTTCCCTGTTCCCTCCCCTACGCTTCCTCTAAATGGCCAACTTAACCCTTTCCTGTACCCTCAGCTTATGCTCCTGGCTAAACTCCTGTCATGCAGGCCTCCCCTTCCATCCTTCATCCTCGGTCCGGCCTCACTTTTATCACAAAAACCCGAAAAAATTGTTTGGTTTTTTGCTTGTTGGCAAAAAATTTTTAAAAAACTCTCCCCCCTTTTCCCCACACCAGGTTTTTTGGGGGGCCCCCCCCCTTGTTTGTTGGTGGTGTGTTATTCCCCCCCCAAAGAGGAAAATTTGTTTTTTTTTTTTGTTTTTGGGGTTTTTGTTTGTGTAAAGAGGGAATTAAAAAGGGTTTTCCAAGAAGGTGGATTATAAAAAAAAAAAAATATTGTATATCTGGTGCAGAACATATTTTGTCAGGGTAAAAAGAGTAGAACGATTAATTTAAACACCAAGTACATGGTTCTCTTTAATAATCCTCGTGATAAATTGCAAATTCTAACATTAGCGAGACAAATGTATCCTGGAAAAACACATTTCTTCTTGGAAGCATTTGAAGACGTTACACGGAAGCCTTATGGGCACCTGTTAGTAGATTTAAGGGCTAATACCCCTGAGAACCTTCGTTTAAGGTCTGGTTTCTTACCACCGGCTCTACCCGCTGTGTATATTCTGAAGAAAAATAGTTTTAAAAAGTGAGATTTAGAAGGTTAAGCGCATTCTAGGACTCTTACATAGCAGCGACAAGATGTCGGAGAGATTACGACGTAATTGGGCTCTCTTAAAATCGCTTGTTAAAGCAACACCTTCTGCCAGAAAATCTATTTTGCGCCATGCGAGCGATGATTTAATAGCTGCCATAGGCGAAGTCGCCTTAAATATCCTAAAAGGGCGAATTCCGCTAAAGGAACGCTAGAAAAAGATCCTAAACAAGTGGCATAAAGCTATAAGGAGGATGTGTGATAAAACAATCCCCATAAAGAAAAAGAAGCGCTTAGTGAACCAGACTGGAGGATTCATAGGTCCTCTGTTGGGATTTGCAATTCCATTAATAACGAGTTTGTTTTTTAACAAATAATGGATTATGCGGAGAAAATGTACTTGGTGCCCAAACACGAGCTAACCAGGCTAAGTCATGTCTTTACACAGCCGACAGGCCTGAGACAGAGCGTAATACAACGCATGGATAATGAAATTAGCGGTATTTTACACAACCCTGACTTGTCGGCTGATGTGAAAATTAAAAGATACACAGATATAATGCAAAGATACTTGATTCTTGCTAAACAGGAGGCTAAAGAGCTAGCGACTTTAAACTTTGTTAACCAATCTGAACCTGGTCATCAACAATTGCCAAATACATCCGCTGATAAAAGCAATTCCAGCCTTGAAATTGTAACACATGTCAACCCCCGTTTTAAGAAAAATGCTGAACTTTTGTTAAGTAGGATGAAGCAGAACGCTGGAGTTACAACGTGGAATGATAAAGGCGAATTTATTTACAAGGGTGATGTTATTCCGGGGTCTAATATGCTGGACCTTGTACGAAATGCCACACAGAGTCACAGACTCACAAGAAACAAAAGCCCTCCGGGGGTGGGATGCATTTATGCATGCCATGGCTGACATAAACATGCCGTCTACTGTTGTGGGTAATTCATCTACTAGAGAGATTCTGGATGGTTTAAAAATGAACCTGCTTGAGACATCTGCAAATGTCACCCCTAAGCGCAGTCTCCTGACCAAAACCTCCACACCTACGGGTATACCACATAGTAGCCTGCTTCCTAAGAGAAGACCCCAACCGCTGCTACCGTCTTCTTGGTTAACCTTGTAAATAGCTATCCAAATATGTGTATATTATTAATGTATTGTAATGTATTTAAACCTCTTTGTCAATTTATACACCAGCGATGTAACATTGTCAAATTTCTGTACGTTGTTTATCGGCTGAATAAACTTGTTAAACTTTGCATTTTTGCTTGTGCTCAATTTGTATAACATCACACCAAATCTGCGACCTAGTGGGGTCAGTGTGAATGGCCTGGGGGTGTGGACAGTGTGAATGGCCAGGAGGCGGGGAATGTGTGTATGGCCAGGGGGGTGGGGGCGGGGTGGGGGATGTGGAATGTGTGTGTGTGTGTGTGTGTGTGTGTGTGTGTGTGTGTGTTGTCACATTGTCACAAGACATTCAAGCGTGCTGGCTGAAGGATCTGTTGCTAGTCTCACAACCACATATTGCTGGGCTTTTTACACACATTAGCAAGTGCAATCAGTCCGCGCTTCATTCTAATCGCCGCACGATATGCCTATGGGGCGATACACCCGCTGTAATATAACATACAACATCCGGCGCAGCAAAAAAAAAAAAGGAAAAGGTTAGTGATTTTTTAGCGAACTCAGCAATAACCGACGTATAACAGAGCGTGTGCCTGAATATATGTGTTTGGATCAATCTGTGGTTTGGGGCTGCCTGAATGCACGGGCAGATTAATCTGTATGGGGTTGCCTGAATGCATGGGCGGATTAATCTGTATGGGGATGAATGAGCATGGTGACGCCTGATTTATTATACAGTGGAGGGGTTGGGGCCCGGCTGTGATAGGGGCGTGAGCGGTTGTGGTAGGGATGCGGCCAGATGTAGTAGGACTGGATGTGGGGCTGGGCCGGATGCGGTAGGGATGCGGCCGGATGTAGTAGGACCAGATGTGGGGCGGGGCCGGATGCGGTAGGGATGCTGCCGGATGTAGTAGGACCGGATGTGGGGCGGGGCCCGGATGCGGCCGGATGTAGTAGGACAGGATGTGGGGGCTGGGCCGGATGCAGTAGGGATGCGGCCGGATGCAGTAGGACAGGATGTGGGCGGGGCCGGATGTAGTAGGACCGGATGTGGGCGGGGTCGGCTGATATAGGATCACCACCAGATGTGGGCGGGCCGGATGTGAGCGTGGTCAGATGTGGGCGGGTTAAACCCTCATAAGGGGCGGGGCTACATAAGGGGCGGAGCACCTGTCACTTTGACGAGAGGTGGCAACGCTTTACTACTAATATGAATTATTTCACTGAACAAATGTAAAGGATAAGTTACCACGTAACTATTACTTATCGTTAAATAAAACACATATATAAATTAGATATAAAAACAAAACATATAACCTTATGAGGTTGCCTAAAAATGTCTAATAACTTTCAACCTCCTAAGGTAGCCCATATCACATAGCTGAAATAGACATATAGTTCATTTGCCTTCTCTGGGACTAATGGACCTCAATATGAATGCATAGTCCATCCCATAGAGTAAATCCTAACCAAGAAAACTATTTTGTTATATCCTCAATGTGTTTCCACCCTATTAAGATATCATATAGGGGTTCGTCAGGAGGTCAGATATAGGGTAAGGGGATAAACTCAGACCCTAACAAAGATAAATCTGCAGTGAAAACTGCATTTCCTGGGGTCTCAATGGTGGGCACCAATACTTAGATAATGCCACTGGCTGTAGCGTGTCTCACTCATATGTGGGAAGCTACGCCCTGGGCAACACCCCTTATGATGTCAGGGATGTCCTCATATGTCTGGCATAGAGCGCCGGACAATTCTTCAATAACACTAAAAAGTGAAACGAAACTCAGCCCAGCTGTTGCGCTCTGATGACTTATCAGTGCTTCAGCCCGGTAGCTATCAACGCTTATACACAAATCACGATCACGAGCATCATATGAATCGGTAGGCTCAATAAGTATATATGACAAAATGGGAAAAAAAGAAAAACACCAAGCCCACATAAAAGGCTTCATGCAGATCATTACTTATGCATAAAGTACAGTGCCTTACGAAAGTATTCGGCCCCCTTGAACTTTTCAAACTTTTGCCACATTTCAGGCTTCAAACATAAAGATATAAAATTTTAATTTTTTGGTGAAGAATCAACAACAAGTGGGACACAATCGTGAAGTGGAATGAAATTTATTGGATATTTCAAACTTTTGTAAAAAATAAAAAAACTGAAAAGTGGGGCGTGCCAAATTATTTGGCCCCCTTAAGTTAATACTTTGTAGCTCCACCTTTTGCTGCGATTACAGCTGCAAGTTGCTTGGGGTATGTCTCTATCAGTTTTGCACATCGAGAGACTGAAATTCTTGCCCATTCTTCCTTGGAAAACAGCTCGAGCTCAGTGAGGTTGGATGGAGAGCGTTTGTGAACAGCAGTTTTCAGCTCTTTCCACAGATTCTCGATTGGATTCAGGTCTGGACTTTGACTTGGCCATTCTAACACCTGGATACGTTTATTTGTGAACCATTCCATTGTAGATTTTGCTTTATGTTTGGGATCATTGACTTGTTGGAAGATAAATCTCCGTCCCAGTCTCAGGTCTTTTGCAGACTCCAACAGGTTTTCTTCCAGAATGGTCCTGTATTTGGCTCCATCCATCTTCCCATTAATTTTAACCATCCTCCCTATCCCTGCTGAAGAAAAGCAGGCCCAAACCATGATGCTGCCACCACCATGTTTGACAGTGGGGATGGTGTGTTCAGGGTGATGAGCTGTGTTGCTTTTACACCAAACATATCGTTTTGCATTGTGGCCAAAAAGTTCGATTTTGGTTTCATCTGACCAGAGCACCTTCTTCCACATGTTTGGTGTGTCTCCCAGGTGGCTTGTGGCAAACTTTAAACGAGACTTTTTATGGATATCTTTGAGAAATGGCTTTCTTCTTGCCACTCTTCCATAAAGGCCAGATTTGTGCAGTGTACGACTGATTGTTGTCCTATGGACAGACTCTCCCACCTCAGCTGTAGATCTCTGCAGTTCATCCAGAGTGATCATGGGCCTCTTGGCTGCATCTCTGATCAGTCTTCTCCTTGTTTGAGATGAAAGTTTAGAGGGACGGACGGGTCTTGGTAGATTTTCTAGTGGTCTGATACTTCTTCCATTTCAATATGATCGCTTGCACAGTGCTCCTTGGGATGTTTAAAGTTTGGGAAATCTTTTTGTATCCAAATCCATACACACAGGTGGATTATATTTATCATCATCAGTCATTTAGGACAACATTGGATCATTCAGAGATCCTCACTGAACTTCTGGAGTGAGTTTGCTGCACTGAAAGTAAAGGGGCCGAAAATATTGCACCCCCCCCTTTTAGCCCTTTTTTATTTTTTACAAAAGTTTAAAATAACCAATAAATTTCGTTCCACTTCACAATTGTGTCCCACTTGTTGTTGATTCTGCACCAAAAAATAAAAATTTTATATCCTTATGTTTGAAGCCTGAAATGTGGCAAAATGTTGAAAAGTTCAAGAGCGCCGAATACTTTCGCAAGGCACTGTGGGTCATTGATGGTGATGATAATAACAATCCCCAGCATCCCTGCAAAGTAGCTGACAATTGGGCATGTGACTTAATAAAATGAATTAACCCCCTTAGGAAACAACCCAAAAGTGCGTTAAGGACCAGGCCTCATTTTTCAAAACTGACAAATGTCACTTTATATGGCAGTAACTTTGAGACGCTTTAACTTACACAAGTGATTTTGAGATTGTTTTTTGTGACACATTGTACTTAATGTTAGTGGTAAACACTAATCAATATTTTTGCATTTATTTATACAAAAAAAATAGGAAATTTGATAGTGGGCCAGGCTTCATTACTAACACATTCACAAAGGGTTAAAGGAGATATTGCATCTCACAGTTTGTTGTGCAATTTCTTCAGAGCAGAGAAATACCCCACATGTGGGTGTAAACTGATGTTTGGTCACATGGCAGCACACGGTAGGGAAAGCGTGCTACTGGACGTTTAAAAGGCAGATTTTGCTTGAATAGTTTTCGGGTGCTATGTCTCATTTGCAGAGCCCCTAAAGTTCCAGTAAAACGGAAACCCCCACAAAGCGACCCCATTTTAGAAACTGCAGCCCTCAAGGAATTTCTCAAGTGGTATGGTGAGCATTTTGACTCTACAGCTGTTTCACAGATTCTTTTAGCATTGGGACGTAAAAATTAAAAATGACTTTTTTTTCCAATAAACCGTACATTTAGCACCATATTTTTAACTCCTTAGCGACCCAGGGCGTAATAGTACGTCCTGAGTCACATGAAGATGTATGGAGAAAGCTCAGGAGCTGAGCTCTCTACATACACGGCGGGTGCCGGCCTTATAATACAGCCAGGACCCGTTGCTAACAGCAGCGATGGGTGCCTGCACCCATCGCGGCTGTTAACCCTTTAGATGTCGCGGTCAAACGGGACCGTGGCGTCTAAATTGAGCAGGCGCCATGGGCACCGCCATTTTTCCCCGATTGCTGCCCTCCAGAACGTCATCGGAGGGCGGCGATTGGTTGCCATGACAGCTGGGAGCCCATTGAAGGCTCCCAGGCCTGTCATTACATTAGATCTATTACGCAATGCCAGAGGCATCGTCTAATAGAAGTAAAGGCATTTTGCTATTCACTGCAATACAGTAGTATTGCAGTGGATAGTATGAGCGATCAGACCCCCTAGGTTTCAAGATCCCTAGGGGGTCTGATCATACAAGTAAAAGTAGAAAAAAAAAGTTTTTAAAAGTAGAAAAAAAAATTTAAAAAAAACACAAGTTCAAATCACCCCCCTTTCCCTAGATCACATATAAAAGTAAATAAACAAAAGTAAAAAGTAATATTTATCCTATACGGTGAACAGCGTAGCGGTGAAAAAAAAATCAAAATGGCCAAATAGCGTTTTTTTCAACACTTTGCCTCCTATAAAAAATTGATTAAAAAGTGATCAAACCATTAGATCTTTCCCCAAATGATATCAATAAAAACGTTATGTTGTCCCGCATAAAAAGGCACCTTACCCAGCTCCATACATGTAAATATGAAAAAGTTACAGGTGTCACAATATGGTGACACATTTTTTTTTCGATTTTGCAAAGTTTTTAATTTTTTAAAAGGTATCAAAACATTACAAATACTATATAAATTTGGTATCGCCGAGTTCGTACTGACCCGCAGAATACAGATAACATGCCAATTTTACCACACAGTGAACGCCGTAAAAATTAAACCCATATTACACCTCATTCTGAATTTTTTTCCAGCTTCCCAGTACATTGCACAGCATATTGAATGGTGCCATTGCAAAGTACAATTTGTTTCAAAAACAATAAGCCATCATGTGACTCTGTGAACTGAGAAATGAAAAAGTTATGGCTCTTGAAATGTGGGGAGGGAAAAACAAAAATGCAAAAACAAAACAATGGCCGGGTCTTTAAGTGGTTAATTTTTACAAGGGGGTTAAAGAATAAAAAACACACCATAGTGTGTAACAAAATTACTCTTGAACACAGAAATGCCCTATATGTGTTTGTAATCTGCTGTATGGGTACATAGTGAGGCTCAGAATGGAAAGAGCTATTTGACTTTTGGCGGGCAGATTTTGCTGGAATAGTTTTCAGGTGCCATGTCCCATTTGCAGAGCCCCTAAAGTACCAGTACAATGGAAACCTCTCAAAAGTGACCCCGTTTTAGAAACTACACCCCTCAAGGAATTTCTCAAGGGGTATTATCATTTTGAGCCTGAGTGCTTCTCAAAAATTAATATGCAAAGTGAAAATTGACTTTTTCAATGCCATTTCAATGCCCAATACGTTGTAGCCACTTTGTGTCATCAGAGACACACAATCCTAAAACTATTAAGTGGGCTATCCTGGGTAAAAAAAAGTTATATACAGTGGGGAAAAAAGTATTTAGTCAGCCACCAATTGTGCAAGTTCTCCCAATTAAAAAGATGAGAGAGGCCTGTAATTGAAATCATAGGTAGACCTCAACTATGAGAGACAAAATGAAAAAAAAAAAATCCAGAAAATCACATTGTCTGATTTTTTAAGAGTTAATTTGCAAATTATGGTGGAAAATAAGTATTTGGTCAATAACAAAAGTTCATCTCAATACTTTGTTATATATCCTTTGTTGGCAATGACAGAGGTCAAACGTTTTCTGTAAGTCTTCACAAGGTTGGCACACACTGTTGCTGGTATGTTGGCCCACTCCTCCATGCAGATCTCCTCTAAAGCAGTGATGTTTTGGGGCTGTCGCTGGGCAACACGGACTTTCAACTCCCTCCAAAGGTTTTCTATGGGGTTGAGATCTGGAGACTGGCTAGGCCACTCCAGGACCTTGAAATGCTTCTTACGAAGCCACTCCTTCGTTGCCCTGGCGGTGTGCTTGGGATCATTGTCATGCTGAAAGACCCAGCCATGTTTCATCTTCAATGCCCTTGCTGATGGAAGTAGGTTTGCACTCAAAATCTCACGATACATGGCCCCATTCATTCTTTCATGTACACGGATCAGTCGTCCTGGTCCCTTTGCAGAGAAACAGCCCCAAAGCATGATGTTGCCACCCCCATGCTTCACAGTAGGTATGGTGTTCTTTGGATGCAACTCAGCATTCACTCTCCTCCAAACACGACGAGTTGTGTTTCTACCAAACATTTCTACTTTGGTTTCATCTGACCATATGACATTCTCCCAATACTCTTCTGGAACATCCAAATGCTCTCTAGCAAACTTCAGACGGGCCTGGATATGTACTGGCTTAAGCAGGGGGACACGTCTGGCACTGCAGGATCGGAGTCCCTGGCGGCGTAGTGTGTTACTGACGGTAGCCTTTGTTACGTTAGTCCCAGCTTTCTGCAGGTCATTCACTAGGTCCCCCCGTGTGGTTCTGAGATTTTTGCTCATCGTTTTTGTGATCATTTTGACCCCACGGGGTGAGATCTTGCGTGGAGCCCCTGATCGAGGGAGATTATCAGTGGTCTTGTATGTCTTCCATTTTCTAATTATTGCTCCCACAGTTGATTTCTTCACACCAAGCTGCTTGCCTATTGCAGATTCAGTCTTCCCAGCCTGGTGTAGGTCTACAATTTTGTTTCTGGTGTCCTTCCACAGCTCTTTGGTCTTCACCATAGTGGAGTTTGGAGTGTGACTGTTTGAGGTTGTGGACAGGTGTCTTTTATACTGATAACAATGTCAAACAGGTGCCATTACTACAGGTAATGAGTGGAGGACAGAGAAGCCTCTTAATGAAGACGTTACAGGTCTGTGAGAGCCAGAAATCTTGCTTGTTTGTAGGTGACCAAATACTTATTTCCCACCATAATTTGCAAATAAATTCATAAAAAATCAGACAATGTGATTTTCTAGATATGTTTTCTCATTTGAGGTCTACCTATGATGACAATTACAGGCCTCTCTCATCTTTTTAAGTGGGTGAACTTGCACAATTGGTGGCTGACTAAATACTTTTTTTCCCCGCTGTAAATATGGGGCAAACTAGCAGAATCCATTCCTCCATTGCCTTTTAACCATAGCTCTTCTTCCATCAATCTAGATACTACTCACCAATTTCCCAATACCATTCATGATTCTGGTCCTCCTGTCCACCAGATTAACATTTCCTTAGGACCTAACAGTGTCCCACATTCCAACCACCTACTCAGTTCACCCACTCCTCATACCACATCCAACCATATTTTAGATACGACTTGTTCCAATCCAGTAGTTTCTGACATCATCAGTTCCTTGAAAGAAATAGACATATAACCTATTTCTACACTAGGCCTCCCACCTACCCATTTTGGTCCTTCTGAACTTCCAATGTCTGACAACTTCAGTTCATTATTAGATCTCAGCACTCACAATTCCAGTTCCATACTTGAAGACCCCTTACTTACAGTCTATAATACACCATTTTCAGTGACTCCAAAACTTCCTAGTACATCATCCATTACACCTAGTCCCACTCTACTATCCACCACAAAAGTTTCTTTTTTAGACTTTCCACCAGTAATCTCTCCCAAAGTCATGTATCATATACAAGAAGTTTCCATTACTCCATTAATCCAAATAGTCACTCATACACCACCAATACAATGAAAACAGTCCATACCACACCAACTCAGGAACAACACCAAAATCACACATTTTTTCCACCCTCTAACAACTCTGAAAAAAGCAACAAAAAGAAAATCAAGAGAGGATGCAGAGGAAGTGGTATCAACAGAAAAACTAGATCTCAGCAACAACAAAAGGAGTCCAACTCCAAAACGAAACAAAATCAATCCACAGTAAAGGTCTTTATTCTCTCTAGTGATATACTTACCCCAGCAGAAACCAGTTTACTTACTTTCTGCCAAATGATAAAATCAATGAACTAGACCTTTTTCTCAACCTGAAAAACTTCATTAGAAAATTAACCCTAAAACGGTACTTTTCTATTATGGAGAAATCCAACCGCCAGCCTGTAAATTCTCCTAATCTCTCACATATCAATATTTTCCAAAAGAAATTCCCTAGGACTCCACACCCTAGAGCTACGTCCCTCAAACCAAAATCCAAATTTGACCCTGTCCAACACAAGGGCAGTCAATTTGATACCCTCTTTTCTCTAGTATTAGCGGACTTCAGGAAAATTAACACCCCAACTACTTCTGTCAAGAAAAAGACAGGACATACAGTGCCTTGCGAAAGTATTTGGCCCCCTTGAACTTTTCAACCTTTTGCCACATTTCAGGCTTCAAACATAAGGATATAAAATTTAAATGTTTTGGTGAAGAATCAACAACAAGTGGGACACCTTTTGCTGCGATTACAGCTGCAAGTCGCTTGGGGTATGTCTCTATCAGTTTTACACATCGAGAGACTGAAATTCTTGCCCATTCTTCCTTGGAAAACAGCTCGAGCTCAGTGAGGTTGGATGGAGAGCGTTTGTGAACAGCAGTTTTCAGCTCTTTCCACAGATTCTCGATTGGATTCAGGTCTGGACTTTGACTTGGCCATTCTAACACCTTGATACGTTTATTTGTGAACCATTCCATTGTAGATTTTGCTTTTTGTTTGGGATCATTGTCTTGTTGGAAGATAAATCTCCATCCCAGTCTCAGGTCTTTTGCAGACTCCAACAGGTTTTCTTCCAGAATGGTCCTGTATTTGGCTCCATCCATCTTCCCATCAATTTTAACCATCTTCCCAGTCCCTGCTGAAGAAAATCAGGCCCAAACTATGATGCTGCCACCACCATGTTTGACAGTGGGGATGGTGTGTACAGGGTGATGAGCTGTGTTGCTTTTACTCCAAACATATCGTTTTGCATTGTGGACAAAAAGTTCGATTTTGGTTTCATCTGAACAGAACACCTTCTTCCACAACCTTACTCCTTCCATTTCAATATGATCACTTGCACAGTGCTCCTTGGGATGTTTAAAGTTTGGGAAATCTTTTTGTATCCAAATCCAGCTTTAAACTTCTCCACAACAGTACCACGGACCTGCCTGGTGTGTTCCTTGGTCTTCATGATGCTCTCCGCTTTAAACAGAACCCTGAGACTATCACAGAGCAGGTGCATTTATACGGAGACTTGATTACACACAGGTGGATTATATTTAACATCAATAGTCATTTAGTACAACATTGGATCATTCAGAGATCCTCACTGAACTTCTGGAGTGAGTTTGCTGCACTGAAAGTAAAGGGGCCGAATAATATTGCACGCCCCACTTTTCAGTTTTTTATTTTTTACAAAAGTTTAAAATAACCAATAAATTTCGTTCCACTTCACAATTGTGTCCCACTTGTTGTTGATTCTTCACCAAAAAATTAAAATTTTATATGCTTATGTTTGAAGCCTGAAATATGGCAAAAGGTTGAAAAGTTCAAGGGGGCCGAATACTTTCGCAAGGCACTGTACAAGCCAAAGAACTAACAACCTAACATGGGATGAAAAAAAGAGCTTTAAAAAATCTTGCATCCAACACTGATATAATTATTCCTAGTGCCGATAAAGGAGGGTGCATTGTAATTCAAAATTACTTTACAGAAGCATACAATAACTTATCTGATAGCGAATACTATAACACTTTATCGCAAGATCCCACAAATTATTTCATGAAACAATATTCTCTACTTATAGAAAACGCCACGTCAAATGGCAAACTCACCAATAAAGAAAGAGATTTCCTGACAATCGAAGAAGCAAAATTAGCATTCTTCTATCACCTCCCAAAAATACATAAAAAAGAAAAAAAAACCTCCAGGTCGTCCCATCATTTCTGGTATTAATTCACTTACGAGCAATCTGTCTGAATTCATAGATCATCATTTACAAAAACTTGTGTTACAACTTCCTTCATATTTAAAAAAGACTCTTCCTCTCTCATCACCAAAATCAGAGACATACAGTGGTCGCAAGAATTTATGTGGGTGACCTTGGATGTTAGCTCTCTATACTCCAATATCCCACATAAGAAAGGTATATGGGCGACTTCACATTTTCTAGATTCCGACCCCTCCCTACCATTCATCCAAAAACAATTCCTTTTATCAGCCATTCTCTTCGTACTTGAGCACAATTTTTTCTCCTTTGATGACCAAATATTCATACAACGCAGGGGTACCATGATGGGGACGAAATTCGCGCCCAGTTTCGCGAACCTCTACATGCATAAATTTGAAGAGGTTTTTATTTATAATTCTGAATGGGTAAAGAACATTGTGTTTTACTGTAGGTACATTGATGATCTGCTTTTAATTTGGAAAAGCTCACTCGAGGATCTAAATAATTTTATTTCCCACCTAAGCACCAATGATTGGGGTCTCAAATTCACCAGCACTTCATCAAAATGTCAAGTAGAATATCTAGACCTTATTTTAAGTACAGAGGGAGATCCAAAATAATTACAAAAACCTTTTTTCAAAAAATTGAACGGGAATAGCCTACTGAATTTTCAGAGCTGTCATTACAAAAAGTAGAAATTAAACATCCCTTTCAGTCCAGTCGGTTCAAAAGGTTGAGACACAATTGTACCAGAGATTCTGACTTCACCGTTTCACCGTACAGTCATACAATGACAAAAAGATTTATAGAAAAAGGCTATCCCAAAGGAGTATTGGATTTTCAAACTAAATTCTATCTCACCATTAGGCTTAAATGAAGCCAAAGAAATGGTCACCTAAAGTTAGTATAAGATGAGATAAATCTGGAACATTATTAGACTGTCTATTCTAAGTTTACACTGTCAGGATTAGTAAATCTGCCCCATTGTTTTGCAGCATCCCAGAGTGCTACTGCTTTAAGTGTTTGTCTATTGTGCCTCTGGGTTATGTTGGTATGTCCCGTCCTTTATGTTATATGTTATGTGTCACTGTTTTGTCATTTTCCCTTGTTATTTCCCCCTCACTGTTCAAACCTTTGCCTTGGTTCAGCCCTGGCCAATCACAGGCCACTGGGCAGGGTTGTGGGAGACTGAGGCCCAACAACTAGCCTCACAGCCTCAAGGAGGATTATCTTTACTCCCAGGCTCAACTAGAGACAGCCCTGTGAAGGGAGTTGCTTCTGTCTGCAGCACTGGACGTTATCTGTGCCGTGTGAGAAGGAACAGGAGAGGACCCTGACAGGAGGAACGAGTGCAGGCCTAGTCTACAGGTAACTGGACACCTGTCAGATCTCCCTGCACCACTATCCCCAGCATCCTCACCTGGGGGAGGAACGAGAGGAGGAGTAATCAGGAAGTATACCATAGAGCCTGTAACATCCCTGGACACCCTCCTAACACCAAGGCTGGTAGATTGGACAGTGTTGTACTACTACCCCCATTTTGAAGCTGCCATTACTTCTGTTCCAGTTGTCAAAATAAACTGTTACCTGGTTTACTGCATCTCTGGCCTCCTGAGTCGTGCCTGCAATTACCATCAGGGCCCTTCCGACCAACATCACACTGGCTGAGAGAGGAGAGGTTCCTTCTACAACTGGAAGCGCCCCTGCACACAGTATAATGTTCCACAGTGGCCACTCCACACAGTATAATGTCCCATAGTGGCCCCAACGGTGTTCGTTGTAAATATTGAAAGAATTTCAGGTTCAGCAGAACTCTAAATTTTTGGGGTACACCACCCAGACCCCAGAGTATAATGATTGGAGGCCCAGGGGAGGTGACAAACATAAAAACCAGTGGTACTCACCTCTCCTGTGCTCCAACGGGACTCCCTGCTGTTTTTGGCCCTCTTCAATGATGTCACAGACATTGTGATGCCGGCCTGGCCACGTGACGTCTGTGACGTCACTACAGAGGCCTGAAGACAGGGGAGAGTTGCACCGGATCCCAGGAGAGGTGAGTAACACTGTTTTTTATGTTTACTCACCTCCCCTGGGCCTCCCATCATTATACTCATGGGTCTGAAGAGACCTCAGAGTATAATAATACCAGTATCTGTTGGGTTCCGCCCAATAAATACTCTTGCCGCAGACTCGCGGCCTTACTTACTGATCGCCGCTCCTGCTCAAGGCCGCCTCCGCTTGTCTTTCTTCCCCCCAGGGGACCCTAGCAATGTGATATGGGATTCCGGGGGGCCCCTGGAGGGCAGAAGGGGAAGTGGCAGGGAACAGAAACGGGGATCGGTAAGTAAATAGGGCCCGTTACCTGCTGGGGTTACTCCAGCAGGCAACAGCCTATTAAAAATAAAAAGCAGCAGGGGCTCACCGGGTCCCCTAAGCTTGTGGGCTCTGTGGCAGCCCTGTGGCGTCGGCTGCTCTGACGGTATTTACGCCACTATATAGGCATATGATGGCAAATGTCCTCATTGACTCAGAACACCTAAAAACTATTAGAGCAAAATCTGCTTTTCAAAAGCCCAGTGGCGTTCCTTTCCTCTTGTGCGCTTCAGTGTGCCCAATCAGCAGTTTATATCTACATGTGAGGTATATCCATGCTTGGGAGCAAACTGCATAACAAATTGTGAGATGCATTTTCTCCTTTAACCCTTTGTGATTGTATACATTTTAGGGCTACATGAACATATTACTGAAAAAAAAAACTGAAATGCCTAAATTTCAGTTCTATATTGTTTTAATACCCCTGAAATGCTTAAAGGGTTTGCAAAGTTCTCAAATGCTGTTTTAAATTATTTGAGGGATGCAGTTTGGAAAATGGGGTGATTTATGGGGGGAAGGGCTTCTAATATATAGACTTTTTAAATTCCCCTTCCTCACTGAAGTGGTCCCAAACAAATGAGTTTGGAAATTTTCATGTACATTTGGAAAATGTTGCGTAAACACAGATTTTTTTGTTTCAGATTTTACTGTGGTTTTTGGAGCCAAACCCAGAAGTGGATTGAGCAGAAGTGAGAAGTATAAGTACTTGTTATATATTTCCCATAACTTCTTTTCAGACCCCGGAGTATAATAATCGGAGACCCAGTAGAGGTGAGGGAACATAAAAAACAGTGTTACTCACCTCTCCTGTGATCGGTTGTTACTCCCAGCAGGCTTCGAGCCTCTTTAGTGATGTCACAGATGCCGGCCTGGCCCAAGTGACGTCTGTGCCGACATTGAAGAGAGCCGGAAGCTGCAGGGAGTGCACCAGAGCCCAGGACAGGTAAGTAACAGTGGTTTTTATGTGTGTCACCTCCCCGGATCTCCAATCATTATACTCTGGGGTCTGAAAAGACCCCAGAGTATGATAATAGTTCATGGGTGGGCCACTATGGGGCATAATACTGTATACAGGGGCCACTATGGGGCATAATATCATGTGTAGGGTCCACTATGGAGCATAATACCATGTGCAGGGGCCACAGTGGGACATAATACCATGTGTAGGGGCCAATATGGGGCATAATACCGTGTGCAGGGGCTGCAGTGGGGCATAATACCATGTGCAGGAGCCGCAGTGGGGCATAATATCATATGCAGGGGCTGCAGTGGGGTATAATACCATCTGCAGGGGCCACAGTGGGGCATAATACCATGTGCAGGGGCCACAGTGGGCCATAATACCGTGTGCAGGGGCCACTGTGGGCCACTATAGTATGTGTAAATGGGGCATTATACTGTGTGGGGGCCAGGAAAGGGGGTGCTATTCTGTGGGGGGGCCAAGTCAAAAGTTTCCTGGAGGCCCAGTCTTTGCTAGTTACGCTAGTTAGTTAGGGAGGTATATATATATATATATATATATATATATATTGGTGGACCCTGTTGCAAGGTGGAATTGTTTGTTTCATTTCCCAATTGTATGCTTCTAGTACCTCCTGCCTCCTGAGTGTCTGTTGCGGTGTTTCTTCCCTGCACCTTTGCTACAGTTTGACCTCTTAGTGAACTGTAGGCATCAAAGTAAGCCTATCAACAGACACTCAGGAGGCAGGAGGTACCAGAAGCATACAATTGGGCAATGAAACAAACAATTCCGCCTTGCAACAGGGTCCACCAATTATAATTGGCCAAGTCTAACTGGCTAAAGAAGTTTTCTTTAAACCTGTTATGAAACCAGGCCTCATCCTTCCACATCCTAAAAAACATTCCTGTTTTTTTGTTTTCTTGAACACAGTTTTATAACATAATGTGTTCTTTATTTAAAAAATTGGTGGTTATTGAAAGAAGAATCACTTTTACTACACTTGTAGCAAGGGTGTAGTGAAGAAATCACAGGCTACTGCCCGCAAACATTTGAGGGCATTTTTTCAATCCTTATATGAAGAGACTCCAAAATGAAAACAACATATTCTGAAGGAAATCTACTCTTTCTAATGGTGCTAAAAGAATCGTTGATTATAATGTTAATCTGTTTTCCCTTAGTCCCAACAGCAGCACAATATGGGGTATTCCTGCCCCTGTGTGCTGGTAGGACAGGCGGAACTTTTAATTAGCATAATTTATGCATTACTACGTTACCTTATAAGAGGGCAAAGAGACCTCCTCCCCTTGTGCAAGTTATAAAGTTAAAAATTTCCAAATTTAGGGAGGGAAGCTTGTGCTGCTGTTGGGACTAAGGGAAAACAGATTAACATTATAATCAACGATTCCCTTACGTCCCACAGCAGCACCATATGGGGATATAGCAAGTAATTCCCTTAGGGAGGGTTTCCCTGCTGTACAATACTTAGGACTGACTGACCAAAGGACTCCGAACCTCTAGATGATAATGTTTTATAAAGGTTAGGTGAGATGACCAAGAAGCAGCCGCACAGATTCGATCCAACGGTAAGGCCCAGTTCTCAGCCCAAGAGGTTGATACAGCCCTGGTTGAATGGGCTGTACAAAATTCAGGTGGAGCTAACCCCTGAGCAAAAAAAGAGACTTTGATTGCCTCCTTGATCCACCTAGACAAGGTAAGCTTGGAAGCCTTGAGACCTTTGTATCTACCATACATGTTGACAAGGAGATTCTCGCTCTCCTAAAGGACCGTGTGCGTAAGAGGTAAATCTGGAGACACCTCACAACATCTAGTGTGTGCAGTTTTTTCTCCTCTTCAGAGGAAGGGGAAGGAGAAAACACAGGTAAAGAAATTAATTGATTAATATAGGTGCGGGAAGGCACCTTAGGGTTAAACCCAGGAAGAAACCTAAGTTGGACCCTATCCACAAAAAAAGGATATATAAGGTTCCTTGGAAGAGAAAGCCTGAAGCATACTCACCCTTTTGGCTGAAGTGATGCCTAATAGAAAAGGTGGTTTTAAAGGCAAGAAATTTAAGATCTACATACACCAAAGGTTCAAAAGGAGGACCACAAAGACCTGAAAGAACAGTCGAGAGATCCCACTGGGGAACCGGAGCTGAGACCACCGGTCTTAAGTCTGGTAGCACCCTTAAGGAACCCAACAATAGTGGAATCTTGGTACAAACGTCTGCCTAAACAGGCAGATGAGGTTGAAACCTGTACCCTCAGAGTAGCAGGAGAAAGGCCTGTATCCAAGCCGCTTTGAAGAGAATCCAGAATTTCTGCCGTAGTAGGGTTTGAACTATCAGCATCTCTTCTGGAGCACTACTGCTTGAAGATGTTACCAATCCTATGGTAGCTTTTCTTGGTAGACTCTGCTCTGGCACAGGAAAGGGTCTTCAAGACGGCTTCTGACAGTCCACTAAATCTCCCTAGGGACTGGTCAACCTCCAGGCTGTCAGGTTGAATCTCCTCAGATCCTGGTGCTTCTGAGTTCCTTGGGAAACCAGGTTCTGGGTGGGGGGAAGCCTCCAATATGTCCCTCGACTCATGAACATGAGCTGGGCAAACCAAGTCCTTTTTGGCCAGAATGGTATGATGGCTATCACAGAGACTTGGTCCTGTCTGACTTTCATCAATACTTTTAGTATCATGGAAAGTGGAGGGAAAATGTATGCCAGCCTGGACCTCCAAGGGATGGACAGGGCATCCACTGCCAAGGGATAGTCCTCCTGATATAGTGAGCAGAACGTCTCTACCTTGGCGTGGAGTCTGGTCGTCATGAGGTCTACTTCTGGGAGACCCCACTTCAGAGTAATCTGATGGAATACATCTGGATTGAGAGATCATTCTCCTGATACGACAAGACCCCGATTCAACTGATCCGCTACTATGTTCAGGGAACCTTTGATGTGAACTGCGGATAAGTGGGTCAGATTTTTTTTCTGCCCAGGTAAAAATCAGATCAGTCTCTCTGAGGAGAGACAATGACCTGGTGCCTCCCTGTTCAGAAACATTACGGTCATCATGCTGTCTGACCGAACCTTGAGGTCTCCCTCCGAGGAGAGGAGAAAAAATTAAGTAGTGCCAGGTACACTGCTCTGAGCTTCTTCCAATTGGAAGATGTTTTTTCTTCTAGACTGCTCCAAACTCCTTGTACGGTCTTCTCGTACAGGTGGGTTCCCCATCCCGAGAGGGATGCATCGGTAGTCAACAGGGAGGGTCCAACGAGGTTGGACCGTGGACATTCCGTCTTTCAGGTGTATCCACCATCTAAGGGAAAGACGGGTACTGGGAGATAGCTTGATCTTCTTGTCGAGACTGAGAAGAGTACGGTTCCAGGCTTTTAGTACATCCATCTGGAGAAGACGCAAATGCCATAAAGCCCAAGGGACTGCAATGGCTGAGGATGACATCAGGCCTAGGCCTCTCATGGATGTTCTGATGGATACCAGGCGTGTCCTGAGAGAAACCAGACCACTTTGATCAATGTTTCCTTGCAGGTGTTAAGGAAATCTCCATACGGTCTGAGTCCAACAGATACCCCAGGAACTTCCTGCAGGTAGAGGGAACTATATCTGACTTCTCCCAATTTATTAGCCAACCCAAACTCTGGAGAAGGGAATGGCTATCAGTAACTGGTGGAGCAAAACAGATTCTGACTGGGCTTTTATTAGCCAGTCGTCCAGGTATGGCACTACAAAAAGGCCCTGAAGTCTGAAAGAGGTGGCTACAGGAGCTGAAACTTTGGTGAAGGTATGAGGAGCTGAAGTGATGCCAAGGGCAGGGCTGCAAACTGAAGATGCTTCCTGTGCGGAGGATATATTGGGACATGCAGATAGGCATCCTTAGATCTAAGGTGACGAAAATTTCGACCTGTTGCAAAGGGATGTAACAGATTTTACGGCCTCCATACGAAAATGTTTTTTTCTTTATGAAGCGATTCAGATATCTTAAATCTATAATCATTCTCCAGCTGCCTGATGGTTCTGGCCCCAGAAAATTGGGGAAACACTGAATCCTTCCTCCGAGTGGGGAACTCTTCCAAAGCCCCCTTGCGGATGTAATCGTGGATGGAGCATTCCAATATATCCTACTGAGCCGCAGGAAGGGAGCGGGTTATGATGAATCGATCCTGAGGCGGCTGAAAAAACTCAATCGCATAACCTCGCTGAACAATCTGCAAGACCCAAGGGTCCTGAATCTTTTCCTGCCAGACAGTGTAAAAGTGAAAAAACCGACCTCCGACAGGAGTCTCGGCCACAGGAAGAAGGCAGCCGATGTCAAGCTAGGCTTCTTTTTGTCCTCATCCTTGGGGACCCTTCGTCCAGAACCCCTAGGCTGTTCTCTAGGACTTCTCTGGAACTGAGGTCTGGGTTGAGGCCGGTAACCCCGGCCAGAAGGTCTTGACCTGCCTTTAGAGGCCTGAGGCAGAGTCTTACCCTTTAAGGTCTTCCATAATCTCATCCAGGCTTCTGCCAAAGCTTACCCGGCTCAAAGGGTAGAGAACAAAGGCTGAATTTGGAGGCATTAACCGCTCTCCAGGGTTTTAACCATAGCAGCCTTCTAGCTGCCGTAGAAAGGGCCAAAGATTTGGCCGCCAGCCTTAAATGATGTTGGGAGACTTCGGCTAAATAATGCTGACAAGGAAACCGAACTAAAAAAAAAAGCTAGGAGAATGTCTCTGGAGACTCCAGAGTCGATCTCAGCACGTAATTTGCTTGAGACTTCATTAGAGGCAATAGCCGTGGAAGTCTGACCGGAGAGCAGAGAATAAACCTTCCTAAAGGTACTCTCTATGCATCTATCCATGGGGTCCGGGAGGTTAGAACCATCATCCACTGGGACCACCGTAGGACAGGACAACTTGGGCACTGCCATGTCCATTTTAGGTGGGAGGCCCCACCGATCCTCTGGAATAGAGAACAAGGTTCTAAATCTTCTGGAATATATAGGAGCTCTTTCCAGATGATTCCATTCTGCAAGCATGAGTCTTTCTAGTGACTCATTCCACTTAGAGGCGGAACAGGAGGCTTCCCCATCAACATCACAGTCCCTAGACCAGATGGACTTCAGCAGCCTATTTATCTTCTCAGGAGGAAAGAGAGGTCTGCTGGAATTTTCCAAGGTATCATCAGATGAAAGTGTTTCAATCAATCACCTGGAAATCTTCAATAGCTTCACAGTGTGTTACAAACCAGATCCTTTTTTTTTTTTTTTCAAACTCCTTGCAGGGTTTGAACCCAAGGCAAGGCTACAATGCTAACCACTGAGCCACCGTGCTGCCCAGAGCTGCTGCAGCAGCAAGAACAATAATCCAAGTGGAGTACTGAGGCATTCCTCACTAAGAGACAAGCCATCTCCTACACTGAGATGAAGGCTTCTATAGGAGGGGAGGATGAATGAGAAAGTAGTGCTCACAAAAAACCTTTCCCCCCGCAAGTTTTGCAAAGCTTAATTCCTTGTACAGAGAATTAAGCTAAAAATATACAGACCAATGCCAGAAAAGAGGCTCAGCAAATATAAACTTGCAAAAGGAGGAAAACCAAGCCGCAAAAAGTCCGACCGAGAATTCAGTCCCCGGAAAACCGGAACACAAACAAAGGTTCCAGAGGAACAAAGTGACCGACGTCACTTCTGGCAGCTGCGGAGCTTGCAAGGTAAGTGAAACGGTAATGCCCCACATCAAGGCCGCACAAGTGACCTGCACTACAGGACTTTAAACATGCAGCATGCAACCACCGTTGCATGTACTACTGAAATCAACCTTCAAAGCAAAGGTTGCAAGCTTGGCTAGGCACAAAAAAAGGTAAGTGAAATGGCAATGCTCCACCACAAGGCTGCACAAGTGGCCTGCATACCGGCCTTTGAACATGCAGCATGTAACTACAGCTGCATGAACTACTGAAATCAACCTTTCAGTGCGAAGGTTGAAAGCTTGGTTAGCACAAAAAAGCTGCCTAAATAAAAACACCCCTTCTTTTCCACAGAAGAGAAGAGAGGTGTAAAGATGAGTCCCCAAAGGAAGTTAACAGACTTTGGGGAAAAACAAAACATGAAAGGAAAAAAAAGACCTCCCTCCACCTATCCCACCACACAGGACAGAAAAAAAAAACACAAGAGGGGAGGTCTCTTTGCCCTCTTATAGGGTAACGTAGTAATGCATAAATTATGCTAATTAAAAGTTCCACCTGCAAAAATTAGGCAAAAATGTTTTTTATACCAACTTTGCTTATATTTTTTCAACCACTTGAAGGAAAGTGCTGCAAATTGGAAGGCCTCATTACAGCCGTGTATTTAGTGCACCTACCAAAAATCAACCTGAAAGGCCAACTAGTTTTGACACTACAGCAGCCTCAACATCACTGTAAATTCATTTTATCAGATATTTTGAGCCTAAACCATGCAAAAAGTAAGAGGACTAGGAACATGGGGTTTTGCCAGTTCAGTAAGCCCTAATCTCCCTCATACTACTAAAACTTCAATGTTTACAGCTTCTGGAAGTTGGCCCAAAATGTCATTTTTACTCAGGTGACGTTTTGCAACCCTTTACTTGAGGTCCCCTAGAACCTCCAATTTTTAGTCTTTTGAACTAAAATTTTGCACAGCTTAGTTTTATATCATAGAGAAACTATGTACTCAATTTCATCAAAATCTGAGATGGTGAGGTGGGGCCAACCTTTAAAATTGGTCCACTTGACACGGAATGACTCATTTTATAATTGGGGAAGTAGCAGGATGGGGGCTTTGTGTAGGTGAGGACAATGTGGGTCGGATGTCTGTAAAAGGAAGGAGCCAAAGATGTCTGTGCTGCAAACTTTACAGAGACAAGTCACAGCTTGAAGAAGTGGTCATGGCTGTCCAAAGGGAAGAGAAGGGAAATGTGAAGGATTAGTCAGAGACGTCACCTGTAAGTCACTAAATGTTACTGCACTGTATTCACCTAAATGATAGAGGATAAATACCTGATTGATGTGGGCCTGTCTGTTGAGACCCCCACTGAGCCTGAGAATAGTTTTTTTCCCCCCTACTGGGTGGGAATTCAGCCTGGCCGCATCCATGAAAATAGGCGTGGCGCTTGGTGGATGCACGAACCCGAGCTCTTATTCACTTTGATGGGAGTGCCAAAGATAGCCGAAGTACAGTACTCAGCTATCTGCGGCGCTCCTATTTTAGAGAATGGGGGCCATGTGGACTCCAAGCAGAAGATGTGTGAAGTTATTTTCATTGTTAATGCCGTGTTGTTGATCTGATACTGAAGTAATACAGGAAGAATTCTTAAAAACTGTTTTATAACTTTGTGTATTGTGTATATTGTGCAACAATAGCAGCGTGTGAAGTTAGTAACATGTAAGCTAAATTTTTTTTTTTTTTTTTTTGGGGGGGGGTGTGAAGGATCTTGTCCTACCGAATCCCGTGTTCGGCACACCTGAGATCGGTTCAATTACCTCACACCCACCTCCAGTGTTCTGGGCCCATAGGATAATACATAGGATGTTGAGCTCAGGGCGCGTACTTAAAGCAGTCCAAAAGCGTCCGTCCGGGCATGCTATTCCAGTGGCAGCATCCCCTTGGCTCTGGGCAGTGCTATCCGGGTGGCTTTTAGCAGAAGAGGACCATATAGAAAGTTACCAGAACAAGTAGATAGTCCGTTTCTCTGAGCCCATGTGGTAGGCTTCAGGGTTCTTCCTTAAGCAAGTTACAGAGCATGTGTCTCCTACATGCTGTTACATCTCTTCCAGGATAACAAAGAGTCTCAGGCCTCAATGTTAGACCACATGACAGGCCACACGGTTGAAGTCTACACCATGACCTGCTCTCAACCCTCCTCCAGGAACAACAAAGACAAAAGACACCCTTCTTCCTGGTCTGAGAACTTTTAACTAAAAATGTCTCCTCGCTAAGTGATGTCACCAGGAGGAGGATCCCCACTCTCCTTTCCAAATCCGCCAGAATCATCTTTCATTATATTTCCTTGTTCGATGACTGTAGAGTCGGGCAGGAGGTATGATAGGGTTCGTGGCGAGATCCCCATCGTGTAGACCCCAAGGATGACACCCCAATCCCCTTTGGGTAAGGAGATCAGTGTCTGGACCTTTCCCGGGCTTTGAACAGTAACATGTGTGTATTCTGCGTCCAGCGGGAAACGCATTGTGTTTTTTCTCGCTGAATTTTTCACAGAAAGTGCACAGAGTTTTCCTCTGCGGACTTTCGGCTTCTATTAGATCTATAGAGAAAATGCCAGTGTTTCCGTAGGTATAATTGACATGCTGTGATTTACAAAAATGCTTGCGTTTTTGAAATTGCAGAATTTCCATTGTAGATTTTTTTCTGCAACGTGTGGATGGGATTTTAGATCTCTGCAAAGTATATAGAATTTCTGATTGATCACTTTCTTTTATGGTACTAAAAAAAGAACTGTGTCTTCTGTAGCAAAATCATCCTCATGCATGTTGATGCTAATGAAAAAATCATGATGGAAGCTTTCTTGTGTCATGTTTGTTTACTTTTGAAACAAAAAAAAAGTTCTGCAGGTACAGCTTTTTTTTTCCGTCAGAAAAGTAAAAAAAACACAATTTAAGAAAGTTTCTATCATGTTTTCTACATGAGAGTGAATGCAGACAGAGCCGGACGGAGGGGGCTCCGTCTACATTAGTCACTCTACTACTGTTAATGTTGTTGCGCTCATCCTATTGCGGATGAGAGCAATGGACATTAAATAATGGTAATCTGAAACCACCCTAAGCACTGTAATTTGAATGCTTTTTGGCAGAATATTTAGTAAATAGGTAGCATTTCATGGGATTGGAAGACCATTCGCCTTTACGTAACACAACCCTTTAACATTGATATTGGGAAAAGTAGCAAGAGACTTTTATACATGTGGCAGTTATACCGAACACATTTTTAATTTGCAAATACACTCAAAATTTAGTATAACTGCATAGACCCATAATCTTAATTTTAATTATCGGCACATTCATTCTCAGTAAATATGGCCCTGTGTAAAATTTAAGGACATCTTTACATTTTGTAAGATCAGTTTTCTCATGTATTTAGTCATTCTATTATGTTATCAAGCTCACTCAATTATTGACAACTTTACAGTCCAGCATACGCTCAGTGGTTTTAGGACTAGCAAAATAAACCTACCTCATACTCATAATCCAAAGAAAGAAACTTAAATGCTGGAATGAGGACGCTGTACATTTTCTAGCATGAGGTTACCTTCAAAGAAATGAGAGAATTAGAGTTTTTTTCTTTAAATTTTACCATATGCACCTGATGGTAAATGCATTCATAGACCCCAACTGACCTGACAATGCCTGTACTCCATGTACGGAGCTGCAGCCAAAAAGCAGCGTTTCAGTAGGTATAACTGACATGCTGCGATTTACAAAAACACCGGCTTTCGAAATCGCAGCATGTCCACTGTGGATATTTTTCTGCATTGTGTGGATGGGATCAGCCGGAATCCCATCCACTTTTGCAGGTACTATAACATGCCTCGGTTTTAGTAAAATTGCGGTGTTTACACTATGTTGGGCCCTTGCCTAAGATAGTCTCTGTTCAGGAAAAATTTAGCAAAAGACTGCACAATTCCAAGCAATGGTATCTAGTCAAAGTATACCACACAGAATACATTTTTTAACATGCACACCTACGCTACTGTTCAAAAGTTTAGGGTCACTTAGAAATTTCCTTATTTTTGAAAGAAAAGCACAGTTTTTTTTCAATGAAGATAACATTAAATGAATCAGAAATACACTCTATACATTGTTAATGTGGTAAATGACTATTCTAGCTGCAAACGTCTGGTTTTTAATGCAATATCTACATAGGTGTATAGAGGCCCATTTCCAGCAACCATCACTCCAGTGTTCTAATGGTACATTGTGTTTACTAACTGTGTAAGAAGGCTAATGGATGTTTAGAAAACCCTTGTGCAAGTATGTTAGCACAGCTGAAAACAGTTTTGCTGGTTAGAGAAGCTATAAAACTGACCTTCCTTTGAGCTAGTTGAGAATCTGGAGCATTACATTTGTTGGTTCGATTAAACTCTCAACATGGCCAGAAAAAGAGAACTTTCATGTGAAACTCGACAGTCTATTCTTGCTCTTAGATATGTAGGCTATTCCATGTGAGAAATTGCCAAGAAACTGAAGATTTCCTACAACGGTGTGTACTACTCCCTTCAGAGGACAGCACAAACAGGCTCTAACCAGAGTAGAAAGAGAAGTGGGAGGCCCCACTGCACAACTGAGCAACAAGACAAGTACATTAGAGTCTCTAGTCTGAGAAATCGACGCCTCACAGGTCCTCAACTGGCAGCTTCATTAAATAGTACCCGGAAAACGCCAGTGTCAACGTCTACAGTGAAGAGGCGACTCGGCGATGCTGGCCTTCAGGGCAGAGTGGCCAAGAAATAGCCATATCTGAGACTGGCTAATAAAACGAAAAGATTAATATGGGCAAAAGAACACAGACATTGGACAGAGGAAGATTGGAAAAAAGTGTTATAGACAGAAGAATCGAAGTTTGAGGTGTTTGGATCACACAGAAGAACATTTGTGAGACGCAGAACAACTGAAAAGATGCTGGAAGAGTGCCTGACGCCATCTGTCAAGCATGGCGGAGGTAATGTGATGGTCTGGGGTTGCTTTGGTGCTGGTAAAGTGGGAGATTTGTACAAGGTATAAGGGATTTTGAATAAGGAAGGCTATCACTCCATTTTGAAACGCCATGCCATACCCTGTGGACAGTGCTTGATTGGAGCCAATTTCATCCTACAACAGGAAATGACCCAAAGCACACCTTAAAATTATGCAAGAACTATTTAGGGAAGAAGCAGGCAGCTGGTATTCTATCTGTAATGGAGTGGCCAGCACAGTCACCAGATCTCAACCCCATTGAGCTGTTGTGGGATCAGCTTGACCGTATGGTATGCAAAAAGTGCCCATCAAGCCAATCCAACTTGTGGGAGGGGCTTCTGGAAGCATGGGGTGAAATTTCTCCAGATTACCTCAGCAAATTAACAGCTAGAATGCCAAAGGTCTGCAATGCTGTAATTGCTGCAAATGGAGCATTGTTTGACGAAAGCAAAGTTTGAAGGAGAAAATTATTATTTCAAATAAAAATCATTATTTCTAACCTTGACAATGTCTTGACTATATTTTCTATTCATTTTGCAACTCATTTGATAAATAAAAGTGTGAGTTTTCATGGAAAACACAAAATTGTCTGGGTGACCCCAAACTTTTGAACGGTAGTGTATACAGTATAGGAGTGGCATCCATTTTTTTCAAATGTTTTTAGTCAGTTTATCGCATCCATCAAGAGCTTACCCAGCATATATGTTAAAGTGGTTGAAACACTGATGTGTGAAAGCATCCTGAGGCCGGGACCCCATGTGGACCTCTATAGGGAATGAAAGTTCGCAATTTCCACTGTGGTGTTTTCCCCGCATCGCTTTTTGGCTGTGGCTTGCTACATGGGGCCTTAACCTTACATGGTTTTATCTTTTTTATTTCTACATAACATACTTTTTGTGTGTACTCATCTACAAAGGGAAAATACTATGCATTTGTACTCAACTGGTAGTTAGTAATATATTCTACAGCGCTGTACAAAGATTGCCATCATGTACATTGACTTTATTAGAATACTACATAAGAAATACTATATAGCAGAAGCCACCTGTTCACATATAATGTATGGGCTGGATTTTTATGGAATGACATGTAGGTTGGTAGTGGGACACGCCATTCCCTCCCCTACTCCAATACAGCCATTTCCTTAACCAGAGTTAAACCCAGAAGTACCTGATGGGCTTATTACCTGAGGATTAATACAAGCCTGTAAGCAGAGGTGTAACTTGAAGGCTCTGGGCCTTGATGCAGATTATGTAATGGGGCCCCTACATACCTTGTGGCATTTAGAAAAGTGGTATATTTTACATGGTAGAGGGATTTTAGGGTCCCGTCATGGTCCAGGGCCCGGTATTGACTGTTACTGCTACACCCATGCCTGGAAGGCTCTGTAAGTGTCAGAGCTTGGAGACTACATGTACTCTGCTGCCTGGCAAACACTAATCGCCTTGTGTATTGTGAAGCACCCAGGAGAAGTACCCTTTTGTTAGGGCTCAGATGGACAGGTATTTTATTTTGTGTTATTTTTCCATGAATTTCTACAAGTGGCTGCTAAACCTGGATGCCACCGTGCTGTTGGTTGAAAAATAAACTGTTTTGTAACTGCTGGAGCTTGTGAAATATGTCATTGCCAACCCCACCCACATGTATAGATCCTAACAATACATATATAGTATTTATATACATTCCTTTAATCCAGTATCAATAGAACCAAATCCAGCAATTGCTGGATTATATTGATCATTATTAGAATACTTACATACAATACTCACTGAAAATAATGTATGTCGTCAGAATCCATTACAATACAAGAATACAATTTGTGAACATATTTATTTCCTGAGGAAAACCTAAAATGGCTGAGCACTGTGCTAGAGTATTACCTCAGGATACTGCTAAGAACTTTCTGGAAGGCTCCTCTTCTACAGAGATGTGGGTCACATTACAGTAGAAGAATCCAGTGTAAGCAGCAACCAATCAGAACAATTCTTTTAGTTTCAAGCCTGTTATAGAAAAATGATAGCTGTAATTGGATTGGTTAGTGTGGGTAACTGATCAGCTGTCTATTTGAACAAGTTTCTATTCATGAGGCCTGCAGTGTTGGATTATATACTCTATATGATTATGATCTCAGTATTGCTTTTTTGAAAGCTGTGGCTATAAACACTTTGGGCCTTGTGCATAAGATCTGTACAGACAAGAAGTGAAAATGTTGTCCATGGCAACCAATCATTTTTCCATTATATCTTTATATGAAAGAAGTGATCCTATTGGCTGCCACTGACCCTTTCTGGCTACCAGATTTTTACCAGGCCCACTGACAGCTGCAGATGTAGTTATAGTATATGCTCCCTTTTACCTTATAGAGTAAAGTGACAATATATTGTTTTTTTTCTTGGAAAAAAACACATAAGTGATAACACGCAACAAAAATAAATTGGTTAAACTGCAAGGAATATTGTGGTGCGATCACTGATGATTTAGCATAGCAAAATTATTCAGAAGTGACCTTGCGATCTTGGATTTCTTGTTGTAAGATTGCTTTGGATTTTTTTTCAAAAGTAAATCATTCGTTGCTGGAGAACTCCTGTGTGTGACTGACTTGTGTAGCCTTATTTAGCTGAGAGTATGATTGTATATTTTACTTGACAACTTTTGAGAAGAAACAACAGAGAGAGTCTAAAGAAAGGAATAAAAACTGGTGCACAAAATTTTGGGCTTTATGCAGAGGTGTAACTTGCAGCTCCTGGGCCCCAAAATGTTTCATAGGACCCCTACTTACCATGTACGTTTACCTTTACCCTGTACTATGTATCTTTAATACTGGTGTCTTCCTATCTTGTAGGAGAGACCTTTGGGGCTCCTCAGTGTCCAGGGCCCGATAGAAATTTATAGCTGTTTTTTTCTTCCCTGTTTTTGTTTTGGTCATTTTGACATGTAATTGCATAGTCTCAGATGTATGAAGCTATGGCTGATGGTTTGGGTTAGTAAGGGGGATGTGTTTTTATGGTTTTTATTTTTGTATTATATTTCATTACACTGTATATATTTCAATTACATAATATGTCCTCCAAGAGGTCATAAAATATGCCTGTAGCTAGGCCATCAATAGGAGCTTCAGTTACAGGGGAAAACAGTCCACTTTCATGACATCAGTTACTGGCATTGCTGTGACCTAGTAGCCCTGCCATACCAAGAGGAACCAAATGATTATGTGCCTCTGATCACTATATAGACTGCAAAAGAAAAGAAAAGGGCACCCGACCCATGTGTACACTGATTGGCAGAGGTGCCCTTTTGTGCTTGTCTGGCTACTGTTTGTTGGATGTGTCCCTGTTTTTGAGGGTACTGTGTTTCTGTTTGCTGAATTGTTGGGGAAGGTGTCCCTGTATGCCTGGTTGGCTTTTGGTTCTTGATTTGTATCTGTCAGAAAGTGTGCTTTGTGCCTGTTTGTAGCAGTTGTCTCCAAAGGGACCCTGGGGATCTGCAGCACCAGATGTTTGGTCTGGTGACCCGGATCGGAGCAGCCTTAATAACAAGTGTATTGGCGTGCTATGCAGTATGGCAGTCCAGTATAGGTACAGTCTATTTATGGCTGTGTTGTTATGGAAACCTGGTAAATGAAATGTGAACTTGGCCGATATATGTCATATGACTGAATATTTAAGGACCTGCGAACTGCTATTAACTCATACAGGTCATAAATAGCTTGGCTGCTATGGAAACCTGATGTAAAGCTGTGTGTATGTCAAAACCTGCGATTTTCCATTGGTCCATAAGCGTCGTGTGATTATGTGTATCTCAGTCTGGATATCAGTGAAAAACCTGCGATCGGTTGTTATGGAAAACCTGGAATAAAGCTGTGTGTATGTGACCTTGTGTAACAGTGTCATCAACAGCGCCCTGCCCCTTTAAAGCTGACCTACATCAGTGATGAAAAATGGCTGGGTTGTTATGGAAACATGGAGTGCAGCTGTGTGCATGTGGCTGACAATGCCTTGTCAGATTGGAGACAGGCTTGGGTCTGCTGAGAGTTTTCATTAGCTCAAGTAGCAGCCATGCGTTTTGCTGCAGGAGGCATGAGTAGTTTAAAAACATTTCAATTTATAAGAATGCTGACATCCAGTATGGCAGTCCAGTCAATGGCGTAAATACCGGGGTAGCACCGGTAGCGGGTGCAACAGGGCCCGGGACTTTAGGGGGCCCGGCAGGTCCCTGATGTTTTGTTTTTTTAATAGGCCGTTACCTGCTGTAACACCAGCAGGTAACAGGCCCTATTTACTTACCGATCCCCGTTCCTGCTCATGGCCGCCTGCGCTTCACCTTCTGCGAAGGTGGCTGTGAACAGAAGCGGGTATCGGTAAGTAAGGCCGCGGCCCGCGAACCCTACAAACACTGCTATCATTTTAATCTGGGGTCTTTTCAGACCCCAGAGTATAATGATCAGAGGCCCAGGGGAGGTGAGGGAACATAAAAAACAATGTTAGAAAGTTTCTGCATTTGTGGTCGTATCCATTGGCAACCGATCAATACAACAGATGTCACAACTAATATGGTTAGAGAAAATCTTTAAAACTCTGCAGAATTTTTAACTACTTATATTTGCAAAAATGTTTAACTTTTAACTATCTACAATTATAGATATGATTATGTTCATGGGAATACCCCTTTAAGGACCTGCGAACTGCTATAGACTAATACAGGTCATAAATAGTTTGGTTGCTATGGAAACCTGGAGTAAAGCTGTGTGCTTGTGGAGACTAAGCGCCTGCAAGCTTCTATTGGCTGATTAACCGGTTGACGACCACCGGCCGTAAATTTATGGCCAGCGGTCCTGGTCTCTGAAGTTCGGCTAATTGTAAATTTACGGCCGGCACTTCAGAGACACTGTGAGTGGGATCCATAACCCCCGGTCGGAACTGAGTTCCGATTGGAGGTTTTAACCCCTTGGATGCCGCCATGTTGCCGCTCCCCCTGGCACTTCCCGCGGCGAGATCGGGGGGTGCTGATATCTATTTTTTGTAGCCCGGGGTCTGCCCAGTGACCCCAGTCTGCCTGAAGCCCCCACTACCTGGTTGATCCTGCTGGGATGTCAAGAAGTCAGCCGATGCGTCTACATCGGCTGACATTCCTGTATAGACTGCAATAAATGTGTATGCTGTGTATTGCAGTCTATAATACTGAGCCAGGATCAGAGCATCGCTGGCTCAGCTGTCCTTATAGGACAAGTAAAAAATGTAAAAAAAAGTTTAAAAAAAATAAAGTGTGTAAAAAAAAAAAAATTAATAAAGTTATAAAGCCCCCAAAAATCCCTTTTCCTATATAAAATGAATTATATAAAAAAACCCCTAAAAATTAATAAAAACAACACATATTTGGTATCGCCGCGTCCGTAACAACCTGTACAATAAAACTGAAACAATATTTAACATACACGGTGAACGTCGAAAAAAAAAAAATGGAAAAAAAAACGCTGGAAGTAAAAAAAAAATGCTATAAAAAGTAATCAAAAACTCATATGTACCTCAAAACAATACCAATAAAAAGCACAAGTCCTCCCGCAAAAAATAAGCCCTAAACCAACTCTGTCAACCGAAAAATAAAAATGTTACGCATCTCAGAAGATGGTGATGCAAAAACAATTGATTTATGTCCACAAATGGGTTTTTGTTCTGCAGAATTAGTAACGCATAAAAAAACAATATAAATGAGGTATTGCCATAATCGTACCAACCCACAGAATAAAGGTAACATGTTACTTATGTTGTACGCCACACGGCAAAAAAAGTAATAGGTAAAAACCAATTCCAGAATTGATGTTTTCATTTTTTTAATCCACCCAGAA
This sequence comes from Leptodactylus fallax, assembly GCA_947044405.1. Taxonomy (NCBI): domain Eukaryota; kingdom Metazoa; phylum Chordata; class Amphibia; order Anura; family Leptodactylidae; genus Leptodactylus; species Leptodactylus fallax. The sequence goes on from CAMRHE010000041.1 coordinate 3,713,194, forward strand.
AGAGTTAATATAATTTATTCAATAAGTTATAGACACCAAAAAAAATGGTGACATTAAAAAATGCATATCATACTGCAAAAAATCAGCCCTCATATGGCTACATCATCAGAAAAAACCCCAAAAATCACCAAATCATTAGAACACAACTGGCTGCGGCAGGAAGGGAATGTATAAACTATGCGAGCATATATTAGGGGACACTCCAATTTTAGAGCTTACAAGGGAAAATAAACTAAAAGTGACCCCCAGAGTGACCCCCCCCAATCATAGGAGCTACTGGGGATATAGTAGGGAATTTCGTGTTCCCCATGTACTCCGCACTGCTTACATATATATTCACTCTTCACCATGCGCTGTGCATTCACGTCTGGGATACTAATGCTCACTACACCCCCTGATAAATTCTTTGAGGGTTGCAGTTTTCAAAATGGGGTCACTCCCTAGGAGATTCCACTTTTCTGCAAACATGACATGGCGTCCATATACCCAGGGCCGGCGTTAGGGGGGGGGGGGAAAACTGGGCAATTGCCCAGGGCCCCGTCCCCAAAGGGGCCCCCGGGATCCGGAATCTGATGACTCCGGATCCCGGAGTCAGGCCCGGCCAAATCAATAACAGAAAGGGACCGCAGGGCCCCTTTCCGTGGTGAGTAAAAATAACAAACATTTTTACTCACCTGTCCTTGGCGTCCGATGTCATCTTCTGGCGTTCCGGACATCACCGCTGAGGCTTGCCCACAGCAGTCACGTGGGGTGTTCTGACAGCGTGCCTCACGTAATCGCTGAGGCCCAATCACAGGCCTCAGAGGTGACGTCCACAACGCGTGACGTCAGCCGCAGAGAAGAAGAAGCCAGCGCCGGCGGGAATAGCGGAGCAGCGCGAGGAGGCTCAGCAGAGGTAAGAACAAGGTAAGTATAAGAAGGGGGCCTTCGATTATTATACTCTGGGGTCTGAAGAGACCCCAGAATATAATATAATATAATAGCTCTGTAGGGCCCCTGTGGAGCATTATACTGGGGGCCCCCTCTGGATAGCATATTATACTGTGTGGGCCACTGTGGAGCATTATACTGGGGAAGGGGCCCTCTGGAGAGCATGTTATATTCTGTGGGGCCACTTTGGAGCATTATGCTCTCCAGAGGGGCCCCCAAGTATAATGCTCCAAAGTGGCCCCACAGAATATAACATGCTCTTCAGAGCCCCCCCCCACTTTATAATACTCCATAGAGGCCCCGCAGAATATAACATGTTCTTCAGAGGGCCCCCCTCCCCAGTATAATGCTCCACAGTGGCCACACACAGTATAATATGCTCTCCAGAGCCCCACCCCAGTATAATGCTCCATGGTGGCCCCACACAGTATAATATGCTCTCCAGAGGGGCCCCCCAGTATATTATACTGTGCGGGGCCACCGTGGAGCATTATACTGGGGGGGGGGGCTCTGGAGAGCATATTATACTGTTTTGGGCCACTGTGGAGCATTATACTGGGGGGGCTCTGGAGAGCATATTATACTGTTTTGGGCCACTGTGGAGTATTATACTGGGGAAACCTCTCTGGGCAGTATATTATACTGTGTGGAGGCCATTCTGGAGCATGTTATACTGAGTGGGGTCACTGTGGAGCATTATTCTGGGGGGGCCATCAGCAGAGCATATTATATTGCATGGCGCCACTGTGGGGCATTATTCAGGGGGACTAATGAGCATTATACTAGGGGGCCCTCTGGAGAGCATATTATACTGCGTGGGGCCTATTGTGGAACATTATACTGGGGGAACGCTCTGGGGAGCATAATATATTGCGTGGGGCCACTGTGGAGCAAAATACTGGAGGGGGCACTGTGGAGCATTATACTAGCAGGGGCCCTCTGGGGTGCATATTATACTGTGGGCCACTGTGGAGCTTTATACTGGGGGAATGGACAGTGTGGGGAGCCTGTTATACTGTGTGGGGCCACTGTGGAGTGTATTATATTGTGTGGGGCTTTTCGGGAGCATATTATACTCTGTGGGGTCATTGTAGAGCATTATACTGGGGGGGACTGTGGGGAACATATTATACTGTGGGGGACTACTGTGGGGGACCACTGTGGAGCATTATACTGGGGGAACCCCTCTGGGGAGTATATTATGGAGGTCATTATGGAGCATGTTATACTGTGTTAGGCCACTGTGGAGCATTATACTGGGGGGGCATTGTGGGGTGCATATTATACTGTATGGAACATATTATATTGTGTGGGGCTGCTGGGGAACATATTGTACTGTCTGGGGCCACTAAGGGGTAGTATACTGTGTGGGCCACTGTGGAGTATTATACTGTGTAGAGCCTTACATACCATGTGGGACCACAATGGGGGGCTCAGGGGAGCATTTTATACTGTGTGGGGTCACTGTGGAGCATTATATACCATGTGGGGAAACTGGAGGGCTCAGGAGAGCATTTTATACTGTGGAGCATTATATACCATGTGGAGCATTATACTGTGGGGGGGGGGTGCTCACAATTCCCGCTGGCAGCCCTGTGTACTATGTCTGCATCACAGCTCCCTCACTATAATGCACATACGTGTAGTGCCCCATGGCCATGTCATTCCCCATACAGTACTATGCATGTTCCGGAGTTATTGGGACCTGCACAGTACTATAGGGGCTGACTATACTGGGAACATACTCAGTAACACCAGATAGTCAGCACATATGTAAGACATCAGTGACGGAGCCGTGGTGAAGGCTATTAGCAGGAAGCTGTTGGGTGGGGCCCCAGAACAAGTTCCTCTGGTGGGCCTAAGCCCTTCAGTCCGACACTGTATAATGGAGAACTATTATATATAAGGGTGGGTTACTATATATAATTGGGAAACTTAAGTATAAGGGGGCTATTATAAGGTGGAACTATTATTTATAACATGGGCTATTATTTATAAGGGGGGGACTATTATATATAAGGCATCCATTATAAGGGGGAGCTATTATTTATAAGAGGGGAACTATTTATAAGGGGGGTGTAATTGTTAAATGGGCTTATTTATAAAGGGGGCTATTAGTGATAATGAGGACTATTATTTATGAGGGGGCTATTATTTATAAGGGAGCAGTTTTATTTTTACGGGGTGACTGTTACTGATAAGGGGGATATTACTGATACAGGGCACTATTTATCATTTATAAGGGAGCTATTACTGATAAAGGTGTAATATTATTTATAAGCAGGGACTATTATTTATAAGGAGGCGCTATAATAACTGATGACTGGGTGCAAAAATCTATTAGGCTGTACAGAGGTGCTCATTTGAATTGTGTGTGGTAAAATGGGGCTTGTTATTACTTTTTTGTTGGCAGAAAGGAGGCGTTATTATAGGGGTTGTCACTGGAAGACGATAGTTGTTTGCATATCAGCATTTGGAGCCCCGCTTTTAATTTTTGCCCAGGGCCCCACTTTGTCTAAAACCGGCCCTGCATATACCAAACATCTAAATCTGCGCTCTAAAAGTCACATAGCGCTCCTTCCCTTTTGTGCCCTGCTGTGTGCGTAAACTGCAGTTTATACCCACATGTATGACACTGGTGTACCCGGGATAACATACTTAATGTCATATGTGGGTATAAACTGCTATTTGGGCACAGCCGGGCACAGAAGGGAAGGAGCACTATTTGGTTTTTGGCGCACAGATTTAGACAGTTTAGCTTTTGGATGTCATGACACACTTGCAGAGTTTCTGAAATGCCAGTAAAGTGGAATCCCCTGACATGTGACCCTATTTTGGAAACTGCACCCCTGAAGGAATTTATCCAGGGGTACTGTGAGCATTTTTAACCTCCAAGTGTTGCTATAATTTATTTTCCAGAAATGAATACGCAGTGGATTGTGAAAGGTGAAAATGGCAATTTTTCCAGGAATATGTAATTTCAATGCATAATACGTTGTGCCCGGCTTGTATCAGATATGAACGCTCCAAAAGATGCTGTGCCCGGGATACCCACTTAACAGTTTTTAGAGTGTTTGTGCCTGCTGACATAAGCTGGGCACAAAATATCGGGCACTGAAATGGCGTATCTCTGGAAAAATTGCAATTTTTCCCTTTTCATTATCAGCTGCGCATTCATTTATTGAAATTAAATGAATGCAACACTTAAGGGTTAAGAATGCTCGCTACCCCACTTGATAAATCCCTTCAGGGGTGTAGTTCCCAAAATGGGGTCACAAGTCTGCGGATTCCACATTACTGGCAATTCAGGGGCTCTGCAAAAGTGGCATAGTGTCCAAAAACCAAACTTTGCTTCAAAAACCAAAATAGTGCCCCTTCCCTTCTGTGCCCAGCTATGCCCAAGCAGCAGTTTATACCCACATATGGCATTAAGTACGTTATCCTGGGTACACCAGCATCATACATGTGGTCGCAAACTGCAGTTTGGGTACACAGCAGGGGGCAGATGTGAAGGAGCGCTATGTGGCTTTTGGAGCATAGATTTAGATTGTTGGATTTTGGACACCATGTCATATTGGCAAAGACACTAAAATTGCCCCTACAAAATGGGGTCACTTCTTGGGGAATTCCAATTTACTGGCACCTCTGCAAAAAAGAACATGGCGTCCAAGCGCAGTGCTCCTTCCCTTCTGAGCCCTGCTGTGTGCCCAAGCAGCAGTTTACACCCACATATATCATTTTTTTTGTACCCGGGATAGCCCACTTAATAGTTTTAGGAGTGCATGTCTCTGATGCCACAAAGTGGGTACAACGTATCGTTATAAATAAGTAATGAAACGATCTTACCAATGTCTGAAGACGGGAGTAAATCAGCAGGTGAGGGTGCATCACAGGAGGAAGTAATCACAGTCCCTATTCCTCCCCCTAAAACATTTACCCTTACACCCAAAATGACTCCCGCGCTGACAAGGACAGTACCAAACTGTCCCTAAAGGTGACCCTATTTATCCCTAGTCCCTACGCGTTTCCTGGTACAGTAACGTCATCAGGGGACTTTATAGACTACTCATAAACTCCAAAAAAATGCTGTCTACAGTGTTAAAGCAAAATAAATAAGTGCTGCCTACAGTGGTAAAGCAAAGCAAATAAAACCCCACAATGAAGGAAAAGAGCTATCTAACTCCATGTAGTGACAATGGTAGCAACATCCAAACATCCTAAGACAAGTTATATAGTAATGGACTCCACCCACTAACTCATACAGTGGGGAAAAAAAGTATTTAGTCAGCCACCAATTGTGCAAGTTCTCCCACTTAAAAAGGTGAGCGAGGCCTGTAATTGACATCATAGGTAGACCTCAACTATGAGAGACAAAATGAGAAAACAAATCCAGAAAATCACATTGTCTGATTTTTTTAAAGAATTTATTTCCAAATTATGGTGGAAAATAAGTATTTGATCAATAACAAAAGTTCATCTTAATACTTTGTTATATATCCTTTGTTGGCAATGACAGAGGTCAAAAGTTTTCTGTAAGTCTTCACAAGGTTGGCACACACTGTTGTTGGTATGTTGGCCCATTCCTCCATGCAGATCTCCTCTAGAGCAGTGATGTTTTGGGGCTGTCGCTGGGCAACACGGCCTTTCAACTCCCTCCAAAGGTTTTCTATGGGGTTGAGATCTGGAGACTGGCTAGGCCACTCCAGGACCTTGAAATGCTTCTTACAAAGCCACTCCTTCGTTGCCCTGGCGGTGTGCTTGGGATCATTGTCATGCTGAAAGACCCAGCCATGTTTCATCTTCACTGCCCTTGCTGATGGAAGGAGGTATGCACTCAAAATCTCAGGATACATGGCCCCATTTATTCTTTCATGTACACGGATCAGTTGTCCTGGTCCCTTTGCAGAGAAACAGCCCCAAAGCATGATGTTGTCCACCCCCATGCTTCACAGTAGGTATGGTGTTCTTTGGATGCAACGCAGCATTCACTCTCCTCCAAACACGACAAGTTGTGTTTCTACCAAACAGTTCTAATTTGGTTTCATCTGACCATATGACATTCTTCCTATAGTTTTCTGGAACATCCAAATGTTCTCTAGCAAACTTCAGACGGGCCCGGATATGTACTGGCTTAAGCAGGGGGACACGTCTGGCACTGCAGGATCTGAGTCCCTGGCGGCGTAGTGTGTTACTGACGGTAGCCTTTGGTATGTTAGTCCCAGCTTTCTGCTGGTCATTCACTAGGTCCCCCTGTGTGGTTTTGGGATTTTTGCTCACTGTTCTTGTGATCATTTTGACACCACAGGGTGAGATCTTGCGTGGAGCCCCTGATCGAGGGAGATTATCAGTATGTCTTCCATCTTCTAATTATTGCTCCCACAGTTGATTTCTTCACACCAAGCTGCTTGCCTATTGCAGATTCAGTCTTCCCAACCTGGTGCAGGTCTATAATTTTGTTTTTGGTGTCCTTCCACAACTCTTTGGTCTTCATCATAGTGGAGTTTGGAGTGTGACTGTTTGAGGTTGTGGACAGGTGTCTTTTATACTGATAACAATGTCAAACAGGTGCCATTACTACAGGTAATGAGTGGAGGACAGAGGAGCCTCTTAAAGAAGAAGTTAAAGGTCTGTGAGAGCCAGAAATCTTGCTTGTTTGTAGGTGACCAAATATTTATTTTCCACCATAATTTGCAAATAAATTCTTTAAAAATCAGACAATGTGATTTTCTAGATATGTTTTCTCATTTCGTCTCTCATAGTTGAGGTCTACCTATGATGTCAGTTACAGGACTCTCTCATCTTTTTAAATGGGAGAACTTGCACAATTGGTGGCCGACTAAATACTTTTTTCCCCCACTGTAAGTGATGTTCAAAAACCACGCTAAAATCGGTGCGCACTAATGATGTCATTTACGGGACCGCGTCATCTGTAGTATAATAGAGACGATACATCTATTACATCAATATGCGCAAGCGCGAAATAAAAATATCGCGCATGCGCAAACTCTGCTGAACTCAGGCCAATCCCAACCCACTGAGAACGAGCATGCGCAATAAGATAATCTTTTAAATACACCACTCGTATGCATATCGGCTAAGAGGAGTGTTCAATCACCTTATCCTAGCGCTACTATACATCCAAAACTAGAGACACGTCCCACAGTCACCCGGCAACCACCCGGCTGCTAGGCAACAAAACGCTCATAGATATTAAGGCAAAAGCCATCTGGAGAGGCCCAATCAGCCTACCATCCAGATAAAGTAGCTCCAGAACATTAAAGACTTGATTTAATCAGACAGATAACGGCCCAGAATAATACATAATTGGAATTCTCTGAAGTTCAAGAAAGCTAACAGGTCAAATACTGTAGAGACACCAGTTGAACTAAACATATGTATCAAAACAAAAGAAAGAAATCACCAGTTTTACAAGACTACGAAATATATATTACCGAAAGATCTCTTGTTTTTCAAATAGAAATTTTTTTTTAACCAAGAGTATTTTAAAAAACTTTTTTGTCTAAATGCCGCATCCTTTCAAAAAAATCACCCACGGATTTTATTTATATAGTTAGTTTTATCCAACGGAAAGAGGAGGATAAAAAAGAGGATGAAAATGAAAAAGAGGATACAAATAAGGGGAAGAAAAAACAAGGAAAAGAGGGAAGGGTCAGATAAAGCAGCAAAAATTTAGCTGCTCATTAAGCCCATTTGGAATCTCAGTTTTTAATTTAAATATCCATTTTGCCTCACACTGTAGTGTCATCTTATGCCAATCTCCCCCTCTTGGATGAGGTTTTACCAAGTCAATACCAGTAAATCGGTATATTGCTTTGTCCAATGACATAGTATTTTACACCTTTGCTCCTTGCTTTTTTGTACAACATATCGGGCACCAAAATGGCATATTTATTTAAAATTGTCAATTTTCACTTTGTACATTAATTTTTGGGAAGCATTGTAATCAGGGGTTTACATTGTATTGATACACTAGGGGCTCTGCAAATGCAATATGGTGCCTGAAAACTATTCCAGCAAAATCTGCCCTCCAAAAGCCAAATAGCGCTCTTTCCATTCTGAGCCCCACCATGTACCCCTACAGCAGTTTACGACCACATATGGGGCATTTCTGTGTTCAGGAGAAATTGTGTAACAAACTGTGGGGGTTTTTTCTTCTTTATCCCCTTGTAAAAATTAAAAATATGGCGCTAAATGGACGGTTTATTGGAAAAAAAGTAATTTTTAATTTTTACATCCCAATGTTAATAGAATCTGTGAAACAACTGTAGGGTCAAAATGCTCGCCATAACCCTTGAGAAATTCCTTGAGGGGTGTAGTTTCCAAAATGGGGTCACTTTTTGGGGGTTTCCATTATATTGGTACTCTAGGGGCTCTGCAAATGCGACATGGCACCTGAAAACTATTCCAGCAAAATCTGCCCTTCAAACGCCAAATAGCGCTCTTTCCATTCCGACCCCGCCATGTACCCATACAGCAAATTACGATCACATATGGGGTATTGCCGTGTTAAGGAGCAATTGTGTAACAAACTGTGGGGGACTTTGTCTCCTTTAACCCCTTGTGAAAATGAAAACTTTGGGGATAAAGTGATGTTTTAGTAATATTTCATTTACACATCCCAGTGTTAATAAAATCTGTGAAACGGCTATGGGGTCAAAATGCTTACTATACCCCTTGATGAATTCTGTGAGGGGTGTAGTTTCCAAAATGGGGTCACTTTTAGGTGGTTTCCAATGTACTGGTACTCTAGGGTCTCTGCAAATGAGACATGGCACCTGAAAACTATTCCAGCAAAATCTGCTTTTCAAATGCCAAGTGTCGCTCCTTCTCTTCCATGCACTGCCGTGTGCCTAAAAATAATTTTACACCCACATGTGGGGTATTTCTGTGCTCTGGAGAAATTTTATAATAAACAGTGAGATGCATTTTCTCCTTCAACCCTTTGTGAATGTGTTAATTTTAGGAATAAATGAATGTATTATTGGATAAAAATGAAATGTCTAAATTTCACCTCCATATTGTTTTAATTCTTGTGAAATGCTTAAAGGGTTAACAAACTTCCCAAATGCTGTTTTGAATTATTTGAGGGGTGCAGTTTTGAAAATGGGGTGATTTATGGGAGTTTCTAATATATAGATCTTTATAACCCCCTTCAGAACTGAAGTGGTCCCTAAAAAAATTAGTTTGGGAAATTTTCTTGTAAACCTGGAAAATCGCTGTTACACTTGTAAGCCTTCTAACATCCAAAATAAATTAAAGGATGATGCCGATATAAAGCAGAGATATGGTAGATAATATGTATTCATGTATTTTGGTGGTATGACTATCTGTCTGAAAAGCAGAGCATTTCACATTTTGAAAATTGCAATTTTTTTCCAAATTTCCCTCAAATTTCCTAATTTTTTATAAATAAATACAAAAATATTGATCAATGTTTACCACTAACATGAAGTACAATGTGTCATGAAAAAACAACCTCAAAATCACTTGTGTAAGTTATAGCATCTCAAAGTTATTGCCATATTAAGTGACACATGTCAGTTTTGAAAAATGAGGCCTGGTCCATAAGGCACTTTTAGGCCCGGTCGTTAACCGGTTAATAAAGCTAGGGGAACTATTAACCCCCTCCCCATTATTAATAATAGTTCCTTCTTATAAATAGACCCCCTAATATATATATATTTATAAGGAGGAACTGAGGAACTATTATTACCGGTAATAAGGGGGCAATTTATAAGGAGGATCTATTATCAATAAAGCTAGGGAAACTATTATATAGGGGGGAATAAGGAGGAACTATTAATAATAAAGCCAGTTGGGGAGCTACTATTAATAAGGGGGGAAGAACTATTATTAATAAGGCCAGGGGGAGATTATTATTAATAAGAGGGCCTTATATTAGTAAGGGTGGATGAACTATTACTTATAAGGGTAACTTTTAATAATAAGGCCGGGGGGGGGACTATTATTATTAAGGGGGATATATATAAAAGGAAGGACTATTATTAAGAAGGCTTGGGGAACCATTATTTATAAGGGGAGCTATTTATAAGGGGGAATTATTATATACTGTATAAGGGGGTAGTTATAAGGGGAAACCATTAATAAGGGGAAGTGGGGGAACTTTTGTTAATAAGGAGGGACTATTATTAAAGAGGCTAGGGAAACTATTATTTATAAGGGAGACTATTTATAAGAAGGAACTATTATTAGTAAGGGGGATTGATTTATAAGGGGGTGCTATAATAACTCATAAGGTGATACAAAGGTGCTCATCTGTATTGCATATGGGCAAAAAGAGGATTGTTATTACTGGGGACAGAAAATGGTATTATTACATCACTATTTTAAAGGGGTTTTCCAGCCGCAAACTGATTTTTGATACTGATGACCTATCCACAGGATAAGACATCAGTATGTGATCTGTCGGAGGCCGACTGTTCTAGCGGCCTCCATGTGCTGAAAGCTGCTAGTGGACAGGATGCAGCACCGCTACTATTCAAGTACTGATGAGCCGTCCTGTGGATAGGTTATTAGTATAAAAAAATCGGCCAGAAAAACCCCTTTAATTTATCAGGTTTGTTAGGATAGAACAGGGGTCGGCAACCCCCAGCACGTGTGCCAAGAGTGGCACATGAGGCTTATTTCCCTTGCCGGGCAGCAGAGTCCTCGCCCAGCAGTTTCGATCGAACCAAACACGGTCGAAACAAAACTTCTATTATTATATACTGGGATCTCTTCAGACCCCAGAGTGTAATAAGAAGAGGCCACGGGGAGGTGATCAAACAAAAAACAATGTTAACTCACCTTACCTGGATCCGCAGCCACTCTGTCCTCTTTGGGCGCTTCTGCCAGACGTATGAGACTACTGACAGGGCCTCAGGGGTCACGTCTGGCGTCATTATGCATAATGATGCGACGTGACCCGGAGACTCAATCAGCGGTCGCTGACAACAGGCAGAAGCACCCGAAGAGCACAGAGCGGCTGTGGAGCGCAGGAAAAAGTGAGTAACATTGTTTTTTATGTTTGTCATCTCTCTTGGCCCTCCGCTTATTATACTCTAGGATCTGAAGAGATCCCACAGTATAATTATAGCTAGTGAGTGGCGACAATTGGAATATTATAAAAGTTAGAATATTATACCGTATGCAGGGGCCGCTATGGGACATAATACCGTGTGCATAGGCCGCTATGGGATATAATACCGTGTGCAGGGGCCGTTATGGGGCATAATACCGTGTGCATAGGCCGCTATGGGATATAATACTGTGTGCAGGGGCCGTTATGGGGCATAATACCGTGTGTAGGGGCCGCTATGGGACATAATACTGTGTGCAGGGACCACTATGGGACATAATACCGTGTATAGGGGCCACTATGGGACATATACCGTGTGCAGGGGCCGCTATGGGACATAATACCGTGTGCAGGGGCCGCTATGGGACATAATACCGTGTGCAGGGGCCACTATGGGATATAATACCGTGTGCAGGGGCCGTTATGGGACATAATACCGTGAGCAGGGACCACTATGGGACATAATACCGTGTACAGGGACCACTATGGGATATAATACCGTGTGCAGGGGCCACTATTGGATATAATACCATGTGCAGGGACCACTATGGGACATAATACCGTGTGCAGGGACCGCTATGGGATATAATACCGTGTGCAGGGGCCGCTATGGGACATAATACCGTGTGTAGGGGCCGCTATGGGACATAATACCGTGTGCAGGGGTCGTCAGACTTACAATTATTGTAAGTTGAGTACCTCAACTTTGATTTTTTAAATGAAATTGGCATGTTGAACAAAAAAGGTTGCATACCCCTGGGATAGAAGTATGTTCAGTGCACGACTACCTCATGGAGGTAGTCACCGTGTGGAGGTAGTGTGCTACCTGGGCCTCGTATAGAGGTATTAGTGATCTTTATATGATGTGTATTGTTTGGTAATTGTCTGTATAGTGGTAATAATTCTCCCCAGTTTAGCGGTACACACATAGTGGTTTCACAACCGCTGGAAGTGCAGCACTGACTTCTGAAATGACTAAATATGACAGTGTTCTAGTATGTCAAGATTTGGGGCCCCACTTTTAATTTTTCCCAGGACCACAGTTTGTCTAAAACCTGCTGGTATGCTTCACTGGTTGCTGGTTGTCAGTTGTGTGAATGTGTGTAAGGGTGCTGTGTGTTTTAATGCTTGATTGTTGTGGGAGGTGCCCCTGAATGACTAGATGCGCTTTTGTTGTTAAAGATGTCCCTCTGTGAGGTGTGCTCCTACCTGGTGGTAGGAGGTGTCCATGTGCCTCACTGCTTGCTGATTGTCGAAGGTATCCCTATGTGCCTCGTTGCTTGTCTGACGTGACCCAGTGGGTGTGGCTGCTTATTGCTTATAGAGAAAAAAATCAATTATTTTGTTAGTTATCAATAACAAATTCTAAATAAAAATATTCACTTTTTCCATTTTTTAACCTTTTGGCTAAAGCCCCACATTGTGGGAAAAGCTGCTTTTTTGTTGCAGATTTTGCTGTGGTTTTTTGAGCCAAAACCAGGAGTGCATTGAGCAAAAGAGAGAAGCATAAGAGCTTCCTATATTACTATACTTCCCATTCCTTTTGTAGCCACTCCTATGTTTGGCTCAAAATTCCACAGCAGGGACTAAGGCCCCATGTAGCGAAACACAGCTAAAAAATACTGCAGATCAAAAACACAGTGGAAATGCTTATTTTTTTTCGCTGCAGATTTCTTCCCTTATTAAAGGGAATCTGTCAGGGCAATTTGGGACACTAAACCACCCACAAATCCATATAGACCTGGGGTTTAGTGTCCCAAATCACCCTGTTATAACGCAATCCATGGCCGCATTAAAAATAAAGCAGCTTTATACTCACCCTGCCGCTGTACTCCCCACGCCTGTACAGCTCTTCAATGAAGCCAGAGGAGTACACCTCAGCTTTAGTGCGCATGCCCCGCAATTACGCAGTGAGGCCGGGGTGTCCATCTTTGGAGGCGTGCCTCATGAATAAGCCGGATCGTTCTCACCAAACAGCGTCAATCGGACCCTTAGGTTTTTTCTTTTTAATGCGCCTGCGGATTGCATTACAACAGGGCGATTTGGGACACTAAACCCCAGATCTATAAGGACCTGTGGGTGGTTTAGTGTCCCAGATTTACCTGACAGATTCCCTTTAACCCCTTCCCGCTGGTGACATTTTTCGATTTTCGTTTTTGACTCCCCCCCCCCCTTCCGAACCCAATAACTTTTTTATTTTTCCGTTCTCAGAGCCATATGAGGTCTTAATGTTTGCAGGATAAATTTGTTTTCATGATGCTATCATTTATTATTCTGTACAATGTACTGGAAAGCTGGGAAAAAATTCAGAATGGGGTGGATCTGAAGAAAAAGTACATTTGTGTGACTGTCTTACAGGCTTCGTTTTTACGGCGTTCGCGCTACAGCCAAAATGACATGTCATCTTTATTCTATGTTTCGGTACGATTCCGGGGATACCAAATTTATATGGTTTTATTTACATTTTAACCCCTTAACAAAAATCCAAAACTGTGCAAAAATATATATTTTTTTTAAAAATCGCCATCCTGACACCCGTAACTTTTTTATACTTCCGTGTACAGGGATGCATAGGGCGTCTTTTTTTGCGGGGCCAGGTATACTTTTTATTTATACTATTTTGGGGAATGTCTATTGCTTTGATCACTTTTTATTCAAATTTTTATCAAAGGCAAAACCGTGAAAAAAACGGCGGTTTGGCACTTTTGATTTTTTTTTTTCCCACTACGGCGTTTACCGTACGGGAAAAATATTTTTATAGATTTGTAGACCGGGCATTTTTGGACACAGGGATACCTAATGTGTATGTGTTTCACAGTATTTAACTACTTTTATATGTGTTCTAGGGAAAGGGGGGTGATTTGAACTTTTAATATTTTTTTATTTTTTTTTATATTTTTTGTAGTATTTTTTTTTATTTTTTATTTTGAATTTATTAGACGCCCTAGGGGTCTTGAACCCCAGGGAGTCTGATCACTAATGCGATGCATTACAATGCTTATTGCATTGCAATGCATTGCAAAAAAACGGCGCCTCTATTTTAGGCTACATAGAGTTTTTTCCCCAGGGCTTTTTTGCTGCAGCGCACTACATGGGGCCTTAGCCATATGTTCTATTTTGGCCCATTTTGCAGACCAAACATGCCCAACTAACCCTTTAATGACGCAGGTTAGTTATGGTGTTAATGCTTACCGACTATTTTCATATTTTCAATCTCCACCTTCCATTTTGGGGTACATTTAATGTTTTGAATAGCGTTTATTATCATTTTGGGGGGGATCCGTGTGAAAAACCTACAATTCTATCATTATTTTTTGCATTTTGTTTTTACATACGATTACGGTGATACTATATTTATATGTGTTTTATTATGTTTTACCTCTTTTACTAACTAAAATGCCATTTTTCGAAAATAATAGTTTAAGTGGCACTGTATTCTTACATCCATAACTTTACTATTTTGACAGAGCCATGTCAGTGCTCTTTATTTGTGGGTCAAGTTGTAGTTTTTATTGGTACTACCATAATTTTTGGTATGTGTGACTTTTGATCCCACTTTTTATTGTTATTTTTGGGGAGGCCAAAAACAAATTAATTAACTTGCACATTGCAGGAATATATTATTTTTTACGCTGTTTGCCATATAGGATAACTAGTGTGGACCTACACTATTATGGACCTGTGGACCTACCTAATATGTTTATTTACTTTTTTTGTTTACATTATGCATTTTTTAAATTATAAAGGTTTTTTTTTACTTTTTATTATTCATTTTTAAACTTTCATAATTTTTTTTTAAAACATTTTTTTCCTGTCCTAGAACCTGGGATCTCTTGATCCTCAATGCAATGCGCTGCAATACTTCTGTATTGTAGTACATTGCACATACAGTAGTATCCCTATGTACAATAGGGAAAGGTAGCCAGGATTCTGTTGACTGGGTTCCTGGCTTCCATGGCAACCCCTCAGACCCAGAGATCTAATCGCGGAGGATCCAAGGGGCTGAAGGGTGTGTGGGGGAAGGTGATCTCGCCCCCTTACCACCCAGAAGCCACTGGAGTTAGGAGTACTCCCACAGCTATTGGCTTTATTGTGCCAAACATCATCATCAGTAAACACTGATGATAACGTGCCTGTGTGTGTAGAGTGTATTTCGTGGCTGAGAACCTAATACATGCAAGAAGAAGAAATCTAGCTGCCCTATCCTTGACTAGGTTGGAGTAGGGAGAGCTGCATCTGGCTTTGTGTAGAACTTTGTGGCACAGTCGAAGTTGGGCCATGGCCCGCTGACCCCTGCAAGGACATGGATGCCATCCATGTGCTGTACAAATAGAGGAAAACAACTGGAAAAATAGGGTGCTGCTAAGGTTTTCATGGAGGAAGCAGGTTTTATTGATATGAAAGGCAACACGCGTCAAAGTTGAACCAGCATCTTCTTCAGGACATCGCTTATCACTGAATCTGGAGTAAATTAATGTAACCCTTCAGATAGGAAAATTGGCACTCAAACTAAGAAATTAACTCTCACAGGAAAATATAAGTGCCTAAAATATAACTTTTATTACAAATGGTCAAAAGATTAATACACAAACAACATTTCAATAATAGGTCATAGTTCAGACCAGCTCCTAATCAAATCCCAGATAGGGAAGAGGGTTGTTATGATTAAGTCTATAAATAGATGAACAAAATAAAGGTATAAAAAAAGTAATAATTGTGTTATATAGGCACTTAGTAAATAAGTATATACAATTCATTGTGGAAACACCCAAGCACCAGCTGCCAAACATCATCTACAGATGGTTACCAAAGAGCAAAGCAAAGAATAAAAAACATCTCTATGGCTGGGCCATTTCTATTATATATATGCATTTGCTTTGGTCTTCCAGGTTTGTTTGTATATCTATTTAGTTTTTGTGTATATGTGTTTATATGTGTATTTGTGTTTTTGTGCTTATATTGCCTTTTACATCAGTAAAACCTGCTTTCACCATCATCACCTTTATGCTTGATAGGCTGCGTCCTGTTATCCCAGTTGTTTCCCTTTGATTTCTACCCAACGTTTTTTGAGATCACAACATGTCTATTGTAGATATTTTTCTGCAATGTGTGGATGGGATTAGCTAGAATCCCATCCACTTTGCAGGTACTGTAAAACGCTGCAGCATTTACGCTACGTGTGGCCAGGGCCTTAACATGTGTTTTTGCTCACCATGAGATGCTGTTTTTACATTTTAGATTCTGCATGTGCTATGTATTTTTCCCATATAAAAGACATTTTAAGGTATGGCAGTTTATATGTTAATGCTCGGTGACTTTTTTCATATTTTCCCTCCCTGTCTTCAAAACTTCATAACTTTTTAATTTTTCTGTCTACATAGCTATGTGAGGGCTTATTCTTTGCATGACGAGTTGTACTTTCATTTGCCATCATTTTTGGGTTCATATAATGTTTTGATTAGCTTTTATTTACATTTTTGGGGGTCCATGTGAAATAACACACAATTCTATCATAATTTTTTGCATTTAGTTTTTATGGTTTTATGGCATTCACTCTGCAATAAAAATGACATGGCAGCTTTGTCCGGCGGGTCATTACGATTAAGATGATACCATATTTATATTGTTTTTCTACGTTTTACCGCTTTTACAAATTAAATGTCACTTTTTGAAAATGAACGATTTTCCTGGGGTCACCATATCCTGCGCCTATAACTTTTTTACTGTACTATTGATGGAGATATGTCAGGGCTCTTTATTTGCAGGACAAATTGTGCTTTCTATTGGTACAACTGTTTGGTATGTATCAATATTTGATCACTTTTTATTGTTATTTTTTGGGATAGCAAAGTGACCAAAATATGTTAATTTACGCATTGCGGTATTTTATTTTTTTTTTTTATGCCGCTCACCTTAAATGACGCAAATTTTTGGATAGTGGGGACTTATATGCACATACCTAACATGTTTGTTTGTTTGTTTGTTTATTTTTGTTTATATATTTTTTAAATATAAAGGTGTTTTTTTTTACTTTTTATTATTTGTTTATTTATTTTTGTGTGTTTTTACTATGTGTTTGTATGTTTTTTTTACTTTTTCCCTGTCCCACAAGGGGACTTGAAGCTGGTATCTCATATCCCCAGTGCAATATCCTGCAATACATAGTATTGCAGAACATCACACATTAATTCCTATGGGAACTATGCAAAGGCAGTCAGGAGGACATAGCCCAGCCTCCTGGCTGCCATGGCAACCCCTCGGAACCTGCGATCTTATCGCAGGGGTCCGAGGGGAGACAGGGAGTACAATCTTGCCCCCAGAACC
The DNA here is from genome assembly GCA_947044405.1 of Leptodactylus fallax. Lineage (NCBI taxonomy): Eukaryota > Metazoa > Chordata > Amphibia > Anura > Leptodactylidae > Leptodactylus > Leptodactylus fallax. The sequence continues at coordinate 3,730,547 of CAMRHE010000041.1, forward strand.
TCTGGATGCTGTGATCGCTTTTGATCATGGCATCCAGAGGGTTGATCCACCAGAGTCATAATAACACAGCCGAGAGCAGGATGTAATGCCGCAGGTACAGTTTCTGTGCCCGCAGCATTACAGTGCCGTACTATTACGGCGCTGAGCGTTAACTATATGCCCAGCACAACTTAATAGTATACGGGTTAAAAATAGTTGATGTTTTTCATAGACATGAAAAATGGATCAACCATAGACAAAACATGCCCATAAAATAAATAGACTATGCTAACTGACATAGTATTACAGTATCCCAATTGATTCCAATAAACCAACTTAATATATAAATAAAGACAAAAACACACCTTTTTACTTGTGGAATAAATTTGGCCGCGATGCCTTTATTAAGGGGTTACCAATTCAAATTGATAATTAATAAATTAATAACAATAATAATAATAAATAATTCAAATCAATAAATAATTAAGAACCATTAAAATGAACCATATCAGTGTTAAACTTGTCCCCTCAGCATTAGCTGGGGGACTAAAAACCCCACAAGTCATGCCTTAAAAAGGCATGGCCCCCCCCAAAGCATTGCAGACCATGTTCAATTGAATTTTTCAAACCTTAATTAAAAATATCAATACCAATTTCAGATAAGTGAACACCATCGGATCTATGAAATCCGGGCATAAAACCTTCAAGGTCAGTATGTCTGTAAGAAAAACCTCCCAGACAGAGCAAGTATTTGCACAATTCCCTGTTTACTCTTTTTCTAATTTTGTCTAAATATACAGTCTCTGTACCTGACCAGATCAGTCTTGGTATTATCTCTGAGAAAATCAACAGAGCATCAGGGAACATGCACTTGATTAAAGCAAGATCCCTATGCATCTGCCACAGTAAATTCAAAGTTTTTACCTTGCCTAGGTCATTTCCTCCTAAATGTAAAACAATTACATTAGGTTTAGGCCACAATAGTAACAACTTATGCACTTCTTGTAATAGACCACTCCAAGAAAGCCCTTTAAAACCATACCAATACAGTTTAACCTCAGAAGAAGAAAATGAAAGGTTTTCGGTGTAGCTCCTTATCTGTGCCCTCTTTCTGGTCCAATAAATGAAAGAATGGCCCAGTATCCAAATTATTAACTGATTATCTAGAAAAACAAAATGATAAAACAGAGAATACTTTTTTTCTTTTATAACAATTCAGGTCTAACATAAATCTTGTATCTATTTGATTCCCATCTACCAACTTATTTAATTACCGCTTCATCTAAACCTAATTGAGCTGCTTCCGTTGCTGCACCAATTCTAAATGAGTGAGCAGTAAATCTGAAATCCTTTAAACCTAACTTCACAAAGCATTTACGTAACACTGCAATGAACTGAAACATTGTCAAGGGTAAACCATTATTGTGTATAAAAAGAGGACCTGACAAAGTAGGTCTAATACATAACCAAAATTTAACTGGACATAAAATAGAATCTTCTAAAGGATATAATTGAAAAACTAAACCCTTACAATTCTGATCAGTTTTGGACTTCCTTAAACAAATGGACAATTGAACATCATCTACATCTATATCAGAAACTTGTAAACCAGAAAAACAGTATTTACTTTTTCAAACTAAATCACTAATCCTTAATGCGCTAAAAAATGTCAAAACATAAACAGTCCTAAATAATGATAACTCAAAACTATCTAAACAAACTTGATTTAATATAAACCACAACTTTTTAAATATATCTGCCATAATAGGACATCTATTATCTAAATGCTGATATGACCTCTTATAACCTTTCAACATCTGTTTTACAGGGTGAAAGCTTGAAAATGTTCTACATCCTCCTAAATGAAGAAAAAATGAAATTCCTGCTAATGTTTTGGAAATAGAAGACTTTGAGAGACTTCTGTTAATCAAATCACAAACAAATAACAATGCCAATGATAAATCAAGGAGCATACAATCAGAATGAAAAGCATTGCAAAAATCATCCAGCTCATCCATGCGGCTGAGTAATCAGCCCATGTTTTTGGAGCTAATGAATTTTTAACATAGTGAGAAACTAATTCCATATTATGTCCCATAAGTGTTGTGGGCACGCAGTACCTTCCACTGCTGCCTCTGGGGCCAATTCTCAACACTTCTCTAACTGAAAACGAGATAAGGAGTCAGCAATATTATTAGATCTTCCCTCAATTTAATGTGCTTCTATTCAAATGTTAAAATCCATGCAGCAAGGAACCAAATGTCTAAACAATTTAACTACAAAATCAGATTTAGAAGAAAGAATGTTTATAGCGAAAGCAACACGCATATTATCTGTTTGTAAAAGAATTCTCTTACCTGTAAATAATTTACCCCAAATTATTATTGAGACCACCACTGGAAATAATTCTAACAGTACAATATTCTCATTGTCAATCCAGGACTGAGGCCATTTCTCTGCTGACTATTCCCCGTCCAAATAGGCTCCATAGCCAACACTACCAGCAGTGTCAGTAAATAAATTTCAAGATGCAGATTCAATCAATTCCTCCTCCTGTCAACAATTACATCCATTAAATTTAGATAAGAATTCAAGCGATAGGCCTAAATCATATTTAAGACTTCTAGATAATCTAATATATGCTCCTGCTGATTTTAGGCCCCTGGTAGCAAAATATAACCTTTTAGCAAAAACCTGGGGCGTGGCCTAGCGGCGCATGGAGTCGGAAGGTTAACTCTGGAGTTCTGCAGTCCACCGGTCTTGTAAGTGGCTCACACCGGCCTACACTCGCCCTGCCTGGCTGATTCTAACCACTGATCCTTCTGGTGTTGTCCTGCCCGCAATGGTTCGTGGCAGGAAGAAGAAAAGTCCACTAAAGCTGACAAAATTCTTTCCTGCAGCTATGTCTGAGTCTCTCCAAAACAGCGCCCGCATTTCCTCCTCCACAGCACAAAGGGCCCTGCTGGCCATTATGGAACAGGCCTCAGTAAGTAACTTACCGGACAACTCTGATGCACTCACTCTGCTGCCCTCCTCAGCTAGTAGCCCAGCTTCTCCGGCCTCAGCAGACTCCCCTCCATGTCGTGCAAACTCCCCTCCATGTTGTGCAAACTCCCCGAGGGAGTGATCCTCCTTCACATCTTTATCCTTCTACCCTTGATTTATATTTATAGTGGGGTGTTTGGGGGGGCACCTGGGCCTCTGCCTGGGTGGTCCTCCTAAACGTCCACCCCCGTCTGGTGTGTTTCGGCTATGCACTGGGTGGGGTAGTATGAGTACTGAATGGTCTGGCACGTTTTGGGTACCCTGATGTCAAAATATACCCCCCAGATCTCTGGGAGTACCCACTTATGATACATATTTTGTGTCCTATTGTTGTTTCTTTCGTATGTTCATATTTTGTTGTTTGCTCTATGTTTATCCAGTAGATTCCTGTCCGACTATTAATAACTCAAGATTGCCTCATTGTTCTAGGTGGTATTCGGTATTGCACTCCGCATTTCCTGATGACACCCCGGCCCTCACAGCCAATTGGATTGGTAATTATGGGATTTAAGGTATTATCTTTAACCCCTTAACGACATTGGACTTGCTATTACGTCCTGTGCGCTTGGTACTTTGCGCAACAGAGCGTAATACTACGCCCTAGGGCGGCCGCCCGCTCACTATCTGAGCGGGGCGACTGGGTGGCTGATGACAGCTAACACCCTGCTCCATAACCCCCGGTCAGAACTGAGTTCTGATCGGAGGTTTTAACCCCTTGGATGCCGCTGTCAAACATGACCGCAGCATCCAAGGGGTTCCGCCATGTTGCCGCTCCCCTCGGTACCCCCGCGTTGAGATCGGGGGGTGCCGATATCTATAATCTGCAGCCCTGGGTCTGCCCAGTGACCCCAGGCTGCCTGGAGCCCCCACTACCTGGTTGATCCTGCCGAGACTACCGGAAGTTAGGCTATGCGTCTGCATAGCCTCACTTCCTGTATAGACTGCAAGACACTTGTATGCTCGTGTCTTGCAGTCTATAGTACAGAGCCAGCAATCAAAGCATTGCTGGCTAAGGTGTCCTAATGGGACACATGAAAAAATAAAAAAAAGTGAAAAAAAAATAAAATAAAGTGTTTCAAAAAAATTAATAAAAGAATAAAGCCCCCAAAATTCCCTTTTCCTATATAAAATTAATTATATAAAAAAAAAAAAACTAAAAATTAATAAAAACAATTCATATTTGGTATTGCCGCGTCCGTAACAACCTGTACAATAAAACTGAAACAATATTTAATGTACACGGTGAACGTCGGAAAAAACACCGGAAAAAACCTGCCAAAAGTAATGATTTTTCGCCATCTCACCTTACAAAATATGCCATAAAAAGTGATCAAAAAGTCATATGTACCCCAAAATAAAAAGCACAGGTTCTCCCGCAAAAAATAAGCCCTCAACCAACTCTGTAAACCACAAAATAAAAAAGTTACGCATCTCAGAAGATGGCGATGCAAAAACTATTCATTTATGTCCACCAAATGGGTTTTCGTTCTGCAAAATTAGTATCACATAAAAAAACAATATAAATCACCGTAATCGTACCGACCCATAGAATATAGGTAACATGTTACTTATGCTTTATGCTGCATGGTGAAAAATTTAAAAGGTAAAACGCAGTGTCAGAATTGAGGGTTTTTTTTTTAATCCACCAAGAAAGAGTTGATAAAATTTATTCAACAAGTTATAGACGCCCAAAGATGATGTCATTACAAAATACATCTCACCCCGCAAACAACAAGCCCTCATATGGCTACATCACCAGAGAAATAAAGAAAATATAGCTTGTACAATGTGAAGACAAAAACCCCCAAAATCACCAAATCATTAGAACATAACTGGTTGCGGCAGGAAGGGAATGTATAAGCTGTGCGAGCATATATCAGGGGACAAACCAGATTTAGAGCTTATGAGGGAAAATAAACCAGAAGTGACCCCCAGAGTGACCTCCCCAATAATAGGTACTACTGGGGAAATAGAAGGGAATTTGGTGTTTCCAATGCACTCCGCACAGCTTACCTATTCACTTTTCCCCATCCGCTGTACAGTCACGTCTGGAATACTAATGCTCACTACACCCCTTGATAAATTCTTTGAGGGATGCAGTTTTCAAAATGGTGTCACTCCTTTGGGGAATCCACTGTTATGGTACTTTACAGGCTCTGAAAACATGACATGGCGTCCAGATACCAAACATCTGAATCTGCACTCCAAAAGCCACACAGCGCCCTGTCCCTTCTGCGCCCTGCTGTGTGCCCAAACTGCAGTTTATACCCACATGTATGACATTAGTGTACCCAGGGTAACATACTTAATGTCATATGTGGGTATAAACTGCTATATGGACACAGCTGGGCACAGAATGGAAGGAGCGCTATTTGGTTTTTGGAGCACAGGCTTGAACGATTTGGTTTTTGGACGCCATTGCACTTTTGCAGAGCTGAAACGCCATTAAAGTAGAATCCCCTGACATGTGATCCCATTTTGGAAACTGCACCCCTGAAGGAATTTATCCTGGGGTACAGCGAGCATTTTTAACCCCCAAGTGTTGCTATAATTTATTATCCATAAATGAATACGCAGCTGATTGTGAAAGGTGAAAATGACAATTTTTCCAGGAATACGTCATTTCAGTGTGTAATATGTTGTGCCCGGCTTGTATCAGAGATGAACGCTCCAAAATCTGTTGTGCCCGGGACACCCACTTAACAGTTTTTGGAGTGCGTGTCTGTGCAGACATAAGCTGGGCACAACATATCGGGCATTGAAATGGTGAATCTCTGGAAAAATGTTATTTTTAACTTTTCATTATGATCTGCGCATTCATTTCTGGAAATTAAAAGAATGCAACACTTAAGGGTTAATAATGCTCGCTACACCACTTGATAAATCCCTTGAAGGGTGTAGTTTCCAAAATGGGGTCACATGTCTGCGGATTCCACTTTACTGGCAATTCTTGGGCTCTGCAAAAGTGACATGGTGTCCAAAAACCAAACTGTGCTCTAAAAAACAAAATAGTGCTCCCTCTCTTCTCTGCCCCTTCCCAAACAGCAGTTTATACCCACATATGGTGTTGCTAAGTACATTATCCTGGGTACACCAGTGTCATACATGTGGGCATAAACTGCCATTTGGGCACACAGCAGGGTGCAGATGTGAAGGAGCACTATGTACTTTTGGAGTGCAGATTTAGATTGTTGGTTTTTGGACGCCATGTCACATTTGCAGAGACCCTAAAATTGCACCAACAAAATGGGGGTTACTTCTTTGGGAATTCCAGTTTACTGGCACCTCCAGGGCTCTGCAAAAACAACATGGAAAGTCCAGAAAGTCCCTCTAAATCTGTACTCCAAAAGCTAAAATTGTATTGGTACTTTAGTGGCTCTACAAATGCGACATGGTCCCTGAAAACTATTCCAGCCACATCTTCCCTCCTAAAGCCAAATAGCGCTCTTTCCATTCTGAGCCCCTCCATGTACCCATACAGCAGATTACAACCACATATGGGGCATTTCTGTGTTCAGAAGAAATTGTGTAACAAACTGTGGGGAGCTTTTTCTTCTTTAACCACTTGCAAAAATTAAAAATATATCACTAAATGGACGGTTTATTGGCAAAAAAAGTAATTTTTCATTTTTACGTCCCAATGTTAATAAAATCTGTGAAACAGCTGTGAGGTCAAAGTGCTCACCATACCCCTAGATAAATTCTATGAGGGGTGTAGTTTCCAAAATGGGGTCACTTTTTGGAGTTTCCATTGTATTGGTACTTTAGGGGCTCTGCAAATGCGACATGGCACCTGAAAACTATTCCAGCAAAATCTGCCCTCCAAAAGCTAAATAGCGCTCTTTCCATTCTGAGCCCCACCATGTACCCAAACAGCAGATTACAACCACATATGGGGCATTTCTGTGTTCAGGAGAAATTGTGTAACGAACTTTGGGGAGATTTTTCTCCTTTGACCTCTTGTGAAAAAGAAAAATTTGGAACTAAATTGACGGTTTATTGGAAAAAAAGTAATTTTTCATTTTCATGTCCTAATGTTAATAAAATCTGTGAAACAGCTGTAGGGTCAAAATGCTCACTATACCCCTTGACATGTTCTGTGAGGGGTGTGGTTTCCAAAATGGGGTCACTTTTATGGGGTTTCCACTGTATTGGTACTTTGGGGGCTCTGCAAATGCAACATGGCACCTGGAAACTATTCCAGCAAAATCTACCCTACAAAAGCAAAATAGCGCTCTTTCCATTCCAAGCCCCACCATGTACCCATTCAGCAGTTTACAACCACATATGGGGTATTGCTGTGTTCAGGAGAAATTGTTTAACAAACTATGGGGTCCTTTTTCTCCTTTAACCCCTTGTGAAAATGAAAACTTTGGGGATAAAGTGACGTTTTAGTAATTTTTCATTTATACATCCCAATGTTAGTAAAATCTGTGAAACAGCTGTGTTGTCAAAATGCTCACTATACCCCTTGATGAATTCTGTGAGGGGTATAGTTTCCAAAATGGGGTTACTTTTAGGGGGTTTCCATTGTTTTGGTACTCTAGGGGCTTTGCAAATGAGACATGGCACCTGAAAACTATTCCAGCAAAATCTGCTTTTCAAACGTCCAGTGTCGTTCCTTCCCTTCTGTGCACTGCCATTCACCCAAACATCAGTTTACACCCACATGTGGAGTATTTCTGTGCTCTGGAGAAATTGTATAATAAACTGTGAGATGCATTTTCTCCTTTAACCCTTTGTGAATGTGTTACATTTAGGGCTAAATAAAGGGATTAGCGGAAAAAATGAAATGTCTAATTTCACCTCGATATCGTTTTAATTCTTGTGAAATGCTTAAAGGGTTAACAAACTTCCCAAATGCTGTTTTGAATTATTTCAGGGGTGCAGTTTTGAAAATGGGGTAATTTATGGGGGGTTTCTAATATATAGGCCTTTATAATCCGCTTCAGAACTGAAGTGGTCCCTAAAAAATTAGTTTGGGAAATTTTCTTGTAAATCTGGAAAATCGCTGTTACACTTGTAAGCCTTCTAATGTCCAAAATAAATGAAAGGACGATTAAAAGATTATGCCAATATAAAGCAGAGATATGGTAGATAATATTTATTAATGTATTTGGGTGGTATGACTATCTGTCTGAAAAGCAGAGAATTTCACATTTTAAAAATTGCAATTTTTTTCAAATTTCCATCAAATATCCTATTTTTTTTATAATTAAATACAAAAATATTGATTAGTGTTTACCACTAACATGAAGTACAATATGTCACGAAAAAACAATCTCAAAATCACTTGTGTAAGTTAAAGCGTCTCAAAGTTCTTGCCACATAAAGTGACACATGTCAGTTTTGAAAAACAAGGCCTGGTCCTTAACGCACTTTTGGGCTGTGTCCTTAAGGGATTAAATGTTAAGGGCCTGAACTCTACATATAAAAGAGTGGCGCTGTGGAGGGAGGCGAGGACATCTAGCTCTGACATTATCTGTCTCCAGGAGACACATTTGAATCGGGAGGATGCTCCTCGACTCCACCACAAGCGATACCCAGCTCAGGTTTTCTCCTATGCGGTGTATAAGAAATGTGAAGTAGCAATACTTGTTAGAGACGCTTTGGCCTTTTCTATTGACCAAGAGGTTACTGATGCTGAGGGGAGATATGTCATCCTGGTGTCTCATATTAACAATGTCCAATATACCCTAATCTCAGTGTATGCCCCTAACAAGAGGCAATTGCAATTTCTCCGTATGGTTCTGTCAAAGATGGAAGAAGAGGCCAAAGGTCATGTAATGATATTGGGAGATTTTAATAAGGTACTCTGGCCCTTGATGGATTCCACTGCTCCTCAGACGGAACCTACCCCTATAGTCAATATTCTACAGTCCCACCAGCTATTTGATGTGTGGAGACATCAGCATCCCTCTGACTTAGATTATACTTTTTACTCAAATCCACACCAGGTATATACCAGGATTGATTATGCTCTGGTGGACAGGTCCATTCTCCAGAGGGTTAGCTCGTCCACTATCGGTATCCCGACATGGTCTGATCATGCACTGGTCTCCATTGTGGTACAGGAACAATATTCTTCTCACCCTGATTCAGACTGGAGACTTAGCAATTATATCTTAGAGCACCCTAAATATGCCCCAGCCAGTTCCTCAGCTCTATCAGAGTACCTCGAATTTAATGACAACAACCAGGTGAGCGACACTACCTTATGGTGTGCCCACAAGGTTTCCATGAGAGGCCACTTCATTCAGAAAACCTCCCATGCTAAAAAGCAGAGGCTTCAACAGTAACAGGCCATACACACCCAAATGGAATCCTTGCACAGACTTAATAAAGTCTCACCATGCCCTGATAGGTCTAAACAAATTTCTATCCTGCATGCTCAGTTGCACAACCTCAATGCATATAAATAAGACCTTTCTCTACGCAAATTCAAATTATCGTATTATTGGCAGGGTCATAAACCGAGCGCAGTCTTAGCCAGATGATTAAAAACCCATATGACCAAAAGCTGCATTCCCTTTATTTTTAGTGAATAAGGACGAAAAGTGGTGGATCCTAAGGGCATAGTGGATGTCTTAGCACAGTACTACTCAAAACTATATAATTTACAATCTGACTCCTCTACCCCTCAGCCTGCTATTGCCGCTTACCTGGACTCCATCTCCCTTCCTTCTATTTCAGACACCCAAAAAACCTCCCTTCTCTCCCCCTTCTCTCAAGATGAGGTACTACAGGCGATAAAATCGCTGAAAATGCATAAGTCCCCTGGACCTGATGGATTGACTAATGAGTATTATAAGAGTAACCAGCTTCTTTTGACTCCTTATCTTACTTGTTTATTTAATTATATCGCCATCTCTGGGTCCCCTCCACGAGAAATGTTGGAAGCATTGGTGATTACGCTTCCTAAACCAGGGAAAACCCCCGATACTCCACCTAACTTTCGACCCATTTCCCTCTTAAACACGGACTTGAAATTGTATGCCAAGGTCCTCCCCAAGAGAATTATGGATATCCTACCTACTATTATCCATAAGGATCAAGTAGGCTTCATAAAGAGTAGGCAAACTTTAGATGGTACAAGACGCCTTATTGATCTTGTGGCCTTGGCACACAGCTGTCGGACGCCTTCTCTGCTTCTAGCTTTGGATGCGGAGAAGGCATTCGACCTTGTCCATTGGGGTTATTTGCAAGTAGTGTTGCAGAAGTTTGGCTTCCCCCCCCCCCCCCCTCTATTTGGGTTGCTATTATGGCACTGTATACTGTTCCCTCAGCTAAAGTCTATTCTGCAGGAGTTTTGTCTACCCCTTTCTATATCACTAATGGAACCCGTCAGGGATGTCTCTTATGCCCCCTGATTTTTGCACTGACTATGGAACCATTCGCCCAAAGCATTAGGTCTTCTTCTACTTGGGACATTGAGGTAGGTGCAACTGAGAATCGCATAGGGCTGTTTGCGGATGATATTATTATGTCACTGTCAAAGCCTGAACAATCACTTGCCACTGTGATGACCCTTATAAATGACTTTCATAATGTCAGTTATTACAAAGTGAATACCTCAAAATCCCTGATTTTTAAATATGGGCATTCCCCTCCCTACACAACAATATCTTCAGCAATCTTTTCCCTTTCCTTGGGCAAACAGTACACTACCCTATTTAGGTGTACATTTGACTTACCCACCTTCACAACTTTGCAGACTTAACTACTCGAAACTCTTATCAACCATTCAAAAGGATGTTACCTCTTACTCCAAAGTCCAGATTTCATGGCTAGGCAGGCTTTCTGCAGCAAAAATGTTCCTTGTTCCAAAGATATATTACTTTAGGAACTTCCCCATCAAAACTCCCAAACATTTTATTACAACCCTTCAACGCTTATTAATGCGCTTTATATGGGGACATAAAAGAGCCAGAATCCCAATGAAAGTACTGCTTCTCCCCAAATCTAAAGGAGGGTTAGACTGTCCTAACTTACTGCATTATTACTATGCATCTATTTTGGATCAATTAAAAGCTTGTCCCCAATAAAGAAATAAGTACACTTAAAAACTAACTTTTATTAATATCCACTAAAAGTATGTAAATCTATATATAAAAGAAAGCACCTGATAAAGAGATGCCATACTACAATGGGGTCATATAAAGGTAAAGGTAGCCTACCTCAAAATAGGAGGATAGTATGGTGAATCCTGTATCACTTCACAAAACATTCATCACGGTCATTCATCACGGCGGGCCGGGCGGCTATATTAAGCGCTCTAAATTATACAGGCAGTTTGCATCCATTTATGGTGTATTCTGCTTTGCCCGTATGCATGTGCCTCTGATGAGCTGGTGTAGTTCAGCAGAAACGCGCGTCAGGCAGGCTAGGAGTTAGGGCAAATACTCCTGTGGTAACATTTATGGTGTTTGTGTGTTTGTGGTATTAGGCAGTCAATTGTGGGAGTGTAATGTAAGCTCCCTAGGTAGTGGCTAGTCAAACAATTTGGTCGGTCTTTTACTGACCTCTAGCCAGCTGGTGTGTATGTGTGTGTGTTATACCTCAGTTGATTTATCCTTTACTTTTCCCCTTCAGTGAATTGATATCTAAATATTGGGAATTGCAATTTATAACTGAGGGGTGTTTGTGAAGTGATACAGGTATCACCATACTATCCTCTTATTTTGAGGTAGGCTACCTTTACCCTTTATATGACCCCATTGTAGTATGGCATCTCTTTATTAGGTGCTTTCTTTTATATATAGATTTACTTACTTTTAGTGGATATTAATAAAAGTTAGTTTTTAAGTGTACTTATTTCTTTATTACAATATCAATATGTTAGAAAAGTCCAGAGCATAATTACGGAAAACGCTCCCCTAAAACTGCTGTATAAATGTAAAAACCTTGAAGCCAATTGTTAAATGATCTTGGGGCGCTATGTTTTCTATCCTCTTCAGACTTTTCATCCTTTCTGTCACTGCGAACTACATGATTCTTTGATGATGGTAGCAGTCACAGAATTTCTACAAACTCTTGTTTCCAGATGCATTGTTTTACAATCTGAGTTAAATGAAAACCTAAAGGAGACAATTTACAACTTATTGCCTCCTTAACGCATTTCTGGAACACCAACACCTTTATTTAAAGAAGGAACAACAACTGATGAACTATAATCTAAACTATTTACAGAAACATTAAGATTAGAACATAAACTAGGAACCTTGCTGGGCGGTTTAATCCATGCCCCAGCTACAGAAGGAGAAGGAGCAGCATATTTAAGCACAAAATTATTTAACAATTCTAATGAACACTAAAATATTTGCATCATTATTAACAAACGGTACATGGATAATCTCACCCTCCTTCTGCTCCTCCTGGCACGATCCTGATGCTTGGACTTGCGTGATGTCTTCAGCGCACAGAACCACCGGCTGCTCCAAGGTTTTATAGCCCCTTTGCAGGGACTGCTGTGAGCTGGCAGCAGCAGTAGGCCCATGCGCTCTTTCTTCCTCATAACGCTGCTGTACTTGTGTGGAGCCACCATGGTGTCTCCTCTGTGACCTGGATCCGGAACCGCTGGTAGACGTTCCCCAGGCTTCCTCACGTGATGTCACTGCTCCGGCAGCGCTGTGTTGCCTCTCCAGAGAAGCCGACCGGCTCAGAGCAGGAACTGATGCTCTGACCCCCGCCACTTCCTGATCCTTTCCAGCACCGCCCCTCTGAAGATGACTTACAGGGGGCGGCGTATAAGTGGAGCAGCTTTTCCTTGCTCTTTTAGCCGGCAATGCTGCTTACTGTTCTGGCCGGTCCTCTTCTTCTGCCGGCCTCCAGATCAACAGGACCTCTTCCTGTCGCAGGTCTACAACTGTTGCCATGTCATCTTCCTCCTCATTCTTCCGGAGGCACCTGCGAAGCCAATCTTCATCTCTTCTCTTCCGCGGTGCTGCTGCTCCATCAGGATCCAGGGTACGAAGACACCTGAGGCTGCTCGCACAGCTCAATTTAAACACAAATTTTCCCGCCGCTGAAACCAACGGTCCAATCAGCTGTTTCATTCTGTTGCTAGGCAGACTTTGGTAAACTTCAAGAACCTGATCTTGCCTCAACGGTCCAATCGGCTGTTTGATTCCTGCTTCTAGGAGAAGTTTCTAGAAGATTTGCACAGCTGACCCACTGCTGACCCTCATCAGGTAAGAACCAGTGGGAATATAAAATAGAAGGGGAGGGAGAAAGGACCGTAACAACCACAAATAATTAAAAAAAACACCAATAACTTTGGAGCTGGTCCCGTAACACCATGGGCCCCATCCGCAATAGCTACTTGGGGCCCTGCATTCTCAATAAGCCTCAACTGTGCAGCAGCAGCAGCAGAGAAAAGGAACTATACTAGTAGGGACGTAACTAGAAAAAAATGGGCCCCATAGAAAACTTTTCACTTGGGCCCCCACCCCACGGCATAGCACCCTCTGTCCTGGCCCCCACACAGTATACACGCCCCATTTACACACACAGTAATTTTCCAAATTGGCTTTGAGACAGTATAATGTCCCATAGCGTCCCCTCCACACAGTATAATGTTCCATAGTGGCCCCTCCACACACTATAATGTCCCACAGCGGCCCCTTCACACAGTATTGTGTACCACAGTGGACCACCCGCGAACTATTATACTGTGGGGTCTTTTCACACCCCCAGAGTATAATGATCGGAGGCTCAGGGGAGGTGACAAACATAAAAATCAATGGTGAGGAGTGTAGAAGAGGTTGTCTCTGTTCACCCAGCACTACTCTCGGCTCTGGCAGAAATTTCCCCAGCACGGATGGTGACAGATCCTATCCTAGCATCACTGCCTTTCACTGATCCTTGGAGACTAACAAACTAAAATGGCCACATCATAGCTTCCTGTGAAGCACGTCCTCCTACCAACAAATCTCTAACAAAGTCTGAGGAGGAACAATAGGGGGGAACAGTGGCATCTTTTGACCAAAGGGCAATACCACGGGCATTAGTCCATATATTATAATGTAATCAGCATACAATGTGCAACTATATACAACTGTACAGCTCATTACAAACTCTAGGGTACTCATTCAGAATATATAGGTTGTCAAACATGGGCAAGTGTGGCATATTTGCCTGCCTCTCACACGTGCGCACTAGGTATCCTCCAGTGCTGATATGTCCACCATGTCTGCTGTGCCTGCAGTCACTCCCTCTCCCTCTGGCTGTGTCTCTAGAAGCAGAGCACCCTCTGCTGGTGCTCTCCCCAGTGCTTCACCAGCAATAACTCAGGCTGCCTCTGGGGAAGGGGAGCTACCGTTCTCTGATGCAGTGGAGCGGCTGGCTCCCCTTTTCCCCTCTACTACACTTGGTGTGCAACTTCTGGCTGCTGCTGACCAACCATTACCCCTCCTCCTGCTGCCCTTTCAGTTACCCTAGCCCAACAGTTGTCCCAGGCCCTGTCATTTCTTCCAGGATGGGGCCTTGTTACTCAGCCTTTCAGTAGGACCTCTTCAGTCTAGTCCCATGCTTGGGTTGTCCCCTCCTCTAGAGCCCCGTCTGTCAGGTCCACCAGGTCCCATGTTTCCTACTCAACTAGGACCTCCTTTTATCGCTCTGTTCAGCACTGCTCCGGGATCCATGGGTGGCGGGAAGGTCGTTCGTGCTTCCGTCAACCCAGATACTATGGCTGATGTCACATCAGTTCCCGTAATGCTTTTACTCCATCGTCCAGCTGTCCTCCACGTCTGGTTCCTGCACTGGGTCCTCCAGCTCTGGCAATTCCTGTGGGACATGTCGCCATTACCAACTCTATGCCTTTGGCCCTGCTTGTGATACCCGAACTTGCTCCAAGGCCTCCTCCAATTGTTCCTCTACAGCTGTCTGGCTCTTGTGAGTCTGATCTTCTACAGGTTTTGGTTGCCCAGACTAGGGGCAGTGCTGTCCGCAGTCAAAGCCTTAATGTCTAAATTGAACTAAGCATCTGCGTCATCTGTCTCAGCGAAAGCTGGGACATAGGCATCCACATTGACCGCTGCCCCTCCAGTTTTTGCTTTCCGTGATACCTATTTTTGTGGTGTTCGAGGAGATCAAGGAAACAATTTACAAAAATGAACACGTTATATGGTCCTTGATCTCCGCGGATTCGGTGTTGGTTGATAGGGAATGCTGCTTTGAAAGAGGAGTGGAAAGGAAGCGTGTGGTAGCTAAACACCTTTAACAACTGGCTTCAATCTTTTTCTGTATTGGCATGCGTGTTTTGTCAGCGTTTAAACAAAAAGGCAGGCTCATTGTTTGTTTACCTTGATACGATATTCAGCGATTATCGTAGCCATGGAGGTTCAATTTGGTGGATGTACAACGAAGAATTTCATAGGCAACTGGTGTTAAAGCCAGATTTTGGTTGGGACACGAAAGTGACCGAAGTGTGCCTCCGTTTGATTATGTCACAGTGGCCCTTTCTTGCCCGCCACTTTGCCACACCCTCACCGCTATGACAGGGCAACCTGTCAGATCCAGAACATGCTGGCATTTTAACAAGGGGCACTGCCATTACTACGGGATTTGTATGTTTAAACATGAATGCTCCACCTGTGCTGGTCGACCAGAGGACCCCAGTCAGCATTGTCGATATGCTCCTCTTACTGGATCTGTACCCCAAGAAAAAGGAGGCCATTCTACTTGGAACAAACGTTATGAAAAAAACAAAGCTAAGCCCTGTTCTTTCTTCTACCCATAATTGTCTGGTAATTTGCACAGATTGCTTGTTTTTTGCTTGCCATGTCATGCCCAAGGGGTGCATCTTTCATAGGTGCCTGTCATTGGCTATGGTGGGTGTAGCACTGCCTCATCATATGATTCGCGTCTCCCATGGTATCAAGGATGACCTCCAGGTATGGAATACCTTCCTGGATACCTACAACAGACACACATGCTGAAGGTCGGGCGATAGATAGTCCCCAGTTACATCTTTTTACTGACATGGCCGGCTCCAAAGGTTTCTGATTATGGTGGCTCCGGAATTGTGGGCAGATTGTATATCGAACAAATCTGTTGTTTTATGGACCGATAACAAAGGAGTTGTTCACTGTGTGAATCGCCTCATTTCTTCTTCAATGCTGATCCTTGTTTTGCTGAGGCACTTGGTGCTTCGATATTTACAGTTCAGTATACAGTTTAGGATGAAACATGGCATTGATAACAAACACTGTTGCTTTTTGTTTACTGAGCGCTTTATATTGAAACAATACTTCTAGAGGGTTATATAGTCAAATACAGCAGCTGAAAAACCATGCAGCAATTTTTCAAGCATCGGCTTTTTTATCCTTTGACTATAATGCAAAAGGTTATCAAACTTGACATAAAAACGATTTATTTTGTTTTTATTGTGTAGCAAAATGAGATTTGTAAGAGAACTAAACAGTGAGTGACCTTCCTTTAGTAAATCTAGGTCACAATGAACTGATACTGTAAATCATAATCCTTGAAGACTCTTAATGTTCTTTCACTTCTTTAGCATACAAGGTAAAAGCACAATGGCTGAAGGTTACAGAGATAACATCCTGTTTGTATAAAAACTTCTTTTGTGTTGCACTTTAGTCTAATGACCTTCACTGTTAGGCTCATATTTTAGTAAAAATACTGTTACTTTTTAATACTGTGCATAATTAAAGGGATTCTATCATTAAAAAACACGTTTTAAACTAAGAGCACGTAGGAATAGCCATTATAAAGGCGATTCATCTCTTACCTTTATCTTGAAGGTCCACGCCGTCGTTTTTGAATTTTTATTCATTCTTCATTGTGCTGAGAAAGCACAGGGGGCGTTCCCCCTGTGCTCAAAAAGCACAGGTAGAGTTACCCCTGTGCTCTGAGCAGAGCGTTGTCAGCCTTTCATCTGCTCCGTCGGCCATTCTCCTTCTCTTCTTACAGGAGACCACCACAAAATGGCTGACGGAAAAGCCGACTGCGCATGTCCATCGGCCATTTTGTGGTGGTCTCGTGTAAGAGCACAGGGGTAACAGACCACCAGAAAATGATGGCCCGGGCATGCGCATGCACAGTCAGCTCTGCCAGGCCAACATTTTCCGGTGGTCTGTTACAGCGCTGCGTCAATGCCTGCGAAAGTCAGAAGATACAGAGAACAGGAAGAGGGGAGTGAACACAATGGACTAAGGAGCGGTAGAAAGCTATGACGCGGGGGGTGCTCGCAGCCCAGGAGGAACGCCCAAGGTGCTCCGTGATGGCAATTAGCATAACTAAAGAAACAAATTTTATCAGAAACGGCTGGGAGAAGAAAAGAATGGAAGGTAGGAGTAGAATGGCCTTTTCAAAGGCCATTCCAACGTGACATTAGTTTAAAAGGTGTTTTTTTAATTATAGACTCCCTTTAAAGTGGTTTGCTGGGATTGTAAAACTGATGATCTATCCTATTAACGCGGGGAAGACCAAGGAGATGGTGGTGGACTTCCGTAAAGGCAGATGCCCTCCAAAACCAGTGGACATCCTGGGGACGGGCATCGAGATTGTGAACACCTATAAGTACCTGGGTCTGCTCCTTAATAATAAGCTGGACTGGGCAGATCATATGGAGGTCCTGTACAGGAAGGGCCACAGCAGGCTCTACCTGCTTAGGAAGCTGAGAGCCTTTGGAATCCGGGGGGGCACTTCTTAGGACTTTCTTAAACTCGGTAGTGGCATCAGCCATCTTCTTTGGAGTGGCCTGCTGGGGGAGCAGTATGTCAACCAGGGACAGAAATAAACTTGACAAGCTGATTAGAAGGGCCAGCTCTGTCCTGGGGAGCCCACTGGACCCAGTGCAGGTGGTGGGTGACAGAAGGATACTGTCCGTGGTGAGCTCCATGCGGGAGAATAACACCCATCCCATGCATGAGACTGTGATTGCGCTGGGCAGTACTGTCAGTGACCGACTGCTCCACCCTAGGTGTGAGAAGGAGCGCTATCGGAAGTCTTTCCTCCCCACCGCGGTTAGGCTGTACAACCAACACCGACCTAAGCGGAGATCATTACATACAGAGAACTGAAATATCTCTCTGCCTGTTAAATCCCCCCCCCCCCCCCCGCTACGTCCTATCTGTCTGTCTGCTATTAATGTAATGCCTCTCACCTTGGAACATTCCTGTACGTGTTGTATTTGTATTTGTATCTGCTTATCTTATCTTATCTTTGCTGCTGTAACACACTGAATTTCCCCACTGTGGGACTATTAAAGGACTATTATTATTATTATTATTATCAGATTAGTGTGGGTCCAACATCCAGGAACCTCAGTACCCATTTAAAGTGACATACAATATACAGTGGGGAAAAAAAGTATTTAGTCAGCCACCAATTGTGCAAGTTCTCCCACTTAAAAAGATGAGGCCGGCCTGTAATTGACATCATAAGTAGACCTCAACTATGAGAGACAAAATGAGAAAACATATCTAGAAAATCACATTGTCTGATTTTTTAAGAATTTATTTGCAAATTATGGTGGGAAATAAGTATTTGCTCACCTACAAGCAAGCAAGATTTCTGGCTCTCTCAGACCTGTAACTTCTTCTTTAAGAGGCTCCTCTGTCCTCCACTCATTACCTGCAGTAATGGCTCCTGTTTGACATTGTTATCAGTATTAAAGACACCTTTCCACAACCTCAAACAGTCACACTCCAAACTCCACTATGGTGAAGACCAAAGAGCTGTGGAAGGACTCCAGAAACAAAATTGTAGACCTGCACCAGGCTGGGAAGACTAAATCTGCAATAGGCAAGCAGCTTGGTGTGAAGAAATCAACTGTGGGAGCAATAATTAGAAAATGGAAGACATACAAGACCACTGATAATCTCCTTCTATCAGGGGCTCCACGCAAGATCTCACCCCGTGGGGTCAAAATGATCACAAGAACGGTGAAAAAAAATCCCAGAACCACACGGGGGGAACCTAGTGAATGACCTGCAGAAAGCTGGGACTAACATACCAAAGGCTACCGTCAGTAACACACTACGCCGCCAGGGACTCAGATCCTGCAGTGCCAGACGTGTCCCCCTGCTTAAGCCAGTACATATCCGAGCCCATCTGAAGTTTTCTATAGAGCATTTGGATGTTCCAGAAGAATATCATACCTACTGTGAAGCATGGGGGTGGCAACATCATGCTTTGGGGCTGTTTCTCTGCAAAAGGACCAGGATGACTGAGCCGTCTACATGAAAGAATGAATGGAGCCATGTATCCTGAGATTTTGAGTGCAAACCTCCTTCCATCAGCAAGGCCACTGAAGATGAAACGTGGCTGGGTCTTTCAGCATGACAATGATCCCAAGCACACTGCCAGGGCAACGAAGGAGTGGCTTCGTAAGAAGCATTTCAAAGTCCTGGAGTGGCCTAGCCAGTCTCCAGATCTCAACCCCATAGAAAACCTTTGGAGGGAGTTGAAAGTCCGAGTTGTCCAGCGACAGACCCAAAACATCACTGCTCTAGAGGAGATCTGCATGGAGGAATGGGCTAACATACCAGCAACAGTGTGTGCCAACATGTGGGTACACAACATACCTCCCAATCATCTAACCTGTGTGATCTACAGGTGAGTAGAAACTTGTAAAATGAGAGGGAGGGTATTTAACCATAACCAACAGGTTACTGATTGTCACCAATTTTTGTTAGTGATCATGCAGGATGCTGCATCTGAGCAGCTAGATACCTTAGACCACCACTGTGGAGTATCTGAGCTATATGATGGTTATTGCTGGGTTATCTTGCCCTGAGCAATTTGCACACCTTTTGTTTTTGTTCCAGAAGTCCAGCTAGGTTACTAGTCCTGAGGAGAGGCCCATAACAACACCGCCATAAATATACTGTACCTATACTAGACTCAGTGGCATAACTAGGAATGGCTGGGCCCCAAGGCGAACATTTCACTTGCCGCCGCCCCCCCTCCCCAGCAACCATCCCCCAGCACAAACCTCATTCCTACACACACTATTATGCCCCATAGTAGCCCCTGCACACAGTATTATACCCCATAGTAGCCCCTACACACACTATTATGCCCCATAGTGGCCCCTTCACACACTATTATGCCCCATAGTGGCCCCTACACACACTATTATGCCCCATAGGGGCCCCTGTACACAGTATTATGCCCCATAGTGGCCCTTGCACACACTATAATGCTCCATAGTGGCCCCTGCACACAGTATTATGCCCCATAGTGGCCCCTGCACACAGTATTATGCCCCATAGTGGCCCCTGCACACACTATTATGCCCCATAGTGGCCCCTGAACACAATATTATGCCCCATAGTGGCCCTGCACACAGTATTATGGCACATAGTGGCCCCTTCACATAGTATTATGCCCCATTGTGGACCACCCATGAACAATTATTATACTCTGTGGTCTTTTCAGATCCCAGAGTATAATGATCAGAGACCCAGGGGAGGATACAAACATAAAAAACAATGTTACTTACCTCTCCCTGGCTGCGACACACTCCCTGCAGCCTCTTCAATGTTGGACCAGACGTCACGTGAGCCAGGCATGCGTAGCAACGCATAATGACGTCGGACTGGCCCACCGAAGTCTGGGACGTCACCAAGGAGGCCCAAAGCCTGCTGGAGCGCAGGAGACGTAAGTAATATATTTTTTTTAATGCTTCCTCACCTGCTGTTACACCAGCAGGTAACAACCGGCCTATTAAAAAAAAAAACATCAGGGGCCCGCCGGGCTCCCTAATGTCCTGGGTCCTGTGGCAGCCGCTACCACTGCTACCCCGGTATTTACGCTACTGACTAGACACTGTTACACAAGGTCACATACACACAGCTTTACTCCAGGTTTTCCATAACTACCGATCGCAGGTTTTTCACTGATATCCAAACTGAGATACACATGATCACATGACGCTTATGGACCAATGGAAAATTGCAGGTTCTTCAGTCTTGACATACATACAGCTTTACACCAGGTTTCCATAGCAACCAAGCTATTTATGACCTGTATGAGTCAATAGCAGTTCGCAGGTCCTTAAATATTCAGTCATATGACGTGCATCAGCCAATATAAGTTCACATTTCATTTACCAGGTTTCCATAACAACACAGTCATAAATAGACTGTACCTATACTGGACTGCCATACTGGATGTCAAGTGCAGAACTGGCCAATTCTTATGGGGTCACTACACAAACAAAAAATGAAATATACCTGTGCAAAGCCGGGTCCTTCTGCTAGTATAATATAAAAATCACCTGGGAATGAGTAATACCCTCCACCGCCGCCAATGCCGCTGCTTACTGGAAAGCAGCAGGACTTCTGTGTCCTTCCACGGAAGGCGCAGGACAATGACGTCATTGCAAGGACCTGAGGTGGCTTGTGACTTACTAGCTACTTACTAATAGAGCAGGAAGCGAGAGGCTTGCTCCTCTACTATGTATTTCAACTGCATCAGTATCATTCAGAAGCCGATACAAGTGATAAGGGTAACCGCCCCCACCCCCCACTAACTACTCCTCTGGTTACATGCCATCTGCTTGTAAACAGAAAATGGAAGGATGAATGTAAGATAGCAGTTATGTTTTCTGACCTTCACATAAGGTGTGAAACTGAGCATGGATGTTAATTCAGTGGAGCATGGTAAGCAGGACACTTCCAAGCACTTCATGTTACGCATATTTCACCCCAGAAAAATAATCAGTGTTCTGACTCAATAGCTTGGCTGCAAGTGTGAGGTTGTGAGAGTGTCCTGTAGTCTCTATGCTAACCAGCAATTTACACCAAGATATCTATCAGATAGTGTTCAACTCAACTGAGGAGGTGTAGATAAGATTCCAGATGCTTTAATCCAAGTAAATCTTGTAGAACCTCATACAGCAGTAGGTGAAAAATGATGAATCACCAGGAGCTGAGCAGACATGTTGCTTACAAAGAAGTGAAACTAAACTGAGGGGCAGAGAGGAGGAGCTACAGCATCACAGCTAAGGATACAGAGAGAGAAAAGGGACAAACTACAAAGACAAACAGTATCACAGATACATGTCAGTGAATTAAACCAAGTCCTGGGACATGACACTCCCCGCCTGAAATCTTTAGATTTCACTGAAAACAAACATTAAATGTCCTGAGATGTCCATAAGGTCCTCTTCAAACCTGAAAAACAAAAAAGAAACATGCACAACAAACAATAATCATCAGTTAGTCCAAATAAACCAATCTTCAGGTCGGGAAGCCGCAATTTGCCAACACCTCCACCGACCCACACTGTAATCCACAAGAACACGGTTTTAGTTCATGGAAGGAAGCTCCCCGCCATGAGCTGTGAATGGTGTCCTTATCTTCTTTTATGTGACGTCTCCTCTTGGAAGAAGAAGCACCAGTTCATTAATTGGGCGGAAGAAAACTCGCACTGAGCCTCCCTTGGTTACCTTGACCTCCACTTTCCGAGTCTTCCCATCATCACTAGGGACAAATTTAGTGATGAGACCCATAGGCCATTCATTCCGATGGACTTCTTTATCCCTTAGAAGGACGAGGTCACCCACCTGGAGATTAGGTTTTGAGGTCTGCCATTTGTGACGGCTCTGTAGCATGTGGAGGTACTCTGTTTTCCAGCGGTGCCAGAACACATTGGACAGGTGTTGAACTTGTTTCCATTGGCGTCTGTAAATGTCACTGTGATCTAAGGTACGTGGAGAGGTAGCAGCAGTACCAATTTTCTGAGTAAGAAGCGTTGCTGGGGTTAAGATAATTGGAGATTCAGGGTCTGAAGATACTGGGACAAGTGGCCTTGCATTGATTATCGCAGACACTTCAGCAAGAAAGGTTATTAACGTCTCATGGGTAAGCAGTGTCGACTTGTGGTCCATCAACATAGAGTCAAGGATTCTGCGTGTGATCCCAATCATATGTTCCCAGGAACCTCCCATATGGGATGAATGTGGAGGGTTAAACGTCCAAGTGCACCCATTGTTGGATAAGAAGTTGTCTAACTGCAGTTCTTTGCAGGCTCCAACGAAGTTAGTGCCACAGTCAGACCTCAGTTGTTTCTCAGCAGGCAGTGGAGTGTCCCAGTCCATGTTCTCAGTGGTAAGCTGTCTTAGTAGTAGCTTGCCTTGAATGGTGATGGGAGCAATGAAACCAAGAGAATCATAAATGCTGTTCACAACAGATAAAACTCCTCGTTTGGTGAAAGGTTTGTCACAAGAAGACACTTGGAATGTGAATGTGTCTTGTTCAGTGTTCCATAGCAATCCTAGGCTGCGTTGCATAGGAGGAGTATCAGAACTGAGATCAAGATCCTTCAAGTTGATTGCATGATCATCAGAGGGAAATGCCTTCATTACCTCCATATTGTTGGAGATGATCTTGTGAAGTCTGAGGTTAGCTACAGACAGCATTTCCTGTGTTCTAGAGAGGAGATCAATCACTTCTTCACTTGCAGGTAAGGATTTAAGACCATCATCAACATAGAAGTTCCTCTCAACAAACTGACGAGCATCAGAGCCATACGTTTTCTCACCTTCATGGGCGGTCCTTCTCAGTCCATAGATCGCTACTGCAGGAGATGGGCTATTGCCAAAGACATGTACCTTCATCCGGTAATCTATGACTTCATTGTTGACATCATTGTTCTTATGCCATAGGAACCTGAGATAGTTTCTGTCATCATCCTTAACAATGAAGCAATGAAACATCTGTTGGATGTCGGCCATCACTGCAACTGGTTCCTGTCTGAAACGGGTTAAGACTCCTATGAGGCTGTTGTTCAGGTTAGGACCAGTGAGGAGCAGGTTGTTGAGAGAGACGCCTTCATACTGAGCACTAGAATCGAACACGACCCTGATTTGGTCAGGTTTGCGAGGGTGATACACGCCAAATGATGGAAGGTACCAGCATTCGTCTCCTTCCTTTAGTGGAGGTGCAGGTTCTGCATGATCTCTCTCAAATACCTTCTGCATGAAACCTACAAAGTGTTTCTCCATCTCTGGTTTCCTCTTGAGGGTACGTTTTAAAGAGGAAAATCTAGAAACTGCTTGCTTCAGATTGTTTGGTAGTTTTGATCTCGGGGAGCGGAAAGGTAAGGGTGCTACCCAGCTGTTGGAATCATCTTGAATGAATTCCTTGTCCATAAGTTTGAGAAATTCTTTATCAGCTATAGCCGGTGCCAGCTTGTTGTCATCACTTGTTGTATTGAACACTGTTAATCCAAGGGTGTCGTCCCCAGGCAGGAAAGTATTCACGTTGTCTCGGTGATTATGTAGCCACTTACTGTTGCTTATCTTCTCTTTCACTTGGTAGCGATGTGGACATGGCTGAAAACAAGTGCTGCGACCATTTGGTAACATATGCGTCTTAAATGAAGAAATATTGGTGGGCCTTTTCATCCTACCTATGCAGACGTTGCCAATGATAACCCATCCTAGATCGAGGCGCTGGGCAAATGGTGCATCATGTGGTCCATTAATTTGCTGGCGTATTTTGTGCAGTCTAAGAATGTCTCTACCTAGCAGAAGTAGAATGTCTGCATTTTTGTCAAGGGATGGTATTTCACTGGCTATAGCCCTTAGATGAGGGTACTGGAAAGCCGCCTCTGGTGTGGGTATCTCCTCTCTGTTTGATGGTATCTGGTTGCACTCAACAAGTGTGGGCAAAGGTATCTCTAAATTGCCCTTGAGAGAAGCTATTACGAGACCACTGGCCCTTCTTCCTGAAACCTCTGATATGCCACTACAAGTACCCAAGGTATATGGATAAGTATCACCCTTTAAGTTAAACAGATCAAAGAGTTCTGACCTTGCAAGTGAGTGGTTGCTCTGGTCATCCAAAATGGCGTACACCCTCAGAGCCCTTTCTGGTTGGCCCTTGGGGTATATATTGACTAGGCATATCCTTGCACAGGACTTGTCACAAAGGTCTTCTCCGCAGACTTCTGTACATGAGGAAGATACTGTGGTAGTATTTGCTGATTGATCTGTGTTCTCCCCGCCATGCTTAGTTGGGGAAGGGGAACCTCTAGGTGGTGTGGCACTAGGCTGGGATCGATGAAAAGCTTGTACATGGTTCTCACTGCCACACTCTATACACTTAATAGCAATTTTACAGTCTCTAGCAACATGTTCAGTAGAGGCACAACATTTGAAACATATCCCTAGTTTCTTAAGAAGCTCTCTACGTTCCTGGATTGGTTTCCTCCTGAAGCCAATACACTTCTTGAGGGGATGAGGCTTCTTGTGAATAGGACACAGACGGTTAGGATTTTCTACCTTTTCGTCTTGGTTGTTGTTGCAACTGCTTTCTTCTGGTGCTGATGTAGGTATAGGAAGAATATCAGTCTTTTTCACCGAAACTGGGCCTTTGCGGTTTCTGTAGTTAGAATGTGAGCGGTCATACTTAATAGGAGGTGAACCAGGAACACTGGGCTCCCCATAGGAAAAGCTTGGGTCATTCTTGGATTCTGCAATGTTCTTGATAAACTCACAGAAGTAGGAAAATGGAGGAAAGGAGACTCTATTCTCAGTTTTGTATCTTGACCCAACTGTGGTCCACCTTTCTTGAATATTATATGGCAACTTGGTGACTATCGGGTTTACCCCACGAGCAGTGTCCAGGTAACTGAGGCCCGGTAGGAGAGTGTCCGCCTTAGCCAGTAGGAGCTCCATGAGTAGGTCACTAAGTTCTTGAAATTTCTGATGATCCTTACCAGATATCTTTGGAAACCCTTGCAACCGTTTGAACAGAGCATTCTCTATTGCTTCAGGACTGCCATAGGTTTTCTCCAGTCTTTCCCAAGCAGCGGTAAGGCCTGCTATGGGGTTGTAAATGTGGACGGATCTGAGTCTTTTAGCACGTTCTGTGGACTGTGGGCCAAGCCACCGGATAAGCAAATCTAATTCTTCAGCTGCAGTAATGCCAAGGTCACTGATTGCAGTTTTGAAGGCACATTTCCAGCCTCTGTAGTTCTCAGGTTGGTCATCGAACCTTGTGAGTCCAGTCTTAGTAAGCTCACGGCGAACCATGTACCTTGCAAACTCTGACATGTCTGTTCTCTCTGACTTTAAATATTGAGTTGCTGGCTGAGTAGCGGTGATTACGTTGTTAGTGGGGTTCTGGTTAACAGAGGTAGGTAGTGTAGGGGCTGCGTAGGCATTCAGCCTAGGAGCTAGCTTAAAGTCCATAGGTTTAGCCACATATGGATGTGAGACTGGACGGTTGTTTGCAGTCTGGTAGTATGGTGTCACATTGGTGTTTACCTGAGTATCAGTATATTGCATTTGCTGAGGTGCAAGGCTTTGGGAATCCATGAAGGAAGAAGAAACTGGATGCTGGACAGGCAGGGCATTGTACTGACCTTGAATGCGGTGTGCTGCAGAAGATACTGTGCCCTGTTGCTCTGGAGAAATGTTGTCCCTGACAGGAACATTTGTGACAAATAGGGATTCACTGCTTTGGCTTAGTACATAGTCTCTTGTGCGCTTGAGGGGATCCTCTGCTTCCACATCACACAAACTGGTGCTGTCGCTTTCACTTCCACTGATGGCTTGTTCTAAAATGCTTAACCTTGCCATGGCTGCAGCGTGCTCATTCTGTTTCTCTAGAGCTTCTAGTTCTGCCCTTTTTTGAGCTGCATTAGCTTCCATTGCTGCTGCATTAGCTTCCATTGCTGCTGCATTAGCTTCCATTGCTGCTTTCTGTTGTGCAAAGGCTGCCTGTATCTTAGTAGCTTCCGCCTCTGCACGTGCTTTTATAAGTTGCTCACTGAGTGTGGAAGATTTTGAAGAACGTGACTTAGATGTACGCTTTGAAAGCTTGGTAGACTCAGAAACATGGGATGCCATTTCCTGCAGTTGCGCAATTCTTGCCTCTGTCCTTAACTTAGTTTCATGTACTAAGCTGTCTCGTTCTGAATTGAGATGCTGGAAGCTTTGCAATTCAACTAAGGAATCGTCTGTATGAAGTTTCCTCAATATGCTTTCATACTCCTCAGCTTTCATTTTATAATGTCCATGCATAGAACAAAGCTGTCGCAGAGCTCCCTCTAGTGGTGATATATGGTATGCAGGCAAGCACATGGCAGATATCTTAGTCTGTATTTCCTGCCACCATTTTGAGAGTTCACAGGAAAGTTCATGCTTTAAACCTTCTAGATTGTCTCTAACCTGTTTAATTGAGCATCTAGCCTTCTCACTGGGCTGCAGACTGAGGTCCATGCTACCTTGTGCTTCAGGGTGCCCTTCAGCCATGATGCAACACAAACAGGATAAATATAACTTTGCTGGAGTAAGATGGCTGCTTGATAGAATCTTCTTATGCTGAGGGAGTCTGAGCTGCAGATGCAACTTACACAATGCTGATTCCTTCTGGCTTCAGGTAACTTGCTGTGACTGACTGTATGTCAGAAGTTGGTGAACTGTCTTACAGCCTTATCTGGCAGTCTTTATGCATCATTTTTCACTGTTCTGACTCAATAGCTTGGCTGCAAGTGTGAGGTTGTGAGAGTGTCCTGTAGTCTCTATGCTAACCAGCAATTTACACCAAGATATCTATCAGATAGTGTTCAACTCAACTGAGGAGGCGTAGATAAGATTCCAGATGCTTTAATCCAAGTAAATCTTGTAGAACCTCATACAGCAGTAGGTGAAAAATGATGAATCACCAGGAGCTGAGCAGACATGTTGCTTACAAAGAAGTGAAACTAAACTGAGGGACAGAGAGGAGGAGCTACAGCATCACAGCTAAGGATACAGAGAGAGAAAAGGGACAAACTACAAAGACAAACAGTATCACAGATACATGTCAGTGAATTAAATCAAGTCCTGGGACATGACAATCAGGTAAATAGAAACCCAACAAACCAGATTATTTGCGTTTGGGATATAGGAGGCCCCATACACATCAGATTGTCAATAGATTACAATCTTGCATTCATCTATTGTTTGTGAGCAGTTTTGGGGAATGATTATACTGTAGGCTGTGAATATCTCACTTTTTTTTTTATCAAAGCATCTGGCAAAAACAGAAATACAGTTATGCCTGTAGGTGGCATCATTGAGCCGCCTTAACACGTTCTCAGACATTGCTCCTTCTGTTAACCTAGCCATAATGATAGGTTTGTCAGTAGCCATGTAAATTAATAATACGTTTTACAAATAAAGTTATACAATGAAAGTCTTAGCGTTCATCTACCTTTAATATAGACATAGAACTGGTTTAACAAAGTACACAATTAACTCAAGCCTCTCTTGTTGCCATTTAAAATTATATACAAACTAAACTTTATTTTTATCAGTTCTTTAATATCTCAATATAAACAAAATTACACAGAACACCATATTAATCTCGAAAGAAAGAGTAACTTGTTGTTGCTCCTCCACTAGCACACAGCAGCCCCACTATAAAATGGTACATAGAAGTTATGATTTTTGCTTCTGTTCACTACTGAATTCTTGGCAATTTCACCACTTTAAAGGGAATGTGTAGAGCATTTCTTGTTAATGGAATGTGTAGTATTGCAGCCTAGCCGCTTTCAAGTAAATGGGACTGATCATAAAAACGCATATAACCCTGAACAACATTTGGAACATGTGAACATTTGTGCTAAACCTTCTATTATGACAGAAGATGATAACCGGAAGAAGACGATGATCTAGTCTAGTTTAGTTAGTATATCAAATCGTTTTCCTATTTGATCACAGTTTACCATAACATTTATTAATGTCATAATTGATTGCAATATGATAAAATTATTGTTATATGGACAATTAATTTATTAAATAAATTAAGTTCCAGTATTCAAAAAGAAGAAAGAAGGTATAGTCTAATTATGTTCTATGAATATTGTCTAATGATAAAACTCTGTATCTTGAGGGTTCAAACGGAAGTATATCACCCTCAAGAGGGGGAAATGTTAAATATGATTAGATTGCAATATTCATGACCTGTAAGGGTTAAGTCTATTCTGTCGACAACACTCTTGTATCTCTTGGTACATGGGTGTAGTTAGGGTAAACACTTATTTTAGTATTATCCAAATACAGCAGTAGAAAGTATAAAGATGTTTGGGAACACCCCCTCTCATGAATATAAATGATTGACAGACACACATGGCGAGGTCTTTTCTGTCTCACTCCCTCTGACACCTTGAGAAGAGGGCAGAATTGTCCTACAGAGGCTAACACATGGATGAATAACCATGAACCAAGATGTCTGCCAGAGAACCAGCTTGAAGAAACCTAACTATGAACTTCTCCCATGATGTAAGCTAATAAGACATTGACTGATATTTCTGTTATTCTGGAAGTTTTCCCTGTATCTGTTTTTCCATGAAGACTTCAATAAATTTCCATGTTTTCATAAGAAGCCGCGTTCTCCAATAATGACCTTATGGGTCAACACATGAGTAAGAATTTCATTCAAGGAGAGACTATTTTACAATTGCAACAGACAAAACACTAATCCATTTCAAAGGGAGACTTAAAGTATAACTATCATTTCACTTTTTTGGTGCTATTGTATAGGGAAGGGACTTTTTTGGAATATACTTCATTAACCTATTAAACTGGTCCTGTATTCAACCTCTATAGCCAGTATATATAGATAAATATCTACCCATTAACAGGGCAAATTATGGAATTAAAAAAAAAAAAAAAATGCAAGAGCAGAACACTATGTAGATGTTGATCTGTTGTTGATCAAATATAATGGCAAGAGGGATGTCCTTACTTTGACCATAATTTATGGTAACAGCAGCACCCCTGTCTCTGTTCGAGATACTGATTTCCCCACTCCCAAGCCTGACTGCATCTTGGACTATAATATGCGCATGGGATGGGCTGATCTATCTGACCAAGTGCCATCCATAAAACTAAAGTTCAATACAAAAACTGTTTCTTCACATTGTACAAATGGTGCTGTTCAATGAGTACATACAATTCACAAAGTACAGGTCAGAAGTGGACAATCCTACAGTTTCAAGAGAGTAGTAACTAAGGCCATAATATTTGGGAATCAGGAAACGGAGAGGGTTCACGTGTTGTACCAGGGCAGCATTTTCCAAATGGAACCCCCCATACTGCAAAGAAGAGAAGGACCCAATACAAGGTGTAGAGTGTATTACACAAGGGGGATAACTAAGAAGATACCATTTACATCTGTAAAACCTACACTGAAAATCTTGGCCTCTGCAAAAATAATTATTTTCAAAGCATACCACACATCCTTGGATTACTGAGTTTACAATTTACCATCTCCTTATACCCTAATGTATCCCGCACAGATATTTACGCTTCAGTCTTGGCTTTGCAATATTTTCTGGAATATAAACTAATGCAACACCTGTGGGGTCCAAATGCTAAATGCACCCCTAGATAACTTCCTTGAGGGATGTAGTTTCCAAAATGGGGTCACTTTTTGGCGGTTTTCTATTGTACTGATACCTTAGAGGCTCTGCAAAATCTTCCTTCCAAGTAATGTTCTGTTTCTATTTCTCCTTAACCCCTTTAGAAAATGAAAAATGTATGGCTAAAGCTAAGGCCTCAAAAAGTGAAACGCAGCTAAAAACACTGTGGAAAACATGCAGCGAAAACGCATTGCGTTTTTTTCCAAGTCGTTTTTCATTGCATTTTTTCCTGAGTCTTTCTCACTGGATTTTCTTCCTATATTAAACCTATAGGGAAAATGCTAGCATTTCTGCTGGCATAATTGACATGC
This sequence comes from Leptodactylus fallax, assembly GCA_947044405.1. NCBI lineage: Eukaryota > Metazoa > Chordata > Amphibia > Anura > Leptodactylidae > Leptodactylus > Leptodactylus fallax. The sequence goes on from CAMRHE010000041.1 coordinate 3,761,272, forward strand.
TGTGATTTCCGCAGTTGATTTTTTTTCTGCAATGTGTGAATGGGATTAGCCAGAATCTCATTCACTTTGCAGGTACTGTAAAATGCAGCATTTTCACAACGTGGGGCTTCAGCCTAAAACTCCATGTTAATAAATTCTTTTAAACAGCTGTGGGGTCCTAATGAACAATATACCCCTTGATAAATTCCTTGAGGGGTATAGTTTCCAAAATGTGTCACTTTTTGGGGTTTTCCACTGTTCTAGTACCTCAGGGCTCTGCAAATGCAAGATGGCACCTGAAAACTATTTCAGCAAAATCTGCCCTTCAAACATCAAATAGTGCTCTTTCTGTTTTGAGCTCTGCTATGTGCTCATACATCAGTTTCCGACCATATATGAAGAATTTTCTTATTCAGGAGAAAAAGGTATTTTGGAAAATATGTAATTTTTAATTTTCAGAGCCCAATGTTAATAAAGTCTGTGATAACTGAATAAATTGTTTGAGGGTGTAGTTTCCACAATGAGGACATTTGTTGGGGGTTTCCACTGTTCTGGTAGCTCAGGGGCTCTGCAAATGCATCATGGCACCTGAAAACAATTCCAGCAAAATCTGCTGTCCAAAAGTTCTACGGGGCTCCTTCCAGTCTGCGCCCTACCATGTTCCCACACAGTAGTTTACATTCACATGGGGCATTTTCATACTTGGGAGAAATTGTGAGTGCACATGTCAATTATTGCTGGGGGGTTCTGGTGTGGCTTTCAACTTTTGCCATGCATGCATGAAAGTAAGGTCCGCAGTCTGAGATTCACGTCAGAAAAGCATTGTTGAAACCATAAGCTTTGACATTTTTTTTCTGTATGCTGAAGAAATCCTGCAGTTAACCCCCTCCTGTGTAGCTTTAAACTGGCAGATGCTTCTTCATACAAGTTCATCTCATACAGCCAACCACAAGTTGATCACAACCAAAATCTGTTGTGTTGGATTTTTTTTTTGCCATCTGTCCGCTGTAACCTGTTGTAGACACAGACCTGTGGGCATGTGTTTGTACTAACACACTCACAATGTGACTCACATCATTTCCTGTATTCAGCACTTCATTAACATTGAACAACTTTCATCTGTTCATTTTCCAAGTGTCTGGGCTAGTTGGACGTTGGTTGTTAGGTTCGTTGTTGTCCATGTGTTTGGAACAGTTGGACAAAGTTCACTTTAGATGAGCAATGGCAATCTAATCTAATTTAGCCTTAGGCCTTATTCACAAATCCGCATATCACATACGTGTAATGTACACATTTTACATGGATGCCATGAGTACCCATTCATTTCAATGTCTGAAAAAAAAAACAACAGAATCAAGTCTTTTTTTTTCCTGATGCCGATGCATTACAGATTCTTCATATCAATGAAAGTCTGTGAAAATGTGCCATCAATGTGTCTGAAAAAAAACAGATGACATCCGCATGTCATACATTTTTCATGGATCCAGAAACCTACAAAGTATAGAAATTGAACAAGAAAAAACTGTTGATCTGCATTTCATGATGGACAGCACACCACGTGTATCATAAGTTTAGCATTGACCTCATTTATCAGCATCTGCATCTGAGGCCTTACTCAGTACTCGTACAACAATGCTCAGTTCTGTTAGTTATGCTAGCTATTAATTTATTTTACTCCTCAAATTACAGATATGCTTGACATTTTTATATGGTTTTGTTACATTATGCATTATATATTATACTGCAAGGAACAGACTGGTGTTCATAGTTCTTAAAAAAAAAAAAAAAAAAAAAACAGGCATGTGATCAAAGGCCAGTGAAACTCTTAAACATGTTTTACTAGAAATAAGCCAGAGTCATTGTTCAGCTCAGGAGGGTAGAAAAATGATCTACACAGTGTGACCCAGAACACATATACATAGTCACGAGCATGCAGTTTCATGACATCAGATGCACTTCCAGCTCTATCTCTTAGCAGCTGAACAGACCATCGCATGAGTCACCAGTGAGGAGTACAGCTGGATGGGTACAGTCATGGCCAAAAGTTTTGAGAATGATACAAATATAAATTTTTACAAAGTCTACTGCTTCAGTTTTTCTAATGGCAATTTGCATATACTCCAGAATGTTATAAAGAGAGATCAGCTTAACAGCAATTACTTGCAAAGTCAATATTTGCCTAGAAAATGAACTTTATCCCCCAAAACACATTTCAACATCATTGCAGCCCTGCCTTAAAAGGACCACCTAACAACGCTTCAGTGATTGCTCCATTAACACAGGTGTGGGTGTGGATGAGGACAGGGCTGGAGATCAATCTGTCATGATTAAGTAAGAATGACACCACTGGACACTTTAAAAGGAGGCTGGTGCTTGCCATCATTGTTTCTCTTCTGTTAACCATGGTTATCTCTAAAGAAACACGTGCAGTCATCATTGCACTGCACAAAAATGGCCTAACTGGGAAGAGTATTGCAGCTAGAAAGATTGCACCTCAGTCAACAATCTATCGCATCATCAAGAACTTCAAGGAGAGAGGTTCCATTGGTGCCAAAAAGGCTCCAGGGCGCCCAAGAAAGACCAGCAAGCGGCAGGACCGTCTCTTAAAAGTGTTTCAGCTGCGGGATCGGGCTACCAGCAGTGCAGAGCTTGCTGAGGAATGGCAGCAGGCAGGTGTGAGTGCATCTGCACGCACTGTGAGGCGGAGACTCTTGGAGCAAGGCCTGGTCTCAAGGAGGGCAGCAAAGAAGCCACTTCTCTCCAGAAAAAACATCAGGGACAGACTGATATTCTGCAAAAGGTACAGGGAGTGGACTGCTGAGGACTGGGGTAAAGTCATTTTCTCTGATGAATCCCCTTTTCGATTGTTTGGAACATCTGGAAAACAGCTTATTCGGAGAAGAAGAGGTGAGCGCTACCACCAGTCTTGTCTCATGCCAACTGTAAAGCATCCTGAAACCATTCATGTGTGGGGTTGCTTCTCAGCCAAGGGAATCGGCTCTCTCACAGTCTTGCCTAAAAACACAGCCATGAATAAAGAATGTTACCAGAATGTCCTCCAAGAGCAACTTCTCCCAACCGTCCAAGAGCAGTTTGGCGCTCAACAATGCCTTTTCCAGCATGATGGAGCACCTTGCCATAAAGCAAAGGTGATAACTAAATGGCTCAGGGAACAAAACATAGAGATTTTGGGTCCATGGCCTGGAAACTCCCCAGATCTTAATCCCATTGAGAACTTGTGGTCAATCATCAAGAGATGGGTGGACAAACAAAAACCAACAAATTCAGACAAAATTAAAGCATTGATTCTGCAAGAATGGACTGCTATCAGTCAGGATTTGGTCCAGAAGTTGATTGAGAGCATGCCAGGGAGAATTGCAGAGGTCCTGAAGAAGAAGGGTCAACACTGCAAATATTGACTTGCTGCATTAACTCATTCTAACTGTCAATATAAGCTTCTGTTACTCATAATATGAATGCAATTATATTTCTGTATGTGATAAAAACATCTGACAAACACACGTAAAAACCAGAGGGCAGCAGATCATGTGAAAATATAATATTTGTGTCATTCTCAAAACTTTTGGCCATGACTGTACAGTGATTCAGCTATGGTTCTGTCAGGTGACGAGTCTGTCCAGGCACTATTAGGCTAAGGCCTCGCGTTGCGGAATGCAGATAAACAATGTAGCACTTTTTTCCACAGCATTTTTCATTGCGCTTTTGCTGTGTTTTTTTTTTTTTATCCCTTATGAAATCTATAGGGAGAACACAAGCATTTCCGCAGGTAAAATTAAAATGCTGAATTTTTAAAAAACGCATGAAAAAATCTATAGGGAAAACGCAGCTTTTCCGCAGCATTTTTTTTCCGCAATGTGTGGATGGGATTAGCGAGACTCTCATTCACTTTGCTGGTACTGTAAAATGAAGTGTTTTATTTTTTTTTTCTGCAGCAGCCAAAAATGCTCTGTTTCTGCAAAGTGGGGCCTTAGCTTTACAATCAAACTTAAAGTAGTTGTTCATTTTTATGTATGTAAGACATTAAGGGTGTCCCAATATTAAGCTGATATGAAAAAAACTGGACCCCCACCTATTTAAACCTTTTGGTTTTTTTTAAATGGCAGTGCCCTTAAATACACAAAGTAATCCAGGCATTATGCAGGTTTCCATTCTCACCTGGTGGACTAACTGGAACTTGTAGTTCAAGTTCTTAGTTGCATCTGTCTCTGTGGGTCAACACTTGTCTGTGTCTTTCTCTGTTCTGGAATTTCCAACCTGCCCCTACTTGTTGTCTCAGGTATTTAGTACTGTAGGTTTTCTCCTTTTGGTATTCTCTGCCTGCATTCAAGTATATGTGGCCTTCTTCTTACTGATATTTCCACTACAGACCCTTAGTATTTAGTTGTAGGTTTTCCTGTTCCATGTACAGTAAACCTCTTTCCTTGAACTTGTTTTAATTTCCATTTATAATGTCTTGGATATGGCAACTGTAGACATTTTTCCTATCTCTGTTTTAAGTTACTGTACATAGTCTACTATGGTCACAACAGTAGTGCTTATGGCACTGATGGCAACTCTGACTGTAGTATATACAATGTTAAAGGGATTTGTCAGACCCATATGGAGTTTATGCTGATGACCTATACACAGGATAGGTCATGAATATGTGATCTGTGGAGATCCATCACCAGGACCCTGCACATATCAGCTGGTGATTACATCGGCTGCCTTTAGGCAGATGTGGAGTGTGTACAGGCTGCTCATATTAAATAGGAGCGTTGCTGGAACCACTACTATGAATAGGAATAGCCTGCATGCACTCTCCACCCACTGCACCAGCTTGCAGAGCCTAAAAGCTGCTGAAACAGCTGAGGAGGAGATTAGCTTGAGAAAGTGTAACTTATATTAACTTATATATTTGCACTTTCTATGCTTAGAAACAGTCTTCTAGTCAAGGGGGTGGTCCTCTTTAGTGATTCCCCTCCATGTATGACTGTGCATACATACAGTATGCTGCCATCAAATTCAACTGTATTTTCATGATGACAGGTTTCCTGTTATAAAGTGTTATATAAACGTTAACCCTTTTAGTATTTCACCTGGTCATGTTACTATTGATTTAGTCTCAAATAGTTACCTGTGACTCACTGCTTTAAACTTGGAACACTCTATTGTATTGGTAGGCTTATTTTTCTTAGGTGGAGCAGGGTCATTTGTCTTTTCTAAATGACATTTCTACAACACTCCACTATAGAGATTTGTGAGTTTGCAAATGCAGTCTTTGAATCTTAGAAAGACCTTAATGAGCGCAAAATTGGTAGTATATTCATAAACATAAAGATAAAAAATATATACTCAAAGAAGATATAAATTCTCTATGAACAGGTCTCATATGGGTGTTTATGAAGAGTGTATAGCAACATCCTATATCTATGCCACTCCATGTAACACCATATATCAGAGATATAAAGTGATTACTGTTAGGGGAAAGTAATATGACATGGAGCATAGTAGGTATACAGCGATACAGCAAGGCCCTGTTGGGGTTTAATGGTGCCCAATTTCAAAATATAGTGCCCATATCCTTATTTTTTTATTTATTTCTATTAACATGCACTTCTTTTCATTTTCTTTGCATGCACTTCACTACAGATATTTTTATTAATGAATGCTTTGCAAATGTGATAACCTACTATAGACAAACTGATACTTGACTTATTCATTTCAACTTCTATTTCATACCCCTCCCAGAAGAAATTTTCTGTCTGAGAATGAACAGCAATATTTATCACTGTGAGGGACTCAAACAACACTCAGCCACACAAGCACATAAGACCCTGGATATGACCTTAAAGGGGGACTCCACTTCAGGGCCACTTTAACCATAGGGCCAACAGTGCACTTGCATCGGGCCCTATGGTAGAGGGGGCCCCATTGGGACAGTCTGTATATGCTATCCCGCCAGGCTGCCCCAGTTACATACAATGATGAAGCAGGGAGCAGTCCGGTCCCTGCTTCACCATTCATCCTGTCTTTCCCTGGAGCTGCAGGCGCGATGTGATGATGTCACTTATATCATGCCTGCATCTCCATGAAGACTCAGGACCGAGACTACAAGGGAGCAAGGAGAGGTCAGTAGTAGAGTTTTTTTTTTTTTGTTTTTTTTTATTATTATTATTATTATTTTTGTGTGGTAGGGACATTAAACTGTGGGGACTACTACAGGGGGACTTTAACTCTTTCCCTGCCATCTGGTCAGAGTGGCAATTTAGTTGCAGAGGACGTATATAAAACTTCCTTGCTACTAATGCTGATTTCTCAGGATCTGTTAGGGCTATGGAGATGAACTTGGATTCATTTTAAAGATGAGAATCTCCTCTTTAAAATGATACCAATGTCATCATGATAACAGATCTGGAGCAATTCTCTGCTGAAAACGATGTACGACATTGAGATCCCATTGCAGATCTCAATTCCCGACAGTGTTTTTAACAGCGAATCACTCTGAATCTGTAAAGACTATCATGATGATGCCCTTGGTATCATTTTAAAGATGAGATTCATCATCATAGCCCTAAGGGATCCCGAGATATGGTGCTCTAAAGTGTCCTCCCCCCTCCAGCCTCAGGCTCCATCTTAGAGCTAAATGAAGGAGGAAGGAGCAGAGCTGCAGATTGCACAGAGATGATAAAATCATCATTTTCTGTGCATATCCTGTATGTGACTCCAAGGGGAGGGGTAGTGAGGACTTCTGTGTCCATATTACCCCCTCTCCTATCAATCAGAGATCATACTATACTTTTGCTCTCGGATTGTAAAATAGAGAGATAATGTAATACCCTCCTGAGCCTAATCACAGGGGTATTATTCTGTAATACCCCTCTGAGCATAACCAGGAAGTTTATTGGTGCTGTGACCCAGACGTTTACCATTGTTGAGGTCACAAAAAAGTTGCACCAAACACTTTTACAACACATACACAAACTCATCAATAAAGTTGACATTTGACCTTGTCCCTGTCCTGTCCATACCCGATCTTTATGGAGTAAAATACGCCGCCCGCCTCTCTAGCGATATCCGTTACACACTAAAATAATAGCAATAACGACTATCAATAGAGATAAACGTATAAAACATTTCTGACAGGTGGAAAAGTTCCATCAGTGAGATAACACATTTTCACCCATTGAATGTCACCATATAAAATCCCAGTTTTTGGCAGCTTTCAGATAGGTATAATAGCGGGTGGTGATTGGGGGGGGGGGGCATTTATGAAACCTTTGCATTGAGCCCACCAATGTGCTAAAACGGCAATGCGCCACTTCCATGCTAACCTATCACAATAGGCTGCAAAGGAATGAAGTGACCCCAATATCCACACAAATAACTGCCTCCACCTCCCACTTACAGTAAATGAGACACCAATGTACCCAGACCACTCACATATGTGCACTCTGGCATCGCATAGTAAACCTCTAGCACACTCACATACAACAGGTAACGAAGCAAAGCAGTATTTTCTCTCTTTGGAATTGTAGGGATATTTAGAGCCAAGGACAATCTTACTAAATTTGTGGATTGGTCCTCAGTATCAATTTTCTTCAGGTCTTGGAAACCCTTTTAAGTCTGTCTGTGGAGATCAGTGAAGAAAATGGACAGAATACAAGTTTGGTTGTATGTTTAGGTAAATGACTAAAGAGGTCATGTCCATGACCAATTTGTAGAGATTCTATCCATACCAATTTTAGGGAACCTCCCACCTGCGACTGGGACTGGATAACTACATGCACCAAATCAATATGGCTATAACATATTTCAGGAATATGCATGGGCTCTTCAATAGGGATGATTGGTAATTTGGAAGGTTAATGCTCCAGGTTCAGATGACAGACACATTTGTGTTCCCCAGCCATATTCCTGTATGCAGATGGTTAGAAAAGATTAATTATGACAAACATGCATTTGAAGTTATGTTTTTCCTTTGTTCCATACAGGGATCTCCCCCTGCAGATTTTCGTGCCTAAACCATTCTGCAGTCGGCTGTCTGGTCTGAAACCCCACACAAAGACACTCGGCTTCTTTGCATTGACCTTTAAATTAGTTTGTCTACAATTGAATTAACGTCATGGAATAAATTAATAACTACAGACATAACTACAATGAACAAAATTTATAACTAGACACAATCCGATATATACACTCATAACAATCAACATTAGATTTCAAATTAAGCTGCTATTACTGTATTTATTCACACAACAATTCCTGGTGTAATATGACATTAAGACAAACCAGGAATCAACGTATTATCCAAATCAGAAGTAAAAGGAATAAACATGTCCAAGCTGTGATGTTAAGTCGAGTTAACAGTCAAAGCCATATCAGTAAGTATCCACAAAAACAAGGCAAAGTCAGGAGTACAGCAAACCAATATATATGTTCTGGAACCTAACTATTAACAAATAATTAATAGCAGGCACATGAGAAGTTCTGGACAGACTTTAAATATCCTTTCTCAGCTGCTGATTGGAAATGAGGCTTGGAATTGACTCAGTGCCTCAGAGCTCTGACTAGCTGCGGTCAATGAAAGCTTCACATGTCAACCTTAAAGCGCCAGTAGTGAATAGTGCTGCAATGAGGAGAATGCATACTGAGAAGCCTAGAAGTACATAGGAGGTTATACAGCTGACATAAAAGTCAATGGGATCTGTATGAATCTCTATGCAGTGAGCTGTCCCTAGTGGCAGCTGCAGGAAAATCCTTTCATTTTGCTGGGGAGTAGGAGAAGATCTGTGTTGTGCCCTCCTTCCAGCACAGGCCCCATAGCAGCCACATGGTCTGCCTATATAGAAGATACATAATAACAACTTTTAAGCGAGGCCTCTCTCAAGCTGCATATAATATCAGTTGCTGACCATTAAAGAGTACCACTACAAAATGGTCCTGGTTCTCCAACAGGGGTGGTGAGAAGGAAATACTGCCATATTCTGTTGGTTAAAGTTGTGTAAAACATAAGGTGGCAGTAGTCACTATACAGACCCACAGGGGCTTCTTTACATTTTCTGAAACAGAAGATATTCAGGATCTGCCCTGCATTCAGGAGCGTTTGGATTAGGCAAAATTTAACATTACAATTACCAAGTTAAATAAATGCTTGGGTTCCATTTGATATGCTACTTACAGATCACCATCCTACTTCTTACATGTCTTAGGCTTCATGCACATGATTGTATTTCTGTTCAGTGAGCTATCCATTTTTTTTTAATATATATGGATTAATTTGGTAGTCTCTTCTGCCACACCCTATAGTAGTAGTTTATCCCATCTGTATGTGTACTATTGGCATGTGACAGTATCTTTTTCAACAGCTTTAAATCCAAATATCATAAAAATGATTGCTATTTCTAAAAATCATACTTTTCAGACAATGCTAAAATATTTGAGTACTCTCTGATTTGCATGGACAAATCCAGTCTTATTTGTTCTTATTCTTTTATTTCTCCTGTCTTTAAAAGTCTTGTTCTTTATGAAAGGGACAAGAATGACAATGAATATAAACATCTTGCTCTGATTGTACACTATTTTTCGATTTCTCTTTCTGAGTACTCTGCTATGAATGTTGTGATGCCTCACATTGGTAGTTAGTGACCGTACTGCCACTACCTGATGGGTGACTATAATTAAAGTGTCATTATCCTTCTTCTTCTATGTTCTTCTAAAAAATATAAGTGACCATAGGTATACAGCCAGGGATCAACTGTCATCTTCATTAAAACTGCGACAGGCCATGGGTGGACACATACGTTAGAGGGCCTCTGTGCAAGGATATGTATGGCTCCTTTTATGTATATGTTATCCTTCATCTTCAGTAGCTCATAATAAAGCACTCCTTATGCCTCTCTAACAATCTATCAGTATTTGTGAGCCATGTAATTTGGTGGCTACGCCCTTTGCATGCAATCAAATAGACAGGAGGAAACAGTAGCTATGGTAGGAATTTGTGTCCCTTTACGGAGAACCGGTGTGGAACAGTCTATGCAGTTTCATCATACAGGAAGTGAGACTTGAACTTTTTGAGTGTGCGATAGATAGATAGATAGATAGACAGACAGACAGACAGACAGACAGATAGATAGATAGATAGATAGATAGATAGGAATCAGGATGCTACCAGAAAGAATAGTGTAGTCTACTACACTATTCTATATAGGAAAAAATAGTATACTGTATATATACACACACATGTAACACCCCTTTGGGCTGATCTCAAATGCAAACAGAAAAAAAGTGTGGCAATTCATATATAAATGCACAGATACAGTAGAGCACTACATGATTAAAGTACCAATGGTGTGAATGGGCTATGTGCCAGGCCTGGCTGGTATAAGGAACTATGAAGAATAACTCAGTGTTAAAATACTGTCGTAACAAACACAGGAAACAGTGACCTATAGATGCCATCACACAAATGCCATCATGCTGCAGGTAACAGCTATCACACACTCTCAGACTAACTGTGCACAATATAGAGCAATGACTGCAGCAATGAAACAAACACAGTCCAACTGTTAAGGCGCAGTTGCCGCAGAGGTTTCCTCTGCCTTTGAGTAATAGGGTCATGGGTCAGAGCTCCACATAGTACTTGATCAAGATGACAACTTCCCTTGGGCCAAGCCCACCTTTTGACACTATGCAGTGAACCATCTTATCCAATCTGTAAAGATAGTCTGACAGCTTTTCACCAGTATCTTGATAGGTGGTTCAGAGTTTATAAAAGAGGTGTAAGGGAATTGCCAGTTGAGCAATTCCCATTGCTGCTGCAGAACCCTGAGGGGGAGGGGCACAACAAGACAGTGAGCCCTAAGCTGAATCCCCCCCCCCACTGTCCCTGCCTACTTGCCCGACCTGTCCTAATCAACAGCCAGCAACCAGTCGACAGTCCCTGCTTATAATAAGTGACAACACAGAACGCAGATAAGACAAACAAACAGCAAAGGGTGCTCAGCTAGCCAAGGGGTCGGTAACCCGTCGAGCAATGCAGTACAAAATCACAATCCAAGAGAATAGTCAGAGACAAAACCAGAGGTCAGGAATAAGAATACAGGTAACAGCAGAATAGGAGCTGGCAGGGACAAGTCACAAGACAGAATCAATAGCTAGCGAGCATGTGAGGGCTGACAACCTGTTTATAGAAAGTCAGGACCTGCCCCAGACTGGATTGGAAGACAGGCTGTCTATCATACAGGCAAGGCTGAGATTAACTATTAGAGGAGCAGAGAGAAACAAAGATGCAGGAGATGGGTGTGGCAGAAATTCAATTACAGACAGGAGGTATTAGGACAGTGTTCAGACTGAGCAACAAGAAACCTACACAAGGAATCAAACTGAACACACCTCCATCACCGCAGCATGCGAGCAGAGGGTGGCGCAGAGACCCGAACAGGCAGAGACGTTACAAGAGGTCTGTAGCATCTTCTGGGGGCCCAAAGGCATCCTTAAGGATGGCCATATAGCCTTTAGAAGTGACTTGTGGCTTACTTTACCAAACAGCTTGTACTACTTCGATAGCAGGACCATTCAAGCTCTCCAGTATTCTCATTCTTCACAGCATCAATACATTGCCACTGTATACTGTAGGGCAACATCTCTCTATGTGTCATACCCTTCTTCTTTAGCTGGGGTAGGGGTCACACCTGAGAAAATCTTCAAACAGCAGTAGCTCCCCTCAGGCTGCATCTTTGCAAATTCTCCATGGCTATCATAAACAATTCTATTGCAATGGAGGTCTCCTCAGATTTGGCCCCAGGCAGGGTAGAAGGCAGACATCTACTGGGCCTCCTATTCTGGGTCGGTTTGTCCTGAGTTGAAGTTGCTGCAGGCCTTATGGGCCAAACAATCTTCAATTGGGGACCATATTCAGGTGGGACAGCTATGATAGATGGGAAGCATTCTGCCCCCAAAACCTTCTCAGTGTGGATTAAGACTACTGACTACTTCCTGTCTTCATCACTCTGGCGGTCAACCACCTTGGGGTGGACACCAAAGCCTGTCTATTATCTGAAGTGTCTTGTCATCAGCTGCATCAAGGAGTTCACTACACATGACAAAGCTACTTGACTAACTGTACATGATGGTAATGGTAAAAATTTATAATTTATTAAATACAAAAATTAAGAATAATACAAAAATATGAAGGAGGCAAAAGAGTATAGCCACCTAGAATCATAACGTAGTAGCGGGAGCACATAATCTATTGTCATAAAAAGTTAACAATATCACCAATGATAACACATACAGGGATCAAAACAATTTATTTTAAAATAAATACTGGGACTCAGAGGCTTAGGCACCTGTTATAATATAAGGTAAAAACTATTCCAAAAAGGAATAAGCAAGAGTATAGGAATAATTACCAGCATAATTGCAAAAGGGGAAAATGTTCCAAACAATGATAGTACAATCACTATACAGGGCATAAGCGAATGGTCCCAATAGAACGGAAAAAATTAGGCCCTAAGTGTATCACAAACAAATTTGTAACCTCACCACATGCCACGCAAGAAACGCACCACAACACGTGTTTTGCCACAAATGGCTTCGAGGCCTTTTGCCTCCTTCATATTTTTATATTTTTCTTCATTTTTGTATTTAATAAATTATAAATTTTAATCATTATTTTTTGTGTGAAATGTTTTCTGTTTAGTTATTGCATTTTGTGTTCCATACTTTTTTCTTCATTTGTATTATTAGCCCAATTTGTTGGTTTTCAGTTTAACTGTACATGATGTAGATATATCAATGGCTGCAGCAATGAAACAAACACAGTCCAACAGCTGGGTCCCAGTTGCCACTGATGTTGCGTACGTTCACAAAATGCAGTGCACATTAACTTGCACTACAGCAAGGTCCTTTTAGCTCTGTAGTTTCCTCACAGAAGAAAACCAAGTTTCAGCAAAGTCTACTTACTGATTCTTGTAGCACATTTGGAAACAGCCTGGATCCCCATTGGATGCTGCAGCTTTGAGATGGGAGGACACTAATGGCATGCGGCAGGAATCTCCTGTGTGGCAGACCTGGTTACCTCTCAAGAGTTTGGTGGGTCTTCAGAGCTGCTTCTTCACACTGAGCTGATGGGCTGTCAGAACTTTCTCTCTGTCCTTGCGTAACCCTTGTCTCTCTTTGCAAACCCACAAAGCCTTTCTTTGTCTCCACCATGTGGCTCTCCCCTTCCTCTTCTTGCTTCCTGCTCTTCCCTTCCCCCCTCTCTCTGCTCAGCCAACCAGTTCTTCTCTTGGGTACTCCTTTGCCAAGAGGCAAGAACATGGGAGAGCAAGTCATGGGGGTTACATATATATGCTAAGGGTAGGGCTCATACATGTGAACAGAGCCTGATCCTATAAAAATAGTAAATTATTGTATTTTTTTTTATTATGTGTTGCACAAGCTAATCATTATATCACTACAGGGAACTATAAGTTTACAGCATTGATGAGCTATGATTGATGTTATTACTCCATAAAAATAGCATTGTCGACATTACATAAGGAACTTTAAAGAGAATGCTGCAATCCAAAACCGGTTTATTACATTAGTGTAATAAGCATGCACAAGGTATAAAGGTTTGTCTATGATGTTATTTATATGCCCATATAAAGCATTCAAGCAGGAAATAAAATATATATACCACACCAACAGCCACACTGCCACAATATACATATGGAGTTGTTGAGCCATGAACTGTCTGTCACATGTCGTCTACATATAAAATGCATATGCAATATGGGAGTCCTAGCTAATTTGCTATCTTTCATCTTTGGTGACCACTGAGCAGCAAAACATCAAGTAGCAAATAAAGTCATATCAGAAACAGAACCACTATTGGAGATCAATGTTGTCAGCTTGTCCAAATACAAACTGAAAATATATCCCAGTCACTTACTGTATGTTTAACCTTAATATAGTAGTATAATGTTGTACCGTGTTAGCCATAGAATGTAGTGGAAGAGTGAAGAAATCAGGCGATACCTTTTAGAGGCTAACTGAGTATATTTGATAGTGAGCTTTCGAGAGTACTAGCTCTCTTCTTCAGACATACAAGAAACTGAAAATTCACACACTCTTTATACACACACAAGACCTGGATCTTCAAAGGGTCTTAGAATCTTTAAAGAAAATCAAAATGCAATATAAGTAGAGAAGTTATTTACAACAGGTCAGAAATAAACAATCTAGAAACTTGTGCGTGACGGAGGGATCAGTAATTCTTGCTATTATCTGTTTGCAATCAGGTCGTGATTTGTGACCCTCACAGTTCATGCATAGTGTGACATGAAACTGACATGAATATTAAGTCCAAATTGCAGAGGATGAAATTTCTCCGATTGGGATACAAACCAAAAGTGACAGACAACCAATTAAACAAAGCGGCAGCCATTAACAGAGACACTCTGCTCAGATATAAAAAGTTGTATAAATATATAAATGTTATATAAATAGTTGTGACCTACAACCCACAGCTGGAGATCCTATGAAGGATTGCCAAGGATCTCCAACCTGTGCTACATAGGGACAACAGACTCAAGGACATATTTCCAGTCCCCCCTCTCCTTTCCTTTCGACAACCACCAAACCTGAGGCGTATTATTGTCCGGAGTGCCCTGAAGGCCCCAACTGAAAATGGCACCTCACCTTGCCTACATAAAAGGTGCATGACCTGCAGGCACATCCACACTGCTGACAGTGTACCTGTCCCACAGTCACAACAGGTGCACAGAATTAGGGGGACATTTTCCTGCAGGTCTTCCAATGTGGTGTACCTCATAATGTGTGTGCAATGTCCCACCACAGGGGGGACAGGGCAGAGACTTAGTCAGTGAATGAACTCACACAGATCCAATATTAATAACAGCAGAACAGATCTCCCAGTGGCCGCACATTTCTCCGGAGAAAACCACTCTATTGAAGATTTGTGGGTTGTGGTTTTAATGGGACAGTTTAAGACGCAGGAGGAGAGGAAACAATGGGAGTACAAGTTTATGCAAAAATTTAAAACTCTGTAATTTGGACTTAATATTCATGCCAGCTTCATGTCACACTATGTATGAACTGTGAAGTTCACAAATCACCTCCTGATAGCAAACAGATAACAGATCCCTCTGTCACGCACCACAACTTTCCAGATTGTTTTTTAACCGGTTGTAAATAATGAATGAATGGCTGAGGGCCCGAAAAAAAGAAGACGGGATGAGGATGGGCAGGATCTGTAGCAAGAAGAAGAAACGGAGCAGAATATTCATTTTAAAGATAGTACACCAGCCGAACCACGTGAATTTTGTCCACCTGGTATAATTGGCCCATATGGATACCAGTAAGGGTGGGAAGTTGGCTTGAAAGAGATCCTTTGGGTTAGGAGTGAAAGGAGTGACAGGGAAACTACTGTTTCAGAGAGGACACCTGTGGAGGAGAAAGAGTCACATTGAAGGCCTCTGATTTTGAGAAATTAATGTTGGAGAAGTTGGAGAAGTTCCTTGAAGTTTGAAGTTCCTTGTTTGAGTACGCATGGAAAGTGGACATTAGGCATGGGAGGGAGACGTGCAGATTTGAGAGAATGAACAAAAAATTGTCGGTGTAGGCAGCAACTTTATAAGACCGAGAAGCATAGGACATGCCAGAAGTGTCAGGGTGTGCATGAACATGGTGGAGGAAGGGCTCTAGTGTCAATATGAAAATGAGTAGGAAAAGCGAACAACCCTGCCGAGTATTGTTGGCAACAGCAAAGGGGTACGAGAGAAATCTGTTAACCCTAATTTGTGCCATGGGTAAAGGGAGAGAATCCAGTTCATCATCCCTTGTCAGAGGCCAATATGTAGTAATGTTTCCTCCATAAAATGCCAGTTGACATGATCAAAGGCCATCTCAGCATCTGTAGATAGAAGCATGAGAGTCAAACTGGACAGCCGAGCACCATGGAGGAGTTCAATGGCTCTGGTGGTGTTATCCCTTGTCCACGGTCAGGGTGAATGAATCCTCCTAGTAGGGACATCAGACGTTAGGAAAGTATTTTGGCGAGGAGTTTAAAATCAACGTTTAGGCGAGAAATCGGACGGTAGCTGGTGCAGAGCTGGGGTTCCTTACCCGGTTTAGGCAACACTGTTATATGAGTGCTGAGGGAGTCTCGGCAGAGTGGTGAGCCTGACAATAGGGAATTAAATGCCTTTAAGAGGTGGGGTATGAGATCAGAGCTTAACTTCTTGTAATAGACAATAGGGAGGCCATCTGAGCCTGACACCTTACCCGTAACAGTGTTTTTAAATGCCGTAAAAAACTCTTCATCTGATATAGGGGTCTCCAGAACCACCAGATCTTCAGCAGAGAGTTTGGGAGACTCGACAAGGCCAGGTAATCCCAAATTTTGTTGCGGAACAGTGTACTGTTTGTCTCAGAATTAGTAGCATCCGATGAATACAGGGAGGCATAGTAATCCCGAAAGTCGCAGCAACATTGCTGGGGAGTTGCACCTTAGTTTGGCTCTCGCCAAAGATTGATTGCATTTATTGCCAAACTCATAAAAGTGCCTGCAGCACTTGGCCAAGGTACCCTTAGTTCTGTCAGTAAAGAGAGAGCGTGAATCCTCACGAGGGTGTACCAGACAGACTTGAGTGTCGACATTGATGTGCCATTTATGGAGTAACTCAAGTGTATGTACCTGCTCAAGTAGGGACTCGATATGCACCAAACGTTCTTATTTAAGTGAGAGCCATGCTGGATGAGGACGCCGCAAACCAGGCATTTATGGGCCTCCCAAATCACAGGAGGAGCAAGTCCACCAGTCTCTTCCCTGGTGAAATAATCGGTTAGGAGTGATTTTAAGATCAGCAAGGACAGTTACGTCAGTTCAGTTTCCATTATCTCTGAAATGGTATCGGGGACACCAGGGACAACTCCGTTGTGACGAGGGCCATTTTTGGGTTTTGACAATTTTTATTTTCTATTATCATTTTGCAAAGTAAACTTTAAAGACAGTTACAAATGTGCTTAAAAGAGGCACCATAATGTATTTGGCCTCTCTGCTCCAATCTGTAAAAATATGTCAACCTTTATAAACTGTTTAGACAAACCTTCATCATCTTAATTGAAATGGCTGACCTGACACAAACTCCTACACTTCTTCAGTTGTTAACTTAAGCTTCTTTTGAAGTTACCCATGATTTAATGTTCCTATTCCAACAATGTTGGCTGCATTATAAAATATTTTACATACAGTCTATCTAGTATGTTTGTAACTAAACTGACTGATACTGACAGCATGGCCTTTATATATTTGAAGAATGTTTTTACTGTGAATTAAGATTTTGTATGGACAAAAGACAATACTGGGACATGATTTGCTTACAATTAATGACATCTGTTTACAGTATTATTAGAAGGACTAGTTGGTGCATGTCTAAATACATAACTACAGATGCATCTCAATAAATTAGAATATCTTTGAAACGTTTATTTCTTTCAGTAATTAAATTAAAAAAAGTGACCTCCTATATTTTTTAGATTCTTTACACACAGAGTGTTCTATTTCAAGTATTTTATTTCTGTAAATGTTTATGGATTACAGGTAATGAAAACCCAAATCTAAGAAAATTTGAATATTGTAAAAAAGTTCAGTATCATAAATTCAGTGTGTCACCTGCCAAGGTTTCCTAAGCCTTTAAATGGTCCCTCAGTTTGGTTCTGTAGGACACACAACCATGGAAGACGCTAATTATGAATTGAATTACTTAATCACCGAAATGAATGAACGTTTCAAAAATATTCTAATTTATTGAGATGCACCTGTATGATTAGATATGCACAATCCATCTGCAATAACACCAGCAACTAGTCAGAAATAGATAGACTCTCCTTACACTCACTGTGAAAAGCTGTACAGGCAGGGGGCACAGAGCAAAAGCTGTTAAGAGAGACTTGTTGCTCCCTTCGCCACTTCGTGTGTTCTGTCTTGAGCCTGCTGGTTTCTAAAGACAGGTCTTCCCTAAAAAGAGGAAATGAACAGTAAATTAGGAAGGAGGGAGACACTTAGTGGCAGGAACATAAGAGAGGCTTTTCGGGCAGAAGACACCAACATTTTAATATAAAGTGCTCTATGCTCTATGTTCTATTAAATGAGAAAGTTGTTTGGGAAGTTACTGAACATTTAATACATGACGATGTACGGTGGGGAAAAAAAAAGTATTTAGTCAGCCACCAATTGTGCAATTTCTCCCACTTAAAAAGATGAGAGAGGCCTGTAATTGACATCATAGGTAGACCTCAACTATGAGAGACAGAATGAGGAAACAAATCTAGAAAATCACATTGTCTGATTTTTTTAAGAATTTATTTGCAAATTATGGTGGAAAATAAGTATTTGGTCACCTACAAACAAGCAAGATTTCTGGCTCTCACAGACCTGTAACTTCTTCTTTAAGAGGCTGCTCTGTTCTCCACTCATTACCTGTAGTATTGGCACCTGTTTCACATTGTTATCAGTATAAAAGACACCTGTCCACAACCTCAAACAGTCACACTCCAAACTCCACTATGGTGAAGACCAAAGAGCTGTGGAAGGACACCGGAAACAAAATTGTAGACCTGCACCGGGCTGAGAAGACTGAATCTGCAATAGGCAAGCAGCTTGGTGTGAAGAAATCAATTGTGGGAGCAATAATTAGAAAATGGAAGACATACAAGACCACTGATAATCTCCCTCAATCATGGACTCCACGCAAAATCTCACCCCGTGGGGTCAAAATGATCACATGAATAGTGAGCAAAAATCCCAGAACCACATGGGGGGACCTAGTGAATGACCTGCAGAAAGCTGGGACTAACGTAACAAAGGTTACTATCAGTAACACACTACGCCGCCAGCGACTCAGATCCTGCAGTGCCAGACGTGTCCCCCTGCTTAAGCCAGTACATATCCGGGCCCGTCTGAAGTTTGCTAGAGAGCATTTGGATGTTCCAGAAGAGTACTGGGAGAATGTCATATGGTCAGATGAAACCAAAGTAGAACTGTTTGGTAGAAACACAACTCGTCATGTTTGGAGGAGAGTGAATGCTGAGTTGCATCCAAAGAACACCATACCTACTGTGAAGCATGGGGGTGGCAACATCATGCTTTGGGGCTGTTTCTCTGCAAAAGGACCAGGACGACTGATCCATGTACATGAAAGAATGAATGGGGCCATATATCATGAGATTTTGAGTGCAGACCTCCTTCCATCAGCAAGGGCATTGAAGATGAAACGTGGCTGGGTCTTTCAGCATGACAATGATCCCAAGCACACCGCCAGGGCAATGAAGGAGTGGCTTCGTAAGAAGCATTTCAACGTCCTGGAGTGGCCTAGCCAGTCTCCAGATCTCAACCCCATACAAAACCTTTGGAGGGAGTTGAAAGTCCGTGTTGCCCAGCGACAGCCCCAAAACATCACTACTCTAGAGGAGATCTGCATGGAGGAATGGGCCAACATACCAGCAACAGTGTGTGCCAACCTTGTGAAGACTTACAGAAAACGTTTGCCAACAAAGGATATATAACAAAGTATTGACTTAACTTATTTTCCACCATAATTTGCAAATAAGTTCTTTAAAAACCAGACAATGTGATTTTCTGTATTTGTTTTCTCATTTTGTTTCTCTTAGTTGAGGTGTACCCATGATGTCAATTACAGGCCTCTCATCTTTTTAAGTGGGAGAACTTGCACAATTGGTGGATGAGTAAATACTTTTTTTTCCCCACTGTAAGTGTATCTCCCTACAGCTTCAGGGTGTGAGCGGGCATTAAGGAATATTAAACTGTGCATAATGTGTGGGCACTAATGATTCATTATACTTTGTGGGCGACACTGAGGTGAATTATACTTTGTGGAGGACACTCAGGACCATTAATGTGTGGGGGCCCCATTAGTGCTCCCCACAAAATAGTGCTCCTGTATTGTACACAGTATAATGCTTCAATATTGATCCCAACATATAATGTATATAATATAATGTTCTTTAATGCTCCTGACATAGTATAATGTCCTCCACACAGTATAATGCCACAATAGTACCTCCCACATGGTATAATGACCTACAGTGCCTTGCGAAAGTATTTGGCCCCCTTGAACTTTTCAACCTTTTGCCACATTTCAGGCTTCAAACATAAGGATATAAAATTTAAATTTTTTTGGTGAAGAATCGACAACAAGTGTGACACAATCGTGAAGTGGAACGAAATTTATTGGATATTTCAAACTTTTGTAAAAAATAAAAAACTGAAAAGTGGGGAGTGCCAAATTATTCGGCCCCCTTAAGTTAATACTTTGTAGTGCCACCTTTTGCTGCGATTACAGCTGCAAGTCGCTTGGGGTATGTCTCTATCAGTTTTGCACATCGAGAGACTGAAATTCTTGCCCATTCTTCCTTGGAAAACAGCTCAAGCTCAGTGAGGTTGGATGGAGAGCGTTTGTGAACAGCAGTTTTCAGCTCTTTCCACAGATTCTCGATTGGATTCAGGTCTGGACTTTGACTTGGCCATTCTAACACCTGGATACGTTTATTTCTGAACCATTCCATTGTAGATTTTGCTTTTTGTTTGGGATCATTGTCTTGTTGGAAGATAAATCTCCGTTCCAGTCTCAGGTCTTTTGCAGACTCCAACAGGTTTTCTTCCAGAATGGTCCTGTATTTGGCTCCATCCATCTTCCCATCAATTTTAACCATCTTCCCTGTCCCTGCTGAAGAAAAGCAGGCCCAAACCATGATGCTGCCACCACCATGTTTGACAGTGAGGATGGTGTGTTCAGGGTGATGGTGTG
Source organism: Leptodactylus fallax (assembly GCA_947044405.1). Classification (NCBI taxonomy): domain Eukaryota; kingdom Metazoa; phylum Chordata; class Amphibia; order Anura; family Leptodactylidae; genus Leptodactylus; species Leptodactylus fallax. Next base: position 3,782,088 of record CAMRHE010000041.1, read on the forward strand.
TTCAGCTTTGTTGCTTTTACTCCAAACATATCGTTTTGCATTGTGGCCAAAAAGTTCGATTTTGGTTTAATGCTTCATTAATGCTTATAATGCTATAATGCTTCATTATAGGCCATTAATGGGACTTTGTGTATGTGTGAAGTAACTGTTAGCTAAAAACCCTCTTTATATTTGCTAGCATACCAGTTGGGCACATTTCTGAAGATTTTTTTTTGTTTTGGGTTTGGGTGGTTCAGTCTAAAGAATCGTTTAGGGTCGAATAAATTTGTCACAAACTAGAGTTTCAAATTACTTAAAACATAGTGTATGACACTGTCAGGGCTCCTAGAACATTATCTGGCCAAGTTTAGCTCTCTAAGGGAAACACAGCTGAAGTTATGTCAAAGTGACAGTGACATGTTTGTTTATGGGAAACAGATGATAGGCAGTGGATACAAACTCCTAGTTTAACCATATACTGCAACTTTCCTTTAACATTGAAAACACTCCAAAAAGTAGTCTGTTTTGAGAAAGATGGTTGCCTGTGTTTTTTTCATACACATGGCTGTATTGGAAAAAGGAAAGGTTTTATACAACAACTAGCCCATTTGGGGTTAAGTAAGTACAACAGACTTTTAATTTTGAAGAAACATTTGTGACAATATGTCTGGTTGAAAAGTGATGAAGAAGTGGCTTTCCAGAAAAAACAATGCCACAAATTATACCTTTATGGGAGCAGAGTGACACCAACATGGCATTGGTATTTTTTGTTATTATACCAAAAGTGTGGCAGTCAGTGGCGTAGCTAGGAAAGGCTGGGCCCCAAGGCGAACATTTGACATGGGGCCCCCCCCCCGAACCGCTGCCCTCAACCGCCCACCCGGACTGCCCCCTCCAACCCCCCCGAACCACTGCCCCCCCCGGACCGCCCCCCCCCCAAAAAAAAGAAACGCATTCCTGCGCACACTATTATGTACCATAGTGGCCCCTGCACACAGTATCATGCCCCATAGTGGCCCCTGCACACAGTATCATGCCCCATAGTGACCCCTGCACACAGTATCATGCCCCATAGTGGCCCCTGCACACAGTATCATGCCCCATAGTGGCCCCTGCACACAGTATCATGCCCCATAGTGGCTGCTGCACACAGTATCATGCCCCATAGTGGCCCCTGCACACAGTATCATGCCCCATAGTGGCCGCTGCACACAGTATCATGCCCCATAGTGGCCGCTGCACACAGTATTATGCCCCATAGTGGCCCCTGCACACAGTATTATGTCCCATTGTGGACCACCCATGAACAATTATTATACTCTGGGGTCTTTTCAGACCCCAGAGTATAATGATTGGAGACCCAGGAGAGGATATAAACATAAAAAAATAACGTTGCTTACCTGTTCCTCGCTCCGGTCCACTCCCTGCTACTTCGGCCTTCTTTAATGTTGGACCAGGCCGGCGTCACGTGATGCGAGCCAGCGTCGCGACGCAAAATGACGTCGGCTGACATTTGGGACGTCACCAAACAGGCCCAAAGCCTGGAGAAGCATAGGAGAGGTAAGTACTTTGTTTTTTATGTTCCTTCTCCTCCCCTGGCCCTCCGAACATTATACTCCGGGGTCTGAAAAGACCCCGGAGTATAATGATAGCAGAGATTGTGGGGGTTCGGCCTGCGGCCTTACCTACTGATCCCCGCTACTGCTCAGAGCTGCCTCCGCAGAATGGGAAGTGCAGTCGGCCGTGAGCGGGACCCCGGGGATCAGTAAGTATATAGGGCCCGTTACCTGCTGGGGTTACTCCAGCAGGTAACGGCCTATTAAAAAAAAAAGCATCAGGGGCCCGCGGGGCCCCGTAATGTCCCTGGTCCTGTGGCAGCCGCTACCGCTGCTACCCTGGTAGTTACGCCCCTGTTGGCAGTGGCAACTATATTATTTAAAGATAAATTTGTGGCCATCTGTCATCATGCCTGGATTGCCAACTAGTTGAAAAGAGAAAAATTGACTTAAGACATGTTGCCAAAAATTATGCCAGTATGAATCACATGCCACAGCAACATTGTAGATGGAGTAGTAACAGTTACAGAATTTCTAGAAATGTTTGCGGCACACTGTCAGCGTGCCTTGTCTTCCAGCTGAAAAAGTTGGTATATCTTCTGAAATGGAAAGGATTCTCTCATAATGAGAACAGCACTTGGAAGCCAGAAGAGAACCTGAATTATCCTATCAAATATCCTCTTATGGAAGCAAATGCCACAGCAACATGGTGTTGGCAGAGTGACAATTTACAGAAATTCAAGAAAAAATATATATGAAAGAGATGACATCATATATGCTGCAGTTGTCCTTACTGCTGACACATTTGGTGGCCTGAGCCTCCTCAAAGGGCTTCAGAAGGCAACACATCTCTAATGTAGGATTTCAAAATAATACAGTGTCCCTGAGATTTGCTACATGCAGTAATCATTTACTGCCATCTGCTGCTCAAACAGATGATCCAGCATATGCCACACCATGTGCACTTCACCTTAAAGTCATGAATAAGGAAAGAGAAGTTGAGCAATGTGTTGTCCTAGTGAAGTTGGGGGCAGGAAATTTTCCAGTGAGGAGGAACTGGAGGAGGTGGAGGATTCAGATTTACCGCTAGTGCTTCTACCAGCACAACTACCAGTATCACAACCCTGCCACTACTAGCACCATCAACAGTCATGTCTTCTTCCTCTTCCTCCTTTACATTCAAAAAATTTTCTCTAATGCAGCTCTTGGACTAGGAGGAATATCGGCAGATGCCACATGACTATTCAGAATTGGCATCTGTGTCAGAGAAGATGAATAAGAAATGGTTGACAGTGCAGAAAGGCAGCATGGTAAATTACATGTTACAATAGTAGAGAAGAAGCACACAGAACTCTGACTCAAAATTTGTGTTTTACTGCTGTCAAATCTCATATCCTGCTGTGACTGAGATTAGTAAAGAAAAGTCATCAAAAACTTTATCTTTATTCTCAGTACAACGACCCTATAGCTACTGGTGGTGCTACCTAAACCAGAAATAGTGTTACTGTTGCCACCCACATTTTTATTGTTGATACTTGCACTAGTGGATGGTGTGACAGCAGCACAATTATTTCCTCTTTCAACTTTAGCCTCTCCCATTGGTGACAATTCTGAAACTGTTTTTTGTTTGTTTGTTTTTTTTAATAAAAAACTCTATTTGAAGAAAATTAGGAAAGATATGTGATTTATCACTGGAAGGGTAACCTGGCCAATAAGTATTAAGACTAGAACACATTGCGTAAGTCAGCTTGGATTTTTGCACTGATAATGCCAGTTTTCTTTAATATTTAACAAGAAACACTATTGCAAAAAAAAAAAAAAGCTTAACAAAATGAGATTTTGCACTGAAATGACTGATGTCAGTCAAAACAATGTAATACAGTGTAACTCTATGAGCAGTCAGATCACTGTGCCGCAAATAACACTAATGGCAGATCTGACACTGTATTAAAAAATAGCTCTATTGCAAAAAAGACTTAAAAATTATATTTTTGGCAATGCCAGGATGACCTGGCCAGTGTAACACAGTGAACACTGCAGTCACAACACAATGCAGAGTTCCTCCCCTACTTCTATGATTTCTCTGCCTATCTGTCCAAAAATGATTAAATCTCACTAAAGTATGCTCCAAATACTTTAACTTTAAATGCAGTGATAACATGTCTTTCCAATAGGCTGCTTTGCCATAAAATGTCTCTTCTTCTTCCTGCCCACAGTACTTTAATATGCTGATATGATATCAGCACTGTAATCTCTCCACCACCTACGTATGATTGGCTGAGAGGATGTCAGGTGATATCAAAAGCCTTCCTAGATCACAGAGACCAAGTGATCCTCTTCCTCCTCTGCGCTGCTACCATTTTAGTTTGTCAAAGAGGAATCGTAAAACTTTTGGGAAATTCAGGGTCAAAACTGGTTCGCTCATCTCTATTTGTAACATTGACCAACAGAGAAGGTTAAATTAATGTGAAATATTTTTTCTTAATTTTTCTTGCCCAAAAGTGGGCTGCATCTTATAGTCAGATGTGTCTTATTGTCTGAAAAATATAGAACTTTTAGACCTAACTGTATGTTGTATAAATATTCCTTTCAAACTATTTGTACTTGTTCTTTAGACGAAACTATGGTCAAAAGCATATTTACAACAAGTAAATTTATCCTAAATATGATGTTGGCATAAGAGAACACATTTTGTGCAGTAATAGTCACACCAGTAAATGTAAAAAAAAATCCAAGTAAATCTTCTTATCCATTATAGTAGGCTTGTAAAATGTTACAATTTTCAGAGCACTCCCTTAGGTATTATAGAGTTAAGAAGGATTACAAATCCAATTTGTATTAAAACAGATTGAGCTAATTGCACTTTTCTTATTCCTCATCCAATTTAATAATCAAGAGCTTGCCCACTGCTGCTTCATATTGAGAGATTTTAACTTTTTTTCTTACAGGATTGTAAGATTACAGACTGTGAGCAATAACATTTATCAGAATAATCTTAGTTTAATGAATAGGAACTTCCCCAGAGTACATTTAAAAGATGCACTTTTCCAGATTTTTGAATGTCATTTATAGATTGAAGTAATTAATTTTACAACTAAGAAGCATTATAATGAACACTAATATGCTGAATGGCTTTATAACCGTCATAATAAATATTGTATTTAGAAATAAACAATTATAATCACAAATAGACACAATTTATAAAGTAATATTTAATTAAGTTTTCTGACAAAAGTTATGGCAAACAGACTCAGATAACTAGGAGTACAGCAGGACACGGAGGCTAAGAGGAATGAGAGAAGGTATTTCATATACTGATGACTGATGAACATTATTTGTCTGCTCATCATAAACTGTACATGCTGCTGTGCATTCACCTTTTATTGCACCAAGAAGTGCAGCATCCCAGTGGACACTGCTAAAACACTTGATGCACTTTGTGATTTCCATTTGCTGGGTTGGTACCATGTGTACATAGGTGTCAGGAATGTGACATCTGTTGTTGTCGCTTTAAGGTTGCCGTGTGAACATAAGGAAGCTTTCTGTTAGGATTGGTTGTTGCCTCTTTAAGGTTGCCATGACAACATAGGGAAGCTTCCTGACCAGGCCTATTTAAACCACTCCCTCATCACTCAGCTTTGCTGGCTATCAGTTTCCTTAACTCCTTCTAAGCGTCTGACTTTGATTTGACTGCTCCTATACCTGACCTGTTTCTGTGTACCTGGATTTCTCTTTTGTCTTGCGATTTTGTTGTGGCATTCCTGATTGGTTCTGACTATTGGCTTTGTTTCCCGGATTTGTCTTTGTCTCGTGATTTGGATCTGTGTTGCCCTCCTCAGCTGCTGACCCGTGATTGTCGACCATTCTGTTTTCTCTGTCCCTGTGAGTAGTGTGTGGATTTGGTGTAGGCCTCTGGTGCAGTGCATTTATTTGTAATACACTTTCTGTTCTGGTGACAATTCCGGTCTTCAGATTCAGCGAAAATCCATCTCTTCTTGTAAGGACCTCTGGTGAAGACGTCTGAGGTCAGTCTTGGCTCGCAGTAGTGTTTTGCCTTTAAGTAGCATTTTCTACTGCTCGCAGTTGTCAGCCCATTTCTGCTGCTGCTCTCCTGTAGACCAGTACATTCCTTACTTTGCATCTGAATCTTAACAATAGGTTTGCATTGTTTTATGTGTATAACTGTAACTTTCCCTTTTAAGGACTGTTTAACTGGTAATGAGGGAGTATTAGAGTCAATGGATCAGTTCAACCAGCTCATAGCTTGTGGTAGGATACTAGTCAGTCTTCATCCAGCTTCTGTGGAGTGAGAAGAGTTTTCATTCAGCCTCCCAGAGAGGATAGTGAGAGATGGAAAGCTAAGCCCATGCAAAACTGCTTCAGCCCTAAACTGCAAATAACAAGTTACTGATAGGGACAGGGAAGAATAGGAGGAGATTCAAGCTAAGTTGTGTCATTTTTGGAGCAGAATCTAAGGTCAGCCCTGTCCTTAGAGTACAGACTTTGTTGTGCCATAGGATTAACTTGGCTACCCAGTATATACAGAGCGAGAGAGAGACTGGCACCTATATATTTTATATTGGGCATAGACTGCTGGATAAACCATCACAAGGCTCACCCCACATTCACAGTGGAACTGCTGTGAAGATACATGAAGGGAAGCTGTTGGCTGCCATTTGCACTGCTTACAGTAAAGTTCAAATCTGTTTCACCTGCAACCCTGTGTCATTACCTACATTTACCATCAAGGACCTTCACAACTTCCATCTGGCTCAGAAAGACCCTTAAGACCATTAGGAAGTGCCTCGGGCAAGACTACCACCAGTATCAGGTACCCTGCAGACCCTCTCAGCTCTGGACCAGACCAAGAGATGAGCCTTAGGAAAGGGTTAAGTCTATTAGCCACTGTTGACAACTTCCTTCAATGCTACTAACTACTCTCTGCCCCCGGGTTCCTCCAATGGGTTGCTGCAAAAGGAAGCAGAGAGGTGACCCAGGTGGCAGCACCAACTTCACGCAATGTGGTTAGACTGCCATCTGTAAAAGCAGGTTTCCTGTCGCCTGATACTTTGAGCATTGGAGAATGGATGAGGAGTATAGTGTCTCTCACTCTAATATCACTTGTAGACTACCTGCTACAGGACCTTCACAGATTTATGTAGTTATTTATTTATGCATACATAGATCTGTGTGGCTGCAGGCAGCCTGCAACTGCTCCAAAGGAAACCCCTGAGCCAGTGGGAAAGCAGGGCCTAGAGCACATGCTTCATTTGTATCGATAGTAAAATGATCACAGTGAGCCCCCTGAAGTTTAGTGGGCCTATAAAATATTTATTATATAAGAAATGCACTAGGATGAGTACCAGCAAAAATAGAGCCTGTGGAGTAGGATAAAAACAAAAAGTTTAAATGTACACAAAATGATACAACAAGGAATTTGACAGAGCAAAGCAGATACATTTTTTCCACACAAGTTTTTAGGTATTACACTATTTTCTGATTGGTTTCAATGCTGCTTTTGGCATAAAGGCTGTGAACTAGACCTAGCTAGTACCGTTCTATGGACCTTCACAAAGACCATGTAAACCATGCATGAACACAATTAGGGTTGGCCATTGCTCTCTTTCCATTTTATGGACTTTCATCTGGTCTTTGCCAGATAGTGTTCACCTCAGTGACCTTCTTGTTTTTCAGATGACTTAGAAGAACACATGTTATTGTTGTACACAGAAAGTCTTTTGATTTGTTCTTAAAATAGGAAGCATTGTTTGAAAAGCTGTTAAGGAAAAAGGTGAATTGTTATGATTTTCATTTTACTGATTTTATTTACAGTAAAACATTTAGCTAGGTTAAAAAGGACATTAGTGATGTATTTGTATTCATATGAAAACTAATATTCTGTATATATCTTTTTATTTATTAATGATTTGTCTAAATACGAGCTTAAGCATCTTACTAAATAGTCATAATTAAAAATGTCCTATCATTTTTTTATTGTTGTATGAGTGTGTGTAACTCCTTCACATGGCTTGCTATCCTGCTTCTTTAAACATAGATCCTACAGCAAACTGCTCCTGGCTATTACGGCTCTCTCTGCTCTCTTCCTCTCTTTTCTCATTGGTATATTCACACATTTTTGGAGGAGATTTTGAGGCAATTTCTCAAAATAAACACTAATAATGGCTATAATCTGTCTCCCATTTATTTCCTTAGGAGGCAAAAGCAGCTTTTTTTCAACTAGCTGTTTTTTCCAGGTAGCTGAAAAAAAGTGTCATACTCTATCTTCATATAGAATCAGCGCTGAAAATCCTACTCAGTTAACGTGAAGCAGAAGAAAACAGTCATTAGCATCAAAAGAGAGGAGAGAGGAAAGCATATGCTTTCAGAACCTAAGCTAGGTCTCAGTAGGACACAGACCAAGGGAACCGCTATCCTTTTTTATGTAGGAGCTTTAGTGTACTTAGTTTTTAAGAATGTGGCATAGTTTGGACTCTAAAAGCCTTTCTCAAGTATGAGCTAAGTTTTAATGTGACCTAACGTTAACTACTTTATTAGAGAACAAATAAGTGGAATTATATTTTTTATTTAAATTAAAATTATTATCTGAAAACACTGAACATTGTTCATGAAAGTAGTCATTTGAATAAGAAATCACTTTATGAAATGTAATAGATTTTATATATACTGGATATATTGGAAACAGTATAAACACCAGCAAGTGTACATTTATTAAGACTGCCATTCTTTATGCCAGTCTTAATGAAGTCCCTAACTGGCTCTGATCGAGAGGCTCCAGCTTCTTAATGATTGATGTGCACTCACATGTACAAGAATGGAAACCGATGACAGTCTGGAACAGGCATAAATTACCTACAGTGGGGAAAAAAAGTATTTAGTCAGTCACCAATTGTGAAAGTTCTCCCACTTAAAAAGATGAGAGAGGCCTGTAATTGACATTATAGGTAGACCTCAACTATGAGAGACAAAATGAGAAAACAAATCCAGAAAATCATTGTCTGATTTTTAAAGAATTTATTTGCAAATTATGGTGGAAAATAAGTATTTGGTCAATAACAAAAGTTCATCTCAATACTTTAATGTCAAATGTTTTCTTAAACTCTTCACAAGGTTGGCACACACTGTTGCTGGTATGTTGGCCCATTCCTCCATGCAGATTTCCTCTAGAGCAGTGATGTTTTGGGGCTGTCGCTGGGCAATACGGACTTTCAACTCCCTCCAAAGGTTTTCTATGTGGTTGAGATCTGGAGACTGGCTAATCCACTCCAGGACCTTGAAATGCTTCTTATGAAGCCACTCCTTCGTTGCCCTGGCGGTGTGCTTGGGATCATTGTCATGCTGAAAGACCCAGCCACATTTCATCTTCAATGCCCTTGCTGATGGAAGGAGATTTGCACTCAAAATCTCACGATACATGGCCCCATTTCATTCTTTCATGTACACGGATCAGTCGTCTTGGTCCCTTTGCAGAGAAATAGCCCCAAAGCATGATGTTGCCACCCCCATGCTTCACAGTAGGTATGGTGTTCTTTGGATGCAACTCAGCATTCACTTTCCTCCAAACACGACGAGTTGTGTTTCTTCCAAACAGTTCTACTTTGGTTTCATCTGACCATATGACATTCTCCCAATACTCTTCTGGAACATCCAAATGCTCTCTAGCAAACTTCAGATGGGCCCGGATATGTACTGGCTTAAGCAGGGGGACATGTCTGGCACTTCAGGATCTGAGTCCCTGGCGGCGTAGTGTGTTACTGACAGTAGCCTTTTTTTCATTAGTCCCAGCTTTCTGCAGGTCATTCACTAGGTCCCCCGTGTGGTTCTGGGATTTTTGCTCACTGTTCTTGTGATCATTTTGACCCCACGGGGTGAGATCTTGAGGGAGATTATCAGTGGTCTTGTATGTCTTCCATTTTATAATTATTGCTCCCACAGTTGATTTCTTCACACCAAGCTGCTTGCCTATTGCAGATTCAGTCTTCCCAATCTGGTGCAGGTCTACAATTTTGTTTCTGGTGTCCTCCCACAGCTCTTTGGTCTTCACCATAGTGGAGTTTGGAGTGTGACTGTTTGAGGTTGTGGACAGGTGTCTTTTACACTGTCTAACAATGTCAACAGGTGCCATTACTACAGGTAATGAGTGGAGGACAGAGGAGCCTCTTAAAGAAGAAGTTACAGGTCTGTGAGAGCCAGAAATCTTGCTTGTTTGTAGGTGACCAAATACTTATTTTGCACTATAATTTGCAAATAAATTCTTTAAAAATCAGATAATGTGATTTTCTGGATTTGTGTTCTCATTTTGTCTCTCACAGTTGAGGTCTACCTATGATGTCAATTACAGGCGTCTCTCATCTTTTTAAGTTGGAGAACTTGCACAATTGGTGGCTGACTAAATACTTTTTTCCCCACTGTATATAACTTATGACAGTTTTCTGGATCCAATTATAGTAAAATGTTGTGACAAGGCATCCTCAGCCTCCTTTGGACTATACCCTATTCCATCCACTTTTGTAAAAAGTGCAGAAAGAAGGAAGTGGCGCCTCTTTGGTGGAAAAAAGGCCTGTGCCCCAAAGATGCCACAATTATTCCCATCTATGCAATTTATTTTGTGTAGAGGGAGAAGTAAATTCCCTCAATTAATTTTTTTTTTTTTTTGAAAAAACACAATGAAACTCCCACCTTCCTTAATTAAAAATGTAGCAACATCAGGAGTAAATTCTGAAGGGAAGTGGTTCCCAAACTTTCTGAAGATGGAACCTACTTTTGAATGAGAATTTTGCTGAGGACCCCCCTCTACTGTACATCGCATTTGAAAAATAATTGTCCCTAACCTTATTCTACCTTTTAGCACTGTAGACTGCCTTTGCATTCTATTCTGCCATCAGGAATTTTGGGGCCCCATATTGGCAAAATTTGTGCGCCCCTCCCCCCCCCCAATGTACCTTGCTGAGTCTCCACACAGAATAATGTCTCCGCACAATATAATGCTCAACAGTGTCTCTACACCATATAATGCTCTACAGTGTCTCCACACCATATAATGCTCCACAGTGGCCCCATATAGTATCGGTTGAATAAAACAATATTGCAATTTACATTCCTAGTATTATAAAAAAAAAAAGGGCAGAGGGGAAAAAAAAATACAAATCTGCAACAAATAAACTGCATTTCTGCAATGTGGGGCTTTAGTCTAAAAGTAGTCATCTTGATGGGATATTTTTCCCCTAGGCTTGAAAAACTAAATTTCCTGCATTGTCTAATACCAGGGAATAACTCAGCAATGGAAGAAGGATAAACCACACACAAGGTTGGGAGATGGGAGTAAAACAGAGTAAGGGAAAAGAAAACAATTATGAGGATGTAAGGATACATTGATCCACCTCCATACATCCACTGTCCAGCAAGAAGATTCAGATCAGGGAGTCAACAAATAACAAGTGTTCCTGGAACCAAGTGGTTTGAGGAAACAGTGCAATGAAGCTTTCCCATGTGTTGAAAAACCAATTTACCCTCTTTTCTTTTTTGGAGGGAGGCTTCTACCCATAGAAGGGAGCTCTTTAACAGATAATCTATCCCTCTATTATAGCAACAGGCAGGACAATGGTAGGAAAAAGATACCAGTTTAAAATACCATGTGTAGAAAGAGCAGAGTGGCTATGGACAGTGTAGGAAAGGTGGTCATTGGTGAAGTGAAACTTATGGTGCAGGAGCTACTTGGATACTATAAAAGTTGGTCAGGTCTCGAAGTTTAACAATGAGATTTCCAGAGGAATTTAAGATATCTATATCAAAAACTGCCAAATTGAGGGTTGACTGCCTTTCTTGTAGCAGGCTGTGATGGCATTCTGCCAGAAAAAAGCCTACAATTTGAAAGCACAATAATCTTAATTTTCTACCATCTGGATCATAGACAGAGCCTCCTAAATAATGTGCAGATCTCTGTCCTTGTTCTGAAGTCGTCTTCGAATCCCCCATTTTGCAAAAACCAATGTAGAAAGTATGTAATTCCGTGTAGCAAAAAATATCTACTGAAATTATACTTCAGTGTGAGTTCAGCAATGATTAAAAAGAATAATAAAATAGTGCCTAGCTGGACAAAAATTGCAGCTCCTTGAAATGGGCACTTATTTTAACTCCACTATCAGTAAAAAACATAAAAAATTATTAACACATGAAACAATTAACACATGAAACAAATAAAATATTTCAATGTACATCATTACATATATTTTCATAGAAACATTTTAATTTGACAAAAATCCTAATGTTATATACACACATATACAGTTATATATATATATATATATATATATATATACAGTCATATGAAAAAGTTTGGGCACCCCTATTAATCTTAATCATTTTTAGTTCTAAATATTTGGGTGTTTGCAACAGCCATTTTAATTTGATATATCTAATAACTGATGGACACAGTAATATTTCAGGATTGAAATGAGGTTTATTGTACTAACAGAAAATGTGCAATATGCATTAAACCAAAATTTGACCGGTGCAAAAATTTGGGTACCCTTATCATTTTATTGATTTGAATACTCCTAACTACTTTTTACTGACTTACTGAAGCACAAAATTGGTTTTGTAACCTCACTGAGCTTTGAACTTCATAGCCAGGGGTATCCAATCATGAAAAAAGGTATTTAAGGGGGCCAATGGGGGGTTGTTTTTTTTTTTTTTTTTTTTTTGGGGGGGTGTTTGGGTGGGCTCATAAAAATTATTTTCATATGATATAAAAAATAGTTTTTTTTAGTTGTTTTGTGGGGGGGGGAGAAATGGTTTTTTTGTTTTTTTTTTTTTTTTTTTTTTTTTGTGGTGTGGGTGGTGGGGGGGGGGGGGGGGGGGGGGGGGGGGTGGGTGTGGGGGGGGGGAGGGGGGGAGAAAAAAAAAAAAAAAGAAGAAGGAAAGAGGGGGGGGGGGGGGGGGGGGGGGGGACCGCCGACCCCCCGAGGGGGGGGTGCAGCATCATCTTGCTGCAGATGGTGTCACTGTGCATCGGTCAACAATACAGCACACTTTGCACAAGGAGAAGCTGTATGGGAGAGTGATGCGAAAGAAGCCGTTTCTGAAAGCACGCCACAAACAGAGTCGCCTGAGGTATGCAAAAACACATTTGGACAAGCCATCTTCATTTTGGAAGAAGGTCCTGTGGACTGATGAAACAAAGATTGAGTTGTTTGGTCATAAAAAAAGGCGTTATGCATGGCATCAAAAAAACACAGCATTCCAAGAAAAACACTTGCTACCCACTGTAAAATTTGGTGGAGGTTCCATCATGCTTTGGGGCTGTGTGGCCAATGCCGGCACCGGGAATGTTAAAGTTGAGGGTCGCATGGATTCAACTCAGTATCAGCAGATTCTTGAGAATAATGTACAAGAATCAGTGACGAATTTGAAGTTACACCGGGGATGGATATTTCAGCAAGACAATGATCCAAAACACAGCTCCAAATCTACTCAGGCATTCATGCAGAGGAACAATTACAATGTTCTGGAATGGCCATCCCAGTCCCCAGACCTGAATATCATTGAACATCTGTGGGATAATTTGAAGCGGGCTGTCCATGCTCGGCGACCATCAAACTTAACTGAACTGGAATTGTTTTGTAAAGAGGAATGGTCAAAAATACCTTCATCCAGGATCCAGGAACTGATTAAAAGCTACAGGAAGCGACTAGAGGCTGTTATTTTTGCAAAAGGAGGATCTACTAAATATTAATGTCACTTTTCTGTTGAGGTGCCCATACTTTTGCACCGGTCAAATTTTGGTTTAATGCATATTGCACATTTTCTGTTAGTACAATAAACCTCATTTCAATCCTGAAATATTACTGTGTCCATCAGTTATTAGATATATCAAATTGAAATGGCTGTTGCAAACACCCAAATATTTAGAACTAAAAATGATTAAGATTAATAGGGGTGTCCAAACTTTTTCATATGACTTATATATATATATATATATATATATATATATATATATATATACATATAGTAAAAGTGCTGTTGCTTGGAAGGCACCAATGTGCAATTACCAACACCTGGCCATGTTGTTAGGCTGGAATCTGAAGCTGGGTTTACACAGTGCTTTTCTACTACAAAAACTGCGTGCAGTGTATTTGCAGTAATGAGTAATACAGTACAGACCAAAAGTTTGGACACACCTTCTCATTCTAAGAGTTTTCTGTATTTTCATGACTATAAAAATTGTAGATTCACACTGAATGCATCAAAACTATGAATTAACACATGTGGAATTATATAATTAACAAAAAAGTGTGAAACAACTGAAAATGTCTTATATTCTAGGTTCTTCAAAGTAGCCACCTTTTGCTTTGATTACTGCTTTTCACACTCTTGGCATTCTCTTGATGAGCTTCAAGAGGTAGTCACCTGAAATGGTTTTCACTTCACAGGTGTGCCCTGTCAGGTTTAATAAGTGGGATTTCTTGCCTTATAAATGGGGTTGGGACCATCAGTTCTGTTGTTCAGAAGTCAGGTGGATACACAACTGATAGTCCTACTGAATGGAGTGTTAGAATTTGTATTATGGCAAGAAAAAAGCAGCTAAGTAAAGAAAAACGAGTGGCCATCATTACTTTAAGAAATGAAGGTCAGTCAGTCCGAAAAATTGGGAAAACTTTGAAAGTGTCCCCAAGTGCAGTGGCAAAAACCATCAAGCGCTACAAAGAAACTGGCTCACATGAGGACTGCCCCAGGAAAGGAAGACCAAGAGTCACCTCTGCAGCGGAGGATAAGTTCATCCGAGTCACCAGCCTCAGAAATCGCAGGTTGACAGCAGCTCAGATTGGAGACCAGGTCAATGCCACACAGAGTTCTAGCAGCAGACACATCTCTACAACAACTGTTAAGAGGAGACTGTGTGCAGCAGGCCTTCGTGTTAAAATAGCTGCTAGGAAACCACTGCTAAGGACACGCAACAAGCAGAAGAGACATGTTTGGGCTAAAGAACACAAGGAATGGACATTAGACCTGTGGAAATCTGTGCTTTGGTCTGATGAGTCCAAATTTGAGATCTTTGGTTCCAACCACCGTGTCTTTGTGCGACGCAGAAAAGGTGAACGAATGGACTCTACATGCCTGGTTCCCACCGTGAAGCATGGAGGAGGAGGTGTGATGGTGTGGGGGTGCTTTGCTGGTGACACTGTTGGGGATTTATTCAAAATTGAAGGAATACTGAACCAGCATGGTTACCACAGCATCTTGCAGCGGCATGCTATTCCATCCGGTTTGCATTTCGTTGGACCATCATTTATTTTTCAACAGGACAATGACCCCAAACACACCTCCAGACTGTGTAAGGGCTATTTGACCAAGAAGGAGAGTGATGGACCTGGCCTCCACAGTCACCAGACCTGAACCCAATCGAGATAGTTTGGGGTGAGCTGGACCGCAGAGTGAAGGCAAAAGGGCCAACAAGTGCTAAGCAACTCTGGGAACTCCTTCAAGACTGTTGGAAGACCATTTCAGGTGACTACCTCTTGAAGCTCATCAAGAGAATGCCAAGAGTGTGCAAAGCAGTAATCAAAGCAAAAGGTGGCTACTTTGAAAAACGTAGAATATAAGACATATTTTCAGTTGTTTCACACTTTTTTGTTAAGTATACAATTCCACATGTGTTAATTCATAGTTTTGATGCCTTCAGTGTGAATCTACAATTTTTATAGTTATGAAAATACAGAAAACTCTTGGAATGAGAAGGTGTGTCCAAACTTTTGGTCTGTACTGTACATGTTAGTATAATTGTTAGTATAATTTTTAGCTGTATGCTAATGGCCATTAAATTGAAAACCTTTACAGATGAAATGTATATTAACATAAGCTACTCATTACTGTAATTAAAGACTGCATGCAGTTCTTTGCTGAGAGGGTACTTTGTAAACCCAGGCTAACCCCACATTTGTGAAACTGGGTCCGCTCGTTGGCCTGATTTACCAACTTGAACAGTTATGTATACTGCTAGGAATCCCTGCCTACCAGCAACATCAGTACGGGACAGAGTGTTGCTGGGAGGTAGGGACTCCGAGCATCATAGGTAACTATAATGCTAGGGGTCCCAGTCCCGGTGTAGCAGGCTGAATTAACCCCCTCCCAGATTAAGCCCCGGTATAGTTTGACCCAGGATAGAGTATACCCCAGTGATTAACTGTCCTAGGCCAAACTATACCCAAGGAGTAAAACAGCCTAGGCCAAACTATACCCTGGGTGTAAAACAGCCTAGGCCAAACTATACCCCGGGTGTAAAATAGCCTAGGCCAAACTATACCCCTCCAGGCCAGAATATACCCATCTAACATGGGAGTATAGTTGGTCTAGGCCACAGTATACCCGGGAGTGTAAAATAACCTAGGCCAGACTATATCCATCCAGGCCATAACATTATCACTTTGCTGGTTTTCCCACCCTGTCTCTTATTTGTTGAAAAGTGTGAAGATCTTTTTTTTAATCATACTCAGACATAAAGCTGCTTTCTCTTGTTGGAAAATACAGTGCAGTGCTTACATTGAACTGACAGTAGATGGCGCAGTCCCATCATTGCATAGTTAATGTTATGTTTTGCAATTTTTTATGTATGTTTTTCTCTGCTTTCTATGACACCAAACTTTTTCCAATTTTTACAACATGACACCAAACTTTTTCCAATTTTGACAACCATGGAAGACCAACTGTATGACCAGCTTTTGAGATTCTACATTGCAACACAACAAAAGTACTCCCAGCGGACCTACGATGTACCTCCAGAGAAACGTGCAAATGCCAAGTCCCAGTTCAGACAAACAGCTAAGCTATATCAAGCAGATGGACGGATTCTTTACCATGGGGAAAAGGAGGTGCTCACTAAAAGTCGACTGCCATTTTATCCTGAAGGCCTGTCATGACAACCCAATTTCTGGTGGCCATTTTGGCAGAGATAAAACTTTAGCCAAATCTCCCACCATTATTACTGGAAGGGAATGAAGAACGATGTTCACCAACATATCAAAGTCTGTCAAAAATGTTTTGTCATAAATCCCAAAATCAGCAAGGAAGCTCTACCACTCAACAGTATACCAGTGTCTGGAAAAGTATGGAGCTTAGTCAGGATTGATAGTACTCTTCAGGAAACATCAAATGGCAACAAATATATAGTTGCTGCCACTGATCATTTCTCCAAGTGGACTGAAGCAACAGCTGTTCCAGATAATGCAAATGGATCATTTGGATTCTGAAAAAAAAAAGATTTCCAGCCTGAAACAATAATAATAATACATTTAATTTATATAGGGCCAACATATTCTGCAGCACTTTACAAAATGTAGAGTTCAAGTACAGACAAAAAGATACATTACAGAGAAATAGTCAATTCACACAATGGGACTGAGGGCCCTGCTTGCAAGAGCTTACAATCTATGAGGTAAAAGGTGACACAAGAGGTAGCAGGGGTGACATAGGAGGTAGCATTGCTTATACAGTGGTCCAGACATTTTTGTGATAGGTTAATTTCATTACACATAAATAAAGCTGTATGGGCCATCACCAGTCAGTGTCCTTTACTGTGCAGCTGGTGCCTAGACATATAAAGTTACAGTATGTTATGACATCATATCCTGTGGGGTAATGCGGGAGCGTGAACAGAGGAGGGTTCGTTTTAGGGATTCTAATTGTGGAAGGGTTTACACAGGGGCGCACCGCTAATGAGGCGAAGTGAGGCGGCAGCCTCAGGCGGCACTGTCCGTCACTGTCTGGGGGGCGGCATTTTTACCATTTATTTAATGTAAACCATCCCAGGCTGCTTTAAAAAAACAAAGCTGAGCGGGCCCTGTCCTGCGCTGGTTTACGAGACCTCTGCATGTTAGCACAGACGGCGATACAATGACGTCATCGCACCTTCTACGCTGACATGCAGACGTCGTGGACAAGAAGAGAAGGCGGCAGCGGTGCCATCATGGGATTGCAGGTAGGAGACAATAACTTTTTTTTTAAATATAAATAGGCCGTAACCTGCTGGAGTATCCCCAGCAGGTAACGGCCTATTTACTTATCGATCCCCGCACCTGCTGTGGCCGCCTCCGCTTCCCCTTCTACTATCGGACACAGAAGCGGCTGTGAGCAGCAGCGGGGATCGATAAGTGAGGCCAAATACTACTATTATTATACTCTGCGGTCTTTTCAGACCCCGGAGTATAATAATCGGAGACCCAGGGGAGGTAATAAACATAAAAACCAGTGTTACTCACCTCTCCGGCGATCCGATTTTACTCCCAGCATGCTTCGGCCTTCTTTGGTGACGTCCCAGGTGTCACGTGATCCAGCCCGAAGTCATTATGTTGTGACACCGGTCTGTGCAACATTGAAGAGGGCCGAAAGCAGGGAGCACACCGGAGCCCAGGTAAGTAACACTGGATTTTATGTTTGTCACCACCTGGGTCTCCGATCATTATACTCTGGGGTCTTTTAGACCCTAGAGTATAATAATAGTTCATGGGTGGGTTACTATGGAGCAGAATACTGTGTGCAGGGGCCACTATGGGGCATAATTACGTGTGCAGGGGCCACTATGGAGTATAATACCGTGTGCAGGGGCCACTATGGGACATAATACCGTGTGCAGGGGCCACTTTGGAGCATAATACCGAGTGCAGGGGCCACTATGGAGCATAATACCGAGTGCAGGGACCACTATGAGGCATAATACCGTGTGCAGGGGCCACTATGGAGCATAATACCGTGTGCAGGGGACACTGCGGGGCATAATATTGTGTGAAGGGGCCACTATGGAGCATAATACCGAGTGCAGGGGCCACTATGGGGCATAATACTGTGTGCAGGGGCTGCTACGGGGCATATTAGTGTGTGTAGGGGCCACTATGAGGCATAATACCGTGTGCAGGGGCCACTATGAGGCATAATGCCATGTGCAGGGGTCACTATGAGGCATAATACCATGTGCAGGGGCCACTTTGAGGCTTAATACCATGTGCAGGGGACGCTGCAGGGCATAATACCGTGTGCAGGGACCGCTGCGGGGCATAACACCGTGTGCAGGGGCCGCTGCGGGGCATAAGACCATGTAATACTGTGTGCAGGGGCCGCTGTGGGCCATAAGACCGTGTAATACTGTATAAAAAAAAAAAAAAACACCTACTCACCTGTCCCTTGTGCTCCGATGTCTCCCACCGCAGTCTGGTTCTGCTGCTCTGGTGTTCTCTTCTGACGGAAGTCCCCACCACACATGACCGCTGAGGGGAAGAAAACACCGGAGCAGCAGGATTAAAACGTGCTGGTAGACACCGGAGCACCTTCCCCAGCCTCATATTAAAAAAGTGGTTATCCTAGACAACCCCTTTAAGGTGGAACTTGGGCTTTATTAAAGGGTTTTTCCAGATCATTTTTATTGATGTTCTATCCTTAGGACAGATTATCAATAAGAGATCAGTGGACCCCTCCTCTAATCAGCTGTATAGGGGGCTATGGTGCCTGTTTATATCACACACTGTCTGTTTATAGTGACCGTGTGATGTAATTACAGTCTTGTCACATAGACATGCATAAGACGAGGCTGTAGTTACATGACATGGCCGCTATGAGATGAATGACACTATGTAAACAGAGAAGCGGTCACGGCGCTTACACAGGTACCACAGTTCATTCAAACAGCTGATCAGTGAGGGTCCTGGGTTTTTGAGCCCCACTGATTAGTTTATTAATGACCTGGAAAACCTTTTAATTAGTTAGCACCTGGGGCATTATTAATAAGGGGCACTATTTATGGGGGTACACACAGACATTATTAATATAAAGATGCACTTGGGAGTTATTCATTATGGGGGAGTAAATGGGGCGCTATAAACAGGGGCTATGGCGCCTGTTTATATTATACGCCAGTGGTAGGCAACCTTCGGCACTCCAGCTGTTGTAAAACTACAACTCCCAGCATGCACACTTGTTCTGCTGTTCTTGGAACTCCCATCGAAGTGAGTGGTGCATGTTGGGAGTTGTAGTTTCACAGCATCTGGAGTGCCGAAGGTTGCTGACCCCTGTTATACGCTGTCTGTTTATAGTGACCGTGTGATGTAATTTGTCACATAGATGTGTATAGGACGGGGCTATAGTTACATTACATGGCCGCTATGAGATGAATGACACTATCTAAACAGAGAAGCGGTCATGGCACTTACACAGGTACCATTCAAACATCTGATCAGTAGGGGTCCTGGGTTTTTGAGCCCCACTGATTAGTTTATTAATGGGGCATTATTAATAAGGGGCACTATTTATACAGGGTACACACGGACATTATTAATATAAAGATGCACTTGAGAGTATTATTCTTTATGGGGGGGTTAGATCATATATTTTATAATTGGGGTAGCAGCAGGATGGGTGTGCAGGTGAGGACAAAGTGGGTTGGATGCTAGGAAAAGTGAGGAGCCAAAGATGTCTGTGTTGTAAACTTTACAAAGACAAGTCACAGCTGGAAGAAGTGGTCATGGCGGTCCAAAGGGAAGAGAAGGGAAATGTGACCGATTAGTCTGAGACGTCACCTGTAAGTCACAAAATGTTACTGCCCTGTATTCACCTAAATGATAGAGGATAAATACCTGATTGAGGGGGGTCTGTCTGTTGAGACCCCCACTGAGCCTGAGAATTGTTTTTTTTTCCCCCACTGGGTGGGAATCCAGCCTGGCTGCAGCCATATATAGGTGTGTCACTTGGTGGATGGATGAACCCACGTGGCTCTCATTCACTTCGATGGGAGTGCCGAAGATACCTGAAGTCCAGTACTCAGCTATCTGCGGCGCTCCTATTATAGAGAATGGGGGCCACGTGGGCTCGTCCATCCACCAAGCAGAAGATGTGTGAAGTTACTTTCATTGTTAATGTCGTGTTGTTGATTTCTGATACTGAAGTAATGCAGTAAGAAGAATTCTTAAAAACTGTTTCATAAGTTTGTGTATGTTTATTGTACGACAATAACAGCGTGTGACGCTAACAGCATGTAAACGCAATTTTATATATATATTTTTTTTTTGGGGGGGGGGGCATCTTTCGATAGTCGCCTCAGGCAGCAAAGAGTCTAGGTTTACCACTGGGTTTACATTAGGAATTGTGATAGGCCTGTCTGAAAAGATGTGTCTTTAGTTTGCGCTTGAAGCTGTAGAAATTGGGAGTTAATCTGATTGTCTGGGATAGAGCATTCCAGAGAAGTGGTGCAACTCGGGAGAAGTCTTGGATATGGGAGTGGGAGGTTATGATAATAGAGGATGTTAATCATAGGTAATTGAGTGAACGTAGAGCACAGGTTGGGTGATAGACCGAGATGAGGGAGGAAATGTAGGGAGGTACAGCATTATGGAGTGCCTAGTGGATGAGGGTGATAAGTTTATATTATATTCTGTATTGAATAGGCAGCCAATGTAGTGACCAGCACAGACCGGAGGCATCACTGTAGCGTCTAGACTGATAAATGAACCTGGCTGCTGCATTCAGAATAGGTTGTAGAGGGTAGAGTTTAGTAAAGGGAAGACCGATTAGTAAGGAGTTATAGTAGTCAAGGCGAGAGTGAATCAGGGCAACAATAAGTGTCTTTAATGTGTCTGTGGTAAGAAAATGGCGTATTCTGGACAGGGTCGGACTGGCCCACCGGGGGAACCGGTGAGTCCAGCGGTGGGCCCCGAGCCCCGACTATTAGTCCTCATGTCATGGGGGCCCTGACCAGAGGCGTAACGATCGCGGTCGCAGGGTGTGCAATCGCGACCGGGCTCGGCAGGGTATGGTGTACTTGGCCAGCTGGAGATGGCCTGGGCCCTGGACCACTATGATAGCAGTCGGGGAAAGCCTGGTTCCCCGACCGCTATATATACTGTTATTGCAAAGGGGACCTGGCATATTGCAGGCCCCTTTCCAATAGATGGCTGCCCAGGGGAGGTGACTGAAAATAATAAATAGATATTCTCACCTCTCCTGGGCATAGCGATCTCTCCGGCGCTCTTCCGTCATGACTGAGGCCTGTGATTAGGCCCCAGCGGTCACATGGGGGCGCGGCCGTAATGAAGTCAGTGCGCCCCCACGTGACCGCTGAGACCCAATCACAGGCCTCAGCAGCGACGTCAGAAAAGGGCCTGAAGACGCTGAAGATGGCAGAGGAAAGGTGAGGCAAGATGAGTATAAATGTTTGTTATTTTTAATCACTTCCCCTGGGCCTCCAATTATTATACTCTGGGGTCTGAGGAGAACCCAGAGTATAGTAATAGCACTGAAGCGGAGGGGGGCTATTGGGCGCATATAATACTGTGTGGGGGCCACTGTGGAGCTTATAATACTTGGTGGGGGCCACTATGGAGCTTATAATACTGGGTGGGGGCCACTGTGGAGCTTATAATACTGTGTGGGGGCCACTGTGGAGCTTATAATACTGGGTGGAGGCCACTGTGGAGCCTATAATACTGTGTGGGGGCCACTGTGGAGCTTATAATACTGTGTGGGGGCCACTGTGGAGCTTATACTCTATACAGTGGCTCCTTCATTTTTTTTTAATTACGCCGGGGCAGGTGAAAAAAACAAAACAAAAAAAAAAAAAAAAAAAAACTTTCTTTCCTGTCCCCAGTGTCTCCCAGCGCAGTTCGGTCCTGCAGTTCAGTTGTTTTCTTCCAGCTGAAGTTCCCTCTGCACGTGACTACTTGTGAAGTCACGTGACCCCTGAGGCTTATCAGCGGCCTAAGGGAAGGGACCTGGGACGTCACAGCCAGTGAGGAATTCCGGCAAAAAGGCGACAGCGGAGCTGCAGGACCGGACCATGCTGGGAGGACACCGGGTACAGGTGAGTATGTTTAGTATGTTTTTTTTTTTTTTTGTTGGGGGGGTAGGGGGGATTCACCTCCCCCGGACTAATTATAAAAAAGAAAAAAATTATACTGGACAACCTCTTTAAAGTGTGGCGCATTAGGGGGGTGTATTAAAGGGGTTGTCCAGGCATAATTTGTTATGGTTTATCCTCAGGATATGCCATAGATACCTGATCTGTACATGGCTGGCCACTATGTGGGGGGACCAGTGAAGTTACCATAGAAAAATTTGACCCAGACAACCCCTTAAAAGAGGTTGTCCATAAAATGGAGCGACCACTGTGTCAGCTGCCAGGGAGGTGTAAAAATAAGAAAATTAAAAAAAAAAAAAAAGCATACTCACCTGTCCCCAGCACCTCGTTGTCCCCTGCCTGTGTCTGTTTGGTCTCATGGCGGCGCCTCATTTCTGGAAATCCTGTACCTAATTGGTCTTAGTGGTCACATAAGGTGCAGGACTCCCAGCAAGGAGTCACCGGCATGAGACTGAATGGACACTGGCAGCGGACAACGGAGTGCCGGGGACAGGTGAGTATGCTTTTTAATTTACTTATTGTTTATTTTACACCTCCCGCCAGCCACATTGGTTGCTCCAATTCCTGGACAACCTCTTTAAAGGATTTATCCATCTCTCTAATATTGATGGCCTGTCCTTAGGATAGGCCATCAATATTACATCTGCGATGATACAACAGCCAGGACCTCTGCAGATCAGCTTTTCCAGGACAGTGCGGCTACAGGTAAAGGTAACAATTCTTGGAGCTACGTTTTTCACTTGTCATGCAAGGTGTAGCAGTAGGTTTAGGTAGTGCAGTGGTGCACATGGTATAGTGGGTGAGCAGCATGGCTCCTTGCATCTGCAGGGGTCCTGATGGTGGGCCCCTAGAAACAATTCCACTGGTGGGCCCTAGACATCCCAGTCCGACACTGATTCTGGAAATGTTTTTGAGGTGGAGATGACATGATCATGCGAGTGATTGGATATGGGGGGTGAAGGAAAGGTCTGAGTCAAGCATAACCCCGAGGCAGCGGGCGTGCTGCCTAGAAGTTATGATAAAGCTGGAGACTGCAATGGAGATATCAGGGATAGGTCTATTAGATGGTGGAAAAAGCAGTAGTTCCGTCTTTGAGAGACTCAGTTTCAGATAAAGCGAAGACATGATATTTGAGACAGCAGAGAGGCAGTCACTGGTGTTCTGTATTAGTGCAGGGGTGATGTCACGGGATGACGTATATAATTGGGTGTCATCAGCATAAAGTTGGTACCGGAAGCCAAATCTGGTGATGGTTTGTCCAATGGGGGCTGTGTAGAGAGAGAAGATCAGAGGGCCTAGGACTGAGCCCTGAGGAACCCCAACGGCAAGGGGAAGAGGGGAAGAGACAGAGCCCGCAAATGATACACTGAAAGTGCGGTCTGAGAGATAAGAGGAGAACCAGGAGAGCACAGTGTCCATGAGGCCAACAGAGCGGAGCATAGTGAGGAGGAGTTGATGGTCAGCAGTGTCAAACTTATATCAGAATTCATGTTTCATAACCATCCGTGTAATCTTCACGTTATGCCTGGACTTGTTTGGCATCCCTTATTAGGCATATCTATCTCCTATATGTGGTACCCACTGAGAGTTACAATGGGGAAAAAAAGGATTTAGTCAGCCACCAATTGTGCAAGTTCTCCCACTTAAAAAGTTGAGAGAGGTCTGTAATTGACATCATGGGTAGACCTCAACTATGAGAGACAAAATGAGAAAACAAATCCAGAAAATCACATTGTCTGATTTTTACAGAATTTATTTGCAAATTATGGTGGAAAATAAGTATTTGGTCAATAACAAAAGTTCATGTCAATACTTTGTTATATATCCTTTGTTGGCAATGACAGAGGTCAAACGTTTTCTGTAAGTCTTCACAAGGTTGGCACACACTGTTGCTGGTATGTTGGCCCATTCCTCCATGCAGATCTCCTCTAGAGCAGTGATGTTTTGGGGCTGTCGCTGGGCAATACGGACTTTCAACTCCCTCCAAAGGTTTTCTATGGGAATGAGAGCTGGAGACTCGCTAGGCCACTCCAGGACCTTGAAATGCTTCTTATGAAGCCACTCCTTCGTTGCCCTGGCGGTGTGCTTGGGATCATTGTCATGCTGAAAGACCCAGCCACGTTTCATCTTCAATGCCCTTGCTGATGGAAGGAGGTTTGCACTCAAAATCTCACGATACATGGCCCCATTCATTCTTTCATGTACACGGATCAGTCGTCCTGGTCCCTTTGCAGAGAAACAGCCCCAAAGCATGATGTTGCCACCCCCATGCTTCACAGTAGGTATGGTGTTCTTTGGATGCAACTCAGCATTCACTCTCCTCCAAACACGACGAGTTGTGATTCTACCAAACAGTTCTACTTTGGTTTCATCTGACCATATGACATTCTCCCAATACTCTTTTGGAACATCCAAATGCTCTCTAGCAAACTTCAGATGGGCCCGGATATGTACTGGCTTAAGCAGGGGGACACGTCTGGCACTGCAGGATCTGAATCCCTGGCGGCGTAGTGTGTTACTGACGGTAGCCTTTGTTACGTTAGTCCCAGCTTTCTGCAGGTCATTCACTAGGTCCCCCGTATGGTTCTGGGATTTTTGCTCACCGTTTTTGTGATCATTTTGACCCCACGGGGTGAGATCTTGCATGGAGCCCCTGATGGAGGGAGATTATCAGTGGTCTTGTATGTCCTCCATTTTCTAATTATTGCTCCCACAGTTGATTTCTTCACACCAAGCTGCTTGCCTATTGCAGATTCAGTCTTCCCAGCCTGGTGCAGGTCTACAATTTTGTTTCTGGTGTCCTTCCACAGCCCTTTGGTCTTCACCATAGTGGAGTTTGGAGTGTGACTGTTTGAGGTTGTGGACAGGTGTCTTTTATACTGATAACAATGTCAAACAGGTGCCATTACTACAGGTAATGAGTGAAGGACAGAGGAGCCTCTTAAAGAAGAAGTTACAGGTCTGTGAGAGCCAGAAATCTTGCTTGTTTGTAGGTGACCAAATACTTATTTTCAACCATAATATGCAAATAAATTCTTAAATAAATGTTTTCTCATTTTTTCTCTCATAGTTGAGGTCTATCTATGATGTCAATTACAGGCCTCTCTCATCTTTTTAAGTGGGAGAATTTGCACAATTGGTGGCTGACTAAATACTTTTTTTTCCCCACTGTATAACATATTCCCAAACCATGTCATATCTCTCTGAATTTGGCAAATGCCATTAGTCCACCCAGTCTGAGTAATGACGAATTTGAGGCTTAGAGATACTGGTGCTGAGATGATCCTGGTCTGTTCAGAACTTGTAACTTCTGAGGACATAATCTCGGAAAAGCCTCTCTCATACAGAGACATAAACATATGAAATACTTACAGTATGTTTTTGTAATATTACCTATTATTAATCTGACCAGGCATGAAAGAGAAAACTGTGAACTAGACTCTGCTATGATTTTCACAGGGATCAATGCAGACAGCTCTATCCTATCCTACAAGGATGCAAATAGGGTGGGATACACGTTAAAATACCTGGTTCTTCATAGCCACTCTGGATGACTGACTTCCTTATTCTTGAGCTGACTTACAAGAACATATGTTATTGTTGTATACAGGGACTTTTTTGATTTGTTACCAAAATGACAAGCATTGTTTGAAAATCTGTTAAGGAAAAAGATGGATTGTTAAGATTTTTATTTTACTGTTCGTATTTACAGTAAAACATTAAGGTCAAAAAGGACACCAGCAGCGTATTTACATTTACACTGTTGAGACAAAGGGTAACAATGTTTAGAACTTTTGACTTTCAGGCTCCATATCTCACCATCCACTACAGTTTCGAACATGAGACTACTAACATCTCATAAATAAATTTGACTTGCAACTATTTAGCATATGATTCGTTCTAAATTTTAATTTTTAGTATTTTGTTAGTAAATAGTAAATCCACCTTTGGCTTTCAACACTGCCTGAATCCTTCTGGGCATGCTCTTGATCAGATTCAAGCATGTCTCGACTGAAATCTGATCCCAGGTCTCTTCTACATGTGCCCAAAATTGGTGCATACTGGTTGACTCACTTGGGTATGAATACAGCTTTTTCTTCAACTCTACCCACAAGTGTTCGATTGGGTTGAGGTCTGGGGACTGCAAGGGACAATCCAGCACTTCTACTTCATAGTCATTGAACCATTTCTTCGCTAATCTCAACGTATGCTTCAGGTAGTTGTCTTACTGGAACACTATGTCGTCCTTTTCATACCCATAACACTCAAGTGTACGAAGTAACTCTTCATGTAGCATATTCAGCACTGAGCCCACCATCGATCCTTGTCAAGTATCTAACACCTTTGGCTGTGAGACAAACCCATATCATCAGGCTTCCTCCACCAAACTGGACAGCTCCTTCAATTTCTCGATCTGTTACCCCCTTTTTCCCATTTGCACCCATTAGAGCCCAATCTACTGACTTTTGTGTCATCGCTCCAGATCACCCATTTCCAATCTTCTACTTCTACTGTCCACTTTTTGTACTTTTTTGAAAACTCTAGCCAATGCTTCTTATGACGATATTGAAGTCAAGGCTTCTTTACCTTTTTTCTGACCACCATTCCACAGTTGTGTAAACTGCATTGCATGGTGCTTTCATGGATGTCTGTGATCTCACTATTACAAAGCATATGAGCCAACTCCACTGCCATGTTTGTCGTGCCAGAACTGATAGACCTTGTGATTAGCCAATTTGTTGACTCCGATATTTTGCCTGGACATCCACCTCTTGGATTTTGAATGGAAGGATGGACTTCATTTTGTATTCTTCCATCTGTCATGACACTCACATGATGCAGTTTAGCAATTTTCTTGCCTGAGAGACCGCTATCAATGAAATGGATGATGCTGTTTCTCTTTTCTTGGGAAATTTTCTTCATGGCTGATCCTCAATTTGAAACAGTGACCTTTTGCTTGGGTATCAACCTAATAACACACTGAGCTATTAGAGAAAGTGAGAACAGGTTGTCATTTGTAGTATATAAGAAGAAAAAGATTTTTCCACTACCAGGAGCAAAACAGTAACAGGACAGTTATGCAGTTACATGACAAGAATCTGCATAACTGATCATATGCTAAATAGTTGAAAGTCATATTTATGTATGAGATAGCCAAGATAATTGTTTATAAAATGATGGTAGTCTCACGTCTGAAGCTGTAATGGATGGTGAGATATGGAGCCTGAAAGTCAAAAGTTCAAAACATTGTTACCCTTTTGCTCGTCAGTGTATATTAACCCTTAGGCACACCAAGACGTACAGCTACGTCATGGTGTGCTTGAATAAACGTGGCAGCCGCTCTGAAACTGCTGGGTTCCAGCCCTGCCATAGTAATGAAACTACTGAAGCCTGCCTGTAGCAGGCTTCAATAGTTACAAAGCAAATCTGTATTGCGGTCTATGGCACAGGTGATCTAAAGATCACATGGTCAAGCCCCCTAGAGGGGGTTAAAAAAAAAGTTTTAAAAAAAAAGAAGAGTTTTTAAAAATATAAAAAAAAAAATTAAAAAAACCTAAAAGTTTAAATCACCCCCCTTTCCCTAGATCACATATAAATATAAATAATTAAAAGTAAACATAAACACATTATGCATCCCCAAGTCTGAAAATGCCTAAACTATTAAAATATAAAAACATTTGTCCCATACGGTAAACGCCGTACCAGGAAAAAAAAATCAAAATGGCTGATTTGGCGTTATTTTCGCCAAATTACCTCCCTAAAAAAATGGAATAAAAAGTGATCAAAACATCATACATTCCCCAACATGGCATCAATAAAAACTACATATTGTCCCGCAAAAAAAAAAAAGACACCTTACACAGCTCTGTACAATGACATATAAAAAAGTTACAGGTGTCAGAATATGGTGATTCAAAAAATTTTTTTAAAGTTATTAAAACATACTGATCTGCAGAATAAAGCTAATATAGCATCTTTTCCGCAGAGTGGAAACTGTAAAAAAAATACATAAGAAAACGGCGGTACTGCATTTCTTTCTCAATTCAATTTTTTCCCGCTTCCTGGTACATTGTGCAAAATAATAAAGGGTACCATTTTGAAGTACAACTTGTCAGGCAAAAATTAAGCCTTCATATGACCAGGTAAACAGAAAAATGAGAAAGTTGTGGCTTTTGGAATGTAAGGAGTGAAAAATGAAAACACAAAAATGAAAAATGTCTGCATCTCCTAAGGATTAAAGCAATATTTTCTATATAACAATTTATGAAAAAGTGGCATCACTAATTAGTCTACCTATATCACTGCAGTATATACCTCCCACTGCAGCCTTGTAAATAAACATGACCCTGTATAATGACTGTACTATATACTACAATACTTCTGATTTATAGTATTTTGTACTTTTTAGCTGTAAAAAAGCAGATACAAAAGCCATATAGTTAGGATTCTTAGTGTGTATTCTCCTCACTGCAATACTGCTTGCTACTATTGCTTTAAGGTTGCCATTCCGACATATGAAGCTTTCTCTGACTCTATAGCTAATGAGAACTCTGATGCTGATATTTAACCCTTTCCCGACATCCGCCATAATAGTACGGTGGATGTCGGGTATTTAAATATGGATTTGCAATTTTCCATTCACAAATCCATATGAGGCCTTAATGTTTGTGGAACAAATTGTTCTTCA
The DNA here is from genome assembly GCA_947044405.1 of Leptodactylus fallax. Taxonomy (NCBI): domain Eukaryota; kingdom Metazoa; phylum Chordata; class Amphibia; order Anura; family Leptodactylidae; genus Leptodactylus; species Leptodactylus fallax. The sequence goes on from CAMRHE010000041.1 coordinate 3,811,222, forward strand.
TAATGGTACCATTTATTATTCTGTACAATGTACTGGGAAGCTAGAAACATATTCAGAATGGGGTGCAACTTTCTTAAGGACTTCATTTTTAGGGCTTTCACTGTGCAGCCAAATGGCATGTCACCTGTATTTTATGTTTTACATTTTAACCCCTTAACAAAAATCTAAAACTTTGCAAAATTTTATTTTTTTTTTCTTAAAGTTGCCATATTCTGACACCCATAACTTTTTGATATTTCCGTAGGGGCCGGATGTACTGTGTCAAGTGATTCCTCTTTACTGCCATTCCATAACTGCTGTTTGGGTACACAGCAGAGTACAGATGTGAAAGAGCGCTATGTGGCTTTTGGCGTTCACATTTAGATGTTTGGTATCTGAATACTATATCATGTTTGAAGATAACCTAAGTTACCAGTAAAGTCGAATCCCATAGAGAATGACCTCATTTTTAAAAGTACATCCCTCAAAGAATTTATCAAGGGATGTAGTGAGATGCATTTTGTAATGACACCATTTTGGGGGTGCCTATAATTTATTGACTAAATTCTATTAACTCTTTCTTGGTGGATTAAGAACTATTTTTATATATATTATATGGGTACTTCCTTGTTTTTCTTAATAGGAGAGGATGAGTTGTATGGAGTGTATATATATGGACAGAGCAAATAGATTAAATAGACTTCAATGGAACCGCGTGGGAGTACCTACACTCACCGTTGCAGTTTGTACAACTAGTGAGCATGTACATATTACAGAGAGCCATGCCACCTTGGTACAGGTGATCTGCGGGGAACTCCCACAGAAATAAAATTACCTAAGGGTAGGTCATCAATACTAGAAACCTGATAACCCCTTTAAGTTTAAGGCCATACATAGCAAACTGCATAAAAAAAAAAAAAAACAGCGGAAACGCATTGCGTTGTTTTCGGATGCATTTTTCATTGCATTTTTCTATGCAGTTTTTCTTCCTGTATTAAATCTATAGGAAAAATGCGAGGATTTACACAGGTAAAATTGACATGCTGCAATTTTTGAAAACGCGTTTTTTTTTCCGGCAATGTGTGGATGAGATTAACCAGAATCTCATTCACTTTACTGGTACTGTAAAATGCAGCGTTTTTTTCTGCTGTATGTCTGCAAAATGGGGCCTTAGCCTAATTCTGTCACTTCCAGAGGGAACAATGATTATGGAAACCCAAAACTCACTAATGCGTGTGTGAAGTAAAGATCCCACAGAATAAATACTATAGCTCAAATCATTGAAAATGTGAAAGCCGGCTAAAACATAAAGATATCGGAGTATAAACTATATCTCACTGCTTTCTGAATATGGGAATTATTAGATTCAGATTGCTTAGAGTGACTATGCTGTCAACAAATGTAAAAAATAAATAAGGATGCCACCCCTAGTGGGCATCATCGATTCTTTCCTCACCCCTAGCAACAGAAAACTATATGCCACCTATATAAAAACAACCATGACAGAGTGGAACAATAAATTTATCAAATTATATTATTAGCACATAGTGCTATTAAAAAGAAAAAAAAATCTGAAAAACTTGACACTTCTACACAACATTTCAAATGGAAAAAAAAAGTTGTGTACTAAAACTTCTGACTTTCTAGTCATGGGGTGTTTAATTCAGTTCTAACTAAACATAATGATGCTCATAACACTTTGTATATAGCTGAAAAGCTGTAACCTAGCAGCTACTCAGCTTAAAGAGGTATTCCCATTTGGGACATGTATGGTATTTTGACAGGATATGCAAAAATATGCCATACGTGCAGATTCCACCTATGGGCCTCCTTGCTTTGCTCTTCTTGAAAGTCCTACAGAAGTGAATGGAAAAAGACATGCATGCACAGTGTACTTTCCACTCACTGCAGCCGTGAGATTAGGGTTGGGACCCCTGTTGGGATTCTTTGGATATGCTATACAATAAATGTCCCAAATAGGAATACCTCTTTAATGATGTCCTCATACTGCCACTATGTATAACTGACTTAACCCCTACAATTTAGTCATTCATAACAGCAGAGTTGTAGGGAGACGTACATAATATTAGGCAGGTGGTTTTCATGTTGCAGCTAAGGCTGGGTTCACATCTGCGCTTGTTTACCATTTGAGGATTCCATCCCCATTTTGCATTTTTCAGGCGGAAACTGGGCAGAAACCCAGTGGACCCCATTATAGTCTATGGGGTCCACAGGTTTCTGCAGGTAACCGTTTTTAAAGCGGATTGGGTTTCGGTTGTAAACCCGAATACTAGTGTGAACCTAGCGTCAGTGGTAATGATAAATAAATAAGACTAATATAATCAAATGTTTTTGTTTTTTTATATATATATACATACATATTCCCCTTATTTCACTGAATGAACTTTCCATAACACCCTTTTATGTTGTAGTCATGCAAGTAGTCATGTCTGTACTTATCAGCAACAGCATCACTGAAGAACCAGTAAAACCAGATAGCATTCTGGTTACATTTTTCACAAGGTTGGCCAACTACACAGTAAAGCTGGTCAAAAACATTCTATGAATGTAGAGATCCACTAACTATTTAATCGGGGCATGCCCACTGTCCCTGTCTGCTCTCTATGAGGCTATTATCCCTTCAACCCATGACATCAACATATGTAAATAAATCAAAGACTAAGGCCGGTTGCAGACGACCGTGCTGTGGGTCAGTGTGCTATCTGTGTATTTCATGGAGAGCACACTGACCCATTCTTTTCTATGGGCTCGTACACACGGCCATGATTTTCATTTAATGAAAGGAGCCGCGGAAGCACGGCCCATGCACAGGTGGCACACGGGGACATCCCCGTGTCCCCCATCTGCAGCCCGTGCTTTTAAATCACGACAGGCCGGTTGCAGCACAGTCGTCTGCAAGCGGCCTAAAACTGCTTTCTTCCAGTTTCCGGTTTCAGGTCAAAAACGTTTTGTATCTTTGCCAGTGTGTTGGGTTTAAAATTTTCAGAGAAGTGTTTGGGTCTGTTTCATTATGTGGACATTATTTTGGAGTCCTATAAACATTTAGATGGTCTCAACCGGTTTTATTATTTATTATGACAAAAACTTCTGCCAGAAACAGGCTATAAAGGACATTGGTCTTTGGTTAAATTTAATTGTTGTTATTTTGCAAGGGCACATTTTTTTTATTGAGGAACAAGGTAAGTGGCCCCACACTTGCAAATACAAACATGAATGTGCGTTTTGCAGAGGGAAGACACTCTATGGTTAGATGTATCAAAAGAGTCAATATGCAGTCTCTGCCTACAGCTAAGTAATACCTTACAAAAATCATCAACACAGGTAAATCTGCGGAAAATGCTACTGTAGTTAGAGCACTATTGAAACCGCAAGATGACAGAATTGTTAATTAATGTTTTTAAACATGGTTTCATTATTCCCCCTTTTTCTGGTGAAGCATGCCAATGAGTTAATAATTTATCTGTTAAAAAATATTTGAGGCATAAGCAGGTAGAGTTGTGGCCCTTTTTCGGCTCCTCCCTTTAACCCTTTCTCGACATCCACTGTAATAGTATGGCCAGGGCCGGTTTTAGACAAAGTGGGGCCCTGGGCAAAATTAAAAGCGGGGCCCCAAATGCTGATATGCAAACAACACCATCGTCTTCCAGTGGCAACCCCTATAATGACGCCTCCTTACTGCCAACAAAAAAGTAATAAGCCCCATTTTACCACACACAATTCAAATGAGCACCTTTGTACCACCTAATAGATTTTTGCACCCATTCATCAGTTATTATAGCACCTCCTTATAAATAATAGTCTCTGCTTATAAATAATATTACACCTTTATCAGTAATAGCTCCCTTATAAATGATAAATAGTGCCCTGTATCAGTAATACCCCCTTATCAGTAACAGTCACCCCGTAAAAATAATACTGCTCCCTTATAAATAATAGCCCCCTCATAAATAATAGTTACCCTTATAAATAATAGCCCCACACTAATAGCCCACTTAACAATTATACCCCCCTTATAAATAGTTCCCCTCTTATAAATAATAGCTCCCCCTTATAATGGATGCCTTATATATAATAGTTCCCCCCTTATAAATAATAGCCCATCTTATAAATAATAGTTCCCCCTTATAATAGCCCCCTCATACTTAAGTTTCCCAATTATATATAGTAACCCATCCTTATATATAATAGTTCTCCGTTATACAGTGTCAGACTGAAGGGCCTTAGGCCCACCAGAGGAACTTGTTCTGGGGCCCCACCCAACAGCTTCCTGCTAATAGCCTACACCACGGCTCCTTCACTGAAGTCTTACATATGTGTTGACTATGCGGCATTACTGAGTATGTTCCCAGTATAGTCAGCCCCTATAATACTGTGCAGGCCCCAATAACTCCAGGGCCGGTTCATGCACAGTACTGTATGGGGAATGACATGGCCATGCAACACTACACATATGTGCAAGATTATAGTGAGGGAGCTGTGATGCAGACATAGAACACAGGGCTGCCAGCAGGAATTGTGAGCCCCCCCCCCCACAGTATAATGCTCCACATGGTATATAATGCTCCACTGTATAAAATGCTCTCCTGAGCCCTCCAGTTTCCCCACATGGTATATAATGCTCCACAGTGACCCCACACAGTATAAAATGCTCCCCTGAGTCCCCGTAGTGGCCCCACATGGTATGTAAGGCTCCACACAGTATAATACTCCACAGTGGCCCACACAGTATACTACCCCTTAGTGCCCCCCCCCCCAGTATAATGCTCCAGTGGCCTAACACAGTATAACATGCTCCATAATGACCTCCACGCAGTATTATATACTCCCCAGAGGGGTTCCCCCAGTATAATGCTCCACAGTGGTCCCCCACAGTATAATATGTTCCCCACAGTCCCCCCCAGTATAATGCTCTACAATGGCCCCACAGAGTATCATATGCTCCCGAAAAGCCCCACACAATATAATACACTCCGCAGTGGCCCCACACAGCATAACAGGCTCCCCACACTGTCCCTTCCCCCAGTATAAAGCTCCACAGTGGCCCATAGTATAATATGCTCCCCAGAGGGCCCCCGCTAGTATAATGCTCCACAGTGTCCCCTCCAGTATTTTGCTCCACAGTGGCCCCACGCAATATATTATGCTCCCCAGAGCATCCCCCCAGTATAATGTTCCACAGTAGGCCCCACGCAGTATAATATGCTCCCCAGAGGGCCCCCTAGTATAATGCTCATTAGTCCCCCCAAATAATGCCCCATAGTGGCGCCACGCAATATAATATGCTCTGCTGATGCCCCCCCAGAATAATGCTCCACAGTGACCCCACTCAGTATAACATGCTCCATAAATGGCCTCCACAGAGTATAATATACTGCCCAGAGAGGTTTCCCCAGTATAATACTCCACAGCGGCCCAAAACAGTATAACATGCTCTACAGAGGCCCCCCAAAGTATAATGCTCCACAGTGGCCCAAAACAGTATAATTTACTGGGGGGCCCCTCTGGAGAGCATATTATACTGTGTGGGGAAACCATGGAGCATTATACTGGGGGGCTCTGGAGAGCATATTATACTGTGTGGGGCCACTGTGGAGCATTATACTGGGGAGGGGGCCCTCTGGAGAGCATGTTATATTCTGTGGGGCCACTTTGGAGCATATACTGGGGGCCCCTCTGGAGAGCATATTATACTGTGTGGCGCCACTATGGAGCATTATACTGGGGGCCCCTCTGGAGAGCATAATGCTCCAAAGTGGCCCCACATAATATAACATTATCTCCAGAGCCCCCCCCCCCACATTATAATTTTCCACAGAGGCCCCACAGAATATAACATGCTATCCAGAGGGCCCCTTCCCCAGTATAATGCTCCACAGTGGCCCCACACAGTATAATATGCTATCCAGAGGGGCCCCCCAGTATAATGCTCCACAGGGGCCTTACAGTGCTATTATTATATTATATTCTGGGGTCTATTCAGACCCCAGAGTATAATAATCGAAGACCCGGGGGAGGTAAGGGAAAATAACAAACAGTTATACTCACCTTGTTCTTACCTCTGCTGGGCCTCCTCGTGCTGCTTCGCTATGCCCGCCGGCGCTGGTTTCTTCTTCTCTGCGGCTGACGTCACGCGTTATGGACGTCACCGCTGCGGCCTGTGATTGGGCCTCAGCGATTACGTGAGGCAAGCTGTCAGCACGCCCCACGTGATCGCTAAGGCTGAGGCCTGGCCTCAGCGGTGATGTCCGGAACGCCAGAAGATGACGTCGGACGCAAGGACAGGTGAGTAAAAATGTTTGTTATTTTTACTCACCACGGAGAGGGCCCTGCGGTCCCTTTCTGTTATTGATTTGTCCGGGCCTGACTCCGGGATCCGGAGTCATCAGGTTCCGGATCCCGGGGGCCCCTTTGGGGATGGGGACCTGGGCAATTGCCCAGTTTGCCCCCCCCTAACGCCAGCCCTGAGTATGGCGGATGTTGGGTATTTAAATATGGCGGTTGCTCACGAGCTGAGCAGCTATCATAGCCACCGGGTCTCTGCAGAGACCCGATGCTAATGCCCGCGATCAGTGTCCACACTGTTCGCGGGCATTTAGGTCCACGGAGCCTCAGTCAAAGCTGACTGAGGTGCCATTTTACCGGAAATTGCTGGCACCTGGAGCGAGATCCGGGGCCGGTGTCCAATTGTCATGACAGCCGGGAGCCTATTGAAGGCTCCTAGGCTTGTCTTCCATTCAATTGTGCGGCAGGCTACTTTATGCATCCTGTCATACAAATGCTGATATTTTGCAATGTATTAGCAATGTAATGCATAGAATTATTGATCAGACCCCCTGGGGTTCAAAACCCCTTGGAGGTCTAATAAATGCAATAAAAAGAAAAAAAAATGTAAAATAATATAAAAAAATATAATAAAAAAGTATTAATGGTTCAAATCACCACCCTTTCCCTATAATACTTATAAAAGTTAAAAATGACTGTGAAACACATACACATTAGGTATCCCTGTGTCTAAAAACGTCCGGTCTACAAACCAATAAATAATTTTTCCTGTACGAGGGAACACTGTAGAATATGGCGACTTTCAGAAAAAAATTATTTTGCAAAGTTTTAGATTTTTGTTAAGAGGTTAAAATGTAAATAAAATTATATAAATTTTGTATCCACGGAATCATACCGAAATATAAATGATGTGTCGTTTTGGCTGCAGAGTGAATGCCATAAAAATTAAGCCCATAAGAAAGTCGCACAAATGCACTTTTTCTACAATTCCACAACATTCTGAATTTTTTTCCAGCTTTCTAGTACATTGTACAGAATAATAAATGGTACCATTATGAAGAACAATTTGTCCTGCAAACATTAAGACCTCATATGGCTCTGTAAATGAAAAAATAATAAAGTTATCGGGTTTGGAAGGTGTTGAGTCAAAAACTACAAAAAATTCCATTGGTGGGAAGGGTAGAACCACCTTGCACTGCAATTACAGCTGCAAGACTTTTGGGGTATGTCTCTACCAGCTTTGCGCATCTAGAGACTGAGATTTTTGCCCATTCTTCTTTGCAAAATAGCTCAAGCTCAGCCAGATTGGATGGAGAGCGTCTGTGAACAACAATTTTCATATCTGGTCACAGATGCTGATTGGGATTTAGGTCTGGACTTTGGCTGGGCCATTCTAACACATGAATATTCTTTGATCTAAACCATTCCACTGTAGCTCTGGCTGTATGTTTAGGATCATTGTTTTGCTGGAAAGTGAATCTCAGTCTCAAGTCTTTTGCAGCCTCCAACAGGTTTTCTTCCAGGATTGCCCTGTATTTAGCTCCATCCATCTTCCCATCAACTCTGACCAGCTTCCCTGTCCCTGCTGAAGAAAAGCATCCCTACAGCATGATGCTGCCTCCACCATGTTTCACAGTGGGGATGATGTGTACGGGGTGATGATCAGTGTAACTTCTCCGCCACACATAGCGCTTTGCACTTTGCCAAAAAGTTCAACTTTGTGGAGTGCACAACTTATAGTTGTCCGGTGGACAGATTGTCCCACCTGAGCTGTGGATTTCTGCAGCTCCTCCTCCTCCTCCTCCTCCATGGGCCTCTTGGCTGCTTCTCTGACCAGTGCTCTCCTTCCTTGATCTGTTAGTTTAGGTGGACGGCCATGTCTTGGTAGGTTTGCAGTTGTCTGGTGAGTTCCTTGGTCTTCACGATGCTGTTTGTTCACTAACGTTCTCTAACAAACCACTGAGGCCTTCACAGAACAGGTGTATTTATACTGAGACTAAATTACACAGGACTCTATTTAATAATTAAGTGACTTCTGAAGGCAATTGATTGCACTGAATTTTATTTAGGGGTATCAGAGTACAGGGGGCTGAATACTTTTGCACGTCACATTTTTCAGATTTTTATTTGATTCAAATTTTGAAAACCATGTATCATTTTCATTCCACTTCACAATTATCTGCTACTTTGTGTTGGTCTATCAATTAAAATGTCAATAAAATACATTTAAGTTTAAGTTTGTGATTGTAAGGTGAAAAAGTTCAAGGAGTATGAATACTTTTGTAAGCCACTGTATTTGGAGCTGCTAGTGCCTCTGGAGTTCCACAAACCTCCAGGTGTAGGATCCTCCAGAGGCTTGCAGTTTTTCTTAAACCTACTATTTGGCCACCCCTAAACAGTGCTCACAAGCAGAAACAGTTGCAGTGGGCCCAGACATACATGAAGACTAATTTAGAAACAGGCTTGTTTACTGATGAGTGCCATACAACCCTGGATAGGTCAGATGGATGAAGTAGTGGATGGTTGGTGGGTGGCCATGTCTCAACAAGGCTGCAACATCAGCAGCCAGAATCATGGGGAGAGAGCTGGTAGACCCATTTAAGGTCCCTGAAGGTGTGACAATGACCTCTGCAAAGTATATAGAGTTTCTGACTGACCACTTTCTTCCATGGTACAGAAAGAAGAACCATGCCTTACATAGCAAAATCATCTTCATGCATGACATTGCATGATCTCATGCAGCAAAGAATACCTCTGATTCATTGGCTGCAATCGGTATAAAAGGAGGGAAACTCATGCTGTGGCCGCAAACTCACCTTGCTTCACCTGTTCTGGGCATCCTTGTGGCGTCCAGCAGTCTCTCTGTATCCTCTTCAGGTCTCTTCCGACCTCCCAGCAGATTTCAACATGCCCCATGTAATTGCTATGGCCCAATCACAGACATCAGCGGTGACCCCAGGGTGCGTTACGTCAGCTGGAAGAAGCCTGAAGAGGACACCAAAGGACCACTGGACACCCTAGAGAGGTGAGGCAAGGTGAGTATAAATGTTGTTTTCTCTCAACTCCCCTGGGCCTTCACTTATTATGCTCTGGGGTCTGAGGAGACCCCTCTCTATAATAGTGTTTAGTGGTTGATTGACCCCAAAAGTTTTGTTTGGGTAAACCCGATACTTTTGGAAATTTCAGGTCAAATCCGGTTGTAAACAAATTGGTTCACCCATCCCTACTCTTCAGAGATGATGCTGGAGCCTAAGGTTTCAGGGCCTTTTGCAATGGCCACTGGTGTTCAGATAAATGGCATGAGTCATGGATAGTGAATGTGGTGATTAAGAACAAGGTATTACTTGAATGGTTTCCAGTGGTAGTAGGATTGGTAATATGGGGTCGAAATTTCAAAGATAAAAGGTTGTTATTACATACTGATAATAAATGAGGTTTTTTTTTACAGTGAATTGTCTGTCTTTTAAATCCCCTTTAGTGGTCAAGTTATTGCGTCATCTAGTTTTGATATGCCTTAAATCAAATATAGCTGAAGGATGTACATATCACTGGTGTTAATAATGAAATAGCTGATATACTTTCTTGGTCTCAGTTTGACAGATTCTGAAACTTGGAGCCAAGGACAGAGGCAGTGGGGAAAAAATGCCCGAAAAATTTATAGGGAATGATCTGGTCATGATTTTAGAACTCTAGAAACAGTCAATTGCTTTGGGAACTGACTATTTATTGGCTTTGCAACAGTGGTCTGAATTTGCTGTAATCAATAATTTTATGCATGCAGGAGTTCTAGCGTTCGGGTTTTACGTCCTTCGGTTCTGCATAGGAACCTGAAAGACGGAAACCCTGTCTGCTTAAAAAGCGTGTATATTGCTAGTTCAATATTGCATATATTTGCATTGCAAGGGCTCTTTCACACTAACAATTTTTCTGTCTGACTGCAATCCAGAAATGATAGTCATTCACACATCCATTTTTTTTTACAGACCAAGAGACATTGACCTTGAAGGGAGCATGTTCTGGAAGGGAGGCAGTGTGAGGTTTACCCCACAGGTGGAACATTGTAGTGCCTATAGCTTGTGCTAAAGGTTGTGTTTTGTGTACTTCCTGTGGTATGGTCTATGTATACTGTGGTGTGGTGTTTTTTTTTATCATGCTGGGTTGAAAGACTACAGTATGCATAGGAGTTTTCCCATCAAGAAGTTGAGGTGAAAGCTGGAGCTGGTCCCTGTCCTGAAAGCTAGTAGTATGACATATGGCAATAGCTCAGAGCAGCACAGTTAGCCCTTGCTGTGCAACCCCTGGACGAACAGGAACACAGATGACATCTCTGTGGGATTTGCAATTCTGATGCTGTCATTCAGGAAGTACATGGGGTAAGCAGGGCTATTTCTTCACTAATCTATACTATTGGGTGGTTTGTGTTACGAGAGACACTGCTGCAGTGTCCTATTACATATACACTGATGCAAAACACTGCCCAATACACTGACATGTGAATAAAGCCTTACCCAGGCTAACCTGATAAATGCAGATGGAAAGCAATCAAGTATGCAGTATAACAATCTAAATATAAATAGTTAAGAATATCAAATATATATATTAACTTTATCTTGTAATGTAGGACAAAACACTGACTTGTACAGAAGAGTTATTTTTAAATGGAAGTCTTCCACCACTACTTATTATTTTATAGAACTCTACTGGTTAGTGAATAGTTATAAATAGTACTGTGGGGGCAGCCATAGCAGGAGATAGAAGAAATATGTAAATATGCAATGGATGTATAATGGAACACAGAAGAATACTAAATGTGCATAGGAACTGAGGTCTTGTAGGAAAATGAACCATACAGTAACATTCTGACATGTTACTGGCATGTGCATACCTAACTAACATGACTAACATTCTGTTTTGGTTAGTCAGGGTATGCACATGCCACCCTTATACACTTGATTGATCCACCACTCTTAATAAATTTGCCTCAATGAATAGGTATGTTTTTTTACTCTGATTGGACAAGTCCTGCACTTGGTTTCTGAAGTGTTGGATAGGAGTAGTATTTGTGGTGGTGATGTCACGGCTAGGCCAAAGACCAAATTCTCCAGTCCACTTCCCAGACTGAACAAAGTTGAGGGAGGCCTGTGAGGTACCTGATGGTGGTGGTAGTTTTCCCCCGGGGCACGAGTTGGAGAGGGGTCCTCTCTCATCCTGAGCCGTGTGGTAGTGTTCGAAGGGGCCCAGATGGTAAGCGCAGAAACCAAGGTGAACTTTATTGTGGTAATTGATAACACATATAGCTTCCTGGTGGGAGTTGTAGTTAAGACTTTCACTGTGATGGCTAATCCCAGACTTGGGATGAAGGATTCCCAGATTTAAGATGGTGGTGCACCATCCCAGAGGCTGCTACTTTTAATTGTTTGTTTTTTGTGCCTCTGGGATTGTGTTGGTATGTTCCATTCTATGTTAAATGTGATTGTTATGCAGCTTTTCCCTGTATTTTTCCCCTTGCAGTGTTTCAAAACCTTGCTCTGGCCTATCACAGGCCACTGGGCGGGGTTGTACGGAGACCTCTTCTCCCCGGCGACGGTTGGTCTCCTAAGTCTAGTGTGTGCAGTTAGCTGGAGAAGGTGTGCAGAGTTTCCCTGCCACCAGCTTCTGGACTGAGGCCTAACGGTCTGCCCACAGCCTCAAGGAGGGATAACATCAGCCCCAGGCTCATCCAGAGACAGCCCTGAGCAAGGGAGAGAAGCTGTCTAAGCTGTTGGAAATTTTTGGTGCCATTCCAGGAGGAGCAGGAGAGGACCCTGACAGGAGTACCATGAGCGGGCCTAGTCTTCAGGTAACCAGATCCCTGTCAGGACTCCCTGTGACTCCATCCCCAGTATACCTGGCTGGTAGGGGCATGAGAGGAGGAGTAGTGGAGGATTATTTTGTGGAGCCTGTAACATCCCTGGGCATCCTCCTAGAACCAAGGCTGGGGGGAATTGGACATTGTACTACTACCCCCATTCAGAAGCTGCCATTACCTGTTTCCAGTTGTTTCAATAAAAACTGTTTCCTGGTTCAGCTGTTACCACTGGCTGCCTGAGTCGTGCCTGCTACAAAATCAGGGCCCTTCCGACTTCCATCACAGTGGCTCAGAGAGGAGAGGTCCCCTCTCCAACTGGAAGCGCCCCGGGGGAAACAACTACTACCACCACCATCCGGTAGTGCTGCAGGACCCCCCTCGACTTTGTCCAGCCCAGGAGTGGGGCTGGAGTGGTTGGTAAGTGTGCTCGGCCTAGTAGGTGGCACATCCTCAGCCACTACAACTCCCATCCTCCGGTCTCCTCCATCTGGGTTGCGGCAGTTGTATGGTGACTTTCTCCACTCCAATAATATAGGTCTTTGCCTCAGCCACTATGGATATAGGGACTGAATTATATGAAGTCACAGAAACCCATATACACACGTGGACAAAATTGTTGGTACCCCTCGTTTAATAAAAGAAAAACCCACAATGGTCACAGATATAACTTGAATCTGACAAAACTGGAATTTGCCAAACTACATGTTGACAAGCCACAAAGCTTCTGGGAGAATGTCCTATGGACAGATGAGACAAAAATCTAAATTTTTGGCAAGGCACATCAGCTCTATGTTCACAGACGGAAAAATGAAGCATATCTTGAAAAGAACACTGTCCCTACTGTGAAACATGGAGGAGGCTCTGTTATGTTCTGGGGCTGCTTTGCTGCATCTGGCACAGGGTGTCTTGAATCTGTGCAGGGTACAATGAAATCTCAAGACTATCAAGGTATTCTAGAGAGAAATGTACTGCCCAGTGTCAGCAAGCTTGGTCTCAGTCGCAGGTCAAGGTCATGGTCTTGCAACAGGATAATGACCCAAAACACACAGCTAAAAACACCCAAGAATGGCTAAGAGAAAAACATTGGACTATTCTGAAGTGGCCTTTGAGCCCTGACCTAAATCCTATTGAGCATCTTTGGAAGGAGCTGAAACATGCCGTCTGGAAAATGCACCCTTCAAGCCCGAGACAACTGGAGCAGTTTGCTCATGAGGAGTGGGCCAAGATACCTGTTGAGAGGTGCAGAAGACTCATTGACAGTTACAGGAATCGTTTGATTGCAGTGATTGCCTCAAAAGGTGGTGCAACAAAATATTAAGTTAAGGGTACCATCATATCTGTCCAGGCCTTTCATGAGTTTTCTTTTTTAAAAAATTCTGTTGAAGCATGGTTGAAAAGCAATGTCTGACTTTCATTTGTTCATTTTCATAGAATTTTTATATATTATTACTTTTGTCAAAGTTATTTCCGTGACCATTGTGGGTTTTTCTTTCATGAAACGAGGTGTACCAACAATTTTGTCCACGTGTGTACCTGGAGATGAATGGGTCCTGGCTGGAAGGTTCTATAAACCATGACTTCCTCCTCTAAGGGAGCTGACAGGAATATCTTCCCTGCCTCAGGGCTGTAGCTAGTTGCTTTGGTAACTTCCCTTTGCCTCAGGGGCTACAAAGGACTCACAGCAGGTGTTTCTTGGCTGCTAGCACACTCACTACTAACGGTCATTGGAGACTTACAGTTTCCACCCCTTACCCAAGGACCAGTGATTGGCCAGGGATGTACCAAGTCCTCTAATGCAGAGAGGTAGTGAAACTACAGTAGAAGGGTCAAATGGGGACCATTAAACATAATGGATGCGGCAAAACAATACAGTAAAAGGGGAAACACATACAAAACATTATAAAATACATATATACATAACACAATGGCATTAACATAATAAAAGAAAAACAGCTTATCAGTGTCCACTGGGATGCTCATATGTTATTTCTGGCTTTTATCATTATTATTATTCTTGTTTATTGTTTATTATTGTTTATTTTTATAGCACCATTAATTCCATGGTGCTTTACATTTGAGGGTTTACATACGGTATCCAAGATATACAAAACAGATAATACTAACAGTGACAAACTGGCACAGTGGGATAGAGGGTCCTGCCCGCAAGGGCTTACAATCTATGAGGGAAGAGGGATAGAGACAGAAGATGGTGGTAGAGGCTGTTCAGGTGGTGGTGTGGAAACAGTAGTGTTATTGTAGGTTGTAGGCTTTCCTGAATAGGTGAGTCTTCAGGGCCTTCTTGAAGCTTGTGACTGTGGAGGATAGTCTTATGTGTCTTGGTAATAAGTTCCAGAGTATGGGAGATGCATGGGAGAAGTCTTGGAGATGATTGTGTGAAGCGCGGATAAGAGCAGAGTAGGAGGTCTTTGGAGGATCGGAGGTTACGTACGGGCAGGTAGCGGAAGATTAGGTCGGAGATATATGGAGGGGACAGGTTGTGGAGGGCTTTGTATGTCAGCGTTAGTAATTTGAACTCTTTTCGCTGGGCAACGGGTAGCCAGTGAAGGGATTGGCAGAGGGGAGCGGTCAATGAAGAACGGGGAAAGAGGTGTATTAAGCGAGCAGCACAGTTTAAAGTGGACTGGAGGGTGGTGAGAGTGTTAGCTGGAAGGCCATGGAGAAGAGTGTTACAGTAGTCAAGGCGGGAGATCACGAGGGCGTGGACTAGCATGCTTGTGGTGTCAGGGGTGAGGAAGGAGCAGATTTTATGGATGTTCTTGAGTTGGAGGTGGCAGGAGGTGTTGAGGGTTTGAATATGTGGCTTGAAGAATAGGTCAGAGTCTAAGGTTATCCCAAGGCAGCAGGTCCATGGGACTGGGGTCAGAATGGTTCCATTAATTTTGATAGATGGGTCAGGTAGGGGGGCCGTGCGAGGAGGGGTGAAGATTCTGAATTCCGTTTTCTCCATGTTGAGTTTGAGTCCTAGGACGGAGCCTTGGAGGATACCTACAGAAAGAGGGCGTGGCGGGAAGGTGGTGTGCGAGTGGGAGACGCTGAATGTGAGGTATGAGGAGATCCAGGAAAGGGCCAGGTCTAAGATGCCAAGGGATGAAAGCGTTTCTAACAGGAGGGAATGGTCAACTGTGTCAAAGGCAGAGGAGAGGTCGAGGAGGAGGAGGACAGAGTAGTGACGTTTGGCTTTGGCAGTTAGAAGGTCATTATTGACCTTGGTTAGGGCAGTTTCTGTGGAGTCATGGGGTCTGAAACCTGACTGTAGTCTGTTAAAGAGCATATTGAACGAGAGATAGGATGATAGTTCAGAGTGGACTTGTTGCTCCAGCAATTTAGAGGCGTACGGGAGCAGTGAGATGGGGGCGATAGTTGGCTGGAGAGGACAGGTCGAGGGAGGCTTTCTTAAGTATAGGTGTGACGGTAGCATGTTTGAAGGCGTCCTTTAATTCTATGTTTGCCGCATCTCCTCTCTTTTTGGGCAATGGGTCCTGTTCCTCTTACAGTATATGTTCCTTGCTATGTGGGTTTGAAGATTTTGGGATTTATTATGGGCACTTCTTTATTTTCAGAAGTCTAATTGCAGCATCCCAGAGTGCTACTGCTTTAAGTGTTTGTCTTTTGTGCCTCTGAGTTGTGTTGGTATGTCCCATCCTCTGTGTTCTATGTTATATGTCACTGTATGCAGCTTTCCTGTTATTTTCCCCCTCAGTATTCAAACCTTGCTCTTGGTTCAGCCCTGGCCAATCACAGGCCACTGGGCAGGGTTGTAGGAGATCTAGGTTTCCAGGGTGTCCGTTGAGGCTCAATTCTGTGTGTAGCTGAGACAAAGTGCAGAGCATCTCTTCAGTCAGCACTGAGACTGGGCATCAATAGCCGCCACACAGCCTCCAGGAGGATTATTACCTGCCCCAGGCTCATCTAGAGACAGCCCTGAGAAGGGAGTACCGCTGTCTGGATATTTCGACACCATTTCAGGAGGAGCAGTGGAGGACACTGACAGGAGGAACTCGCTCAGGCCTAACCATAAGGTAACCAGATCCCTGTCAGGGCTCCCTGCACCACTATCCCCAGCATCTTTACCTGGGAGTGGCATGAGAGGAAGAATAGTTGGAGAAGTCTGCCATAAAGCCTGTAACATCCCTGGGCACCCTCCTATAACCAAGGCTGGGGATTGGACATTGTGGTACTACAACCCCTATTTGGAAGCTGCTGTTGTACCTGTTCCAGTTGCTGTAATAAAGCTGTTCCTGATCAACTGCAACCACTGGCTTCCTGAGTCATGCTTGCCTTATCATCAGGGCCCTTTCAAATACCATCATACCGGCTCAGAGAGGAGAGGTCCCCTCTCCAACTGGAAGAGCCCCGGGGAAAACTACTACCACCACCATCCAGGTAGTGCTGCAGGACCCCCCTCAGCGGTGTCCGGCCCAGGAGCGGAGCTGGGGTGCGTGGGTGAGTGTGCTCGACCTAGCAGGTGGCACATCATCCGCCACTACTACTCCCATCCTCCGGTTCCCTCCTTCTGGGTTGCGGCATAAGCAAGGAGGAAAGAAGAGCAACAAGACACAGGTTGTGTTCTAGTTGCCAACAACCTTTACAAGAAAAGTGTACTCAGGACATTTGTCAAGCCTGTGCAACCCCTGGTGAATCGCTGGTGTAAGAAAAAACCTAGATGTTCTTCTCCTGGTTCAAATCTATACTGATGGCCACATTTTCTGAGATTACTCAGTCACATAAACCTAAACGAGTTGATCATTCCCCCTGCTCTAAGTCTCCCTCTTCTTCTGATGCAGATATACTTGAGGGGGGGTTACTGATTTGAGCATAGTGACTCCTCCTCAGCAGACTGAGGTGACTTCTACTTTTTTTGTAAAGCGAAAACTGATTCTCTGCTTAAAGCAGTCAAACAGACCTTAGAGTCTTCTAAGGGCAAAGACTTTCTCTATTATCTAACCTTGCAAAAACTGATGGAATCTTCCGGGAAAAAAACACAGACAAGACGCCTGATCTGTGAGTTAGGTTTATGGCAATACATAAGCTAAACCCTAATGTCAGGGGAAAGGGAGAAAGCCTTCCAAAAGTGGATCTGGTGGTAGGGAAACTGGCAATGAAGTCTGTATTTCCATCGGAAGAGTCTTCACTCTTAAAGACCTCATATAAAGGAAGATGGACTCTTGCATGAGGAAATCCTATTCCAGTGCTTTCAGTACATGCAAGGCAGCCCTATCTTCCATTCCTGTAGCCAGAGCCTTGAGGGTTTGGCTTAGTCAAGTATACAACAACATTCAAGAAGGAGTTCCATGAGAGTCCTCGTGGAGAATATGCAGATACTTAAGTCTGCGGCAGACTTCCTATGCAATTCCCAGGTTAATACATTGAATTTGGCAGCTTATTACATGGCCTCCACTAATTCTTCAAGAAGAGCGTTATGGACTAAGGTTTAGTAAGGAGATGTCCCTGCAAATCTCCTTTTTCAACTGGATGGTCTATTCAATTCTCAACTGAAACCCATTCTGAAGGCTCTTAACTATGACAAGGGGCTTGTTTTCTTAAACCTAGGAGAGCCCAAGGGTTTAGGGGCCCTTTTGATCACAGTTTTGCAGGTCACCAGAAAACAAGAGAACATGCTCAGATAGCAGAAGTTCTTTCAAAATTAGAAAAAATTAAAATCAAATTAGCAAAACCTAAATCCTCCTGCAATAAGAAACTTTCTGCAGGAAATACAAAGGATAATGCATCCTGGCGCCAGATCTGTGAAATTGGGGGCAACCATCTTGTTCAAGCGTTATCAACAAATGGGTCTTAAAAGAGGTTCCCATCTCAGATCAAAGTCAAGGTGTGTATTCACATCTCATTACTGAAGAGCCACAGAAGATTTCTAATGGTAGCTATCCAGGAGGGTAGTCAGATATGGCAATTTCAATTTACTTACCTTCTGCTTGGTCTAAGCTCCGCACCCAGAATATTCACCAAAGTGCGCAGTGTTGATTTCTGCAGACCTGAGATTGAAATTTCTCTGATATTCACTAAAATGTAAATAGCATACAGTTGTATAGCAACAATCAGACTCTTCCTTTTAACTTTCTGGAAGAGACAACTCCTTAGGGATCAGTTTTCTGAAAGATAGAAAAGCTGAATTAAGTGCATGGGAGCATCCATTTCCAACAATTCAATTAGAATTATACATTTGGAGAGCTGTTCCTCCCAAGGGAACAATTAATAACTCATATTCTTGATAAAATGGCTATCTGACTATTTACCTCTCATGGAGACTTGTAATTTTCCTGTTATTAGTCTCTCTTTTTATTCTCCATTGCAGTTGTTCTTCCATAACTTATTCTTGTACATATTTGTCTAATTCTTTCATTGTCCCATATTTCTTTTTTTGCTATTTACTGCCCAATGTACAAACACAGTCTATGAAAATTGTTGCTGGAAGGTTTGTCTGTTTAGGAATTGTCAGAATTTTTGACTAAATTAAATAAATATCACACTACTTGATCAAATATGTACAACAAAGAACCTTTACTTTATATGGGTAAATAGCAGTATTGCATTTTTAAATCAATTTTTACATGACTTGGTGCTGTGCTGTGTTGCTGCATTTTCTGTATTTGTATTATTGTCATAGCAACTTGCATCTGTTCACACATGTCTGAATCTTCAGTTTTTTGCATATCACACAAAAGGATATATCTTTAAAAAATTGATTAAAACGACATTAAGGCTAAGGCCCCATGTAACGGGCCACAGCAAAAAAAGCAAAGCGGGAAAAACTATGGTGGCAACGTGTCACATTTTTTTCCCACAGCACTTTTCACTTTTTCTGCTTTGATTATACCTATAGGGTAACCGCTGGCGTTTCCGGAGGTATAATTGACATGCTGTGATCTCCAAAACCGCGAGAGTTTTGTAAATCAGTGTGTTCGCTGCGAGTATTTTCCAGCAATGTGTGGATGGGATTCACTAGAATCTCATGCACTTTGCAGGGACTGTAAAACACTGCGATTTTTTTCCATGGTGTTTACATCACGTGGGGCTCCCTGCCTAAATGGGTTGTCACATTCCAGACGACGCCTTTTCTATATGAAGAGCTAAACACTATGTGCTCAGTAACTGAATCCACTCTAGCGATCATCAAATTAACAGACTACCATGTGATACATGATTGCATTAAAAGGGTTGTCCCACCAGAGGATAGGGGATAAGTTGCAGTGGGGGTCTGACTGCTGGAACTCCTATGATCACGAGAGTAGGAGTATTTTTGTCCTCTATTATGAATGGAGCAGTGGAAACAAAAGCATGTCCCCTCTCTATTCATTTCAGAGCTTGGCTCTGAAAAGTCCCATTGGAATAAATTGAACTGGTGAGTAATTTTGTATCGACCATTCCATTCAGAATGGGGAACAAAAACACCTCTTCAGATGCATCTTATTCCCTATCTTGTAAATAAAGGATAAATTGCTTGGTGGGACAACCTCTTCAAATCCTCCAGAGTGACAAGTGTTCTATGCAGCAGCTCTATTCAGGATGACAAAGGCAATGTCCATGAAGAGCTTTTCAAACCACCACATGAGTGGATGACAGTAACGGTTCAGGGTATTACAAACTTTTCATCAGGCTAGGTAGTATATTTATGTGGTAATGCATTCTATGACCTCCATATGACTTAAAATGGAATTTGGACAGGGGTTGTTCTAGTGGAACAATGCCTTTTAGGCCTTATTTATTAAGCACAGTTTAATGAAGATTTTTATGGCTGAATAAATGTAATAAAACAAAGTGTTTTTGATTTTTCTATTTCTACTCCTCTTTTGAGGATATATTATATGCTTATTCTAAGAGAATAGTGTCAAACAATGTTCTGAAATCAGGTTTGAGTAAACCTTAAAGGGTTTGTCTGAGGATAACGAAGAAAAAAATTGCATTGTAATAAAATAACAAAAATACACCTACCAAGTTCCCTGCCCATGCTTTGGTGGTTCCCTGCTAGACTTTGTTTACAAATGTAAATGTTAACATGCCTTTCTTATTGGCACTGGAGAGGCATGTACAGTGGGGAAAAAAAGTATTTAGTCAGCCAGCAATTGTGCAAGTTCTCCCACTTAAAAAGATGAGAGAGGCCTGTAATTGACATCATAGGTAGACCTCAACTATGAGAGACAAAATGAGAAAACAAATCCAGAAAATCACATTGTCTGATTTTTTAAGAATTTATTTGCAAATTATGGTGAAGGAAAATAAGTATTTGTCAATAACAAAAGTTCATCTCAATACTTTGTTGTATATCCTTTGTTGGCAATGACAGAGGTCAAACATCTTCTGTAAGTCTTCACAAGGTTGGCACACACTGTTGCTGGTATGTTGGAACATTCCTCAATGCAGATCTCCTCTAGAACTGTGATGTTTTGGGGCTGTCGCTGGGCAACACGGACTTTCAACTCCCTCCAAAGGTTTTCTATGCGGTTGAGATCTGGAGACTGGCTAGGCCACTCCAGGACCTTTAAATGCTTCTTACGAAGCCACTCCTTCGTTGCCCTAGGGATGTGCTTGGTATCATTGTCATGCTGAAAGACCCAGCCACGTTTCATCTTCAATGCCCTTGCTCATGGAAGAAGGTTTGCACTCAAAATCTCACGATACATGGCCCTATTCATTCTTTCATGTACATGGATCAGTCATCCTGGTCCCTTTGCAGAGAAACAACCCCAAAGCATGATGTTGCCACCCCCATGCTTCACAGTAGGTATGGTGTTCTTTGGATGCAACTCAGCATTCACTCTCCTCCAAACACGACGAGTTGTGTTTGGTTTCATCTGACCATATGACATTCTCCCAATACTCTTCTGGAACATCCAAATGCTCTCTAGCAAACTTCAGACGGGCCCGGATATGTACTGGCGGTGTAGTGTGTTACTGACGGTAGCCTTTGTTACATTAGTCCCAGCTTTCTGCAGGTCATTCACTAGGTACCCCCGTGTGGTTCTGGGATTTTTGCTCACTGTTCTTGTGATCATTTTGACCCCACAGGGTGAGATCTTGCGTGGAGCCCCTGATGGAGGGAGATTATCAGTGGTCTTGTATGTCTTCCATTTTCTAATTATTGCTCCCACAGTTGATTTCTTCACACCAAGCTGCTTGCCTATTGCAGATTCAGTCTTCCCAGGTCTACAATTTTGTTTCTGGTGTCCTTCCACAGCACTTTGGTCTTCACCATAGTGGAGTTTGGAGTGTGACTGTTTGAGGTTGTGGACAGGTGTCTTTTATACTGATAACAATTTCAAACAGGTGCCATTACTACAGGTAATGAGTGGAGGATAGAGGAGCCTCTTAAAGAAGAAGTTACAGGTCTGTGAGAGCCAGAAATCTTGCTTTTTTGTAGGTGACCAAATTCTTATTTTCCACCATAATTTGCAAATAAATTCTTAAAAAATCAGACAATGTGATTTTCTAGATATATTTTCTCATTTTGTCTCTCATAGTTGAGGTCTACCTATGATGACAATTACAGGCCTCTCTCATCTTTTTAAGTGGGAGAACTTGCACAATTGGTGGCTGACTAAATACTTTTTTTCCCCACTGTATAGTGCCATGAGAAAAACAAAAGTGTGGTACAAAAAGTTGGCTGTGCACATCGCACAGATGGCACTGTATAACGCTTACATGCTGACATGATGTGCAGGCAGGACACGAACTTTCCTTCAGTTTCAGGAGGAAGTTATCAAGACTGATATTTGAGGATCAAGAAGGGCCCGGCCCCAGTATGTCTGGAACTGAAGGTGCCCGTATTGTGCCAGGGCAACATTTTCCCAGTGAAGTCCCACAAACTGCAAAGAATGGGAAGACCCAAAAAAGGTGCAGAGTGTGTTTCAAAAGGGAGATAAGGTAAGACACCATTTATCAGTGTGACACCTGCCCCAAAAAAACCTGGCCTGTGCATGAAGGAGTGCTTCAGAATGTATGGCACATCCACAGATTAATAATTTTATAATTTAATTTCCCTGGTATGTCACCTCCTTCAACCTCTGTTATGCAGTAATTTCTGGAAAATACAGGTGCATCTCAATAAATTAGAATATCTTTGAAACGTTCATTCATTTCAGTAATACAATTCATAGTCAGCAGTCTTCCATGATTGTGTGTCCTACTGAACCAGACTGAGGGACCATTTAAAGGCTTAGGGAAGCTTGGCAGGTGACACACTGAATTTACAATACTGAACTTCATTCATCATTTACAGAAATAAAACACTTGTGTCAGGAATGTGACATCTGTTGTTGCCGCTTTAAGGTTGTCGTGTGAACATAAGGAAGCTTTCTGTTAGGATTGGTTGTTGCTGCTTTAAGGTTGCCATGACAACATAAGGAAGCTTCATGACCAGGCCTATTTAAACCACTCCCACATCACTCAGCTTTGCTGGCTATCAGTTTCCAAACTCCTGCTAAGCACCTGATTGTGATTTGACTGCTCCTATACCTGGCTGTTGGCTGTGTACCTGGATTCCTCTTTTGACTTGCAATTTTGTTCTGGCATTCCTGATTGATTCTGACTATTGGCTTGTTTCCCGGATTTCCTCAGCTGCTGACCCGTGATTGTTGACCATTCTGTTTTCTCTGTCCCTGTGAGTAGTGTGTGGATTTGGTGTAGGCCTCTGCTGCAGTGCATTTATTTGTAATACACTTTCTGTTCTGGTGACAATTCCGGTCTTCAGATTCAGCGAAAATCCAACTCTTCTTGTAAGGAGCTCTGGTGAAGGCGTCTGAGGCCGGTCTTGGCTCGCAGTAGTGTTTTGCCTTTAAGTAGCATTTTCTACTGCTTGCAGTTGTCAGCCTTTTCTGCTGCTGCTCTCCTGTACATTCCTTACCTTGCATCTGAATCCTAACAACTTGAAATAGAGCACTCTGTGTGTAAAGAATCTAGAACATATAGGAAGTCACTTTTTTAATTTAACTACTGAAAGAAAGAAATGTTTCAAAGATATTCTAATTTATTGAGATGCACCTGTAAATTAATGTCATTACAGTGGGGTCCAAATGCTTTCTATACCTTGTAATAAATTTTTGTAAGGCGTGAAACTTCCAAACTGAGGTCATTTGTTGAGGGTTTCCACTGTTCTGCCGCTTCAGGTGCTCAGCACATGCGACATTGTACCTGAAACCTATTACAGCAAAATCTGACCACTAATATATATAAAACATAAAATAAATTACAGTGGTGATCCCCCTTTTTAAACTCAGATTCAATTAAATTTTTCATTAGGTTTCTTGAATATAGAATTTTGTGTATGGGTGGCAGCAATCCAAATGGCTGAACCACAGCCTCAATCCTTTTTAAGGCTAAGGCCCCACGTTGCGGAAACACTGCTTTTTTTTGTTGCAGATTTTGTTGCGGTTTTTTGAGCCAAAGCCAACAATGGCTACATAAGGAGTGGGGAATATATAGGAAGCTCTTATACTTCTACCTTCTGTTCAATCCACTCCTGGCTTTGGCTCAAAAAAAAAACGCAACAAAATCTGCAACAAAAAAAGCTTCTTTTCCGCAATGTGGGGCCTCAGACTAAAGGGGTTTTCTGGGCAAAAAAAAAAAAATTACTCTTCAAAAAAGGTCTGTAAGTGCTATGAATAGGTTAATAAGTGCACCCAAATACCTTTCGCAGTGTTTCGATTGATTTATGGGAGCTCCTGGCATCCTCTGCATTTGTTTAAATTGGCATCTTACTGTTCTGTGCCTTTCCTACAACTTCCATGATTCTTTGGTCTGCACTCAGAGCTGACTCACTCCTCCTCCCTTTCTCGCTCACTCCCCCCTCTCACTCACTCGCCCTTTCTGTTTCCCCAGCTAGCCCGCCCACTACACCCTTAGCAGCCATCTTTAGACTCCTAGTTCTCACTCATTCAGTAACTTCTCCTTTGTCTCTAATATTGTAATCACTTCCATAGTCACTACAGTCACACAGAGAAAGATTCAGGACAATACATTTTTGATGCTTTTTTTTGGCATTTGGTAAATATAAATCCAATCTGCCAGCAACTTGTGTAGATGGAAAATGTCCTGCTATTGGAAAAGCAGTACACCACATATCAGTTCTCACAGTTTGTGTGAGAATCGATGCGTGTTGTACCTCCTTTTTTTTTTTTTTTTTTTTTTCCCAATAAAAGGACATTTTCCATCTAAACATGTTGCTGGCAGATTGGATTTCTTTTTCTATTTGGAACCCTTTTGGTTGGAGAGGGGTTTCTGACATGCAACTTATGGGATGATACCCCGAGTTGCTGGTGCTGCTACAATTGCTTTTTTGAGATATATAATACACACACATATAATATATATATACAGTGGGGGAAAAAAGTATTTAGTCAGCCACCAATTGTGCAAGTTCTCCCACTTAAAAAGATGAGAGGCCTGTAATTGTCATCATAGGTAGACCTCAACTATGAGAGACAAAATGAGAAAAAAAAAATCCAGAAAATCACATCATTAACAAAACTTCATCTCAATACTCTGTTATATATCCTTTGTTGGCAATGACAGAGGTCAAACGTTTTCTGTAAGTCTTCACAAGGTTGGCACACACTGTTGCTAGTATGCTGGCCCATTCCTCCATGCAGATCTCCTCTAGAGCAGTTATGTTTTGGGGCTGTCGCTGGGCAACAAGGACTTTCAACTTCCTCCAAAGGTTTTCTATGGGGTTGAGATCTGGAGACTGGCTAGGCCACTCCAGGACCTTGAAATGCTTCTTACGAAGCCACTCCTTCATTGTCCTGGTGGTGTGCTTGGGATCATTGTGATGCTGAAAGACCCAGCCACGTTTCGTCTTCAATGCCCTTGCTGATGGAAGGAGGTTTGCACTCAAAATCTCAGCATACATGGCCCCATTCATTCTTTCATGTACACGAATCAGTCGTCCTGGTCCCTTTGCAGAGAAGCAGCCCCAAAGCATGATGTTGCCATCCCCATGCTTCACAGTAGGTATGGTGTTCTTTGGATGCAACTCAGCATTCACTCTCCTCCAAAGACGACGAGTTGTGTTTATACCAAACAGTTCTACTTTGGTTTCATCTGATCATATGACATTCTCCCAATACTCTTCTGGAACATCCAAATGCTCTCTAGCAAATTTCAGACTGGCCCGAATATGTACTGGCTTAAGCAGGGGGACACATCTGGCACTGCAGGATCTGAGTCCCTGGCGGCGTAGTGTGTTACTGACGGTAGTCTTTGTTACGTTAGTCCCAGCTTTCTGCAGATCATTCACTAGGTCCCCCCGTGTGGTTCTGGGATTTTTGCTCACCGTTCTTGTAATCATTTTGATCCCATGGGGTGAGATATTGCGTGGAGCCCCTGATCGAGGGAGATTATCAGTGGTTTTTTATGTCTTCCATTTTCTAATTATTGCTCCCACAGTTGATTTCTTCACATCAAGCTTCTTGCCTATTGCAGATTCAGTCTTCCCAGCCTGGTGCAGGTCTACAATTTTGATTCTGGTGTCCTTCCACAGCAATTTGATCTTCACCATAGTGGAGTTTGGAGTGTGACTGTTTGAGGTTGTGGAAAGGTGTCTTTTATACTGATAACAATTTCAAACAGGTGCCATTACTACAGATACTGTGTGGAGGACAGAGGAGCCTCTCAAAGAAGAGGTTACAGGTCTGTAAGAGCCAGAAATCTTGCTTGTTTGTAGGTGACCAAATACTTATTTTCCACCATAATTTGCAAATAAATTCTTAAAAAATCAGACAATGTGATTTTCTGGATTTGTTTTCTCATTATGTCTCTCATAGTTGAGGTCTACCTATGATGTCAATTACAGGCCTCTCTCATCTTTTTAAGTGGGAGAACTTGCACAATTGGTGGCTGACTAAATACTTTTTTTCCCCTGTATCTGAGAGTAGATATATATATATATAGATAGATAGATAGATAGATATACAGTACAGACCAAAAGTTTGGACACACCTTCTCATTCCAAGAGTTTTCTGTATTTTCATGACTATAAAAATTGTAGATTCACACTGAAGGCATCAAAACTATGAATTAACACATGTGGAATTATATACTTAACAAAAAAGTGTGAAACAACTAAAAATATGTCTTATATTCTAGGTTCTTCAAAGTAGCCACCTTTTGCTTTGATTACTGCTTTGCACACTCTTGGCTTTCTCTTGATGACCTTCAAGAGGTAGTCATCTGAAATGGTCTTCCAACAGTCTTGAAGGAGTTCCCAGAGATGCTTAGCACTTGTTCGGCCCTTTTGCCTTCACTCTGCGGTCCAGCTCACCCCAAACCATCTCGATTGGGTACAGGTCTGGTGACTGTGGAGGCCAGGTCATCTGGCATAGCAGCCCATCACTCTCCTTCTTGGTCAAATAGCCCTTACACAGTCTAAAGGTGTGTTTGGGGTCATTGTCCTGTTGAAAAATAAATGATGGTCCAACTAAACGCAAACCGGATGGAATAGCATGCCGCTGCAAGATGCTGTGGTAACCATGCTGGTTCAGTATTCCTTCAATTTTGAATAAATCCCCAACAGTGTCACCAGCAAAGCACCCCCACACCATCACACCTCCTCCTCCATGCTTCACGGTGGGAACCAGGCATGTAGAGTCCATTCGTTCACCTTTTCTGCGTCGCACAGACACGGTGGTTGGAACCAAAGATCTCAAATTTGGACTCATCAGACCAAAGCACAGATTTCCACAGGTCTAATGTCCATTCCTTGTGTTCTTTAGCCCAAACAAGTCTCTTTTGCTTGTTGCCTGTCCTTAGCAGTGGTTTCCTAGCAGCTATTTTACCATGAAGGCCTGCTGCACACAGTCTCCTCTTAACAGTTGTTGTAGAGATGTGTCTGCTGCTAGAACTCTGTGTGGCATTGACCTGGTCTCCAATCTGAGCTGCTGTCAACCTGCGATTTCTGAGGCTGGTGACTCGGATGAACTTATCCTCCGCAGCAGAGGTGACTCTTGGTCTTCCTTTCCTGAGGCGGTCCTCATGTGAGCCAGTTTCTTTGTACCACTTGATGGTTTTGGCCACTGCACTTGGGGACACTTTCAAAGTTTTCCCAATTTTTCGGACTGACTGACCTTCATTTCATAAAGTAATGATGGCCACTCGTTTTTCTTTACTTAGCTGCTTTTTTCTTGCCATAATACAAATTCTAACACTCCATTCAGTAGGACTATCAGCTGCGTATCCACCTGACTTCTGAACAACACAACTAATGGTCCCAACCCCATTTATAAGGCAAGAAATCCCACTTATTAAACCTGACAGGGCACACCTGTGAAGTGAAAATCATTTCAGGTGACTACCTCTTGAAGCTCATCAAGAGAATGCCAATAGTGTGCAAAGCAGTAATCAAAGCAAAAGGTGGCTACTTTGAAGAACCTAGAATATAAGACATATTTTCAGTTGTTTCCCACTTTTTTGTTAAGTATATAATTCCACATGTGTTAATTCATAGTTTTGATGTCTTCAGTGTGAATCTACAATTTTTATAGTCATGAAAATACAGAAAACTCTTGGAATGAGAAAGTGTGTCCAAACTTTTGGTCTGTACTGTGTATTTATATATATATATATATATATATATATATATAATCTATATCTATACACTACCGTTCAAAAGTTTAGGGTCACCCAGACAATTTTGTGTTTTCCATGAAAACTCACACTTTTATTTATCAAATGATTTGCAAAATGAATAGAAAATATAGTCAAGACATTGACAAGGTTAGAAATAATGATTTTTATTTGAAATAATAATTTTCTCCTTCAAACTTTGCTTTCGTCAAAGAATGCTTCATTTGCAGCAATTACAGCATTGCAGACCTTTGGCATTCTAGCTGTTAATTTGCTGAGGTAATCTGGAGAAATTTCACCCCATGCTTCCAGAAGCCCCTCCCACAAGTTAGATTGGCTTGATGGGCCCTTTTTGCGTACCATACGATCAAGCTGCTCCCACAACAGCTCAATGGGGTTGAGATCTGGTGACTGCGCTGGCCACTCCATTACAGATAGAATACCAGCTGCCTGCTTCTTCCCTAAATAGTTCTTGCATAATTTGGAGGTGTGCTTTGGGTCATTGTCCTGTTGTAGGATGAAATTGGCTCCAATCAAGCGCTGTCCACAGGGTATGGCATGGCGTTGCAAAATGGAGTGATAGCCTTCCTTATTCAAAATCCCTTATACCTTGTACAAATCTCCCACTTTACCAGCACCAAAGCAACCCCAGACCATCACATTACCTCCACCATGCTTGACAGATGGCGTCAGGCACTCTTCCAGCATTTTTTCAGTTGTTCTGCGTCTCACAAATGTTCTTCTGTGTGATCCAAACACCTCAAACTTCGATTTGTCTGTCCATAACACTTTTTTCCAATCTTCCTCTTTCCAATGTCTGTGTTCTTTTGCCCATATTAATCTTTTCCCTTTATTAGTCAGTCTCAGATATGGCTTTTTCTTGGCCACTCTGCCCTGAAGGCCAGCATCCCTGAGTCACCTCTTCACTGTAGACGTTGACACTGGCGTTTTGCGGGTACTATTTAATGAAGCTGCCAGTTGAGGACCTGTGAGGCGTCGATTTCTCAAACTGGAGACTCTAATGCACTTGTATTGTTGCTCAGTTGTGCAGTGGGGCCTCCCACTTCTCTTTGTATTCTGGTTAGAGCCTGTTTGTGCTGTCCTCTGAAGGGAGTAGTACACACCGTTGTAGGAAATCTTCAGTTTCTTGGCAATTTCTCGCATGGAATAGCCTTCATTTCTAAGAACAAGAATAGACTGTCGAGTTTCACATGAAAGTTCTCTTTTTCTGGCCATTTTGAGAGTTTAATCGAACCAACAAATGTAATGCTCTAGATTCTCAACTAGCTCAAAGGAAGGTCAGTTTTATAGCTTCTCTAACCAGCAAAACTGTTTTCAGCTGTGCTAACATACTTGCACAAGGGTTTTCTAAACATCCATTAGCCTTCTTACACAGTTAGCAAACACAATGTACTATTAGAACACTGGAGTGATGGTTGCTGGAAATGGATCTCTATACACCTACAGTACAGACCAAAAGTTTGGACACACCTTCTCATTCCAAGAGTTATCTGTATTTTCATGACTATAAAAATTGCAGATTCATACTGAAGGCATCAAAACTATGAATTAACACATGTGGAATTATATACTTAACAAAAAAGTGGGAAACAACTGAAAATATGTCTTATATTCTAGGTTCTTCAAAGTAGCCACCTTTTGCTTTGATTACTGCTTTGCACACTCTTGGCATTCTCTTGATGAGCTTAAAGAGGTAGTCACCTGAAATGGTTTTCACTTCACAGGTGTGCCCTGTCAGGTTTAATAAGTGGTATTTCTTGCCTTATAAATGGGGTTGGGACCATCAGTTGTGTTGTTCAGAAGTCAGGTGGATACACAGCTGATAGTCCTACTGAATGGAGTGTTAGAATTTGTATTATGGCAAGAAAAAAGCAGCTAAGTAAAGAAAAACGAGTGGCCATCATTACTTTAAGAAATGAAGGTCAGTCAGTCCGAAAAATTGGGAAAACTTTGAAAGCGTCCCCAAGTGCAGTGGCCAAAACCATCAAGCGCTACAAAGAAACTGGCTCACATGAGGACCACCCCAGGAAAGGAAGACCAAGAGTCACCTCTGCTGTGGAGGATAAGTTCATCCGAGTCATCCAGCCTCAGAAATCTCAGGTTAACAGCAGCTCAGATTAGAGACCAGGTCAATGCCACACAGAGTTCTAGCAGCAGACACATCTCTACAACTGTTAAGAGGAGACTGTGTGCAGCAGGCCTTCATGGTAAAATAGCTACTAGGAAACCACTGCTAAGGACAGGCAACAAGCAGAAGAGACTTGTTTGGGCTAAAGAACACAAGGAATGGACATTAGACCTGTGGAAATCTGTGCTTTGGTCTGATGAGTCCAAATTTGAGATCTTTGGTTCCAACCACCGTGTCTTTGTGCGACGCAGAAAAGGTGAACGAATGGACTCTACATGTCTGGTTCCCACCGTGAAGCATGGAGGAGGAGGTGTGATGGTGTGGGGGTGCTTTGCTGGTGACACTGTTGGGGATTTATTCAAAATTGAAGGAATACTGAACCAGCATGGTTACCACAGCATCTTGCAGCGGCATGCTATTCCATCTGGTTTGCGTTTAGTTGGACCATCATTTATTTTTCAACAGGACAATGACCCTAAACACACCTCCAGACTGTATAAGGGCTATTTGACCAAGAAGGAGTGTGATGGGGTGCTACGCCAGATGACCTGGCCTCCACAGTCACCAGACCTGAACCCAATTGAGATGGTTTGGGGTGAGCTGGACTGCAGAGTGAAGGCAAAAGGGCCAACAAGTGCTAAGTATCTCTGGGAACTCCTTCAAGACTGTTGGAAGACCATTTCAGGTGACTACCTCTTGAAGTTTATCAAGAGAATGCCAAGAGTGTGCAAAGCAGTAATCAAAGCAAAAGGTGGCTACTTTGAAGAACCTAGAATATAAGACATATTTTCAGTTGTTTCACACTTTTTTGTTAAGTATATAAATCCACATGTGTTAATTCATAGTTTTGATGCCTTCAGTGTGAATCTACAATTTTTATAGTCATGAAAATACAGAAAACTCTTGGAATGAGAAGGTGTGTCCAAACTTTTGGTCTGTACTGTATGTAGCTATTGCATTAAAAACCAGACGTTTGCAGCTAGAATAGTCATTTACCACATTAACAATGTATAGGGTGTATTTCTGATTCATTTAATGTTATTTTCATTGAAAAAAACTGTGCTTTTCTTTAAAAAATAAGGAAATTTCTAAGTGACCCTAAACTTTTGAACGATAGTGTGTGTGTGTATATATATATAAATGCACACATACCTACATAACAGTATAATGCTTCACAGTAAAATATGCTCCACAGTGGCCCCTGCAAATTACTTGGGGATGAATTTTTTGTTCAAATCCAGGGAACCGCTATGGGTTCCAATGTGTATATGCGTGCACTTGAGGAGATGTTTGTCTATGTGTCCCACCACTTGGGCATGTCCTGAAGTGGTGCCGAAACATAAACATCTTCCTCATTTCGCAAGGAGACTGTGATGCACTCCAACAATTCCATGGTTTTCTTAATACCATTGACCCCACTGTTAAATTCACCCTTGCAGTCAACAGCGGCCATTCAGGTTTTGGATGTTTGGGTTGAATGGAAGAGGTCATCATTTGTTACCTCCCTTTATACGAAACCCACTAATGTTATTATATAGTATTAGTCATCTTAGGTGTATGATGAGAAATTTACCGATTTCACAACTCAAGAGAGTGAAACGTATTGTTAGTAACCCCGAGACAACTAATGACTCCCTAGATGCTATGATGAGGAAGTTTAGGGAAAGGGGATAATCCCCAAGATATTCTGATTGAACATAAAAAAATATAGATAAATTTAATAGGGACACATTACTTGCTTCTGTACCTAAGGTAGATAATCGTAAGCGTATCCCTTTTATCACTACCTATACTGAACAGAGTATGGACATAGCCCAAATCATCTGAAAACATTGGATGATTCTTGGTCGATGTTCCTGAATTCCAACAGCCTATTTTATTCTCATATCATTTATGTGATAAACTTGTGGAGGTCAAATATAGGTCCTTCTAAAAAAAAAAGTACTCTGTTTCTTTCCAAATCAAATTTGGGATGCTTCCCTTGTCCAGGGTGTGTGAACTGTGCCCTTATGATCAAGAGGCCCACATTCACACACCTGTGGACAGGGGAAAATTTTCAAATTTGGCATTTTTTGACTTATAATTCAGATCATGTCATTTATGTGCTTCAATGCCCTTGCCATCTTTTTTATATTGGTGAGACTACGTTAGATCTTAAAACTAGACTCAACCAATACCGATACTCCATTAGGAAGAAAAAAAACTTGACTTGCCAGTGTTAAAATACTTTTCAGAAGCTAAACATATGGAGAGAAATCTCTGATTTTGGATTGTTGATCGTATTTCTATACAGAGATTGGGCCGGTATAGGACAAAAATACTTAAAATCAGAAAATTACAATGGATCCATGTAGAGGTAACAATGGAGAGTGGCTTGCCTTGTGGATCTCTGGGATTCGCCAGTGTGTCTTTAATCATTATACTGATAATGGTTTTGGATTTATCCTAATTTTTAGGAACTATTTCTATTTTTATAGATATACCAGAATGAACACCACACCGAAATACACAGAATACCAGATGGCATCCAGAGTTTTATTTGATGTGGTTGAATATTATTTAAAAGATTTTATAATTTTTTGATGTTGATCATAGTGTCTTAGTTTCCTACATTTTTCTTTTTTCTTTATCATTGGGTCCTTGCAATTCACGCGACATAATTCATAGTCAACAATTGATATAGTATAGGGACTTTAACCATAGATACACAAGTGAAAAACAATGTTTCAGGTCACCCTAATCTATTTATCTGCAGGGCTGGGATGATATGCTGGGTTTGGCGGCAGAAACTGTGCATGCTTTGTCGGCCATTTTGCGGTGGTCTCTTACACGAGCGTACTGCACAGCATGCTCAGTACTCCATAGATCTACACTAGAGACCACCGCAAAATGGCTGATGAGGAGGGGAAACACTCAGGACACGTCAGGAAGACAAGACAGAGGCGGGGCTGGATTCGATGACGACGCTGTGCTCTGAGAGCACAAGGCGAATGCCCCCTGTGCTCTCTGAGCATAATTAACATAAAGAAGAAAAGATGAATATCTTGCGTGGACCTGCAAGATAAAGATAAGAGATGAATAGCCTTTATAAAGACTATTCCTACGTGCTTTTAGATTAAAAACGTTTCTTTAATGATAGAATCCCTTTAATATTCACTGTCTTGAGCTGATGTTACAATATAGTGAAAACCAATGAAGCGGACAGTTGGGTGAAAGTGTATTGCACGGGTGGGGGGGGGGGGTTGAAACTGGGAGACTCCCAGCAAACCTGGGTGAGTTAACATGTCTATAAACTACACACCTCATTTCAGACAAGGCAAAAAAAAAAAAGTGTGTAAGGTTGAAAGGCACAGGCTACAAATATGCAGCATGATGGCTGGAGTGGACATTCAACAAAGGACCAGACCACAGGAAAAAAAAAAAAACTGCTGAAATTGTTTGTGTTGCAGGTTTCATGGGTGGCTTTCTATGCAGCTAGCCTGGGTTTCTAACTTTGTATTCCAGTACTGAACACGCAGCAATTCACTTTGCGCTGTTGTTTTTTTCCGCATTTTATGGATGGGATTTGTTGAAATCCCATCGACTACACTTGACCTGTACTGTGCAGTGCACTACCCGCTGGTGACTACGCCACAGCTAACCTGCTTGAACTTGCAGCATGTGGCTTTTGCTTAAAACATAAATGTGATGCAGTGTATAGGCCAGTTCTGGAGCATTTAGAGTAGTAGAACTATCCAACTGTATACTGTACCACAGTACCATTAATCCAATGTTTACTATAAATTTAGGAGGTTAGGCAAGGGTTGATAAAACAAGGGAAATCATCTAGCTCAAATGAATGCATTGTACTATATATATATATACAATATATATATATATATATATATATATATATATATATATATATATATATATATATATATATATAGTTTATGGCATCTTCTATACTGCCATATACTATACAGACTACTGTTTACCATAACAAAATTATTATGTTATACAGTAGGTGTAAAACGGTTATAACTCATCATGTAGTCACAAGAATAGAATCAAAAGTGGCTCTAGTTTGAGTGAAGGGCCAGAGTTTCAATGCCATTTTTCCACATAGTTCAGCTATTGACATGACCATAGGTGGATTTTGAAGTTCATGACTTAGTGGATAAGGAAAGATGCTTCAGATTTGTTATTTTATTGAGAATACACATATTTACTTAAACATGTCAGTAGGGGTGACAGGTCTTCTTTAAACACATTTCCCAACTCATTTTTATTAATGTCCATTCTGAGGTGAGGGTCTGACACCAACTGATCAGCTGTTTGAAGGGGCCAAAGAACTCGTACGATCACAGTTTTGCATTGCACTGTTAAAAAAAAAAAAAAAAAAAAAATTAGGCTAAGGCCTCATGCAGTGAATTGCTGCAAAAAAGAGCTGTGAAAAGACCACAGCGGAAACGTATCACATTTTCTTTCACAGCATTTTTCACAGAAAGTCTACAGATTTTTTTCTCACCGAACTTTCTGCTCCTATTATACCTATACGGAAAACGCTAGCTTTTCCACTGCAAATTTTTTTTCTGCAATGTGTGGATGGGATTAACCAGAATCCCATCCACTTTACAGGTAATGTAAAATGCATCGTTTTTGTCACGGCCAAAACGTGGGGCCTCGGCCTTAAAGTACACTACCAGTAAAAGTTTCTATTCATAAAACCTATTAAGGCTAAGGCCCCACGTTGCGGAAACACAGCTTTTTTTGTTGCAGATTTTGCTGCGGTTTTTTGAGCCAAAGTCAAGAATAGCTACAAAAGGAATGGGAAATATATAGTAAGCTTTTATACTTCTACCTTCAGCTCAATCCACTCCTGGCTTTGGCTCAAAAAAACGCAGCAAAATCTGCAACAAAAAAAGCTGCTTTTCCGCAATGTGGGGCTTTAGCCTAAAGAGCGAATAACTGTACTTTCTATAATTAAATTACATTACAGTTGGCTGGCCTGTTCTCATATGTGTAATCCTTTTACTTATACCCTATTGTAT
Source organism: Leptodactylus fallax (assembly GCA_947044405.1). Lineage (NCBI taxonomy): Eukaryota > Metazoa > Chordata > Amphibia > Anura > Leptodactylidae > Leptodactylus > Leptodactylus fallax. The sequence continues at coordinate 3,846,125 of CAMRHE010000041.1, forward strand.
AATAATAACTGTACAATAAGAGGGAAAATCTACAGAAGATATGAAAATGACAATAGTTTTTATCCTACAGTTAACGGTAAGTGATAGGATAATGTTAAGCAATGTTATGTTATTACTAGTACCGCTAAAGTATTTGCAACTGCTTCAGCTGGAAAGCAACGAGCATGGTGATTGAGAGCCACTTGTTGGGAAATCATTAAAAAGTCACTCTTTTTGGTAAAATCCCTGCAGGGTGTACAGGGTTTGATTCCGCACATTGCTTCTCATACTTTTTATTGCAACTAGAGATTAATGAACCGATTTGGAATATTAATTTTGGGTTCGAACAAACCCAAACTTTTTGCCGTTTGTTTCATATGAAACAACTAAAATGGTGGCCACCATATGAAAGCATGGGAAAAAAGCAGAGTAAAATCACATGACCTCAGGGATGAGGCAGGCTTTGCCATAATGCCTTGCATTATGACAAGGGACAGCCAATCATGAGGGACTATAGGTCAGAGAACAGGATGAGAAGATGTCCATTTTGTGAGGAGAGATTAGATAGATAAGATAATACATAGCTAATACAGTGTGGAGAACCTTAGCATTAGAACTGGAGAAGAAGAATTTGATTTAATTCATAAGGAGACATAGTTTGTTTGTCGGTCACACTGTGTGTGATAATGTAGTGATATGCTACCGTTACTGTGCTGTAGCATCAATCTCAATCACAATTCTCAGAGACTAGACATTCAAATTACAAGACCAAGAACAATTTAGTTACATCACATGGTACTCTTTATGAACATATCTTGAAATCAAAATATTACAGTGCAGTGTGTTTTAAAACAGGTTGTTTGTAACCACTGGCTACTATCTGTGAACCCATTGCCATATCTTTGCTGTCACTCTGAGACGGTTTACGTTAGAAAGCTAGAAAAGGGTTAGATAGAATCTTATGAGTCTCAAAGTGTTATGCATAACTTTTTAAGAAAATTTATTTGGACTTATAATTTGGAATGAACCCAAACATTTGGTCCAAAGTGACAAAAAACTCAAATGGAATCTTGAAAGGTTGTTCATCTCTAATTAAAAATAGTTCCTTTTGTGTATCTGAATTGTTCAGAAACTACTTTGATCTAACTGCTAAGTTATTCAGAGTTTATGATCTAAGTAGAAGTATATTTCCAATGTCATCTTTAATAATGTCTTGTCACCCAGGACCGCTTTGTTTTCTGCCTCCTGACTTCTCAGCTTACTACCATCCTCTTGATCTGCACATGACTCTAGTGCTGCCTTCAAGCTTGACTACCCTTAATCCTAGCAACCAGCACTTTTTGAGACAAAGATAGGTATTCCTATCAATTTGTCATGTATTTTTTATAATCTGTTTTAACAGAGCCCATCTGCCAGGAATTCTACATTAGCACAAAGAATTGTCTAAATGTATTTCCCAACTAATAGTAAATTGACCAAGGGAGGGACACCCTTTTGTGGCACAGAAGAATGATTGGAATTTGTAAAGGATAAGTAGAGGTTATTTTGAGTAAGATACCACTGATGTTATTACTGCACCCTTTTATCTTAAATATGTGTTCCCATGGGATTTATGTACAACTGGAATTCTGACTGTACATTTCTTGTGAGAAAATGCCATTACATAAGTGGTTACTAATTCAATGTTGAGTAGATCCAAGTAAATATGTTTAGAGTGGAAATGTTCCTTTGGGTGAAATTAAACTACAGAAAAGTATAAGAAGTGTGGAGACGGGTTTATCACACAGAGTTATAAATAGAAAAACTGTTTCTAAAATGAAGGAGACAATATTAGATTTTTCTTGTACCCAACGGAAAGTACAAATGAAAGTACAAATGAATTGCTTAAAAATGTTAATCATCTATAACAGATTTAGAGTTTGTACCCACTGTTTAATCATACATACTATGTTGTGACTGCTGCATTGGAATTGTGGTTGTGATTTTATCTTGCCTTCTGATGATGCCTGTAAGATTGCATCTTTCATGATGGCAGCTTGCTACTTTTTTCCCATAAAGTTGCGGTCAGTCATAGTTTTGTCATAATTTTACTGTGTCTAGTGTGCAATCTTGTGAAGTCCTAGCGTTATCCAGCAGATTTGTCCAGGATAGCTCAGTACCTATTCAAGGTAAGGTTACCTTTACATCTGATATACATCTATTCCCTTTTTGATTGAGCTCATCTTTTTCTGTGTAAAATACCTTTTTCCTGGATTTTGGCTAAACTCTGAAAGGTGTTTTTGGGACAAAATATTGGTGACCTATCCTTAGGATTAGTCATAAATATTAGACTGGCGTGGGACCAACACCTGAGACCCCCACAGATCAGCTGATCAAAGTTACTATTTGCAATTCAGTCCCATTCAAAGTAAGTTGTAAAGAGGCTGCAGGACCTGTCCAAAGTATGTGGTCTCTTCAAACAGCTGAGCATTGGGGTGCTAGACTTGAGACCCCCCCAGCATTCTGATATTGATGACCTATCCTTAGGATAGGTCATCAATATTTTAGTCCTAAAAAAGCTCTTTAGGGCTAAGGCCCCACGTAGCAAGCCGCGTAAAAAAAAAAAAAAAATGCTGAAGAAAAGCCCGTGACAGAAACACATTGCCTTTTTTCCGCAGCGTTTTACAGAGTCCACAGAGTTTTTGGACAACAGGAAATGCAGATTAGAGCCAATCTACATATTTAGTGAGCAGTATAGATAACAGAATCATTGCAAATTTGCTGTGTTTAGGCCTTACTCACACGACAGTCTGTTTCTCGACACATCTGTTTTGCATCAGTTCCATGACAGTTTTGATGGCCAAGTGTCATCCTTTTTGCATCTCTTCTTAAGAGACTACTAAAAAAAATAGATTGATTTCATTGTCTTTTTTTACCCAACCCACTGATCCATTTTTAACAGTTGTAACTGCAAATCTATTTTGAAGGTTGTTAAAATGGAACTATGGACTTCTGTGGAGGCCATGTGGCTGTCAAAACAGGCAAAGATAGAACGTCAGGTCTTTTTTTGTATCTGTAAAATAGTCCATCAAAAGACGAACATGCGAATATGCTGATTGCTTCTCACGTTTTATTTTTTTAATTTTAGTTTTTTAAAGTGTTCTACTGTCATATGAATAAAGCCTTTGATTTCAATTATGGGTGAATTTTCTATTTGAGAACTGTATTTGTGATGCATTATATAGCAAGTTACAACACCAAAAAAGTCAAACATAGGAAAGTAGTAGTCTAATGAACTCAAAGAAAATAAACTGCCGGATTAGACATTATAAAAAAAAAAAAAAGTTTATTAAATATCATAAGAGAAGAGCTACAAACTATCTACACAATAAATTCAGATTTTGTGGGTATCTGGCTACCTTCATATGTAATGCAACGGCAATATCACCCAAGGGGGAAATAAACTGTTAATATTTCAGCTCTCTAAATAATGAGGCTAGTAACTATGGATAGTATTTACAAAGAAGGGCTAAGAAGGAATACAAGCGTGTGTGTGTGTGTGTGTATCTTAGGCACTGTTCTATCCTAAGTGCCTTTAATTATACATCTTCCTATAAGAGCACTATATACACCAGCACTAGCAGGATGTATTGAGAGTCCACATAGTTTAATTCACTCAATCCTCAACTAGTAATTACTGTCAGTAATTAGAACTGTGGCGTAATATTAAACGCAGTCCAGTTCCTCTGTTTAACAGCATTAGAATGGTATAGCAGCCACTATCAGTGTTATCTAAGCCAGGAGAGTGTGTGGATGTTATGATACTCACTACCATGTTCACTGCTCCGGTTTTCCTATATCTCAAGCTATTGAGTGCTTGTGCATTGCTATAGAGGAGGTTGGATAGGAAATAGACGCTGTTGTTAGAGCAATCCATCTCCCTCACAGCAACTACTGTATATTTAGTATTGCTTTTGAGCGGCTACCATGGAGGTTGGCGATTAAATATATGCTATTGTCATAGCACTCCACTTCCCGATAGCCATCATTACTTACCTCTGATGAACCAGCAGACTGACATACATGCTGAAGAAATGCGTTAGTGTTTTATAAATATATGCTAGATGTGGGTCACAGCCAACACCATGTGACACACATCTATGAGCATTATTTGTGAATATTATTATTTATATTATGAGCATTATTTATTTATAGCCATTATATGGCTATATTAGATACTCTAATCTGAAGTTCTCTACCTATGATAAAAACCTAATAAGTGGAGCTGGGACAGAGTGTTGAGTAGGGGTCTTACAAAATATATGCTAGATATGTCACAAGCAACACCATGTGACAGACATCTATGAGCATTTTTGTTATATATGGCTATATTAGACAGTAATTTGAAATTCTCTACTTATGACAAAAAAATAATAAGTGGACCTGGGGCAGAGTGTTGAGTATATTGGCTATACTGTCGTAATACATGTATTACGGCAGATTTTTTAGAGATGTACTGGGGGTGTATAAGAGTATTAAACATTCATACCACTCTAATACTGTTAAACAGAGGAACTAGAGTGTGTTTAATATTATGCCACAGTTCTAATTATTGACAGTAATTACTAGTTGAGGATTGAGTGAATTAAACTACGTGGACTCTCAATACATTCTAGTAGTGAAGGTGTATATAGTGCTCTTATAAGAAGATGTATAATTAAAGGCACTTAGGATAGAACCGCGCCTAAGATCACACACACACACACACACACACACACACACACGTATTCCTTCTTAGCCCTTCTTTGCAAATGCTATCCACAGATACTAGCCTGAATATTAAGTTTCTTCCCCCCTTGGGTGATATTGCCCTTGCATTAGGTAGCCAGATATCCCCCAAATCTGAATTCATTGGGTCGATAGTTTGTAGCTCATCTTTTATGATATTTAATAAACTTTGTTTTTATAATATCTTATCTCGCAATATATAGCAAGTCAGGCTGAAATGCTGGAATAAGGATCTGCAATTTCTTTTTCCATTGTATTATCTGTGGTAAATACAACTTGGCATTAGACTGTCCATTGATGAAATGGAAATGTGGAGAATTTTCAATGGTTTCACTAGGTAACAGGAAATGACATGATTTATGTATTGCTGTAGTATGCACCACTATTTAGGTGCCATCAAATTACACAACTGTTTCTATGAGATTGTTGTGCCATTTTACGTGTGTAGGCATTAAGTCATAATTTCTGAGTTTATGTTCTGACTTAACATGCAAAGAAAGTTTCAACCATTACATAATTTCCATAATGCTCACAAACCAGTTTCTAGCAGTTTAAAATAACTGAACTATGTTGCTATTAAAACTATGACATGTGTGAGTGAGTCACTAGCAAGAAGGTGTGATAGAAGTGGGTTAGCAGCTCATTGTGATTAAAAATAAAGGTACAAAAGATAGTACATTGTACACAGCATTTCCTACCTTTTGCAAACAGAAATTTCCTTTACAGCTAACTCATAGTTTAACTTGTGACTTATCTAGTGTGTCTAGTGTAATAACTATTCATAATACAGCATATCATCATATAGCTCAGCTTATAACCGGGGATATGGGGGGTTAGAAAGAGGTAGTACATGTGCTTACTTTCAATCAGTATTCAGGTTTGGCTAGGAGTATCCCTTAAAGGGAATTTATCTCCTATAGTTATTTTTTTTTTACATTAAAATGGTTATCCAGCTTCCAAAAATTATCTGCAAATACATCCACAGCAGTGCTAAATACTCACTGTTCCCTTGTGCATCCTTTGCTAGACTATATTTTACTTGCTTTTCCTTGTATCACTATTATTTACATGCAGTGAATCTGTGGACAAACTACATTTCCCATGATTCATCTGCCTGTTCTCACTCTGTGTACCCCTTCCTTCTCCACTCTACCCTGCAATTAAACCCCAGCACTCCTATATCTGAGGTCACGTGCTGCTGTGATGGTCTGTTTGCTGCCTTAAATGCTCAAAGGGAGGGGGGTAGTGAACTTTCAGGAACGTCACTCTGAGGTCAATGACCTAAAAATAAATCAAATAAACGGTGCTGAATTTAAACAGGATATACAGTGGGGGGAAAAAAAAGTATTTAGTCAGCCACCAATTGTGCAAGTTCTCCCACTTAAAAAGATGAGAGAGGCCTGTAATTGACAACATAGGTAGACCTCAACTATGAGAGACAAAATGAGAAAACATATCTAGAAAATCACATTGTCTGATTTTTTAAGAATTTATTTGCAAATTATGGTGCAAAATAAGTATTTGGTCACCTACAAACAAGCAAGATTTCTGGCTCTCACAGACCTGTAACTTCTTTAAGAGGCTCCTCTGTCCTCCACTCATTACCTGTAGTAATGGCGCCTGTTTGAAATTGTTATCAGTCTAAAAGACACCTGTCCACAACCTCAAACAGTCACACTGCAAACTCCACTATGGTGAAGACCAAAGAGCTGTGGAAGGACACCAGAAACAAAATTGTAGACCTGCACCAGGCTGGGAAGACTGAATCTGCCATAGGCAAGCAGCTTGGTGTGAAGAAATCAACTGTGGGAGCAATAATTAGAAAATGGAAGACATACAAGACCACTGATAATCTCCCTCCATCAGGGGCTCCACGCAAGATCTCACCCTGTGGGGTCAAAATGGTCAAAAAGAACGGTGAGCAAAAATCCCAGAACCACACGGGGGGACCTAGTGAATGACCTGCAGAAAGCTGGGACTAATGTAACAAAGGCTACTGTCAGTAACACACTACACCACCAGGGACTCAGATCCTGCAGTGCCAGACGTGTCCCCCTGCTTAAGCCAGTACATATCTGGGCCCGTCTGAAATTTGCTAGAGAGCATTTGGATGTTCCAGAAGAGTATTGGGAGAATGTAATATGGTCAGATGAAACCAAAGTAGAACTATTTGGTAGAAACACAACTCGTCATGTTTGGAGGAAAGTGAATGCTGAGTTGCATGCAAAGAACACCATACTTACTGTGAAGCATGGGGGTGGCAACATCATGCTTTGGGGCTGTTTCTCTGCAAAGGGAGCAGGACGACTGATCCGTGTACATGAAAGAATGAATGGGGCCATGTATCGTGAGATTTTGAGTGCAAACCTCCTTCCATCAGCAAGGGCATTGAAGATGAAATGTGGCTGGGTCTTTCAGCATGACAATGATCCCAAGCATACCGCCAGGGCAATGAAGGAGTGGCTTCGTAAGAAGCATTTCAGTGTCCTGGAGTGGCCTAGCCAGTCTCCAGATCTCAACCCCATACAAAACCTTTGGAGGGAGTTGAAAGTCCGTGTTGCCCAGCGACAGCCCCAAAACATCACTGCGCTAGAGATCTGCATGGAGGAATGGGCCAACATACCAGCAACAGTGTGTGCCAACCTTATGAAGACTTACAGAAAACGTTTGACCTCTGTCATTGCCAACAAAGGATATATAACAGAGTATTGAGATGAACTTTTGTTATTGACCAAATACTTATTTTCCACCATAATTTGCAAATAAATTCTTTAAAAATCAGACAATGTGATTTTCTAGATATGTTTTCTCATTTTGTCTCTCATAGTTGAGGTCTACCTATGATGTCAATTACAGGCTTCTCTCATCTTTTTAAGTGGGAGAACTTGCACAATTGGTGGCTGACTAAATACTTTTTTTCCCCACTGTATATTAGGAAGTGTTTTGTATTTATGCTTCCAACTATTTGGCTCATATTTAAAAAAAAAACAAAAAAACTGGATAACCCCTTTAAAAACAGATGTTAAATTGCTTTATTTTTTACATGTGTTTTTCTGTTTTCTGTACATAATAATGGTGGGGGCAGCCATCTTGCCTGAGCTGCCATTAACAAAATTCCAAGATATGCTCTACAGATGTACAGTGCCTTGCGAAAGTATTCGGTCCCCTTGAACTTTTCAATCTTTTGCCACATTTCAGGCTTCAAACATAAGGATATAAAATTTTAATTTTTTGGTGAAGAATCAACAAGTGGGACACAATCGTGAAGTGGAACGAAATTTATTGGATATTTTAAACTTTTGTAAAAAACTGAAAAGGGGGGCGTGCCAAATTATTCGGCCCCCTTAAGTTAATACTTTGTAGCGCCACCTTTTGCTGTGATTACAGCTGCAAGTCGCTTGGGGTATGTCTCTATCAGTTTTGCACATCGAGAGACTGAAATTCTTGCCCATTCTTCCTTGGAAAACAGCTCGAGCTCAGTGAGGTTGGATGGAGAGCGTTTGTGAACAGCAGTTTTCAGCTCTTTCCACAGATTCTCGATTGGATTCAGGTCTGGACTTTGACTTGGCCATTCTAACACCTGGATACGTTTATTTCTGAACCATTCCATTGTAGATTTTGCTTTATGTTTCGGATCATTGTCTTGTTGGATGATAGATCTCCGTCCCAGTCTCAGGTCTTTTGCAGACTCCAACAGGTTTTCTTCCAGAATGGTCCTGTATTTGGCTCCATCCATCTTCCCATCAATTTTAACCATCTTCCCTGTCCCTGCTGAAGAAAAGCAGGCCCAAACCATGATGCTGCCACCGCCATGTTTGACAGTGGGGATGGTGTGTTCAGGGTTTTGAAGAATATCGCCTTGCCAAGCCCCTTGGCCTAACTGCGATCACCCTTCTTAACCTTCCACTCACAACCCGTAAGCGGACCGGATTCGTAGGATAGAATGAAACGAGCTTTATAAATTTTATATATTTAATAACCCAAGTGTGTCGGTACTAATTAATAGCATATACAGAAATATACAATATTAATATGATCAAGCATAAATATACGAGCAAATTAGCAATGATACAGCACATAAAACAAAAATGGGAATAAAGTATAGAGTAATACCTGAGCACAGCTCTCTCTTAGCTGTGTCTCTTCCAGGCTCCACACAAAGACAAAAAAACCCAAACCCCACCTCCGTATGAAGACCATGTTCAGCCCCCCTTCACCCCCCCCCCCCCCAGCCAGCCCTCTCCTCACGAAAAGAGGAATCTATGCCAGTTAGAAGGAAAGGTGGGTGCCTGGGTTATCACACTGACGGGTCAGGAAGGCTCTCTCTCCATGGTATGCACATAAAACCACTGGAGCGAATTGACCACCAATGTAAACACAGCTCTACATTCCTACAGATATGTGAGACTGATACGAATGAAGAATGATACATGTCCGAGAAAGATACATAAATTGAGGGTTTCGTCATCACAAGGGTGATGAGCTGTGTTGCTTTTACGCCAAACATATTTTTTTGCATTGTGGCCAAAAAGTTCGATTTTGGTTTCATCTGACCAGAGCACCTTATTCCACATGTTTGGTGTATCTCCCAGGTGGCTTGTGGCAAACTTTAAACAAGACTTTTTATGGATATCTTTGAGAAATGGCTTTCTTCTTGCCACTCTTCCATAAAGGCCAGATTTGTGCAGTATACGACTGATTGTTGTCCTATGGACAGACTCTCCCACCTCAGCTGTAGATCTCTGCAGTTCATCCAGAGTGATCATGGGCCTCTTGGCTGCATCACTGATCAGTCTTCTCCTTGTTTGAGATGAAAGTTTAGAGGGACGGCCGGGTCTTGGTAGATTTGCAGTGGTCTAATACTCCTTTCATTTCAATATGATCGCTCGCACAGTGCTCCTTGGGATGTTTAAAGTTTGGGAAATCTTTTTGTATCCAAATCCAGCTTTAAACTTCTCCACAACAGTATCATGGACCTGCCTGGTGTGTTCCTTGGTCTTCATGATGCTCTCTGCGCTTTAAACAGAACCCTGAGACTATCACAGAGCAGGTGCATTTATACGGAGACTTGATTACACACAAGTGGTTTATATTTATCATCATCAGTCATTTAGGACAACATTGGATCATTCAGAGATCCTCACTGAACTTCTGGAGTGAGTTTGCTGCACTGAAAGTAAAGGGACCAAATAATATTGCACGCCCCACTTTTCAGTTTTTTATTTTTTACAAAAGTTTAACCGGTTGACGACCGCCGGCCGCAAATTTACGGCCGGCGTTCGTGGTCTCTGAAGACCGGCCAATAGTAAAAATACGGCCGGCACTTCAGACACCTGTTGAGAGCGATCGCGCTGTCAAATCTCCGTGCCAAGACTGTTGCTAACAGCCCTGGACTTTGGGCAGAGACCGGGGACCAATCTGTGTGGTTCCCGGTCATGTGATCGCTGTGACAGCTACTCACAGCGATCACAGACGTTTGTTTAGTAAAAGTTCGGCAGGAAATCTCCTCCCTTTCTCCTTCTCCTCACACATTGTTTCTTTGTGCGGAGAAGAGAAGAAGAAGAGAGATTTTCTGCCAGAATACAGTTTCTGAACAAAAAATACATTGTTTCAAGCACAGATTGTTCCCCAAAACCCCATTGTTCCCCACCCTTCTATACATATATCATATATACCTCTCTCTCTCTCTCTCTCTCTCTCTCTCTCTCTATATATATATATAGATCTATATATCTATCTATAAAATATATACATATATATATATATATATATATATATCTACCATATAGTATATATATAGCTAGATAGATAGATATATATATACACCATATAGGTATATATATATTTCTGTTATTTGTATAGTGCCAAAATATTCTGCAGCTCTTTACAGACATTATCAGTCACTGTGCCATATAGGGTTCACAATAGATAGATTTCTATCTATATCTATATATATCTATATATCTACCATATATTATATATATATATATATATATATATATATATATATATATATATATATACACACGCCATATAGGTATATATATATTTCTGTTACTTGTATAGCGCTAACATATTCTGCAGCGCTTTACATACATTGTCAGTCACTGTACCATATAGGGTTCACAATATATAGATCACTATCTATCTATCTATCTATCTCTACCATACAGTATCCTATTTTTTTTTTTATTTATATATATATATATATATATATATATATATATATATATACACACACACCATATAGGTATATATATATTTCTGTTACTTGTATAGAGCCAACATATTCTGCAGCGCTTTACAGACATTGTCAGTTACTGTGCCATATAGGGCTCACAATCTAAGTGTGTCTATCTATATATTCACAGTCACTTTGGTGTGGCTATCATATATACTGTGTACAGTGCAGTTAGTTCTAAATTTGTTAAAAAAAATTTAAAAAATAAAAAAATAAAATAAAAAACCAAAAAAACAAAACAAAATTATTTAGTTTAGTTAGTGTTATAGTGACATTATGGCGAGGAGGTTATATAGCATTGAGGAGGCATACGCCATGCTTTGGTCAGATACATCAGCATCTGAGACTGAACCACTTGTAGACAGTGACAATATAAGTGTCACGTCAGATTCATCTTCAGGGGACATTCTGCCTGATGAAATTAACACTTCAGATAGTGAAGGTGCAGGAACTAGTAGTGCTGCAGCACATCGTGACATTTTACCACTAGTTGATGTGCGTCCCCTCCAGTGGGCACCTGCTCCATCATTTGCCCCTAGAATGTACCCATTTACTGCAACTCCTGGCATAACAGTGGATGATTCCAATTTTACCCAGATAAACTACTTTAGTTTATTTATAAGCGACGACCTCCTCAATGAAATCGTCCATCAAACTAATTTGTACGCTACCCAGTATATAACACAGAAACCTTCATCTGTCCATGCCAAAGATTGGACACCCACAGATCTGGCTGAAATCAAAAAATTTTTGGGCCTCACTCTAAATATGGGTATTGTAAAAAAGCCCTCAATCAGATCATATTGGTCTACAAGTCCCGCACAGGTAACCCCAGTATATTCTGCAGTCATGTCCAGGCATCGTTATGAACAATTAATGAGGTTCCTTCACTTCAGTGATAATTCACAGGCCCGTCCCAGTAATGATCCAAACCATGATCGGTTATTCAAACTAAGGCCCCTGATAAATTCTTTAAACTAGTCCTTTTCGCAATATTACACCCCGGAGCAAAATGTCAGTGTGGACGAATCCCTCCTTAGCTTTCACGGCAGACTTAGCTTTCGCCAATATCTCCCATCCAAAAGGGCAAGATATGGCATTAAACTATATAAGTTTTGTGAAAGCGGGTCGGGATATACTATTGCCTTCAGAATTTATGAAGGACGAGATCAAAAAATTGATGCTCCAGGATGCCCCCCTAATTTTCCTACCAGCAGTAAAATAGTGTTGTAAATAATACAGCCTCTGCTACACAAAGGGTACCACTTGTACTGTGACAACTTTTATTCAAGTGTGGCCCTATTTAGACATTTGCATGGTGCAAGCACAGGAGCATGTGGAACCATGAGCAAAAACCGAATTGGTTTTCCGCAGCAGCTAGGGGGGAAGGGCATGGAAAAGGGGGAGTCCTGTTCTTATGCTTGTGAAGAGTTGATGGCTGTTAAATACAGAGATCGGAAAGATGTTTATGTGTCGAGCACAATATATCCCGCAGGAACAGTGGCAGTGAGGGAAAGAGGGGCATCAGCAGACAAACATAAACCAGTAAGTGTGTCTGAGTACAATAAATACATGGGGGGGGGGGGGGATTTAAGCGATCAGATCTTACAGCCCTATTTATTAAATCGGAAAACAAAAACCTGGTACAAAAAAGTGGCCATTTATCTTATTCAAGTTGGAATCCACAATGCCTTTATACTTTATAGAAAAAAAGGGAGGCAGAGGCAAATATCTGGATTTTCAGGAGGAACTCATTGACAGCCTAATTTTTGCACATCAGGACACCAGACAGAACCCCCAGTCTGAAGATGTCAAACGATTAACTGAAAGGCATTTTATCAGCAGCATTCCCTCAACAACAACAAGAAGTAACTTGCAAAAAAAATGCCGTGTCTGCGGCAAAAATGGGCAACGCAGAGATACCCGTTACTTCTGTTCCTCATGCCCCTCACAACCAGGCCTGTGTATTATTCCTTGTTATGAGAAATACCACACAGTTCTACATTATTAGAATTCTTCCACAGCAGATAGTATAGTCAACTTTTTTGTAATTTTTATTTTCATCTCATTTTACTCAAGGGTTAGAAAGAGAATAGGTAAGAGGAGGTTGTCCAGTTTGCCTGCCTCCTAATGTTGGGATTGCCATCAAGCCTCCTCTTTTGTATAAACCTGCAATTTCCTATTGTTATAAACCCTAACTTCCCTAAATTATACCACTAGATGAATACATTGGGGAGCAAAAATGCAAATTGCACTTTTTTACATCGTTTTCAACCACATTTCCCAAAAAAATCTGGACAGCCTACGAAGACGCTAAACCACTTATTGAATGTGGTGTCTTCTTTTGTAAACAATAGGATTTGTGGGGTGACTAACCTATTCTGGCACTCAAAATGGGTCTTCAAAATAATGTATGTAGCTAGAAAATAAGCTGATACCTTTGTGGCCTACAAAAAACAAAATTGCCTCCATTTGTTCCAGGCCTTGGCACATGCCCATACAGTAAATAAAGTACACATATTGGGTATCCTCATATACGTGAGAAGTAGCAGAATGTGAAATGAGGTCAATTTTACCCATTGCCTGAAGTATGTGCGTAAACTACAAGCATAAAATGACATATTTGGTAAAAAAATTGAAATTATATTTTTTTCCATCTTTTTCAAGAACCTTTTAGAAAAAATCTGGATGGCCTAAGAAGATGCAAAGTCACTTAATGAATACCTTGGGGTGTCTACTTTTGTAAACGATAGGATTTGTGGGGTGACTAACCTATTCTGGTGCTCCAGGGTCTTCAAAATAATGTAAGCAGCTAGAAAATCTCTTGTTATATTTGTGGCCTACAAAAGCCAAAATTGCCTCCCTTTGTGCCAGGCCTTGGCACATGCCCATACATTAAATAAAGTACACATATTGGGTATCCTCATACACGTGAGAAGTAGCAGAATGTGAAATAAGGTCAATTTTACCCATTGCCTGAAGTATGTGCGTAAACTACATGCATAAAATGACATATTTGGTAAAAAAATAAAAATTATATTTTTTTTCCATCTTTTTCAAGAACCTTTTAGAAAAAATATGGATGGCCTAAGAAGATGCAGAGTCGCTTAATGAATACCTTGGGGTGTCTACTTTTGTAAACGATAGGATTTGTGGGGCGACTACACTATTCTGGCGCTCCAGGGTATTCAAAATAATGTATGCAGCTAGAAAATCAGTTGTTATATTTGTGGCCTACAAAAGCCAAAATTGCCTCCCTTTGTGCCAGGCCTTGGCACATGCCCATACAGTAAATAAAGTACACACATTGGGTATTCTCATATACGTGAGAAGCAGCAGAATGTGAAATGAGGTCAATTTTACCTCTGGTCCATACTGTGTGTTAAAACAGTATGCATACAATGCCATATTTACCATTTTTTTTGCTTTTTTTTTCCATTTTTCCCACTTTTACAAAAAAACTAAAAATAGTATATACGAACATATACTATCAAAATAAAGCCCTGTCCGTTACTTAAAAACAATGTGAAATTCAAAGACATACATTAACCATCTGCAAAGATATTTTCATCTAAATCAGCACATAGCAAAATTGTTAAATTTTGCAGGGTCATTAAGCTGTACAATGGCTTGATCCTTAACCGGTTAAAATATCCAATAAATTTCGTTCCACTTCACGATTGTGTCCCACTTGTTGTTGATTCTTCACCAAAAAATTTTAATTTTATATCTTTATGTCTGAAGCCTGAAATGTGGCAAAAGGTTGAAAAGTTCAAGGGGGCCGAATACTTTCGCAAGGTACTGTATATAGGAGAGGTAAATATCACCCGTATCCTAATGGGTTTGTATGGAAACCATATAATATGTACAAGTATAATGGTGCATGACACATATGTGGTAGAATATGTGTGTGTGTGCAACCATATCAAGTGAAAAAGGTGAGTGTTAAATGTGCAGTAAATGCATAATTAATGTGTGTATATGTAAGAAAAAAAAAATATTACTTAAATTTAATTATGTAATACTATAATCGTGTGTGTGTATATACAGTACAGACCAAAAGTTTGGACACACCTTCTCATTCCAAGAGTTTTCTGTATTTTCATGACTATTAAAATTGTAGATTCACACTGAAGTCATCAAAACTATGAATTAACACAAGTGGAATTATATACTTAACAAAAAATTGTGAAACAACTGAAAATATGTCTTATATTCTAGGTTCTTCAAAGTAGCCACCTTTTGCTTTGATTACTTCTTTTCACACTCTTGGCATTCTCTTGAGGAGCTTCAAGAGGTAGTCACCTGAAATGGTTTTCACTTCACAAGTGTGCCCTGTCAGGTTTAATAAGTGGGATTTCTTGCCTTATAAATGGGGTTGGGACCATCAGTTGTGTTGTTCAGAAGTCAGGTGGATACACAGCTGATAGTCCTACTGAATGGAGTGTTAGAATTTGTATTATGGCAAGAAAAAAGCAGCTAAGTAAAGAAAAATGAGTGGCCATCATTACTTTAAGAAATGAAGGTCAGTCAGTCCGAAAAATTGGGAAAACTTTGAAAGTGTCCCCAAGTGCAGTGGCCAAAACCATCAAGCGCTACAAAGAAACTGGCTCACATGAGGACCACCCCAGGAAAGGAAGACCAAGAGTCATCTCTGCTGCGGAGGATAAGTTCATCCGAGTCACCAGCCTCAGAAATCACAGGTTAACAGCAGCTCAGATTAGAGACCATGTCAATGCCACACAGAGTTCTAGCAGCAGATACATCTCTACAACAACTGTTAAGAGGAGACTGTGTGCAGCAGGCCTTCATGGTAAAATAGCTGCTAGGAAACCACTGCTAAGGACAGGCAACAAGTAGAAGAGACTTGTTTGGGCTAAAGAACACAAGGAATGGACATTAGACCTGTGGAAATATGTGCTTTGATCTGATGAGTCCAGATTTGAGATCTTTGGTTCCAACCACCGTGTCTTTGTGCGACGCAGAAAAGGTGAACAAATGGACTCTACATGCCTGGTTCCCACCGTGAAGCATGGAGGAGGAGGTGTGATGGTGTGGGTTTGCTTTGCTGTTGGAACTGTTGGGGATTTATTCAAAATTGATGGAATACTGAAGCAGCATGGTTACCACAGCATCTTGCAACGGCATGCTATTCCATCCGGTTTGCGTTTAGTTGGACCATCATTTATTTTTCAACAGGACAATGACCCCAAACGCACCTCCAGACTGTGTAAGGGCTATTTGACCAAGAAGGAGACTGATGGGGTGTTACGCCAGATGACCTGGCCTCCACAGTCACCAGACCTGAACCCAATCGAGATGGTTTGGGGTGAGCTGGACCGCAGAGTGAAGGCAAAAGGGCCAACAAGTGCTAAGCATCTCTGGGAACTCCTTCAAGACTGTTGGAAGACCATTTCAGGTGACTACCTCTTGAAGCTCATCAAGAGAATGCCAAGACTGTGCAAAGCAGTAATCAAAGCAAAAGGTGGCTACTTTGAAGAACCTAGAATATAAGACATATTTTCAGTTGTTTCACACTTTTTTGTTAAGTATATAATTCCACATGTATTAATTAATAGTTTTGATGCCTTCAGTGTGAATCTACAATTTTTATAGTCATGAAAATACAGAAAACTCTTGGAATGAGAAGGTGTGTCCAAACTTTTGGTCTGTACTGTATGTATGTGAGAAAATGTGGTATCACTAAATATGTATGGTCAATTTGAACAACAGCCAATACAGACAAAAATGTGTGAAATGACCGATCGTCACACAATTATTCATTCAGCAACTGTTCAACCATCAGCCTATATTTATTTAAAGTGTAGGACCACCTTAGGCCAGGGCCCCACACGGCGGAAACGTTGCAAAAACCGTAGCGTTTTACAGTTACTGCAAAGTGGATGGTATTCTAGCGAATTCAATTCACACAGTGCATAAAAATGCACATAGCGGAAAAGCTGCGATTTCCAAAACTGTTGCAGTTTTGGAAATAGCAGCATGTCAGTTATACCTACAAACCTCTTTCTGTGAAAAGCTTTGTGGAAAAAACCGCGATGCATTTCCCGCATCGCTTTTTTTGCTGTTGCCCGCTACGTGGGGCATTAGCCTTAAACAGGATTTGTAACCAGGTCTGATAAGCCCATGACATACCTCATCTGATAGGAGCTGTCTCTCTGAGCATTTTGGTGTTTTGTTAGTCCAATCAGCTGTTCCAAACATATAACCCCCTTAATCTAAATTAGGGTATATTACCCAAGTGGTTGGTAACATTGCATGACATACAGCACACAGGGACTCCGCCCTAGAGAAAAAATTTGGCTAGTAGACCCTAATTTGCATCAACACTAAAAGGGTTTACTTATGTCTTTGGTATGGTTGAAAGGATTTGGATAAATCAAACACCCAAATGCTCAGGGTGACAGAACATATCAGATGTGTCATTAAGCTTATCAGACCTTGTGACAGGTTTTCTTAAAGTTTTGACCTCCCTGATGCACTTACAGAGGCACATTTATTAAGCTACTTGTGACTTTTTTTTGGGGCACAAATTGTGCCTTTTTGTGGTCTTTTAATGCCCTGCACTTTATTTATAAAGCATTTGCGTCTTTTCTTCCAGATGTTATGATGTCCTCACCACTTTTGCTTTTTGTTAAGAAAAGAGGGCGTGACCTAAATGAGATCCTTTTCACGCTGTATTTATGACTAGCGCATTTGTATAAAAAGGGGTAAAAAATGTGAAAATGCACTCCAGTATATGGGCAGAGTAAAAAAGCCCGTCAGGTAAGTCACAACTAAACCCTAGGCAACACACACCATAATAGTATGGCCGGCCGATTGGGTCTAGAGGACAGCCGCTGTAATATTTTGGTGGCAGATGCCTCCTTTCTGCTCAGAGTTTGAGCAAGCGGCTGCTGGAGCAGGTGTTAGCTGTAAGTTAGCTGTAAAAAAGAAATGGAAAAAAATGTTGTAAGTAACGATTTTTTGCCATCTCTCCTCACAAAATATGCTTTAAAAAGTGAGCAAAAAGTACCAATAAAAAGCACACCTTGCCCCACACAAAATAAGCCCTCAGCCAACTCTGTCAACCTAAAAATAAAAATTTTACGCCTCTCAGAAGATGGCGATGCAAAAATAATTTATTTATGTTCCCAAATGAGTTTTTGAAGTTTTTGTTTTGTTTTCTTTAATCCACCAAGAAAGAGTTAATAAAATTTAGTCAATAAGTTATAGGCACCCAAAAATGATGTCATCACAAAATGCATCTCATACCGCAAAAATTAAGGCTACATCACCAGAAAAAAAAAAAAAAGAATATGCAGTACCTTGCAGAATATGAAGACAAAAAAAAACCCAAAATCGCCAAATCATTAGAACACAACTGGCTGTGGCCATCCCAAGTTTAGAGGTTACAAGAGAAAAGACCAGAAGTGACCCCCAGGGTGAGCCCCCCAAACATAAGAGCTACTGGGAAAATAGTAGGGAATTTGGTGTTCCCCATGTACTCTGCACAGCTTACATATTCATTTTTCACCATCTGTTGTGCATTCACATCAGGGATACTAATGCTCACTACACCCCTTGATAAATTCTTTGAGGGGTGCAGTTTTTAAAATAAGGTCAATCCTTAGGGGATTCCACTTTTCTGGTACCTTAGAGGCTCTGCAAACATGACATGGCTTTCAGATACCAAACATCTAAATCTGTGCTCCAAAAGCCACATAGCGCTCCTTCCCTTCTGTGCCCTGCTGTGTGCCCAAACTGCAGTTTATACCCACATGTATGACACTGGTGTACCAGGATAATATACTTAATGTCATATGTGGGTATAAACTGATATTTGGGCACAGCCGAGTACAGAAGGGAATGAGTGGCAGGTGGTTTTTGGAGAACATAGTTAGACAATTTGGTTTTTGGACGCCATGACACTTTTGCAGAGCTCCTGAAATGCCAGTAAAGTGGAATCTCCTGACATGTGAGCCCATTTTGGAAACTACACCACTGAAGGAATTTATCCAGGGGTTCCATTGAGCATTTCTAACCCCCAAGTGTTGGTATAATTTATTTTCCAGAAATGAATAGCAGCTGATGATGAAGGAGAAAATGGCAATTTTTCCAGGAATATGTAATTTCAGTGCATAATATGTTGTGCCCAGTTTGCATCAGAGACAAATTCTCCAAAAGCTGTTGTGCTTGTGTGTCACAAGCTGGGCACAACATATCAGGCACTGAAATGTTGTATCATTTTTCATTATTAGCTGCTCATTTATTTCTGGAAATTAAATTAATGCAACACTCAAAGGTTAAAAATGCTAGCTACCCTGCTTAAATCCCTTAAGGGGTGTAGTTTCCAAAGTGGGGTGACATGTCTGCGGATTCCACTTTACTGGCAATTCAGGGGCTCTGCAAAAGTAGCATGGTGTCCAAAAACCAAACTGTGCTCCATAAACCAAATAAAAAGGCTTCTTCCCTTTTATGCCCTGATGTGCACAAACAGCAGTTTGTACCCACATATGACATTGTTAAGTAAACTACAGTTTGGGCACACAGCAGGGCACAGATGTGAAGGAGCACTATGTGATTTTGGAGTGCAGATTTAGATGTTGGTTTTTGCACGACATGTCATATTTGCAGAGACCCTAGAATTGCCCCTACAAAATGGAGGCTCTTCTTAGGAAATTACAATTTACTGGCACCTCCAGGGCTCTGAGGGGTGTAGTTTCTAAAATGGGGTCACTTTTAGGGAGTTTCCATTGTACTGGTACTTTAGGGGCTCTGCAAATGCGACACGGCACATGAAAACTATTCCAGCAAAATCTGCCCTTCTAAAGCCAAATAGCACTTTTTCCATTCTGGGCCCCCCATGTACCCTTACAACATTTTGCGACCCCATATGGGGTATTCCAGTGTTCAGGAGACATTGCGTAACAAACTGTGATGTGTCTTTTCTTCTTTAACCCCTTGTAAAAATGAAAAATTTGGGGACAAATGGACGGTTTATTGAAAAAAATCAAAAGTAATTTTTCATTTTTACGTCTCAATCATAATAAAATCTGTAAAACAGCTCTGGAGTCAAAATTCTCACCATACTCCTTGCTAAATTCCTTAGGGGTTGTAGTTTTCAAAAATGGGGTCACTTTTTGGGGGTTTCCATTGTACTTGTTCTTTAGGGGCTCTGCAGATGCAACTGGCACCTAAAAACTATTCCAGTAAAATCTGCCCTCCAAAAGCCAAATAGTGCTCTTTTCATTCTGAGCCTCACCATATACCCAAACAGCAGTTTACAAACACATATGTGGTATTGCTATGTTCATGAGCAATTGTTTAACAGACTGAGGGGTGCTTTCTCTCTTTTAACCCTTTGTGAAAATAAAAACTTTATCCCAAAAGTGACGTTTTAGGAATTTTTCATTTACACATCCCAATGTTAATAAAATCTGTGGGATCAAAATGCTCACTATACCCCTTGAAGAATTCTGTCAGGGGTGTAATTTCCAAAATGGGGTCACTGTTGGAGGGTTTCCATTGTCTTGATACTTTAGGGGCTCTGCAAATGAGACAGGCATCTGAAAAGTATTCCAGCAAAATCTGTTTTTAAACATCTAGTGTCACTCCTTCCCTTCCATGCGCTGCCGTGTGTCCAAATATCAGATTACACCCACATGTGGGGTATTTCTGTGCTCGGGAGAAATTGCATAACAAACTGTGAGATGCATTTTTTTTCTTTAACGCTTTGTGAATGCGTTAATTTTAGGGCTAAATGAATGTATTATTGAAAAAAAATGAAATATCTAAATCTCACCACCATATCATTTGAAATTACCGTGAAATGCTTGAAGGGTTAATAAACTTCCCAAATGCTATTTTGAATTATTTGAGGGGTGCAGTTTTGAAAATGAGGTGATTCTAATATATAGGCCTTTATAATCCCCTTCAGAACTGAAGTGGTCCCTAAAAAAATTAGTTTGGGAAATTTTCTTGTAAATCTGGAAAAAATCACTGTTACACTTGTAAGCCTTCTAACATCCAAAATAAATTAATGGATGATTAAAATATGATGCCAATATAAAGCAGAGATATGGTAGATAACACTTATTGATTTATTTGGGTGGTCTTTAAGCAAAGCATTTCGCACTTTGAATTTTACAATTTCCTATTTTTTTTTATAAATACACACGTGGACAAAATTGTTGTTACACCTCGTTTAATGAAAGAAAAACTCTCAATGGTCACAGAAATAACTTGAATCTGACAAAAGTAATTTGCCAAATTACATGTTGACAAGCCACAAAGCTTCTGGGAGAATGTCCTATGGACAGATGAGACAAAAATTGAAATTTTTGGCAAAGCACATCAACACCATGTTCACAGACGGAAAAATGAAGCATATCTTGAAAAGAACACTGTCCCTACTGTGAAACATGGAGGAGGCTCTGTTATGTTCTGAGGCTGCTTTGCTGCATCTGGCACAGTGTGTCTTGAATCTGTGCAGGGTAAAATGAAATCTCAAGACTATCAAGGGATTCTAGAGAGAAATGTGCTGCCCAGTGTCAGAAAGCTTGATCTCAGTCGCAGGTCATGGGTCTTGCAACAAGATAATGACCCGAAACACACAGCTAAAAACACCCAAGAATGGCTAAGAGGAAAACATTGGACTATTCTGAAGTGGCCTTCTATGAGCCCTGACCTAAATCCTATTGAGTATCTTTGGAAGGAGCTGAAACATGCTGTCCTGCAAAACCAAACCCTGCAAGCATGGAGGAGGTGGTTAAACAGCGGATCCAGGCTAACATTCAGCTGCAACAAGCAAATGTCAACTAGCGGGAGACTAATGCCAACCAACATGAGACCAACTGTCTGCTTATAGAGTCCACACAAGTGGCCTTCAGAGAACAGCAGGCGATTAATAAAAATCTGCTGGAGCAGATAAAGTTGCTGACAGAAAGGCCTCTAGTCCAAGCGCAAAGGGTCACTCCTGGAAGGAGAGTGCAAGCTTCACTATAAAAGATGACCCAGGAGGATGATGTGGAAGCATTCCTCACCATTTTTGAAAGAGCGGCTGAGAGGGAAATGCTTCCAGGTGACCAGTGGGCAGATACAGTTACTCCGTTTCTCAGTGGTGAGCCCCAGAAAGCCTACTTTGATTTAAGTGAGCAAGATGCCAGACAGTACCACAAACTGAAGGCAGAAATCCTTGCTCGCTTAGGTGCTACCCCTGCTGTCAGAGCCCAGGGGGTACATACATGGAAGTTGCAAACGGATAAACCTGTGAGGTCACAAATGTATGACCTATTTCACCTGGCTAAAAAGTGGATACAGCCAGAATTCTCTACTGCTGCTCAGGTGGTGGAAAGAGTCGTCCTGGACTGGTTTGATCGAGCCTTGCAGTGTAGGGTCAAAATGCTCACTATACCCCTTGATATGTTCTGTGAGGTGTGTAGTTTCCAAAACTGGGTCACTTTTGGGGGTTTCCACTAAATAGGTACTCTAGGGGCACTGCAAATGCGACAAGGCACCTGAAAACTATTCCAGCAAAATCTGCCCTCCAAAAGCCAAATGGTGTTCTTTCCATTCTGAGCCCCACCATGTACCCAAACAGCAGATTACAACCACATATGGTTTATTCCTGTGTTCAGGTGCAATTCCTTAACAAACTGTGGGATTGCTTTTTCTCCTTTAACCCTTTGTGAAAATGAAAACTTTAAAGTGACATTTTAGTCACATCCTAATGTTAATAAAATCTGTGAAACAGCTGTGGGGTCAAAATGCTCACTATACCCCTTGATAATTTCTGTCAGAGGTGTAGTTTCCAAAATAGGGTCACTTTTTTGGGATTTCCATTGTATTGGTACACTAGGGGCTCTGCAAATGAGACATGGCACCTGAAAACTATTCCAGCAAAATCTGTTTTTCAAACATCCAGTGTCCCTCCTTCCCTCCCGTGCGCTGCCGTGTGTCCAAACTTCAGTTTACACCCGCATGTGGGGTATTTTTTTGCTCGGGAGAAATTGAATAACAAACTGTGAGATGCTTTTTTTTTCCTTTAACCCTTTGTGAATGTGTTAATTTTAGGGCTAATGTAACGTCTCTGCCTGTTTGGTTCTCTGTGCCACCCTCTGCTTGCATGCTGCGGCGAAGGAGGCATGTTCAGTTTGATTCCTTGCGTAGGTTTCTTGTTGCTCAGTCTGAACACTGTCCTAATACCTCCTGTCTGTAATTGAATTTCAGCCACACCCGTCTCTTGCATCTTTGTTTCTCTCTGCTCCTCTAATAGTTAGTCTCAGCCTTGCCTGTGTGATTGACAGCCTGTCTACCAATCCAGTCTGGGGCAGATCTTGTCTTTCTATAAACAGCTTGTTAGCCCTCTCATGGTCGCTGGTTATTGCTTCTGCGTACCTGCCTTTACTCCATGCTGTTTTGTTACCTGTATTCCTATTTCTGATATCTGGCTTTGTCTGTGACTATTCTTTTGGAGTGTGATCCTGTACTGCATTGCTCAACTGTTACCGACCCCTTAGCTTGCTGACCTCCCTTTGTTGTTGTTTGTCCTGTTTGCGTTCTGTGTTGTCACCTATATTAGGTATGGCTTGTCGACCAGTTGCTGCTGTCGCCTAGGACAGATAGGCAAGTTAGCCAGGGACAGTGGGGGGGTTCAGCTTAGGGCTCACTGTCTTGTTGTGCCCCTCCCTCCAGGGTTCTGCAGCGGCACTGGGGAATTGCTCAACCGGCAATTCCCTTACAGAATAACCAGCCCAAAATTACCTACTGCCATTTGCTTCCCTCCAGATCAGCATGGATCCTATCCAGGGCCTTGCAGCCAAGATGGAGGGTTTGGCAGGCCTGGTAGCTGAGCTAGCTAAACAGGTTCAGACCCTTACTGATGCTGCTGCAGCATCTCCGGTTGTTTCTGCCCCTTTCAGGGTTAAGATGCTTCTCCCGGATCGTTTCTCGGGGGACCGAGAAAAATTTGAGACTTTCCGGGAGTATTGTCGCCTGTATTTCTGGATTAACCCTCATGCATCCCAGGCCCAAATGGTGGGAGTAGTTATACCCTCCTACAGGGGGATCCACAAGCTTGGGCCCTTAAACTCCCTCCTGGGGCTGAGGAGTGGTCAGATTTTGAAATTTTTTTTTTTGTCTTTGGGGTCTATATATGCTGAGCCAGACCACATTGGACTTGCAGAATCGCAACTCCTCACCATGCGGCAGGGCAAACGCTCTACTGAGGAGTATTGCTCAGAATTCCGCAAGTGCAGTGTAACTGCAGGTTGGTGTGAGTCAGATTTAAAGGCCCACTTTAAACAAGGCCTGTGTGACCGTGTTAAGGAGGTCTGGGTTGGTCACCCAGATCCCCCTACTCTTAAGCAGGCCATGACTTTGGCCGTCCGTATTGACCGTAGAATCCGGGAAAATGTTAAAGAGAGAGTAGGGTCTGTTTCTTCCAAATTTTTCTGTCTCTTCCGCTCTCTCTCCTGATAAACCCACTTTTTCTCCCATCACTGCTGGTGAGGAACCCATGCAACTGGGAGCTATGGACGCCAAGACTCGACGAGAGCATTGTCTCCGGAATAACCTCTGCCTGTACTGTGGTGCTTCAGGTCATATAATTCGAGACTGCTCCATCAGACCCCGCACATCAGGGGAAAAGCTACAGTGCCTGAGTGGTAGTCAGAAGAACCACTCAGGCAACCAGGTATTTGCCGGAAATAACAATAAGATGTTGTTATCTGTGTCTTTGTCCTCTGGGGACAGATCTGTTTCTGGCCAGGCCCTAGTTCACTCTGGGTCTGCGGCAAACTTTGTCAAATTTTCATTTGTCTCAGCCTTAGGCATTAAGCTTTTGCCACTTGACACTCCTCTGGCGATTACTGGAGCGGATTTTGCCCCACTAGCCAGAGGTAAGGTCCGATTCAAGACCCCTTTAGTCACGTTGCAAGTGGGTTCTGCGCATTCTGAGGTCATAAGCTTCTTTGTTATGGAGCATCTGTCTTCTGATATTGTTTTGGGGCTCCCCTGGTTGAACCTCCATAACCCTATTTTTGATTTGGTCACTGATCTGCTGACTAACTCACAGAGACTACCGGAATGCACTTTGTTCTCATAATTGTGCTTTCAGCACTGGAGGGCTCACAGATAACTTATTACAGAGGATCTATTGTCAGTGCTTTACAGTATAGTGCCAACTGACTATTTCTCCCATGGTTGACACCATGAAAAAATGTCACTGTTATGTTATGTATGCACTATACCTGACAAGAATCAGGTCGTCTTGTTTCCTTTCATTATGAAAATATCCCTCTTTTCTCAGTGTCTGTATGTAATAAGTATTTGTTATTTCTGGGAATAAAGTGTTGATGTGAGACAGGTATCCTGTGACTGTGAGGTTCATTCCTGTATTCAGTGAGCTGTAGTGTAGGGAATGCTTATCTAGCAGTAACACACTAGTAAGGCAGGGCACACAGGAACGCCCTGTCATAAGTGCACAAGGATATTGGTGTGTACACATGTGCTACAACAGAAACACTGTGGAACTTTATGTGCCATCATATGATGCCATTATAAATCTCCATGTTCTAATATAGGTGCATTGTAAATAATACCTCTAAAATCTGGCAAGCAATTGTTTTCTCTTGCGGTATCTGGGGAAAAAAACAAACATCAATGTCAAATCATAGGTGCAATGTGGGCCTATATGACTCAGATCACAAATACAGCTATGTTGGGGATCATGTGCACAGATTTATTAAGGCTAGGTTTACACCTGCACCCGGTCTCCATTTGGGGATTCTGTCCCCAAATCCGCTTGAAAATGCGGAGAGAAAAGTTCTGCAAGCAGCGCTTTTCTCTGTGCATTTTTCGGGCAGAAACTGGGCGGAAACTGACGGACCCCATTTTAGACTATGGGGTCCGCGGGTAACTGCTTTTTAAGCAGGTTGGGTTTCCGTTTTACAGGTCCCCAAACAAACCCGAAGAACAGAAACCCAAACGCAGGTGTGAACCTAGCGTAGGTTGAATTGAGCTGTAATACAGTACCCATAAAGTATATGGGCTCTACTGTCGCTCTCTATGCCTCCTGGTTTCTTAGAGTTTTGCCTGTTGGATTTCTATATGAATCTAACAGAAAGAAATTGAGTTCCTTTAGAAGTAGCATATTAGGAGCCATACAATCTCCATGCCAAATGTGCCCAAACTCAAAACTGACAATAGTTTTTACCCAAAGCCTGATGTTCTATATGCACACAAAGTTTTTTTTAACCTGCACATCACTATTCATGTCTTCTGTTATGGGGCTACTGAAGCTTTTGCTGGCCATGTATTCACAGAGTCAGAAAGATTGTACTAATCTCCAAATCATTTATATAGTCACAGAAAATAAATTAGAAGACACTGATAATAAAACTTAGCTTTTCTAGGATCACACTACTAAAAATAAATAAATAAATAAAGGGTGCAAAATGACACAGCTGCATCAAGAGGGAATATAACAGGGTACAACTTGCTACAAATTTGGATAACCCCAAATAAATACGAAGTTAGGGTGACCCCAAGATTCTACTGAATAAGGTGCAATAAAAGCACCAATCTCAATTTATCTCCCTGACAGGCCAACAATTCATCAGGAGTGGACCAGGTGGCCTTCCAAATGTTATAGTGATGCAGTAGGCTGGTCAAAGATTCACCCACGTAACCTGAGGCTACTGGCCTTGTGCCACACCAACAGGTTCAGAGGCTTGTACTGCTACTGCAAGTAACACCACAACTATCACTCCATATTGACTAGACTGTTTAGATTAACCCTATGCATTTCAATTCTTCAAAACATCAGGGGTTAAATGAAGGTATAGCAGTGACAACTGCTTTTGAAAAGTCCATCAGCACGTTATGTAACCGTGGTGGTATAGCGTGACCGCTCTGATGCCGACGGTGTGCTGGCTATGACAACATGAAAACTGAGTTATCATGAACTAGAATACAAAGCATTCCAAGTGGCTCATGGCAGCGCTACTCTTGCACAGCTCATATTAAATTAGGTGCATCACCTGCCCTCCATGAAACTGAATGTCAAATCTATACCAGCTATGTCCAGCACAGCTTACTCCAGCATTCAGATGAAGCTTTCGGGGGTCCATGATACTAAACTTTCAGTTTGTTGAAATTGTTTATATGACAACTGCTGGAGTGAGTATCCCCTCACAATAAAGAACAAATAAGGGTATGTTCACATAACCATTATTACAGTCCGTTGCTATCATCTGTCCGTTCCCATTGACTATAATGTAAAAAAGATGACGGACACTTTTTTCTTTCAAGTTGGTTTACTTTTGTAATGATAGAAAAAGTCCTGCATGCAGGACTTTTTCTTCCATCAGAAAAGTCAAAAACATGACGGAAGAAAGCTTCCGTCATGTTTTTTATATAAGGGTGAATGCAAACAGACACCCGACGGAGAGTGTCCCTTCTGCATCTGTTTTTTAATGTCCGCTGAGAGCAACAAACATTAAAAAATGGTAGTGTGGTACTCTGGGCCATAGACCTTAAAGATTTGTCTACTATCTGACTGGCTCATTAGTTTGGATGTTAGCGCTGCCTGTGATGCAGTACATAGGACTTCATTTTTTCATCCATTTTCAGGTAAAATAATGCCTGTAAAGCTATTCTGCCATTTTCCTATACAACCTGGACCTCATATAACCCACACAGAATATCAGATGCATGGAGTGATCCTGTAGACAACATAGCAGCCTCCTAAAATGCTTTCACATAGATAGACTTATATATGTAAGCTGCTGAGGAAGGAACAGAGACCAAAACGCGTCAAGCTATTAAGGGTGACCCACCATTTTATATCATTATACCCAATAATATTGTAGCCATAGTTAGATGCCAATTTACACTAACTGAGGATGATATAGGCTTCACGTAGTATATTCATCTGAATAGAGGCGTAAGTAGTAATAAAACCACTGCCTAAGAACTAGTAACTGAGCTGCTATACTCAGTAAACTATTGCTATTACCGCCATAAACAGCTAGCATCAGAGGAAGAATGGGATCCTACTTATGTGCAATAAACAAAGTGAAATTAGATAGCCAGTTTAGGAAGAACAGCAGTGATATAGAGGAGTGGCGAGATTTTCATGCATCTGTGTATGAGCTGCAGGAGAGGTGAGTGAACATTAAAGGGGTTATCCACCTATACAAAACTGATGACCTATGCTTAAGATAGGCCATAAATTTAAGAGCAGCAGGGGTCCAACTGTTGGGACCCCCCGCAGATCAGCTGTTTCTTGTAGTGCACAGCTCCCAGCATTGTTTTCATGATGGGCACTGTTGTAAGGGAATTGCTAGTTGTGCAATTCCCTAGTACTTCTGCTGGAACAATGGATGAAGTGGAAGACAGACAGTGAGTCCTAAGTTCGACCCAGCCCCTGTCCCTGCCTAATTGCTACACTGTCCTAATGACAGGAGCAACTGGGCGGCAAAACCCTTCCTGGAAATAAGTGACACACAGAATAGGACAAGACAAAACAACACAGAAGCAGAGTCATCAAGTCAAGGATCAAAACCAGAGAGACAAGCTGTACCAAATAGAAATCCAAAAGAGTAGTAACAAGGGAAGCCAAAGGTCAGAGGTCAGAAATAATACAGTAAGCGCAAATAGGAAGCTAGCAAGGACAATGTCACAGGACAGAGTAATAGCCAGCAAACCTGTGTGGGCTGATGACCTGTATATAGGAAATCCAGGACCTGCCCAAGATTTGATTGGTAGACAGGCTGTCAATCACACAGGCAAGGCTAAGATTAACTGTTAGAGGAGCAGAAAGAAACAAGGTGCAGGAGACGGGTGTGGCTGAAATTCAATTACAGAG
Organism: Leptodactylus fallax; assembly: GCA_947044405.1. NCBI lineage: Eukaryota > Metazoa > Chordata > Amphibia > Anura > Leptodactylidae > Leptodactylus > Leptodactylus fallax. The sequence continues at coordinate 3,874,981 of CAMRHE010000041.1, forward strand.
TAGAAGTACTAGGACAATGTTCAGACTGAGCAACAAGAACCATAAGCAAGGAATCAAACTGTACACGCTTCCTGCGCCGCAGCGTGCAATCAGAGGGTGGCGCAGAGACCCGAACAGGCAGAGACGTTACAACTGTGCTGCTCATTTGCTGTACTTTTAGTAGCAGCAGTTATTGGTATTTCTCGGTGTCCCATTCAACTCCAAAAGTATAGCAAGTGAGCAGTGCAGCAATCAACATGTAAACAGGAAACAGATGACCTGTGGAGGTCCCAAAATTTGGAACCCTGCTGCTTTAAAATTGATGGTCTAGCTTAAGGATGGCTGTCAATTCTGCAAAGGGGATAACCCTTAATACATCTGCAAGTGCAGAATATTAAAAAAAACTGACTAAAGTCCTCCCCCTGCCTAAAAAATATTATGCATAGAGCATAAGATAATACTTTGGATGAAGTTTTATTTATATGATCTGCTTGGAATATGAATTGTTAACACAATCAGATTCTATTCACTGGCAGCTATCAAAGTTGTTTAAAGATGCTGCTGAATCCTTTTTCATGATCAACTCTTCCTTGGATCTATGTCCATGTACTGTTCTGGTACTTTATAATTGTTTTTAACATTTTTTGTGTTTTTATTTTTCTATGATTAATGCATGAGTGCACAGTTGCCTTTTTCACATTTCTTCTTGAAATATACCAGCAAAAAATGGCTGATACAGAATTCGCCATATTGGAAAAATGTTTTTTTTATGTTTATAGTTCGGGCATTTTCAGACGTGTAAATACCTAATATGTTTATTTTTGCTTTTTTTCATTTTTATTTGTGATTTAGAGGGAGGGAGTTGATTTATAAATTTATTTATTTTTATTATTTCATGTTTCTCATTCATTTATTTATTATTTACAGCTACTGCACATGGCCACTAAGGTTCCACTGCCCATGTAGGGGATCACTGACATCATCACTTGAGCATCAAAACTGGAGCCACATACGAATTAGTAGTAATGCTCTTTGTGCTGGCAGAGTGTTGTTGCAACTTTTTGTGCTCTAATTTCTATTGCAGCCATTGCAATGTGCACCTGCATCTCACATTGTTTGTCCTTGCTGACCATTTCAGTGCAGTTTTTATCTTCTTGAAGTTAAGAATGAATCACAGTAAGCAGAGATCTAGAAAATTATGAGGAATTGATACAAAAAATGTATTGGAAAATTGTAAATCTGTAAATTGTAATTTGTAAAAATTGAAAATTGAAAAATAGCTATTCAGTATAAAAACAATAACATTTATTTGCTGAACCTAGACATTCCCTTTAACTGGACTGTTTAATAAAACTATAGGGCTAGGTCAGATTAACTCTGAGCAGTATGTCTTATATATCATTTGATAGGGCCATGTCATTATTGATGGCTGTCAGTAAAGGCACCCTTATGACTAAGTGAGATGTTAGTCGGTGTTTTGACTTCTCCCTGATCAATCTGAGTGTTATTAGGTTACTTATTAGGCTATGGTTTATGGGTTTTACTATTATGATTAGAGATGGGCGAAACTCTCAAGATTCATTTCGTTTCAGGTTCGGATGGCTTGGGACCAAGGTTTGTTTCAGATTGAACAAGTTTGGTACAAACCACACCTTAAATTATCTTAAAACATAGAGTAGAACACTCTTAGGGCTCCTAAGAACCTATCTATCTAATTTCTAGCTCTCTAAGGCAAACAGCCGAAGTTATGTCAAAGTGAAACTGACATGTATATCTATGAAAACAAAAGGTAAGCAGTGGATACTGTGACTACTTGGGGGAATTAGACTCAAAATGGTGGCTTTTCCTGGTCCGGACAGTGGTGGTTCATGGTACTGGGCACCGGAAAGTTGGCTTTCAGACGGTCCAAGTGTAAAGTAAAAGTGGCTTTATTCAGCTTAACTGCAACACAGCAAAACAACAAAAAAACCTATGCCACAGTTAGGGCACTCACTGACTCCTTGAGTCCCTAACTAGCCTCTGGGGCAATAAGAGCCTGACTTAGTCTTTGTAAGTCCTCTCTGGATCCAAGCCCTCTGGGACAGACTGCCTCTCTGTCCTAGGCTGGTCTACCATTTCCTGCTCCAAGCAGGTTTCTCCAGCCTTCTGGAGATACACGCCCCTAACTGTCCTGACTGTTGCTCAGCTCCAGCAACCGTCCTCTGTGGACGCCAGCCCTCTGGGACAGAGCCTATCTCTCTGTCCTAGCTGGTCCACTTGAGCAGCGGGACTAATGCTCCACTCAGCAAAAGTCCCCTGTGGCCCCAGCCCCCTCTGGCACAGACCGTCTATCTGTCCAACTGGTCCACTATTTCCTGCTCTGTGCAGGATACTCCAGTCCTCTGGAGTTACACGCCACCCACCCAAAGGTGTGGCTGAGAGCCTTTTCTGGCCTGGCCTGGGTCGCTCAACAGCGCCCTCTGGCTCACATACTTACATACCCTCCCCCTCAGCTCACTACCCATGGGGTGAGCTACAACGGGACGAGACATCCTATGATGAAGTCCCTCTTCAACCAAGTATGCCTGTCCAGTGTTTCTCCAGAAGTCCCAATCTGGCGGTCTCTTCTTCCAGATTCCGGTTACTCGACACTTCCGGTTTCTCATCACTTTAACTGCTACGCCAAGATCCTGGCCATTCTGTGCAAAGGCAAGTTTTTCTTCATCACCTCCACAATTCGCCACACAGGGGATCACATCATTTTCATCACATTTTCCATCATAGTCTTCAGCCATCCCATTGCATGACTTTGATCCATTTAGTGAATAGCCGTAAGAATCTTCTTCTCCTCCTATCACGAATCCACAGGAGCTCGGATACCAGCTAGCACGTACTTCATGTACATCAATGTCTTTAGAGTATAACTATTTCACGGGTACCTTTTCTGTAACCTTCATCTCAAAGCGAACTTTGCCATCACCATCAAGGCTTAGAAGTTTAGGAGACATAGGCTGCTTGCTCTCCTCTTTCTTTGAGATACACAATCTCTGTACTGCAATATCTTCTCCTTTTGCACGAGGGCCATACAGTACACCCTCACATAATAGATCACGCTGAACTACATTTTCTGGTATGTCTTTAACAACTGTCACATCATTGGTGACATGTAACCATCTCTTACTTCTGCATGCAAATGACGGCTGCTCAGTCTCTGCATTAGAACCTCTACCATGGTTACTTCCATTAGTTAGGGACTTAGTACCATTGTATCTCAGCCTCTTCTTGTTGCTATTAGCATCAGGCGGTAAAACAACTTCTGCCTCTTCTCCTCTTTTTGGGTTGACTGTATTATTTCCTGACTCCCCCTTCACAGACAACATGGAGTCATTTTTCACCATTTGTCCACCCGACATTTGGCTAGAGACAGACACAGCAACACCTTTATCCACAATGGCTTCAGACACTTTAGCTGTTGGGACAACATATGCGTGGTCAGTCTTCTTACGGATTCTTGTTCCACACTTTTGATGACCCTTCACCTTATTTACCATCTCACAGCCCTCTAGGCTTTGGACCTCATTGGTTTGAAGCTGGACCCACTCTGTCACAGTCAGTGTGTGACCAATCACAGTTTTTTCTTCTATTGGACCTTCTTTGGCCTCCTCACATTTTGCAGGAAGTCCACCTTTAGCAGTATCTTCCTGGGGAACTCTACCCTCTACTTGATGTTTTACCGAATCACGTGGTTTCATCATAATCTGATCATTGGTAACAACATTAGTGGACAGGTCACTTATGTCTGTCTGACTTAATGATTCTCCTTTCTCTGCCTTTATGCTGGCAGCTTTCCCCAATTCTAACGCCTTCTGTAGCGCGCAAACCTCAGATTCTAGTTCCAGAACTTTCTTCACTGCCACATCTTTCTGAGCAGCCTCCATCTCAGCCTTCACCATTGCAACTTGCAGATCTTCCTCAATCTTCCTGACATCCTCTATGGCAGCAGATGTAGATGCCATCTCTTTATCCACTATGTCTCCCAATTCTAGGATATTCTGCAGTGTTCTTCCAACATTTGTCAGGTCAGCATCCTGGATAATATTTTCTGCTTCTCCCACTGTTCCCTGAACTATATTGAACTGATCCTCCAACATCTTCTGATAAAGCTTCTGCTCATCTGCAGACTTTTTGTCAAGTCTTTCATTCAAGTCCCGTATCTCAGTGGCTCTCTTATCTTGCTCTTGGTTGAATAAAGACTCTATTTCTTGAATCACATTTTTCAGGGATAACAGCTCTGATTCTTTAGAGGTTAACAGGTTCTGCAGCGAGTCTCTCTCAGCTTCTAGTGCTGCCAGCTTTGAAGATAGGGCAGATGCCGACTGTTCAGTATTGGATAAAGACTGCTGCAATCGATCCAATTCTTCTCTTTTAGATTCCACTTCGGTTTTTGACTGTTCAATCTGAAAAGTGCGCTCTTCCAACTTTATTTCTGACTCACGCTTCATTTGATTCATCTGAAACTCCAGCTGTTTCTTGATTTCCTCCTGCTTGTTCACTTGCACCTTTAGTTTAGCAACAAGCATTTTTAGATCTACAATCTCAGTAGATAAATTAGACAGGTTTCTCTCAAACTGAATCCTCATGTCTTCTATCTGGAGGTCCAATTCTCTCTTGGCCTTTTCCAGCATCTCATAAGCATTAGCTTTGTTCTCATACAATATCTGCACAGATTCCAGGTTTTTCTCAACTTCATCCTTGGAGCTAACCAAATCCTCCATTTCAGTGCGCAGTTGCTGGTTGAGCCTCTTTAACTTGGCCTTCAATTCAAGGGCCTCTGCTTCAGCACTGTCACGTTCTTCTGCATATCTAGCAGAAAGAGTCTTCTCTTCACCAAGCCGCTGATCAAACTTTTTCTGCTTCCTTTTCAAATTTGACACAATCCGATGTTGATGACCAAGATCTACACCTACATCTTCTAGTTCCTGCTGCAGTCTAATTTTCATCTTCTCAAGTTTGTCATAAGCAGCAGCCTTCTCCTCAAACCGTTGATTTGTAGCTTCTAGCTCCTTTTGCAACTTTTCCTTTAGTTCTTCAAGAGAGTCCAAGGACCCAATACTATCCTCCATTTTTTTCTTCATATCAGTCGCCTGAGCCTGTAGTGTTGAAATCTGCTTTGTCAAATCTCTTTTTGCTATCTCCTCTTCCTCTAGTTGCTCAAGGAAACCATTTTTCTCATCTTCCATTTGTTTTAGTTTTGTACTAAGGTCAAGCTTCTGACAGGTTTCTTCTTGCAAAAGTTTCTGAGTGTCCTGAAGCTGAGATTCTAGTGTAGACAACTCTTTGGAAAGTTTGATAAACTTGCTGTCTGCTTGAGAAAGAAGCCCTGTAACATTATTCAATTCTTTGTCTTTAGTTTGCACCAAAACAGACAACTTCTCATTATCTTCACAAGATCCTGACAGCGCCCTCTCCAGGCTACATATTCTAGCTTTGAATTCCCTTTCTCTTTGTTTAGCAGTTTCAAGCTCATCTCTCAATTTTTCAATGACACTCTCTTTGGCAATGAAGTCTTGAACATGCTGCTCCTTTAAATCCTGCAATTGCTTCTCAAGCACTTGCTTTTGCTCTACACTCTGTATGGCTTCATTAGATAGAGCGCATTTCATTTCAGGAAACTCCTTAGTGACACAGTCCATTCCAGGCAAACCCAGTACCACATTTTTACAATGACTAGAATTTGAACTCCTCATAGATTCAAGATCTTTCTTTAACTTCAGGTTCAACTTAAGGTTCTCTTTTCCTAATACCTCAAATTGCCGTTTAATCTCATCTTGAAGCTGCTGCACAATAACATTTTCATCTTTGGCGCTTTCATGCACTCTAGTATGAGACATACAATCAGCAGGGACATATTCAGTCACAGAACAGAGGTGCTTTAGAAAAACTGAGTCACCATCATGCAACCCTTTATCTTTACTTGCACTCCACATGATCTGTTCCGGGTTTTGTATCTCTCTGCATTCAGACTGCTGCACTAATAAACCTGTGCATAACTTCTCTGCTTTTTTTTTTTTACAAGCTGAAATTCTCTTTTTTCTTGCCCATGGCTTACTAACAAGATTACACAATATTCCACAGCAACCTTGGGTTCAACCGGCAGCAACTTTTTTTGCTATCTTTTGCAGTCACATGTATTCAAACAGTTAACTTATGTGGCACTACAACAACCAGCATTTTCTTCTGTCTTCCACAGAAAACACCAACATGGCACCATAGCCTTTCACATAGACTGTTTGCAATATCCAGCTTCTACACACATTGCTTATTTTCTTGCCATCAGCAAAACACTTCACAGACTTCTGTGCCACAGTATACACAAAGTCCATTCCCTGGATTCCTCTTCCAGAGCTTTACAAACCCCTTGCTATGTTGCACTTCACTCACCCCTCCTGGGTTTCTTCAGTTGAAATCACAGATTTCTTCCAGCTATAGGCCACAATGCACACTTAGCAGTACTGCAGTCACCAACCACTTGTCTTCCAGGACTTGCGTGGATCTCTTTATGCCCGCATTCTCCACCATATGTGACTACTTGGGGGAATTAGACTCAAAATGGTGGCTTTTCCTGGTCCGGACAGCGGTGGTTCATGGTACTGGGCGCCGGAAAGATAGCTTTCAGACGGTCCAAGTGTAAAATAAAAGTGGCTTTATTCAGCTTAACTGCAACACAGCAAAACAACAAGAAAAAACTATGCCACAGTTAGGGCACTCACTGACTCCTTGAGTCCCTAACTAGCCTCTGTGGCAATAAGAGCCTGACTTAGTCTTTGTAAGTCCTCTCTGGATCCAAGCCCTCTGGGACAGACTACCTCTCTGTCCTAGGCTGGTCCACCATTTCCTGCTCCAAGCAGGTTTCTCCAGCCTTCTGGAGATACACGCCCCTAACTGTCCTGACTGTTGCTCAGCTCCAGCAACCGTCCTCTGTGGATGCCAGCCCTCTGGGACAGAGCCTATCTCTCTGTCCTAGCTGGTCCACTTGAGCAGCCGGACTAATGCTCCACTCAGCAAAAGTCCCCTGTGGCCCCAGCCCCTCTGGCACAGACCGTCTATCTGTCCAACTGGTCCACTATTTCCTGCTCTGTGCAGGATACTCCAGACCTCTGGAGTTACATGCCACCCACCCAAAGGTGTGGCTGAAAGCCTTTTATGGCCTGGTCTGGGTCGCTCAACAGCGCCCTCTGGCTCACATATTTACATCTTGGTGAAGATGGTGGCAAGAAATGATCCAGGAGGAGAAGGGTCCAGAGGAGATGGATCGACCATGCAAGGTATTAGAACTGAGCCTGGGTGGAACTAGCACCTGGCCTTGCTGCATTTCTGGACTGTGGCCGCTGGTGCTCAGAACATTGACCCAGTGGGGCATGAAAGCCATGTACTTACCTTGTCAATAATTGCTGCTCCACATGTTGATGGCGGTGTGCACCTTTACCCAGACTGATGTAGCCAAAGAAAGGTCCATGTTCTCTTGCACATGGTGACATAAAGCAGGAACAGTGTTCCTACACAAATAATGGTGATTAGGTATCCTCCATCGAGGTATGGCAGCGACTGCACCACCAGCAGCTTGGCCAGGTGCGAGTTAAGTTGCACAACTTCCAGATGACTGGGTGCATATTGCTGTTTCCTGGCCACACATTCCGTTATGAATGACTGACGTTGGCGTGGAAGAGGAGGAGGAGAAACTGTTGGTAATGATGATAATAATTATAGTGATCGATTGGCAATTTGGCAACAATTCTGGCACAGTGTGTGTCTTTTTTTTGGGGGGGAGGGGTTGCTATTTCTTTTTACAAAAAGAGATGTTTTGGTTTTTTTTCAAGAAATTCAGTTTGAAATAACAGACATCAGACTCACGTTTTCTGACATATGGCAATATAAAGCAGGGACAGCTTACACATACCATCAGTTGGCAAAATGCTATGGAATGGTAAGTGGTATGACAGCGACTGCACCGCCAGCAACTTGGCGAGGTGTGAGTTAAGTAGCACAACTGCCAGATGACTGGGTGCATATTGCTGTTTCCTGGCCACACATTCCCTTATGGATGACTGACATTGGTGTGGAAGAGGAGGAGTAGGAGAAACAGTTGGTGATGATAACGATGACCATGTGCTAGGTGTAGATGGCCTACCTACAAGGAAAATCATGGAAAAGAGTGGGGAGGGGGTGGTTTGGACAGGGTCAGAGACCATGTAAAATGCAGTAGGTTTCCCAATGTGACCAGATAGAATCAAAGGCTTCCACTGTGTGGTTCAGTGTAGCAGTTAAAAATTCTAGGCTACGAATGTCTTTCATGCGGGCAATTAACTCAGACCCAGTGGGAGGGAACTCCCCCTTCCAGTGACGGGCAATACGGATCTTTGCTGCAGTACATAAATAAAGAAACAGCTTAGACATCTTCTTGCCTAGATGCAAGTTGAGCAAGTAGGTCATAGGATCCAGCGGGACCCCCTGTATAAAGAGGGCCTCAGTGAGGAGTTTCACCTCCATCCAAAAAGGATGGATGATGGGGCAGTCCCAGAAGACATGACACACCGTGCCCAACGAGGTCTGACATTGCCAACACGAGGAGGAAATAGCGGGATTAAGGGTATGAAGCAAAACTGGCGTGTGGTACCAATGCAAAAGGATTTTGTATTGGGTTTCCTGAAACATAATACAGGATGAGGATTTGGCAGCACGGGACCATATGATCTGCCACTGTCCGGGTGAGACCTGTCCATTCAGAGCTTCAGCCCACTTAGCCATGTATTTATGGGATGGAGTGGATTTTCCCTCAGGGGGAGACAAGAGCCTATATATACTGGTTATGAGCCCCTTTGTAGAGGTACCAGCTTGGCACAGTATCTCAAAAGCTGTGGGAAGTGAGACCCGTGTGGACCCAAGCTGAGCCTGAGCAAAGTGAGATATTTGTTGGTAATGTAATCATTCAGTGACCGGCAAATGTAAGACCGAGGTAAAGTAGTCAAAGGGCCTGAGCTCTAGGGTAGAAGGGTCAACCAAATCTGCGATATGGAACAGGCCAAGCCTGCACAATGGCAGAAGAAAGCCCCCCCGGGAGTAGTGGGCAAGTGAGGGGGAGGAGCGGGACCACAAGAAAGCATTCGAGTGCACAGGGGCCATCCAAAGGTTTTCTATTTCAACTCATTTGGTGTAGGCCTGGGAAGCTGCCCAAAACAGAATAGCTTGGAGATGGGCCGCCCAGTAGTAATGCAGAATGTGTGGGACTGCCAGCTCCCCCTCAGCCCTGCCAGCCAGCATCACAGAACGGGGAATTACGATGGCGCTTAGCATTCCAGATAAACTGGAAAATTGCCTTTTGAAGGGATTGCAGTTCATACATCGGAAACCGCCACTGGAAGTGTTTCGAAGTAGGAGAGGAGCTTAGGGAGGAAAGTCATTTTAACTGCTGTGATCCATCCTATTAGGGAGATGTGAAGGGGGCGCCATTTATCCAGGAGAGAGCGGAGTTCATTGAACAAATGGGGATAATTAGCCAGGTATAGGGAGGAGTAGGCCGAAGAGAGCTGGACACCCAAGTAGCAGAGCGAGCGATCTCTCAATCGGAAGTTGTAATTAGCCTTAAGCAACTGCAGAGTGGGGTTGGGGATGTTAAGGGGAAGGGCCTCAGTCTTAGTAGGATTAATTTTGTAGCCTGATAGGCTACCATAGTCCCTGAGAGTACTCAGGATATTAGGAAAGGTGGTGTGGGGGTTGGTGAGGGTTAGAAGGACATCATCCGCAAATAGGGATACTTTAAACTGCCTATCACGGACCGCAACTCCAATAATGTCCGGGTTGGACCTAATCCAGGATGCTAGTGGCTCAATACAAAGGGCAAAGATGAAGGGGGAAAGAGGACATCCCTGATGGGTTCCATTACAGATGGGGAAAAGGGAAGAGATAGCGTTGGGGAGCTGAACGACTGCAAAGGGGGTTGAGTACAAGGATCGAATCGCAGTCAGAAAAGCTCCTGAGAATCCAAATCGTTCAAGAGTGGCCAGCATAAAGGACCAGTCGAGGCGATCAAAGGCCTTTTCCGCATCAAGGCTTAAAATGAGGGTGGGAGTGGCTGAACGGTTGGCGACATCAATCGAGTCCACAGCCCTTGTGGTGTTGTCTCCCCCGTGACGGCAGGGGACGAAACCCACCTGGTCCTTTTGGACGAGAGAGGGAAGCCAACCACTTAGTCTATTAGCTTGGAGTTTAGTGAAAAGCTTAAGGTGAGTGTTCAAAAGGGCAATAGGGCGATCGTTAGAGCAGTCCTGATGATCTTTACCTGGCTTGGGAACTAGGGTAATGTGGGAGTGGAGCATTGTTTGAGGGAAAGGGGTGCCACCTAGGAACAAATTAAAGAGGCTACACAGATGAGGGACCAGTTCTGCCTGAAAGACTTTATAATAAGAATAAGTGAACCCATCTGGACCTGGGGCTTTACCATTGGGAAGTCCCTTCATGATATCTGTAAGTTCCTCGCTAGTGGTGGGGGCGTTCAGGGAATCTAGCGCCGAGGACGGTAGCATGGGGAGACGACAAGCGGTTAGCTAGGCATCCAATTCCAGCTGCCCCGATGCAGGACCCGGGGGTAACTGGCGGGGGCTGGTTGTATAGTTTGGTGTAGTACTCTTGGAAGAGGGTCGCTATGGTGTCAGGGTGGTGATAGAGAGCTCCCCTCGAGTCATGGACTGCATGGGGGACAGAGGAGGCCTGATGTTCCTGAAGGGCTTTAGCAAGAAGGATGTGGGCCTTGTTACCCCTCTCATGATATCATTGTCTGCTCAGGCGCTGGGTGGCCTGAGCGGTGACATCGTGCAGGTCAGCCTGAGCGAGGACTAGCTGGTGGAGGAGAGACATAGAGGGACAGGCTGTCAGGCGCTCCGTCAAGGATCGTATCTGGGCTGTCAGGGCCACCTTACCAGCCGCTCTATCTTTTTTAAGCCGAGTAACCATGCCTATACAGTGCCCTGTCATCACTACCTTGTGAGCCTCCCAAAGGGAAGGGGTAGATGGGACCGAGCCTATGTTAGTATTAAAGTAATCCAAGAGATGTGTGCACAGTGCTTTACAGGAGGGGAGGGAGTGCAGGAGGGACTCATTAAGAAGCCAGTGGCAGCGTTTGGTAGGGAGTGGAGTCAAAGACAGGGAAACTTGGACAAGAGCGTGATCAGACCATGAAATGGGGCCAATGTCTGCACCAGTTATGAGAGTGTGAGCTATTGGGGTGAGAGTAGAAAGTGTAGGAGCAGGCAGAAGGATTATCAACCCTTCAAAGGTCGTATAGGGCTGCGGACCTGATGAGGCAACGGAACTCCCGGGCAAGGCGCAGTTGGGAAGCACCCAGAGGAGTGTCCGCAAGGGACATCCTATCCATCCGCTGAGAGATCATATTAAAATCTCCTCCCAGTAGCAAGGCCACACCAGGGAAGTCCCGAAGCCTCCACAGCATCCGCTTGAGGAAAGGGATCTGAGAAGAGTTAGGAGCATAGATATTGCAAAGGACTATGGACTGGCCATGAAGAAGACCCTCCAAGACGATGTAGCGGCCCTGGAGATCTAAGTGGGAAGTCGTGATAGAGATAGGGCAGGAACGGGACAGTAAAATAGCTACACCTCCCTTCCTACAATTATCATATGCTGAATAGGCCATGAGATAGTAATGACGGGCAAAGTTAAAAGTGCCAGTGTGCTCAAAGTGGGTTTCCTGCAAGAAAGCAACATCCTCCCGGAGGGACCAAAGTTCACGTAACACCATGCGCCGTTTAAGGTTAGAGCCCAGGCCCTTCATATTTAATGTGATTCACTTAGCCATTGGGGAGTAATGGATAGACAGTGGCAAATGTGACAGTATAGCATAGGCAGGTCTCACCCAAGAAGCAGCAGCAAGAGAAGGACTCATGAGGAGGAGGCTCAGCAACACGAACCAACCAGGAGATAGCCAAAGTCTTGGGACTCCAAACCTAAAATAGGATGAAAATGAGAACAAGAGGGAGAAAGACAAACAAACAGGGGAACAGAGAAGAAAAGACAAAGCAACAAAACATAAGTCAAAGGTATCATGGACAGAACTAAATCTCCTGACCGGGGGCAGGGAAATTGTATCCAAGGAGGTGCAAACCTGTACACCAAGCGAGACCTACTGTAGGGCCTCGCAGCTGGACTAAGCCCCCTAGTAGACAGTAGACAGTCAGCAAGGGCCACCTGGAGGTGAGACAAGTGGCAAGGGTATACTACAAGAGAAAAAAAAGGGGAGTAAGGACCTGCCCCACCCGCTAGGCAGGCAACAGGAAGGATAGCGGTGTGAGGGTTAAAATATAATTTGTACTATACACTATATCCAGAGAGTGAAATAGTCTGCAGACAGCCTGCATAGTTTAGAGATAGGAAGCAGACACTAAGTCTGCTACAGCACCGAAGGTTTTGCTGTCCTCAGGAAAGATAAGGGAAACACTCAGATAATCGAGGAGAGGACACAGATGTTATGAGAAACTGAGTAAATCTGCTTAGCAGCGGAACCGGAAGGACCAAATATGTACATTGGTCACATGATTATTGTGTAATCAACTTGCCTTTAAAAACCTGTATGAACTATACAATAAATTAAATCATTCTTACTAGATACCTGGGTGTGTCTGTACGTTTGTTTCCCAAGCTCGTTATTGTTCTTTACTTAATTTGGATTACGGTGACATCCATCCCGGGGGGACAACCCCTGACAGCGGCTATGGGATCAACCAGTATAGGCTAAAGACAGAAGAGGAATGCATAAAGAGGGGAGAAGCAGCCAGAGTGGATCAGGAGGGTGGAGGATCCACCCGTTGTCTTCGAGGAGCTGCACCTGGGGAAGGCAGATGTTGTCGCCGAGATGTCGGCACGGTCCACACAGGAGGAGACGGTGGTGGTGGGGCCACCATCTCCCAATACAGCAAATCTGGAATAGGAATGTCCAGGGTATCACAGAACTGCTCTAGGTCCGTGAGTGAACATAGGGTAGCGAAGCGTCCATTAGACCGGAGATGTGAGGGCAAAAGGGAAGCCCCAACGGTAGGATATTTGACTGTCTCGTAGAAGCTGGAGCAGGGGGTGAGGGTGACTCCGCTTCTGGAGGGTAATCCAGGAAAGGTCTTGGTACAGCTGAATTTTTGCACCGTGAAAGTCAAAGTCTTTGAGACATCTAGCTTTAGCCAGGATAGCTTCCTTCACAGTAAAGTTGTGCACGCAGCAGATGACATCACGAGGAGTGGGACCAGTGCCTTTAGGGTGCAGAGCCCAGTGAGCCCGTTCAAGCTTAATCTTGTGGGATGGAGGTTCCTGCAGGATGGAATTTAATATTTCCTCCAAAGTGACATGTAGGTCCTCCGCCTGGGTGGCCTCAGGAAGGCCCTTGACTTTGATATTGTTGCGTCTGCCTCTATTTTCCAAATCTTCCAAATGGCGTTGCATATCTGTGACAACTTTGCACTGAGAGGAGACAGAGTCCTGAAGCTAAGAGACATAAACCTGGGTCTGATCATGGTCGTCTTCCAAGGTATCAACCTGAGACGCGATGTTTTGGAGATCTTTTCTCAGCATAGAAATTTCCGCACGGACTTCAGAAACGAGAGAGTGAAAATCATCTCTATAAGGCAGGTTAACGAGCAACTAGTGCCATTGAGATGGGATGGGGGAGGCTGGAGGAGCACTGCCCTGGTGAGTCCCAGGCGAGGGAGTAGAGGCAGAGGACCCTTGGGAGCCTTCTGCAAAAGGGGACAGAGAGGGGGTTGCCCCAATGTCCATGTCTCCCCCCCCCCCCAGGAAGGTGCTTGTGAGGTCTGGAGGGGCTGCTGCAGAGAGCTTGGTGAGGAGGAAGCCCCAGATATGGCAGGAGTAAGGGATCCCTCCATTTTTAGGTCAGTGGTTGTGGCAGCAGGAGGGGAGGAGGCAGGGCAGCGGCACACCTGAAGTACTGGCAGCCTGGATAACTGTGGGGTGCTCCCTCCAAGCTTGGGAGGGGAACCAGGGGAAGATGGCCACCCAGGAATAACGCTGCAAGTTGGTGGTGGAGGGGGGAGTACTTGCCGAGGAGAGCAGGTCCTGAGATGGAGGAGACTTCAGGGCCGCTGTAGCCATTGCTGGGGCCTCTACAGAGGCGCAGCGCTGTAGATCTGGGGAGCGCTGGGAGGCAGGAGCGGTGACAGCGCTGAGGAAGCCAGGTGGGATCATGGAGGAGCACTGAGCCGGAACGTTGCTGGTGGAGGCTGGGGCCTGGCAAGATGGCTGCCGCCTCGTCAATACTCACGCAAGAGAAGGCGGCAGGTGGAGGAAGGCGCTAAGAGTTGGCTGGCCGGTCGTTGCAGAAGGAGCAGGGGTCCCTAAGGATGCTGCCTGAGGTATTTTCTTCCCCATGGGCGCCTGGGAAAGCTGGGTTGGTCCCGTTAGGCTAGCAGGCAGGGCAGGAGCTCTGAGGATAAGCGTCCGCTCACATCGAGGTTCAGGCCACGCACCCTTTTTTAATGGGTCCTTCTACTTACAGCTCCAGGGCACTGCAAAGGGGGCAGCTTAAGTGCCCTGATATGCAACCTGTTCCTGGGGCTGTTGGAGAGAGACCTGTTCCTGTCAGATCATGGGAAGATGATAAGCTGTGTCCTATTTTGGGCACAGTTCATTGACAACATTTTCATGATCTGGCAGGGAACATCTGGTGAGTATTGTACAGATTGATTTCCACAATATTATTAAATGTGGTCATGGTAGTTTCTAGATACAGATCTGGTTTAAAAGGAGACATTCGTAAATGTCCTATTACATGCCCAAAATTGTCATATCCAGGGCAGACGATTTATGCAATATCTACCAGACAATTTTTGCACTTGAGAAGGATTGATCATCAGAGGCAGACTATGAATCCTGTTCAGAAGAATTAAGACAGATTTTTAGACCATAGATACAGTAATCGGTGTGTAATGAAAGCATACAGGAAAGTTAAGCAGATGTCTACAGTGCAACTTTTTTACACCAACATCATGGAAGAACTTCCAATCCTCAGGTAGGATTGATTACCACATACAGTGGGTACGGAAAGTATTCAGACCCCTTTAAATTTTTTACTCTTTGGGGGGCGTGGCTTTGAGCCGACTGAGATGGCCGCTGTTCTTTGAAGCTCCGAGGCCTCACAGTAGTCCAGCGGCTCGTAGCGACTAACCGGCACCGGTGACACCCGGAATTCAGGGCGCGGAAGGGTCCTCTGCTTCCCAGGACTGCGGCACTATGGCGAAACGGGGGAAAAAAAGGCCCCCCAAAGCGGCTGACCGACTTTTTCGCCGCAGCAGACTCGGCCCAAGATGGCGTCGGCGGTTCCTCTCTGCACCCGCTGCCGCGGGCGGCGGGCCGCTCCGGCGCGGATCGCAACCGCACTCCAGGTGAGCAGCAATTACACCTGGAGGCCTCTGGTGACAGTCCTGGCTCCCAGGTCAGCCAGGTAAAAGCTTTAGAGGGCCAGCAGCAGGCTTCAAAGAGGGGACTACAACCCCCATCTTCACCTACTTCAGCCCTTGTCAGCCATCCTGAGGTTCCTCCTGCAGAAGCATCCTCCCAGGCAGATAACACTACTCCCACACAAAGCCCTGTAAAGCAAAGGATGAGATGGGATACCACGTTTAGTTTTGACTCTCGCCCGGCTGCAGAAGATCCCCAATTAGGTGATTCAGATGCACTCCAGGCTATCCCTGCAGGTACCCAATCGGCCTCTGAGTCCTTCTTAAAGGATATAATGCTGGCATTGCATCGGTCTATTCAGAAGGATATTACTAAGGCGATTACGTCCGTATCCTCCACAGTTGATTCTCTTGGCAACAGAATAGACCATGTTGAGAACAAAATGAGTGAATTTGCTGAGGCACACAACACTATAGTGGATGCCCACAATGATCTTGAGGAAGAATTAGCAGCGGTCAAACTTAAACTTGCTGACATGGAAGATAGGAATAGGCGGAACAATGTCAAGTTTCGTGGCATACCAGAATCAGTCGCTGCTAGGGACTTGACTCCTTATTTACAACGTTTAATGAAAACTATCCTGCCACAATGCTCTGACGCGGATCTTATAATAGACAGGGCCCACCGTCTGCCGAAGCCGAAGGGGATGCCGGATCATATCCCTAGAGACACCCTCGCCCGCATACATTTCTACCATGTCAAAGATCGTCTCATGCTTGAGTCGAGGAAAAGGCCATCTTTGCCTGAACCGTTTAAAGAAATTCAACTTTACGCTGACCTTTCTCAGGCTACCATTGCTGCCAGAAGAGAGCTTGCTCCTGTTACAGCGGTCCTCCGGCAACACAACATTCCCCACAAGTGGGGATTCCCAACTAAAGTCATCGTGAACAGGAATGGAATGACTTCTACCTTTAACTCCTTTGACACCGGGAGTAACCTGCTCCACCAATGGAACCTGCGCCTAATGTCCCGAAACCTTCAAGGCCCGAGTCCCATAAGTTGGACCCTCCATGGAAGTCTACCACCTCCGCCGAGTGAACAGCTCATTATGGACGTACTGTGAGTCACCTGTGGTGTGTTTTGTACCTCCCTTTTTATGGCAAACTTCCCCCCAAGTTTGCGCAGTACTACACTGCTCGGTTGTGTAACATTATTTTCTCTCCCCTTACTGTTAACTAGTTATGTGTTGACTAATGACAATACCGAATTGTTCTTCTCTAGGCCTGAGAGATGTCATTTTAGCGTTATCCTCCTGTCCGACCCTCTACCTCTATACTACCAGTCTGTATTACTAATTCTTGATAATATTAATGGGTGTTAAATTACTGTCACTTAATGTGAGGGGACTAAATAGTCCCTTTAAGCGTTCACTGTTGTGGAAAGAGGCTCTCAGATCTGCAGTAGATGTAATTTGCATACAGGAGACGCATTTCTGTGACTCTCATCCACCAAAGTTCTCTCACAAATTGTTCCCTCATATCTTTTGTTCCAATGCCACCAAGAAGGCTGCGGGTGTCCTCATAGCGGTAAAACATACAGTGTCATTTCAGTTAATACATGTCAGTTCAGATCCCAAGGACCGCTATGTAGCGCTCACCTGTCTGCTTGACAACTGCCCCATCACTATTGTAAACGTATATTGTCCTAATGCGTCTCAGATTTCCTTTTTAAATTCAGTAATGAAGAAGTGTAGGAAGCAGACTCAGGGCCAGGTTCTATTGTGCGGGGATTTCAATATTGTGCATGACGCTGCTGCTGACTCCACCTATCGCGGCAAGCATCCACCTCAACAATTAGGCCCTTGGCTCCGGCAGGCGGAACTTCACGATGTTTGGCGGTGCTTCCATTCCTCTGAGAAGGATTATACGTACTACTCTGCTCGTCACCAATCCTACTCCAGAATAGACATGTTCCTAGCCCAGAGTGATATGCTACTTAGAGTACAAAGTTGTGAAATAGGAAATATCACGTGGTCTGACCATGCGCCTATCATACTTAGCATCCACTTAGCGGGCACAGTGGCTCCCCCCCGTGTCATGGCGAAACAATACATATGTCATGTCTCTGAAATCGGTAACCGAGAAATTGCATACTGACATTGCCGAATTCTTTGACATTAATTCCCCCCTCGGTAGAGGATAAGTTTTGCCTCTGGAATTCGCATAAAGCATTTGTCAGGGGTCTAATGATTCAGCATGCCGCGCGCTTTAAGCGCACTCGACTGAAAACGATGAGGGAGCTACTTGCTTCTATTGCAACTCTAGAGCAGAAGCACAAAGTTGACCCTAACCCTGCCCTGTCGAATGTTTTGCGGAAGGCCAGGGATGACTTGAGTGCCCATTTACTGGTGGATTTTGAAAAACACACTAAACGTGTGAAAGCCTCCTATTACCGGTCGTACAATAAAGCCAGTAAGCTAATGGCACAGAGAGTTAAGGCAGCAAGGATTAAATCTAAAATTCCATTTCTTGTGTCTAAAGCGACCACAGATAAAATCTTCCACCCCCAACAAATTGCTGATGAATTTAGTAAATATTATCAGGACCTGTATAACTTGAAAGATGACTCGGACACCACGCAGCCTTCCATGATAGATGTTAACCGATTCCTGTGCTCTTTGCACCTTCCCTCTGTTGCACCTGCACAGCTGCAGTCTTTAAATGCTTCTATTTCCACTCAGGAAGTGGCTAGGGCGATTGATGGTTTAAAGCTTAATAAATCTCCCGGCCCAGATGGGTTCTCTGGGGAATACTACAAGCTGTTCAAGCCACTTATCCTTGCTCACCTTACTGAGGTGTTTAATTTAGCAATGGTGACAGGTACCTTTCCCCGTGAGATGCTATCCGCAATGATTGTGACATTACCCAAACCAGGCAAGGACCCCTCCCGACCCTCTAACTACCGGCCCATATCACTATTGAATGCGGACGTTAAGTTGTTTGCGAAGGTACTTGCGAACAGGCTTCTCGATGTCATGCCCACACTGATAGGAGGAGACCAGGTTGGATTCACTAAGGGAAGACAGGCCCCAGATGGCACGAGGCGTGTGATCGCGCTGATTGCCGCGGCCCAGGCTCGGCGGACGCCTTCTCTGCTCCTGTCCCTGGATGCGGAGAAGGCGTTTGATAGGGTACATTGGGGGTATCTTTTCGAGGTTCTCCATAAATTTGGTTTTTCTGGTCCCATTGCTACTGCAATCTCTGCACTCTACTCTAGCCCATCCGCTCGGGTGCTGGCGAATGGGGTCCTGTCCTGCCCCTTCAACATTACCAATGGCACGAGACAGGGGTGCCCATTGTCCCCTTTGATATTTTCATTGGTGATGGAGCCTTTGGCCGAAAGGATCAGGACACATCCGGATCTGTCTGGTATCAGGTTGGACCGGACAGACCACAGAATTAACCTATTCGCAGATGATGTGATTCTGTCCCTCACCTACTCTAATAACATGCTCTGTACTGTATCTCAAATTCTGAAAGATTTCGGAGAGTTATCATATTATAAAGTTAATGAATCCAAGTCCCAGATTTTAGGAATTAGTATGTCTCCAAACAATATATGCCACATCAAAAACACATCGCCCTATCAATGGTGCTCGCACGCTATACCTTATCTAGGGATACAGCTCACTCCAAACCCAAAGGATTTAGTTAAGGCCAACTTTCCAGGCCTGCTGGCTATCCTCCAGAAGGAGCATGATGGGTTAACTAAATTTGAGCATAGTTGGATGGGAAGAATAGTGCTATATAAAATGCTGATCCTTCCCAGGATACTTTATTACTTCAGAACACTAGTGATACCGATACCAAAGTCCACCTTCCTGAGTTTCCAAAAACAAATGATGTCCTTTATATGGAATGGTGGCAAACCCAGAATAGCACTCCATACAATGTTTAAATCAAGAGACAATGGGGGTATGGGTGTACCAAACTTGTATCACTATTATTTAGCCATAGTTTTAGGTCAACTCCAATTCTGGTTTACAACGAACCATGACAAACTGTGGCCAGCTATGGAGGCTCAAATGGTTCAGACTTCTGACTGGGAGGGTTACCTTTTAGCGTCAGGCCCCAGGAATGGATCTTCCATATCTGCTCCACCGGCTGTACAGGCTACGATTGGGGCATGGCATGCATTGTGTGCTCTGCAGGATGGGGATGCCCCTACGGTAGCACTGAATCTTCCCATTACGACGCTCCCCCACGAGATACCACATTTATCCCTAGACGTGTGGCGCAGGTGTGGGGTAAAGTATGTCTCTAACCTGTATAGGGGTGGCACTAGGGCGCCCTTCCCCGTGTTGAAAGAGACATTTGATCTGCCCGCAAGGGAAGCATTCACATACACCAGATTGACTTCCTACTTGTCTGACACGACATCGACTCAGGTACGCCTGCCACAGTCGGCCGCCGACCTCTTACACCCACAGGCTTCCACAGCAGCTTATAAAACTAAAGCCCTGTATCGAATTTTGAATATGGATTGCACTTTCCGCAAGACTAAACACATGATCCTTTGGGAGGAGGACATAGGTAGTAGATTTGAGGTTGGTCACTGGCGAGAGGCGATCAGATGGGCTAAGCGATCCACAGTATGTGCCTCACATTGGGAGCAATATAGCAAATTACTACTACGCTGGTATTACCCTCCTTTACGCATAGATAAGTTCTACCCATCGTGTTCACCTCTTTGTTGGAGGGGATGCGGGGAGAACGGCTCTTTATTTCATGTGTTCTGGCACTGCCCACTCATTCAGCCCTTTTGGGTTTCTGTGTTTTCCTTGGTTAATGGCCTGTGTGGCGGAGTGGTGGGGTATACACCTGAACTGGCACTCCTCCTTCTGGGTATTCACATGATACCTGGTAGACATAGAACAGTCGTTTGTCAGGTGCTAGGGGCTGCCCGCCTACTTATTGCGAGAAAATGGAAGTCTACTGCATGCCCGGCCTTGACAGAGTTAATTTCAGTGGTGTCCTTGAACTATCAATACGAGCGCATTTGTGCATGTAATGGAGGGGGCCTGGATAGATTCAGGACGCACTGGGAGTCATGGGCAGAGGCATTTCCCCCACCGTACACTCATTGACGGACTATACAGCGAGGCCTTCCCTGTCACTAGGGTATTACATCCTACTTTATTTATAGCCTCTGGGGGCTGCTATGATTTGTTATTCCTGTAACACCTATATACCATTTATTTAAGAAATTGGAAAATTGATATCTGGTAGCTGATGGGTCTCCCCCTTTTGTAAGGGGCGAACCGACTACTCTGTGAGTGGGGGGATACGATCCGACTGTATTCATTCTCTAGGCCTAGACTATGGTTTGTGTTTTCTGTTCTTTTGTTGTTTTGCCCTTCGCTTTATTCCTTATCCTCCTCTAGCCTGTTCCCCATCTTCTCCTTCTTATGGCAAAAACTGATTGTCGTTCCCTATAGCCTCAACATGTTAGGTTTAACGTACGTTTGATAAGACTCACTTGTTCTTACTATGCATTGTCACTGTATGTATTTTATTCATGGATGTACCTCATCTGAGTATATTGTATTGTACTGCGACTATGATGTATATGAGGTCATAACTGTGCCCTTGTTTCCTCAATGTGTTTCTAACTTGTATTGTATTTCTGTTAAAAATTTCAATAAAAAAACTATTGATATAAAAAAAAAAATTTTTTACTCTTTGTTTCATTGCAGCCATTTGCTAAAAGCAAAAAAGTTCATTTTATTTCTCATTAATGTACACTCAGCACCCCATCTTGACAGAAAAAAAAAACAGAAATGTAGATATTTTTGCAAATTTATTAAAAAAGAAAAACTGAAATATCACATGGTCATAAGTATTCAGACCCTTTGCTGTGACACTCATATTTAACTCACATGCTGTCCATTTCCTTCTGATCCTCCTTGAGATGGTTCTACTCCTTCATTGGAGTCCAGTTGTGTTTAATTAAAGTGATTGAACTTGATTAGGAAAGGCACACACCTGTTGTAAGGGAATCACTAGAGGAGCGATTCCCCAGTAGCTGCTGGAGAACTTAGGGGGGAGGGGCACAACGAGACAGTGGACCCTAAGCTGAATCCCCCCCACTGTCCCTAGCTAACTTGCCTGATCTGTCCTAGGTGACAGCCAGCAACCAGTCGACAGTCCCTCCTTATAATAAGTGATAACACACAACGAAGACAAGACGCACAACAACAAAGGGAGGTCAGCTAGCCAAGGGGTCAGTAACAATCAAGCAATGCAGCACAGAATCGAGATCCAAGAGAATAGTCAAAGTCAAAGCCAATGGTCAGAAAATCAGAAGAGCAGGTAACAAATAACAAGAAGTATAGCCAGTAAGCAAAATGCAATAGCAGGCGCCCATAGGAAAGTGGGCAAACAATAAATAGGGAGAAAGAACCCGCTTCAGACTTGATATGAGGATAGGCTGTCAATCACCAAGGCAGGACTAAAGTTAATTCTTAGTGGAGCAGGGGGAGAGCAAGGTGAAGGAGAAGGGCGTGGTGGAAAATCAATTAAGGAGGTGAGGGAATAGGACAGTGTTCAGACAGTACAAGAAAAACCCAAAGAAAAGAACCACAACCGGGCACGCCTCCTGCGCCGCAGCGTGCGCCCGGAGGACGGCGCCAAAGCCCGGACAGGCAAGGACATTACACCTGTCTATAATTCTCACTGGTGGGAAATGCAGCCAACACTGAATACATCTTGGTCTGTTATTAACAGACCCTGTATTAAATTGAGTTTTACCTAAATACCCAATGATGGCATACAGGATATCTAAAACTTTAAAGGATGTTTTGGTGGGAAATCATCTGGCACCAGCAATTATTTTTGGAGCAATGGGCCCTAAATGGGGATTCAGTCCTTGTGGCTGTTGCATTAGCTGTCTAAACATATTATGAGCAGACACGTTTATGGATTCTGTTTGAGATAAGACATATTAGATAACTTGGCCTATTTCCTGTACTGCTAGATATGTGATTTACTATGCCCTTGTCCAAGACATATATTGGTATGATTAAACCTGAATTGAGGGTTAGAGCAAGAGAACATGTCAAAGACATTAAAAGTGCTAAGGAGGAAGACGATATACAGAAGCCAAAGACTATACCACGACATTTCAAGATATTTCATAATTGTGAATCCTTCAGCATTCCATTTTTGAACTTGTACAATGAATCCACCATTACCACATCCTGTGGCAGTGAGTTCTATAGCCTCATTGCTTTTACAGTAAAGAATCCCAGTCTATGTTACAGGTGAAATGTTCTCTTATCTAGGTGTAGAGGATGTCCCCTTGTCACTGTCACCGGCCTTAGGAGTAAAAGATCATTAGAATGGTCTCTGTACTGTCCCTTCATGTATTTGTACATTGTGATTAGGTCTTCCCGTAGCTGTCTTTTTTCTAAACTGAATAACCCCAAATTTGTTAATCTGTCTCTATACTCCAATCCACCCATTCCTCTAATTGCCTTGGTCGCCCTTCTGTGCACTCGCTCTAGTTCTGCCATGTCCTTCTTGTCCAAAATTGCGCACAATAGTCTATGTGTTTACTGGCCACCAAAATTCCCAAGTCTTTTTCAGCCACAGTCTTATCCAGTAATTTACTATTACGTACATAATCATACATTTTATTTATTTTATGAAAATGCATAACCCTACATTTATCTACATTCAACTTCTGGGCCATGCTTCCAGCTTCCTTACATCCCCCTGTCAAATTCTACTATTCTCCTCAGTTTAGATTACTTTATAGAGTGTCATCTGCAAATGTCATAACCCAGCTCTGCAAACCCTCTACCATGCCATTAATAAACATATTAAAAAGAAGAGGACCCAACATGGACCCCTGTGGTACCCCACTGGAGACTGTGACCCCTCTGTTTCCTATCACTGTGCCAGTTTTGAACCCAAATGCATATGTTTTCCCCCAGTCCCAACATTCTCATTTTGTATACCAACCTTTTATGTGGTACAGCATCAAAGCCTTTGAAAAGTCCAGATACAACACATCCACTGCATTACCCATGTCCAGTGTAGAATTGACCTTTTAATAGATTAGTCTGACAGGACCAATTCATCATAAACCCATGCTGATGGGATGTTATAAGATTTTTTTCAATGGCATACTAAAGGATAGCATCTCTTAGAAAACCTTCAAATATTTTACCCAACACTTAGGTTAGACTTACCGGCTTATAGTTTCCAGGATCACTTTTTGTCCCCTTTTTGTATATTGACAGAACATTTGCTATGCAGCAGTCTTGTGGGGCATACCCTGTTTCTAGAGAGTCTTGAAATATTATACACAGTGGTCTACATATTACCATATTTAATTATTTTAAAACCCGGAGGTGAATACCATCAGGACCCGGTAATTTGTCTATTTTAGTGTTTTTAAGATGCCTTTTGCACTTCTTCCTGGGTTAAAAAGGTAGCATTTAATGTAGAATTTACCTTATCTCTAGTTATGTCCACAGTTATTGCATTTTCCTGTATAAAAATAGTAGAGAAGAAGGCATTTAATAGATTAGTATATTCCTCCTCCTTCTCCACCGTTACTCTCAGATTATTTTTGAGAGGGCCCACAGTCTGTTTTAAGTTTCTTGTTATGTACATAATTGAAGTCTATTTGGGGGTTATATTGTGGTTACTATTACCCAGCTGACCCTGAACCTACACTTTTGATATTCTGTCAGGTCTGTTGATTAAAATTAGCCCTAGAAGTGTCCCGTCTCATGTTGGTCCTGCTATAGTTGAGAAAAGTAAAAATTTTTAATTATTGGCTAAACCTATTACCTTCGGAAGACCTGCATGTTTCTGTTTTCCAATTTATATTGGGGTAGTTGAAGTCCCCATAATAACAACCTCATCGTTTTTATCTGACTCCTCTATTTGTTCCATTAGTACCCGTTCCCCTTACTCCATTATACATGGAGACTTATAACAGGCCCCTATTATTATTTTATTTTTAGTTCTCACACCCCTTATTTTTCTCACAAATGTCATCTCTCGATACAGACATTAGGCAGGAATTTATATATAAGAAAACCCCTCCCCCACTTTTATTTATCTGGTCATTTCTGAATAGACTGTACCCCTATACAGTGGGGAAAAAAAGTATTTAGTCAGCCACCAATTGTGCAAATTCATCTTAAAAAGATGAGAGAGGCCTGTAATTGACATCATAGGTAGACCTCAACTATGAGAGACAAATGAGAAAACAAATCCAGAAAATCACATTGTCTGATTTGTAAAGAATTTATTTGCAAATTATGGTGGAAAATAAGTATTTGGTCATCTACAAACAAGCAAGATTTATGGCTCTCACAGACCTGTAACTTCTTCTTTAAGAGGCTCCTCTGTCCTCCACTCATTACCTGTAGTAATGGCAACTGTTTGACATTGTTATCAGTATAAAAGACAACACAACCTCAAACAGTCACACTCCAAACTCCACTATGGTGAAGACCAAAGAGCTGTGGAAGGACACCAGAAATCAACTGTGGGAGCAATAATTAGAAAATGGAAGACATACAAGACCACTGATAATCTCCCTCGATCAGGGGCTCCACGCAAGATCTCACCCCGTGGGGTCAAAATGATCACAAGAACGATGAGCAAAAATCCCAGAACCACACGGGGGGATATAGTGAATGACCTGCAGAAAGCTGGGACTAACGTAACAAAGCCTGCCGTCAGTAACACACTACGCCGCCAGGGACTCAGATCCTGCAGTGCCAGACGTGTCCCCCTGCTTAAGCCAGTACATATCCGGGCCCGTCTGAAGTTTGCTAGAGAGCATTTGGATGTTCCAGAAGAGTCATATGGTCAGATGAAACCAAAGTAGAACTGTTTGGTAGAAACACAACTCGTGGTGTGGAGGAGAGTGAATGCTGAGTTGCATCCAAAGAACACCATACCTACTGTGAAGCATGGGGGTGGCAACATCATGCTTTGGGTCTGTTTCTCTGCAAAGGGACCAGGACGACTGATCCGTGTACATGAAAGAATGAATGGGGCCATGTATCGTGAGATTTTGAGTGTAAACCTCCTTCCATCAGCAATGGCATTGAAGATGAAATGTGGCTGGGTCTTTCAGCATGACAATGATCCCAAGCACACCGCCAGGGCAATGAAGTAGTGGATCCGTAAGAAGCATTTCAAGGTCCTGGAGTGGCCTAGCCAGTCTCCAGATCTCAACCCCATAGAAAACCTTTGGAGGGAGTTGAAAGTCCGTGTTGCCCAGCGACAGCCCAAAAACATCACTGCTCTAGAGATCTGCATGGAGGAATGGGCCAACATACCAGCAACAGTGTGTGCCAACCTTGTGAAGACTTACAGAAAACGTTTGACCTCTGTCATTGCCAACAAAGGATATACAAAAAAAAGGGCCCCCAACAACACAACCCCCCCCCCCGTATAACAAAGTATTGAGATTAACTTTTGTTATTGACCAAATACTTATTTTCCACCATAATTTGCAAATACATTCTTTAAAAGTTAGACAATGTGATTTTCTAGATATGTTTTCTCATTTTGTCTCTCATAGTTGAGGTCTACCTATGATGTCAATTACAGGCCTCTCTCATCTTTTTAAGTGGGAGAACTTGCACAATTGGTGGCTGACTAAATACTTTTTTTCCCCACTGTAATTCCCTTGTGGGAAAATGTTCAGTTTTTTAATTTATTGTAAAAACAGATATCTGTATTAGCAGTAATAGGGACAAGACCTTCTGCATTTTTCATCACACTGATTGTAGAACAACAACTGTAATACTACGCCACTTGTCCATGTGACAAAATCTATGTCAGATTGACATCACGAGAATTACAAGTGAGGGTCCTGGAACATGTGAATAATATTAAGAAGACTGTTGATCTAATGGCTAATCACCACGATGCATTGGGTAAACTGAGATTGATCACTTGACATATCAAGGGAAAAGGGAACAGACCAGATCCATCCTGATGCATTCGGAGGTGATGTAAAAAGTCACCTGGCACAAATTGAGTGCAAATAGTAATACCCCAGGTTAGGATTTTCATCATATTTGTAAGGTTGATACTGTTTGTAATAGGTTGGTTCCTAGGTATTTTCATCTTACTTGTAAGGGTGAGATTGATAGTAATATGTTTAGTTTTTTATTTTTTAATATTATTGTTGTACAATTTGAGCTGGGAGTTAGCTGAGGGTCTTGAAGGGGTTAGTGTATTTATACATAGGGGTTATGATTATTTTACATATTAATATAACTTTTCTTTTTGAGGTAAATACAACATAGTTGATCCATTGGATAGTCGATTTGGATGACAGCTGATCATCTTGGATATCCCCATGACATCGGAATTATGAAGAAAAAATTGCTGTCTCGCTATATGGATTCTGTGGTTTGGCTTTTTTTTTTGTTTCACATTTTGTATTTTTAGTTTGGTGGTCACCTTATATATTCACTTTTTTGTGAATTAGGTACACTTTTGTGCTATTTCTATTTTAATATAAGTGTCACTTTATTCGGATTCACGATTTTTCACACATTATCTCGCTTTTAATAATTTACATATAAATATTTGTTTATATATACACAAGCTCACATTATAAATAAAACATTTTTAATTATTATGAAATGGTGTGTATAAAATTTGTTTTGATGTATTATCAATTGTTATTTTATTTATGTATGAAATAATATTTATATCTTGTCAATTTATTTATTATATTTATGTATAATATAGTATTTTTATCCTATGTATTACTGGGAATATATATTATTTTATGTATTTTTATATTATATGTAGTATATGTAATTTGTATGTTTGTATAAATTATTTTTTGTTTGTAACTGCTTATTTTATATTATCTTTTTGCAGTTTACATTTATGTATTGCACCTCAAATCTTTCCACCTTTTTTATATGCTTGTTAGTGCACTCTAATGATTTATTCATTATTCCCTATGCTGTGAGGTATGATACACATTGATGTATCCTATTTATCATTACATGTGCTCCCTGCTGTGGTTACATAACTAAGATGGCCTCCGTGACATTATGTGCTTAACTACGCATGCGCAGGTGGCCATGACTCTCACAATGACTGGCTGCCTATCATGAACTGCACCACACCATGTGGCTCCCAATCATGGCATAGGTGTTGTCTTCCTGCAGCATTATGTTTGTGAAGCACTGGGTAAAGTATGTCGGCATTTGATTGGCCTATGATTAATTGACCCTCCTATTTAGTGGCCCTTAGCTATCCCGCACTCTACGTGTGTTTCATCCACCTTCCTCAAGAAGCTGCGGGGTGGGGATTGCCCTGGACTGTTATCTATACCACTTGGTCAAGTAGATGTAAGTGTATTGACTAACTGGATGACCCTGATTGGCCAGCTCCACTGGCCCCCTATTGAAAGGGCTGACCATAAACTTATGTCTTTGTGATTCCACCTGATATTTTGGCAAACAGCCTTCTGATACCTGAACTGCTCATCATATTGCAGCCAAGCCTGGCCGCCGTAAACACAATGAGCTTCCCCCTTTGGCATCCATATAGCAAAAAATTGCGGAACACTTGCTAGAATCCAAATACCTAAAACAATTTGAAAACATTTTAGTCGTGAGATGACACCTACATTTTTTCTCCTCCGCCTTCTTTTCTTTTTGCAGCTTAAATTTTTCTAATAAAAGTAGACAACACTATCAGACAATGCTGCCAATTCTCCACTACAACTGCTGTAGGATGGGTTGCCCGTGTTCAGGATGCATAGGACACCTCCCGGTGATGTTACACTGTTTCCTTCCACCGCTGACCTGGGAGGAGGAGGGCCATCCAACTGCTACTTGGCCTCATCATGCCTCAGTGCACACAAGGTCTTTGCATCATCTTCCTACTGCCTTGCTGACTGTTGCCTGATGCTTTCCCCGACTGGAACATTGTCATGAAGGCATATTGTTGAAGAGATGGGAGTTGATACTAGGTGGCTGGCTGTGAAGTATTGCCAGTCTGTGGCCTACTCTCTCCCCCCAAACAGGACTCAGTGATTCGGATTCCTCCTAGATTGAGACCTAGGCACTGGTCTGAGATACCAGAGACCGAGGTGCTACATCAGGGCTTAGCCTGAGCTGCTGAGGTTCCCAGCAATTTGCTCCCACAGCCAAGCCTCACTACGCTAACAGCAGCCCAAAGCTGCCCCAGAAGAGCATCCATATTGGCCATGTTCTGAGAACAATCGGGTATCTTTGGTGGCTGAGGAGAGCGGTGGAGTGGCGTAATGTCCCATCTGGTGATCTCCTCGCATCTGACTTCCATCTGCATACTGCTGCTAAGCCCTGCCCCCTAACTCCTCTGCATGTACTTACTCCACCCTGACGCCCCTGCCTTACAGCCCCGGTCATGGGTACTTCCACCCTGTGTCAAGTTCCAGCCCTATCTTGATGTGCACTTAGTCTATATTAAGGTAACTGAAAGATGCATTGAAATTTTAATAGTTTTTTTCTCATTAATATACAGTAGTTTTGTAGCTTCATGTCCTCTACATTCATAAGTTGAAGTCTACATTAGAAACAAGCATGTTTTGTACAATGCTTCTTTTTTTTGTTTTTACTTTATGCTTATGTATCAATGTAAAAAAAAAAAAAGATCAGATATAGTATGAATAATTTCAAAGGTTTATATGGATCAATGTACCTTGTACCTAATTAGATCGATTATTAACACAATTAGTAGAAGCAATTTACCTTTTATTGTAGGTGAAAGATCCAAGTACACTGCTTGATAAAATGAAAAGTTTAACATTAAAGTCTAAAGGCATTGTTAACAGGAAATAGGAAAGAAAATGTCCAAAGATTGTCTCCAACACACAAAAGAAGGGATTATGAAGGCAATTAAATGTTTGTGCAGTGTACATACTGCACAATATGCACACTTACTAATATACATCCAGTCATTCATCATGCCAATTCTTAGATTTGCAGAGCGCTGTGGGGGACTGGAAGATTCTGCACTCTGCTGCTGACCGACCTAGCTCTATTCCTACTGCCTGCACATAAAGTAGATTTGGGTTAGTCACATAACCAAGAGTCAGATTGTTAACTGCAGAAGCAGAGACTTCTGCAACCGCCCGCAAAGATCTGCAAATCTATGAATCGGCATGACAGGGTGCCAGTATTTATATTAGTATTTTACTCATATTCTGCAGTGAGTACACTGTACAAAAATTGAATGCAATCATTATTAAACAAGGCCTAGTCCTCAGTGCTGTAAGCATATTCCTGTTTGATTTTCATGTAAAATATGTTTTGTTCATATGTCAATAAATTGAGAGTGCACTTGCGGCGTCATCACAGCCAGATCTTGTTCTTCTTGCAAACCCCTTCCCAGCAAGATTGACATGGTAGAGCTGCCCTACTTCCTCCTGCTTTTGCAGGGGATTGGACTCGATGGCCCTTGAGGTCCCTTCCAACTCAAACAAACAAACAAACAAACAAGCAGAGCTCAATAGTAATATTTATTAGCTTTCTGGTGTAAGGTGCGCTGTACTGTGCATATGCGCCTCTCGACCTCTGGGAGTAAATTAAAGCATACATGTGCAGTGCAGTGCACCTCACACCAGCTTGAAGCGTAACTAAACTTTTAAACAACTTTTGATGTTCTGGCAGCATTTGTGTTATTAATAAATTTCATTATATACTTTAATAACAAATTTTGGCTCCTTTCCTTGAAAACCTGCACTCCCACCCCTGCTTCTCATATGTCTTATAAATGCCACTCTTTGTTACTACCATCTTGTCTTCTTCACAAATGTTTTCGTAAGTAGTGTCCCCTCTAGTTTGAAAATTTATGATTGTCACACTTCTGTGATAAAAAGCTTGGGAAATATTGGGGTAAACAATGGAGTACAGGGACATGTATGGAGACCAGGGCAAATTGGTAGCAACTGGATTTCCTAATGTTATAGTAACTTGCATTATGTGTTGTCACAGCATAATACAGAAACTCACCAGTCACTGACCAAATTCCTTTAACCCCTTGGGGAAACAGTCTAAAAGTACCTTAAGGATCAGGTCTCATTTTTCAAAACTGACATGTGTCAATATGTGGCAATAACTTTGAGACACTTTAACTTACACAAGTGATTTTGGGACTGTTTTTTTTATGAAACATTGTACTTCATGTTAGGGCTGGTTCACATCTGTGTTCGGTTTCCATTTGGGGAGTCCGCTTGGGGACCCCTCCGAACAGAAACCTATACGCATGGAAAAGCAGTTTACTTAAGGAAACCTGCAGACCCCATAGACTATAATGGGTCCGTGTGGTTTCCGCTCGGTTTCCGCATGAAACATGCGGAAACATGTGGAGAGGAAAGTGCTGCTTGCTTCGTGCGGAAACCGAACGGAAACCACACAGACCCCATTATAGTCTATGGAGTCCACAGGTTTCCTAAGGTAAACCGCTTTTCTATGCGTATAGGTTTCCATTCAGGGGGTCCCCAAGCGGACTCCCCGAACGGAAACCGAATGCAGATATGAACCGGCCCTTACTGGTAAACAATGATCAATATTTTTGTATTTATTTATAAAAAAAAATTTTTATGGAAATTTGGAAAAAAAAATAATAAATCGCAATTTTCAAAATGTGAAATGCTCTGCTTGTCAGGCAGTCAGTCATATCACCCAAATAAATTAATAAATAAATATTATCTACCATATCTCTGCTATATATTGGCATCATCTTTTAATTGTCCTTTAATTTATTTTGGACATTATAAAGCTTACAAGTGTAAGAGCAATTTTCCAGATTTCCAGAAAATTTCCAAAACTCATTTTTTAGGGACCACTTCAGTTCTGAAGGAGATTATAAAGGCCTATATATTAGAAACTCCCATAAATCACTCCATTGTCAAAACTGCACCTTTCATCCTTTAAGAATTTCACGATAATTAAAATAACATGGAGGTGAAATTTAGACATTTCATTTTTGTTTTTAATAAAACATTCATTTAAGGAGAAGATGCATCTCACAGTTTGTTATGCAATTTCTCCCCAGCACAGAAATACCCCACATGTAGGTGTAAAATGATGTTTGGGCACAATTTTCAAAATTCTAAACAGATATAATCAAGACTTGATTTCATATATATAAAGGTTAGAAAATTTAGAAAGTCTTTTTTTTTTAAATAAAACATAACTTTTAATAATATATACAGTACCTTGCAAAAGTATTCGGCCCCCTTGAACTTTTCAACCTTTTGTCACATTTCAGGCTTCAAACATAAGGATATAAAATTTTAATTTTTTGGTGAAGAATCAACAACAAGTGGGACACAATTGTGAAGTGGAACAAAATTTATTGGTTATTTTAAACTTTTTAAAAAAATAAAAAACTGAAAAGTGGGGCGTGCAATATTATTCGGCCCCTTTACTTTCAGTGCAGCAAACTCACTCCAGAAGTTCAGTGAGGATCTCTGAATGATCCAATGTTGTCCTAAATGACTGATGATGATAAATATAATCCACCTGTGTGTAATCAAGTCTCTGTATAAATGCACCTGCTCTGTGATAGTCACAGGGTTCTGTTTAAAGCGCAGAAAGCATCATGAAGACCAAGGAACACACCAGGCAGGTCCGTGATACTGTTGTGGAGAAGTTTAAAGCCGGATTTGGATACAAAAAGATTTCCCAAACTTTAAACAAGCGATCATATTGAAATGGAAGGAGTATCAGACCACTGCAAACCTACCAAGACCCGGCCATCCCTCTAAACTTTCATCTCAAACAAGGAGAAGACTGATCAAAGATGCAACCAAGAGGCCCATGATCACTCTGGATGAACTGCAGAGATCTACAGCTGAGGTGGGAGAGTCTGTCCATAGGACAACAATCAGTCGTACACTGCACAAATCTGGCCTTTATGGAAGAGTGGCAAGAAGAAAGCCATTTCTCAAAGATATCCATAAAAAGTCTCGTTTAAAGTTTGCCACAAGCCACCTGGGAGACACACCAAACTTGTGGAAGAAGGTGCTCTGGTCTGATGAAACCAAAATCGAACTTTTTGGCCACAATGCAAAACGATATGTTTGCCGTAAAAGCAACACAGCTCATCACCCTGAACACACCATCCCCATTGTCAAACATGGTGGTGGCAGCATCATGGTTTGGGCCTGCTTTTCTTCAGCAGGGACAGGGAAGATGGTTAAAATTGATGGGAAGATGGATGGAGCCAAATACAGGACCATTCTGGAAGAAAACCTGTTGGAGTCTGCAAAAGACTGAGACTGGGACGGAGATTTATCTTCAAACAAGACAATGATCCCAAACATAAAGCAAAATCTACAATGGAATGGTTCACAAATAAACGTATCCAGGTGTTAGAATGGCCAAGTCGAAGTCCAGACCTGAATCCAATCGAGAATCTGTGGAAAGAGCTGAAAACTTCTGTTCACAAAGGCTCTCCATCCAACCTCACTGAGTTTTCCAAGGAAGAATGGGCAAGAATTTCAGTCTCTTGATGTGCAAAACTGATAGAGACATACCCCAAGCGACTTGCAGCTGTAATCGCAGCAAAAGGTGGAGCTACAAAGTATTAACATAAGGGGCCGATTAATTTGGCACGCCCCACTTTTCAGTTTTTTATTTTTTACAAAAGTTTGAAATATCCAATAAATTTAGTTCCACTTCACAATTGTGACCCAATTGTTGATTCTTCACCCAAAAATAAAAATTTTATATCCTTATGTTTGAAGCCTGAAATGTGGCAAAAGTTTGAAAAGTTCAAGGGGGCCGAATACTTTCGCAAGGCAACAACACCCCAAAACTAGATTAAAAATTCTATTGCCTTATAGGCGGGTATAAGCACATTTGTTTGGTTACCAGCTACTTGTAATTTCTATTTATAGGAGCGTAAAAAAGGGAAGAAAATCGCTGTCCATTATTTAATTTGTCCCATCCTGGGGGAGTGTATGCGTACAAGTATACAAAACTAAGAGAACAACCTAAGATGTTTGGGCACACGGCAGCATGCGGAAGGGAAGGAGAGAAACTGAGTGTTTGAAAAACAGATTTTGCTGGAATAGTTTTCAGGTGCCATGTCTCATTTGCAGAGCCCCTAGAGTACCAATGCAATGGAAACCCTCCAAGAGTGACCACATTTTGGAAATTACACCCCTGACAGAATCAAGGGTTATATTGAGCTTTTTGACCCCACAGCCGTTTCACATATTTTATTAACATTGGGATGTGTAAATGAAAAATTACTAAAATGTAATTTTATCCCCAAAGTTTTCATTTTCACAAAGGGTTATAGGAGAAAAAGCTCCCCACAGTTTCTTAAACAATTGCTCCTGAACACGACAATACCCCATATGTGGTCGTAATCTGCTGTATGAGCCCCTAAAATACCAGTACAATGGAAACCACACCAAAAGTGACCCCATTTTAGAAACTACACCCCTCAAGGAATTTCTCAAAGGGTATTATCATTTTGAGCCCAAGAGTGCTTCCAAAAAATTATAGTACAAAGTGAAAATTGCCATTTCAGTGCCCAACATGTTGTGCTCACTTTGTGTCATCAGAGACACGCACTCCTAAAATTTTTAAGTGGGTTATCCTGGATACAAAAAAGTTGTATAGATGCGTAAACTGCTGCTTGGGCACACAGCAGAGCTCAGAAGGGAAGGAGCACTGTGCTTTTTAGCTTTTGGAGTATAGAGTTAGAGTGACTTTCTGTTGTTTTTGCAGAGCCCAGGAGGTGCCAGTAAATAGGAATTCCCCAAGAAGTGACCCCATTTTGTAGAGGCTATTTTAGGATCTCTGCAAACATGACATGGCGTCCAAAAACCAATAATCTAAATCTGCGCTTCAAAAGCAAATAGCGCTCCATGACATCTGTGCCCCACTATTTGCACAAACTGCAGTTTATGCCCACATGTATGACACTGTTGTACCCAGGATAACGTACTTAACAATGCCATATGTGGGTATAAACTGCTGTTTGGGCGCAGCCAGGCACAGAAGGGAAGGAGCGCTATTTTGGTTTTTGGAGCGCACTTTGGTTTTTGGACTTCATGCCACTTTTGCAGAGCCACTGAATTGCAAGTAAAGTGGAATCCGCAGACATGTGACTCCCACTTTGGAAACTACACCCCGCAAGGGATTAATCAAGTGGTGTAGCGAGCATTTTTAACCCTTGAGTGTTGCATTAATTTAATTTCCAGAAATGAATGCACAACTGATAATGAAAAGTGAAAATTGCAATTTTTTTCAGAGATACACCATTTCAGTGGCCGATATGTTGTGCCCAGCTTGTGTCAGCAGAGACACCCATTACAAAAACTACTAAGCGGGTATCCCAGGCAAAACAGCTTTTGGAGCATTCATTTCAGATACAAGCTGGGCATAACATATTGTGCACCGAAAAAGTGTCATTTTCACCTTTCACCATCAGCTGCGTATTCATTTCTGGAAAATAAATTCTAGCAATACTTGGGGGTTAAAAATGCTCACTATACACCTGGATAAATTCCTTCAGGGGTGTAGTTTCCAAAATGGGGTCATGTGACTTTACTGGCATTTCAGGGCTCTGCAAAAGTGCCATGGCGTCCAAAAACTAAACCATCTAAATATGTTCTCCAAAACACAAATAGCGCTCCTTCTCTTCTGTGCCCGGCTGTGCAATATGTACCCACATATGACATTAAATACGTTATCCTAGGTACAACAGTGTCATACATGTGAGTATAAACTTCATTTTGGGCACACAGCAGGGCACAGATGTGAAGGAGCGCTATGTGACTTTTGGAGTGTAGATTTAGATGTTTGGTATCTGGATGCCATGTCATGTTTGCAGAGCCTCTAACATACCAGTAAAGTGGAATCCCCTAAGGACTGACTCCATTTTGAAAACTGCACCCCTCAAAGAATTTATCAAGGGATGTAGTGTGCATTAGTTTCCCAGACGTGAATGCACAGAAGATGGTAAAAAGTGAACGTGTATTGCAGTGTATAGAGGAAGTCAGCCTATAATTTTTTGTAGCTTCCATCTACATCATACAGAATATTATATGGTACCATTAGGAAGTGCAAATTGTCCTGCAAAAATTAAGCCCTCACATGCCTCTGTAAACGGAAATATAAAAAAAAGTTATGGCTTTTGGACAGTGGGTAGTCAAAAATGAAAACAGAAAAATGCCTGCGGCAGGCCCCTTTCCAATAGTAGCCTGTCTCGGGGAAGTGATTAAAAATAACAAATACTTATATTCACCTCTCCTGGGCTTCTAACAGTTTCAAGCTGTCACTGAGATAACGTGCCCCAGGTTTCACTGCTGGGACCTGTGTTTGGTCCCCAGCACTCACGTGGGGCAAGCCGGCATAAAGACATCAGCGTGCCCCATGTGACCACTAAGGCCCAATCACAGGCCCCAGTGGTGACCTCTGGGGCACATGACCACAGTCGCAGGCAGAAGAGGACCAAGATGCTGCAGAGAAGCAGATGGAGCGAGGATGCCCAGGAGAGGTGAAGCCTCCAATTATTATGCTTTGTGGCCAGAGCAACCCCAGTGAATAATAATAGCACCAAAACGAACCGGAGTGCCGAACCTCATGAATATTTGGCGAATTTTGTGGGGTTCATCTGAAGCGACTGAATGGGAACTCTTGGGAGCAATTTATACTGTTAGAGGCCTTTGTGGTGAGCATATTATACTGTGTGGGGGCCACTGTGGAGCATATTATACTGTGTGGGGGCTACTATAGAGCATATTATAAAGTGTGGGGGCCACTGTGGAGCATATTATACTATGTGGAGCCTCTGTGGAGCATCATACTGTGTAGGGGGGACTCTGGGGAAGACATTCTACTATATGGGCCCTCTTCACTATTTACATCACGCCCCATCTGTTTTATAGCAGCCGTTCTCTATTATTACAGACTGTAATTACATTGCATGGTCACTATTAAACAGATCCGTGCAATGTAATAAGTGAAGAGGTCACAGTGCTCGCAAAAGCACCACAGTCCATTCGAGCAGTTGATCAACAGGGGAACTAGGTATCAAGAGTATGCTATAGGGAGGGGACCCTGGTAAAAGTTTGCACTAGGGCTCACAAGAGTTTAGCTACGCCAACGGGGAAAGTCTCTCTCTATTTTTGGAGTGGGGGGAGGGAGGGTGTCTTTGAAGCCTGTCCTTAACTAGGCAGTTTAGGAACATAGCAGGACAAGCACTGGACATATGGACTATCATTACATCAAGTAAGGTATTTTAATGTGTGTATAAGGAGGAATTAGGGCTTCATGCTTTCACCTCCAGAGATAGGTAGCCACCACTGTGTATACTGTGACCTAGATTTTCTATTGTGGTGACGATTATAAACTAGCATATATATGTTGCATCTAGACTTTCTAGATTTGTGGGTGTGCAATGTAAAAAAAGGGGCCATGCCTTAAATGCACTAAGATTGTGACTCAAAGTGGGCCAACTAAACTAACTCTAGGTTCACACCAGTGTTCGTTTCTGTAGCCCGTCCACTAAAAAAAGCGGCTACCTGCGTTCCCCATAGGCTATTAAGTATAAATTTTCAGTATAAACCTGGTGGAGTGAAAAAACGGAATCTGAGGCGGAGTCTCCCACGGAGACTTCAACGCATATGTGAACCTAGCCAGTGGCGTAACGATCGTGGTTGCAGGGGGTGTGACTGCGACCAGGCCCGTAGGAGTATGGGGCCCGCAGCCAGCTGGAAATGGCCGAGGCCCCAGACCACCATGATAGTGGTCGGGGGGAAAGCCTTGTTCCCTGACCGCTATACGCTGCCAATCCAGGGGAGGTGTATAAAAATAATTAAAAAAAAACTTATACTCACCTGTCTTGGGCTGATCATCCGCTCTGGGGCTTTTCCTGCCGATAACTGAGGTCACGCCAGCGGTCACATGGGGCGCACCGGCATAATGACGTCATTGCGCCCCACATGAGTGACCGCTGAAGAGAAAGACCTGAGTCGCCAGACAGAAGAGGATGCTGCAGGCAGCAGGACAGAGCGAGGATGCCCCGGAGAGGTGAGTATAAGTGTTTGTTATTTTTAATCACTTCTCCTGGGCCTCTACTTATTATACTCTGGGGTCTGAGGAGACCCCATTGTATAATAATAGCACCGGCTCTAGGGAGCAGATAATACTGTGTGGGGGCCACTGTGAGCATACAATACTGTGAGGGGGCCACTGTGAGCAAATAATACTGTGTTGGGGGCCACTGCGGAGCATGTAATATGTTGTGGGAGGCCAATGCAGAGCACATAATACTGTGTGGGGCCACTGTGGAGCACGTAACACTATGTGGGGGCCAGGGTGGAGCACGCGATACTGGGTGGGGGCCAGGGCGGAGCACGTAATACTGTGTGGGGGGCCACTGCAGAGCACGTAACACTGTGTGTGGAGCCACTGGAAGCACGTAAACTGGGGAGCACTCTGGAGCACGTAATACTGTCCCAGTATTGTTTATGCTGAGCTGCTCACTCACCGTATTCTTGATAACTGCAATTGTGGGTACTAAAGCTGTATCCCTTTCAAGTATCTGAGATATCGCTACAGCACCTGTAACCGCCACTATCAAGAATTCACTCTAGTGAGGGGGTAGGGGGCCCCGGACAAGTTTGCACCGGGGCCCACAAGACTTTAGTTATGTCATTGAGCCTAGCCTTACCTAACAGTGTAAAGATTTCCGACCAAAACCTGCTCACATTCTTGGCCCTCTCCTCTGTAATTGACCCTCTGACATATCAACCCCTAAACCAACACGCCCCCGCAGGAACCCTCATCGCCTTGACATCCGCACGCTCTCAGACTCTCTCCGACCGCTCGCTGACATATCCTCACTCCAGGACACAGATGCCGCTGCTGACTTCTACAATATCACCATCACTGCTGCCCTTGACTCTGTGGCCCCTCTCACTAACACCAGAACCCGGCCGATCAATAGGCAGCCCTGGCACACTGACCTGACTAAAAAACTGAGACGTGCCTCACGGGTTGCAGAACGCCTCTGGAAGAAAAGCCACTCCCAGGAGGACTTCCTTAGGTATAAAGAAGCAGTTCTCACATTCCAGAATGCACTCACCTCTGCAAAGCAGGTCTACTTCACCACACTAATATCTGCCCTATCCCGCAACCCCAAACAGCTATTCACTACGTTCAACTCCCTTCTCCGTCTCCTGTGCCCCCTCCGACATCACTTATCACAGCCGACGACTTTGCCTCTTATTTCAAAAGCAAAATTGACACCATCAGAGACAGTCTCACCCTACACCCCCGACAACCACTCTATCCAACTGCTTGGTGCTCTTCATGTTTAATCTGTTTCTCCACCATCACTGATGAAAAGCTCTCCACCCTAATTTCTAAATCCCACCTCACCTCCTGTGCACTCAACCCACTCCAGTCACATCTCATTCCAAAACTCTCTGAAGACATTACTCCAACCCTAACCCATGTGTTCAACCTATCCCTAACCAATGGATCCTTTCCTTGCGCCTTCAAACATGCTACCGTCACACCTATACTTAAGAAACCCTCCCTGAACCCATCCTCTCCAGCCAACTATCGCCCCATCTCACTGCTCCCGTACACCTCAAAATTACTGGAGCAACACGTCCACTCCGAACTATCTTCCTATCTCTCGTCTAATATGCTCTTTGACAGACTACATTCTGGCTTCAGACCCCATCACTCCACAGAAACTGCCCTAACCAAGGTCACTAACGACCTTCCAACTGCCAAAGCCAAACGTCACTACTCTGTCCTCCTCCTCTCCTCTGCCTATGACACAGTCGACCATTCCCTCCTGTTAGAAACTCTCTCATCCCTTGGTATCTCAGACCTGGCCATTTCCTGGATCTCCTCATACCTCACCAACCGCACATTCAGCGTCTCCCACTCGCACACCACCTCCCCGCCACGCCCTCTTTCTGTAGGTGTCCCCCAAGGCTCCGTCCTAGGACCCCTCCTGTTCTCAATCTACACCCTAGGCCTTGGCCAACTCATAGAATCCCATGGTTTCCATTACCATTGCTATGCTGACGACACCCAAATATCTCTCTCTGGACCAGACATTACCTCTCTGTTGTCCAGAGTCCCAGAATGCCTAGCAGCCGTAGGCTCCTTTCTCTCCTCCCGCTTTCTCAAACTCAACATGGACAAAACGGAGTTCATAATCTTCACCCCTCAATGCAAGACCCCCCCTACCTGACCCATCTATCAAAATTAATGGAACCACTCTCACCCCAGTCCCACAGGCCCGCTGCCTTGGGATAACCTTATACTCTGACCTATCCTTCAAGCCACATATTCAAACCCTCAACACCTCCTGCTCCCTCCAACTCAAGAACATCCATCGAATCCGCTCCTTCCTCACCCCTGAAACAACAAAGATGCCAGTCCACGCCCTCATAATCTCCCACCTAGACTACTGTAACACCCTTCTCCATGGCCTCCCAGCAAATACTCTAGCCCCCCTCCAGTCTACCTTAAATTGTGCTGCTCACCTAATACACCTCTCCCCCCGGTTCTTCATCGGCCGCCCCCCTCTGCCAATCCCTTCACTGGCTACCCGTTGCCCAGCGAATAGAGTTCAAATTAGTAATGCTGACATACAAAGCCATACACAACCTGTCCCCTCCATATATCTCCGACCTAATCTCCCACTACCTGCCCACACGTAACCTCCGATCCTCCAAAGACCTCCTACTCCGCTCCTCACACAAACGTCTCCAAGACTTCTCCCGTGCTTCCCCCACACTCTGGAACTCATTACCAAGACACATAAGACTTTCCCCCACAATCACAAGCTTCAAGAAGGCCCTGAAGACTCACCTATTCAGGAAGGCCTACAACTTCCAATAACACTACTGTCTCCATACCACCACCTGAACAGTCTCTACCCCCACCTTCTGTCTCTAGCCCTCATAGACTGTAAACCCTTGCGGGCAGGGCCCTCTAGTCCACTGTGCCAGTTGGTCACTGTTAGCATTATCTGTTTTGTATATCTTGTCTACCGTTTGTAAATCCGCAAATGTAAAGCACCATGGAATTAATGGTGCTATATAAACAATAATAACAATAATAAAAGATGCAATAGATTTCACATCCAGCAACTGCTACTGTGAAAAATCCGATGTTTTCAGCCAGTCTAAAATTACACTGTCTTAGTGAATCTGGCCCACTATATATCTGTAAGGCGGCGAGCTGCACACAGGTGACGCCAGCAGCCGTGACCACCTCTAGGCATCGGCTGACCCCTTCTAGGAAACACAATAGGTTGTATCAACACAAAGCGCTCCTTCTCTTTAGCTAGACTTTCCTGTGAGGTAACCACACCGAAAGCAATTATCTGTGCATCTGCCTCTAGGACGATGACGACACCGTCTCCACACAAGTTCCACACACACTTTTCGGCTCCGCCCCTCTCATGACGTCACTGCACCCGGCTGACAGTGTCATGAAAGGTTTGTAGTTCCACTGAGAGCACACGCCCATCTGCAATCTACAACGCAAGAGGACGGGGTTCTGCGGAGGGGCGTGGTCACAGAGCGGTCAGGGGGCGTGCGTGCTGGGATCAGGACACTAGGGAGTGTTTAGTACGATTGTGGCGCTGAGTGAGCTAGCCGAACATGGCGTGGGCGTGGCGACGGAGAAGGCGTGGCTACGTGTTTGGCTGAGAGGGGTGGTGGAGCTGGAGTGCTGCTCTGGCGCCGGTGTCAGTTATCACTGTGGCTCGTCACAAGGAGCTCTAGGAACGGTGGGAGCCCAGTACAGAGCGGCTTCTGAAAGGGAGACCCCTAAAAGAGAGGGCCATTCAATGAAGTGAGGCACTCCTCTAGTCCCAATCTTTGCCGCGTCCATGTCGTGTGGGGTGTCACATTACTGACACTTGCCACTGACTAGCTTGCCCCCCCTCACACGTTATACAGAGGAAGAAGGAGGAGGATAGACTCGGTGTATTCACCCCGGTTATGGCCGTCCTGGATCTGGCCTTACAAGGTCTCGCCATCTTCGGCGTCATCCTTTTCTTCGTCTTATGGTTCATGCATTTCTTATCCATCATCTACACGTAAGTAGCGTGATCTAGGAGTGCAGCTGCTCTCCATGTGCTTCTACATATGTGTGCTGTGCTCCCAGGCTTCATCCTTCACAGCCCTGGATACAGCCGGCCTCCCTGTGTACTGCTTACACACATACATGTATGTACACAGGTACATGTATAGGATCGCCCCTTCTGATCTGGCATGTAGAACGTGTAAGACCTAGG
The DNA here is from genome assembly GCA_947044405.1 of Leptodactylus fallax. Classification (NCBI taxonomy): domain Eukaryota; kingdom Metazoa; phylum Chordata; class Amphibia; order Anura; family Leptodactylidae; genus Leptodactylus; species Leptodactylus fallax. The sequence goes on from CAMRHE010000041.1 coordinate 3,916,755, forward strand.
GGAAGGGGCCCAGCCCCTCACCCTTTATACATGTAGGGTACACATCATCTGCCCAGACTTTGGGGCTTGGCTTCCGTATACACACAGGTGCTTGTAGGTAGTGCTACAGGGATCTGCCAGTGGAAGATGAGCTGCTCTACATGCTGTGGGTTATTTTAGCATGGCAGGAGGAAGAAGCTGCTTCCAGGAAGGGGGAGGGGACACTTCTTGCTGTCATGCTGCTGCTGCTATTGACATTTCAAGTGTCTGCTCCAGCACTTGACATCTTAGACATCTATAGCCCTATAGTCATTGTCTTCTGTTTAAAGGCACAGTGTCAAAGGACAGTTCTCTATCCCCAGACATATCATTGATGACCCATTTCTGTCATTACACCTGCCCAGAATACTAGTAGTAATCTGTTGAGCCCCCTCCTCCATGTTATGGTAGATGTATACAAGCTACACATATGTTATACACCTATAGAAAGTCTGCCGTATGGTTTCTGGGTACCAGTCTGTTCCCCTGCAGTGGCTATAACCTTTTCATTTATGTCACATTTGCAGCAGGCTGTAGAAAAAGCCAGCGCTCTCAGCTGTATAGTGTTTTCCATCCTCATCTCCGGGCATCAGCATTTCCCATGTACTGTGCTTGGGACGTCAGGGGAACATTTGGTGCAGTGTAAATGAAGCTTTGATGTGATGCCTAGTAAACTGCTGACTGCCCCAGTTTCGCTTATCGTCTTCCAAGATAATGCACCATTAACTTCTAGGATTTGCACACGGAATCAGTGATTGTAGCGACAATAAGATCATTAAATTTGTGCTGCATCAACCGATCATGTGATCTGGGTTGGCAGAGGCTAGTATTGGTATGGCACATGCCAGTACCAGGTCTCTCTAGTCAGTGTATGACCCAGGTTTCATTGCTGCTTCCTGGAAATGGGTCACTGCCTCAGTTTTGCGGTGTTACATTTCTTTATAGATCTGTGTTGGGTAATCTCTACAGAGCTTCTATTTCTGCTTTTGTGTTATCAGTTTGACAGTGTCGTTGCTCACAGTCTCAGGATGTTGTCCCCCCGCTTGCTTCATTTGTCAGCGTTGTATAATTTTTCTACATTTTAAGTGTGTTTGCACAAAAGTATTGTTCGCGTGTACAGTTGGTTTAACACATTGCACCCCTTCCCCTCGCCATGACCTTGTCATACTTGTTCCATTCATTCCGTTTGGTTAAGTTCTGGATGACTGCCACTTATTTGATACAGCAAAAAAATCTGGCAAATAAGTTTACATAAAAACTATAACTTGCAAAAATACAACCAATGATGTTCTTACATTGAAAAGTGCCTGGAGTATGGTTAAGCAGTGCAATTTGCAACCGTACCAGGCCAGTAGAGTCATCACCTGTGATACTAAGCAGTTTTGGCATTTAGGCATATAGGAAATCTGGATGAGAACACCTGGGTGAAAAATGGCAACCATATTTGTTGCCACTCAACTTTCTTAAAACCAGAATAGAACGAAGAATCTGCCAAATAGAAGTTAGCTAATGATAATGGATATGTATTTACTGGTGATATTTAGTAGGCTAGAACTATATGATGATATGTCGAGCAGCATGAAGCAATAGGACCACATGTAATGATGGTCTGTGTGGTCGTGTTGTGACATGCGACCCCCTGCAATCGCAACACAACTGTTGGAAAAAATGCAATCCTGTTGCTGCACACTTTGCCCCCTTAGACCTCAATGCAAGTTGTGTGTGTGTGTGTGACTGCGACCTGTCTGTGGTTTGGTTATTTTCATTACAGCCAAATTGCAGCTCTAAAATAGTCCCGTAAGAGCAAGACGCAGTCAAGTCACACAAATGTTTTTAGTCACGTGACAGATGTTGCTGTGTAGCCCTAGCCCAATATTTACAGGAAAGTGAACTTCAGGCATCAATCTTCAGGGGATGTTTTCTCCCACCTGTCAAAGGGTAGAGTGTATGGTGTAGTGAAGGTGGCCTTACTTTAGCTTCTGAAACCATTTTATGCAGTTACTATGTTTTGCACTGTGGACACCAGATCTTTCTCAGGTGTGTTGTAACTGGGGTAAGGCCTGGTTTCCAAGGAGCTGTCAACCTAATGTAATGAAGATGGGTTGCTCTTGTATTGTCAGCCGTATCCAAGGACAGCTGTGATACACAAGGCTTCCACTTGTAGCAGGGAGTGCATAAGCCACAGCTGGTCATGTCACCTGGGACTTGATAGTGTCTCAAGGGATCAGCAGTAGAGTTAATGGGATTATCGATGTCACTTTGCTATTTTGGTTGAGAAGGGTTTCCATGTTAATATTATGAAAACTATTTCTTCATTCTTCTTTACTTATACACAAGGTCTCGCAGCAGCGTTTCCTGAAAATGACCTTCCTTTACCCACATCCTTTTAGATCGCTTTTGTCTGCTGTAAGTTTGGTATAAGAGGACTGATCATCCATTGGCTTTCAGGTGCTGTCCTCTGAGATGGCGAGCGGTACAGGTTTCGGATATAGTCCAGACAGAATAAGTATGTGCTGACTGCCCTCTGCTCTGATACATATATGCAACTTCTACTGTGTCCTTAGAAAAGTGCTTTGTTCCAGCCCATTGGTTTTCCCTTGGTATCGGTGTCTGATTCATCAGCGTCTTGCATGCACCAGCACACATGAGGTTTGCAGTGCTTACATTGTCATGCCCACTGTGTAGGAAAAGCTGCCATGTAAGCATGGGAATGTTCCTGACAAGTTGTTGTTCTCAGTCATGCGATTGAGCCCCCCCATTTTAGTTAAAATCTTGGATATGTTTTAGGTGGATCATATAATCTCTTACTTAAGGACATCTGTTTTTTATTTTTTTTTTTGCACTATTAATAACCCTCAGGAAAAGTAAAGGGAAAAAATATGCTCTAGGGATTTAAAAAACAAAGTGAACAGTATTAACTAAATAGAGCAGAAACATGTACTTTGTAAAACTAAATTCCAAATTAAATGTACCATTTACGTAGCTTAAATAAATGAAATCTGGACCCTGCTAGTATGTGAACTTGGCTTATAGCCTGAGGTTGCTTTCACACTGCATTCTGCAGTATCTGTCCGAGAAAAACGTTGGGAGGATTTTATGACGCCTGATAGGAATGCTACTGTATAGGTTTACTAGATGTCTCTGTGGAATAGTGTCTGTTGCACTATTCCAAAGAGCAGGAAAAAAAAAATCTATTTAGGTTATGGTCATATTTGCTGGACAGGGGCAGCAGTCGCTACTGGGCCCTACACCCAGAGTGGGCCCCAAAGGTCCCTCTGCCACATAAAATATGCCACTATTCTAAATGGTACAAGGTAGATAGGGGCTTCATAACAGATTTTTGCATTGGGGTCCTAAAGCTTGAAGTTACGCCTCTACTGTTGGGAGCAAAAATCTGAGGCAAAAGTCTGTAAGCTTTACCCCTAATTTACATTCCGTCTTATTTTGTACTTTTAATGGAACAGAAAAAAATTAATACTGCGGATGTGAATCTAACCATACTGATGTACACTGGTCCAGTAGAGGACATATGGACACTTTTGGTCTCTGTGAGGTTAATGGGGGACATATTGATAGGCCTGTGGTATGTTCTTGGAGCTTTTCCAACGCATATGGCAAAGCATGGCAGACTTGTAGCCTGAGTAGCTACAGAGAGCCCCAAAAGGAGATCGTAGGCCGCCTTAAGTAAATTACTGTTACTAGTAGTAAGTTCGCAGAATGGCCCAGTTCTCTAGTTTTTGGTAAGGCCTAAGGACGTTTGGATGGGGTAGGACCTTTGTCAGTGTAAGTTTCAAGCTGCTGGAATTGGGCACCGTGATATTTTCTGGCGTTCTGTGATCAAGTGTGTACAGTGTGATGCTATTTTTGCGCATTGCAGGGTATGTCTGATGTGTTTGTACGTTGTCTGTGCTGTGGTTTGTGTGCTTTGTACTTAGCTCATCTCTCTAACACAGTGTGAATACAGCCCTAGGGTGCATTCAAATCTGCATCAGTTCTTCTGGTCTGTCATATTATCAAACAATAAAGTTGGTCCATCTAATTTCTCACTAAGGCTAGGTTCACGTCTGCGTCGGAGTCTCCGTTGGATGACTTTTCTCTCCGCCTTTTTAACGTATTTTCTTTAAGCAACCCAGTATTAGATCCTAAAGGGAGATGAAGTATAAAGGAAAACCATATTCTTTTAATTTTTTTATTTTTTTTTTAAATCTGTTACTAGTTTCAGATTAGGCACTATAAAAATGGTGTACAAACAGTCAGCACTTTGCTATAAGTGTAGTGTGTGTGTTTCTTAAGTGCTACATCTGTATACAAAGTCCTTGAGAGTCAGAGCTTACAAAATAAATGTAACAAAAGTCTAAATGAGTTTAGTTTGCTAAGTTCTGATTCCAAGAATTCACAAGCTAGAGATTTGTTACATATATTTAAATATCTAAAAAGACTGTTGCGGTCCTCGTGATTTATCATCGATAGAAATTTTGTGTAACAAATTGGATGTGCTAAGAAAAGCTCCTTACAGAGATTCCAAGCATACTTGTGAGAAACTGGAGGCCATCTTTGAAGGAATGTAGAAATCCTTGGAAGAGTGAAGAAATCAGGCGATACCTTTTAGAGGCTAACTGAGTATATTTATAAGTAAGCTTTCAGGAGTACTAGCTCCCTTCATCAGACATGGTGTGATACAATAACTGAAAATTCACAGATTTTTATACACATGGTCTTCAAAGCATTTTAGAGTCCTTAAAAAAAGCCAAAACAAAATGCAATCTAAGTAGAGAAGTTATTTACAACAGGTCAAAAAACAATCTGGAAAGTTGTGGTGCGTGACAGAGGGATCTGTTATCTGTTTTCTATCAGGAGGTGATTTGTGACCCTCACAGGTCATACATAGTGTGACATGAAGCTGGCATGAATATTAAGTCCAAATTGCAGAGTTTGAAATTTTTCCATAAACTTGTATTCTGATTCTTTCCTTTTTTTCCTGCGTCTTCAAAATGTCCCATTAAAACCACAACCCGCAAATCTTCAATAGAGTGGTTTTCTCCGGAGAAATGTGCGACCACTGGGAGATCGGTTCTGCTGTTATTAATGCTGGATCTATGTGAGTTCATTCGTTGACTGTTTCCCCCACATAGAGGCCTGTGGTGGGACATTGCACACACATTATGAGGTACACCACATTGGAAGACCTGCAGGAGAATGTCCCCCTAATTCTGTGCACCTGTTGTGACTGTGGGATAGGTACAGTGTCAGCGGTGTGGATGTGCTTGCAGGTCATGCACCTTTTGTGTAGGCAAGGTGAGGTGCCATTTTCAGTTGGGGCCTTCAGGGCACTCCGGACGATAATACGCCTCAGGATTGGTGGTTGTCGAAAGGAAAGGAGAGGGGGGACTGGAAATATGTCCTTGAGTCTGTTGTCCCTATGTAGCACAGGTTGGACCTCCTTGGCAATCCTTCGTAGGATCTCCAGCTGTGGGTTGTAGGTGACAACTAGGGGCACTCGGGCTTCTTTCCGGGTCTCTCTATATGTGAGCAGACTGTCTCTGTTAATGGCTGCCGCTTTGTTTAATTGGTTGTCTGTTACTTTTGGTTTGTATCCCAATCTGAGAAATTTTGTCCTCAGATCCAGGAGGTGCTTGTCCAGGTCTGCTTTGTCGGAGCAAATACGATTGTATCGTATAGCCTGGCTGTAGATGATAGATTGTCTTGTGTGCTTGGGGTGGAAGCTGTCGTTTCTCAGGTAGGCCGTTCTGTCTGTGGGTTTGTGGTATATTGATGTGAGTAGCCGGTGGTCCTTGATGTATATTGTGGTATCCAGAAAGTGAATTTGACTCCCTGAATAGCTAAGTTTAAGGTTGATGGTAGGGTGAAAGTCATTGAAGTCATTATGGAATTGAAGTAGGGCCTCCTCACCTGCAGTCCAGATGACAAGGATATCATCGATATAACGAAGGTAAATCATAGGTTTGGTGGTGCATGTTGATAAATATGCTCCTTCCAGTTCTGCCATAAAGAGATTTGCATACTGGGGTGCGCATCTGGTCCCCATTGAAGTTCCCATTCGCTGTAGATATAGATCCTCTCCAAAGGTAAAATGGTTGTGGCTGAGGATGAATTGTATGAGCTGCGTTACTGGTTCTGTTGGGAGGTTTTGTTTTGCCAGGTGTACCCGACATGCTGCAACTCCATCCTTGTGGGGAATGTTGGTATACAGTGATTCCACATCCATGGTGGCCAAAATGGTACCCTCAGGTAGAGGGCCCAGGGCATTCAGTTTGTTAAGAAGGTCAGTGGTGTCCTGGATATAGCTTGGAGTATCCCTGATAAGGGGTTTTAGGAGATTTTCCACCCAACCTGAGATGTTTTCTGTCAGTGTCCCAATGCCAGAAATGATAGGCCTCCCAGGGTTGCCATCTTTGTGTCTCTTTGGGAGCATATAGAAGCAGCCCGGCCTGGGATCTTGTGGGAAATCCTTGACTGAACAATCCTAGGGGTCCTGACATATTGTGTAGAGCTTCATTGTTAGATATGGAATTATTGTAGGATAGCAACGTATCTGCTATTTGTATGTGATATTCTATGTTCAGAATGAAAGTTCCTGTATCCAGTGACTATATTCTCTAGGGAAAAATTCTTACATGTGCTGTAAAATCTGTACACGTCCCCCCCCCCACCCCCATGCTTGAAGGGGATTTTGTGAAATTTGCATTAGACTGCATTCTGTTGAAGTCTAACCCACATCCACACCTACTGTATTATCTGTATAAAAAGTCTTGCACTTTCTAAAAATTGCTTTGGGGAACTTTCACACATACAAGAAATGCAGAAGAACATTCAGGTCTGGCTTTATCCCCTGTAGCTTGTGTATTTTGGCCCTTTAAAATTCCAGTCCGAGGATAAGTATTTGTTACCTATTTTAAGCATCTGCCTACTACTGCCTTTATAGTAAGGCCAGCTAGTTTGTAGCTAGAGTCTTCCAAGAAATTCTGGTGGTCCCTAAGTTCAGATTTGGAAAATCTGTTCTTTGCTCTGTTGTCCAGATGTATGCTATTAAGCCAAATGTAGCTTACAGATTTCTTTCTATGTGTTGGTCTATCCGCTTAGTGCTATATGTTCATGACCCAAGTGCTTGTAATAGAATATCCAATATTAATGACCCGTGCACTTCCTATAATGCATGTCAGTTTTCATGTATGTATTTAACATGCGTTTATGTTGCACATAATACCTTGTCAATCTTGTCGTCTTAATTGCTTTACACTCTTTTCACTTCCTGCTTAGTAAGTGTTTTGCTCCCACAGCATCACACTCCCATATACAGTCATAAAATTCCGCTCCCAAGTGCTTGCTTCTGAGCTGTTGTTTTACTGAACCTTACACTCTTGAAGATAGACACACCTGTGATATTTAGTCAGTGGAATAGCGCTGCACAAGAATTTGCCAAATGTTAAAAATCTCAATAAATGTGCATAGAAACCTCATTCCAGTGAAATCGTGCTTATTTTGCCCCACAAAGATACAATTTGCTAAGGATGGCACATGTAATATCTGGTATTGCAACTCAGCTCCACTGAAATGAATGGGAAAGAGCTGCAGTACTAGAAACTGCCTATGGGCACCAATGAAAGCCACCATATTTTCTTATGGAAAACCTCTTTGAAATATGCCTGTAACTTTTTTTTTTTTTTTTTTCCTCTGCCACCTAGGGTATTTGCTTTTTTAGGGTGGGCTTTTACTACCTTTTGATGACAGCAATGGACATAACTGTAGCAGAGTAACAGTCACAGATGGAGCCCCCTCTGTCTGACACTAATGTAAACAGCATGACCATTGCTTTCTTCCATCATGTTTGTTTACTTTTGTAATGGAAAAAAAAAGTCCCGCATGCAGGTCTTTTTCTTCTGTCTAAAAACATGACGAAAGAAAGCTTTTGTTTTGAGGGCAATGGACATTTAAAGGGAGTCTATCATTGGGGAAACATGTTTTTAACTGAAGCAATGTTGGAATAGCCTTTATAAAGGCTATTCTACTCCTATCTTTACTTTTCTTCTCCTCGTCGCTGTTTTTCCAGAAAAAAACATTTTATTCTCATATGTAAATTATGCTCAGGGAGCACCGGAGGCGTTCCCCCTGTGCTCCAAGCACTCCGCGGCATGCTCAGTCGGCCATTTTTGTTTAGTTTCTTACACCAGTGTACTTCAGAAAAATGGCTGACTGAGAAAGCAGATGCAAGATAAGCAGAAGATGATGCAGGGGGTGTGAAAAAGCAGCGCTGGAGGCGGGTTACGGAGATGACGTGGAGTACTCGGAGCACAGGCGGAACGCGCCCCCGGTGCTCCCTGAGCATAATTTACATATGAGAATAAAATGTTTTGTGTTAAAAACACGTTTCCGCGATGATAGACTCCCTTTAACAACGGTAGTGTGAACCCAGCCTTAGTAATGCAAGTATAACATTGATTCATAGATGAAACAAAAGTGTGTTGTGTGTTAAATCTCTATAAAGCACTTAAATGGATAAAACTCCATTTAAAACCTATTTCTTTACTGATGTATTATGACCATTGCTTTTGAGTTCCTTACCTTGTATGTAAACGTGCTGCACATTCTTTGTATTGAAATTTGCTGACTTAAAATACATAACTGAATAACAGAATTCGCCACAAAATCTGCCTCAAAAACCGCCTCACACTCATTTCAATGGGAGTCAGAAGCAGGTTTTTCCTCTAGCTGATTTTTTTTTTTAATTTTTTTTTTTTTAAGCAAGAGAGAGAGAAAAGTGACATGACCTATCTTCAGGCGGTTTCCACCTTGAAAAACCCATAGAAATCAATGGAAGGCAGTCTTTGCAAAAAATGCATCAAACACCGCTAGCTCTTTTTTTAAACTAAAGTTCCCAGGTCCATACAGTGTACTGGAGCAAAAAAAAAAGTCAAAAGCCACATCATGTAAGAAACTGTCAAAAAAATGTCCTAATTCCTGAAGTAGATTTTTTTTCAGCCTGCAAAAATTTGTGTGAATATACCCTTAGGTGTAAAGTTAGAGAGGCAGATTATGACTGGTGTGTAGAAGGGATGCAGCTTGATCCTGCCAATAAATGTATAATTTTCTTTCTAGACGGCTACATCTCAACAAGAAAGCATCTGACAAGCAGCCTTATAGCAAGCTTCCTGGCGTTTCACTACTTAAACCGCTGAAGGGGGTTGATGCTAATCTCATCAACAATTTAGAAACTTTCTTTGAATTGGACTATCCAAAGGTATGTACACACTTATTTTCTGATAGAACTGTAAATGGAGGGATGACATAAGTGCTTTCTTTACTTTTTATATCATTTACACTTCCCGTGCTTTTTACTCGCATGCCTGCTCCATTTCAAAATATTCATCTGATTCAGAGAAGAGAACCTAACTGAAGCTGACCTGTGACACACAATCCTCTTAAATCAATGGGGAAGTTAAAAGGAGTCTGTCAGCAGTAAACTGGTTATAAACCTAATCCCAGTACCTTGTAAAGGTGATTCTACAGTTTCTAAATAAGTCTCTGTTGTTCAGCTTTGGAGACCCATTTTCATGTAAATCGACGTGTTATTCATATGCATATTCATATGGGGAAGTTCTTTGCCCAGGAAACTAAAGAGGAAACCAATACTCAGGGAAGCTAAAGCACTTTTCCCCTTATTTGCATATGACTAAAACTGCAGTTTACATGAAAATGGGTCTCCATAGCCAAATAACAGGCATATTTTTAAAACGTAGAATCCCCTCTACAAGGTACTAGGGTTAGGTTTATAACCAATTTAATGCTGACGGATCCCCTGCGATGTGATCATTGTGTCCAGGGGGTTGCCATGGAAGCCAGAAGGGCCAGTCAATGGCCTCTTGCCTGCCTTTACCTATTGCACATGGAATTCCTATGTGCAATGTAAAAAAGTTAGATGTTAGAATACGGTGACCCCAGGCAAATTATCTATTTTCGAAAAATGATAGAATTGTAGGTTTTTTCACATGGACCCCTTAAATTGTTAATAAAAGGTAATCAAAATATTTTATGTACCAGAAAATGGTGCCAATTGGAAGTATAACTAGTCACCGAAAATTAAGCCCTCACATAGCTTTGTTGCCAGAAAAAAAAAAAAATTTACAGAGCATTAAAGAGGACCTTTCATGTTATCCTGAATATGCGGTTTTATATACCACTAGAAAGCCGACAGAGAACTGAGTTAAGCTCACTGTCGGCTTTCCCAATATGTGCCCGGGGCTTAAGATATCGTTGTCAAAATTAACGGCACTGATATCTCCCCACTGTTAGAAGGGCAGGCCTTACAGCCTAGCCGCCTCGCTGGACTGTGAGGAACGCCCCCTCCTTACAGTACCCTAGCTTAGCCTTTTACTGTTTCTTACTGCTCTTTCTATGTCCTTTGCATCTTCCCATAATTCTTTGCTCTGCAGGCATAGCAGCACTTTTACCTTGCTTTTCTTGGTTTACTAGCCCTCCCATTAGTGTCTAAGTGACTTCCCTTAGATGTCTGAATAATGAAAGTAAGAGAAGCCTACTGCAGAATGCAGTCATCCTAGTACAGTTTATAGGGCAATTGAACTAGAAACTTGAAGGGGGGAAAAAAAAAACTTTCAGCACCAGCAGGACTTCTACATACTGCAGTGAAGGTTAAATTAACTAGATAAAGAAAAACTAAATCCCAGCATGCACAATCTAAAATTGTGTGCTAAACAATTTACAAGAGCATATCCCCGTGCTGTGTTTCCTGTAGGACGCAGATTTCATTCCAAAAGAAATAAACAGTTTGGGAAAAGGCCTTTACTGTTAGCACATGCACATACATTCATACAGTGCCTTGCAAAAGTATTCGGCCCCCTTGAACTTTTCAACCTTTTGCCACATTTCAGGCTTCAAACATAAGGATATAAAATTTAAATTTTTTGGTGAAGAATCAACAAGTGGGACACAGTCGTGAAGTGGAATGAAATTTATTGGAAACTTTTGTAAAAAATAAAAAACTGAAAAGTGGGGAGTGCCAAATTATTCGGCCCCCTTAAGTTAATACTTTGTAGCGCCACCTTTTGCTGCAATTACAGCTGCAAGTCGCTTGGGGTATGTCTCTATCAGTTTTGCACATCGAGAGACTGAAATTCTTGCCCATTCTTCCTTAGAAAACAGCTTGAGCTCAGTGAGGTTGGATGGAGAGCGTTTGTGAACAGCAGTTTTCAGCTCTTTCCACAGATTCTCGATTGGATTCAGGTCTGGACTTTGACTTGGCCATTCTAACACCTGGATATGTTTATTTGTGAACCATTCCATTGTAGATTTTGCTTTATGTTTGGGATCATTGTCTTGTTGGAAGATAAATCTCCGTCCCAGTCTCAGGTCTTTTGCAGACTCCAACAGGTTTTCTTCCAGAACGGTCCTATATTTGGCTCCATCCATCTTCCCATCAATTTTAACCATCTTCCCTGTCCCTGCTGAAGAAAAGCAGGCCCAAACCATGATGCTGCCACCACCATGTTTGACAGTGGGGATGGTGTGTTCAGGGTGATGAGCTGTGTTGCTTTTACGCCAAACATATCGTTTTGCATTGTGGCCAAAAAGTTCGATTTTGGTTTCATCTGACCAGAGCACCTTCTTCCACATGTTTGGTGTGTCTCCCAGGTGGCTTGTGGCAAACTTTAAACGAGACTTTTTATGGATATCTTTGAGAAATGGCTTTCTTCTTGCCACTCTTCCATAAAGGCCAGATTTGTGCAGTGTATGACTGATTGTTGTCCTATGGACAGACTCTCCCACCTCAGCTGTAGATCTCTGCATTTCATCCAGAGTGATCATGGGCCTCTTGGCTGCATCTCTGATCAGTCTTCTCCTTGTTTGAGATGAAAGTTTAGAGGGACGGACGGGTCTTGGTAGATTTGCAGTGGTCTGATACTCCTACCATTTCAATATGATCGCTTGCACAGTGCTCCTTGGGATGTTTAAAGTTTGTGAAATCTTTTTGTATCCAAATCCGGCTTTAAACTTCTCCACAACAGTATCACGGACCTGCCTGGTGTGTTCCTTGGTCTTCATGATGCTCTCTGCGCTTTAAACAGAACCCTGAGACTATCACAGAGCAGGTGCATTTATACGGAGACTTGATTACACACAGGTGGATTATATTTATCATCATTAGTCATTTAGGACAACATTGGATCATTCAGACAACATTGCCTGTTAAATCCCCCCCCCCCTCCTCTGCTACGTCCTATCTGTCTGTCTGCTATTAATGTAATGCCTCTCACCTTGGAACATTCCTGTACATGTTGTATTTGTATTTGTATCTGCTTATCTTTGCTGCTGTAACACACTGAATTTCCCCATTGTGGGACTATTAAAGGACTATTATTATTATTATTATTATTATTATTATTATTATAGAGATCCTCACTGAACTTCTGGAGTGACTTTGCTGCACTGAAAGTAAAGGGACCGAATAATATTGCACGCTCCACTTTTCAGTTTTTTTTTATTTTTTACAAAAGTTTAAAATAACCAATAAATTTCGTTCCACTTTACAGTTGTGTCCCATTTGTTGTTGATTCTTCACCAAAAAATTTAAATTTTATATCCTTATGTTTGAAGCCTGAAATGTGGCAAAAGGTTGAAAAGTTCAAGGGGGCCGAATACTTTCGCAAGGCACTGTACATACATACAATGGAACCCTGTGGGTGATGGGTGCTACTGTATGGCATTCCTCAGACATCTATCTGCTTAATGCATATCTCTGGGTATACAGTCATGGCCAAAAGTTTTGAGAATGACACAAATATTCTATTTTCACATGATCTGCTGCCCTCTGGTTTTTATGTGTGTTTGTCAGATGTTTTTATCACATACAGAAATATAATTGCATTCATATTATGAGTAACAGAAGCTTATATTGACAGTTAGAATGAGTTAATGCAGCAAGTCAATATTTGCAGTGTTGACCCTTCTTCTTCAGGACCTCTGCAATTCTCCCTGGCATGCTCTCAATCAACTTCTGGACCAAATCCTGACTGATAGCAGTCCATTCTTGCAGAATCAATGCTTTAATTTTGTCTGAATTTGTTGGTTTTTGTTTGTCCACCCGTCTCTTGATGATTGACCACAAGTTCTCAATGGGATTAAGATCTGGGGAGTTTCCAGGCCATGGACCCAAAATCTCTATGTTTTGTTCCCTGAGCCATTTAGTTATCACCTTTGCTTTATGGCAAGGTGCTCCATCATGCTGGAAAAGGCATTGTTGAGCGCCAAACTGCTCTTGGACGGTTGGGAGAAGTTGCTCTTGGAGGACATTCTGGTACCATTCTTTATTCATGGCTGTGTTTTTAGGCAAGACTGTGAGAGAGCCGATTCCCTTGGCTGAGAAGCAACCCCACACATGAATGGTTTCAGGATGCTTTACAGTTGGCATGACACAAGACTGGTGGTAGCGCTCACCTCTTCTTCTCCGAATAAGCTGTTTTCCAGATGTTCCAAACAATCGAAAAGGGGATTCATCAGAGAAAATGACTTTACCCCAGTCCTCAGCAGTCCACTCCCTGTACCTTTTGCAGAATATCAGTCTGTCCCTGATGTTTTATCTGGAGAGAAGTGGCTTCTTTGCTGCCCTCCTTGAGACCAGGCCTTGCTCCAAGAGTCTCCGCCTCACAGTGCGTGCAGATGCACTCACACCTGCCTGCTGCCATTCCTCAGCAAGCTCTGCACTGCTGGTAGCCCGATCCCGCAGCTGAAACACTTTTAAGAGACGGTCCTGCCGCTTGCTGGTCTTTCTTGGGCGCCCTGGAGCCTTTTTGGCACCAATGGAACCCCTCTCCTTGAAGTTCTTGATGATGCGATAGATTGTTGACTGAGGTGCAATCTTTCTAGCTGCAATACTCTTCCCAGTTAGGCCATTTTTGTGCAGTGCAATGATGACTGCACGTGTTTCTTTAGAGATAACCATGGTTAACAGAAGAGAAACAATGATGGCAAGCACCAGCCTCCTTTTAAAGTGTCCAGTGGTGTCATTCTTACTTAATCATGACAGATTGATCTCCAGCCCTGTCCTCATCAACACCCACACCTGTGTTAATGGAGCAATCACTGAAACGATGTTAGGTGGTCCTTTTAAGGCAGGGCTGCAATGATGTTGAAATGTGTTTTGGGGGGTAAAGTTCATTTTCTAGGCAAATATTGACTTTGCAAGTAATTGCTGTTAAGCTGATCACTCTTTATAACATTCTGGAGTATATGCAAATTGCCATTAGAAAAACTGAAGCAGTAGACTTTGTAAAAATTAATATTTGTATCATTCTCAAAACTTTTGGCCATGACTGTATGCTTTAAGTTGAGGACATAAATGCTATATATACAGAGCTGATCAGATCATTCACTTTATATAGAGTCAAAGCCAGTTTGGTTACCTTCTCAGTGGGTTTGTTACTGGACGGTGTTGAGACAGTTGTCTCCTTCTCTTATCAGCTTGCTCCTTAAGGTGACCATATATGTTAGATGAATGTCAGCCAAACCCAACAATTTCAGTGAGACCAATTTACTATCTAGTGTGTATTGAGGAGTTCTGAGACTCCTCTAACCTCAAATTTCAGCAGAAACAATGATAGGGCATGTTAGATTTTAGTATGTCCTATCCTTGTTCGTAAAGCAAATAACCAGCCATTACACCTCATAACATATGCATGCTTGGTCACAGGGTCAGGGGTGAGAAACCCAATAGTAAAGTGTGTTACCTTGGCCAGGCCAGACGGTCCTCTAAGCAATCTAAGATGTATGGCCAGCATTTTAATCAGGACTGTCTTTGAATGGAGCCTGTCACCAGAGTGAAGCATGTTAAACCTGCAATACAATTAGAAAGGTCAGGCTCACCTGAATATAACACCCTTTTAGTTTCAATATTTTTTATTCAATTTTTCAAAATACAAAATACAAAAATAAAGAACAAAATGAGTAGATATTGTGATATACAGTAATAGACATTGAAATACAGTTTCAAGATACATTCTTAGAACCGCATATCTGTAAAACCAAATATAAAGATTACTTTTAAAGTGAACAATAGTAATAACAGATAGGCACCTGTATTAGGCTGTGGATATCTATATCTAGGGTGTATTCTCCGTAAACATTTTTCTCTTCTACATGAGATGTTTAATTGTGCAGGGGACCCTCAACTCGCAACATTGGCTATTCCTCCCTAGTTCCCCTTACAACGGGGTTGGCAAGCTTCACAACCATCTCTATTTCTGTCCCAGCCCCCTCTATTGGGTTTCATATACCATTCAGTTCCTTTTACGTGACAAATCTAGAATGTATCCACGCATCCCAAATCATTTCGAATCTATGAAACGAGTAATTACCCATTGCGATCACCCTTTCATAGGAATATGTGTTGTTAATGGCTAGTAACAGGGCCGACATAGGCGGGGAAGCTGTTGCCTTCCATCTCTGTACCAACAGTAGTTTAGCCATTGTTAGAATTTTACAAATAAGTTGCTTATGCCTATTCAGTTCTCCGGGAATGCCAAGTAACAAAATCGCCATATGTGCAGTAGGGGGGAGACGTACATCAAACAATTCAGAGAGCATTTCAAAGACACTGTCCCAGTAACCACGAATTATAGGGCAGGTTCCCAGAATGTGAAGAAGGGTTCCTCTGTCTCCACATCCCCTCCAACAATTCCCAGACATGGAGGGATACGCTAACTGCAAAGTAGATGGAGTTCTATACCACTGTAAAATGACCTTCATTGCTGTCTCTATGTGGGTGCTACATTTTAAAGACAGATGGATCAGTTTAATCGTTCGTTGCCAGTCGTCTGAAGTAATGACCATTCCTAAATCTCTCTCCCAACAACGGAACGGAGTGGATCTAGTAAAAGTCGAAATTCCATCCATTTTGTCATAAAGAAATCGTAATCCCCTCACATTGGTCGACAACCAAGCAAAAAGTGAACCGTTATGGGGCAAGATCATCACCGGGTGTTTAGATATGAAGTGCCATATCTGAAAATATTTAAGGAAATCGCCTACGCGGATTCCGTATTTTTGTCTAAGATCCACAAACGGTATAGGCTGTTTAGAGTCAGAGTATAGTTGAGAAATCCGTGTGATCCCCTTCAATTCCCAACCCGAGACCTCCATGCCATCAATCATCCAGGCCATCAATGACAGGCATGTCTGCAATATAAAAATGTTTCACTGGGTTTGCCTTCCCATGGATTAGCTTCCATGCCATTAACAAAGCGCACATGACCGGGGAAAAGGATCCCGGGGCCGGAATGTTCCAGAAGGGCAGCCACAGCGCATCCTCCAGTTTTAGGGGAGATATAAACGCCTGCTCTATATGTAGCCATGGAACCGAGGTATCCATTGACTTCCACCTTTCACACTGAGTGACCAGTGATTCTATATAATAATTCCTCACCACTGGTACTCCCAGCCCTCCTGCCTCTCGTTGCTTAAATAAAAAGCTTTTATTAACTCTAGGTCTCCTACCATTCCACACATATTTTGAAATCACCCTTTGTGCTATCTCAAAAAATGAAACCGGAATGGATATTGGGAGCGTACGGAACAAGTACAATAGTCTAGGCAATAGCAGCATTTTAAAAGCCGCTACCCGTCCTATCCAGGAAACCTCCATTTTAGACATTCGTTCGGTCTCTTCTTGCAATATTTTTAACATTGGGATATAGTTACTTTTGTAGAGGGTTCCTAATGATGTTGTCACCTGTATCCCCAAATACTGAACACTGTCCTTCCTCCAATCAAAATCATAAGTCGATTGGAGATCCTGGAGCAAGGGTGGAGGGACATTGAAAGGTAATGCCTGTGATTTGGCCATATTTAATTTATAAAATGATAACTGCCCAAAAATACTAATAGTGTCCATGAGATGAGGAATAGATAGTTGCGGATTAGATAAAGTGAGAATAATATCATCAGCATATAATGATATAAGATGAGATTTACCTCCTATGTCAATGCCTCCCACTCTCGGATCTAATCTAAGTATTTGGGCTAAAGGCTCTATAGAAAGAACAAATATCAGGGGCGATAGGGGGCACCCCTGTCTGGTCCCATTTGTAATGAGGAATGGATCTGATACTACTCCGTTAGTGAACACTTTCGCAGAAGGTGCTGAGTATAACGCCTCAATCGCTCTTAAGATAGCTCCAGAAAACCCCATACTTCTAAGCACCGAAAAGGCAATCGACCAGCAAACGCGGTCGAATGCCTTCTCTGCGTCCAATGCAAGGATCACCGCCTTATCCTTTCTAGAGTCGACATGGTGTATTATATTCAATATACGCTTGGTATTATCATATGATTGTCTCCCTTTAACAAATCCCACTTGATCATAATTTATCAAACTTGGGAGACAGAGTGCCAGTCGGCTCGCTATTAATTTAGCGTAGATTTTTAAATCTGTGTTTAATAGTGATATTGGTCTGAAGTTCTGGGGGGTGTTAGCGGGTTTGCCAGGCTTTGGCAACGTAACTATCAGGGCTTCTTGATTTTCTTTTGGGATGACCCCAGAATCAACCACGGCCGTCAGAAATGACAGCAGTGGGCTCATCAGGGTTGGGAAAAAGCATTTATAATATTCATTAGTAAGGCCATCAGGGCCCAGAGACTTATGTGATGGCAGTGATTTAATGATGGATAGTAATTCTTCTGAGGTGATAGGCGCGTTCAAGGAGTCCAGCTGTGACTCCGTGAGTGCGGGTAGTTGAGCCGCCTTGAGGAATCGTTCAGTATCCTGGGTTGTCGGGGGGACTGTCAAGGAGTTGTCTGCTAGGTTGTAAAGGCCTTCATAAAAATGTTTAAAGGCGTTAGCAATGCCATTAGGGTCATAAATTTTGTATGTATCATCCTTGCTATACATAAATGGAATCCTAGATTTTGTCTGCTTTTGTTTCAACTTGGATGCTAGAAGTTTGCCCGCTTTGTTAGATTGAGAGTAATATGTGGCTCTAATCTTTTTCAGGTTTCTCTCATATTTATGTAATAAACAAGCAGTTAACTGCTGGCGTAAAGCTATTAATTCCGTTGCACGTGAGGGAGACGGAGATTGTTTATTGCTAGTGTCTATAATTCTTATCTGACGGAGCAGACGATCCATTTCTGCCGTACTATTTTTCTTTTCAATATGCCCTAAGCGAATAAACGTTCCTCTAATAAAGGCCTTGTGAGAATTCCACAGTATTTCAGGGCCAGGAGCAGAGGGGGCATTAATCTGAAAGAATTCCTTCAAGTCATTCTCTAACGTTGTTTTTAACTTTGGCTGCGACATTAAAAAGTCACTACACCTCCACACATATGCTCTATTAGATTCATATTTTTCAGCTATGGACAGGGTTATCGCTGCATGGTCTGACCAAGTTATTTGAGATATCTCGGACTGCCTAGCAAGGGGAATGCTAGATTGCTCAACCAGGAACAAGTCTATTCGTGAATAGCTATTATGTACCGTGGAATGGTACGTATAATCTCTTTCAGAATTATGCAAGATACGCCAGATGTCAAATAGTTCATAGCGCCATATAGCCTGCGATAAGGAGGGGTGACGTGTTAGTATACCAGACGTGGTATCTACTAGCGGGTCCGGGGCCATATTGAAGTCTCCCATTAATATTAAACATCTCTTCTTCCTCTTTCCTACCGCCCTCACTAGTCTCACTAGAAACGCCACCTGCTTCCTATTTGGGGCATAAACTGATACCAGCGTATAAGTGACATTGTTAATAATGCATACTACTATAACAAATCGCCCTCCCGGGTCAGCGTATTGAGATAACAATTGAAACGCAACCGAGTCCTTAATACCAATCAATGTGCCCCTACTTTTTGAGGAGTAGTGAGCATGAAACACATGTGGGTATGCTGGGTGATTAATGCGAAAAGCGTCTGCCCTTAAAAGATGTGTCTCCTGTAGTGCAAGAATGTCACAGTTCTGCCCTCGGGCCTCACGCCATAAATTGGCTCTTTTCTGAGGGGAGTTCAAACCTCTGACATTCATGGACATAATCTTAAGTACCATGGTACACAGTTAGAAATGCTTTGAGACTCTTACCACAACCGCGTATACCAGTAGATGTCACTGTTGACTTGAAGAGAAAATGTTTCCACCCTTCATGTTCACTACGCCCAATGTGCCAGAACCAATAATAAAAAGAAAAACAAACAAAGCAAATTACAAAACCAATAGGTAAACCTTCGTGGCAAAACCAAAGAGAGAAAAAAAAAGTATGGTACAGCAGACCAGCGGCTGTCGCACTCCTGGGGGGATAAGTTCAATGACAGTGGACATACGAAATCCAAGAAAAAGTGAGTCTTTAGCTTTGTAGCCCTTTGCGTGGGCGTCTTTGGGCCCTCACTTGGTGCCACCCATCCGACACAGGACCAGGTGGTTGTTTGGGTGGTATTTCGACAATCGGAATGTTCCAGTTGTGAAGCAAACGATTTCCTTCTTCCAAAGTTTTAACGACATGCACCGTGTTGTCTCGGGTAATAATCACACGGACCGGAAATCCCCACTTGTATAAAATATGGTGCTGGCGTAAAGCTGCTGTGATAGGGATAAATTGCCGCCGCAATTGCAGTGTCGTGGCTGATAAATCCGAGTAAATAGATACTTTGTGATATGGGTCAGGTAGGTGCCCCAGATTTCGGGAAGTCATCAAAATCAGATCTTTAGTGCGATAAAAATGGATTTTAGCAAGAACATCCCTGGGTATTGCTTCATCTAGATGAGATGGCTTGGGGACTCTATGAGCTCTATCAATAATTAAATCCATCTCTGTAAGATTCGGCAGGAGCGAGCGGATCAGATCTTGGAGGAATGTCGTCAAATTATTTGCGGAGACCGACTCCGGAATCCCTCTAAATTTCAGATTATTTCTCCATGAGCGATCCTCTAAGTCTGCTACTTTAGCTTTCAAAAACGACACATCCGACTCCATCTCATAGTGAGCATCTATTAATGCATTTTGTGATGTCGCAAATTCCGCCATTTTGGATTCAACATGAACTGTACGGTTTTTCAGTTCCTGAAGATCTCTATCTAGCGGTTTTACCATGAGAGACATGTCTGTTTTTAGTGATTTGCAGAAAGCCATGAGCCTATATTTCATAGAGGCCTCAGTGAGTGGGTTCTCTGACTCTGGGATTTCTGCAAAAAAATCAGTGGGTGGGGGGGTAGGCTGCACATTGTTGCTCACCTCGCCGTCCTGGGGGTCGCTATCCTGGAGTCTTGGTCTCTGCTTAGCCGGGCTGGCGGTAGGCGACTGGTGTGTCCCCAGGCCGGATAGGCCCGCAGATCCCGAAGCGCCGACCCGCGGGAGACCCGCTTCCATTGTAGGCCCCGGCCTGCCGGGGAGAAGGCCCAGGTAGCTCCGCGGCCGTGCCGTCCAGCAGCTGCGGTAAGGATGGGGCTGAGAGCGCTCTCTTGTGAGCGGAGAGCACGCTTGTTTCCTCCGGTGGGTCGCGCGGTGGAGTTGAGGCCCTAGATTCTGTTTCCAGGCGCGGGCCGTCGCCATGCTAGTCCCCCCCCCCCCCCCCCCCCCCCCCATGGGGGAAATAGAAATCCAAGATTTTATGCGGTCTCACCGCCGATTTCTTCCGTCTCGGCATCCCTGGAGGTAAGGCACCTTTTACTGTCCGTTTCTGTGCCCAAAGGCCACGGGCTCGTCGCTTTTGATGTCGCTGTATAGGACTCAGACCAAGAGCTCTGAGACTATGCGGCCATTACAGTTCACAGCTAGGCTCCGCTTCCCTATAACACCCTTTTAAACGTTGAAATAAATGAATATCTTTGCAATGCATGAATTTTCGAGTATGCAATCTGGAGCACCAAGGGTTGACTACATTGCTCCCAACTGCTACTCCCTATACTGCTTTAATATGTCTCAGCCCCCCCCCCCCCTTCTTTGAATGACAGGACCAGGGAGCTTTGCCAAAATCTTGTCTGACCCTGTGTTATAATGAAGGCATATTACAGCAGTTTGGAGCAACACAGCTGCCCTTAGTGCTCCAGAATGCTCATTTGTATATTGTGAAATAAATGAATATCTTGGCAATGAAGGCATATATTTTCATGGCGGAAAAAGTGCTGCATACAGGTCATCCTGGCCTATTTAACACTGTTGCTGTTTTAATATGATTCATGGGGGTGACAGACTTTCTTTGATAGGTATGCCTATTTGGGTCTAACCTTGAAGTTTATCCTGTGAAATGCTGTCATAAGAGTATTCCTGTTCTATTTTGGTTATAAATCTAGGTACCATAAGATATAATTTTAGGCCTTCTCTCTGTGCCCTCTATTGCAGTCTCAGAGGATTTCAGATAAACACCACTTATTGCTCTTGCGCATATATATATGGATTTACATGTATTCATTTAAAGATTACATGAGTCTGACTCTACACCTTCTGGCTGGCATCACTGCTGGTTGCCAAGCTCTGCTGCTAAGCAGCTAATCATCTATTGCTAACCCATAATTATTTGCAAAGGACAGGAGATGCCCATAGTGATAGTAATCCCAAGTACTGTATTGATATCAAGAACTATACTATACTATTGTATTTCTTAAGCGTGCATAGTTAACATCTAGGCTTACAGTTAATTTACCAGTTTCTAACAATTTAGTATTCTCTCTAAAATTGAACAGTCAATGTGTTTTATCACACTTTTTTTTTTTTTTTTTGCATAAACCTTGGTATGTATGTCAACAGACAGGCAGTCAGTTTAAGATGTATTTTACAGCTCAACCTTGCTGTTGACGTGAAATCCATATTCATATATAAATGCTGTGACACAATAAATCAGGTTTATTGATCTCTAGCAGAGGGTGGTAGAAAGGTGATTTCCTCCCTCCCGGTTTTATAATTCTTCTCACGATCACCGTGGTTTTAAGGATTCTTCTTCACAGCTTGTAATGTTAAAGAGCTGTTATCCCCATTTATTTATTTTGTGTAATACGGGTATTTCGGGTTCAGAATGCATTGCTGAGCTTGTGCTGGTATAGTCCTGTCTTGTGCAGTGGCAAAATTTGTTAGGCAAGATTTATTGCTAACCAATAAGGCTGTTTTTGCAGACCTGTTGATACATTAAGGATGAAGGCATGACATTGTGCCTACTTGCTACTGGCCACCGTTAACCAGAGAGAAAGCCATTTACAACATAAAGTATATTTACCATTGTAATAAAAAAGAAAAACTGGTGGAATGCATGACCAAACAGCAAGAACCGCATCACATGTGTCCTCTCCCTCAAACTGGCTGTGACGTTCCAGAATGTTACATAAACCCAGGAAAAATGAACAGAAACTCTTAGCAACATTTAGTGATCGTCTGGAAATGTATTATGGGGGCTGGCATTACTATCTAGTTTGCACACTGAACACTGAGAAGAGGAAGGAGGCAAGGCAACTTGGGTGCTGGTTCTTATCACATGACCTTGAATCAGAAGAGAAAGATCCTGGAAGTGAGTTTTAAAAAGTCACTGGATAACCTTTTTTAGGCCAAGGTCCCAATTTACAGAAAAGTTTTTTTTTTGTTTTTTTTTATTTTTTATTTTTTTCTGCGTTGCTCTGTTTGGGGGGTCCATTTGGGAACCCCCCCAAACGGAAACCTAATCCGCTTTAAAAAGAGGTTACCCGCAGAGACCCACGGACCCTATAGTCTAAAATGGGGTCTGCCAGGTTTCCGCCCGAAAAGGGCGAAAAATGCGGAGAGAAAAGCGCTTCTTGCAGCGCTTTTCTCTATGCATTTTTCAAGCGGAATGGGGAACAGAATCCCCAGAGGAAAGCAGGCGCAGGTGTGAACCTAGCCTGATTCTGGTACAGTTGGAATCTAAAATACAGGTGCATCTCAATAAATTAGAATATCTTTGAAACGTTTATTTCTTTCAGTAATTAAATTAAAAAAGTGACCTCCTATATTTTCTAGATTCTTTACACACAGTGTGTTCTATTTCAAGTGTTTTATTTCTGTAAATGTTGATTATGGATTACAGATAATGAAATCCCAAATCTAAGAAAATTAGAATATTGTAAAAAAATTCAGTATTGTAAATTGTGTGTCACCTGCCAAGGTTTCGTAAGCCTTTAAATGGTCCCTCAGTCTGGTTCAGTAGGACACACAATCATGGAAGACTGCTGATTTTGAATTAAATTACTGAATCACTGAAATGATTGTTTCAAAAATATTTTAATCTATTGAGATGCACCTGTATATAAAGAACTAGCAGAAGGACCGGGCTTCGCACAGGTATATTTTATTTATTGTTTGTGTAGTGGCCCCATAAGAATTGGCCAGTTTTGCACTTGACATCCAGTATAGGTACAGTCTATTTATGGCTGTGTTGTTATGGAAATCTGGTAAATGAAATGTGAACTTATATTGGCTGATACACGTCATATGATTGAATATTTAAGGACCTGCAAACTGCTATTGACTAATACAGGTCCATAAATAGCTTGGATGCTATGGAAACCTGGTGTAAAAGCTGTGTGTATGTCAAGACTGAAGAACCTGCAACTTTTCCATTGGTTCATAAGCGTCATGTGTATCTCAGTTTGGATATCAGTGAAAAACCTGCGATCGGTTGTTATGAAAAACCTGGAGTAAAGCTGTGTGTTTGTGACCTTGTGTAACAGTATCATCCACAGCACCGTGCCCCTTTAAAGCTGACCTACAGCAGTGAAAAAAAAATGGCTGGGTGGGTATGGAAACATGGAGTGCAGCTGTGTGCATGTGGCTGGCAATGCCTTGCCAGATTGGAGACGGAGTAAATATCGGGGTAGCGGCTGCAACAGGCCCTGGGACGTTAGGGGGTTCGGCGGGCCCCTGATGTTTTTTTTTTTTTTTTTAATAGGCCATTACCTGCTTATGTAACACCAGCAGGTAACAGGCCATATTTACTTACCGATCCCCGCTCCTGCTCACGGCCGCCTGCGCTTCACCTTCTGCGGAGGCGGCTGTGAGCAGGAGCGGGGATCGGTAAGTAAGGCCGCGGGCCACGAACCCCAAACACACTATTATACTCTGGGGGTCTTTTCAGAAAACAGTATTACTTACCTCTCCTGCACTCTAGCAGTCTTTGGGCGTCCTTGATGACGTCCCAGACGTCCGTGGGCCAGTCCGACATCATTATGCATCGCAACGCATGCCTGGCTCACGTGACGTCTGGTGCAACATTAAAGAGGTAGCGGGGAGTGCGCTGGAGCCAGGGAGAGGTAAGTAACATTGTTTTTTGTGTTTGTATCCTCCCCTTGGTCTCCGATCATTATACTCTGGGATCTGAAAAGACCGCAGAGTATAATAATTGTTGATGGGTGGTCCACAATGGGACTTAATAGTGTGTGCAGGAGCCACTATGGGGCATAATAGTGTGTGCAGGGGCCACTATGGGGCATAATAGTGTGTGCAGGAATGTGGTTTGTACGGGGGGGGTGGGGCATGTCAAATGTTCTCCTTGGGGCCCTGCCATTCCTAGTTACGCCGCTGAGTCCTTTATAGGTACAGTCTATTTATGGCTGTGTTGTTATGGAAACCTGGTAAATTAAATGTGAACTTATATTGGCTGATACACGTGATATGACTGAATATTTAAGGACCTGCGAACTGCTACTGACTAATACAGGACATAAATAGCTTGGTTGCTATGGAAACCTGGTGTAAAGCTGTGTGCCTGTGGAGACTAAGCGCCTGCGAGCTTCTACTGGCTGATAAGGGACATGTGACCGTGTGTATTGCAGTTGGAATATGAGTTTAAGACTTGCAGGCTTGTATTGGCTGATGCAGGTCATTTTTTGGGAATACTGTGTCTCAGGAGCAGTACGCCCTAGAGAGCTGAGACCCAGTCTAAAATCTTCCTGGACACCTGATGTACCTGTGTGCCAAATATGGAGAGGATTGGCCCAGTCGTTTGGTCACGCATAAAGAGCAGACAGACAGAAACTCATTTTTATAGATGAGATTATAAAAATGTTGTAAAGCAAAGACTTGTTGTTTCAACATTGTAGGCCATAAAAGACTAAATACAATGATCTGTGATAAATCTGCAAGTCAATTTGTTGACAGTATTATGAAAAATGATCTGTAAAAACTGGGTGTTCTATCCTATAGGGAAGGGATGCAGATATAGCCGCGATCGTAAAGGTTTGATAACCATAGAGACAATGACCAATTATTATTTCAGTTAGCACAAGGAAATCTTGCCTTAAGTCAGTGTAGTAAATCCATTGATCTCTGTTCTGCCAGACCTTTGAGCTAACAGGTTCTGCCAGAGCTTAAGTCAGGACTTTGTTACTAATAAGGCCACATGGTATGTAATGAAAATAAGTATGAGCTCACAGCTTTCAGATCAGTGCTCAGGTGATGACTTACCTTGACATTACCTGTAATTTTCACACATCATTCTTATATAGAGTATTTATAGATCGCAGCAGGAAGGGAGGATAACAAGGAGATTACATGCTAGCACTTTGTATTTCCTCCCTTACATAGTGCTGCTGTTTTCTACCTACTATAATATTTTATAGTTGCTTTTGGAGCATTGGCTATTGCCTGGTTCCCAAATGTGTATAAAGCTCTTCTTTGTCATTTCATAAGCTTAAAGAGGACTGTTAACCACCACCTCCAATCCTTCTGAACTTTTCTCCGGTGTTTATGTGCCAGAACAATCCGCATTGATAATTTCAGCATTCATTATGCCAAGTAGGCTCCTGGAGGACCTGGAGTAGACAGCCTAGTCTGCCCACCTGACAGTAGAGAGCAGTGAAAGGTCCTCTTTAAAATATGACTAAATAGACACACGTAGTGGAGACCAGCTACGTAGATAATCCTAGTCAGGTTACCATCAACTACCTTGTATTTAAAGGGTTATTTATACTTGTAACGTAAAGAGGAACTTCCACCACCTCCACCGTTACAAGTTCTTAGCATCTGTTAATAGGCACTGCTCCACTGATTCTATTGCAGTTGGAATTTTTCCTCTAGCCTCCACTGTTTCCGGACAATAAGCACAGTTATTTTTGGTACCTGATATGCTATTTAAAGAGGACCGTATACTACCTCCAACATCAATTAATAGCTGCTCCTCCACTGATTCTGGCATAGTTGGAATTTTTTTCTCTAGCCCCCACCTTTCCCAAGCAACCAATGCTGTTAGTTTTGGTGCCTTATATGCTATTTAGGCTCTGTACTGTCAGGAGGGTGGTGCCAGGCAGGAACAGACAAGGGGGCTGATTCAGAGCTCTGACACTGGCTGCCTCTGATTGGAGCTCTGATATTGATTGACGTAAAGATCTGGACTTGTTGGAGGTGGTGAAAGTTCCTCTTTAGGCTAACTGAACTTTTACTCAGTACATTGTAATCCACAGATAATTGTACAATTAAGAGAGCCTGTGGAATCTGCTGATGGCCTGAACTGAAAACTGGGATATGAAGTGGACAGGAGAGCAGGACAAAACCTGAGATAAAAACAACCCTTTTAAAAGGGGTTTCCCCTAACAAACTTCTCTAAAAGCAGGAAGTAGTATAAAATAGAGAAATAACCTGTACTCACTTGTTAAATCCCTGCTCCAGTGGTCCCCGCTGATGCTATGGCCGTGACATCGTGTACATCATTCACATGACTGCTGCAGCCTCAGCAGTACATGCAAGTACAAGTGCATCTCAATAAATTAGAATATCTTTGAAACGTTTATTTCTTTCAGTAATTAAATTAAAAAAGTTACCTCCTATATTTTCTAGATTCTTTACACACAGAGTGTTCTATTTCAAGTGTTTTATTTCTGTAAATGTTGATTATTGATTACAGGTAATGAAATCCCAAATCTAAGAAAATGAGAATATTGTAAAAAAGTTCAGTGTTGTAAATTCAGTGTGTCACCTGCCAAGGTTTCCTAAGCCTTTAAATGGTCCCTCAGTCTGGTTCAGTAGGACACACAATCATGGAAGACGCTGATTATGAATTGAATTACTGAAATGAATGAACTTTTCAAAGATATTCTAATTTATTGAGATGCAATAACCTGTATCACCGCTGAAGTCAGTGATTTCCTGCAGTAGTCATGTCATTGATGTAGGTAACGTCATCTTTGCAAGACTGGTGGGGACCTGGATTTAATGGGTTAGTATAGGTTATTTCTTTATTTCCTGCTTTTGGTGAAGTTATTGAAATCTTGGTCAACTCCTTTAATGGGGCTGTCTCATGAAGACTTCCCCTGGTCTTAAAACCTATATTGCTCATTTTAAGACTCCTCTTCTAGGGGAGTTAAGAGAACACGATTGATGGAGAGCACGGCACAGTGAGACTAAAGTCCTTGACCCTCTTAGGGCCTTTTGGACCTCATTCTCGTGCAGTGTAGCACTCGTTTTTGCCACATGGTTGGAAGAAGGCATGGGCTTTCAGAAATGAAATAAAAAACAAATACTCTGGAGCTTTCACTTTCCAGCCTTTTGGTTAAGATCACTTGTAAGGGCAGGATATAGTATCTCTGTATACTCTTATCACCATGAAAAGCAATATCTGTCCTATCTACAGCAAAGCTACATGTCGTGAACAATATGGATGGGACCCTCTTCTCCTTTCCCTCTCAGCTGAATTGGGGAGACGTATTGATATCATACTTTCTATTACAGGTTTTGGACCTTGATAACTTTAAATGCTGTCCAATGTGTACATATATAGGCATTGAGATTGATCTATGTAAATCTGATGCTAGTGGCACAGTTTTTTGAAGTATCTGACTAGTGAGTGTCACATTGTTTGATGTACCTGACATGATATGTACACTATATAATATTGACTGACCTATTGGATGTATCTGAACTTCAATTTCAGTATGTTTGACTTCCAATTTTTATCCTTTAGACATTATTTGGAGTATGTGATATCCAACTCTGCTTGTGGACATATGGTGTATTGATAGCAAGGGAGTTGAATATTTTAATTATTTACTGCATATCTTTGCATGAGTTATTTTGTTGCACAATATGTATAATTATTAACTGTGGTCCATGAGAAACGCTTGTGTTTCCGGGTAGAAACATGTGGGATGGCGATAATATTCTGGGTTATCACGGTGGAATAAATTTAGGTATTATAATAGGCTCTCCTTATACTGGTGCAGATTGTTCTTTATTGGGTTTTAAGGGGTGTTTTTTTGTAGGAGTGAATTAAAAGTTATATTTTAAGATTTACAAGAAATATCATTCCAGCTATTCTGTGATTAAGATCTGGTGTAGTATCAATGGTTAGTAATCATCCCCACCAGTGGAAGGCTGGACCGTTGTAGGGGGATGACTAAATAAATGCCACTGGGTATGGCAGACAACCAAATGTTGGTAGGTTGTAATTGTCTGTTGCATGCCATGTGTTTAAAGGTACCCATGGTAGATGAATGGTGGCTACCTGATCAAAGGCCAGGGACCATGTAGCTTGAAAGCCTGAGATGTAGAAGTGCCCCGGGGGTTCCTGAACTTTTAGCACATTTGCATGCATTTCAGCTTGAGTACACAACCTTATTTAGCCAGCCTTCAGTCCTTGCAATGATAAAACGTTATAGATCTGTTGTAAAAAAAAAATGCACTATCACTGTACACTTCCACTTATTTTATATTTTTCACTGTGTGTATGTCAATTGTTTGCCACAGGCTTGAGGGATATGGTGCCCTTTTGAGAGACCTTGAGGTCTAGGTGGAAGAGTTGTATGGGAGTCCCTACTCCACTGCAACCTCTATCACCATTTTCTCCCCTGCGACTAGACAGACTTGGCAATGGTGGACACCTGGTAGCCCGGGTGGAAGCCTGGAGCAAGTTATACCCCAACCCTCTTAGGGCCTTCTTGCTACAGTGGGTTGGGGAACTGGTTTGTTTGGGGCTTCTCTCTAAGAGTTGGGCTGTGATGCACCATGTCATTGTGTACTTTATGTGGCACCCTCTTACTTTTTTGCACATGGGTGATTGAAAGCACAATTTCAAGTTTTTAATAACGACGCACATTTTGGAACCTTAGGGTAGTTTCACTTGTGCATACTATGGGTACAGTTTTTGAAAAACCCGTCCTGACTGCGGATCTAATGATATTATTGAGCTCATGTGACACTGGCTTCAGTTTGTGTCCCAAGAACAAACTCTTAAGATATTTTACATGCTTGTCCAGTAGATGTATTATCAGGTAGTCCCAAAGTTAGGACCCTGCTCTATTATAGAATCAGTGAGGAACTCAGGAGCACGCCACTAGTATGAGCTTGTGGAACACTGAACCTACAAAGTCTTAAGACTCTCTTCTGATTTTTCATTTGTGTAGAAATGTATCTTCAGGATCTCCTAACTGGAAATGTGTAGCATAAAGTAGTGATCATGCAGCCTAGACTTCTATCAGTAATCCTATTGAAGGTCACAGCATTCATCCTCTCGTAAATCTGCAATAGCTTCTTAAAGGCAGTGATAGCTTTCACTTGACTGGCAATGAGGTTGGTTATACTGTAGCACTAAATAAATATTTGACATTGCATTACAGCGTCACAGGAAGCCTAAACATAGGAGTGGCTAGTTGCCTGCATAGTAGTGCCATTAGACCAAGGTAATACAATGTCCCCTATATGTCAGTGATAAATGCAGATTAGTACTTTTTCCTGCTGACATGATACAAACTGAAGTTTGTATTTGATGGACTTTGTAATAATTTTACAAGTTTAGACTGATTATTGTCAAGGTTGCTATGTCTAATATGTCGTCTCATATCTCGGGTCACAGACTAATTCACCCTGTCAGGTTATTATAGATTATTGACTCGTCTATTGCATAGCTATTCACACCCTTCATGACTGACTATTGCTCAGCAGAATCCTCCTTTGCTTCATTTGCTTTTGTCTAATTCTTCTAAGCGAGCCCTAAATAGAGGGTAATACGCCTGAAATCATGAGCTTATTCAGACTCTCATGCATTAGGAATGTATGACAGTGACAGAACTGATTTTTTTTTTTTTCTTATAGTGATCTGCTGGCTTAATAAGATGAAAGATGAAAACAGAATTGTGAACAGATATGAGGGGTTTTTATGTAGTTTCAAAGAATCTGAATAGAGGGTGGATTTTTTTTTTTTTTTATTTTTTTGTGAGCCCACTCCTCCCATTCTGATGCCTTCTGAGTCCTCTTTGGTCTATTTTGCTTGTCTCTACTGCCTGCTCTCTAAGCGGACGAATGCTTATTCCAAAGAATTAGCTGGTTTAGGGTTGGTTCACACTTGCACCTGGAGTCCGCTGTGAATCTGACCTAAATGTCAGAAAAAAGGATAGGGAAAAGTTTGAAACGGTTTGTTTAAAAACCCATTTAACTTCAATGGGTTTTTAAAGCAATGCGCAGATGTCTGATTGCAGCCTCTGCGCTGCGAAGCCGTTTTTTTTTGGTCGGAAACAAAGTCGAACATGCAGGACATTGTGTCCGACCAAAAAAAAACTGCTTCGCGGCGCAGAGGCTGCAATCAGACATCCGCGCATTGCTTTAGAAACCCATTGAAGTGAATGGGTTTTTAAACAAACCGTTTCAAACCTTTCCCAATCCTTTTTTCCGACATTTAGGTTGGATTCACGGCGGACAGACTTCAGGTGCAAGTGTGAACGAAGCATTAAATGCGTAAAGGGTCACTCAACAGTCTCTTGTAAATGCTTTCTTGTTGGTTTATTACATCCTTTATGCAGCTAAAAGTTGCTACATTCTTGGTAACTCATTGTACTTATTGGCACATCACCATGTAAACTCGAGCAAACTGTATGGGAATGGATGAATCTTAGCAATGATCTGATGCTTCATGAGACAAAAATGATGAGGAAGTGAATGCTCCTAGGAACGTCCAGCCCCGATTTCTTGCTGGCTTGGCCCCTGTAGAATAGTGTTTAACATCTTATTTAGGGTTTTCCATCCTCAGATTGATATATAGTTGTATGGGAAAAGATTCAGTATAACCTGCCATTTGTCTATTGAAATCTCCTCTCTCTATGCTGAGAAGTCAAGGATGTGGTCCTAGCAGTGACTGACAGCCTACTCTGACTATGCATAGAGAGAACTGTAAATCACTGTTGGGACCGCCTCCTTGACATCTCAACATAGAGCAGAGATTTTAATGAATAAATGACAAGTTTTACTGAATGTTATATATTAATCTCCTCTATAGCATGCTGCCTACAGAATGGACTGCATTTTCCTGGTGACAGGTTCTATTTTAATTTATGTTTTGTGAGACTTAAATTTTGAAAATGGCAAATTGTTTTGTGAAAGTGAATTCTGGATTCTACTGAAATTGCTCTCGATTTTTCGTCATACTTAGAGCTTTACTGTAGTCTACAGTTAATCCTCTGAGGAGGTGTTTACTATAGTCAATAAATGAATTCCTAGAAAACACCACTATCTGTGGTGGTGATAATGGGGTGATCCTGCTTCTAGAAATGGCCTGCTAAGTCACCTGAGAATCAGCTGCCAGGTGCACATTGACTTACTATAATTACACTTTCTTTTTTTTTCCCAGTTCGAAATCCTCCTTTGTGTTCAAGATGTCGATGATCCAGCTGTGGACGTATGTAAAAAACTACTCGGGAAGTACCCTAATGTTGACGCCAATTTATTTATAGGTACGTTTTGCTGTGAACTTTTATGTTTTCATTTGGATTTTTAGTCCAGATTTGTGTATCTGTCTCCTGCATTAGAAATTCTTGAAAGCGTTGCCTAATGAAGGCAATATGGACCTCCTAGAGTGGATTTCCGCTGCTCGAGATCTCCTTCCATTGAAGTGCCAGGTTGAGTTCAGCATGTAACCAACAAAAACTGTTACGCCGAGGGTGCAATGAGTCGGGCCTATAGAGATCATGATAGGGTTCATCTCTTTTCTTTTCCTGTATTTATAAGTCCTGTTATTTATCTAATTTTATTTACTTATTAAGCTAATTATAGTCAGTGAAAACTATGGTAAAATGGTTTCCACGTTTTATTTAGTTTGTTATATAGATGAATTCTTTAGGACAGTGGCATAACTAGGAATGGCTGGGCCCCAAGGTGAACATTTGATATGGGGCCCCCTCCACCCCCCCCAAAAAAAAAAAAACAAACAAAAAAACGCATTCCTGCGCACCCTATTATGTGTCATTGTGGCCCCTGCACACAGTAGTATGCCCCATAGTGGCCCCTCCAAACAGTAGTGTGTCCCATTGTGGACCACCCATAAACAATTATTATACTATGGGGTCTTTTCAGACCCCAGAGTATAATGATTGGAGACTCAGTGGAGGAAAGAAACATAAAAAAAACAATGCTACTTACCTGTTCCTCTCTCCGGTCCACTCCCTGCTACTTCGGCCTTCTTCAATGTTGGACCAGGCCAGCGTCATGTGATGCGGGCCGGCGTTTCGACGTAAAATGACGTCGGCTGACGTCTGGAATGTCACCAAACAGGCCCGAAGCCTGGAGAAGCGTAGGAGAGGTAAGTACATTGTTTTTTATCTTCTCTCACCTCCCCTGGGCCTCCGATCATTATACTCCGGGGTCTGAAAAGACCCCGGAGTATAATGATAGCAGAGATTGTGGGGGTTCGGCCCGTGGCCTTACCTACCGATCCCCGCTGCTGCTCACAGCCGCCTCTGCAGAATCTGAAGCATAGGAGGCCGTGAGCAGGAGCGGAGAACGGTAACTATATAGGGCCCATTACCTGCTGGGGTTACGGCCTATTAAAAAAAAAAAAAAAAAAAAAAAAAGCATCGGGGGCCCCGTAATGTCCCGGGCCCTCTGGCAGCCGCTACCACTTTAGATACGCCCCTGCTTTAGGATGATCAGGGCTAGCTGTAGGAACACTTTGGGTAGTGGTATGTGAGGGGTGTGTGTTTTTTTTTGTTTTTTTTTTTGTTTTTTTATCTTAAATGTACAAGAATGTTACAATAAAAACAGTTAATATTTACTGACAATGATTGATTGGTCAGCAGAATATTTATTTAGGCTTCTATAACTATGAGTTTTTTTTGGAGACTGTTAAAACCTTTAATTTCCACAAAGTGACCAGGAAGCAAATTTGTAAGTTAACTGGCGCATTGGCAAGAAGAATCCTCTTTGCTAGATATCCTATACTTCTACGTGGAAATGAGCAGGATGTGTTACAGAGGAGCTTTGTTCATAAATCACTCTCCTGTGCTTTGTAATCTGATACACAAGAAGCTGCAGCACTATAAAAGCAATTGCTGCAATGCTGTAAGTGCACAATATCTGATATCTGTATTCCAGGATTTCCTTATCTGTCTTTCCAGGAACAGCTCTTTGGGATCTGCTTTGCCATTTTTCTTTGTACCTTTAAATCTCTGGTTTAGATAGTGGTTTAGCAATTTTGTACTTCTGGAATAATTACTTTTTGTAAGAAAATCTTATATATAATTTGTTTTACTAATCCCCCACCCCTCCCCCGCCACCCTTTTCTCAACTGCTATTGACCCTGAAAGGTAATGCAGATGACGGCAAAACTCCTTGGACCTTCTTGTAGATGCATACCACTGCAGTGTTTGCATTCCCAGAAAATCTGGCTTGCAAGACTCATGCTAACAGCTGAGCTCTGAAAAAACTGCTAGCCTGAGTCAGACTGCCTTTTCCTGCCAGCAATGAATATTTAATAGCACTTGGTGCACACTACCATTATTTCCTGTCAGTCGTCTTGATATAAACTGGGGCATGTAAAATATTTCACTTGTAGGTTAATGTTGTTGATGTACAGCACCTTATGTGCGTGACTGAATTCAGTGATTCTAGTGGAAATCTCTCATTCAGAACAATGTGCAGTATGTATGGACTAGGTAGCTGTCAGCCAAACACTTATACAGGCCTCCTAACCTCTTCAGTAGGGAGAGGGAAAGAATTCACTGCCAGACTCCTCTTAAAAACAAAAATATTTGACATGTGCAAATCCAACATGCTAGAAACTTATTCTTTCCCTCAACATCTGCTGTTGGAGAAGTTGGGACATCCTCATAAACATTACATGGTCATCGGGCCCTGACAGAATTGCCAGATTTGGCCTAAATGTATCTAATGCATATGGTCACCTAATCTTTTCACCATAATATAGGTAGTGTAAATGTATAAAGCTTAGGTAAGTGTCATTAAATATTATCTTTTTTGTTTTTTTACTTTATAGGTGGTAAAAAGGTTGGCATTAATCCCAAAATAAACAACCTAATGCCTGGATATGAACTTGCCAAGTATGATCTCATATGGATTTGTGACAGTGGGATTAAAGGTTTGTTGATCAAAGAAAACTTCATTAGACATTCTTCTAATATTTGCAGTATTGCATAGTGAATATTGTTGTGCAGGAAACTAATCATTTCTAGGGATTGCCTTCATTTGTGTGAAGGAAGAAAGTTGTTAATGCCTAAGCAGCCTCCAGGTCCCAAGGTGCAGTATCCCTCTGGAGGCTGCTCAGAATGGCTGCAGTAGCAGCCATCATTGTTTATTTTTAAGTCTGTCTATTTTTATGTAGTTATTGAGGTCCCTGTAGAACAAAATTTGGCTCTGCAGCACTTTTATGATCTTTATGAGACCAGCGGGACTTGATAAGATCTGTTTATCCTTCCATATCCTCCTAGTGCATAATGTTGCTTATGTTATCCTTTCTGAAAACAAAGCATTACCCGAGGCGCAATTGAATGTCTTGAATGTCAAGTGACAGCTAGGGCCTCATTTTGTCAGAGACCTGTCTAAAAAGCAGAAGAAATGCTGTGTGAAATACAAAAATTGTGCAGATATCACAAATGTGCAATTGTAATGCATTAAAGTTGTATTAAATTCACAGCAAGGGAAAAGATCAACCTTTATCCTCCAGGTTTTAGGCACATTAAAGCTGTCATCTGGCCAAAAAAGGTACAAAATGGCAGAAAGTGATACTCCTCTCAACAATTCCCCTGGCACGCCTGTTCCAGTACTTCTCTGGTTCACTGCTAATCTCTACTTTATGATCCTTCTCATATGAAATAACCATTCAGCTAGTCACTGGCTGTGGTAAGTCAGTACCGCAGCATGTGATTGGCTGAGTTATCATGTCCTGTGTGTCAAGAGGGAACAAGAAGTGGAGAAAAATGGATATCTGGGCAGTGTCAGAAATGCTATTTGGATTGCCAACCTTTAAAAAAAAATGCCATTTTGATCTTTTACAAAACAAGTAAAAGTAAATAAATAAATGACCGTCTGGACAACTGTATGCACTAATCTGCATATATCCCCAGTTAAGGTCGCCTCATTATTCTCTTGAAAATGGCTGGATCACTGTATAAGCACTTCTACCTGTTCTACCTGATAGATTGTAAGCTCTTGCGAGCAGGACCCTTACTCCTACCTCCTACTGTGTGACTTTTTTTTTTTTTTTTTTCTCCCATCACAGAAGGTAGACAACTAACTAAAAATTAACTTTAAGGCTAGCTGCGCACGACAGAGTTTCACGTGTGAAACTCGGTCCATGTGTTAGCTAGATTTACCGGCTTGAACTTCATGCTGGAAGCAGGACTCCTAGCATCCTAGTTATCTTTGATGGTAGGAATCCCTACCTCCCAGCATCATACTGTCCCATACCAATTACAGTATGGGACAATTACAATTCTGAACTGATTGGAGGCATTAGGATAAGTTCTCGTGACCAGGTAAGCCATCCGGATTGATATTTGATTATCTACACCATTACCCCAGCCACTTCTTCCGGACTAGAAATTAGCACATTGTTGTGGATATGAACCCTCGTCAGGCTGCATAATTTTACAACATTACAGGCTGCATAGGAATAGGTACAATTGTACCTACTCAGCCGGACGAGGGCTAAGAAAGGTGGTCACGTGGTCTGTGATGTCAGTGGAGGGGTGGGTAAATGCGTGGTCTTGAGCCTTTAAGTACTTGTCAGAAACAAGCTGCTGGCATCAGACAATCTACGTACTGGTGCTCACTATCAGGGCTCTGGGAACTGCAGTAATGCATTATATAATGGTAAGGTCAGTTATATTGCAACATACTGCCTTTCTGGAAGAGACCTGGAATGATGGGATGGTGAGTGACATAGGGGGTGGGGGGGGCAATAGCTTCATACACACTATTGAGCTACCACCATTACAATTGGGTCCCCAGATGATTTTTCTGTTTTTGTTTTTGTTTTTTTTTGTTTTGTTTTTTTAAGGCCTATTTTAAATATTTATCAAGTTAAATTTTAGTTAGTTCTCTACCTTCTGTGGTGAAAATGATTTATTAGAGTGATTGAACCTCTGAGTTAATTTTACTATGTGACACGATAAATTTCCCTCAAGTAATATAATTTACTGTAATTCTTGTAGCTAAATGTATTGTCGCTCCTACCCCTCCCCTTTTCCTGTCTTGTAACATACTTTTGTTTTTCTACTTCCTTTTGGTTCTAGCTTTTTATTAAATGTAAATCTTTACTTCACAAACCTCCTGGTAATGGGTCAGTCAAGGAAGTTTATAGGCTCTGTGATTATGCTTGTAAAAGCAATTCTCTAATATACTCAGTGTTTGCGTATGTTGCCATTTAAAGAGACCGTCCCCTCCATTTCCCATCATTTGTACCTTTTTAAACCGTGTTCTGTATTTAGATTTTTCTGTTAACCTTTTGTTATAAAACCAAGCAATAATGGTTCAGGATGTAGAAAACCCCTTTCTTCTTGTGACTGGTTTTGGCTGTGGAAACACTAGTGATCAGCTGTTACGTGTGTTTGTGCCAGTGCTGGCACATTTCTATGATCTACTTATGTATGTTGCCAAAGTTTCCCTGGATAGGATTGTTTTTAATTTATTTTTCTTTTAATTATTACAGTGAAACCAGACACCCTGACAGACATGGCCAATCAGATGACAGAAAAAGTTGGCTTAGTCCATGGACTTCCTTATGTGGCAGACAGGCAAGGGTTTGCTGCTACACTAGAGCAGGTAAGCTGCATTTCAGCATGTGATCTTCGCTGAGCTATAATTTACCAAGGTGAAAAAACAAGTTATGTGACTGTCATCTGGGTGTGTAACTGGAATAGCTACGCATTCCTAAAGCGGACATGTTTTTTTTTTTTTTTTTTCTCTCTTTGCTCTTCAAACAATGATGTAATGTATGCAAACATGGCTGTGTGCTAGTATTTACAATAGTGGTTCTCTGATTTTTAATGTCAGACAGAAACTGAAATTTTAGTTTTTTACGGTTTTACTGAGAGCATATAAGTATTGATCACACTCTTACTACAAGGTTTAGAAATCTTTGTGTTCAATGATGAAGGAAAAACCCCAGGATGGAGACAAAAGCTCATTGGCAGTCCTCTCTGAGGCTGTGCCCATTTCATCAAATACCAGCCACAGCACTATGTATTGTATGGCAGCTGCTCAAACGCATTGTACTTCAATCAGGAGTGAGCTGCAGACAGGTCTTGTAACAGATAAACGTGATATCACAGCCTGTCGCCACTTCAAGCAGCTGGTTGGCGGGGTGTTAGGACCCCCACCAATCTGATGCTGATGACCTATCCTAAGAAGTTATGAAAATAAAATTTCCTGAAAATCCATTTAATGTACTTTGTATTAAACAGATGAAATTGTGTCTGTTGTTGCATTGTATTTTGGGGAATGAAATAAACAGTAGCGTCCCCTGTAATTTTTGCCATTCCTTCTGCTTTTTGGAAAGTTATTGCATTCCACCTAACTAGGGCTCTTAAAGTCAGTCAGACACTGGAATGTAGCTGAAGGTGTGTTGCTCCTCTACATGTATCTTCAGTAGTACAAAGGGTTGGTGACCTAGTTTCAGGCAGGATTTTTTTGAAAGCTACTTTCATGGTGATTTGTTCCCAGCCTGTCTAACATCATCTTCCTCGTGTTTCATGTGTCTCATATTGTTACCTTGCAAGTCCTAGTAAGAGGACACTTTTTTTTTTTTTTTTCCCCTCCGGCATTTCCTAGAGTTGGCATTTGTCACCTATATTAAGGCTGTCAATGGTATTGTCCCTGGCTGTAAAGGGGACAATCGGCTTTTAAAAAAACAAATCACTGGGGTATTCTGATTTCCTTCCCATATAGATTGTACAGGCTGTTGTAAAAGGATCTAGTATTTTGCTGACAGGTATCATGGAATTTCAAGTTTATGTAGTCCTGCAGTCTTTTGATTACACCAACTTTCTAAATAGGGGGCATCTACCTGTACCAAAATCACTTCTAAACCACATACACACTGCTATAGGAACTGGTAGTGTCATAGCAAGCATACAAAAAAAAATAGGTATCAAACTACAGTATTGCTGCTGAGTAAATCAAATTTTAACCTGTATGCAAATAATTGCTTTGGGGCTGGTAGACCTGCCAGAGCACCTGTTTTTGCCAATCTTGGCTGCAAAATTGCGGTTTGACACAAAATAGCTATCTTACTTTACAACTATCACAAAATGGCTATCTCACTATGGCACCAAGCAGCGTTTCAACAGCATATAAGTGTTTTCGTAGCACTAGAAGAATTTTGGTGGTAATAGTCTACCTTTAACTCCTATGCCATTTGAGTAACCCTTCCCCTTTCAATCTATAAGGGGATGTAGGTGAAGACGATAAGTAAGTCCTTGTGGGTTCTATTTCCTACTTGTATCTGATCAGTCATATAGTTTTGTGTTTTGTACTTGTTGTAGTACTGTGTGTATAAATCCCTCAAAATGTACAGCACCATTTAATTAATGGTGCTATAGAAATTATAATAATTATTATCACTAGTGCAATATCTTATACTTTTTCTTAGCTTTTCAATACTTTCACTTGTGTGTAATATCCTAAAGCAGAGATACTCAACAGGCAGACCACAGTCTGAAACTGGACCGTGGCCGTCAGCTGTCAGGACTTCTGTCTCCTGACCATTTCATTGACTGCGGTTGGGAGAAACATTCATCTCCCCACCATCGTCCCCTAATCCCTTACTTGCCATAACAGCAGCAGGGATCGGTGTTTGTGCCTGCACAGCATTGGCAAGATTGCTCATCTCTGCTGCCGCTATGGTGAGGTATCTGGGTATAGGGACAGTAGTAACGGGATGACTTTCTCCTGACTGCTGTTAGGCACTCAAGCGCTATACGTTTGGGAGGGCCATTAATGAAGAATTTTACTGTGATTTGGGGGCAGCTAATGGGACATTATACTGTGTGGGAGGGCACTAATGTCCCATTAGTGCTCCCTCACACACAATATAATTACTTACACAGACACACACACACACACACACACACACACACACACTATAAAGCTCAGACCTTCACCTGATGGCCCTGGACAATTTACTAAAAGTAGTTGAGTGCCTCTGTTCGGATATGTTGGCACTAGAGAAATAAAGTTCAGATTTTGTTTATCACCACAAAATGATTATATAAGAATTCTGAAGTGCCTTTAAAAGGCTTTGTTCACACCTTCTTTACATTTTTCTTTCGCTAAATAATATTGTTTGCGGGATAGAAACAGCATGTACAGACAATCTGGTCACCGCATACACTTTAGAAATCAGTTTCTCTGACTTTTTATAGCAAGCTGGGGGAAACTTATAGGACCATTTCTTATAGGGCATTGAAGTTTGATAATCTAGCAAGTTCCTTATTCTAATAATTGTTCAATTAACTAAATTGCAGGTGTATCCTTATATAATGTAATCTAATATATGTAACGGTCTCTTCCTTTTTACTGTTCAGGTTTATTTTGGGACTTCCCATCCGAGGTCATACATCTCTGCAAATGTTACTGGTTTCAAGTGTGTAACAGGAATGTCATGTTTAATGAGGAAAGAAATTTTAGACCAAGCTGGTGGACTTATTGCATTTGCACAGTATATAGCTGAAGACTATTTTATGGCTAAGGCAATAGCAGATCGGTAAGTTGTGTGCATCATTTTAATTTTAGAGTAACTCTAAACCTAGAAGTAACTAATAGAAGTAAGCACTTATTTAGAAAATCCTGCAGACTGACTAAAATATTTCTTTAATAATTAGTCTTGTAGATATCTTGCAGTTAGACAAGTGTTAGCTACCTGGTGATCTTTCATTGTGATCTGAAGAAGGGAAGGGTTAGGGCTTGGAAAGGAAGAGAAGGAGGAAGTGGCTAATCTTCATGGAGTCAAAGATTAATCCTTTATATATTTACCACAGATTTGATTACCGTATAAAACAGGATAAGCTAAGAAAAAAATGGATCAAGGAAGTCCATTTCTGGGATTTTTTTTTTAAATTAATATTTGTATGTAGTTTCACCTCATGCAATACTTACCACTGGCATAAATGATTTTACAAGTATTGGTAAATGTTTTTGTTTATATGCAGTGTGTGTATATAATATATACAGAAAAAACTGTATTATACTTATGTTCTACTGTAGGTTATTGCAAAGCTTGAGCAACTATGCCTGTAAATACAGTTAGGGCTTCAAGATCTATCCATAGCTGATAGATGTATACCAATAGAGAACTATTTTGCATGTGTTTAACCTTTGTGTTGGGAGATTTGCCTTATATATATATATATATATATATATATATATATATATATACACACTGAATGTGCACCAGAGATAATTTGTAAATTTAACCCTCTTTGCGGTGCTCTTCATTGCCTCTTGTATTCCATCCCTCTCAAAATAATTAACTGTATATTGCCCTTTGTATGGACCCAACTGTAGATGTGATGTTAGCTAATATAGGAGGTCCCAAGCAATGGTTCAGCTGTGCATTAAGGCCAGGTTTACACCAGGCAGTAATTTGCCACAGCACATACATGTGAAGAACTTAAAAATATCATTTACTTGTCCTGACACAAATTACTGTGGAGAGTACATGTATACTGTTGCAGTATTACGTGGTTCTTGACCATGCAGAACAAGCTTCCATCTTGTGGTCGTCACTTGAAGACCATGCCTAAAAGAGCACATCCAAAGCAGATAACTCCTTAAAGGGGTTATTCAGGATTAGAAAACAGGGCTGCTAGTGTCTTCTCAGGAAGCGACATCATGCCTGTTGGTCACATGGCCATGCTGAAGCTCAGTCCTATTTCTTTGAATAGGACTGAGCTGCTGTTTGGCCTTGTGACCAATGGATGTGATTTTACTTCCCAAAAAGAAGCCATATTTTCTAATCCTGGATGACAAATAAAGTAAATTAATTTACCTTCTTTATCAAACCATTTTCTCTCGGCTTCCAAATATAATAGTATAAATTTTTGTTTCTTTTGTTCAGGGGTTGGAAATTTTCTATGGCTACACAAGTTGCAATGCAAAATTCTGGATGTTATTCCATTTCCCAGTTTCAGTCTAGAATGATAAGGTAAGTTTATATGCTTTATATTTCTTGCACATCATGTTGAGTAAACCAGGCATAGCCGTAAGTAGCAGTTAAAGGTGTTGTGCTGGGTTTTGTTTTTCATCTTACAAATATGATTTGCTGATTCCTTGACCCATATTGGGAATTTATATGGGAGGATGTGTGAAAAATCTAAATGAAAATTAAAAAAACAAAACAAAAAAGAACTTATTTCTTTTCTTGCAGATGGACTAAGCTCAGAATCAATATGGTACCTGCCACAATTGTGTGTGAACCGATCTCTGAATGTTTTGTTTCAAGTTTAATAATTGGCTGGGCCGCACACCACATCTTCCGATGGGACATCATGGTGTTTTTTATGTGTCATTGTTTGGCTTGGTTTATATTTGATTACATACAACTCCAGGGTGTACAGGTATGTCCTGATATATTGTTTGAATCATCATCATCATCATTATTATTATTATTTGAACAGCGCTGTAATTTATTGCTCACTGATTTAAATATTCCATGTAGACGATAATACAACTTCAATACCACTGTCCCTAGACCTTGTATAACTATGTTTTAGAAAATGACCTAGTCCTAAATTTAGTCAAGCAAATAATGTGCATGTTCTTTGTCTCCATCAGGGTGGGC
The DNA here is from genome assembly GCA_947044405.1 of Leptodactylus fallax. Lineage (NCBI taxonomy): Eukaryota > Metazoa > Chordata > Amphibia > Anura > Leptodactylidae > Leptodactylus > Leptodactylus fallax. The sequence continues at coordinate 3,958,779 of CAMRHE010000041.1, forward strand.
CTCTTCCTTTTTCAAAACTGGACTATGCAGTTGCATGGTTCATCAGAGAGTCTATGACGATATACATATTTTTATCTGCCCTGTGGGATCCCACAATCAGCTGGAGGACGGGAAGATATAGATTACGATGTGGAGGCACAGCAGAAGAAATCCTAGATGTATAGTTTTGGACCTTTAATTGTATATAAAAAACAGAAAAAAAAAAAAAAAGTGTTATAAATTATGTTTATATGAATGCTTTTAAAGAAAAAAAAAACTACCTTTTGAATAGTTTTTACATGTATGTTTTGCTATCTGATCCTTAATTTATTTTGCATGGCACTTGTTTCTGTGAAGATGAGATGTTTGTAATCTGGGCCATACAGGGGCAATATATTGTCTATTTTGGGTGAACAAAACTGAATGAATAGGAGTGCAGAAAGTGACTTCTCAGTATAAAGGGACAAGTGGAAAAAAGTTGTATTTTTTCCAAGGAACAATAACTCAGCAATGACAAAGCTTCTGAGCCCTTACCTGAGAATATCTACAGAGGTGAAAAAACCTTGACATGCCGACTCACTCCCACTTGGATGAAACTTGGCTCCGTTAGTGGAGAAATTATTGGGCTACCTCTTCACATTACAGCAGTTTTAAGACCGTCAATAATGGCAAAAATGTGTTATCAGAAACATGTATACATTAATTTTACACAGTGGAGGCTGCCATTTTGTTTGCTGAAAAAGGATTTTTGAGAGTACAAGCTGCAAAAATCAGTGGGAACCATAGATCCTTAGGCCTTCGGTACTTCATGATCATTGGAGTCATGGCTTCCATTTGATAGTTTGTAATCAAAGCCAATATTTATGAGAATGCAAAGTGATTGTTTACACTGCGATTTGTATATGAAAATTGTTAGATCTGAAAGTGTAAAGTTGGGTCCACAAACATGTCATGATTTTTAACCAGGAAGAGATTGCAAGTATAAAGTGTGCCTTATACTTCGTTTCTCTTAGGGACATTGTGATCTTGTCCCCTTTAAAACAGCAGTGTGTGTATCCATCCTTCAAGAGATTTGTCTTCCTAGCTGTTACTGCACTTAACCAAAAGTAGACTGTTTGATTGCTCCATATGGGTTGCCATGCTGCCATTGCTAAATTGTTTTTCCCTTCTGGGAACCTTGCTAATCTCAATGCTGAAACTAGCCTTAGCCTTTACTTCTAAACTTCCTCCTGGTGAGGTGTTCTTGGTTTTTTGTTTTTTTTTCTTTTGAGCCTTTGTTTTATTATTTCCCAGCTTTGTTCTGCTTGTTTCTCTTTATAAAAAAAAAAAAATGCAGTTTAGTAATTCACGCATTTAAACTATTTTCTTACTTCACATAAAATTGCTAAAAACGAGTCATTTTTGTGACCTGTATTTAGTATCTTTTTAATGCATGTATAATATTCAAAATGAAACTCACAGTAAATATTGTAAATATATATTTAAGTGTACAAAAATTAAGGATGTATTTTCCGTTACTAAAAAGCTGTAAACAGTCTTAATTTATTAGCTATCAAACATGTCTACTACTAGGTTGTCTGCTTTATACAGTTGGATATTTTTTAACCTACTTTTGTGTAACAATGTGAATAGCTGTAAATGCATGCTGTATATTATTCCTTGCTTCTGTAACTATTTGTCCTTGGTGTTCCCTATTGTAATGTCTGATCTCCTGTATAGCTCTGGTGAACTGGGCATATTTTGGTTATGTATATGCTCTGGAAAGAAGTGAACAGGAAATGCATAAGCCTTTAATATGTGTACATGTGTCTTATGTCACCCCCATCTCATTCCATATTATCAACACATTGGCTAGTGGAAAGGTCTGACTCTTGATACCTTGAACCTTTTTCATTACACTTAAGTACAGTATATGCCAGAGAAGTTACCCATTTATAAAAGCAATAATTACCTCTAACATTTGTATGGGCACTTTCCCATACTGTGTATTAATTTGCATCTATATTTGTCCAAATCTTTCTTCTCCCATAAACTATTTTTTGGCCAAGTCCACCTTAGCCAGCTTAATAATTTGCCTTATGACATCATGATTTTTGGTTTGAAGGGCATCTGTTTTTTACAGGTGGGGTTAGGCTTTTGTTGCATGTTCGCTTTCTTTACATGAATTAGGGATGAGGTACCCTGATGAAATAGCACATTGCAAGCCAGTCTAGTTGTGATCCACATGAGCTATTCATGAAATGCTTTATTTTGTTATACATTTTGTACTTTATTTTTTTATGTTTAGTGAAGTTTGGTTGATGCCATTCATGACGCTGCTATCCCCATAATACACTGTACTATCTGGAAGCTTATTGGTGTATGCAGTGTATATACAGAATGAAGGCTGGACAGACTTCAAGGTTTTTTTTTTTTATGTTTTCTAGGTATAATCCTTGATATTTTGCACTTCTCGTACATCTGCTTATGGAGGCATAAAGTGAAGCTTCCCTGAAGCGCACAGTTGAAGCTCTTTTGTTTTGTGTTGGTAGTTTTTTTTGCTTTCAGCACTGCTGAGAGCATCACAAGCAGAATATTGAATTCCAAATACTGTGTATAAAGTGGTCTTAGTAGATGCAAATGCAGAAATGTGTGGAATATTTTCAGTGTTTATTTAAAGTAATTGTTTCTTGTTGGTTGTTCCAAAAATTCAGGAAAAAAAATAAATTTTCACAATCAAAAGATGAAACATCTGGTATTTCATTTGGTCTTATAACAGCTGCCCAGAATTACTTCCAGTAATTTTCATATTTATATGCTTGTAATTGAAAATTATCATGAGCAATCTTCTAAACTGATTCCTCTACCACAGGAACATTTTGGTTTTAGTTTGTTCCTTCCATTAAAGGAAATGACAGTTTCCTGTAATTGGGATGTCATAATGTCATCATGTCTTACTGAACATACTTTATTGCTTACTGTTTGAGGAAAAAAATGTCTTTTAACAAGTTGGGCAATGTCAAAAGTACCTATGTACTATTATATTATTGGAAATACTGCAGAAAACAGTGACAAAATTGTATATGGGCAGCTCATCAATGTCACATGCATAATCATAGAGAAACTTACAAATTTTATATAGAGATATAAAGGTTAGTTGTCCATGTTAATGCATTCCAAATATTGAAAAATATGAAAAAATTAAATTTTGGATTTTTTTTTTTTTGTTTGTTTTTGCATGTGCCAGTATGCAACAGTTTTTCATACACCAGTATTTTGCCATGGTATTTGAGTCTCCCCTCCGCCGCATATGACAGCATCCATGTGAGAAGAACCTCCCATGCTGGGATAGGAAACCTAGGAAGATATACAGTGCCTTGCGAAAGTATTCGGCCCCCTTGAACTTTTCAACCTTTTGCCACCTTTCAGGCTTCAAACATAAGGATATAAAATTTTATTTTTTTGCTGAAGAATCAAGTGGGACACAATCGTGAAGTGGAACGAAATTTATTGGATATTTTAAACTTTTGTAAAAAATAAAAAACTGATAAGTGGGGCGTGCCAAATTATTCGGCCCCCTTAAGTTAATACTTTGTAGCGCCACCTTTTGCTGCGATTACAGCTGCAAGTCGCTTGGGGTATGTCAAATCCAGCTTTAAACTTCTCCACAACAGTATCATGGACCTGCCTGGTGTGTTCCTTGGTCTTCATGATGTTCTCTGCGCTTTAAACAGAGCCCTGAGACTATCACAGAGCAGGTGCATTTATACGGAGACTTGATTACACACAGGTGGATTATTTTTATCATCATCAGTCATTTACGACAACATTGGATCATTCAGAGATCCTCACTGAACTTCTGGAGTGAGTTTTCTGCACTGAAAGTAAAGGGGCCGAATAATATTGCACGCCCCACTTTTCAGTTTTTTATTTTTTACATATCCAATAAATTTCGTTCCACTTCACAATTGTGTCCCACTTGTTGTTGATTCTTCACCAAAAAATTTAAATTTTATATCTTTGTTTGAAGCCTGAAATGTGGCAAAAGGTTGAAAAGTTCAAGGGGGCCGAATACTTTCACAAGGCACTGTACATTTTTCCACACCCACACTACACCACACACAAGTTTCCTGTCCCAAGATGGGATGGAAGCTCCCCAGGATCCTTTTTGTCCACATGGAGCTGGGGAAGGGGACCTGACATTACGCTCCATCCATTTTTACTTTGAAAGGTGTAAGACACTGTAGCTCTTCTCAATACAAGAGTCTGCTCCATCCTGCTGCAGCCACTCCTCCATCTCCTACCAAGGCGAGGTCGAGTGGGAGAACCTGTCTTCCTGGGCTTTTCCTTTTTTCCCCCAAGGTCTCCTCTGGTGCTAGTATCAGGCTAGTTGTGGGAGGAGTTTGTGGCGTCCTGTGACTTCTGGGTCCTCTGAGGGCATCTGACTTTGCAGAGTACATCCCTTCTGGTACGGTGACATCTTTTCCAACTGATCTGTACACAGGGGAGGGGGTCATTAGAGGCCAAGAAAGCATAAAATCTGAAATACATGGCAGAAAAGGCGCTTCATTTCCAGCAGGACGACAGCCAGCTCTAGTCTCTATCCATTTCTGCATCTTCTCTATCTCCTGGCTCAGGACTTTGGTCACCATGTCAGAAGCAGACCTGGACCTAGATCTCCAGCTATGTATAATTCTAGAAGAGGGGCCTTATGGCTGAAAAATTGGAAAAAAAGTGATTAGGGATCCAAAAACAGATTGTGCTATTCCTTGTGTAGGAAATTTACTCTTTGGGCCAAGATTGGATGATACATTGGAAAAGGCCTCAGATCCTCAAGGATTAGGGCTGACTTCCTCTCTTTTTGGCAGGATTTACCAGGTACTGGGGGCTCCTAGCAGCCTGGGGTCACTGGCCAGACCCAAGGCTGCAGAAGATACATACAGTGGGGAAAAAAGTATTTAGTCAACCACCAATTGTGCAAGTTCTCCCACTTAAAAAGATGACAGAGGCCTGTAATTGACGACATAGGTACACCTCAGCTATAAGAGACAAAATGAGAAAACAAATCCAGAAAATCACATTGTCTGATTTTTTAAAGAATTTATTTGCAAATTATGGTGGAAAATAAGTATTTGGTCAACAACAAAAGTTCATCTCAATACTTTGTTATATATCCTTTGTTGGCAATGACAGAGGTCAAACGTTTTCTAAGTCTTCACAAGGTTGGCACACACTGTTGCTGGTATGTTGGCCCATTCCTCTATGCAGATCTCTAGAGCAGTGATGATTTGGGGCTGTCGCTGGGCAACACGAACTTTCAACTCCCTCCAAAGGTTTTCTATGGGGTGGAGATCTGGAGACTGGCTAGGCCACTCCAGGACCTTGAAATGCTTCTTACGAAGCCACTCCTTCGTTGCCCTGGCGGTGTGCTTGGGATCATTGTCATGCTGAAAGACCCAGCCACGTTTCATATTCAATGCCCTTGCTGATGGAAGGAGGTTTGCACTCAAAATCTCATGATACATGGTCCCATTCATTCTTTCATGTACAAGGATCAGTCGTCCTGGTCCCTTTGCAGAGAAACGGCCCTAAAGCATGATGTTGCCACCCCCATGCTTCACAGTAGGTATGGTGTTCTTTGGATGCAACTCAGCATTCACACTCCTCCAAACACGACGAGTTGTGTTTCTACCAAACAGATCTACTTTGGTTTCATCTGACCATATGACATTCTCCCAATACTCTTCTGGAACATCCAAATGCTCTCTAGCAAACTTCAGACGGGCCCGGATATGTACTGGCTTAAGCAGTCTGGCACTGCAGGATCTGAGTCCCTGGCGGCGTAGTGTGTTACTGATGGTAGCCTTTGTTACATTAGTCCCAGCTTTCTGCAGGCCATTGACTAGGTCCCCCCGTGTGGTTTTGGGATTTTTGCTCACCATTCTTGTGATCATTTTGACCCCACGGGGTGAGATCTTGCATGGAGCCCCTGATAGAGGGAGATTATCAGTGGTCTTATATGTCTTCCATTTTCTAATTATTGCTCCCACAGTTGATTTGTTCACACCAAGCTGTTTGCCTATTTCAGATTCAGTCTTCCCTGCCTGGTGCAGGTCTACAACTTTGTTTCTGGTGTCCTTCCACAGCTCTTTGGTCTTCACCATAGTGGAGTGTGGAGTGTGATTGAGGTTGTGGACAGGTGTCTTTTATACTGATAACAATGTCAAATGGGTGCCATTACTACAGGTAGTGAGTGGAGCCTCTTAAAGAAGAAGTTACAGGTCTGTGAGAGCCAGAAATCTTGCTTGTTTGTTATTGACCAAATACTTATTTTCCACCATAATTTGCAAATAAATTCTTTAAAAAATCAGACAATGTGATTTTCTGGATTTGTTTTCTCATTTTGTCTCTCATAGTTGAGGTCTACCTATGATGTAAATTACAGGACTCTCGTCTTTTTAAGTGGGAGAACTTGCACAATTGGTTTTATAAATTCTTTTTTTTCCCCACTGTATGGGCACCCCCCGATCTTGCCGTGGGGGTTGCTGAGGGTGACATTTGGCATGACGGAACCCCTTGCTCATGTTAAGGAGCAGGGTGTTAGCTGTCACTTTTGATGCAAACAGTTGGATCTGTTTGCATCAAAAGACAACATTCTAGTTCCTCGAGACCATCTGGTGGCAGTGGATGCCCCGAGTCAGAACTGGGGTGTAGAAAAAGGATATGCCTTCCCACCCCCTGTGCTTAATCCCGAATCTTAAAAAAGAGCAGGGAAGAATGGGTGTCTGTTATGTTATATGCTCCAGCCTGGCCTTGCAGAGCTTGGTGCCCTTGCCTTCTATCAATGTCAGTATCTCCACTTTGATTATAACATCAGTGACGTATGTTAAAAAGTATGTATATATACACACACAAAAAATTATTTTACGACAGCATCATATTAAGTTAGTGGATTAGTAATAATCGTGTCAAACGGACATTTCGGTCATAGATGGACCTTTTTCAACAGACACCATAAAAGAGTATCTGATCTTTCTGGCTGCCATCATTCTACCCAGCACTCTTTCTGATATTAAATTGGCCGATCACCCCTGGATTAGACTTTTTTCTTTTGCACACTTTCTAAGAGGACTCCTCCAGTTGTAAAGTCTCTTCTACCTTGGGATTTTATCCCCAATAAGGAAATAAGTACACTTAAAAACTAACTTTTATTAATATCCACTAAAAGTATGTAAATCTATATATAAAAGAAAGCACCTAATAAGGAGATGCCATACTATAATGGGGTCATATAAAGGGTAAAGGTAGCCTACCTCAAAATAGGAGGATAGTATGGTGATACACTTCACAAACACCCCGCAGTTATAAATTGCAATTCCCAATATTTAGATATCAATTCACTGAAGGGGAAAAGTAAAGGATAAATCAACTGAGGTATAACACACACACATATACACCAGCTGGCTACTTAACCTCTTCCCGCTAGTGACATTTTTCTATTTTGGTTTTTGACTCTCCACCTCCCAAACCCCATGATTTTTTTATTTTTCCGTTCACAGAGCCACATGAGGGCTTAATGTTTGCGGGGCAAATTGTTCTTCATAATGTTACCATTTATTATTCTGCACAATGGACTGGGAAGCTGTAAAAATAATTCAGGCTGGGGTAGAATTGGAGAAAAAGTGCATTGTATGATTTTCTTACGGGCTTCATTTTTATGGTGTTCACTGGGTAGCCAAAATGACATGTCTCCTGTATTCTATGGGTCTGTACCATTCTGGGGATACCAAATTTATATAGTTTTATTTACGTTTTAGCCTCTTAAAAAAAAAAAAAAAAAATCCAAAACTTTGCAAAAAAAAAAAATGCTTTTTCTTTGAGTCACCATATTCTGTATAGGGTGCCTTTTTGTGGGGTCAGATGTAGTTTTTAGTTATACAATTTTGGAGTGTCTCGCTTTGATCACTTTTTATTTAACATTTTTTTTATCAGAGGTGAAACAGCGATAAAATGGTGGTTCGACCAATATTTTTTAAAACAAATATATTTTTATAAGTTTTTAGACCGGGTTTTTTCGGACACAGGGATACCTAATGTGTATGTGTTTCACAGTATTTTTTAACTTTTATATGTAGAGGTGAGCGAATCTGCAGAAGTAGAATTCGATCCGAATTTCAGGAAATCTTTGATTCTCCACGATTCCGGATTTCCTGATGCTTCGTGGTAACGAATATTAAGTAAGGACCTTTGTGACATCAGATGATCACAAGATATTCTCTAGTGATGTGATTGGGTAGGCGTGTCTTTGCTTGTTAGCAGATCCTTTCACTTGAATAAAAGTTGTCCGTGCTGAAGAGAGAGAGAGAGAAACATGACCGCGGCATCCAAGGGCTTCCGGAATTTTGCCGCCCACCCCGGCTCTCTGTAGCCTGGAAATAGTTTATTCTCCGCGAAGTAATTCGGATCGAAGCAAATTTTTTTGGAACTTCGAATCGAACTTTTGAGAAATTCGCTCATCTCTATTTATATGTGTTCTAGGGAAAGGGGATGATTCGAATTTTACATTTTTTTTTTTATTTTCTTATATTTTTTAATATTGCATTAATAGACCCCCTAGGGGTTTTGGACCCCAGGGGAGTGTGATCACTAATGCAATGCATTACACTGCTAATGCATTGTAAAATACTGGCTCTTCTACTGCAGGCTGTATAAAGCAGCCTGTAATATAAGAAATGCCGAGTGAAGCCAGGGAGCTTTCAATAGGCTCCCGGCTGTCATGACAACGGATCTCTGGTCCCAGATCTCGTTCTGGGAACCATCAATTCTCTCCAAAATGGTGACGCACATGCGCCTCCAGGAAAATGATGCCTCGGTCAGCTTTGACCGATGCATTGGAGACCTTTAATTAGCTTAATTAGTTTTTGCTGTAGATTTCAGCAGAGACTCAAAGGCTACAGCGTCCCCATATTTAAATACCCGACATCTGCCATAGTAGTATGTTGGGTGTCGGGAAGGGGTAAAAAAAAAAAAAAAATTAATGCAGTTTTTGAAACCCACACACACTTTTTAAAGCATACAGTTTTCCCTGCATGATTCTAGTGATAAAGCATTCACATCTTTTGCACGTGTTGCTGGTCTCCTTCACTTTCCCTATGCATTTACCATGCTGCCAGCCCTGTCAGTGTCCATAAAACCCTCTGACCACTGATAGAAGAATGCTTGTCTGATGGAGACAGGGGAGAGGCTAGAATTATTAAGAATAATAAATGTGCTTGTCTACCTTGCTGCTTCTGCTGCCTCTAATCACTGCTGTGAATCAGGTGCTGGCGTGTTTGGTGATCAGGACCAGCCCCCATCTCCTCCTGGCTGTTCTGGCAGTTAATAAACTTTAGATAAATCCTACTTTCATCAGTGATGACATCACGCTCATGGTGGGTGTGGCTAACACCTGAAGTAATTTCTGCACAAGGGAAGGAAAATTTCATTTGGTCTCAGTTAGAAAAATTCATTTCACCACATTTTTTAGTATATACAGTAGGAAAAAAAAAAAAAATCTCGGAAAACCCCTTTATGGACATGGTCCATATGTCACTTTATGTGGCAATAACTTTTAAGATGCTTTAACTTACCCAAGTGATATTGAGAGATTTTTTTTTTCATGACACATTGTAGTTTATGTTAGTGGTAAACATTGATCAATATGTTTGCATTTAATTATAATAGAAAATTTGATGGAAATTAAAAACAAATTAGCAATTTTCAAAATGTGAAATGCTCTGCTTTTCAAACAGTCATACCACTCAAATACGATAAGAAATATTATGTACCATATCTCCGCTTTATATTGACATCATCTTTTAATCGTCCTTTAATTTATTTTGGCTGTTAGAAGACTTACAGTGATTCTCCAGATTTACAAGAAAATTTCCCAAACCTATTTCTTAGGGACCACTTCAGTTCTGAAGGAGAAAAGCCTACATATTAGAAACCCCCACAATTCACCCCATTTTCAAAACTGCACCCCTCAGATAATTCAAAACCACATGCATTTCACGAGAATGAAAACAATATGGAGGTGAAATTTAGCCATTTATTTGTTTTTTTTCAATGGTACGTTCAATCAGCCTTAAAATTGACAAATTAACAAAGGGTGTTTGGGGACACGTCAGCGCACCAAAGGGAAGGAGTGACACAGGGTGTTTTGAAAAGCAGATTTTGCTAGAATAGTTAACAGGTGCCATGTCTCATTTGCAGAGCCCCTGAAGTATCAGCACAGTGAAACCCCCCAAAAGTGAACCTATTTTGTAAACTACACCCCTCAAGGAATATATCAAGGGCTATATTGAGCATTTTGACTAGAGATGGGCGAATCGGCTCATAACGATCATTCCAAATTGTTTGGTCTTTAACAAAAGCAAACAAATAGCAGTTCACAAAATTGTCTGCATTACAAGAAGATGACCGCCACCACATGTTAGACCAGGAAATACAGAGCAGACAATGTAATGTGTGCAGTGGTTCACACATCACGTGATAGCAACATTTGTCTGCCAATAGACAGTGATAGGTTGACCTTACAGTGAAGATGTTGTGTACACTATAGAAAGCTTGTACACTCGTGACCAGCCTTTATTTGCTGTAATGGTAGAAATGCACACACCTCTATCTCAATGCATCTCATAGCTAATGCATCCTATTACCTAGGTTATAGGCAGCACGAGTCAGAAGAATTGAAAACTGAACAATAGTTATAGGAGTAGTCAGAGAGAATCAAGAAACATACACAGGCAGAGTAGTAGTGCAGTGCTAGAATAGAATTGAATAGACAGACATCGATAGGACAGTTCAGTCAGCGAGTCTGCAGAGCAGACAGTTAACACTTTCATTGCTGGGCAATAATCTATATTGTTTGACTTGTAATAGAACAATTTCATCTCTTGTCTATACACATAACACATTCTTTCTAGCATTGTAAATCTGAACAGAATATTTTAATCCTTTCTCTATATGCGTGCATGTCTGTAATTCTAGATATACATCACACACAATAGTAAAGTAGTAATGGTGGCTGTGGTACTACTAATAGTGCATCCTTCACTAATGTGAAAAAAAAAAAAAAGAATCTCTGTTGTTTTGGCAGGTGTTTTTTTTTTTGTGTATATTAACCCAATAACGTCTAGCCTGCTAAATTCTTCAAAAAAAACAGTCTTCTTCCTCTTTTTGATGAGAACAGTCAGGCTTGTGTGCAAGCAGAGGAGGAAGACATGATGACTGTTGGTGGTGGTGGAGGTAGTAGTAGCAGGGGCTGTGGTACTACTACTGGTAGTCATTCTGGTAGGTGAGCTAGGGGGATATCTGGAGGTGGAAATTCTGAGGGTGTGCATGGCCACGATGACAAAAAGCGTGGAAGATGATGATGATGACATTTCCGATGATGATGACATTTCCAATGATGATTCTCTTGCGGATAGGGTCTGGCAACCGAATCAAGGTGACATCAGATGAAGAGGGTGGTGGCAGTGGTGATAGTAATTCCAGTTATTGTGCAGACCCAACATCCAAAAAGCCTGCCCAGGGAACCTCTCAAGTTGTTGTTGGTGGAGCAAGTACACGCTGTCATCTCCCATTTGAGAATTTTTTTTGTACATTGCCAAACTATAAATCCATGGCAATGTTCAAGATCCGCAAGCTGAAATGTAGCTGTGGCCATGGAGGAACGAATGTAGGAATGACATCTCTTCGTACTCGCATGAAAAGGCATCACTCTCTTATTTGGAAAAATAGACTTGACAGTGGCACTGGCAGGGGGCAGTGAGCAAGGCTGTTCTCCTTCTCCCTGTGATCTTCCTGGTAGGCAGGCTACATCTACCTGTAGCACTAACACATGGTCGTCGTTATCAACATTTATTGCCAACTATTTCTCCTCCTCTTCTTCCATGCCAACATCAGTCATCCATAAGGGACTGTGGATAGGAGACGGCAATATGCATCTCCTATATGTGCATTCCTGTAATTCTAGATATCAGACATATACACTGCGTTTCAACAACTCACAGCATGTGCTCTACCTTGATGGAGGAAACCTAGCTGCCATTATTTCTCTAGGAAAGCTGTCCCTGCTTTATAGCACCATATGTTGGAGAACGTGGGCCTTTCCTTGGATATGTCAGTCTGGGGAAAGATGCAAGCCACCGTCAACACATGGAGCAGCGATTATGGACAATAACAATACATGTCTTTCATGGCCCACTGGGTCAATGTTTCACACAATCCAGAAATGCAGCAAGGCCAAGTGCTAGTTCCGCCATGATTTTACAGGCCCAGTTCCAGCACCATGTCGGACTCATCCAACTCCTCCGGATCCTCTTCTCTGGACGTTTCCTGCCATCATCTTCACCAGCGCAAGATGTCGCTTCCACTCCTCTTCCTCCTCCTACCCCATTGTTTCATGGATGTAAGGCGAAGCGCTGCCATGCTGTTTTGCAATTAATGAGCCTAAATCAGAAGAGCCACACAATAGAGAGCTGCTTCACTATATCATGCAGCAAGTATCCTGTGGGATGGCTCCTTGCCAACTACAACTGGGCAGCACTGCCAGCGACATTGGCACCAATATTGTTGCTGTGCTGCAGTTAGGACAAATAACACATTTCCCCTGTATGGCACATGTCATAAATCTGGTGGTTTGCCGCTTTATTAACCTGTATAGTGACTTAAAAGAGGTGCTCCTCATTGCCAGAAAAATCTCTGTGCATTTCAGCCGCAAAAATCACCCTGCTTAATTTACAGCGACAAACCGATCTGCCTTTGCACCGCCTTATCTGCGACGTTCCAACAATGTTTTACTTCAAGATATGTCATTGGAGGATCATGAGGAAAGTGTGCCGGCTTCGAGGGATGGAAGAGGAGGAACAGTTTCCACCTCTTAGTCAAAGTCATCGCCCTATGTTGATGTAAGAGGATGAGGATCCAGGTTAGGATCATTATGGTAAAGGAACTGGAACTTCTAGACTGCAAGAGGAGGAATACTCTCCCTTGCATGCAGAGGGGCCCTTGATATGTCACAGGCACAGCCAGAAGGCTGACTCATCTTTTTCAAGAAGAAAATGATGACAATGACCACTCTGGCCAAGAACACCAACCATGGCAGGCCCCAGGGTTTGCGCATACACTGGGAAGCATGGTAGGCTGTATGTTCTGCTGCTTACACAGCCACAAGCGTATTATTAGCATCAAGCATATGGATGAGTACTGGATGGCAGTGCTCTTAGACCCTCGCTATAAAGACAAAATGGGGAAAAAAATTTAATATTATCAGGATAGGTTGTAATACAGCTTACCACGACATTTAGGGAGAGCACTGCGACTATCACTCGCAATACCCAGGTGGCCACTCCCAGTCCACCTCACTCAGCCAGTGCATCACCTCCACTGCCAGTGCCACAAGTGTCAGGAGGAGTAAAAACAGCAGCATCCAGGTCCAGTACAGTATCTGGAAAATGATGAAGCAGAAATTTTTCACCTCACAGCGCCTCCCGGAGCCACGACAAGCTACTGACACACCGGCTGCACCAGCAGGTACAGTCATTCCTAGAGTGCATCTATAGTCCAGCAGGTAACTATAACCCCAAGGAATTCTGGGCCAATACATTAGAGCAGTGTAAGGAGCTAGCCCAGTTTGCCATGGGAGTTTTATCTTGTCTGGCCTCAAGTGTTATGGCAGAGAGGGTATTCCGTGCTGCCAGTGGCATTGTAACACCTAAAAGGACAAAACTGTCCACAGATAGCGTGGAAAAAATTACTTTTAGCAAAATGAATTAGGCATGGATCTGTGAGGATTTTCAAACACCTTTGGCTGATGCCTCTGAATAGTGGTGTCACTGTCTCCCTTTATCATCATCTTCCATTTACTGTACTGCTGCTGATGCTACTCCTAAATAGCCATCAGTAACAACTGCAGGCAGACATGTCCTGTTGCCTGGTCCGTCATATTATGCCCTGTCACACTGCCACACATGCTGCCACAGCTGCCTAGTGCCTACCACCAATGCCACCACTCAGGCAGACATATCCTGCGGCCTGGTCCGTCATATTATGCCCTGTCGCACTGCCACACATGTTGCCACAGCTGTCTAGTGCCTGCCACCACTCAGGCAGACATGTCCTGCAGCCTGGTCCATCATATTATGTCCTGTTGCACTGCCACACATGTTGCCACAGCTGCCTAGTCCCTACCACCACTGCCACCACTCAAGAAGACATGTCCTGTGGCCTGGTCCATTATATTAGTCTCTGCCGCACTGCCACACGTTGCCACAGCTACCACCACTCGGGTAGACATGTTCTGCGGGCTGGTTCACCACACATTCCTCTATCGCACACTGTTGGAGCCATTATTACAGTGTTGTGATAAAAAAAAATAATAATAATTTCACATCTGCTCCCGGGATAATTTTTGGTGGTTTATTTTATTTTTTTTTTTTAAATGCCAATTCTTCATCACTTTTCAAGTGGTTCATAGCCACAAATTTCTCTCCCAAATAATAATAATAATAATGAGTCTCTGTAGCACTTACAAGTCATCAAAGCGGGCTAATGTTTCAACAAAACCATTGCTTTTTGCAATATAACCACCATGTGTGCATAACCACAGGCACGAACATTTCTTTAATAAATGTGTAAGTTTTGGAGCGTTTTAAATGTTAAATGCATAAAACCAAGCGTCAGCACAGTGTATAAGCAACTTAAATGCAAATTTATCTAGAAAAACTTGCTAATTGAAGACAGGTTTGAAAAAATGTATACATAAAATATAATGTTTAATGAATTTCATATAATATAAAATGTGTACAGTTCTATCCAGGAACAATCTCACTAATATAGATAAATAAGAATGTATAGGAAAAGAGACTCATTTGTCCTCAGACTGCTGTATTTTTACCATCATCTGAAGGGAGCCTCTGTAATATTAGTGCTGGTACTCTGGAACTATTAATACCACTGGGGTTGATCTGGATAGTCCTAAATGCTCTGCATAACTAGATCCAACCAAGCAAGTACCCAGACTGTGCTCCATCAAAATTGCAGTCTCCTATGACCCCCTAGTCTATCTCCTAAATTCATGTAGTGGAAATTCATCCCTTCTGGGATACGCTCTGAAAAGATCATACCTGATCAGGTATACAATCTACTATAGTAATCTACTATAAGAAAAACAGGCTCCTTAAACGTTTCCCCAGCCTGTTATAGACTGGATCATCAGGGAGCATAAGGCATGTGCTCACAATGGTGGCTAAATGGAAGTGTTGCCGGCACTGAGGATCTCCAGGGTATAAATCCTGCCCCTTTTATACACGTCCCCTCTCCACTAACTAATCAGGGGCACCGGGAGGAGCCGGGTTCACCTAGGGACTTCCCCTGGCATCTCTGATATCGGGCAGAGGGAGGGGGGACATGCTCCTCAGTTACCATAGCTAGAATTACACTGTAGCTCAATCCAAAACCTGTAAAATGGATATTCGGCAGCTACAAAATTGCATCCATTTGTGAGATCGCAACTTTCTTCAACAAAAGGAATACTTAGATCTGCACTCATTTTTGAGTTGTACAGATATAATAAATAAACCACAGATAAATGTCACAGGTATATCAGATTACGACTTAAAACCAAGAAGCATAGGGGGCTATTCAGAGTAATAGTTATTATACATTATACATTGATGTTATACGATCATGGAGATACATAGATTTAGAATAACAGTTCGTATTTATAGATATGCATTGGTGCATTCATTATGATTAACACAGAAGTAAATAAATAAAAATCCCTTCCAATTTTTTTTTTTTTTTTTTTCTAAACCAAAACTTTTTTCTCTTTCTTCTCTTTATCCTTTTAAAAAAAGAGGAATTACAAGGGTGGTTCGACACTGAATTGATTCAAGGGAGAACATTTACTATCCTAAACATAGATGCAGGTAATAAAGAATAGCCAAATGATAGTTGTTCATGTTGTTTGAAAAGAATCATCTTAGAATAATAATAATAATAATAATCCTTTAATAGTCCACCTGCACTGGGTCCAGGGGGCTCCCCAGGACAGAGCTGGCCCTTCTAATCAGCTTGTCGAGTTTACTTCTATCCCTGGTCGATATACTGCTCCACCAGCAGGCCACTCCGAAGAAGATGCCACTACCGAGTTGAAAAAAGTACCACCCCCTGCTATGGCCCTTCCTGTACAGGGCCTCCATGTGATCTGCTCAGTCCAGCTTATTATTAAGGAACACATCCAGGTACTTATAGGTGTTGACAATCTCGATGCTCGTCCCCTGGATGTCCACTGATTTAGGAGGGCATCTGCATTTACGAAAGTCCACCACCATCTCCTTGGTCTTCCCAGCTTTAATCCTCAGGTGGTTCTGCTGGCACCAGTCCACAAAATCCCGGTTCAGTTCTCTGTACTCCCTGTTATCTTCGTCTGTGATGAGGCCTACTATTGCAGAGTCATCAGAATACTTCGGTAGGTAGCAGCTAGATGAGTTGCACCTAAAATTTGCAGTGTACAGTGTGAAGAGGAAAGGGTCAAGAACTGTACCCTGGGGTGCCCCGTATCTGACACACAGTCCTGGGCTCTCACATACTGAGGTCGATTTGTGAGGTAGTCTAGGATCCAATTGGAGAGGTGGTGGTCCACTCCAGCAAGGACCAGTTTGCTTCTCAGTAGACCCGGCTGTATGGTGCTAAAAGCACTGGAGAAATCAAAGAACATTATTCTCACAGTGTGAGAACTAATCTCTCTAAGACTTTCATCAGGTGAGATGTCAATGCTATGGGTCTGTAGTCGTTGAGGTCCATAGGATGAGGTTTCTTTGGAACCGGTACCACACAAGAAGATTTCCACAGAACAGGTATTATTTCCCGCTTCAGACTCATATTAAACATATATGTAATAATACTACACAGCTGATCCCCACAAGTCTTAATTAGCCTTGCACTGATGCCATCTGGCCCTGCAGCCTTTTCAACTTTGATCTTTTTCAGCTCCCTTCTCACTTGGGCACGTGTGAAGGTCAGACTGTGGTCAGATAATGACAACGGATTGCTGGATTTACTGGTCTGGTGGGAAGTAGCCGCAGGGGGTGAAGTCAGTATGATAGGGGGAACTGTAAGACATGCTGGGGTGGGAGGAGCTGGTGTGTTATCAAATCTATTGAATAATAGATTTAGTTCGTTAAACCAATTAGCATCTGCTTCCACTTAGGAGTCAGACTGTCTGTGACCCGAGATAGTCTTAAGACTCTTTCAGACTGCACTTATATCTTTTCTTTTCATTTGCTTTTCCATGTTATCCTTATAATTGGCTTTTTCCTACCTGATTTGACATCTGAGCTCATTTTGTACCTCCCTCAGCCCCTCCTTATCTCTCGCCTTGAATGCCAACTTTTTCTCCTTAAGTAGAGTTTTAATATCAGAATTAATCCATGGTTTGTTGTTGGAGAAGCACCTCACCACTTTTGTGGGTACTGTGTTGTCCTCACAAAAATTAATGTAATCAGTTATGCAATGTGTGAGTCCTTCTATGTCTTCTCCATGAGAATCCTGCAGCACTTCCCATGTGGTTATTTCAAAAAAGTCCCTCAGAGCCTCATCACTCTCCACAGACCATATCCTCACTGTGCAGGTGACAACTGGTTCCCTACGTACAAGTCGATTGTACACAGTTCAGAGATGCACTAGGTTGTGATCCGATCTTCCCAGGGGCGGTAGTGATGATGAGTTATATGCCTCCCTCGCATTAGCAAAGAAAAAGTCCAATGTTTTGTTATCTCTTGTGTGGCAAGTTACATACTGTGTGTGGATGATGGAGAGACATGGTTGAAGTCTCCAGACACAACAACGAAGGCCTGGGGGTGTAGTGACTGCAACTGGCTCACTGTGGCTTGTAGGAACTCAGAGGCAGAGTCAGCTTTCGCAGAGGGGGGACATATGCAGCTATCACGATGACATGCGATAGTTCCCTCGGTAGATAAAAAGGTCTCATGCTCACAGCTAATGGTTCAATGTCCTTACAGCATGTTTGCTCCTTAATCACAATGTGCCTAGGATTACCCCATCTATCATTCACAAATATCGCCAGCCATCCTCCTTTCCTCTTACCGCTCTCCCTTGTCCTGTCCATTTCTGCCTGTTTCTCATCAGGCAGTGGTATTGGCCTGTAGGAATGCCCCTTTTAAGGGGAACTGGATGGGCACTCTGCCACCTGAGGAGTCTGTTGGTCGATGTCAATTTACAAAAAATGCGAGTATGTCATGCCATGCTGATCCCTCTCAATTAAGATTTTTGTGGTGCACTGCTCCTTCCTCCTCCCTTCCTATATAAGCCTTCCATTGACAGCAGTATGGTGGCTTGTCTTCAATTGAGGAAGGCCTCAGTTCTCCCTTGGGTGTTACTGTTTTTTGCTAGCAGCATTTTTGCTTACTGCTATTTGTTTGCATAGCTGTATTTCCTCTCCTAAGGTATAACCTCTATAATTTTTTTCTGTTTTATATTATGTCAAACATTCTGTTCTGACTAATCTCTTTTGTAGATGTCCTCCTCTGCTTCTGGTGATGGTGGCGGTAACACTAGGAGGAAAAGGTCCTCCAGGCGTAAACACATAGTTTGTGTGGAATGTAACATCCCTTTACTGGATGGGCATGACTTCACTCATTGTCACCAGTGCCGCGGACCCCCATCTGAAGAACCGTCTATGCAAGACGTTATATGGGTCAAAGAGTACATGGAGGACTCCATGAAAGAGATCCGGGACTCCAGCTCTCAAATTTATAAGAGATCTTGTACTGAGAAACATACTCTTTCGGTACCTTTAGAGGAGGAGTTCCAGGTGCTTGATGAAACGCACTCATCTGAGGAAGATACCTTGGAGAATTCCAACAGACCTCTCTTTCCTGTTGAAAAGATGAATAGGCTTCTGAAGTCTATCTGGTCAAGGGACCGAGATGTTGACAGGGAAGCCTCCAGTACCACCAATAGGGGGCCTAGGGGCTTTCAAGTGGCTGAGTCTCTGGATAAAGTTATGCTAATTGAGTGGAAACATCCTGAAAGAGCTCCTATTCTATTCAGGAGGTTTAAGGCCTTATTTCCCATAGTGGAATCTCAGCAGAACCGATGGGGTCCCCCACCTAAGGTCGATATGGCAGTAACCAAATTATCCCGCCGTATGGTGGTCCCAGGTGAAGATGGCTCCAACCTCCAGGACCCTATCGATAGGCGAATGGAGGGCATGCTCAGAAGGGCTTATTCTGTGGTTTCTGCTCAGAGCTCTGTGGCCATCGCCTCTATTGAGGTGGCAAACAAGTTGTGTGCTGACCTAGCCCAACTGGAGAGGGATATCGACTCTTGGGTCTCCAGTGATTAGCTATTAGCATTCATGAGGTCAGTCTCCTTGTCTGCAGACTACTTAACGGAAGCCGGAAGTGGCTTCAAAATCTATGGCCCTCTCTACAGAAGCTAGAAGGCCATTATGGTTAAAGCCCTGGTGAGCTGATAATGCCTCCAAATATAACCTGTGGATGAGAGTGGATGAGCTCCAGGCTTTTTCCTCCGAGAAACCATATATTTCTTTCTTTTCGGATAGGGTCCAGCTCAGATTTCTTCCTGGATTTAACCCTAAGGTGCCTTCTCGCGCCAATATCAACCAGGTGGTTTCCTTACCGGTGTTTTTTCCAGCTCCATTCTCTCAGGAGGAGGAAAAGCTTCATACGCTGGATGTAATAAGGTGTCTCCAGATCTATCTTCTATGTACACGACCCTTCAGAAGATCTTAGAATCTCCTAGTTAATGTGTATGGTAGAGACAAAGGTCTCAAAGCTTCCAAACCCTCATTATCTAGGAGGATCAAGAAAGCGATTAAAACTTCCTTTTGTGTTCAGGGGTTAACACCACCTGAATTCATCACCGCTCATTCAACTAGGGCTGTATCGACCTCTTGAGCTGAGAGTTGTGCGATACCTCTGGATCAGGTTTGTGCAGCTGCTTCTTTGTCATCCCAGCTGACTTTTGTTAAGTACTAGCGGCTAGATGTCCGGAGTTCGGAGGCTACTGCCTTTGGACAGTCAGTCCTAAGTACTGTAGAGTGAGGGAACCCTCCCTAGGGGGTCTGCTTGCTACATCCCCATAAGGGGGAATCATAAGGGAATCGTTGATTATAATGTTAATCTGTTTTCCCTTAGTCCTAACAGCAACACAAGCTTCCCTCCCTAAGATAGGATTGTTTTCTTTATAACTGACACAAGGGGGGAGGTCTCTTTTGCCCTCTTATAGGGTACCATAGTCATGCATAATTTATGTTAATTAAAAGTTCCGCCTGTCCTATTACCACACAGTGGCAGAAATACCCCATATTGTGCTGCTGTTAGGATTAAGGGAAAACAGATTAACATTATAATTAACGATTCTCTAACACCAGTAGTGATGAACTGCAGGAACTTCAGAGGTTGCGTCCAAAATATGTGAGCAATAAAGCGGCCATGTTACGCCAATCTGAAACCAGCCCTAGTCATCACATTAGTTAGATATAGAGATTATAATTATTCATTAGTGTTACAATTTTTATAGGGGAATAGAAAACGATATCCTTATGTAAGTCCCTATTTAATATGCATGTAAAAAAATGGCTGGTGTATTTCTGTGATTTTTGGTGTTTCTTTAACACCTACACCTGTAAATTTATATATATGTGGTATGTATGAATTCCTCACATTTTTTTTTCATCAGTTTTTTGGAAAGTACATTTTGTTTGCAGAAAGGTATTGCTTGAGCATGCACTTTAGTGGCAAATTTGAATGTTTGTGCAATTTTTTCTTGTAATGGTTGGAAGGTGGTTCTATGTATTGTGAGAATATGACAGGTAAGATCCTGGAAGGTCACTATACCTCTCCCAGATTCCTCACTTATGAGTGGCAGATCAGGTTACAATTCAGGTAAAACCTTAGCTGTGAGAAGGCTGTCTCTGTTAACCTCTTCTTCTCCTACTAGGGAGGGGCCTTCAATCACAGGTGGAAGTTGGGCCTCATTATAGGCCTATAAAAGGTTGGCCATTTCCTCTGCAGACTTTCTGCTTCAATTATACCTATACGGAAGGTATATTCTGTAGGTATAATTGATATGCTGCGATTTCCAAAAACGGCGATGGTTTTTGAAATCGCAGTATGTCCACTGCGGATATTTTTCTGCAATGTGTGGATGGGATTAGCCAAAATCCCAGCATTTGTGCTATGTGGGGCCCCAGGCCTAAAAGGAGATTTTTGCTCCTTCCAGTTCTGGTGATTTTATGAAGATATGTGCATGCAGGTGTAGGCCTTAGTGATATGAATGAACTTTGCACATGTTGAACTCTTATTTTTAGGAGGTTTGGTGCATATAACTTTTAGTTTGGTTTCCATTTTTAGCAACTAATATAAATTTATTTGCATTTTCTTTTATAAAATACACACTTTAAAACAAAATTGCATGAAGGTGCCTGTTCGTATACAGTACCAAGTGGCATTTTGACAATGTTGCAGGTGTCTACTTTCAGGAAATATATAGGTATGGGGGGTTAGTATAAGTTTTTAATGTTGCAATTTAGGTTTTATTTGTCCATCTCAAAACTGTGAAAAATGCCCTGGCAGGCAGAGGTGCAAAATACAGTTAGGTCCATAAATATTTGGACAGATACAACATTTTTCTAATTTTGGTTCTGTACATTACCACAATGAATTTTGAACAAAACAATTCAGATTTAGTTGAAGTTCAGACTTTCAGGTTTAATTCAGTGGGTTGAACAAAATGACTGCATAAAAATGTGAGGAACTAAAGCATTTTTTACACACAATCCCTTCATTTCAGGGGCTCAAAAGTAATTGGACAAATGAAATAATTGTAAATAAAATATTAATTTCTAATACTTGGTTGAAAACCCTTTGTTGGCAATGACTGCCTGAAGTCTTGAACTCATGGATATCACCAGACGTGGTGTTTCCTCCTTTTTTAATGCTCTGCCAGGCCTTTACTGCAGCAGTTTTCAGTTGCTGTTTGTTTGTGGGCCTTTCTGTCTGAAGTTTAGTCTTTAACAAGGGAAATGTTGCTCAATTGGGTTGAGATCAGGTGACTAACTTGGCCATTCAAGAATATTCCACTTCTTTGCATTAATAACCTCCTGGGTTGCTTTGGCTTTATGTTTTGGGTCATTGTCCATCTGTATTATGAAACGCCGACCAATCAGTTTGGCTGCATTTGGCTGGATTTGAGCACACAGTATGTCTCTGAATAGCTCAGAATTCATCCGGCTGCTTCTGCCCTGTGTCACATCATCAATAAACACTAGTGACCCAGTGCCACTGGCAGCCATGCATGCCCAAGCCATCACACTGCCTCCACCGTGTTTTACAGATGATGTGGTATGCTTTGGATCATGAGCTGTACCACGCCTTCGCCATACTTTTTCTATCCATCATTCTGGTAGAGGTTGATCTTGGTTTCATCTGTCCAAAGAATGTTCTTCCAGAACTGGGCTTGCTTTTTTAGATGTTTTTTTTTAGCAAAGTCCAATCTAGCCTTCTTATTCTTGAGGCTTATGAGTGGCTTGCACCATTCAGTGAACCCTTTGTATTTGCTTTCATGCAGTCTTCTCTTTATGGTAGATTTGGATATTGGTATGCCTACATCCTGGAGAATGTTGTTCACTTGGTTGGCTGTTGTGAAGGGGTTTCTCTTCACCATGCAAATTATTCTGCGATCATCCACCACTGTTGTCTACCATGAGCATCCAGGTCTTTTTTGCATTGATGAGTTCATCAGTGCTTTCTTTCTTTCTCAGAATGTACCAAACTGTAGATTTTGACACTCCTAATATCGTAGCAATTTCTCGGATGTTTTTTTTCTGTTCTCGCAGCTTAAGGATGGCTTGTTCACCTGCATGGAGAGCTCCTTAGACCGCATGTTTTCTTCACAGCAAAATCTTCCAAATGCAAGCACCACACCTCAAATCAACTCCAGGGCTTTAATCTGCTTAATTGAGAATGACATAACGAAGGAATTGCCCACACCTGCCCATGGAACAGCCTTTGAGTCAATTGTCCAATTGCTTTTGGTCCCTTTAAAAACAGGGTGGTACATGTTAAGGAGCTGAAACTCCTAAACCCTTCATCCAATTTTAACCCTTTCCCGACATCCGCCATAATAGTGCGGCGTATGTCGGGTGTTTAAATATGGCAGCCGCTCAGAAGTCGAGTGTCCGTCATAGCTGCCGGGTCTCTGCTGTTTTATACAGCAGACACCCAGCGCTAATGCCCGCGATCAGTGCCCTATCAAAGCTAACCGAGGCGCCATTTTACCGGCAGTGCGTGGGAGCCGCCATTTTGCCGGGGATAGCGGGCACCTGGGCCCGGCGTCCTGTTGGCATGACAAGGCTCCCAAGCCTGTCTTTAGTTACTTTCTATTGCAGGCTACTCTAAGGAGCTAGCAATAGAAGTGCCGTTTTTTTGCAATGCATTGCAATGCATTACCATTGTAATGCATTGCATTAGTGATCAGACCCTCTGGGTCTAATAAATGCAAAAAAAAATAAAAATAAAAAAATAAAAAAAAATTAAAAGTTCAAATCACCCCCCTTTCCCTAGAACACATATAAAAGTACTTAAATACTGTGAAAGACATACACATTAGATATCCCTGTGTCTGAAAACGCCCAGTCTACAAATCTATAAAAATATTTTTCCTGTACGGCAAACGCCGTAGCGGGTAAAAAATCAAAAGTGCAAAACCACCGTTTAGCGCTCCTAATCCGATCAGCAGGGCAGATATTTTTCCTTTTTGTCCTATTGCAGCAGAGAAGGGTCTTATCCCTGCCTCTTACTTATCCTAGGACTGGCCCACCTGAATAATGACAAACCAATTAATTCACTTATTCAACGAGCCATAACTACAAATACCCCCCTCCTTCACCACCACCTTGTGTTTTAATTTGTCCTCGTTTCTACTATCATAGGGTCCAGTGGGGTTTTTTGCTTTATTACAGGTTATTTTTAAACTGGCTTCCAGGTTATGTTGGAGGGATTCTCAGATAACGTTTTGTGGCATTTGGATACAGGTTCACTTTGGTGTGCGGCCTATGTCAGATTGTGGAGAATATGGACTGTGTCAGAGGTTTTTTTTTTTTTTACTTCTGTGTACAACATAGCAACTGAAGGTGCTTCAAACAGTTTGACTCCTGAGTGGTCTACTTTGGGAAACCCACCACTTACTGTGCCGTTAAGTGGTGTCTGCGCATACCCTGTGTGTGACAGGATCTCTGTGCATGGAGGACCTATCTGGCTTTCAGAAATATATATGTGGTCCTCCTGATGGCTGGTAAGTTCTGCTAATTACTTATCTTATTAATAATAATAATAATAATAATAATACATTTTATTTATATAGCACCAACATATTCTGCAGCACTTTACAAATTGTATGGTTAAAGTACAGACAAAAAGATACATTACAGAGTAATAGTTAATTCACACAATGGGACTGAGGGCCCTGCTCACAAGAGCTTACAATCGTTGAGGTAGAGGGGGTAACATTAGAGGTAGCAGGAGCGGAATCGGAAGTAGCATTGCTTATACAGTGGTCCAGCCGTTTATGTGGTAGAGATTACTGTCATTACACATAAATAAAGCTGTTTAAGGCGTCACCAGTCAGTGTCCTTTAATGTGCAGATGGTGCCTGGACATACAGTACAGACCAAAAGTTTGGACACACCTTCTCATTCCAAGAGTTTTCTGTATTTTCATGACTATAAAAATTGTAGATTCACACTGAAGGCATCAAAACTATGAATTAACACATGTGGAATTATATACTTAACAAAAAAGTGTGAAACAACTGAAAATATGTCTTATATTCTAGGTTCTTCAAAGTAGCCACCTTTTGCTTTGATTACTGCTTTGCACACTCTTGGCATTCTCTTGATGAACTTCAAGAGGTAGTCACCTGAAATGGTTTTCACTTCACAGGTGTGCCCTGTCAGGTTTAATAAGTGGGATTTCTTGCCTTATAAAAGGGGTTGGGACCATCAGTTGTGTTGTTCAGAAGTCAGGTGGATACACAGCTGATAGTCCTACTGAATGGAGTGTTAGAATTTGTATTATGGCAAGAAAAAAGCAGCTAAGTAAAGAAAAACGAGTGGCCATCATTAGTTTAAGAAATGAAGGTCAGTCAGTCCGAAAAATTTGGAAAACTTTGAAAGTGTCCCCAAGTTCAGTGGCCAAAACCATCAAGCGCTACAAAGAAACTGGCTCACATGAGGACCACCCCAGGAAAGGAAGACCAAGAGTCACCTCTGCTGCGGAGGATAAGTTCATCCGAGTCACCAGCCTCAGAAATCGCAGGTTAACAGCAGCTCAGATTAGAGACCAGGTCAATGCCACACAGAGTTCTAGCAGTAGACACATCTCTACAAGAACTGTTAAGAGGAGACTGTGTGCAGCAGGCCTTCATGGTAAAATAGCTGCTATGAAACCACTGCTAAGGACAGGCAACAAGCAGAAGAGACTTGTTTGGGCTAAAGAACACAAGGATGGACATTAGACCTGTGGAAATCTGTGCTTTGGTCTGATGAGTCCAAATTTGAGATCTTTGGTTCCAACCACCGTGTCTTTGTGCGATGCAGAAAAGGTGAACAAATGGACTCTACATGCCTGGTTTCCACCGTGAAGCATGGAGGAGGAGGTGTGATGGTGTGGGGGTGCTTTGCTGGTGAAACTGTTGGGGATTTATTCAAAATTGAAGGAATACTAAACCATCATGGTTTCCACAGCATCGTGCAGCGGCATGCTATTCCATCCGGTTTGCGTTTAGTTGGACCATCATTAATTTTTCAACAGGACAATGACCCCAAACACACCTCCAGACTGTGTAAGGGCTATTTGACCAAGAAGGAGAGTGATGGGTGCTACGCCAGATGACCTGGCCTCCACAGTCACCAGACCTGAACCCAATCGAGATGGTTTGGGGTGAGCTGGACCGCAGAGTGAAGGCAAAAGGGCCAACAAGTGCTAAGCATCTCTGGGAACTCCTTCAAGACTGTTGGAAGACCATTTTAGGTGACTACCTCTTGAAGCTCATCAAGAGAATGCCAAGAGTGTGCAAAGCAGTAATCAAAGCAAAAGGCGGCTATTTTGAAGAACCTAGAATATAAGGCATATTTTCAGTTGTTTCACACTTTTTTGTTAAGTATATAATTCCACATGTGTTAATTCATAGTTTTGATGCCTTCAGTGTGAATCTACAATTTTTATAGTCATGAAAATACAGAAAACTCTTGGAATGAGAAGGTGTGTCTAAACTTTTGGTCTGTACTGTATAAAGTTACAGTCCGATATGGCATCATATCATGTGGGGTAATGTAGGAGCATGAACAGAGGAAGGTTCGTTTTAGGGATTCTGACTGTGGAAGGGTTTACATTTGGAATTGTGATAGGTCGGTCTGAAAAGATGTGAAGATGTGTCTTTAGTTTGCGCTTGAAGCTATAGAAATTGAGTGTTAATTTGATTGTCCAGGGTAGAGCATTCCAGAGAAGTTGTGCAACTCGGGAGAAGTCTTGGATATGGGAGTGGGAGGGTTTGATAATAGAGGATGTTAGTCTTAGGTCATTGAGTGAACGGAGAACACGGGTTGGGCGATAGACAGAGATGAGGGAGGAAATGTAGGGAGGTGCAGCATTATGGAAAGCCTTGTGGATGAGGGTGATAAGTTTATATTGTATTCTGTATTGAATAGGCAGCCTATGCAGTGACTGACACATACTGGAGGCATTGCTGTAGCGTCTAGACCAGGGGTTGGCAACCCCTGGCACACGTGCCACTGTTGGCACGCATGGCATATTTTGCTGGCACGGAACCTGTAAGCATTAAATTGCTGCCCTCCCTGCCCACCAATGAGAGGAATGAGGAGAGCCCAGGAGGCGGAGCCATGTGTATCCCTGCAAAGAAGAAGAGGAGGAGAGAAGAGGATTGCTCCATTCAGGAAAGTGAAAGTAAAAAAAACACCAGGTACATGCTGGGGATACTATTCTTATTAATGTCAGGCATTTGGGGTTATTAATTTTGTTTTAGTAACTCCATGAGCCTGACATTAATAGCAATTAACCCCATCATGTCCCTTACATTAACCCCTGTGTGCTTTACATAAGAGTTATTATTATGTGAGACATATGGAGGTACTAAAAAAGGACCTCAATAATGAAGATACTTAATTAGTACCTCCATGTCTCTCACATATCAGTAACTCTTATGTGAAGCACACAAGGGTTAATGTGAGGGACATGATGGGGTTAATTGCTATTAAAGAGGACCTTTCATTACCTCATCATAGTGTGGTTTTATATATCGCTAGAAAGCTGACAGTGCGCTGAATTCAGCGCACTGTTGGTTTTCCTGGTATGTGCCCCGGGGCTGGAGAGAAATTAACGGCACCGATATCTCCCCACTGTCAGAAGGGCGTTCCTTACTCTGGTCGGTAAGAAACGTCCATCTGACAGTACAATGCTATGTTAGAGTACAATCAGGGGGGGCGTTGTTTACAGCCCAGTGATGACACTGGTCGGTAAGGAATGCCTTTCTGACAGTGGGGAGATATCGGTTAATTTCAATCCCGCCCCGGGGCACATACCGGGAAAACCGACAGTCAGCTTTCTAACAGTATATAAAACCGCATATTCATAGGCATATGAAAGGCTCCTTTTAAAGAGGACCTATCATTAGATTTAGGCATTAGCAGCAGCACTTCTCACTACAGCGCATGTGCGGAATTTGCATGCGCTGTAGTGAGAAGTGCTGCTGATGCAGCGAAGAATAAGAAGAGGATATCTTCACATGAAGGGGCGTGCAGCAGCAAGGGGGGTGGAATAGTGGATATGATGGTGCTGTGCTCGGAGCACAGGGGGAACACCCCCTGTCCTTCGTGCACAGAATTAGCATAAAAGAATAAAGTATTTATTTCAAAAACGGTGTTGAAGAAAAGATAAAGAAAGGTAGGGATAGAATAGCCTTTCTAAAGGCTATTCCAACATGCCATTAGGGAAATTTGCCTAAATGACCTACATATAGACTCCCTTTAATATGAGGCACATGGAGTTACTAAATTGTAATGCACATGACTATATACTTTTTATCCTCACTCAATATTTGTACAAGTCTACCACATAGGAAGCATATCCCATATCCATATCATATAAAGTGGGCAAATATACTGTGTGTGGGGGCAAAGGGTGCCATTATATTGTATGTGGGGGCATAAAGGAGTCATTATACTGGGTGTGGGGGTGTAAGGGGGTATTATACTGTTATGCTGCAAACTTGCCACCAGCTAACCTGCTGCCATCTACAGTAGCAGCATTATTGATGAGATTTCTACAAGTCTTGTCCACATGTTACAGCTAAATCCACAATGGTTTTAAACCCACAACTAGTCAATTATTGTTGCAGGTTTCACACATGGATTTCAATCTTTGCAGTGTTAAGGCTTAAAACTACAGAAGACCTATAATGATTCCAACAGATATGCCACAACAAAACCACTCAATTTCAGGTGTTTTTGCTGTGGTGGCTTTTAGAGGAACACACTGCAGCCACATAAATTGCACCACTAAGGGGGCCCACTGAGGCTCAGTTAATCAAGGGCTCACACAAGCCTGGAACTGGCAATTTTAGTTTTATTTTACATATATTTTGCAGGTGATTTATACTATAAGTATACCCAAACTCATTGACTGGAGACAATTCTTTAATTAAAAAATTATATAATCGATATATAGACCCACAGTGAACTTCCAGGATTAGATTTAATAGCTTAAGCTAATAGCCGAATAGCTAAATTGAAGATTAAATGAGACAAAAGACAGCATAATCAATTTATTTTTTATTTTCCTTAGTATGGAAAAGCTTTAACAAATAGATAATTCCTGAATACATACAAGAGTGCTGTGTAAATATATTTTGGCACTCAGAAGTAGTAGCTAAGGAAATATAACACAACATATGTATTCATAAGCTACCTAAACCACAAACACAAAGGTAGCAATCAATAGTGCTATAACAACGGTATCAGTACATACACAGGTTTAACAAAGGACGAGTTTAGAAAAGATAAAGCTAAATCTTGTGGTCAGATTATCAACACAGGAATCTGTATAAATGTATAGTCATTATTTCATTTGTAAGATATTGAGTTACAAGACTGAAACATTATGAAATCTGATGAGTATAACCTAGAAAAATGAAATTGCAAATCTGTTGAATAAGGTTAGAAGTGTAAAGTAATGGAAGAATGATGCAGCAACAAAAATATCAGTATTTCTGGGGGCGTGGCCTGAACATGGCGCCATAGAGATGCTTACTGTCAAAGCTCCGAGATGGCAGATTTATCTTTGGGGGTTCGACCTGATCTACCTCCTTCTGCTGGTGGCCCAGACTATGCCTAGGGATAAGAAAACTGACCCCTAACCTTCATCTACCCCAGGTTCGGCTCTTACTCGCTATATGTGGACTCCACCGAGTGCGTCCTACACTGCAGCCAGAATCAATATGGTGTCAGTCTCTTCCTCCTCAGCACCTGTTACCACACACCTTTCTTCCCTGGCTCTCCCTTCTGGGTCACCAGAGTCCTCCCTGGCCTCCCCTTATACTGCTATCACGTTGGAACCTCACACCCCACAACTCACTGAGCTCCGGAAGATGCTGGGCCCATTACCAACAAGGGCTGAGCTAGAGGCTCAGATAGCTAGACTAGAGGGACGCCATGCAAGAGACCTGGCAGATATTAAATCTTCCGTGACTATTTCAACTATTGTTTCCCAGATTCAACAATATACAGGAGAGCTTGATCTAACTCTCTCCCACCTGTTGCCAGCGGTTTCCTTCCATGACATCATTTTGAGAGATCTGACATTACACCCTGATGACCTCAAAAACCGCGGGAGGCGGAACAACATTAAGTCTTAACATTAATTCGGTACAAACGAATACCCTGTGGCAAGCTGTCTCGGCCATCTTTAACCACCTCCTCAATAACCCCGAGTACTCCCTTTTTTCCATTCTTGTGTAGATACTTCCACTTACATTTATATATGTAATTATTTATATTTAACTTTGTTTATTTGTTTCCTTCCCTTCTCTTTTCTCTTTCTTTTTGGAATATCGCCTCTTATGTATTATATATGCCAGGATATTTGAATTTGATTATTGTGTTCAAACTCAATATAATGCTTATAATAGAGTTTCATTTATATTGAACTATTGATTCCACCAGATGAAGGTCTTCTGACCGAAATGTTGTATTACTTGGATCTACGACCTCATCCTATCCTATATCCATTAAAATGGTGTTGATATTGAATGTGATATACCTTTTCTGTCACTGATATACGTAAAAATTAAAAAATTCTTCTCATCGCAAGAGTGGGTGCAGCAATTTTGTATGTTCTGTTCCCGTATTGAGTTGGAACAGGTTCACCAAGTTGCTGGCATACTACCTCTTGGCTGGGGATGCCCTCATGATGTTCTGTGCACAGTGTACTTTTTCCATCAAAAAGAAGTCATCCTACAATGGGTGTGGGAGTTGTGTCCTGTGGATTATGAGGGCAAAGCTATTGCCTGATGTTTTCTGGTGCACTCTCAACATTAAGAGTCAGTTGAAGCCTCTCCTGCACAAGGTCAGAGAAATGGGTGCCACATATCACTGGGGACACCACTTTCATGTTATACTTTACAAAGTAGGGGATGAATTTCTAGTGCGCTCGCCAGATGACTTGGAGGATGCCTCTTGGTTCCTGGGTGCCCTTTTTGTTACAGTTCCTAACTGGTACTGCCCCCTTGACTAACTCAGAACCCCCAAGAGGGCTAGATGGGACCACTCTCCTTCTACAACTCCCAGAGAAACACCATCTTTGGACCGTGAAATCAGAAGATGACAATTGGATACATGTACCTACTTTCAGGAATGCCATGGGGGAAGGTGTGGCTGGACTCCTATATACTACAAGGGAGGCAAAGTCTTTTGTTCTGGAGTAGCCTGGCTGGCATGGAGAAAAGACATGTTTCTGCAACACACTAAGGATGCGCCCTAAGCCCAAAAACCTGTTGCGGCCTAGTGAAACGGACTACGAGCCTGGCCGGTATCTTTTCTATCTTTTATTTCCCTTTTTATTTTGTGTGCTGTATCTTTACTTTATCCGTAATCTGCTTGGTTATTGATATATATTCCTATATACCGACCCACTTGGATTAATAAATGTATAAAATTTAAAAAGCCTGCTTCGTATTCTCCTATGACCCGGTCCGCTCACGGTGTGTGAGTGGGAGGTTGAGAGGTTAGGAAAGAAGGTTGATCGCAAGTGTCCCATGACTTGCAGTTTAATTCTCCACCATATTCCCTGTGGTCGATCATGCCTGGACTTAGACATTAACCCGCCCTCCTTTCTGGTGTCCCTTCCTTAGCCTCCTCCCAACCCCCCGCACTTGTCTGTTTAACCCTCCCCTCCCCTTCTCCCCCTCGGATGGTTGCTGATATGGGTGAGTATGGGTGAGTTTGGGGTAGCACTTATTTGATGGTCTAGAGTTTGTGCTTTGTTATATGTTTTCTCCTTCAGAGAGTTGACCCCCAATTCAGGTAACCTCCTTTCCCTTTCATGTTGATATTTGTGGTCTCCTTGGTCATGTCTACTCTCCCTCCCTCTCCCATTTTATATACCCTCATGCACCCTCTATGCAGTCAGACCCCCTGTCTCATTCATGCCAACTTTCATCCAATACTTACCTGCTGCCCCCTGCTATCTGGGTTCTTTGCCTCACTAGATCTCTCCTCACTTCCCATCTATAGCAGAAACTTTTGGTATTTTAGCCCCTTTATCTCTTGCTGTTTTTCCCCCCTCTATCCAGTTTCTTCCTTCCCAACCTCCACTTCTCTTTTCCTCCTACTTCCCTGTCCTCCTCCCCTCTCGCCTCTTGACCTACAGTACTTTTGCTTACCCCATACCTTAGGACTTTTCCCTCTCCTCTCCCCTTTCTCTTTTGTTATCCCCCCCCCCCCCCCCACACACACACATTTTCTTTCTCCTCCTTACCTTGGCCTTGGCCAACTCTACCTCTCCTCTGGGGGTGATGGATCAGTTGAATGTTGTTTTGCTCAATGTACAGGGTCTCAATGTCCCTGGAAATTGCTACTCTCTGTTGCAGCTGCTTTGGAGTAAACGTGCCTCAACAGCTTTTTTTGCAGGAAATACGAGGGGCGTCTCCATCTTGATAGCCCACAACATTTCCTGGCAGTTCTTGGATAGTCACTCAGATGACTCAGTTCGCTACCTTTTTGTTAAGGGTAAGATTGAGGGCACGATGTTCACCTTAGGAACAGCGTACTTACTTAACTCTAGTCAGGTCTTAAGTCTGGATTCTATTTTGGGGAGGACGAGGATTTCATTGAGGGGGTGGATGTGTTCAGGGATGACCTCAACTTGTACAGGTTGGTTGTCATGCCATCTTTGTCCCTTTTTTAATGTGAATAAAGGTTCCATTTTATTTATACAAATATTTGCTGAGAGATGCTGTTTTTTTTTTTCTTTTGGAAATCGACTATCTTTTTTCCTTGGTCCAGGAAATCCTCCGTGTGCTGTGACAAATTTGAATCAACTCTGTATCTACGGGTGAGCTGTGGAGAGATTTTTTTTTTTTTTGTTTAAATTCATGATCTAAACATGGCTCTCGACCCTTTGACATAAACATCCAGTGGCTCTTCCGCTTTATTCTTTGCAACACTTCATCTGGCGAAACGGACCATGCACTCTTTCCAGCTAGTTCATTTCTGGTGCTTTTTCCATCCCTCAGGTAGAGACTTCAAGTTCTTTTCTTACCCCCACAACACCTACTCTCGCATCAATTATCTTTTCCTCTCCCACAGTCATCTCTCCCTCCTTCAGACAAATTCTATTTACTCCATTGTCTTTTCAGACCACACACTCTAGGGTGTGGTACTAGAAACTTAACAATAGCCTGCTTCTTAATTCCTCCGTGGCCGGGGAGATTGGGAGGGACCTCTGCAACTTTGCCCATAATGAGCTGTCCGACACCTTTCGTAACACCCTCTGAGAACCTCACATTGCCTTATATGGGGATCTTTTATCAAAATTGCTTCCTGCCTGAAGAAGGAATGTAGCACCGGCATTGCTTCTCTTGTGGCTCGCATTAGCCACCTGGAAGCTTCTCAGAAGAGATCATTGGCACTGTCGGTTCCTCAGACAGGAGCCCAAATCACTCACCCTCACGCATGTTCAAGCTTCCATTGTGAAGTGTCGCCTATCCCTCTTTAAGTTCGGTAACAAGACCAGTCGAACCTTAGCAAGGGTCCTCCATATGCAACAATGTCGTTTCTTTATCTCATCTATTGCCCCCTTGTCGGGTATCCGATCCTCTCAGTCCATCAAAGCAGAGTTGGAGAGATGGTTGCATAACACATTGACTTGGTTCAGTAGGTGTTCTATTTTCAAAATGAATGTCCTTCCTCAGGTCCTTTATGTCCTCCGGACCCTCCCTATATTTGTTTCCAGGGATTTTTTTCCTCAAACTCTCTTCTCTCTTGACTTGAATTGCGAGATCCATTCTATTTTGACCTAAATCTCAGGCTGTGTGGGACTTCCCGATGTCCATGCATATTATGTATCCTCTCACCTCTTCTGTGTAATTGACAGCCACCATCACGTCGACTCTAAGCTCTGGGT
Organism: Leptodactylus fallax; assembly: GCA_947044405.1. NCBI lineage: Eukaryota > Metazoa > Chordata > Amphibia > Anura > Leptodactylidae > Leptodactylus > Leptodactylus fallax. Next base: position 3,992,525 of record CAMRHE010000041.1, read on the forward strand.
GTGTTTGGAATCTTCTTTTTCAGCGGTCCTCCTTGTTTCTGTCCCCTGGCTGCCATTATTACCTGTCAACTGATTGGTCATCCCCCACCTGAAGAATTAATAAGCACTCACTTGTCCCCCCAACTCTCTCCAATGTTCCCGATACTCCGTAACCCAGCATTTACTTCGGGGATGGATGACCCTGCATTTCTCCGCTGGTTTTGCACTGGTTGAAATAGGGCCTCCCTTTTTGTCTGTAACAATTCATGGTTGTCGGTTCAGAATCTGAGAAATTTCACAGATCCATGCCACTTGGGGTTCTGGAGAGTGCATCAGCTTTCCCACTTTCTTGCCTCCCTGCCAAACCCCTCTGCATACGCTTACTCTGTGACTGAATTTGAATCTCTTTTCTCGAGTTTCAGCCCAGTACGACATACCCTCTACTCTATCTATGTCATGTTGGGGTCATCCCCAGGCCTCCCACTTCTGGCCTTCCTTCGTAATTGGGGGTTGTATCTGGTAACTTCGTTCTCTGATTCTCATCTATCCAGGTTGTACTGCCTTGCTCACAGCTCCTCCATATCTAGCAGAATTCAGGAGGCGGGCTACAAGCGCTTGTCCCGGTGGTACCGCGTTCCTACTAAATTACATGCACTGATGCCCTCAGTGCTTTCTTCATACTGGAGATGTTTAGCCCTTGAGGGCGACACGCATATTCTGGAGTTTCCCGACTCTTGCTGGTTTCTGCCATGGATTTATCTCTCCATTGCTCTCTAGGCTGCTTCCTGCTTCATCTGATTGACATCCCTCTGAAATCTTGAGTGACATAAGTCACCACATCACCAATTGTCTAAGTAAATATATTTTTAAAGGTGCTTATTGACATGAAATTCTCACCAAATGTCGGTAACAATCCATCCAATCCATACAGGCAAAGCAATCAAACCATAGATGTCCATAAATTATGTTTAATAATGAGAAATGACACAGGGAAAAGTATTGAATACATGAAGAAAGAAAGGTGCAAAAATCCATGGAAACACTGTTGGGGCCACAATCCGAAAGTGGAAAGAACATAATTTCACCATAAACCGGCCACGGCCAGGTGTTCCCTGCAATATTTCAGAAAGAGGAGTCCAAGAGCCAATGACTATCTGTGGATATCAACATAAAGACCTGGAATTAACAGTGTAGACAGACAGAAGGTAAAGTGGTAGATGGCCGATATCTGCCACTTAGAATTTTACTTGCAGTGAGATAAGGCCTGGAGTCTTGAGTCTGGGATTGGGGACTTGCTGCAGGTCCACTCCAGTAGGGGTGTTGTGGATAGATGGATGCAGTGTTTAAATTGAAAGCTGCCAGAGCAGTAGGGGGTTTGGTAGAACAGAAGAAAGCTGTGTTGCCACATAGACCCTGGTCAGCTGCTATACAGACTGCACTGTATAGAAGAGAAAACCTTAGACAACCAACTGTATTGGTGAGGAAGCTCTTCTCAATTGTTTTGTATCCTGAACTAAGGAAGATTTATGTTACCTGGTTTTGTATTTTTATGCTGAAGCAAGCTGTTTGAGTTGGACTGTGTGAACTATTGTTAATAAAACTGCAAGTGTGAACTGAAACCTGCGCTTCCTCTGCCTGTCTTCTGTGATAACCAGCCTACCCTGAGGGTTCTGTATTTACAACAGGTACAATTGTTTCAAAGAAAACAATAAGTAATGCACTCCTCCTGTATTCACACTAACCATGCAAGACTCCATTGCTGAACAAAAAGCATGGAAAGTTTGCTCAACAACATTTAGACAAGCCTGTGAAAAACTTGGAGAATACTGTCTGGTCAGACCAAAATTTAACTCTTTGGATGCCATAATACACCACCATGTTTGGAGGCCAAAAGGCACTGCATATCAACCCAAAAACACCACACCTGATCGGGCCCCTGACCAATGTATTTGCAAAACGAGGATCAGCAACCTTGGAGGCAGGGGCAAACTGGGCAATCGCTCAGGGCCCCCTGGACGACTGCGACTGCTACTGCTACTACTTTCCCTGACTCGGCTCCAGGTATGTGCTGTGTCTTGTGTGCACACGTGTTCTGTCGTGTGTGTGTGTGTGTGTATGTGTAGTAATACAGATTCCCTATGGTATCCAAAACTTGAACCAGAATTTCATATATATTTATTTGCTTTACTATGGTGTCAGTATTTACTGCAGTTTTGCATTACATTTGTCAGGATGATCACTGTTATATTTCCTAAGATTCTTCCTAAATATGTAAATGATTAAGGCAGATAAAAGCTGTCATTTTAAAAAGAATTAAAAACTCTTAGGCTAGGTTCACATCTGCTCCGGCCTCTCCATCGTTCAGAACTGCCAGGGGAGCCAGACCACTGTTTTAGAGGTTACACACAGACACCGGCGGATCCCATTGACTAGAATGGCATCCACCGTTTCAAGACTGAAAGAGGAGCTTTCACATCCTCTGGCACCTGCGGTATTATACACCGCTAGAAATCTGACAGTGCTCTGAATTCAGTGTACTTTCATGTTTCCCGATATGCGCTCGGGTGCTGGAGATATTGGTGCCGTTAGTTTCGGCACAGATAACTTTCCACTGTCAGAAGAGCGGACCTTACTGCTCAACGTCATTGTTGGCTGGTAAGAAATACCCCCCCGACTGTACTCTTCTATAGCCTTGTACTGTCAGAGGGGGCGTTCCTTACCGACCAGCGATAATGCTAGCCTGCAAGGCCCGGCCTTCTGATGGTGAAGGGATATCGGTGCCGAAACTAACAGTACCAATATCTCCAGCACCCAGACATGTGCCATCAAAGCTGACAGTGCGCTGAATTCAATGCATTGTCAGCTTTCCAGTGGTATATAAAACCGCGGGTAAAAGAGGACGTGAAAGGTCCTCTTGAAATTGGTGGAGAGAAAATTTCTCCATGCAGGACTTTTGTCTCCGCCGATTTTCAGCGGTTTCTGGAGACTCCGGTGCAGATGTGAACTTAACCTTCGTTATACATGGCTGCAACATATGGGGGACTACATGACCTGATCCTGCTTTGGTTGGACAGGCTGGCATCTTCTAACCCATCATATCCTTTCTTCAAATGTCTCATCTATATACCCACTGACATAATTCACTGATATATGTATATAATGTCCCATAGTGGCTCCTTCACAAGGTATAATGTCCCACGGCAGCCCCTTCACACCGTATAATGCCCCTATGGTGTCTGGTTCAAATATTACAAAAATGGCAGAACCCAGAAATTTTGGGGGATCACGACCCATGGACTATTATTATACTCTGGGGTCTCTTCAGAACCCAGAGTATAATGTTCAGAGGCCCAGGAGAAGTGAAAAAAAAATGGTCTTACTTACCTCTGCTGTGCTCCAGTGCTACTTCCTGCTGTCTTCAATGACATCACAGACATGGGTTATGTCGGCATCATTGTGCGTCAATGACGACAGCTGGACTCGCGTGCCGTCTGTGACATTATTGAAGAGGGCCAAAGACAGCAGGAATTCGCGTTGGAACGCAGGAGAGGTAAATAAGACCGTTTTTTTTGCCTGCTCCAGCATAACAATGCCTAAGTCGCAGAAACTCCAATGCTGCTATAGGGGAGACCAGTGAAGGGGTATACAGTGGCCCCTTCACTATTCCCCCCCCATACAGTGGCCACTCACTGGTCCCTATACTGTATGGGGACCATTGATGGGGCCATTATATTGTGGGGGGGGGGCAATGATGGAGGCCAATATCCTGGGGGACATTAAAGGGGTTGTGCAGGATAACCTTCTTCTTTTTTATTACAAAGGAGCAGAAACAATCAGCAGCCTAAGGGAAGGGACCTGGGACGTTCCAGCCAGTGAGGACTTCCGGCAAAAGAAGACAGCGGAGCTGCAGAATCGGACCATGCTGTGACCTGCTGACACCGGAGCACAGGGGACAGGTATGTTTTGTCTTTGTTTTTTGTGGGGGGGGGAGAGGTTCACCTTCCCTGGACTAATTATACTAATTATAAAAAAAGAAAAAAAATTATACTGGACAGCCTCTTTAAAATGTGGTGCATTAGGGGGGTATCCGGGCATTATTTGTTATGGTGTATCCTCAGGATAGGCCATAGATATCTGATCTGTACGAAGCCACTTCTGGCGCCTGTCCTGTACACAATACGGGGGCCGGAAGCAGAAAGCTCTGTCCACTGTATATTAGCCAGGTACCTTCACTGCATCTCAGCACTTATTGAAGTCAGTGGGAGCTGAGCTGCAGTTAAGGTGCCGGGCTGCTATACAGCGGATGGAGCTTTTGTGCTTCCGGCCCTATGTTGTGTACAGAACAGCGCCGGAAATAGCTCCATAAACTGATGGGGCCGTGTGTCAGCCCCCTACTGATCAGGTATTTAAGGCCTATCCTGAGCATAGGCCATAAAAAAGATTAATCCTGGACAACCCCTTTAATATGCATCACACAGGATGTTAGCCCCCATCACTCCTCCCACACAATATAATGGCCCCATACAGTATGGGGGACCAGTGAAGAGGCCACTGTATGGGGGGACCAGTGAAGTGGCCATAAAGCATTTTGACCCAGACAACCCCTTAAAAGAGGTAGTCCATAAATTAGAGGTGACCACGGTGACGGCCGCCAGGGAGGTGTAAAAATAAAAAAATTACTACTACTACCGTGCAAATAACACATTTAACAACCACCTGTGTATCGGATTAATAACTCACGGTCAGTTCGCATGATGCACGCCAGCCATGCCGTGTATATATTGGTATCACGCATGCCTGTAATCACAATGTCTGGAACCTTTTGCGCACGTGCTGCCCGGGGCCGAACTGGGCATGCTCCGGAATCCATTCTACTGTGCATGCGTCATCCGGTGGCTGTCTCTGTTGTTGACAACATAAACAACATAGTGCTTGTCACAGGCACAGGTGGTTTTGAAATGTGTTATTTGCACCTAATAAGTATGTTTATATTGAAATGGACCACATAAACGTTTTAAAGAAATGGCTGATTATGTGATTGGTCTGTTGTCACAGTAAATCTGATTTTGTTTATACTGATATATAATGGAGTTTGGTATATGTAATCACTGATACTTGCTAAAGACCCCTGTGTGGATATATATATATTAGGCAGGTAGAGGGAAAGATTGTGGAGGGAAGATACCTCCCACTAAGGTGGCTCCTCTCCACTAGGTAATGGACTGGAATCTATGTCCAGGGTTTGGGTGTGATTACAGACCCAGGCTCAAAGCTCTAGTCCTGGGTTTTGTTAGAGCCAAGTTGAAGCCTTAACGCTGACCAGGTAGGAGGGTGTGGCACTCTTCTGATGGTGGTTCTGAGCCACAAACACACTGCCTGTGTGGAGGACAGAAAGTGGAGACAAAACCGCTAACTTGGTGAGCCTGCTGGACTGTTTATTGTCTTAAAGACTATTTTGTTTTGCTGGACTTTCTACCACCTGGCTGAAACAAGCCATTATGTTTTGTGTTGCCTTATGCTGCTGGAAGCTATTTATGTTATGGACTCTGTGAGCTCCTGCCAATAAAGCACCAGTGTGAACTTGCACACACTCCTCCAGTGTCTTACTTGCCTGGTAACCAGCCCCTGGAAGGTCACGCATTGACAGATAGATAGATAGATATCACAAAAGGGAGTACACACCTCACATTTTTGTAATTATTTCATTATATATTTTCATGGGACAACACTGAAGATATGACACTTTGATATAATCTAAAGTAGTCAGTGTACAGCTTGTATAACAGTGTAAATTTGGTGTGCCATCAAAATCACTCAACACACAGCCATTAATGTCTAAACCCCTGGCAACAAAAGTGAGTACGCCCCTAAATGAAAATGGACAAATTGTGCCCAATTAGTAATTTTCCCTCCCCGGTGTCATGTGACTAGTTATTGTTACAAGGTTTCAGTTGTGAATGGGGAGCAGATATCTTAAATTTGGTGTTATAACTCACATCTCTCTCATACTGGACACTGGAAGTTCAACGTGGCACCTCATGGCAAAGACCTCTTTGAGGATATGAAAAAAAAGAATTGTTGCTCTACATAAAGATGGCCTATGCTATAATAAGATTGCCAACATCCTGAAACTGAGCTGAAGCACGGTGGCCAAGACCTTACAGTGGTTTAACAAGACCGGTTCCACTCTGAACAGGCCTCGCCATGGTCGACCAAAGAAAATGAGTTCCCGTGCTCAGTGTCATATCTAGATGTTTATTTGCAAAATACATATGAGTGCTGCCAGCATTGCTACAGAGGGTAAAGGGGTGGAGGACAGCCTGTCAGTGCTCAGACCATACGCCGCATATTGCATCAAATTGGTCTGCATGGCTGTTGTCCCAGAAGGAAGCCTTTTCTAAAGATGATGCACAAAAAAAGCCTGCAAACAGTTTGCTGAAGACAAGCAGACTAAGGACAAGGATTACTGGAACCATTTCATGTGGTCACATGAGACCAAGATAGACGTATTTGGTTCAGATGTTGTCAATCGTGTATGGCGGCAACCAGGAGTACAAAGACAAATGTGTCTTGCCTACAGTCAAGCATAATGGTGGGAGTGTCATGGTTTGGGGTTGCATGACTGCTGCCGGTTGTAGGACGCTACAGTTCATGAATGCCAACATGTACTGTGAAATACTGAAGCAGAGCATGATCCTCTCCCTTCAGAAACTGGTCCGCAGGGTAGTATTCCAACATCATAACAACCCCAAACACACCTACAAGACAACCACTGCCCTGCTAATGAAACTGAGGGTAAAGGTGCAGGACTGGCCAAGCATGTCTCCAGATCTAAACCCTAATGAGCATCTGTGGGGTATCCTCAAAAGGAAAGAGAAGGAGCGCAAGGTCTCTAACATCTACCAGCTCTGTGATGTTGTCATGGCAGAGTGGAAGAGGATTCCAGTGGCAAATTGTGACACTCTAGTGAACTCCATGTCCAAGAGGGTTAAGGCAGTTCTGGAAAATAATGGTGGCCACACAAAATTTTGACACTTGGGGCACAATTTGTCCATTTTCACTTAGGGGTGTACTCACTTTTGTTGCCAGGGGTTTAGACATTAATGGCTGTGTGTTGAGTGATTTAGATGGCACACTAAATTTACACTGTTATATAAGTGTCTCATATACACACGTGGACAAAATTGTTGGTACCCCTCGTTTAATGAAAGAAAAACCCACAATGGTCACAGAAATAACTTGAATCTGACAAAAGTAATAATATATAAAAATTCTATGAAAATGAACAAATGAAAGTCAGACATTGCTATTCAACCATGCTTCAACAGAATTTTTTTAAAAAGAAAAGAGGCCTGGACAGAAATGATGGTACCCTTAACTTAATATTTTGTTGCACAACCTTTTGAGGCAATCACTGCAATCAAACGATTCCTGTAACTGTCAATAAGACTTCTGCACCTCTCAACAGGTATTTTGGCCCACTCCTCATGAGCAAACTGCTCCAGTTGTCTCGGGTTTGAAGGGTGCCTGTTCCAGACGGCATATTTCAGCTCCTTCCAAAGATGCTCAATAGGATTTAGGTCAGGGCTCATAGAAGGCGACTTCAGAATAGTCCAATGTTTTCCTCTTAGCCATTCTTGGGTGTTTTTAGCTGTGTTTTGGGTCATTATCCTGTTGCAAGACCCATGACCTGCGACTGAGACCAAGCTTTCTGACACTGGGCAGCATATTTCTCTCTAGAATCCCTTGATAGTCTTGAGATTTCATTATACCCTGCCCAGATTCAAGACACCCTGTGCCAGATGCAGCAAAGCAACCCCAGAACATAACAGAGCCTCCTCCATGTTTCACAGTAGGGACAGTGTTCTTTTTAAGATATTCTTCATTTTTCCATCTGTGAACATAGAGCTGATGTGCCTTGCCAAAAATTTCGATATATATTTTTTTTGTCTCATCTGTCCATAAGACATTCTCCATGAAGCTTTGTGGCTTGTCAACATGTAGTTTGGCAAATTACTTTTGTCAGATTCTAGTTATTTCTGTGACCATTGTGGGTTTTTCTTTCATTAAACGAGGGGTACCAACAATTTTGTCCACGTCTGTATGTACAGTGGGGAAAAAAGGTATTTAGTCAGCCACCAATTGTGCAAGTTCTCTCACTTAAAAAGATGAGTCCTGTAATTGACATCATAGGTAGACCTCAACTATGAGAGACAAAATGAGAAAACATATCTATAAAATCATATTGTCTGATTTTTTTTTTTTTTTTTTTTTTTTTTTTTTTTTTTTTAAGAATTTGTTTGCAAATTATGGTGGAAAATAAGTATTTGGTCACCTACAAAAAAGCAAGATTTCTGGCTCTCACAGACCTGTAACTTCTTCTTTAAGAGGCTCCTCTGTCCTCCACTCATTACCTGTAGTAATGGCACCTGTTTGAAATTGTTATCAGTATAAAAGATACCTGTCCACAACCTCAAACAGTCACACTCCAAACTCCACTATGGTGAAGACCAAAGAGCTGTGGAAGGACACCAGAAACAAAATTGTAGACCTGCATCAGGCTGGGAAGACTAAATCTGCAATAGGCAAGCAGCTTGGTGTGAAGAAATCAACTGTGGGAGCAATAATTAGAAAATGGAAGACATACAAGACCACTGATAATCTCCCTCGATCAGGAGCTCCACGCAAGATCTCACCCGTAGGGTCAAAATGATCACAAGAACGGTGAGTAAAAATCCCAGAACCACACAGGGAGACCTAGTGAATGACCTGCAGAAAGCTGAGACTAATGTAACAAAGGCTACCGTCAGTAGCACACTACACCGCCAGGGACTCAGATCCTGCAGTGCCAGACGTGTCCCCCTGCTTAAGCCAGTACATATCCGGGCCATCTGAAGTTTGCTAGAGAGCATTTGGATGTTCCAGAAGAGTCATATGGTCAGATGAAACCAAAGTAGAACTGTTTGGTAGAAACACAACTCGTCGTGTTTGGAGGAGAGTGAATGCTGAGTTGCATCCAAAGAACACCATACCTACTGTGAAGCATGGGGGTGGCAACATCATGCTTTGGGGCTGTTTCTCTGAAAAGGGACCAGGACGACTGATCCATGTACATGAAAGAATTAATGGGACCATGTATCGTGAGATTTTGAGTGCAAACCTCCTTCCATCAGCAAGGGCATTGAAGATGAAACGTGGCTGGGTCTTTCAGCATGACAGTGATCCCAAGCACACTGCCAGGGCAACGAAGGAGTGGCTTCGTAAGAAGCATTTCAAGGTCCTGAAGTGGCCTAGCCAGTCTCCAGATCTCAACCCCATAGAAAACCTTTGGAGGGAGTTGAAAGTCCGTGTTGCCCAGCGACAGCCCCAAAACATCACTGCTCTAGAGGAGATCTGCATGGAGGAATGGGCCAACATACCAGCAACAGTGTGTGCCAACCTTGTGAAGACTTACAGAAAACATTTGACCTCTGTCATTGCCAACAAAGGATATATAACAGAGTATTGAGATGAACTTTTGTTATTGACCAAATACTTATTTTCCACCATAAATTGCAAATAAATTCTTTAAAAATCAGACAATGTGATTTTCTGGATTTGTTTTCTCATTTTGTCTCTCATAGTTGAGGTCTATCTATGATGTCAATTACAGGCCTCTGTCATCTTAAGTGGGAGAACTTGCACAATCGGTGGCTCACTAAATACTTTTTTTTCCCCACTGTGTGCATGCCATTACGCTAGAAAACCATTTGGGCTGAGAGTGAAGCAGATGGTATGACCCAAGTGTCTGTCGAAAGTAGGAGGAGACAGTCTCTTCCTCGCTGTGTAACGGAAGTTCATAAAGACAATCCTAGTGCTGTTCTGCAGTCAGGAGGTTGGAATGATCCCTGCTTATTGGACACATTAACATTATATGGATCTTATTGGTAGTACCCTGCCTGTTAGCCTTACGTCAGGCAGGGCAACCATTTTTAGGTCTGCACCCTGCAACCTGAGCATTGCAGACACTGTTTGTGGACTAACAGCTAACAGTATAGCACACTGTCAAAGACCATGTTAAACACTCCCTCCCCAGTATCCACCAGGCTAGGAGGAGTGTCGGAGATCCTTGCCACAGTGACTACTACTCCCAAACTCCAGGCCTGATTCACTGTATGAATACAGTGGCATATGTCACCCACTGACTTCTATTCTAAAAAGTATACCGCACACTGTCCTTTTTTTTTTTTTTTTTTTTTTTTTTTTTTTACTGTATACAGTTTAATAAAAGGTAAGCTAATACATAGCAGGCCTGATGTATGCCTAAAGGAAATCTTTTAACTTACCCCAGGTGCATGAGGCCCTAAGAATACTTTCCTGGTGTATACACCAAACATGTGCACATAACAGGATCTGATTATAGACTAGGGCCACACAGCAACTTTGGCTGTGACTTCAGACGAAGGATAAAAGATTGCTGTGTCTCCCTGTGACTTTTTCACTAGTGTCAGTGAATGGATCACATCATGACCCCAAGGGTGCTGTGATTGCGACTTCTAGTCACAAAAAAATCCAGTCCTTGGTAGTCTCGCCCAAAGTCTCCATATAGAACTAATACTATATTTACTGCTGAATTTTAGTATAGGCATGTTATTTAACATGATAAAAAAAATTAAGAGATTCATAATACCATATGGTTTTTCAAAATCCAGGCAAAAGAGCAGTGTATGAAATAAAGTAGGCAGAAACAAGCTGCAATTTATCGCTGTGTCAAAATCTCTATATACAGCAATAATTAAACTAGATTATGGGCAAAATTCTTGAATACAGCCCCAATCTGTAGCACTCTGTCATTCAGCCGCGATGATCATCCCTTTAATAGTAAACAGGTGTTTAATGATTCCAGTTTTCAATTGCTTCTTTGTTCTGCTCTCAGTGATCCAAAGCCTTGTTGGCTGGAAGTCTGCACATTTATTTCCAAGAACACTGCAGATTTTAGAACTAGAGGAAAAATATAGCCCCCCTAACATTATCAACGTCAAAGGGCCACTTGTTGAATCCAGATTAAACTACTTGCCTGGCCCTGTTTTATAAGTGTTACAGATAATGTCACCACATCTTCCACAAAGACCTCTTCTGAAACACAACAGTCACTGTAGTATTAAACATGTCCAAATAGACATGTCACCGGCCAATGTCCTAATTGAATTATTAATTTATCTGGTAGAAACAAATTAGTTGAAGACATTAAAGTATTCTGTGGAAATATCCTGAAAATCTACAACAAAATTTCCATCAGAATTGTTTATAATGGATTTTAATGCTGGTGTTGTTTGTGGATTTTAACCATTACATTGTAAACGGTGAAATTCATGGCAAAAATCTGATACAGACAGGGTATGTTGTAGATTTAAAGAGAATCTGTCACATGAAAAATACAGTTCAATCTACAGGCAACCTGTTATAGAGCAAGAGGAGCTGTGCAGAAGTGAAAGATGCAGTACTTGACAGCTATCTCTGTATACACAGTCATAGAGGGGAGGTTGTCAGTCACTGATAGGACCATCTCCTTGACTACTTAACATAGAAAGATAAAATTCTTACCTGTAATTTTCCTTTTCTTGAATACTCAGGCAGCACAATACAAATGGGTTAGTCTTGACACCACCTACTAAGACAGTATAAAAACAAGTGAGTGGTTAAGCAATTAACAATTATCAATTCCAGTTGGGGCACACATACAAAGCACTCCTGAGACAGTAACCACATGTGTACAGCAGCAGAAAAACAAATGGGACATATGGAGCAATATTGCTTGTCTAAGGAGGTCTAAAATTCTTCACTACCCTAAAAAATCTTCTAATGAGAGGCTGGCTGGAAAAGGCATTGTTGGAAAAGATACTTCATGGCCAAGTAGTAAGCCTTTAAGATGATTAATTTGAAACCTTTTTGGAACCTGTCATACAGAAATTGAAGAACTAGAAGGGCAGAAGGGGTAGATATGGAATTCTGTGTACACCAAACCTTAAAAGCTTTCCAAATTCTGCCATAGGCTTTGATATCACAAGGCATTATGGGAAAGGAGCTGGGGAGCTCATGCGCCCTCTGTTGGATGTAACAGATCCTTAATTTGCTTTTGACTCACTGAGCCTTGAGACAGCAAAAGGGGTTTTAGCCAAGCCAATTTCACTTATCTGCATACAGCGCTGTTTCCGGAAACAATCCGGAAAAGACAACCTTTATTGAGAGCATTTTGAATGTTTTGACAACCAGAAACGTGTTTAGAAAAGTGAGATTTATACTGAGGTTTATAGTGAGTCTCCATTGTTTGCCTGGTTTTGGATTGAGGAGTGTTCATAAGAAGCTTGTCTGGAGGTAGAGTCTCAAATTCCAGGGCATAGTCCTTAGGAGGATTCTGCCCCTCAACAGAGGGCCTAGCACCTAAACAACTCGGAATGTGGTGCTCCATTTCTGGCTTTTTACAATCGGCCCTTAACAGGTAGTTTAGGATTGCATGATCTGCCAGAATACAACCTTTGTCTTCTAGATCTATTTTCTCTGAGATCTCCACCATCTTTCTGACCAGTTTACTAAGAGAAGAGGCTTTATCCTCTTCTCTTAGTAGTTTGCAGTTAATTTCAGAATTTTAGCACTTGGCACATTTAGAGCACAGTCAGGGTCGCAAAATAAGTACTTGTCTGCATTTACATGTACAATATATTAGCAAATAACATTTTTTGAGAATTAAATCATAGCATATACATTTTACAGCAAGTGACTGGCTTTATAACAACATTAAGGCCCGTTAGTAGGTATTAGTGTGTGAAAGATCCTCAGTGCGCCAACACTGCTTTGGCCCACACCTGAGACTTCTTTACTAAAAACCACACCCACCGCCAGTGAGTGCTGGGTCCACAAGATAAATACAAGACAAGCTTTCTAAATTTTATATATTTATTAACCCCTAAATGGGTCGGTATTAACATCTAACACATGCAGTTCAGAACAGATATGCAGATGTATGCAAGCATTAACAGTTACTAGTTACAATATACAGCACTTAAAATAAAAAGGGAATAAAAGTGAAATAATTACTTTACCACACATATCCTTGATGTGGCTCTATAGTCCAACACTCACACATAGCATGTGGAGATAACCAGTGGAGGCTCCTAGCAGCAGCATCACAGCATTCCAGCTTGCATGCTCATCACAGTGTATTCCTCAGTAGTCTCAGCACAGTCTCCCTCACTGACCTCTTACCCCATCTTTTATACCCTTGATTACACCACCCAGAATGAGGTCACCGGCAACGGCAAGTCTGATTGACTAACGCACTCAAGTCAAGATTCTTTGTAAGGAGATGGGACCAAATGGAATGATACAATGCCTTCTATATGTTATCAACCAGGTCAGATCAGCAGCCCAGGCCAAACAATACATGTGTATTTGATCACCCAGGGCTATGTAGGAATTCAATGGAGCCATTCTGGGATGAGTACAAAGCCCTATTGTTACCTTGTTGCCACTACTGACAACATACACCTAGGATTAGAGCTACGAACAGTTAAATTAAATAGAATTAAGAGGGAGATACGATACCCAGAGATCAAAATACATCTTTGAATTATAGCCATATTTAAGTGGAATCATCACACAGTGGCATAGCTAGGCCCAGGCACAAGGGCCACATGCCCTGAGTCTTTTGACTGATTCCACATCAAGCACATTTTACAGCAGTTCCAGTGTGGATGAGGGGTGAGCCTGGTGATGGTTTATCCATAAGTCTTTTGCCCCCCAAAAAAAGAATAGTAAGGTGCTAGTCTCTCTAATTCTCTCTCTGTATATACCCAGGATGGCCCTGTAAGTCGTGTGGCACAGCAGCGTCTCTTCTTCAAGACCTGAGAGGACCTGAAATTCACTCCAAAATGTCACTTTTTGATCTAAATACTCCTCAAAAGCTTTCAGCAGTTTCATCTCCCTGTCTCAGGGTGCAGCATAAGTATCTTGGGCTCTAGCTCATGTCCTGAGAAGACTCTCTGAAGAGATTTAGTCTCCTCCCTTTCACCAGCATACTGCTGACTGAATCCAACCATTGGCTCATTGCTCCCCTATCCGCAGTGGAACAGCCCTTAAGAGGATACAAAACAGTTACACATGTACAAAATTATACAAAGGTTGCAAACAATAAAATAGACATGTAATACACAGTGCACTATAGTTTAACAGTGTCCACTGCAGGGTCATACCATGTGACAGGTCTGTACAACTCTTCCACTTGGGCACAACCAATGTTCCGCACCTGCAAAGGGGGAGGCGGGAAGTTTTATTGGGTATACAAACAAATACTAATCTTCAGACTTTAGATCCTCTTCTATAGAAAAGCACCTCTGATGAAAAACTAGTTAAATGAGAGTTTAGAAACGCGTCAGGTGTTATTATATAGGTGTTAGTGTATGATTAGGAGCAGGTAGTCATGTTGGGCTTCGCTCTGATACGTTGTTAAATAAGCCAGCAAACACTTGGTTCTGATTTTAAACGGATATATTTTTTGGGTGCATTTAACACTGGTCAGCATTGCAAGGATAAAAGTACTTTGCTGCCGGTGATGAATGGCGAGTGAATTTGTAGTACCGCTATTTATGCTATTTTGTTAAGAGATATTGCACTACTTGTAATGGGGATTATTAGATCCAAAGTATTTTGATATGGTAGTGGTTTTATCTTGGATCTTTTTTGTATGGTCTATGTGGTTTTTTTTCTTTTGTTTTGTCCTATGGGTGGATTCCCTTTTTATTCAGATTATTTAATAAAGTTTATATTTTAAATACGTCCCTTCTGGTAGGTCGCGACTCACCTGCTATATATTGTTTGTAATTAATTATTGGGTACGTAAAACCCCTTTTTCTCTTCTTTAGTTGATTTATTCATTGATTTAGCACCAGGATTTTAAGATTTTTATGTTCTCTCTATGCTTCCTTATAAATCAGATACAACCTTCACCAGGCCATGCCACTGCACTGAAATCTACGCCAGCTCACAGCTGAAATAGATTTCAGGTATCATTTACTCTGGTAAATTTACATAAATTATCATAAATATAGTGGGTCAGTGGCCCCGTCCACATCACATCCTGTGGAAAGTGGCGAGGGCAGACTATAAACCCTAGTTGCTAAATTTATGTGACAACTCGTATTGCACACTTGACTTTTTTAAGCCAGAAAACTGGCATAGAAACAAAAATAAATCTCCTGCTTGAGTTTATAGTCTGAATATTGTTAATATGAGTTGTGGGAACAGTGGAGTGAATCAATCCACAAAAACAAACTTCAATTCCATAAACCTGTCTGTCAAAATACTCCTCCATCCTGTTAAAATGCTGATCTCCTGTTTTTCCCATTTTCTTTCAAAATAAATAAATATTATTTTTAAAAGGAAAGAGATTGGAATCTACTGCTTGTTTTCCAGGTTGGAGGAGGACATCCTGTTGAGTGATGTTACTTGAAGCCTCAGCAGTAGCTGTTTAGATGGAATGTAGTGTCATTATCGTTTGATCTCTGTTCCTATTTAAAGCTTGTATAAACGTTCATAGTTAAAGGAAGTCTACCAACTCCCCAAGCATAATCATATGTCACAATTATTTAACAGAACACATTATACTGATAAACAACATGCATGTGTTATCTATATTATGTTAGCAGATTAGGATAAAAACTTGCCACTCTGACCCCTACCTGATCTCCTGCCTATGCCTCCTTGTACAGTTGATCCTTCCACAGCTATAGCATCACCCATCCTACTTGATCAGCAAAAGTGCTCTAGGGAGCTGAAGGCTCTACCCCCAGTGCACCAACTGCCTCATTTGCATAAGATTTCAAAGTTTTTCTCCAAATCTACAACAGTGACATACATACCAAAGATATTTTGTTTATCAATGTAATTTGCTCTGAAATGTGTTGGTAGCACTTGAATATGATTGGGGAAGGTGGTAGACTCCCTTTAACCTTTTAAAAACTCAAGGTAGTTTGCATGTTCATTCTTGGCGACTTTTTTTTCATATTTTCCTTCTCCGCCTTCCAAAATTCATAGTTTTTTTTTATTTTTCTGTCAACATAATTACGTGAGGGCTTATCCTTTGTGTGACGAGTTGTACTTTCTTTTGGCACCATTTTAGGGTACATATAATGTTTTGAGGAGCCACAATTCTATTATAATTCTATATAATGTTTTGCATTTTGTTTTTACGGTGTTCACTCTGCATTAAAAATGACATGGCAGCTTTGCCCATCGGGTCATTACCATTACGACGATACTATATTTATATTGCTTTTATTACATTTTACTGCTTTCACAAATAAAACGTCACTTTTTGAAAATGAACGCTTTTGCTGGGGTCACTGTATTCTGATGCTTATAACTTTTTTACTGTTTTGTTGACAGACAGGGTTCTTTATTTGCGGGACAAGTTGTACTTTTAATGGTACCAATGTTTGGTATGTATGACTTTTTTGATCACTTTTTATTGCTATTTTTTTGAGGAAAGCGACCAAAATACATTAATTTACATTATTTATTATGCCGTTTACCGTACAGGATAAATAATGCTATTTTTGGATAGTGGGTACTCATACGCACATGGGGATACCTAACATGTTTGATAATTTTTTTTTTGTTTATGTTATGTATTTTTTTAAATTTATTATTTGTTTTTTTATTCTTTAACTTTTTTTAATTTTTTTTTTTACGTTTTACATGTCCCACAAGGGGACTTGAACCTGGGACCTCAGAGCAATGTATTGCATATGGGTTCTCTATGGGAACTGTGCATAGGCAGTCAGGAGGCTGTTGCTTGGCCTTCTGGCTGCCATGGCAGCCCCTCAGATTCCTACTATATTAATACGGGTGATCCATCATGTGGCGTGGGGGGTGACCTTGCTCCCAGACCCCCAGATGCTGTGATCACTATTGATCAGGGCATCCAGGGGGTTAATCTGCCGAAGTTGGAGTATCTTCCAACTCCAGAGGCTGGTCCCAGCCCTCAGCTGTGTTACACAGCTCTTGTGGCTGCGGCATTAACTATACGTTCAGCGCACAGAGTGGGAAGGTGTTAATAGTGCTGGTGTCTGTCGAATAGTGTTTGAGTCTGCTGAAAAGTGCTGAGATCCGCTGAAAGGCAGTAGGTAGTTTTGCCTAAAGTCACTTCTTAAAAGTATAATCCATAATGAAAGGCAAGTATGACATGCAAGCTCACATCATCCAGCAAGTGTTTTCACATTGCAGTAACATGTTTGTTTACCTTTCAGAAAATGCAAACTCTATCAACTAACATATTAAGGCTAGGGTCACACCTGCACCCAGATTTCGTTCGTAGATTCCGTTCCCCATTCTGCGTGAAAAAAGCGGAGAGAAAAGTCTTGCAAGCAGCATTTTCTCTCCGCTTTTTTCGCGCGGAAACCAGGCAGAAACCTGGCAGACCACATTATAGTCTATGGGGTCCGTGGGTATCCACGGGTAACCGCTTTTTAAGCAGATTTGGTTTCCCCAAGTGGACCCAAAGAACGGAAACCCAAACGCAGGTGTGAACCTAGTGTAAGGTGTACTTTATATATTCTCTGATTGTTGTATACAAATACATATTCTTTTACATGGGTTTGGATCAAGATTTCAGCAATATTTCATGCTATTGCAGAATGGATTTTTCCTCTAAATTGTAGGGGTTTTTTTTTTTGGTTTTTTTTTTTAATAAAAATTTAATATTTCTCCCAGGTGCATATCCTAGCTTGTGACTACTTTATAAATAGATTTTGGAACTTTCTTCCTTGTTTCATATTTTATAATGGCAGTTTAATAAAAACCAGGACAAAGCAGGAAGGGCAATTGCCCAATACAATGGCAGATAGAAATGTGGAAGGGACATTGAATGTTGGTCTCTAAAGGTCATTCATTAGAATAACTGCAGCCACTACACAGTGTTAAATTGCCTACTTTTGGCTCCATACACTGGCCCACATTTACTAATAGTTAGACAGAGTCTAAGGCTAGGTTCACATCTGCGTTTGAGTTTCTGTATAGACTATAATGGGGTCCGTGTGGTTTCCGCTCGGTTTGCGCCTGAAAATGGTGGAAAAATGCGAAAAGTCCTGCTCACAGCGCTTTTCTTTCCGCATTTTTCATGAGGCGAGGGGAACGGAATCCCCAAACTTAGTGCAAGCGCAGGTGTGAACCCAGTGTAATGCTGGTTGTTAAATCTGTGTATCGGTGTATCTTTGTACTGTTTATATCACCTTTTAGTTTAGTATTTTACTCTGAGCTAGAATTTTATGACACAATTTTGACACATATTTTGCTTAAATATGCCAACATGCACCAAAAAGGGCCATGGCCCTTTTTAAGTAAAAACTACATCCACATGTCTAGCAAGGACTGGATGCAGCCAAGGTGCATCAAGCTCTACAGTGTTTACATAGTCCATACTATTGATGGTCCTTTTACAAAATGATACAGTTTGCTAGAAATTTTCTTTGTGGATTCTGAATGTGATGGAGGTTTTCAAACCCAATCCACATGTAGCATAAAAATTCAGGGCATGCAGAACCTTTTCAATTCTGCAACATGCCATTTCTGTTGCGGGTTTACTTATATGTAGCACATTTAGATTTTGCACTGCAACAGTGCAGGTTTGCTGCATGTGGACTAACCTTACTGAGTTCTGTGATTTAGTTTTTATATTTTTTCTATTCTTGGCATCAAAAGCACTGGGATAGTTTAAGGATAAATAAATGGAGCAAAGCCTAAGTGATTTACTTTCACTTAGTAAAGTATACTTTGCAATACAGAAGTATTGCAATGTCCTATAGTAGCAATCCCACTACCTAGTGTTCAAGTCCCAGTATAGGACTAAATACAAATATCAAAAAAATAAAAAACTATAAAATAAAAACATAAATAGCCCTTTTCCATATATTTTGTGCAACAGAAAATAAGGAAAAATAGCTATACTTGATATTGATGTGTCCGTAACAGCCCATACTATAAAAATAGAACATTTTTTATTCCACATGGAAATGCTGTAAAGATAAAAAAAACAACAAAATTACAGTGTGAGAAAGTGAAGAATCTGGTTTGGGAGAGCAGGTATCTTCCAGCCAGGCAGTTAAAGGGTGTGTGGTAGAAGCCCACAGCAGGGAGGTCACGTGACTAGCTAAGGTCTGACATAGCTTGTGTGTCAGAACTAGGGTCAGTGCCACTACACTGAGGAAACTGACCTGTGTTATGTGAACTTGCAACAAGGTAACTGTGTGCCACCCCTGTGTGAAGAACCAGAGCGGGGGTCTGGCAGCCAGGCTCTTGTATAGTAAGGGAACGTTTTTGTAGTAGATAGCTCTCAGCCAAGTAGGTTTTTGTTTTTGTTTGTGTCTTTGTAAAGGCAAACCGTCTATGCACCTGCAAGTGAATAAATACCAAACTTGAGTGTGATCCAGTCTCTGTGTCCCTGTTTCATGCACTGCAACCAAGTATCTATTTGAGCGGTTCCCCACAACAGTTTTTTGTTCAAATTGTCACATATAACCCAAAATGGTACCAACAGAAATTACATCTGATCCCACAAAAAATAAGAATAGCTAATGCATTGGAATAATCCAAAAATGACTTCGCCCATTTGGACATAAGAGTAGCCTTCATTCCCCTGGAAGTTTACAGCAGTATTTAGGAGCAATAATCACCAGTAGCACAGATCCCTGAGGAAGGAAACCAATTTTCATTTTTCTGAAATGCGTTGGAGGAGGGCTCATGGTTAGAACTAGACATTGGATGTACTTGTCCTATGCATGGGAAGTCTTTTGGATTTATTGGTAGACCCTGTATAATATATCAAATTTTGAATAAATAGGTCCTTATTGTGTGCAGCAATAAATTAGTTATATTGGAGAGCGATTGCACACTAGTTTTTTTATGATTTAAAATGAAAAAGTTATGGCTTTGTCTTTTAAAGAGGACCTTTCATCTCCTCTAATATTGGCTGTGGTATATACAGTACTGCTGGAAAGCTGGCAATGCACTGAATTCAGAACACTGTCCGCTTTGCAGTATCTGCCCAAGCTGCAGTGATAGCGGTGCCATTAGTTTCGTTGCTGATATCTCTGTACTGTCAGCGGGGCGGCTTTACAACTCAGCGTCATTGCTGGGCAGTGATAAACACCCCTCTGACAGTACAAAGCTATTGAAGAGTATCGTCAGGGGGGTGTTCCTCGCCGCCCAGAAATGACCCTGAACAAAAGGGCTTTAGTGGCGTTGCTTTCCATCAATGGGCTTTACTATCTGCTGCCGCTAACTGCTGCTCAGTACAGTTAGTGAGCAGAGCTGAGTAGCAGTTAGCAGCAGAAGATAGAAAAGCCCATTGATAGAAAGTAACGCCCCTAAAGTCATTTTCTGCTCATTTGCATAGGGATAAAAGGATGATTTTAGAGCATCATTGTAAACTGTGCTGACAACCCTACAAGGTACTATGATTAGTTTCTATCTCAATTTTGTGCTGTGTAATGTAATGCTACATGAAGTAACACTGGCTATCCGGGTTTAGCAGTGATAACATTCAGTGGGTGGTAGGTCATGATTAATTCAAATAAAAAGTCTATTCATAACTAATCTTTTTTATTTGAATGTTATTCTATGGCTCAGTGATATGATACAATGAAGCCCGAATTTACTGTGACCGCACTAAAATGACACATACTAACATATAAACAGTGAGTGATGAAACTATTTTATGTTGTAGACATTAAACTCTTAAAGTGGTTGTCTCATTAAGATGCCCACCTATCCATATGCTGTGGGACTCTATGAGCCAGAACAGAGAGACACATTATGAGAGCAATGTTCTGGCTGATTTGGTACACTCATGAATGAATGGTCTTTCATTTGCAACCACCACAGGTAAAATAACTTTTCCTGATGGTAATAGTTGATCATTGGGTTTAGAGAAACCAGACCAATAATGATCAGCTTATTACCACAATATGTTCCTTGTGTAAAGATGTCGTTTTCATAAGACAACCCCTTCTAAGGCTAGGCTTTGTAATGACACTGGTTGTGCACAGATCAGAAAAACTGGACTTCTCCTATAGCAGTCATCTTTCCCATATCCTAACTGTACCTCTCAGATACCCTATGATACCATTTCCTAGCTGTGGTACTCAGAAAACTGCAGGATTTATACTAGGACTTATGCTAGTAAGCAAATTATGAATTGCACATCTGGATAGTTGCAAAAGCACATTAGTGAAGCATGTATCAAAACTAGTAGAAAAAAATAAAATTAAAGCAAGCGCTCTCGTGTACTAGAGGCACCAAATTCTGGAGGAGATGATCCAGCAATGGAGTGAATTATAGATATATGGCCTGGGTTATATTTGCCACTAGGGGTGGCACCCAACACTACTAGATACAGACAGCATGGAGTTTTTTAAATCACACTGATGTAAGAGAATAATGGTGGGCTTCGATTTTTGTTTTTAGTGGAGAGGATCGCCAAAAGACACATGTGTACTTGTGGTGCCAAGGAGAGAAGGACTGCAGGAAGGACCAGTTCTGACCCACAGCCAGTGGGTCAGAACTGGTCCTTCCTGCATACCTCCCGAAACTTCAGAGTGCCTGCCGGATCCTGCTGCTACCTTCCACCCAGAGAGGAAGCCTCTGTCAATTGGTTCCATTGTGCATTACAGTGGTTGTGGCCTGCTCACAACATGCTAAGATGAGAGTTCAATCTGCTATACTTACCCTGTATTACCTGCCAAACGGTGTTACACTATGCACTGCTCAGTGCTGTTTTGTTTTATCTGAATTAAGGAGGGAAGGACGGCATTTAATATATTCTGTCTCCAAAGCCGGTAAGATGTCTGTCTCTATCTCTTTATCTCTCTCTCTCTATCTTATTTACACTGACATGCAAAAGGGTAACAATGTTTTGAACTTTGATTTTCCGGCTCCATAATAGCTCAGTGTGTTATAAGGTTGATTCCCAAGCAAAAGGTCATTGGTTCAAATCAAGGATCAGTCATGAAAATGATCTCCCAAGAAAAGAGAAACAACATCACCCAGCTCATCAATAGCGGTCACTCAGACCAAGAAAATTGCGAAACTGCATCATGTGAGTGCCATAACAGTTGGAAGAATACAAAATGAAGTCCGTCCATCCATTCAAAAGCCAAGAGGTGGACGTCCAAGCAAAATATCAGTCAACAAGTCAGCTCATCACAAAATCTATCAGTTCCGATGTGGCAAACACAGCGGTGGAGGTGGCTTGTATGCTTCGTAATAGTGAGATCACAGACATCCATGCAAGCACCGTGTGATGCACTTTACGCAAGTCTGGAATGGTGGTCTGAAGAAAAGTGAAGGAGCCTAAACTTCGATATCATCATAAGAAACTTCAGCTCGAGTTTGCAAAACAGTACGAAAAGTGGACAGTAGAAGATTGGAAATGGGTGTCAATAGACTGGGCTCTGATGGGTGTAAATGGGTCTCGAATGGAAAAGGGGGCTAACAGATTAAGAAATTAATGGAACTGTCAACTTTGGTGGAGGAAGTCTGGTGATAGGGGGTTGTTTCACAGCCAAAGACATGGATACTTGACCAAGATTGATGATGGTCCCAATGCTGAGCTATATGTGAGTATCCTACAAGATTAGTTACTGCGTACTATCGGTATGAAAAGGACACCATAGTGTTCCAGCAGGACAACAACCCAAGATTAGCGAAGGAATGGTTCAATGACAATTAAGTAGAGGTGCTGAATGGGCCCCCACAGTCTCCAGACCTCAACCTAATCAAACACTTGTGGGTAGAGTTGAAGAAAAAGCTGCATTCCTACCCAAGTGAGTTGACCAGTATGCACCAACATTGAGAATGTGTAGAAGAGACCTGTGATCAAGAGCATGTCTAACTATCTTTTGCCACATAAATGGAGATGTGGAGAAATGTCACTCATAATACATGCTCCATACCAGTGTCTCAGAGACTGATCAATGTGTGGTTGTCAGGAGTGTCAGTTCTGTTGCTACACCTTTAAGGTTGCCTTGTCAACCTGGGGAAGCTTCTGAAGTTCCCTAAGTTGATCCAATTGGCAGCTGAGGAGGCCTTTATAAGACCCTGCTCTCGTGACATAGGTGCCAACTACTCCTAATTTGGCTTTGTTTCCTGTTGTGTCCATTTGCTTTTTACTGACCCTTTGGCTTGTTTACAGATTCTGCTTGTTTGGATTTTTGACCTATTTCCAGATTTAACGTTTGTCTCCTGATTTGATCTCTGATATCCTTTCCTGATTCTGACCCATGTTTGTACGACTTGTCTCCTGTCTGCACTCTGCTGTGTAAGTTATAGTGTTTTTTTTTTTTTGTTTCAGCAGTAGTACGTTTATTATTGGTACATCATTCTGTTTAGTGACAATTCAGATTCCCAGATTCAGCTAAATTCCTTCCCCGCCTTGCAGTGGGCTCTGTTGAAGGCATCCGGGGGTCTGTCTTGGCTCGCAGAACTATGCTAGTTTTAAATGGCTGTCTCTACTGTTCGCTGTTATCAGCCAAACTCCTGCTATTGGTTTTGTGAGGCCTTGCATCTAAACCATAATAGTGGTTTAGGCTAAATTCACATTCCTTGCATAAAGTGTGTTGCTCTGATGAGCGGATCAGAGCAACAAGCTGCATGGGGATTTTGGGCTGCGACACTCATCACACCACCAAAGATCTCTGTGTTGTCCTGCAAATAACATAAGTGAAAGAGGCTGCATTGTGACTCCCAATGATTCAGCAATTCTCAGTTGCAAAAAAAGAATCCCTGAGCACTGTTTTTTGGGAGTGTCATGGTTGCAGCAACCTTGGATTTGCTATGCCACCCATTCACATTACTTACGATGTGTCAGGGCTGCATGGCAATGTTTAGTTGCGCAAAAGGTGCTGTAGGAAGCACAGTGGCTCAGTAATTAGCACTGTTGACTTGCAGCATTGGGGTCCTAGGTATGAATCTGACCTAAGGTAACATCTGCATGGGCTTTTTATGTTCTCCTCATGTTTATGGGTTCTCTGGTTTCTTCCCACATGGCAAAAATATACTGACAGGTTAAAACAACTGACCCTTGTGAGTGTTAGGGATGAGTGCTGAAACGGCAGCCACTAACTCCCCTACTCCACAATGCTCCCTTCCCCTTGAGTCCCTTGGTGAGAAAAGTACATTACAAATATTTGTCATTTTGCTGTGGCCAAAATCACTATGTAGCACCAACTTCAATGGGGGCTCATTCAGGCATAATACTTAGGACAGTGTTAGCTGTAAATACAACTCTATGTATGGCATACAGATAGATTGCAGATAAAATTACAGTAAATAGCAAATATAAGACACTGAACTATATCTATCTGAATTCAACTGAGCAAACAGCTCAGCAATGGCACAAGCCAAACACAGACACAGACTACGGAAGTACAACACTTAGCGGAGTGGAACTACAGAGCATAACAACTGTCCACACAAAGTTGTACATAAGAACATGAAGCTGCAGAAGCAGGGATGTAAATTTTTTTTTTTTTATCAGGTTCCATGGAGCTTGTGGTGGGTTGGCGTGGCAGCGTGCTTCACGAGTCATGCAAATTTTGAGGGGACTGGAGGCCAGAGGGGCAGCATGCGCACACCAAAAAGATTTCTGCAGACTATGCCCCTTTGAAGTCAGTGGGAGCTGAGCTGCAGAGGTGACGCCCGTATGCTATGCAGAGAACAGAGCTTTCTACTTCTGGCCGTGTATTGTATATAGGAGGTGCACTGGAAGTGGATCCATACAGCTGATTAGTGTGAGGACCATCATGGTCTTAGAATCCTTTTCATTTCAGAAGATAGTCTAGCTTTTTCAGCTGGAAGGCCAGGCATACTGACAGTGTGTCACAAATTTTTCTTGAAAGTATGGAATTGTCACTCCTTGGTACTGCAACTGCCTCCATAAAGGGATAATTCTTGGTGGCTTTTTTATAAAGTGAATTCTTTGTCACTTCACTTTTCAAGTGGCAGGCACACAGAGTATGTCATAATTTTTTCTTCAAATTCTTTAGTTGCCAGTGCCACTTGCCACTTCCACACTATTGGCATAATAACAACAAAATAAAACAATTCCACTGGTGGGCCCTAGACATCCCAGTCCGACACTGGGTAAAGACATTGCTTTTTGCAATATAACCACCATGTGTGTAAAAAAAAAAAAAAAAAAAAAAAAAACACATAAAAGCATCTTTCCCTAAAACTGGTTAATTTTTTAAGCATATTGATGCAAATTTTAAATTGCATAAAAACAAATTGCAGCACAGTTTATAGTTAAAGGGAGTCTATCATTGAGATTTTCAACTTTTAGCTAAGGCTATATTCATGTAGCCTTTAGAAAGGCTATTGTACGTATACCTTTTATTTCCTCACTCTTGCCGGCGTTTTTCAGAAAAAGCCTTTTCCTTGTTATGTAAATTAGCTTCCACCCTGTTGTCCGAGCACCCCCCGCGTCATCACCCTCTCCCTGCATCGCCGCCTCCTTCTTCCTTCTTGGTAACACCTCTTTCGCCCCTTTGCTTCTTTCTCCCATCACTGTGAACGAAATCTCACGCATGCGCAAGATTTCGTTCAAGCTGAAAGAAGGAAGAAGCTTCTTTCTCCTGTTTGCGTGAACAAAATCTCCTGCATGTTCGAGCTGACAGGAGGAAGATGCAAAGAGGAGGTGTCAACAAGAAGGAAGAAGGGGGCGGCAATGCAGGGAGAGAATGATGACGCGAGGGGTGCTCGGTGCACAGGGGGAACGCCCTCTGTGCGCCGTGGAAGCTAATTTACATATCAAGAAAAAGGATTTTTCTGAAAAATGCCGGCAAGAGTCAGGAAATAAAAGGTATGCCTACAATAGCCTTTCTAAAGGTTACATGAATATAGCCTTAGCTAAAAATTGAAAATCTCACTGATAGACTCCCTTTAAACTAGCAGTTTGTATGCTGACTTTTCGTTTTCCCATAGACATGCAGATCACTTTCACTGTGACATACAGTAACTTTGGCTCTGTTTGCCTTAGAGAGCTGGAAATTAGCAAGATAGAGTCCTAGCAGCTCTGACAGTGTCATACGCTATGTTTTAAGCCAACTTAAGCTCTGGTTCATACTAAACTTATTTATTCCGATACTAATTTTTGGACTGAACCACCTAAGGCCACACTGAAATGAATCTTCAGAAGTTCGTCCATGTCTAGTACATACCGTAGCATAGTCTCATGCGCAACAGACACAAAAATGATAAATAAGCAACGATTATATTAAAATGAACAGATAAAAGTATGCTGTGTAGCACAGAAGAAAGTGGTACCTAGCATAGTCCCATGTGAAACCCTCACAAAAAAAGGATAAAACACTAAAAACATAACAAAAATGATGATGATCCAACATCCATTACAGCACGCAGAAATATTTTTGCACCCATCACCACTTTGCCTTTCGTAGATAACTCCTGTCTAAACTGCTCACGGCATGTGTTTCCTCTGGTTTTTACCTCAACCACTGAGGAAAACAATATTACTTGCATTGGACCATTAGAAAAAAACATGTCTGCTTGGGAACAAGTGGCCAAAACAAAAGCTGGGCATTTACATGAAAAAAGGTAAGTAAAGTGGACAACAAGTGCTTAAAAGAGACATGGGGGGGGATACTTAGGGTGTGTTCACATTATTATTATTATTACTATTATTATTATTATTATTATATCCAGCGCAGCTGTTAGTTTCCCTCCGGCGTGGTGCACACAAGACAAGGGAAACTGATGCCAGGACGGATCCCATAGTTTTCTATGGGATCGGTTGTGGTACGAGGCATCAGTGCTGGTGCCGTATGGCGTCAGATCTGTGCCTCAGCAGGATGGAAAAATGCTACCTGCAGCGTTTTTCCATCCGGCTTCCTTAAAATTTCATTAGCGCGGGATGCGGGTGCTGCCTGAAGATGGATGCAACAGCACCTGGCTTCTGCACAGTCTATGTACAGGAGTGAAGACTGTAATCGCCAGCTTCACTACTGTACTTGAACGAATTGCTCAGGATCGGTTAGGGCTATAAAGAAGCACTTGGATTCATTTTAAAGATGAGAATCTCATCTTTAAAATGATACCAAGATCACCATGATATTCCTTACAGAACAATTCTCTGGTGAAAACGATGTTTGGCATTGAAATCCCAATGCAGATCTCAATTCCCAACTTTGTTTTAACAGTGAATCGCTCTGAATCTATAAGAGCTATCATGATGATTCTCATCTTTAAAATGAATCCAGTTGCATCTTTGTAGCCCTAACAGATTCTGAGATATGGGGCTCTAAAGTGTCCCCCCCCTCCTGCCTCAGGCAGCGTCTTAGAGCTGAAGAAAGAGGAGGAGGAGTGGAGCTGCAGACTGCAGAGACAATGATAACTCATCATTGTCTGTGCATAAGCTGTAGGTGACCTGGGGGGGGGGGGGGTAGCATGGACCTCTAAGCCTAATCACAGGGGTATTCTTATGTAATACCCCTCTGATTAGGGGTATTTTTATGTAATACCCCTCTGAACCTAACCAGGAAGTTTATTAGCGCTGTGACCCAGATGTTTACCATCGTCAAGGTCGCAGCGCCAAAAGAGTTGCACCAAGCACTTATACAATACATACACATAGTCACCAATAAAGTTTACATTTTTTCGCTGTCCCTGTCCTGTCCATGCCTGATCTTTATAGAGTAAAATACGCCGATCGCCTCTCTAGTGATATCCTTTACACGCTAAAAGCTAAAATAATAGCACTAGCGATGAACCTATAAAACATTTCTGACAAGCAGCAAAGTTCCGTCTTTTTTATCCATTGAATGTCACCATATAAAATCCCAGTTTTTGGCAGTTTTCAGATGGGTGTTTTTTGTTTTTTTTTTTTTTTGCACCCACAGTACAATCGAAACATCTGCACTTCCAGTAGATCATCAAACTCTCTAACACCAGTAATGATGAACCACAGGAACTTCAGAGGTTGTGTCCATAATACGTGAGCAATAAAGTGGTCATGTTACACCAATCTGAACACGGCCCTAATTATCATATTAGGTATAGGGATTATAATTATTCATTGCAATTTTTATAGGGGGGATGGAAAATTTATATTCTTATGTAAGCTCCTTTTTAATTTGCATGCACAGGGTTAAACTGGAGACAGATGGATGGGGACATTAACTGTGGGGGTAGCTGGAGGGGGACATTATATTGTAAGGGGCCACTAGGGAAGCATTATACTGTGTTAGGGCCTCTAATGGGGTATTATAATTTGTGCAAGTTGGGTATTCCTAAGTGGTGGTGATGGGGAGGGCCCACTTATGAAATCATTGCACTGAACCCACCAATGTGTTAAAACAGACCTGCTAAGGAGCATACTGAGGATGAACAATAATGGGGTATTATACTGTGTGGGAGCACTAATGTCAGTACCCACAATATAATGTTCCTTAATGCCCCCCTACAGTATAATGCCACCTTAGTTGCCCCCCACACCATGTAATGCCATGTTAGTGCCCCCTGCACAGTATAATACTATGTTTGCCACCCCACACAGTGTAATGCCACGTTAGTGCCCCCCCACAGTATAATGCCACGTTAGTCACTATCTGCACAGTATAATCCCACATTATTCACTACTTGCACAGTATAATGCCACGGTAGTCGCCCACGATCTAATCCTTATTTTTCTTGTTTAAACCTGGGGTGCGTCTTATAGTCAGACGTGTCTTTTTGTCCGAAAAATACCGTAAATACTGGATGTGTTCATCTTGGACCTTTACTTGGTGGCGGAACCTGGGCAATGGAAATTTACTAAAAGTAGTTGAGTACCCCTACTCTATTTGCCTTGGCAGCCCACCATGCCTTGTGGACTATCTTGGTAAAAACTGATGACAACTTATGGTTTTGGAGTAGAAATTTATAAAAAAGCCTGATGACAACTGATGCATTTTTGCGTTAGTTCTGGCATCAATTGTAATGACTAAGGAACAAAAAAACTGATGCTGATGCAACTCATATATGTGAACCTACCCTTACAACGTTTTTTGTGCTGAGCCCTTTTTCCACTTCCTATGGGTAAAGATAATGCAACACCTCCTCCCATACACAGTCATGATATTCTTCACACCTTTTGTCCCACAGTATGGAACAATTATGTACCAATGTAATTTCTCAACCATAAATCGGGACATGGTGCTTTTCAGGCAGGATGAAATCACAGGAGATGGCTAGTCTGGTGAAGATACATGCTGACAGAGCTCCGGTGCCTACTTCTCATACCATACCGAATCTGGCTGCCATGAACGCTATACTCACCAAAGTGCCCCAAGGATTTCTCTCAAGCCCCAGTCTCACCTCATGTGAGTTCAGTACCATGAGGCCCTCCCCATTCTCTCCATCTTCCCTCCTTTATTGCATATCTCCGTCTCCGCCGGCATAGAACTGCTCCTGGACAGTGGTCCTTTGCACTGATAGTTGGAGCTTGGACAACACATCTGGCCACTGTCCTGCTACCCCTCTGGCCTTGCAGCGCCATGGAGACAGCGGTGTGCACTGCCTGACAAATGTGGACTCAGATCACGGAATCCTCCTACACCAGGAGACCTTCTATCCCTAGTTCACAAGTCACTTTCCGGCTGTTTAGCAGTGGAACAAACTGGCCAACTGCATCCTTTGGATCGTTTATTTTACCTACCATCACACCTGGAGACTGCCACTTCTTTTGGCCCCCTCTCCTCTCTGCATATTGGCCCTTAAGGCTATCCTATACTCATTTACTTACTACTTACTACGCACAGGCAATGACAGACTTGAAGAAACTCAAAGCATCCCCAGATGTACCTGCCAACTCACTGAACTGGATGAATATCTTTGGAAAGAAACCTCTATTAAAGACAAGAAATCAGTGATCCATCCCATGTTGGATATCCTAAAAGATAATCCTCCAACATCTGAAAATGAAAAAATGAAAGTGCAATGGAAGATGAGGATTCTAGAGGACCTCTTACCTTCATCTTCACCTCCTGTGTCTTATTGGTAATTATTGAATGTGCCCTTTTCCCTGTCATGGCTGAACTCTCTGCAATAAAACATGATATACACAGTAGACCATAGGGTGGAATTCCTTGAGGAATCTCAATCTAAGCTGCTCTCTCATGGCTCCGCAGTCACCGCCACTCTTGCAAACTGCCAACACCACCTTAATAATATCTACTCATACTTAGAAGATCAAGTAGCATAATGTTGTACCATGTTAGCCATAGAAAGTAGTGGAAGAGTGAAGAAATCAGGCGATACCTTTTAGAGGCTAACTGAGTATATTTGATAGTGAGCTTTTGAGAGTGCTAGCTCCCTTCAGAGAGCAATTTTTATGATAATGCACAGGGTGAAATTTCTGCACCAATTGTTTTGGAAGCTTAGAAAGCCTTTATTAGAGATGAGCTTATGTCACTTGTGCACGTTAAACATTCCAGGAACAAAGAGATCATTGACCTCTACTCTGCATAAACTCTCCTGTGCTGCTTCTATATTAGGTGACCTTACCTCATGCAGAGAGTGCCTGATAGATCTTTTGAACTTACGGACTGTGAAGGTTTACCTAGCTGTGCACCATAAGTATTATATGCATGACAATAAAGGTGGCAAAGTCCTTGTCCTCATGGTCAAGAAGCAGAGAGCCCAAACCTTTATTCCTGAGATTAAACCTTCCACAGGCGCAAGAGTAACTTCCATATAGGACATGTCCAGGGAATTTCTGGCATTTTACTCCCAACTGTATAACACAAAGGACCATACATTTCCTCAGCCAGTTGACCAAAGAGAAACTCTTACAGCTTAACAATGGGAATCCCTAGAAACCCCCCTTCATGCTACAGGAACTCCATTCTGCTCTAGCCTCTACTCACCCTGGAAAAAGTCTTGGTCCAGATGGGCTTCCCACCTTTTATTAAAGTCTTTTCAAGACATCCTCCTCCTCCACCCCTTCCTGCCATGTCACTTGAGGCCCATATTATCCCTCTACTAAAGGATGGCAAGGATCCGAGATTGTGTGGGTACTAGTGGCCCATTTCTCTGCTGAATGCAGATATTAAACACTATGCAAAAATGATTGCCTTTGGTGAGATCCTGCCATGCTTGATTTATCCTGAACAGACAGGGTTTGATCGCAGTTGGGAGAGACGAGACGGTACCTCTTGGATGGTGTCTTTTATCCTGTTTGCCTGGTCTCGTCGGATTCCATTGACTCTCATCAATAGATACCGAAAAGGCGTTTGACCATATGGACTGAACATTCATGTGCCTAGCATTGCTCCGCTATGACTTTCCTGTACCCCTGATCACATCAGTTATGGCTCTGTACTCTAACCTGACCACAAAACTCTGCATCAATGGCACCTTCTCTTCCCTGATCACAAATTCCAACAGTACCCTTCATGGGTGCCTACTTTCCCCTTCTTTATTAATACTTACCAAGGAAAAGCTAATACAAAACCTTACACAATGCCCATAGATACAGAGGATTCAGGAAGGTTCAGTGAATCATTGTACAGCAGTTTTCATGGATGACCTATTGGTCATCATTTCAAACCCAGTTGTGGCATTCCCCCAGACAGATTCTTTGTTTTACTAATTTAGTAAACGTTCTAACTTTAAAATTAATTACTCTAAATCTGAGATACTAGAAGTGCACTGTCCTCCTACTATGGCTTCCTGAGCTAAAGAAATCTTCCCCCTTCCACTGGTATACTGATTCTCTCAAATATTTAGGCATTACATTGACCCCTGATCCTGAAAATCTGTACTAGTCCAACTATAAACCCCTCCTGGAAGATGTTAAATGAACCATGTCCAATTGGTCTATCCAGTATATTTCATGGCTGGGCAGGGAAAACCTTATCCAAATGATTATTCTCCCTAAACTCCTATATACTATGATGCATCTCCCATCACATTGCCACAAGCCTTTTTTTAAAACAAGTTTAATCCACAGTTTAACATTACATTTGGTCCACTAAGAAACCGAGAATAGCTTATCAAACCCTGTCCCGATCCAAATCAGCAACTGGAATCAAGTTACCTAATTTCTTGGTTTACTCCCAGGCCATGCATCTAGCTAGGATAGTGGGTTGGTATAAGTGCTCGCCACATAAGTTATATGTACCCGTGGAAGAGTCTTTGGCGGGCCTTCCACTACGCCACTTTCAATTGACATTCGCAGAAACTGACCCTCAACACCCCTCAAATGAGCCTATTGATGAGAGCATCCTTGTCAATGTGGGATTCCCTAAATAGATGGTGTGTTGTGAGTTAGTTCACTTCCCCAGTCATGAAAATCCTTGATTTGTTACATATGGCTCCATTTCTATCCCTCATCAGGTTGCCATACAATTTACCTCAACTCTCCTGGACCTCCTATTTGAAAGCCTCTTTCCTCACAAAAGGATATACACGAAATATCTCCTAGCCCAAAATTTTTTCCTGTCCTACCAATTAAAATCAAATTTCACAGCTATTCTAAGAAAGGTAACCAACTTTGTAATGATACCTGGTTTGAAGAATTACTGCAAACTACACGCCCCAAAGCCTCATCTTATTGGGTATACAGTTAGGTCCATATATATTTGGACACTGACACAAATTTAGTTTTTTTACCTGTTTGCTGAAACAAGTTATATATATAGAATGGACATGGACATAAAGTCCAGACTTTCAGCTTTCATTTGATGGTATCCACATTAAAATTGGATGAAGGGTTTAGGAGTTTCAGCTCCTTAACATGTGCCACCCTGTTTTTAGGGGACCAAAAGTAATTGGACAATTGACTCAAAGGCTGTTTCATGGGCAGGTGAGGACAATTCCTTCGTTATGTCATTCTCAATTAAGCAGAATAAAGCCTGGAGTTGTTTTGAGGTGTGGTGCTTGCATTTGGAAGATTTTGCTGTAAATAAAACATGCGGTCAAAGGAGCTCTCCATGCAGGTGAAACAAGCCATCCTTATGCTGCGAAAACAGAAAAAACCCATCCGAAAAATTGCTACAATATTAGGAGTGGCAAAATCTACCAGAGAAAGAAAGAAAGAAAGCACTGGTGAACCTATCAACGTAAAAAGACCTGGACGCCCACAGAAGACAACAGTGGTGGATGATCGCAGAATAATTTTCATGGTGAAGAGAAATCTCTTCACAGCCAACCAAGTGAACAACACTCTCCAGGATGTAGGCGTATCAATATCTAAATCTACCATAAAGAGAAGACTGCATGAAAGTAAATACAGAGGGTTCACTGCACAGTGCAAGCACTCATAAGCCTCAAGAATAAAATGGCTAGATTGGACTTTGCTACAAAAATATCTAAAAAATCCAGCACAATTCTGGAAGAACATTCTTTGGACAGTTGAAACCAAGATCAGCCTCTACAAGAATGATGGAAAGAAAAAAGTATGGCGAAGGCGTGGTACAGCTCATGATCTAAAGCATACCACATCATCTGTAAAACATGGCGGAGGCAGTGTGATGGCTTGGGAATGCTTTGGCTGCCAGTGGCACTGGGTCACTAGTGTTTATTGATGATGTGACACAAGACAGAAGCAGCCCGATGAATTCTGAGCTATTCAGAGACATACTGTGTGCTCAAATCCAACCAAACTGATTGGTCGCGTTTCATAGTACAGATGGGCAATGACCCAAAACATAAAGCCAAAGAAACCCAGTTTATTAATGCAAAGAAGTGGAATATTCTTGAATGGCCAAGTCAGTCACCTGATCTCAACCCAATTGAGCATGCATTTCACTTTTTAAAGACTAAACTTGAGACAGGCCCACAAACAGCAACTGAAAACCGCTGCAGTAAAGGCCTGGCAGAGCATTAAAAAGGACCAAACACAGCAGCATCTGGTGATGTCCATGAGTTCAAGACTTCAGGCAGTCATTGCCAACAAAGGGTGAACAACCAGGTATTAGAAATGAACATTTTATTTACAATTATTTAATTTGTCCAATTACTTTTGAGCCCCTGAATTGAAGGGATTGTGTGTAATAATAAATGCTTTAGTTCCTCACATTTTTATGCAGTCATTTTGTTCAACCCACTGAATTAAAGCTGAAAGTCTGAACTTCAACTGCATCTGAATTGTTTTCTTTAAAATCCATTGTGGTAATGTCCAGAACCAAAATTAGAAAAATGTTGTCTCTGTCCAAATATTTATGGACCTAACTGTATATATAAGAAATTGAAAGCTTTCACCAACCAATCCCTACCCAATTTTATTACAGCTAGGGGGAAACAATTGACCTTCTCCTTGACGAGTGAGGAAACTAACACTATTTTGAAATGCTCCCATGGTTCCTCTAAGTGTATTAGACTCCAGGTCAAGCTACAAGTTGAATACAAGATGGTACAAGACTCCTGAATGGCTTCACTCAATTGATCCTTCGAGCCTGCCAGTATGTTGGAGGTGCCTCTCAGCTATAGGTTCCTATTTGCATATCTGGTGGTCCTGTCCTGTGATTCGCCCCTTCTGGAATGAAATGCAAAGAATAATTAACTTTATTTGCTCCTTGACTTGACTCTAACTCCTGCAAATGCTATACTGGGTATCCCACCCCTACATATCAAACTCCCCCAACTCACACTTTTTACACTATTAGTACAAGCTGCTAAATCTCATATGCCCTTACATTGGGCAAAAACCTTGCCCCCATCTATTTCACAATGACTGAGAAGAGTCGCAATCACAAATATATGCCTCATGGAATAATTATCTCAACATGAATTACGTACCCACTCCAGATTTATCTTGATTTGGCAACCCTAGTTTGACTTTCCATCATAGCCAAAAATTTACCACCCTGGTTACTCCATTCAAGCTCTTGATGCTTAATATTCAGTTATGATAACTCTTATTCAGTAATAAGTCACAAGCCTGAAAACTCCCATGGATACAAGCCCTCTCACGTTAACACATTTAATAGGATGGTTTTATTATATGTTGATTGTATTTTCCCTTTTTTTTGTTTTTACATGATATGTTTTTATTGTAATTTAGTTGCTCCTTCCCCATATTAGGATGTCACTGGATTCTACCATACAGTGCCTTTCAAAAGTATTCATACCCCTTGAACTTTTTCACATTTTGTCACCTTACAACCACAAACTTAAATGTATTTTATTGAGAGTTTAAGTGATAGAGCAACACAAAGTAGCAGATAATTGTGAAGTGGAACGAAAATGATACATGGTTTTCAAAATTTTAATCAAATAAAAATTTGAAAAGTGTAAGGTGCAAAAGTATACAGCCCCCTATATCAATACTTTGTAGAGCCACATTTCGCTGCAAGTCTATTGGGGTATGTCTCTACCAGCTTTGCACATCTAGAGACTGAGATTTTTGCCCATTCTTCTTTGCAAAATAGCTCAA
Organism: Leptodactylus fallax; assembly: GCA_947044405.1. NCBI lineage: Eukaryota > Metazoa > Chordata > Amphibia > Anura > Leptodactylidae > Leptodactylus > Leptodactylus fallax. Next base: position 4,027,965 of record CAMRHE010000041.1, read on the forward strand.
GCTCAGCCAGGTTGGATGGAAAGCGTCTGTGAACAGCAATTTTCATGTCTTGCCACAGATGCTCAATAGGATTTAGGTCTGGACTTTGACTGGGCCATTCTAACACATGAATATTGTTTGATCCAAACCATTCCACTGTAGCTCTGGCTGTATGTTTAGGGTCATTGTCTTGCTGGAAGGTAAATCTCCTTCCCAGTCTCAAGTCTTTTGCAGCCTCCATCTTCCCATCAACTCTGACCAACTTTCCTGTGCCTGCTGAAGAAAAGCATCCCCACAGCATGATGCTGCCACCACCATGTTTCACAGTGGTGGTGTGTTCAGGGTGATGAGCAGTGTTACTTTTTTGCCACATATAGAGCTTTGCATTTAGGCCAAAAAGTTCAACTTTGGTCTCATTTGACCAGAGCACCTTTTCCCACGTCTGCTGTGTCCCCTATATGGCTTATGGCAAACTGCAAACGGTACTTCTTATGTCTTTCTTTCAACAATGGTTTTCTTCTTGCCACTCTTCCATAAAGGCCAGATTTGTGAAGTGCACGACTTATAGGGTGTCCGGTGCACAGATTCTCCCACCTGGGCTGTGGATTTCTGCAGCATCTCCAGAGTGACCATGGGCCTCTTGGCTGCTTCTCTGACCAGTGCTCTCCTTGCTTGATCTCTCAATTTAGGTGGACGGCCATGTCTTGGTAGGTTTTCAGTTGTAGAATACTTTTTTCATTTTTGGATGATGGATTGAACAGTGTTCCTTGGGATGCTCAAAGCTTGGGATATGTGTTTATAACATAACCCTGCTTTAAACTTCTCCACAACTTTATCTCTGACCTGTCTGGTGAGTTCCTTGGTCTTCATGATGCTGTTTGTTCACTAGTGTTCTCTAACAAACCACTGAGGCCTTCAGAGAACAGTTGTATTTATATTGAGACTAAATACTACACACAGCTGGACTCTTAACTAATTAAGTGACTTCTGAAGTTAATTGCACTGAATTTTATTTAGGGGTATCAGAGTACAGGGGGCTGAACACTTTTGCATGTCACACTTTTCAGATTTTTATTTGATTCATATTTTGAAAACCATGTATCATTTCCACTTCACAATTATCTGTTACTTTGTGTTGGTTTATCATTTAAAATCTCAATAAAATACATTTAAGTTTGTGGTTGTAATGGGAGCTGAGTTGTAGTAGCACAGGCAGACCACTACACAGTGTAGGAAGAAGTATGCTTCCATAAGCTATGCTCAGAACTACTGATTGGTGGGGGTACAACACCTAGCCCCGTACCAATCTCAAAATAATGACCTATCCTAACAATACTATAACCCCTTTAATTTATGAAAATTATGAATGTAGTGTGTAAGTGTATGCATTTGTGAAATGTAAGGCAATGTTCACACAGAATATTTTTTCACATGGATTCTGAAATTCCATATTGAAATCCAAGGGAAATCCACCTTCTATTGATTTTAATGGGAATCTGCAGTTTAAACAGTTTCAGTTTTTTGAGGCAAAGTCAAAAGTGGCTTAAAAAGGAATGGGAAATATAAAGGAAGCACTTATACACTCCCTTTTGTTAAATCCATTCCTGCATTAAAAATCTGCATCAAAATAAAGCAGCTTTTCTGCAAAATGGGCCTCAGCCTAACACAGGAAAAAGTGTGTGGGAAGAAGCATTAACCCCTTCCCAATATCCTCTGTACTATTACGGCAGATGTAGGGTCTTTAAAGATGGCTACCGGCTCTCCGCTGGGAGTTAATGTCCGCGTTCAGAGTTCACTACGATCGTGGGCATTCCTAGTCAGGACACCTCCCCCCCAAGTGTATACGACCCCGTATCTGTTTTTATAACCTAACCCTGCTTTAAACGTCTCCAGAACTTTGTCTGACCTGCCTGGAGAGTTCCTTGGTCTTCATGATGCTGTTTGTTCACTAGTGTTCTCTAACAAACCACTGAGGCCTTCACAGAACAGGGGTGTTTACACACAGCTGGACTCTATTACCTAATTAAGTGACTTCTGAAGACAATTGATTGCACTGGATGTTATTTAGGGGGTATCAGAGTACAGGGGCTGAATACTTTTGCACGTCACATTTTTTAGATTTTTATTTGATTCAAAGTTTGAAAACCATGTATCATTTTCCTTCCACTTCACAATTATGTTCTACTTTGCTTTGATCTATCACTTAAAATCTCAATAAAATACATTTAAGTTTGTGGTTATAAGGTGACAAAATGTAAAAAAGTTCAATGGGTATGAATATTTTTGCAAGCCACTGTACGTCTGTGTACTTTTTCCCATCCCCTTTCCTCATAGATTTCCCACCTCCCACTTCCCTTAGTAGATATGTATAACCTTATGTATTCAGTGCACATGCTTTAAATCAGTCAGGACCTTTGATTGTATATTTCTTCTTTTTTGCATATGTGATTTAATGCACCAATTTCCCTGTTTAATTAAAATAGATTTGAAAGAAATCACAGGAGATGAAACTTCAAAGCTCATTTGTAACATCATTGTCCGTTCAGACTTCTGCGCCATCCTCTGGCCGCATGGTGCGGCGCGGGAGGTGTGTCCATTTATGATCCCTTGCTCCTGGGCCTTTTTTTGTATTGTGTTTTAGCACAGCTGAGAGTTTGTTTCTGTGCATCAGTCCAGTCAGTACTCTGAGTTCCCTCTGGTTTGTTAACAGTTAACGTTTGTTGCGCTATGATTTGACATCTTACCTTCCAATCACGTCTGGGGTGGATTCCTGGCTTCCCATATATAGCCCATTAGTCCACACATAGGGGCTTGCTATTAGCCTCTTTAAAGCGTGCTAGCGTATTACCTTTTTCTCTGATATTCTGTATTCTGACCTTTGCTTTGACCTCTTGACTATTCTTCTGGATTCCGATTTTGTACCTAGTTTCCCATCTGGTTCCGACCCCTTGGCTAGTTTGACCTCTCGTTCTTGTTGTTAGTCTTGTCTGCATTCTGTGTTTCACTTGCAATTCTCTTACATCATTCCTGTGAGCATCAGCCTCAGGTCTCATGGACTTGGCCCTCAGCACCCTGGGAAATTTTGAGGACCATTTCTATGGCCTGGACACTGATCCGTTGAAAACATGGAAATGAGTATGGGGCCATAGAAATAAATATTTCCATGTACCATCCGTTTTCACAGATCCCTGAAAACAGATATCATGGGGGCATGGCCTGACGATGGACTCACCGAGATGCACTTTAGCATGAGCTCCTGCACCAACTTTAACTCACTGGACTTTTGGGGGTCGCTAGCTGGGTCCCCTCACTATCTGCCTACACCTCATTACCGACTGACCTCGGGGGCTGTCGCTGCTCCAGATTATGAGCTCTCTGGTGCCTGTTTTGGACATCCCTGCTGCTATCCCTGTTTCTGGTGACGGAACTGCGCCACCATCTTGCTACAATGTAACTTCGGGACCCGGCTGCACACGCTACTCTGAAGCCTCCTTCCCCCAAGTATCTCTGCTGGTCCCTTCCTCCGGCACAACCACCCACCAGAGTCTCTCCTCCTGCTCCTGTTGCGGACCCTGCGGCAGGACTCCGCACACATACCGGCTCCTGCCTGTCCTCTGTGCACATGGCGCTGCCACCATCCTTCCACTGCTGCTTGTTTTCTCTATCTTGTGCTTCTACTGCTGCTCCTCCTGGTGCTCATATTCACAGGCAATTGCCCTTCTCATCTCCTCCTTTTCTTACCACCTCACTGCTGGGACTCCATTCCTGTTACAGCATAGTTACCTGCATACTGTATATGCTCTTTTCTGGTGGACCATAGCCGCTGCGCTTATGATACTGGTGGCCATCTTAGTTATCCTGGACTTTTTTGCTTTTATACTTTTGGCGACTTCCATCCGGCCTCAGGACCTGAATATATAGACGTTCTATAATCGAGGCTGTGACATCTTAGTCTCTCATGTTTATGGGTGTGTGCTCCATGCACCTGTAATGTCTGATTAACAATTCAGCATTAGGTCATGGACGCTTCGGCCCTCTTCACCAAAATTCAACAACTATTCTCCACTGAGAGATCCACAGTGACTGACTTCACTGAACAAGGGTGGTGGAGGAGGAAGATAAAACAAGCCTTGATAATTATGCTCAAAAACTCGAGGCCATTGACATAAAACTTGAAGATCTGGAAAATAGATTTAAGAGAGCAAATATTCGTATCTGAGGAGTCCCGTAATCCGTGACTACCCTGCGAGAATCTATTATGATGCTATTCAATGTGCTAATCTCACAAACTGACCCTGCCCTGCTTCGAATGGATTAATTGTGCTTTGGGGTGCTCTAGGAACCCAAATGTGCTCAGGGATATTATTCTCAAGCTGCACTATCCAGAATTCTGTGACCAAATTATCTCGGCAGCTCAGAATCTACAACTTTTGTCTCGCATGGCCCCATCGGTACAGCTCTTTGCGGACTTAGGTCTGGCCACCATAGACAGATGCAGGCTTATGTGCCCTGTCACCTTAGTGCTGCAAAAAGCCTAGATATGCTACTGCTAGGGCTTCCCTACACCGTGAGGGGCTGTGGGAGGAAGAACTTGAGCCTTCTGACCCTTTGCCTCAGAGACCTTCCCGCTCCTGGTTACCAAAGCGCAAATGGCCTATGCTTCCTGTTAACACCTTACTTACTTTGATTCCAATGCAGGTCTACCAAAATGGACATTATGACTAGCCCCTTTTTTCCTAAATGTTGCCTTAGACTTTGGACCTTGCCCTTGTATTGTTACCTTTTATCTAATAAACAATTTTCCTGTTACACGGACACTGTTGGTGTTCACTACATCCCTACACCCCACGGCGGTCCCTGGATTCCTTACTTAACCCCTCCCATTGACTATTTACTCTCCTCAGTGTTCTTTGGGAGTTAGCCGTGACGGCGGTTCCTGTTTCCCATGCGCCATAGGCGCTATAAGGTCAGCTGCACTCCATCTAAATCTGGAGTGCACGCCCTGGTTTTGAGTCTAATGCTACTGTTGTTCCCTGTTTGTTTCTTTTTCCCTACAGCGCTACATTTACCATGCTCAGGTTTGTGCTCGATTCCTAATCCTGCCTCACCATATTTACCTTTACCTGACCTGTATTGTCCTCTTTCAATATGATATGTTTAGCTTCCATATACAGCACCCTGATGTGTAAGATTGTCTCTCAGAATGTACGGGGAATTAACTCCCCACAGAAATGTCGTAAGGCATTTATTCAGTACGAGAAGTTAAAACCTGATATCCTCTGTATTCATTCTTGTTACTCCCTTATAGGTCACGCCCGCAACCAGTCTAAAAGTAGAGGGGATGCTGTTTTTCTTAGGACCGCTGTTCCCCTGCAGGTTGACACTACACTGGTTGATCCCCTTGGCCGATATATCATACTCCAAGGTCACCTATATAGCCAGCGTTTATGCCCTGTTATTTCTTTTGCCCCCAATGAGTCCCCAGTGACTTTCTTTCATGAGGAGTGTTCCCTGATAGGACAATTAGACTTCAATAAAATAATTTGGTGCAGGAATTTCAACTTTACTCTTAACACCACCCTGGATCGGTCATCCCCTTCTGCTGACAAGCTTTCCTCCAAGGCTAAGGGAGAGATCTGTGCTTCTTTGCAATCTCTTAACATGGCAGATGCCTGGCGAGATTTTAATGGGAATCAGAAAGGTTATATATATTTTTCCCCTGTACACCACCATTACTAGGATTGATAGGATCCTTCGTTCTACCTCACTACTCCCAGACCTCGCGTTTGCCCACCATTTGCCCTGTGCCTGGTCAGATCACGATCTGGTCATGATTGACATAACTTTCCTACCCTCTTCTGCCCCACTCCCAAGTTTTCATCTAAATGAGTCTCTTCTGACTGACCCAGGTATTCAGAAGAGGACAGTTGATGCTATTAACCAATTCTTTACCCTTATGCATGTGATACCGACTCTGCTGTAAACTGGGCTGCCCATAAGGCTACAGTACAGGGTACCCTTATAGCTGAAGCTTCCCACTTGAAAAAAGAAAGAACCAAAGTTCAGACGGACTTAGAACATAGAATTCTTAAGCTTGAAACCACCAACCAGCTCAAACCCTCTTGATATCTGGCAAAATGTAGTAGGGATGTCAAGCTACAGCTTGATTCCGTCCAACGAACAGACGAAAAGGCCATGCACTGGACTCAAGTGAAATTTTATAAATACGTCAGTAAACCTGATAAGCTACTGGCATCCAAATTGCGAGCCCTGACCTCTAACCCTAACTTGATCTATGCTCAATTTCACCAGTTTTACCAGGAACTCTATTCCCCCAACACCCTCCAATAGCCCACCCCCAGAGATTGACTCTTTCCTCCGCTCCCTCCATCTCCCTTCTATTTCTCTGTCTCAGACAGCTGCTTTAAGTGGCCCTATAACTAAGGAAGACTTAGCCATGCTATAGATGCCCTCAAAAACGGGCTTTTCTTCCCTATATTAAAAATTCAAAGCTATTCCCTCTCCACACCTCCTCCAGATGTTTAATCATATTCTGCAGAGTGGTAAATTCCTCCATGACATGCTTAGCGCATCTAGTACAGTTATTCCTAAGCCTAGGAAAGACTCCATTACCCACACCAATTATAGACCCATATCACTTATAAATTTAGACATTAAATTGTTTTCTTCTATCCTCACCATATGCCTCAATAGTCTCTTCCCCTCCCTTATACACTCTGACCAAGTAGGCTTTATTCCTGGTAGACAGGCCTCTGACAATGTCCGTAAACGTTGTAATATTGTCCATTGGGCTAATTCACATTGTTAACCTGTCTTTCTCCTGGCCCTAGACATCGAGAAAGTATTTGATAGTCTCTCCTGGAACTATCTCGTCCATGTCTTAAAGTTCATGGGCATCACTGGCCATTTCCAAAGGGCCCTTCGTGCCCTTTACTGCGAACCCTTCGCATTTCTGAAACCCCATGGATTCCCAGAAGCCTATTGATATCCGCCGGGGCACCCAACATGGTTGCCCCTTGTCCCCTGCCCTATTTGCTTTAGCTATTGAACCACTGGCCATCTCCATCCACTCCCACCCTGACCTTAAGGCTGTGTGGATCGGGGAACGTGAATACAAAACTAAACTTTTCGCGAGTGACATGCTTTTGACTATCACTAACCCTCTCATCCCAAATTTGGTTACTACCCTCTCCCATTTTGCACACCTATCATGCCTTAAACTAAATACCTCTAAGTCTGAAATACTACATTGTAAAGTCCCGTTGGCCACTTCCAAACTGATCTCCTTTCAAATCAGGCATACATTTTTACCGTACCTAGGCATTAGACTCTGCAACTCACCATAAACCCATTTTGCCATGTTGATCCCAGGACATTTGAAGGATCTCGCGGCATGGCACTGCCCCACTCTCTTTTGGATAGGTAGAATTCATTCAATCAAGATGGTCACTCTGCCTCATATTCTTTATTATTATCGCACCTTCCCAACCCCGGTGACCTCCTCTTCTCTTGTAGCCCTCCAAAAATAAATCTTTATCTTTATCTGGGCTCATAAGTAACCACGTATCTGTAGACGCATTATGTATCTCCATAAGAGATCGGGCGGACTCTCATTCCCTCCCCTTTATATATACTACATAACTGCTAGACTCTACTAACTCTGTGCTATCTATAACGAGGCAGATCACCCACAATGGGTCGCCTTAGAGTCAGTGTTAGTAGCCCCAACCTTCCTACAAGCCATGATTTGGTCTCTGAGATAAGCTTTTGGAACCTTCCTTGAAGGTCCTTCATAGGGCCTTCTTGGTCCCCCAGCGATTACATAGTTTTTACGCATCAGTTTCACCTCTCTGCTTTCGAAGCTGTAATGCCTTAGGCACTACTCTCCATGTCTGTTGGTCCTGCCCTCATGTCCATCACTTCTGGGTGACTATTCATAGAACTGCGTAACGACTTTTTAGTTTATCATTCCAACTGTCAGCCCCTACTTTTCTCCTCAGCCTCAAACCGGCTAATCTTAAATATGCCCAATTTAAACTACTTCAATACATCCTGATGGCTGCGCATATTCATATAGCCTTCAACTGGAGGAGACCTTCTCCACAATTTCAAAATGCCACAATTTCTGATACTCGCCCTCTCTTTGATAAAGTTTGGACACCCTGGATTACCAGATCCAACATCCCAGGTCTGCCATACTGTCTCCAACTATAACTGTGCACTGGGATTGAGCGTAATGCACCCCCCTTCTTCTCCCTGGCAGGGTCCCTTTTTCGTTCACTCTTTGATCTCTCTATTGCAGCACCATTCATCCCCCACTCCCTTGGTTGTTATACCTTTTTACTTATATTTGTCCCTATCAGGTTGGCATGCTGACTTTATAACTATGTCTACTATACTGTTCTATGCTTACCCTGTTTTGCATTTTTTTTATACTGTTTCTTTGACCAATATTATTGTTTATCTGTATTATTTTTGGATATATAATTCAATAAATATCTTTGAAATTAAAACAGATAACACACAGAAAAAAAATCTTGGCTGTGTGTATGAGATCTAATGGATATACATGCACCATCTATATGTAAGTTTCTTCCTGTGTTGAGAGATGGACAGTTATGTGGACAATAATGAGGGATGAATAATTTGTAGCTAGTAAGTGCTGTGAATAAGTATATATGAATAATTCACTATTTAATGAGAAGTTTGCAGGAAATATAAACATTTTTACTTGTGTTTTTCAATTCTGCTTTCATAATGTGTTTTATTGCCTAGGCAAATTAAGTGTGCAGAGAATCGTAAAAAAAACATAGCAATACACCTGTAGCAGTGCTCAAGGTTAACCTCTTAAGGAACATGCCAGAGAGGACCTTAGATGGGTTGTCTAGAAACAGTTGCACATCTGTCCACAGGTTGTGTGTGGTTTTGCAGCTCATCCCCATTCACTTTAATGGCGCTGAGCTACAATACCAGCCACAACAAGTTAATTACCAATAATTCATTTAATGACCCGATCATTACAAAAAACAATTTTGTTTTTGCCTGTTCACATTTAGCAGCAGTAACTTTTTACCTTTTTCATTAACATGACTGATAAAAGCTTTGTTTTATGCAGTAGAAATTACCCTTTTTCTGGTGCTGTTTGGGGGTATATATAAATTAAGAAAAAAGCAATTTGTGGGATCCAGCAATTCAATTGAAAAATTCCAAAATTATAAAATATAACTTTTATTTACTCCATATAAAAGGTTAAAAAGTTACATTATGCGGTGAAGAATTTCATTAAAAAATCCTACGCATTTCAGGACTTAGCCCGGTCCCTTACTCACATGAGTAAGCTTCATGCACACTACCAAGTACACAACCCGGGTGTTCCGATGCTCTGTTCCATTCTGATATTTTATAGGAGCTGCTTTGGAAGAGAACATCAGAACACACTCAGGCTGCATTGGATCACCCTAGGGGCTGCACACACATGAAGCCTTAGCAGAAGGGAAAAGTATAAGTGCTTTACATTTCCCATCTATTCGTAAGCAATTTTTGGCTTTGGCTCAAAAAGATGCAGTGTCATAAAAAAAAAACCTGGTAATTAATTAACTGATCCGTGAGGAGCTAGTTATTTTGTTCTCCTTTTTTCGTTTTTATAGTTCTTACTTTAGTATTATAAATTCTCTTTGCTATTTATTGTGTCCTTTCAAGTTCAATCACATTGGTTTTTGGTGGTTTCAAATTCTTTTATTCCAGTGAACTGTATATATGTTTAATAGGACCAAATGCATCTTTTATTTTTGGGGAGTCTATGCTATTATGGACATTTTAGCTGATGAAAATTGGCCTTGTAAAGTATTGTTTGCGCAGGTTCCTGTTATGAATTAACATGGGATGCGGCTGTGACTTCATTCATACAGGCACCTAGTTTAGTTTGTATTACAATAGTTCAATAGCACACCTTTCTCTGATGTGCATATCTAACAGGTCAGCAACGAAGAGGATTTTATATAAACCCTTATTTCATCACAGTAATCCAACTGAACAAGATACACATGGGTATTGAAGACAGTTTATTTGTTTAGTAATATATATTGTTTTTGTAGTATTTCTTGTGCATTGTGCTGAATAGGATGTATACAAAGATTATAGTATCCTCTGATTTATGGACATTTCCCACAACTATCTGTTACCGCCTGATTTCCAACTAAGAAAAAATATATACAGTACAGACCAAAAGTTTGGACACACCTTCTCATTCCAAGAGTTTTCTGTATTTTCATGACTATAAAAATTGTAGCTTCACACTGAAGGCATCAAAACTATGAATTAACACATGTGGAATTATATACTTAACAAAAAAGTGTGAAACAACTGAAAATATGTCTTATATTCTAGGTTCTTCAAAGTAGCCACCTTTTGCTTTGATTACTGTTTTGCACACTCTTGGCATTCTCTTGATGAGTTCAGTGAGGATCTCTGAATGATCCAATGTTGTCCTAAATGACTGATGATGATAAATATAATCCACCTGTGTGTAATCAAGTCTCCGTATAAATGCACCTGCTCTGTGATAGTCTCAGGGTTCTGTTTAAAGCGCAGAGAGCATCATGAAGACCAAGTGTGATGAACCGACCCTCAGTTGTACATCTTTCTTAGAAATGTATTTTTACTTGCTCATGTCCGTCCTCCCCCTACCTATTGGAATGTTGTGTTTAACTTGGGTTTTACATTGCTGGACGATACGCTTCACTGGTTTTATGTGTGTTCATTGGAGATGGCTTTCAATAGCCAGGCACTTTTATTATCCCTGGCCAGATGGCGATGGGGGGGATAGCAAGCCAGTGACCTTAACTTCACCCATCTCTCCGAGGGTTCTGCAAAGGAGGGAGAAGTGGGGCTGCCTGGGTGCAAGGGGTGGGTGGAGCACTAGCCATATGCTGTGGGGAGACCTGGATTCTTTGGTCATTCAGCAAAGAGGCAGTAAGGAGCTCTGATCTGGGAGAAGATGAGAGAGCTTGCCCTACTGAGGAATGCATTGAGGGCCTAGCATTGAGGCCTGAAGCCTTTCACTTTGTTCTGGACAACATGTAGAAGGATTGTTTTATGCAACTTGCTTAAGCTTGCGCCCTAGGCCCAAAACTCTGCTGTGGCCTAGAGAAACGGACTACGAGCCTATGCCAGTATTTTCTCTTTTATTTCCATTTTTTTTTTTTGTGCCGTATCATTGCTCTTTTGCTTGTATGTTTATGCTTGATCATATTAATATTGTATATTTCTGTATATGCTATTCATACCGACCCACTTGGGTTATTAAACATATAAAATTTATATCGCTCGTTTCGTTTTATCCTATGACCCGGTCTACTCACGGTGTGTGAGTGGGAGGTTAAGAAAGAAGTTTGATCGTAGGCGTGCCAGGCGGCTGGGCGAGGCGATATTCTTCACACCAAGGAACAAACCAGGCAGGTCCGTGATACTGTTGTGGAGAAGTTTAAAGCCAGATTTGGATACAAAAAGATTTCCCAAATTTTAAACATCCCAAGGAGCACTGTGCAAGTGATCATATTGAAATGGAAGGAGTATCAGACCACTGCAAATCTACCAAGACCCGGCCGTCCCTCTAAACTTTCATCTCAAACAAGGAGAAGACTGATCAGAGATGCAGCCAAGAGGCTCATGATCACTCTGGATGAACTGCAGAGATCTACAGCTGAGGTGGGAGAGTCTGTCCATAGGACAACAATCAGTCGTACACTGCACAAATCTGGCCTTTATGGAACAGTGGCAAGAAGAAAGCCATTTCTCAAAGATATCCATAAAAAGTCTTGTTTAAAGTTTGCCACAAGCCACCTGGCAGACACACCAAACATGTGGAAGAAGGTGCTCTGGTCAGATGAAACCAAAATCGAACTTTTTGGCCACAATGCAAAATGATATGTTTGGCGTAAAAGCAACACAGCTCATCACCCTGAACACACCATCCCCACTGTAAAACATGGTGGTGGCAGCAGCATGGTTTGGGCCTGCTTTTCTTCAGCAGGGACAGGGAAGATGGTTAAAATTGATGGGAAGATGGATGGAGCCAAATACAGGACCATTCTGGAAGAAAACCTGTTGGAGTCTACAAAAGACCTGAGACTGGGACGGAGATTTATCTTCCAACAAGACAATGATCCCAAACATGAAGCAAAATCTACAATGGAATGGTTCACAAATAAACGTATCCAGGTGTTAGAATGGCCAAGTCAAAGTCCAGACCTGAATCCAATCGAGAATCTGTGGAAAGAGCTGAAAACTGCAGTTCACAAACGCCCTCCATCCAACCTCCCTGAGCTCGAGCTGTTTTCCAAGGAAGAATGGGCAAGAATTTCAGTCTCTCGATGTGCAAAACTGATAGAGACATGCCCCAAGCGACTTGCAGCTGTAATCGCAGCAAAAGGTGGCGCTACAAAGTAATAACTTAAGGGGGCCGAATAATTTTGCACGCTCCACTTTTCAGTTTTTTATTTTTTACAAAAGTTTAAAATATCCAATAAATTTCGTTCCACTTCACGATTGTGTCCCACTTGTTGTTGATTCTTCACCCAAAAATTAAAATTTTATATCCTTATGTTTGAAGCCTGAAATGTGGCAAAAGGTTAAAAAGTTCAAGGGGGCTGAATACTTTCGCAAGGCACTGTACGTTAGAATCAGATCCAGAATTAGGCTGGGGCCCACGATGCGAAAGCTCTGCAATTTGGCCAATTGGCAATTTTTTTACAGTACCTGCAAAGTGGATGGGATTCTGGCTAATTCCATCCACACATTGCAGAAAAATAAGAATGCTGCAATTTCAAAAACATGTTTTTCTGTAAATCGTGACATGTCAATTATACCTATGGAAACACTGGAGGTTTCAGTATAGGTATATTAGGGACAAAGTCCACAGAGGAAAATTCTGAGAAATCACAAAGAAAACTCTGCAGAAAATAAGCGAAGCGTTTCCGCCTTTTTTTTTTTCCCCTGCTGTGTATTTTTGCTGTGCTTCGCTATGTGGGGCCTTAGCCTAAGAATACTAGACCAACCCCTGAAAAATGGCCACTTAGCATTATCCCTCATCCACCAAATTTTACAGCTGGCAAAATAGACTTAGACAGGTAATGTTCTCCTGCCGTTTACCAAACTCATCCATCAGACTGGCAGATCACAGACCAGTGTGATTTGTCACTCCACAGAACAAGTGTCCACTGCTCCAGAGTCCTCTGGCTGCGTGCCTAGTGATGTAAGGATTGCATGCTGCTGCTCAGCCATAGAAACCAGGGCCATTTTAATACACTAGTGGGCTCCATTCAAACATAATTTGTTAGTGGGTCCCCACACATAATTTAATGTTCCCTCAAGTGGCCCACATACAGTGGGGGGAAAAAAAGTATTTAGTCAGCCACCAATTGTGCAAGTTCTCCCACTTAAAAAGATGCGAGAGGCCTGTAATTGACATCATAGATAGACCTCAACTATGAGAAACAAAATGAAAAAACAAATCCAGAAAATCACAGTGTCTGATTTTTAAAGAATTTATTTGCAAATTATGGTGGAAAATAAGTATTTGGTCAATAACAAAAGTTCATCTCAATACTTTGTTATATATCCTTTGTTGGCAATGACAGAGATCAAACGTTTTCTGTAAGTCTTCACAAGGTTGGCACACACTGTTGCTGGTATGTTGGCCCATTCCTCCATGCAGATCTCCTCTAGAGCAGTGATGTTTTGGGGCTGTCACTGGGCAACACGGACTTTCAACTCCCTCCAAAGGTTTTCTATGGGGTTGAGATCTGAAGACTGGCTAGGCCACTCCAGGACCTTGAAATGCTTCTTACGAAGCCACTGCTTCGTTGCCCTGGCGGTGTGCTTGGGATCATTGTCATGCTGAAAGACCCAGCCACGTTTCATCTTCAATGTCCTTGCTGATGGAAGGAGGTTTGCACTCAAAATCTCATGATACATGGCCCCATTCATTCTTTCATGTACACGGATCAGTCATCCTGGTCCCTTTGCAGAGAAAAAGCCCCAAAGCATGATGTTGCCACCCCCATGCTTCACAGTAGGTATGGTCTTCTATTGATGCAACTCAGCATTCACTCTACCAAACAGTTCTACTTTGGTTTCATCTGACCATATGACTTTCTCCCAATACTCTTCTGGAACATCCAAATGTACTGGCTTAAGCAGGGGGACACGTCTGGCACTGCAGGATCTAAGTCCCTGGTGGCGTAGTGTGTTACTGACGGTAGCCTTTGTTACGTTAGTCCCAGCTTTCTGTAGGTCATTCACTAGGTCCCCCCGTGTGGTTCTGGGATTTTTGCTCACCGTTTTTGTGATCATTTTGACCCCACGGGGTGAGATCTTGCGTGGAGCTCCTGATCGAGGGAGATTATCAGTGGTCTTGTATGTCTTCCATTTTCTAATTATTGCTCCCACAGTTGATTTCTTCACACCAAGCTGCTTGCCTATTGCAGATTCAGTCTTCTCAGCCTGGTGCAGGTCTACAATTTTATTTCTGGTGTCCTTCCACAGCCCTTTGGTCTTCACCATAGTGGAGTTTGGAGTGTGACTGTTTGAGGTTGTGGACAGGTGTCTTTTATACTGATAACAATTTCAAACAGGTGCCATTTAATGAGTGGAGGACAGAAATCTTGCTTGTTTGCAGGTGACCAAATCCTTATTTTTCACCATAATTTGCAAATAAATTCTTAAAAAAATCAGACAATGTGATTTTTCTAGATATGTTTTCTCATTTTGTCTCTCATAGTTGAGGTCTAGCTATGATGTCAATTACAGGCCTTTCTCATCTTAAGTGGGAGAACGTGCACAATTGGTGGCTGACTAAATACTTTTTTTCCCCACTGTATGGTGTTCCTTCAAATGCCCCTTGTCCCCTCAGTGCCTAGCCATTCACTAGATTACGTACAAAAAAAATAAATAAATAAACTTACTTTATCCTGTTTCCACAGAGTTCACTGCACGCTCTGGCTGTAGCAATGTCTCTGGCTCGGTGCTTAATGCATCTCCCTGTCATAGACAGAATCACCTGCAGCCTGCATGGTGGTCGACCACTGTATTCAACTTTATCTGCATACTAAGGGCACAGATAGAGTTGAAGTTTCTACCTACCTCCCAGTACAGTGAGACTGTACCCAAAGTGCTGTGCCGTTCAATCCAGGGGCTCCCCCACTAAAATAGGGCCCAGTGCAAATGCATGAAGCTCCTGTTGCACAGTTTTTATGTTGAAGTTAGAGTATTGACTACTTTTATGCACTATGGGGCTGATTTAACAAGATTGATGTTTTCCCTTTGAGGAAAGTGGCATGCAAGGTGCTAAACATAAAAAGTCTAAATTTTATGGAAAAATTTTCACTTGCACAAAACATTGCCACTTTTTTCATGGCTTGTTCACCAGTTTTCTGAAGTACAAGGCATGGTGAATTAGCCCCTATATTCCTCAGAACTCACCAAGCCCATTCTATAACTTTACATGGTCTGCCACTTTGTACCAAATTGTTGTGTTTCCTAAATACTTCCACTTTACTATAATTGCACTCACAGTTGATTATAAAATATCTTGGCAAGAAGAAATTTCACAACCTATCTTGTTGCAATGGTGGTATCCCATGATAGTACTATGCTTGAATTCTTACACAAATGTTTATAAGGGAGACTGCTTGGCTAGGTGCTGCATTATATATACCTTTATTAATGGAACAGAATGCACCACATGAAATCAATGATTAAGAGGTGTGTCCCAATACTTTTCTCCATATAGCATTTTGATGCAATTTTTAAAGAGGACCTATTATGTCCTCATCAATGTGTGGTTTTATATACTGCTAGAAAGCCGACAGTGTGCTGGGCGGTAAGGAACGCCACCTCTGACAGTACAAGGATATGTTAGAGTACAGTCGGGGGGGGGGGGGGGTGTACCTCAAAGCCCAGCGATGACACTTCTGACAGTGGGGAGATATCAGTGCCGAAATTAATGGCACCGATTTCTCCATCACCGGGGCACATACAGTCATGGCCAAAAGTTTTGAGAATGATACAAATATTAATTTTTACAAAGTCTACTGCTTCAGTTTTTCTAATGGCAATTTGCATATATTCCAGAATGTTATAAAGAGTGATCAGCTTAACAGCAATTACTTGCAAAGTCAATATTTGCCTAGAAAATTAACTTTATCCCCCAAAACACATTTCAACATCATTGCAGCCCTGCCTTAAAAGGACCACCTAACATGGTTTCAGTGATTGCTCCATTAACACAGGTGTGGGTGTTGATGAGGACAGGGCTGGAGATCAATCTGTCATGATTAAGTAAGAATGACACCACTGGACACTTTAAAAGGAGGCTGGTGCTTGCCATCATTGTTTCTCTTCTGTTAACCATGGTTATCTCTAAAGAAACACGTGCAGTCATCATTGCACTGCACAAAAATGGCCTAACTGGGAAGAGTATTGCAGCTAGAAAGATTGCACCTCAGTCAACAATCTATCGCATCATCAAGAACTTCAAGGAGAGAGGTTCCATTGGTGCCAAAAAGGCTCCAGGGCGCCCAAGAAAGACCAGCAAGCGGCAGGACTGTCTCTTAAAAGTGTTTCAGCTGTGGGATCGGGCTACCAGCAGTGCAGAGCTTGCTGAGGAATGGCAGCAGGCAGGTGTGAGTGCATCTGCACGCACTGTGAGGCGGAGACTCTTGGAGCAAGGCCTGGTCTCAAGGAGGGCAGTAAAGAAGCCACTTCTCTCCAGAAAAAATATCAGGGACAGACTGATATTCTGAAAAAGGTACAGGGAGTGGACTGCTGAGGACTGGGGTAAAGTCATTTTCTCTGATGAATCCCCTTTTCGATTGTTTGGAACATCTGGAAAACAGCTTATTCGGAGAAGAAGAGGTGAGCGCTACCACCAGTCTTGTCTCATGCCAACTGTAAAGCATCCTGAAACCATTCATGTGTGGGGTTGCTTCTCATCCAAAGGAATCGGCTCTCTCACAGTCTTGCCTAAAAACACAGCCATGAATAAAGAATGGTACCAGAATGTCCTCCAAGAGCAACTTCTCCCAACCGTCCAAGAGCAGTTTGGCGCTCAACAATGCCTTTTCCAGCATGATGGAACACCTTGCCATAAAGCAAAGGTGATAACTAAATGGCTCAGGGAACAAAACATAGAGATTTGGGGTCCATGGCCTGGAAACTCCCCAGATCTTAATCCCATTGAGAACTTGTGGTCAATCATCAAGAGACGGGTGGACAAACAAAAACCAACAAATTCAGACAAAATTAAAGCATTGATTCTGCAAGAATGGACTGCTATCAGTCAGGATTTGGTCCAGAAGTTGATTGAGAGCATGCCAGGGAGAATTGCAGAGGTCCTGAAGAAGAAGGGTCAACACTGCAAATATTGACTTGCTGCATTAAGTCATTCTAACTGTCAATATAAGCTTCTGTTACTCATAATATGAATGCAATTATATTTCTGTATGTGATAAAAACATCTGACAAACACACATGAAAACCAGAGGGCAGCAGATCATGTGAAAATATAATATTTGTGTCATTCTCAAAACTTTTGGCCATGACTGTACACGGAAAACCGTCAGTGTGCTGAATATAGCGCACTGTCACATTTCTAGCGATATATATATATATATATATATATATATATATATATATATATAAAACCGCACATTGATGAGGACATGAAAGGTCCCCTTTAATGGAATCTGAGACAGAGCCTCCAATGCAGGCAGGGGCGTAACTACCGGAGTAGCTGCGGTAGCGGCTACCACAGGGCCCGGGACATTACGGGGCCCCACAGGCCCCCGATGCTTTTTTTTTTTTAAATAGGCCCTATATACTTACCGTACCCTGGGGTCCTGCTCACGGCCGCCTGCGCTTCAGATTCTGCGGAGGCGGCTGTGCGCAGTAGCGGGGATTGGTAGGTAAGGCTGCAGGCCGAACCCCACAATCACTGCTATCATTATACTCCGGGGTTTTTTCAGACCCCGGAGTATAATAATCAGAGGCCCAGGGGAGGTGAGGGAACATAAAAAACAATGTACTTACTTCGCTAACGCTTCGGGCCTGTTTGGTGACGTCCCAGACGTCAGCCGACGTCATTTTGCGCCGCAAAACCGGCCCGCATCACGTGACGCCGGCCTGGTCCAACATTGAAGAAGGCCAAAGTAGCAGGGAGTGGACTGGAGAGAGGAACAGGTAAGTAACATTGTTTTTTTATGTTTCTATCCTCCCCTGGGTCTCCAATCGTTATACTCTGGGGTTTGAAAAGACTCCAGAGTATAATAATTGTTCATGGGTGGTCCACAATGGGACATACTGTGTGCAGGGGCCACTATGGGGAATAATACTGTGTGCAGGGGCCACTATGGGGTATAATACTGTGTGCAGGGGCCACTATGCTGCATAATACTGTGTGCAGTGACCACTATGGGGCATAATACTGTGTGCAGGGGCCACTATGCTGCATAATACTGTGTGCAGGGACCACTATGGGGCATAATACTGTGTGCAGGGGCCACTATGGTGCATAATACTGTGTGCGGGATTGCGTTTTTTGGGGGGGGGGCTGGAGGGGGCGGTCCGGGGGGGGGGCGGTTGGGGACAGCGGTTCGGGGGGGGGGGGGGGGGGGGCCCATGTTAAATGTTCGCCTTGGGGCCCAGCCATTCCTAGTTACGCCACTGATGCAGGTATGAACAGAGTCTTACAGAAAATGCTGAGCATTTGTTAGAGTCCAATCACATCACATTTTTTACATCAGTTTAGCAGATCTGTTTAAATGGACGCAATGGATAGCCATCTGTTACATAGAAATCAATGTGAAAAAAAAATACATTTCTGTATGTGTGCTTTTTGAAGGACAGAAAAATGTAGTATATGTTTGTGTTTGTCAGAAAAAAACACAAAAACAGATTTTTTTTAAAATGTAATCCCTATGTAAAAGGCCATCTGTTGGCATCTTTTTCTTTTGACAGCCATTAAATAGATCTGCTAGAAAGGTTAACAAAATGTGATGTGAAGGGACCCAAAACTTCAAAATATGTGGTAGGACCAGATATGTACAGCTTCCTCTGCCCTGATGAACAGAACTAAACTATTCTATTCTAGGCAGGGGAGGGAAAATTTAACCCAAGGTAATATTTTCAATATATGTCTCCCCACCCATGATTCCTAAAATTTTGCATAACTGTAAAACAGTTCCATGGTCATTTGTGATTTTCTTTCCTGCCCGCACCCCCACCAATCTTCTTTTATTAGCAATCTTTAGAGCTTTTGTAGGCTGGTCAAGGTGCCACATGTCTGTAATAGGGTCTGCCACAAAATACAGACCCCCTTCCTAGCATCACTATGCAGTCTCTATCCTGCCCAGAGGCATACCATGAAGTGCCTTGGCCCCAATAGAAAATGTGTACCAGGGCCCCCAACCACAATGTATAATTTATAGTACTGGTCTCCTCATCTTGTCAAGACATACAGTGATGGCCAAAAGTATTGGCACCCCTGCAATTCTGTCAGATAATACTCAATTTCTTCCAGAAAATGATTGCAATCACAAATGCTTTGGTAATAATATCTTCATTTAATTTGTCTTCAATGGAAAACCACAAAAAGAATTGTCAAAAAGCCAAATTGGATATAATTCCACACCAAACATAAAAAAGGGGGTGGACAAAAGTATTGGCACCCTTTGAAAAATCATGTGATGCTTCTCTAATTTGTGTAATTAACAGCACCTGTTACTTACCTGTGGCACATAACAGGTGGTGGCAATAACTAAATCACACTTGCAGCCAGTTGAAATGGATTAAAGTTGACTCAACCTCTGTCCTGTGTCCTTGTGTGTACCAAATTGAGCATGGAGAAAAGAAAGAAGACCAAAGAACTGTCTGAGGACTTGAGAAGCAAAATTGTGAGGAAGCATGAGCAATCTCAAGGCTACAAGTCCATCTCCAAAGACCTGAATGATCCTGTGTCTACCGTGCGCAGTGTCATCAAGAAGTTTAAAGCCCATGGCACTGTGGCTAACCTCCCTAGATGTGGACGGAAAAGAAAAATTGACGAGAGATTTCAACGAAAGATTGTGCGGATGGTGGCTAAAGAACCTCGACTAACATCCAAACAAGTTCTAGCTGCCCTGCAGTCCGAGGGTACAACAGTGTCAACCCGTACTATCCGTCGGCGTCTGAATGAAAAGGAACTCTATGGTAGGATACCCAGGAAGACCCCACTTCTGACCCAGAGACATAAAAAAGCCAGGCTGGAGTTTGTCAAAACTTACCCGAGAAAGCCAAAAACTTTTTGGAAGAATGTTCTCTGGTCAGATGAGACAAAAGTAGAGCTTTTTGGGAAAAGGCATCAACATAGAGTTTACAGGAAAAAAAAAGAGGCCTTCAAAGAAAAGAACACGGTCCCTACAGTCAAACATGGCGGAGGTTCCCTGATGTTTTGGGGTTGCTTTGCTGCCTCTGGCACTGGACTGCTTGACCGTGTGCATGGCATTATGAAGTCTGAAGACTACCAACAAATTTTGCAGCATAATGTAGGGCCCAGTGTGAGAAAGCTGGGTCTCCCTCAGAGATCATGAGTCTTCCAGCAGGACAATGACCCAAAACACACTTCAAAAAAGCCCAGCACTGTACCTTGTGGGCCTCCTAAGCCTACATTCACATAACAGTGATAATCGGCTGTGTAAATGGCTGCATTAAATTCACTGTATGTGAATGGGGGCTGTTCACATGACCGATTTTTTTTTTTTTTTTTTTTTTTTTTAACAGACTGTCCAAAAACAGGTTATGTCCTATTTTTGATCCAAATGTTTTGTGGTATCCAGCAACCAGTCAATCAGGCGTAAGGTAAAATGTAACTTTTAATTCATAATCAACGCAAAAAAAAAATGACAATTACAGAGGTACACCTCCCATGCTAAGCAGAGACAAAACAACTAGCTTACTTATGTCCTATTTTTACCCGTTTTCACGGATCGCTCAATACACTCAAATGTATGAGGGATCCTTGAAAACAGGCACCTGCAGGTGCATAATGGTAGAAGATGTCAATTTTTCAAGGCTATTTTATACTACCATTTTTTGAATGCACAGCTCCTGGGCCTGGGTGTGATTGAACTCTCTGCATCGCCTCATGTTACCAAGTTGTGGGTAATAATTATTGCTTAAACGCTTTCTTTGTATTATTTCTATTGTGATTTATTACATAGTAAAGGTCTTATGAACAGTGTAGCTTACTGTATATCAATAGATTTGATCACATACCAGCTCCTCCCTCTCCCACCCCAGCATGTCATTCAATCCTCTTTCCCACACTGATCTCACCTCCTGCTGTTAATTCTCACCAGACCAGTAAATCCAGTCTGATCTTCATATGTGCCCAGGTGAGAAAAGAAATGAAAAAAATCAAGGCTGGGATAGCTTCAGGACCAGATGACATCAGTGCAAGGCTAATTAAGACTTGTGGGGACCAGCTGTGTGGTACCAGTTCCAAAGACACCTCATCCGATGGACCTTGACTACAGACCTGTAGCATTGACATCCCACACGATAAAGATCCTAGAGAGATTGGTTCTCACACATCTCCACCCTCTAGTGAGCTCGGCTATGGACCCTCTACAGTTTGCTTATAGGGCGGGCATTGGGGTGTATGATGCCATCATCCACCTTCTACACAGAGCTCTTTCTCACCTGTTCTTTGATTTCTCCAGAGCTTTTAACACCATACAGCCAGGGCTACTGAGAGACAAGCTGGCCCTTGCTGGAGTGGACCACCACCTCTCCAACTGGATCCTAGACTACCTCACAAACCAACCTCAGTATGTGAGAGCCCGGGACTGTGTCTCAGACATCGTGATCTGCAATACGGGGGCACCTCAGGGTACAGTTCTTGCCCCTTTCCTCTTCACAATGTACACTGCAGATTTTAGGTGCAACTCATCTAGCTGCTACTTACAGAAGTATTCTGATGACTCTGCAATAGTAGGCCTCATTACACACAAAGATGATAGGGAATACAGAGAATTGAACCCGGATTTTGTGGATTGGTGCCAGCAGAACCAGGATTAATGCTGGGAAGACCAAGGAGATGTTGATGGACTTTCGTAAGTGCAGATACCCTCCTAAACCAGAGGACATCCAGGGGATGGGCATTAAGGTTTGCAACACCTATAAGTACCTAGGGGTGCTCCTCAATAATAAACTGGACTGGGCAGATCACCTGGATGCACTGTACAGGGAGGGCCACAGCAGGCTCTACCTGCTTAGGAGACTGAGAACCTTTGGAGTCCAGGGGGCACTTCTTAGGGCCTTTTTCAACTCTGTAGTGGCATCAGCCATCTTCTTCAGAGTGGCCTGCTGGAGGAGTAGCATATCAACCAGGGATAGGAATAGACTCGATAAGCTGATTAGAAGAGCAAGCTCTGTCCTTGGGAGCCCCCTGGACCCAGTGCAGGTGGTGGGTGACAGAAGGATACTGTTCGTGGTGAGCTCCATGCTGGAGAATAACTCCCATCCGATGCATGAGACCGTGATCGCGCTGGGCAGTACTATCAGTGACCGACTGCTTCACGTTAAGACTAGACAAGGGTGTTAACAGTGCTCGTAACAACTAACATAAATAAAGCACAACTGCTATTAAAATATAACCTTTATTAAACTCAGTAAAAATTGTCGGTATAGACTTGATGCGTAAATACGCCAAAAAAATAAAAAAAGTGGACAATAGGAAATAATGGCTGGCCGATGATGTACAGTACAGACCAAAAGTTTGGACACACCTTCTCATTCCAAGAGTTTTCTGTATTTTCATGACTATAAAAATTGTAGATTCACACTGAAGACATCAAAACTATGAATTAACACATGTGGAATTATATACTTAACAAAAAAGCGTGAAACAACTGAAAATATGTCTTATATTCTAGGTTCTTCAAAGGAGCCACCTTTTGCTTTAATTAGTGCTTTGCACACTCTTGGAATTCTCTTGATGAGCTTCAAGAACTAGTCACCTAAAATGGTCTTCCAACAGTCTTGAAGGAGTTCCCAGAGATGCTTAGCACTTGTTGGCCCTTTTGCCTTCACTCTGCGGTCCAGCTCACCCCAAACCATCTCGATTGGGTTCAGGTCTGGTGACTGTGGAGGCCAGGTCATCTGGCGTAGCACCCATCACTCTCCTTCTTGGTCAAATAGCCCTTACACAGTCTGGAGGTGTGTTTGGGGTCATTGTCCTGTTGAAAAATTAATGATGGTCCAACTAAACGCAAACCGGATGGAATAGCATGCCGCTGCACGATGCTGTGGTAACCATGATGGTTCAGTATTCCTTCAATTTTGAATAAATCCCCAACAGTTTCACCAGCAAAGCACCCCCACACCATCACACCTCCTCCTCCATGCTTCACAGTGGAAACCAGGCATGTAGAGTCCATTCGTTCACCTTTTCTGCATCGCACAAAGACACGGTGGTTGGAACCAAAGATCTCAAATTTGGACTCATCAGACCAAAGCACAGATTTCCACAGGTCTAATGTCCATCCTTGTGTTCTTTAGCCCAAACAAGTCTCTTCTGCTTGTTGCCTGTCCTTAGCAGTGGTTTCATAGCAGCTATTTTACCATGAAGGCCTGCTGCACACAGTCTCCTCTTAACAGTTGTTGTAGAGATGTGTCTGCTGCTAGAACACTGTGTGGCATTGACCTGGTCTCTAATCTGAGCTGCTGTTAACCTGCGATTTCTGAGGCTGGTGACTCGGATGAACTTATACTCCGCAGCAGAGGTGACTCTTGGTCTTCCTTTCCTGGGGCAGTCCTCATGTGAGCCAGTTTCTTTGTAGCGCTTGATGGTTTTGGCCACTGCACTTGGGGACACTTTCAAAGTTTTCCCAATTTTTCGGACTGACTGACCTTCATTTCTTAAAGTAATGATGGCCACTCGTTTTTCTTTACTTAGCTGCTTTTTTCTTGCCATAATACAAATTCTAACACGCCATTCAGTAGGACTAATAGCTGTGTATCCACCTGACTTCTGAACAACACAACTGATGGTCCCAACCCCATTTATAAGGCAAGAAATCCCACTTATTAAACCTGATAGGGCACACCTGTGAAGTGAAAACCATTTCAGGTGACTACCTCTTGAAGCTCATCAAGAGAATGCCAAGAGTGTGCAAAGCAGTAATCAAAGCAAAAGGTGGCTACTTTGAAGAACCTAGAATATAAGACATATTTTCAGTTGTTTCACACTTTTTTGTTAAGTATAATAATTCCACATGTGTTAATTCATAGTTTTGATGCCTTCAGTGTGAATCTACAATTTTTATAGTCATGAAAATACAGAAAACTCTTGGAATGAGAAGGTGTGTCCAAACTTTTGGTCTGTACTGTATATCTGTGGTAAAATGGTCCAAAATATCATAGGACCACTCAGATACAGAAATGTAACCACCTCCACATGTACCCGATAACTACCTCTCTTTTCTCTTTGTATATGTGGCCAAAGTAGTGTGATAACCACTGTATTAGGGTGTCATAATTTGATTTACCTCTTGATATATCAATGAGGACATCAAAATCTGTCAGAGTCTCTAGTGATATCTCCGATATATCAACGACAGATATATCCGCCAGTAATTTGAACAAGAGGTAAGTATAAAGTACACCCCAAATATATACAACCTATCCACTTATAATGAAATATTGGCTTGATAATAATAATAATAGCGATGGATCCTATATTATGCCGATCCTATATAGACACAAAATGCACAGGATCAATATTACTCTTGCTACTATATCAGGTAACGAAAGGTTAAAGAGTACTATAGTACGATGTCCAGGGATCAATCATAAAGACAAACTAGTCAATTTGCAGACTCAAAGTGCAGCTCTAAAGTGTACAGACCAGAATTAGGCCAGAATATAATAGACTGTCATCCAGCATTATTAATTCTCATTTGACCCTGTCTTCTATCCTCAGGTATGTCCCCCCATTTGGACTTAGATATTGAAACACTACTGCTTTATTTATAACTACACCTCTCCTTGCTGTTATTGTCATTTATGATGTTATCCACTTTGCTTTAACCATATGAACTTTGAAGTCACTGTCTCTACTCCCTGCTGACTCCTCCACCCATTTTTCTCACCTGACCCTTCCTTGCATTCTCAGATTCTAGCTACATATTTCCCCACCCTATTCACACCTGATATACATGAATCAAATGTATTGCTAGCTAGTATAAATGTGCAGACTCAATGTGCAGCTCTAAGTGTACAGACCAGAATTGGACCAAAAGGGAACTGAAGGTAACAACAACCCATTAAAACAAGCCTATCTATTGTCTAACAGAAATGCTTCTCACTATAATCACTGTTGTTCTTCCCATTCTTGTAAAAACAACTTTTCCACCCCACACCACCTTTGTCACTACAGAAATCTTTCTCTCCATCTATTCTACCCCACCACCTGACCTTCTCTGCACAACTACTCACACACCTGCAAGCTTTCCACCCCAGACACACACAACCTCCCCACAGTCTCTCCTACTTACACCTGCTATCCCTCTGCCTGCTTCTCCTTACTTCTGGCGACATATCTCCCAATCCTGGACCGGCCCATCAAATCCCTACTGTCGGATCTTTCCACAAAACCGGCATCAGTGCATGCAACCCTCTAAATCTTACACCTATCTTACCCGCTCCTGCCCCTGCTCACACCCTGTCCGGTGTGCTATGGAACGCTCACTCCATACGCAATAAACTTGACTACATCCATGACCTCTTCATTTCTCATGAGTTCTCATTTCTCGGTATCACAGAAACATGGCTGACACCCTCAGACACCACCTCCCCTGCTGCCCTCTCCTATGGAGGTCTGCAATTCTAGCACACTCCCGGCCCCAACAATAAACCTGGTGGAGGCGTAGGCATACTCCTGTCTGACAATTCCTCCTTCGCCCCAATCTAACTGCTACCTGCTTTCACGCTCCCCTCCTTTGAAGTGCACTCTGTTTTCATTTACTCGCCCTCCAACCTCCAACTGTCCGTCATATATCAACCACCAGGACCTACCGCTGCCTTTATCGACCACTTCACCACCAGGCTAATGCACTTCCTATCCACAGATACCCCCACCATCATCATGGGTGATTTCATCATCCCCATTAACACAAACCACCCCTCCCCTTCCAATCTCTTGTCCCTCACTGCCTCCTTTGGTCTCTTTCAATGGTCCTCCTCTGCCACCCACACAAAGGGGCACTCGCTGGACCTCATATTCACCCGCCTCTGCTCTCTAGTCAACCTCTCTAACTCTCTGTCCACGCTCTCTGACCACAAACTGCTAACATTATCTGCTCTCTCTTCTGTAATAGACCCTCCAACCCCTAAACCAACACGCCCCCGCAGGAACCTTAATCGCCTTGACATCCGCACGCTCTCAGACTCCCTCCTACTGCTTGCTAACATATCCTCACTCCAGGACACAGATGCCGCTGCTGGCTTCTATAATACCACCATTACTTAAGCCCTTGACTCTGTGGCCCCCTTCACAAACACCAGAGCCCGACCGATCAATAGGCAACCCTGGCACACTGACCTGACTAAAAAACTGAGACGTGACTCACGGGTTGCAGAACGCCTCTGGAAGAAAAGCCACTCCCAGGAGGACTTCCTCAGGTATAAAGAGGGAGTACTCGCATTCAAGAACGCACTCACCTCTGGAAAGCAGGTCTACTCCACCACACTCATATCTGCTCTATCCCGCAACCCCAAGCAGCTATTCACTACCTTCAACTCCCTTCTCCGCCCTCCTGTGCCCCCTCTGACATCACTCATCACAGCAGATGACTTTGCCTCTTATTTGAAAAACAAAATCGACACCATCAGAGACAGTCTCACCCTAAACCTCCGACAATCACCCCACCCAACTGCTCAGTGCACTTCTTCTTTAACCTGTTTCTCCACCATCTCTGATGAAAAGTTCTCCACCCTAATCTCTAAATCCCACCACACCTCCTGTGCGCTTGACCAGATCCAGTCACATCTCATCCCCAAACTCACTGAAGTCATTACTCCGGCCCAAACCCATCTCTTCAACCTATCCCTAACCAATGGATCATTCCCTTCCGCCTTCAAACATGCTACTGTCACACCTATACTTAAGAAACCATCCCTCGACCCATCCTCTCCAGCCAACTATCGCCCCATCTCACTGCTCCCTTACGCCTCTAAATTGCTCGAACAACACGTCCACTCTGAACTATCCTCCTATCTCTCGTCCAAAGTGCTCTTTAACAGAATACAGTCAGGCTTCAGGCCCCATCATTCCACAGAAACTGCCCTAACCAATCTCACTAATGACCTTCTAACTGCCAAAGCCAAGCGTCACTACTCTGTCCTCCTCCTCCTTGACCTCTCCTCTGCCTTTTACACAGACGACCACTCTCTCTTGTTAAAAACACTCTCATACCTTGGTATCTCAGACCTGGCCCTTTCCTGGATCTCCTCATACCTCACCAACCGCACATTCAGTGTCTGCCACTCACACACCACCTCCCCGCCACGTCCTCTCTCTGTAGGTGTCCCCCAAGGCTCCGTCCTAGGACCCCTCTTGTTCTCCATCTACACCCTCGGCCTTGGTCAACTCATAGAATCACATGGTTTTCAATACCATTGCTATGCTGATGACACTCAAATATATCTCTGGTCTCGACATTACCTCCCTGTTGGCGAGAGTCCCAGAGTATCTAGCAGCTGTAGCCTCCTTTCTCTCCTCCCACTTTCTCAAACACAACATGGAGAAAACAGAGTTCGTCATCTTCCCCCCCACCTCTCATGGCCCCTCTACCTGACCAATCTATCATAGTTAATGGTGCTACACTTACCCCAGTCCCATTGGTCCACTTTCTTGGGATAACCTTAGACTCTGACCTATCCTTCAAGCCACACATCCAAACCCTCAACACCTCCTGCCGCCTCCAACTCAAGAACATCCATCCAATCTGCACCTTCTTCACCCTTGAAAGTACAAAGATGCTAGTTCATGCCCTCATAATCTCCCGCCTAGACTACTGTAACACCCTTCTCCATGGCCTCCCAGCAAATACTTTCGCCCCCCTCCAGTCCACCTTAAATTGCGCCGCTCACTTAATACACCTCTCCCCCCGTTCTTCATCGGCCTCTCCCCTCTTCCAGTCCCTTCACTGGCTACCCATTGCCCAGCGAATAGAGTTCAAATTACTAACACTGACATACAAAGCCATACACAACCTGTCCCCTCCATATATCTCCGACCTAATCTCCTGCTACCTGCTCGCTCGTAACCTCCGATCCTCCAAAGACCTCCTACTCTGCTCTTATCCGCTCTTCACACAACCGTCTTCAAGACTTCTCCCGTGCATCCCCCATACTCTGGAACTAATTACCAAGACACATAAGACTGACCCCCACAATCGCAAGCTTCAAGAAGGCCCTGAAGACCTATTCAGGAAGGCCTACAAACTCTAATAACGCTATTGTCACCATACCACCATCTGTACAGCCTTTCCCCTCACCTTATGTCTCTATCCCTCTTCCCTCATAGATTGTAAGCCCTTGCAGGCAGGGCCCTCTGTCCCACTGTGCCAGTTGGTCACTGTTAGTATTATATTTGTTTTGTATATTTTGTGTACCGTATGTAAACTCTCAAATATAAAGCACCATGGAATTAATGGTGCTATATAAATAAACAATAAATAAATAAACTATTCTAGTAGTGCATTGGTGGCAGTGTGGTCCAGTTTACAGATTGCCACATTCCAATCCGGCCATAGCTACATAAACCTAGCGGATTTTAGATATCGCTAGATTCATTCCTGGAGGGTCTTTCAGGTGTGGATCATGTAAGGCGTGTGACTATATTTTGAAGGGTGACAAGGCCCTATACATTGCTACAGGAGTGGAACACCAGATCAAACACTTTATCAACTGCCGCACAACAGGTGTTATATATTCAGTCAGATGTCCGTGCCCTCTTAACTACGAAAAAGACAAAAAGGGAGTTTTGGTGGAGAATTTTAGATCATGTGGGGTATGTGACATGGAAAGAGGAGGAAACCCTCTACATGTGTGGCAATGCCAGATGCCTAAAGTTTCAAGGCCTGGAACATATTTTTCCATCTGTTAGGGGGGGGGGACTGGGAGTGTTTGGTATTTCAACAAGAAACAAAGTGGATATTCCACTTTGAATGCGTTAGACTGAGCAGCCTTAACGATTCCATTTCCTTCACTCCGTTGATTTTAGATTTGGTTATTCGTGTTTCGGGTTCCCTTCCTGATGGTATTTACCCTAAAACATCTTATAGGGACATTAACATCTGTGACAAATACCATAGATGTCGGTCTCCTTTCTGATCTATGGAGGATTACTGATCTTTCACGTCTCTACAAGCATTACCTTAAGTATTGTAGAATGTTCCCATTTGTATTAAGATTTAATTTATTGTCATAGTGGGTATCCTTTTTGTACCAATTATTTGCATAATGGGTAAACTGTTATGTGTTTTTGTATTGTTTTTTTTTCCTGGGAAGGACACTATATATATTTGTATACATCAGTATTTAAAGTATACTGAGGAATCAATCTAAGTTCTAACTATGCATTGGATCATTTAACTGATCGTCTTTGCCTCCTCCTCTATGTAAACATCTGAATGACAGCAGAATATCATCCTGGCTCCTATGACAACAGACACGCCTAGTCTGACAAGCCAGTGAATGCAAGGGGCGGATCCTATGCCGTGATTGGCGAGGTCCTATGATGTCATGACTGGGGGTGTGGTCTTCTGAGCTGGGCTGTGGTATTTAAGTTCAGCTATTTACAACGGTTGGCGTCGGGCTACTCTTCAACACTGGTGTCCACCTTCAGGACACGAGTAACTGCAGTTTTAACTGCACCATCTTAGAAATTGGCTTGACCTAATATCATCAGGAGTGATGAACCCTCAAATGAGGGGGAATACGCGTTGAGGGATCTTTTTAGGGTCAGAGTCTGGTGTATTAGTTGGTTCAGAGCCGATCACTAGACTATGAGCTCATGTTATTTATCTACACCATGATATGAACCTTTGTAGTAGACTAGCAGCACTTGCAGGTTGCATTCAGTGATGGACATGTTGGAGTGTGGAGATCTATAAACTAGACCACACTACAACTAATATACAACTAGACTAGTGTGTCTGGTACATGACTGATCCTTAGGTATCACATTATTTAATGTCACATTTCATCTCTTAGCTACACTTTATTTTGAGCAAGAGTGATATTTATCTTGTGATATATGCATATATACAGTTGTGAGGGTTAAAATATAATTTGTATTATATTCTATACACTCTATACACAGAGAATGAAATAGTCTGCAGATAGCCTGCACAGTTTAGAAGATAAGATAGGAAGCAGACACTGGGACGGCATTCAACAGTACTGTTGTTCTCAGGAAAAGATAAGGGGAAACATCCACAAAATTCAAGGAGAGATGTTGTTATGAGAAACTGAACAAATCTGTTTAGCAGCGGAACCGGAAAGACCAAATATGTACATTGGTCACATGACTGTTGTGTAACAAACTTGCCTTTAAAACTTGTATGAACTATACAATAAACGAAATCATTCTTACTAGACTCCTGGGCGTGTCTGTAGTTTGTTTTCCTCGAGCTCGATATTATTCTTTATTTAATTAGGATTACGGTGACATCCATCCCGGGGAAACTTAACCCCCGACAGAAATTGGCGAACCATCGTGGGGCGACGAGATCGTCTGATGTGCAGCCGATAGAGTGCTGACCCACTCACCGATCGACTTGAGGACGGGACCAGAGGACCTCAGATAGATAAAAACAGTACTGTGAGGTAAGACCTTATCTTGCCAATTAGTATATCTGAGGTTCCTGTGTGTCTATTCTCTGTATCGATGAGTGAGGTAAGCTGCTGCATGTTTATATGACATCTCGACGCCAATTAAATAGTACGGAAGAAGCTAAAAGGGACATGTCACCTGTAAATGATATGGGAATTGCTTTCTTTGCTGTCTGTCTTACCTTCCTATTGATGTTTGTATCTTACCTGTGTTATAAGATATATAAGGCTGCAAAGAATGGGGAAAAGTTCTCTATTCTTAACCCCTAGAGTCTAGAGTTGCGGACAAGGTTCGGAACTGAGAAGCACTGAGTGATTGAAAAGTCCTTGTTTTGGAACACTAGCCTCCAGCCGTGCCTGGACGGTCAAGGTCGAATGGGACCTGAGTAGTAGCACGAAGGACTTAGTAGAATCCGCGCGAAGAAGTGCGTGCAGTGATTTAGGAGTGTTTTGGTAAGGGGACACAGGCAGAAAGTTGAGCCTGTGGAAGCCATTAGGCATTGCCCTGAGCACTACTCCTGAACTTGCACAAGTAGTTCATAGAAGACAGAAGAGTCTGTCTGGGAGTTCTCACTAAGTAGTCATAAGTGACCCTCTATTGTCTCAAGGTTGCCCTAGAGGAGTGAGAGACTCATCGGCTGATTAGCTACCAGCCAAGATGGGGATGGGACCCTCTAAGATATGGTACACCCCATGTGAACTAATAGAAATAGGGGAAGGGAAAGAAGTAGCCGCACAGGTAAAGACAATCCTAAAAAAGAGCAGGAATACGCAAAACTAGGTTGGTAGACAGTAAATTTTGGGATCAGTGAAGATTAGACCATGCGGGATTGATTCAAGATAATAAGTTGCAAAGAGGTATATATGCCCTGATAGAAGGAAGCAATAGAATAGGATAAGGGGATGATAGTTCAGGAAATAATGAATCGCCCACACCTCACTCCGAGAATCAGGCTTGAAGGGAGATATCACCCTTCTCAGTATTATTGTTTAATATAACCCATTTTATCTCCCAGTTCTGTATGAAATATTACTTACTTTAACAAAATACTCAGAGAATCTGATATAGTGCAAAGAGAAAAACTGTCCACCATCGGTATGATGTTTATTGGATTATGTATTATATGTCAACCTGTATTTGTAATATTCATTCGGTTTATATCAATGCCAGGATTCAACTTTTATGCTTTTTGTAAAATTAAATCCGCTTTCAGGAAATGTCCCCTAAAAAGAAGAAACTAGGATATTGTGATGTTCCACAGGGGTTCAACTTTTGGTTGGAATCCAGTGAAGAAAATTCTAAAGTCTGGCAGTTTGCCCTTATGGTAACCTGAAGTGCAACTCAGGGGTTTTGAACACCTGTGGTAATGACAAAAGGTGGGGTTTGGAAAATATTTGAAAATTGTACAAAAATAGTAATATGTAATTTTGGTGTCAGTATTAACTGCTATCTGCTTGAATTGTATTCCTGTATTCTGTTGTAGCGCTCTGCAGATGTTCTGCAGGGAATAACCAAAACATTAACTGACTGCCAAGTAACTCCAAGGACGTTGTATCTGATGTGATGCGCACGCAGAAAATCACAAGCTAAACATGATGCTGTGTTACCCAATAATGTTACATGTCAATTATTACAAAGTGAAACTTGGCTTTGGGCCTCCGGGGTCCGCAGCCTGTGTATGATGACTATTTATGCCCAAAGGGAAAATATTCTGATAAAAGTGTTAGCCTAAGGTTAAATGGAAAAGTAAGGTACAATGACAATATATATGTGTATAATATTGTGTAATATATATGTGTAAAATATTCAAGAAAATATTCAAACATATGAAATTATGTCTTGTACTATACCATGCTTTCTGAAGCATTGGGAGAAGTGGAGGGTTTAACAGCGCAGCGGTGCGTGGGCGGCTGCTTGCATGATTTTGTCCTTGAGAGTACAGTGGTGTAAAGTATCAGGGAAAGACAGGCCCTCCCGCCCCAGTGTCCCTTTTGTCCTCACAGGATAGGGGAATTCAGATTTTTCAACCTGTATTGATTAATGGAAAGGAGGTGCCATTTTTGATAGACACTGGGGCAACAAAATCATGTGTGAGCAAACAGGATGCCGGCACATTCAAATTACCACTCTCAGGAGACAGCCAGGTGGTTCAAGGGGTTATCGGGGCTACCAGTCACTTTGGATCAAACTGATCCTGTAGAAACTTAATTTCAGGGTAGCAGGATACTCACCAGGTATCTAGTCTCTGACACATCAGATAACATTCTTGGTACAGATGTGATGGGAGTATTAGGTTGTAACATCATGCTGCATCCATCAGGGGAAGCATATGTAAAAGTCACACATACCAATCATGAGATTTTATGCTTGTTATCTGCTGAGTTAAGTACACCAAATTGTATTTTTGTCCTCACTGAAGAAGAAAATGTACTGTTATCCCAAGTGCCAACAGCATTATGGGCAACTGGGAAAACAGATTTAGGTAAATTGGATGTACCCCCTGTTATGGTAACCCTGAAACAAGGAGCTCAGCCACCAAGGATTAAACAATATCCTCTGACTCATGCCCAAGAGGATGCCATAGCAGTAACAATAGTAGAATTAGTGAAGGCAGAGGCATTGAAGGAATGTACTTCTGTAGCAAACACTCCTCTTTTCCCAGTAAAGAAAAAGGGCAAGAAGGGAGAACCAGACACATACCATATGGTTCATGATATCAGGGAATTGAACAAAGTGACATTACTTGAAACACCTGTAGTGCCCAATCCACATACCTTGTTATCAGCTGTCCCTACTGGAACCACTTATTACAGCGCTATAGATCTTTGCAATGTTTTTTTTTTTTTTTTTTTTCCTTCCGTACCTTTGCACCCCGATTGCCAGTATTTGTTTGCATTCACATTTAGGGGAAAACAGTACACCTGGACAGTACTACCACAAGGGGCGCAAAACAGTCCTAACCAATTCACACGATGTCTTACACTAATCATGAGTACTTGGTATCCACCACGTAATGATGTTGTTTTGTTACAATATGTTAATGACCACCTTCTCTGTGCTCCAGACAAATCAACCTGTGAAGCAGCGACCATCAGCCTGTTGTTTCCTCTGCCAGAACGGCTGCAAGGCCAGCAAGGATAAGTTGCAATTTTGCAAACAAAAAGTGTTGTTTTTGGGACACTGTCTTGGCCAGGGTACCAAGCACCTGTCAGATGAGAGGACCAAGGTGGTGAGAGGCATGTAGGTGCCAACCTCTCATGCTCAGCTACGTACCTTTTTGGGATTGGTATCCTACTGTGGGCCATGGATCAAATCTGCATCTCTGACCATGCAACCTCTGTATGATTGCCTCTCCTCAAAACCATTCAGCCTCACATCTGAGGCCTTGGATGCGTTTTACCAGCTGAAGTTGCAGATAGTCAGTGCTCCGGCCTTAGGCCTACCTGACTATCAGAAACATTTTCAGCTCTACGTGACTGAGATGATGGGACATGCAACTGCAGTTCTCACACAACAACACGGGGATAAGAAACGCCCTGTGGCCTATTACAGCTCACGGTTAGATGCTGTAGCCAGGGGGACCCCCTCCTGTGTGCGGGTTGTCCTCTCAGTACAAGCGTTGCTTGATAAGAGCTCAGACATTGTCCTAGATCATTTATTGGTTGTGTATACACCTCATGACATCCATGCTATCCTCACACAAGTAGACAGACGTCACCTTTCTTTGGCACGGCAGTACAAAATGGAATTTGCTCTGCAGTCCTCCTCAAACATCTCTTTTCAACGCTGTTTAACTTTGAATCCTGCAACTCTTCTTCCTGTAGGAGTTCATGATTCAAAAGGGGGAGTGGAAGATGAGTTATTTTTAAACTCCCTCTCTGAAGAAGAACTGTTTGACAGCCAGCATGAGCATGATTGTGTGGCTCTTATGTCACAGGAAACAGTGGGATTTGACCATGTCACGGATGTGCCATTACAAAATCCTGATTATGAGATGTTTGTGGCCGGCTCAAGGTATCTGACAGATCAAGGCAAATTTGTTACAGGGTATGCTGTAGTCACTGAACATGACATTATGGTCCAAGAAGCTCTTCCACCACACATGTCAGCCCAAGAAGCTGAGCTTAAAGCCCTTATGGAGGCTTGTAAGATAGCCAAAGGTAGACAGCCAACATATACACTGACTCCAGGTATGCTTTTGGCATCGCACATGATTATGGTCCGATATGGAGGTCAAGGAACTTCCTAACGGCCCAGGGCAAGCCAATTAAAGATGGAGATGTGGTAAGTCGACTGATGGAGGCCATACTGCTCCCAAAGCAGCTGGCAATTGTGAAAGTCAGAGCTCACGCAAAAGGAAGGGACCCTGTAAGCTGTGGAAATGAGAGAGCTGACAGAGCAGCCAAGGCTGCAGCACTACTGGCCAGAAGGGGTCCCAACCAGGTGAGCACAATGGACATTGACCTAGCAGACCCAAAAGGGCTGTACTCAAAGGTTACCAGTGTGGAAACTGAAAGATGGAAGAAAGCAGGTGCTACAGAAGGTGATGGTATGTGGAAAATGGGGGATCGATTATGTCTGCCCGCAGCAGCCTACCCCCAGATGGCTGGCTCGGCCCACGGTAAGGTGCATGCCTCTCGAAATGCCATGGAGTCATTAGTGGGTAAATTATGGTTTGCCCCAGGTTTTGGAAGAGCTGCTAGTAATCACATAAAAGCATGTCACATATGTGCTCTACACAACCCAGGACAGGTAGTTAAAACACCCACCAAGTGTACACCAAAATCCCTGTAACCATTTCAGAGGATACAGATAGATTACATACAGTTGCCTAAGTCTGGAACATACGAGTATGTATTGGTCTGTGTGGATTTGTTTTCAGGATGGCCTGAGGCCTACCCTGTGAGCAAAGCAACCGCACAAGCAACTGCCAAGAAACTGATGTCCGAGCTTGTGTGCAGGTTTGGAGTGCCCGAGGTGACTGAGTCTGACAGAGGTACACATTTCACAGGTGAGATAGTGAAAGAAATAATGTCTGCACTAGGGATTGAGCAAGCTTTCCACACACCCTACCATCCTCAGAGTTCAGGCAAAGTGGAAAGGTTGAATGGTACACTCAAGTTGAAGAATCAGAAAGCCATGGCAGAGACAGGAAAGCCCTGGCCTGAATGCCTGTCTCTAGCCTTATATTCAGTAAGAACTACTCCTAACAGGAGGACAGGGTTGTCACCATTTGAAATATTGTTTGGAAGTGCACCCAAAAACAGGATTGTACTTCCCTCAGACATTACAGCTTAACTATGACAGCATTGCCAGCTATGTACAAAATCTGTGTCAAAAATTAAAAGTAACACACGATCAAGTGTTTTCTTCTATTCCAGACCCTTCCGATCTTACAGGTACCCATAATCTGCAGCCTGAAGATTGGGTAGTTATAAAAAGACACACCAGGAAATCTCTTGAACCCAGATATGATGGCCCCTTCCAGATATTGCTGACAACTGCCACCTCAGTAAAGTTGGAGGGAAAATCTACCTGGATACACGCTTCACATTGCAAGAAAGTTGAAGCGCTGAGAAGGAAATGGAATACAGTTAACCAATATGTAAGATAGGATGTTATTTTTAACCTCTTCAATGGAGAATCCATCAAAGATGGCACACAAACAGTGTGAAGGTATTCATTGAACTTGATTAAAAATAAAGTCCTAAAATGGGGGAATTGTGAGGGTTAAAATATAATTTGTATTATATTCTATACACTCTATACACAGAGAATGAAATAGTCTGCAGATAGCCTGCACAGTTTAGAAGATAAGATAGGAAGCAGACACTGGGACGGCATTCAACAGTACTGTTGTTCTCAGGAAAAGATAAGGGGAAACATCCACAAAATTCAAGGAGAGATGTTGTTATGAGAAACTGAACAAATCTGTTTAGCAGCGGAACCGAAAAGACCAAATATGTACATTGGTCACATGACTGTTGTGTAACCAACTTGCCTTTAAAACTTGTATGAACTATACAATAAACAAAATCATTCTTACTAGACTCCTGGGCGTGTCTGTAGTTTGTTTTCCTCGAGCTCGATATTATTCTTTATTTAATTAGGATTACGGTGACATCCATCCCGGGGGAACTTAACCCCCGACACAGTATAGGATCAACATAATAAAGGATCCATCGCTATTGTTAGCATCAAACCGTTAAGCGGACTAGCGATATCTAAAATGCGCTAGCTTTATGTAGCTCTGGATGGATTGGAATGTGGCAATCTGTAAACTGGACCACACTACCACCAATGCACTACTAGACTGGTTTGTCTTTATGACTGATCCCTGGACACCGTACTATAGTACTCTTTAGCCTTTAGTTACCTGATATAGTAGCAAGAGTAATATTGATCCTGTGCATTTTGTGTCTATATAGGATCGGCATAATATAGGATCCATCGCTATCATTATTATCAAGCAAAGATTTCATTATAAGTGGATAGGTTGTATATATTTGGGGTGTACATTATACTTACTACTTGTTCAAATTACTGGCGGATATATCTGTCATTGATATGTCGGAGATATCACTAGAGACTCTGACAGATTTTGATGTCCTCATTGATATATCAAGAGGTAAATCAAATTATGACACCCTAATACAGTGGTTATCACACTACTTTGGCCACATACAAATAGAAAAGGGGGGTAGTTATCGGATACATGTGGAGGTGGTTACATTTCTGTATCTGAGGGGTCCTTGGATATTTTGGACCATTTTACCCCAGATATACATCATCGGCCAGCCATTATTTCCTATTGTCCACTTTTTTATTTTTTTGGTGTATTTACGCATGTTGATCAAGTCTATACCAACAATTTTTACTGAGTTTAATAAAGGTTATATTTTAATAGTAGTTGTGCTTTATGTTTGATAACTGCTTCACCCTAAGTGTGAGAAGGAGCGCTATCGGAAGTCTTTCCTCCCCGCTGTGGTTAGGCTGTACAACCAACACCGAGCTAAGTGGAGATCATTGCATACAGAGAACTGAAAGATCTTTAAATTGTGGTATTCCTTCTACTACTTTTTGTACCTGTACCTTTCTATCTGTACCTACGGTCACTGTAATGCCTCCACCTTGGAGCTTCTGTATATATTGTTTTTTGTATTTGTATTATCTATGCTGCTGTAACAAACTGAATTTCCCCATAATAATAATAGTCCTTTAATAGTCCCACATTGGGGAAATTCAGTAAAAAAAAAAAAAAAAAAAAAAAAAAAAGCATACAGCGCTGTTTCCGGATTGTTGTCCTTTATCAGTACAGAGCAAAGTGAATGGTGGGACTATTAAAGGATTCTCTTCTCTTATCTGGGTGTCTGATCTGAGAAAATACAAAGCTCCAAGTGTTTGACACAGAGAATAATTTTATAAGTGAAAGGGACTCCGAAAATGATTCCCCCATTGTATTCGTTCAGACATGGTGTCGCATTTCATTAACAACAGTACTTCAGTATTAACACTTGCCTTCAGTCCTAACTTGTTCATATCATCATTGAAGCATAAAAGTAAAAATAGCTGGATGAGGAAAAAAAACAGGTGACAAAATGGAAAAGATTAATCCCTTCCTTCCGAAAGCAATATAATTTTTATATAAGCCATATGAGTGCTTATTTTTTGCAGGACAAACTGTACTTCATAATGGTACCACTTAATATTCCATATAATTTCCTGGGAAGCTGGAAAACCGCCAGAATGGGGTTGAGAGAAAAACTGTATTTGCAACACTTTCTTATGGGTTTTGTTTTCACTATTGTGCGGCCAAAATGACACGTTACATAGTTTCTTTGGGTTAGCATGATTACGACCAAATTTATATAGTTTTAGTTATGTTTTAATGTCTTAAAAAAAAATCCAAAACTTTGAAGAAAATAGTTTTTTTTTTTGGAGTTGCCATATTCTGACACCCATAACTTTCTATGTATGGAGCTACATAAGGTGTCTTTTTTTTTGGAATAGCAAAAATATTTTTTTTAAAAAAAATAAGAGAAAATTGTGTCTTTTTTTTTTCAAATTTTTTTGATAGGCTATATGGTGAAAAAATGGCTGTTTGGTTCTTTTCATTTTTTTTTCCTGCTACGGAATTCACCATATGGGAAAAATATTTCTATAAATTTGTAGTTTTAACTTGTTCAGATGTGTGTATACCTACTTCTGCCTAGGCAGTATATCAGCGTCCCTGGATCTCATTTGTGGGACAGCAATCTTACCTAAAATAGTGGCGCCCATGTCCTGCTGATCATGTTTGACCAAGACATCACTAGGGTTTATGCCCACGATAAGGCCCTGATCATAGGCATTGCTGCCTGGCCTCCAATGTATAATACAGCTCCTGAGGAGCCTCCATATTAAAGACCTGACATTCACCGTAATAGTATTGGGGATGTCGGGAAAGGGTTAAATACTATAAATATTTGAAGTAGAAAAATAAGTTGCATTATACATACATTATCAGAATGCTTTAACACCATATAATAATTTACTACAGTACAGGAATCTTTTATACTGAGTTTTTTGTTTATTCACTTAGCACAAATCCCATGGCACGTTTCTAGGTTGTAAACATTAGTAATCTCTTATGCATACATAACTGAATGGCTTTCTCAGGCTGGCATGGCAAAACTCTAGCAAAAGTTTTTATATAAATGGTTAACTATCAACATATTCATTTAGATGGACTGATAAAAAGACCTTTTGAGTTGCAGACACAGATATTTACATTATTAGACACGGACCTACAGGTCATCGTGTCATCGAACAGCATTTCAACCAGACTGTGTCTATATATTATACTGGGTAAATTACTTAGGAATCTACCCAGTTCATTTTTATGTTGTGTAGATACACTGGGTGTCTAATACATCTAGGTGCAGAGTTAGGCCAATCAGTATGCTTCCTCCTTGGCCCCCATCTTTTCAATCTCCACTGAGTGGACCCCAGAAGAGAAACAGACAGAGGAAAGGGGATAGGCAGAAAGCTAATACATACATTTATGTTGTTAACATTTTAGGAATTTTTGAACGGGTGTGTAGTTGTATTGTAAACCCCCAGAATGAATTTTACTGGTGGTCCCTAGGCACCTCACTCCAACACTGACTGTAGGATTTATCATCATAATGCTCTGATGGCGTTTACTATGTCTGTTACTTTGTCTATTTACGTTTGATGTCATAGAGGCAAAGGTTTTTCCATCACTTTTATATCAATTTTCTTTGAATCAACACAACAGAAACCAAAATAGAACAGACCCATTTTAACTCGGTGAGGTCCAATGAGTTGCAGCCTCCATTGCACAAAAGATCTGGCAATGCATTATGGTTTTTATTATAAATGGTATATATCACTATTCACATTTACAGACAACCAGAGAAATTCCCATGAAGCCCTTCAATACCACTGACCCAATCAATATTATTTTGCATTCATTCTATGGCGGTGGGGACCTTGTCCTGGCCCTGTGTGTGAAATGTAGCTTGCAAAGACACGGCAAGCATTTACTTCAAGGGTATACCAGGTTTTCAACTTATCGTCTATCCACCTAAATGTCTGACTGGTGGTGGTCTGACTACTGGGGACATAACCAATTACAAGAACAGAAGTCCCCTGTATGAATCGATAGGCAGGTAAGATCTACTGCTCCATTCTTCTCTATGGGAGTGCTGTACTCAACGTCTCTTCTTTCAAAGTCCCATAGAAACTAATAGAGTGGTAGCACATATGGTCAACCTGTCTATCATTGGACATGGGATCTCCATTCTCACGACTGGTGTGGGACCCAGTGATCGGATGTGGCAAATTTTTTTGTTCAGACTGCAACATGGAAGTGAACAAGCACTTCTTTATATGTGCAGAGGGTCTGTCCAGGTTTAATGATTTTCCTTGGTAAGTAGATAAGAGTAAGTCAGGTGGTAGAGAGATCATTTTAGTTCACAGCTTAATCTACTAAAGTTTGATATATTACATGTCTATTTTAGGGTAACTGGGCCTAGTGGCATGACACTGGTGGGGTAATTTTTTTTTTTTTTGGGAGGTGGGTTATTTATTGTGTGGTTTTCTTTCTTTTCTTTTTATTTTGAAAGTCTGTCCCTCAAAGGACAGCCTTATTTACTGGGGACATTTGTGTAGTTGCAGTGGCGCTTGTCACTGTTAGGACTGTGCTGGGTCTAGTTAGTGACACATTCTTTGCACTCTGGGATCGTTTG
Organism: Leptodactylus fallax; assembly: GCA_947044405.1. Lineage (NCBI taxonomy): Eukaryota > Metazoa > Chordata > Amphibia > Anura > Leptodactylidae > Leptodactylus > Leptodactylus fallax. Next base: position 4,069,155 of record CAMRHE010000041.1, read on the forward strand.
ATCAATCACGTGACTATCAGGTACAATACAGGCAACTGTGCTGCCACTTCCTCTATTCTATACACAGTGCACATTGAGCACTGTGTATGTGAAAACAAAGAAGACAGAAAGACTTTCTCTATGATGCTACTAGTTTTAGTTATTACTGTACAACCAGATGGGCAAGTTATAGCCTTGTAAATCCAGCCTAATCCCCCCATTCAGATGATCTGTGTGTTCGCAATATTTACCAGCCTGAACATTATGCCGGGACAGGGACTCCTAGCAGTATAGAAATCTATGATATGACATGACATACTGTCCTGCACTCAGTGGTGTAACTAGGAATGGCTGGGCCCCAAGGCGAACATTTGACATGGGGCCCCCCCCCCTCCCCCAAACCGCTTACGGGTCCCCAAACAGTAAAATATGTTCAGCAGAGGCCCCAGATAGTATTATATTATCAACAGTGGCCCCCACACAGCATTATATGCTCCACAGTGGCCCCCATACAGCATTATATGCTCTACATTTCTCCCCCCACACACAGTATAATATGCTACCCACAGTGGCCCCACACAGTATAATATGCTCCACACAGTGGTCCCCACCCAGTATTATATGCTTCCCACAGTGGTACCCACCCAGTATTATATGCCCCCCATAGTGGGCCCCACCCAGTATTATATCCTCCCTACAGTGGCCCCCACACAGTATTATATGCTCCCCACAGTGGTCCCCACCCAGTATTATATGCTCTACAGTGGCCCCACCTAGTATTATATGCTCTACAGTGGTCCCCACCCAGTGTTATATGCTCTACAGTGGCTCCCACCCAGTGTTATATGCTCCACAGGGGCCCCCACACAGTAGTATATGCTCTACAGGGGCCCCCACAGAGTATTATATGCTCTACAGTGGCCCCCACCCAGTATTATATGCTCTACAGTGGCCCCCACACAGTATGATATGCTCTACAGTGGCCCTCACCCAGTATTATATGCTCCACAGTGGCCCCCACCCTGTATTATATGCTCCCAACAGCCCCCCTCTGCTTCGGTGCTATTATTATACTCTGGGGTCTCCTCAGACCCCAGAGTATAATAATCGGAGGCCAAGGGAAGGTGATTAAAAATAACAAACATTCATACTCACCTTGCGTTACCTTTACTCGCTCCATCCTGCCGTCTTCGGCGTCTTTAGGCCCTCTTCCGACGTCACTGCCGAGGCCTGTGATTGGGCCTCAGCGGTCACATGGGGGCGCACTGACGTCATTACGCGGCCACGCCCCATGTGACCACTGGGGCTTAATCACAGGCCTCAGTCATGACGGAGGAGCGCCGGAGAGAACGCTGTGCCCAGGAGAGGTGAGAATATGTGTTTATTATTTTCAGTCACCTCCCCTGGGCTGCCATCTATTGGAAAGGGGCCTACAATATGCCAGGACTCCTTTCCAATAACAGTATGTATAGCGGTCGGGGAACCAGGCTTTCCCCGACCGCTATCATAATGGTCCGGGGCCCGGCCATCTCCAGCTGGCCGCGGGCTCCGTAACCTGCCGGGTCCGTTCGCGGTCACACCTCCTGCGACCGCGATCATTACTGGTTTGTGGGGTTCGCAGTAGTGGCTGCCACAGGGCTCCGGGGCCCTGTGGCAGCCGCTACCGCTGCTACCCCGAAAGTTACGCCCCTGCCTGCACTGTACAGCTGAATCTCATTTGAATCTAGCCTTAGAGATCTATGCTGCCTGTTTTATATACACAATAGGCAAACCTGAACCAATAAATAGTCTATGTGTGGAAGACCAAACTGCAGATGACTCTGTGTATGGTTATTTATTAGTTATATTTAATTAGTTATAAGGTAATGGTAAAGTTATAACTCTTTTTTGGTTGGATATTGAGAGAGCTGAAATCCCACCAGTTAATATTGATCCATACAGACCTCAAATCCCTACTGAATTAATATTTATGTAATATTATAGCCTAACACTTCACATACCAGTCATCCTGTCTCCTATTACCTTAGCATACTGACAGATTTATACTGAGTTGGCTTTGACATATTGTTATTGCTGCTAGGTGATAATGTGTATTGATATATACAGACAACATCTAATATATACTATGGAAAATGAGCTGTGGGACAAAGTTCAGTTGCTAATTTATTGTCTTATGGAGAGGAGTCTTACCAGTTATTGTGCTGTTTTCACGGAGCAATAATGTCAGATGGATAAATTCCTTAGAAGCCTGACACGAGAACTTTTATTTCTAGTATAATTACATATTACAGCAAGCTTAGAAGAATCAGAAGTGGATATTGTTTTAATCACTATCATTACACAGCACAGACTATATTATTTCCAAAAGAAATGGTGGCAACTGCTTGCCCCTCACCATAAGTAGAACATTGACATCTCTGAACGTCATTTGTTGGTTGCTACGAAGCCTTTCACTGTCAAGCAGTAAAAACATGGCTAATACAAGAGTAGTGACTGAAGAACCAGCAAGTTCACCATTGAGAACAATTAACGGTGACTTGTACTGCAAAGCTGCAATTAACTGTGAATGTGCTGCTCTGACTGCTAGTGTTGTGGATCCTATGGTTACAGTTGTGTGGAGCAGAAAGCTCAGTTTGTACATGACCAAAGGCACTTCACTTGCAGTGTCATTAGTTGCGATCCTGCAAGGCATGCAAGTACTTCAGGCCTCTCTTTGACCTATTTATGACTAGCAACACCAGAAAAATGGCAGCAAATCTCAATATGTCGATTAATCCCTAGCATTTTTTCATTTGTTGTGCAGAATGCAATCTATTCTTTCCTGTTATCACCCTGTAGAAACAATCCCATTCAGTTGTATGGTGCAGAAATCTCTGCAGGAAATCTGCCATGTGAAGCCATGTTAATAGAGCAGAGCTTTATTTTTGTGGAACACTTGTCAATAAGTCAGAGAACTAAGGAACTCCACTCCACAAATAGTAATAATACAAGCCCTTTGGTTCAACAGTCCAAATTTACTATGTTGAATTGACCCTATTCACAGAGGAGGCATATTACACAAATGTTGCTCGTACAGGACTGGCTTTATACAAAAGATTGGCTGTGGTGGATTCCCCTTTAATAGCTCCCTGAATCAGTTCTGTGGGGAGATTCTTCTTCACTTACTCTTCAACGCTAAACTTCCATGTGACTTGCATCATAGTATTCCTCCAAACTGCAAAACCAACTTAGAAATCTGCGGATCCAGAACTACAGACCAGAGCTCACAATTCACAGCTCATAGGGGGCTAGTAATCATAATTCTCTGCACTTTCTTCAGGGACTGTGTTTTTTTTTTTTTTTTTATATACTGTGTCCCAATCTCCACTGTCTACAATAGGGGTTCTTACTAGTACCATAGGTATATACCTAACAACTTTTGGAGCCAAGGGCGATAACTATCATATCCTCATGTCCACACTCAATAGAGCATCAGATTCTGGGTTCTCACATGATCTACCCAGCCCCATTTACTGAAGGCTTGATTCCATACACTTATCCTATTTTTGGATATGGCATCCGAGACCACACTTCCCTGTCATCACTCCAAGGCCAGAGTCCAAGGGCGCCACTACCAACTAATACATAAAAAATCTGTGTATTTAAGTGAATACCATAATAAATATTTACACTAAACATACAGTATATAATTGCATGTAGCAATTCTCATAAGATTCACATTTATGTATTAATTGCTACTAATTGCTACTGGTTAACTAAAAGGAAAACGATTTAGTCAGGTCTGTAAAGGACCACTTTAGTGGTGCAGCTGAACCGGGCCCTTCACTCAGTTTATTCTGTCTTCGGCCGGAAGGTCCCCAGCACCCAGCGGGTGGTCGTTGTAACCAGACCCCTAAGCCAGTGGGCCTCATACGCCCCCTCTCCACACTATGGTCTCCAGGTCTGGGGAATTTCATGCTTACCTCTTCTTGCAAGATGCGGAGCTCAGCTTCTTCTGATGTGAAGCTGGGCTATGTGTACTTCTTCTAAAGTCTGTCCAATCACGCTTTCTTCTGCTCTGATACTGCTTGTGGAACCATAGTGCAAGTGACAGGATAGCTGGAAAAACAGTAGAAGAGTTGCACAGCCAGGCATCAGAAGAAGCAGACTGACATATCTTGCAAGAAGAAGTGGGAAGTATGAAATTAAGTATGTAACTTGATATGTGGTGGAGTGTGGAGAATTATTATATGTAGGGGTCAACAATATCTATGTGGGGGGACTATTACTGAAGGGGAGGATAATTAAGACACTTTTACCTATAGGCCACTATTACCTGAAGGGGGATAATTAAAACATGTTTACCTATGGGGTGACTATTACCTAAGGGGGAGGATAATTACGACACTATTACTTATGGGAACACTATTACCTACGGGGGGGCTATTACCTGTAGAGGGGGGATAATTAGAACACTATTACCTATGGGGGCACTTTTACCTGTAGGGGGCAACAATTAGAACAGTATTACCTATGGGGGCAATATTATTTATTGGGGGACTATTACCTGTAGGGGGGGTAATTAGCACACAATTATCTATGTGTGGGGGGGGGCCCTATTACATATTATTTATTATTATTATTATTGCTACCTGTAGGGATGGATAATTAAAACACTAAATGGCATACAGTCGAAAAATGACGGCCCTTTGAAGACAACCATAAGGCTGATGTGGCACTCAGTGAAAGTGAGTTTGACACTACAACATAAAAATAGGACTGTAATAAAATTCTTTCCTGACAACAAAGAGGTTGAAGGCACAAAGCAAAATAATAATTAAAGCTAAGGTGCCACGTAGAGAAACACAGTTAAAAAGTGCTGCTTTTATTTTTTTTAATTTTTATATATATATATATATATATATATATATATATACATATATACACACACACATAGGGAATTCAGCAGCTAAAATTAGCATTCTGCATTTTTCAAATGCACTGGCCTTTCTGAAAACGCAGCTTTTCCGCAGCTTTTTTCTGCAATGTACAGTGGGGAAAAAAAGTATTTAGTCAGCCACCAATTGTGCAAGTTCTCCCACTTAAAAAGATCAGAGAGGCCTGTAATTGACATCATAGGTAGACCTCAACTATGAGAGACAAAATGAGAAAACATATCTAGAAAATCACATTGTCTGTTTTTTAAAAAATTTATTTGCAAATTATGGTGGAAAATAAGTATTTGGTCACCTACAAACAAACAAGATTTCTGGCTCTCACAGACCTGTAACTTCTTCTTTAAGAGGCTCCTCTGTTCTCCACTCATTACCTGTAGTAATGGCTCCTGTTTGACATTGTTATCAGTATAAAAGACACCTGTCCACAACCTCAAACAGTCACACTCCAAACTCCACTATGGTGAAGACCAAAGAGCTGTGGAAGGACACCAGAAACAAAATTGTAGACCTGCACCAGGCTGGGAAGACTGAATCTGCAATAGGCAAGCAGCTTGGTGTGAAGAAATCAACGGTGGGAGCAATAATTAGAAAATGGAAGACATACAAGACCACTGATAATCTCCCTCGATCAGGAGCTCCACGCAAGATCTCACCCCGTGGGGTCAAAATGATCACAAAAACGGTGAGCAAAAATCCCAGAACCACACGGGGGGACCTAGTGAATGACCTGCAGAAAGCTGGGACTAACGTAACAAAGGCTACCATCAGTAACACACTACGCCACCAGGGACTCAGATCCTGCAGTGCCAGACGTGTCCCCCTGCTTAAGCCAGTACATATCCGGGCCCGTCTGAAGTTTGCTAGAGAGCATTTGGATGTTCCAGAAGAGTATTGGGAGAATGTCATATGGTCAGATGAAACCAAAGTAGAACTGTTTGGTAGAAACACAACTCGTCGTGTTTGGAGGAGAGTGAATGCTGAGTTGCATCCAAAGAACACCATACCTACTGTGAAGCATGGGGGTGGCAACATCATGCTTTGGGGCTGTTTCTCTGCAAAGGGACCAGAACGACTGATCCATGTACATGAAAGAATGAATGGGACCATGTATCGTGAGATTTTGAGTGCAAACCTCCTTCCATCAGCAAGGGCATTGAAGATGAAACGTGGCTGGGTCTTTCAGCATGACAGTGATCCCAAGCACACTGCCAGGGCAACGAAAGAGTGGCTTCGTAAGAAGCATTTCAAGGTCCTGAAGTGGCCTAGCCAGTCTCCAGATCTCAACCCCATAGAAAACCTTTGGAGGGAGTTGAAAGTCCGTGTTGCCCAGCGACAGCCCCAAAACATCATTGCTCTAGAGGAGATCTGCATGGAGGAATGGGCCAACATACCAGCAACAGTGTGTGCCAACCTTGTGAAGACTTACAGAAAATGTTTGACCTCTGTCATTGCCAACAAAGGATATATAACAAAGTATTGAGATGAACTTTTGTTATTGACCAAATACTTATTTTCCACCATAATTTGCAAATAAATTCTTTAAAAATCAGACAACGTGATTTTCTAGATTTGTTTTCTCATTTTGTCTCTCATAGTTGAGGTCTACCTATGATGTCAATTACAGGCCTCTCTCATCTTTTTAAGTGGGAGAACTTGCACAATTGGTGGCTGACTAAATACTTTTTTTCCCCACTGTATTAACCATGGGAGGAGGGGTTCCATCATCTATCAACAGCAAACAGTACGTGAATGGCACCGCATAGGGATAGATCAGATGGAATTTTAAGAATACTAATCTATTGGCTAACCTAGAATTCACCAGACCTAATAGCTGCCATTTATGGTAGGGACAACAAATGCCTACAATGCAGGGGACAGTAGTTTGTTCTGCTGGCAAGATAGTTCATCCCTGTGTCCCTTTGTCTGCCTAGTCACATCAACTAATCCTCTTTCAAGCACTACCATTTTGCTCATGCAGAGACAATGTATATTCACGATCTCTATCTATCTATCATTTCATATCTATTATACTATATACTAGGATATTGCTGATCATAAACAAAAAGACATTTTCTGAGACCTGCCACCCCACCCCTGTTGCTGCCTAGGCCTTACTTCATATTGTGGTATAAGTGTATTATAAGAAAATTACAATTGACAGAGAAAAATAATATAACACTGAAAAGCATGAGATTTAGATTATAAAATACAGGAGGGATAATGTTGTTTTGTAGTATAAATTAGAATTGAAGAAACCTACTGTATACTTTCAAATATCAAGCCTGTAAATAATTTAATAACCAGCCATTTACATTAGTGCTTGAATTATTCATAAATAAGAATTCATTATTTAGTTTAGTTTATTAATATGAAATTATTTCATAATAAATAAATTAGATTTTTGTAATCAAGGGGCAACAGTTTAGCTGCAAAACTGTACAGAAAGACATATAAAATATGGATGTGTTGCAATACTTTTCGCTAGTCTCCTTAAAGTAAACCTCTCACCTTTAAGAAAAGAGTATTTAAAACTGGAGAAGGAAAAACATTGTATTAAGCACAATTTATTTAAAAATATAAAATGCATATTTTCTGTTTTACCTATAATAATAAAGGGCTGAATTAGAGCTGAATATCACTTGTGCTGGTGATATACTCAATAAATTTCAGGCACTTGTGTGGTAGGCAGTAGCGAATTTATAATGTGCCCTTTTTTGGGTGGCTGCCTGGAAACCAAGGCTCCTGGGAAGTCCAGAACAGTCCAAATCTCTCACCAACTTTAACAAGTGGCTTTTGAGATGTAAATAAATGCATGTGCATACCTACTCCTGGTATCATGAAGCAGCCTGCTGCCCAAGAGGGGGGACTTCAATTAAACTCATTCGATCCCTGGGTTAGGAAGCATCCTAGGTGCAAGTTGTCCACGTCGCTTGCGTAATGTATAAACCCAGTCTAACATTAAGAATTGACTGAGAATAAGCATTCCTATGAATAATCATTTTGCTGATAATAAGCCCTTTTAAAAGGCCCTGAAAACTTTAGCCTGGTGCCTGGTCAGGATTGGACTGGCTCATCGGAGAACCTGTGAATCCCCTGATGGGCCCCGAACCCCAACTATTAGTCCTCATTTTACTAATACAAAGGTCAGGGGCCCGATCCGGCCTTTGACCATCCCGATCGGGCCCCTGACCAATGTATTTGCATTGGCAAAATGAGGATCGGCAACCTTGGGTGCAGGGCCGGTGTTAGGGGGGTATACTGGGCAATCGCCCAGGGCCCCCACAACTTAAGGGTCCCCCTGGGATGCCAGGTGCTGGCTGCCTCTCTCCCCTCTCTCACTTACCCACGCAGACTGACAGCTCCTCCTCCTCCCAGAGTCTTGCATTGCAGGGGATGATCAACTACATTAGGCTGCTGCAGCCCAGAGTAATCGATCCCTGACTCGGCTCCAGGTACGTGCTGTGTCTTCTGTGTGTGTGTACATGTTCTGTGTGGTCTTGTGTGTGTGTACAACATGTTCTGTGTGTGTCTATGTGTGTGTTTCTGTGTGTACATGTTCTGTGTGTCTATGTGTATATACATGTTCTGTATGTGTCTGTGTGTGTACATGTTCTGTATGTGTGTGTGTGTACATGTTCTGTATGTATCTGTGTGTGTATGTGTACATGTTCTGTGTGTGTCTATGTGTGTGTGTACATGTTCTGTCATGTGTTTGTGTGTGTATGTGTAGTAATACAGATTCCCTGTTATCCAAAACTTGAACCAGCATTTCATATATATTTGCTTTGCTATGGTGTCAGTATTTACTGCAGTTTTGCATTACATTTGTCAGGATGATCACCGTTATATTTCCTAAGATTCTTGCTATATATGCAAACGATGAAGCCAGATAAAAACTGTAATTTTAAAATTAATAGAAAACTCTTAGGCTAGGGTCACATCTGCTCTGGCCTCTCCATCATTCGGGTCCGCCGGGAGACCCGGACCACTGTTTTAGAGGTTACACACAGACATCGGCGGACCCCATTGACTAGAATGGCATCCACCGTTTCAAAACTGAAAGAGGAGCTTTCACATCCTCTGGCACCTGCAGTATTATATACCGCTAGAAAGCTGACAGTACACTGAATTCAGCGCACTGTCATCTTTCCCGATGTGCGCTCGGGTGCTAGAGATATTGGTGCCGTTAGTTTCGGCACAGATATCTCTCCACTGTCAGAAGGGCGGGCCTTACTGCTCAACATCATTGTTGGCTGGTAAGTAACACCCCCCTGACTGTACTCTTCTATAGCCTTGTACTGTCAAAGGGGGCGTTCCTTACCGACCAGCGATGACGCTGAGCAGTAAGGCCCACCCTGGTGACGGTGAAGGGATATCGGTGCCAAAACTAACGGCACCAATATCTCCAGCACCCAGGCATGTACCATCAAAGCTGAATTCAATACAATGCCAGCTTTCCAGCGGTATATAAAACCACAGGTACCAGAGGACGTGAAAGGTCCTCTTGAAACTGGTGGAGAGAAAATTTCTCCATGCAGGACTTTTGTCTCCGCCGATTTTCAACGATTTCTGGAGACTCCGGTGAAGATGTGAACTTAACCTTAGTTATACATGGCTGCAACATATGGGGGACTACATAACCCATCTTCTAACTAATCATATCCTTTTCTCAAATGTCTCATCTATATACCCACTGACATAATTCACTGATATATATATATATATGTATATATATGTATATAATTTCCCATAGTGGCTCCTTCACAAGGTATAATGTCCCATGGCGGCCCTTTCACACAGCTTAATGTCCCATGGCAGCCCCTTCACATAGTATAATGTCCCATAGTGGCCCCAGCACACAGTATAATGTCCCATAGTGGCCCCATCACACAGTATAATGTCCCATAGTGGCCTCTTCACACAGTATAATGTCCCCTACAGTGTTTGGTGCAAATATTACAAAAATGGCAGAACCTAGAAATTTTTGGGGATCACGACCCATGGACTATTATTATACTCTGGGCTCTCTTCAGAACCCAGAGTATAATGTTCGGAGGCCCAGGAAAAGTGAAAAAAAAAAAAGGTCTTACTACCTCTGCTGTGCTCCAGTGCTACTTCCTGCTGTCTTCAATGACATCACAGACGTGGGTTACATCGGCATCATTGTGCGTCAATGACGCCATCTGGACCCACGTGCTGTCTGTGACATCAATGAAGAGGGCCAAAGAGAGCAGGAATTCGCGTTGGAGCACAGGAGAGGTAAATAAGACCGTTTTTTGTTTCTTTTTTTGCCTGCTCTAGGGCTCCAATATAACATTCCCCTTACGTCCGACAGCAGCACAATATGGGGTATCTTTGCCCCTGTGTGTTGTTTTAGGACAGGTGGAACCTTTAATTAGCACCAAAAAGGTGCTTCCTACTGGCCCTATAAGAGGGCACCAGAGACCTCCCTCCACTGTGTTTTTTTCTGTCCTGTGTGGGACAGGTGGACGGAGGTCTCTCGTGACCTCCCGTTGCTAGGGGTTTTTATTTACCTCTGGCTTCCCTTTAGGGGGTACCTCGGTCCATTCCGATGCTTTTCTTCTGGGAAAGTAAGCTCCGGTCCTTCGGAGCCTGTTCCTCCGCAGCGCAGCACATGTCCGATTCATCGCACTTCAGGCAGCGCGATCCCGGAAGTAAGCGGGGAACCTCTTCGGCCGGAACTTTTCTCCGGTCCCGTGTTCCCGGGGGAAGGAAGCCTTTACGCACCACCGCGGCCTACTTCCGGTTTTCTCAGAAAAAGTGCGGTAAGTTTGAAAATTGAAAATTTAAAGGCAAAATATGGAATTGATTTTTGCTGCTTGTATTTTGAGCCTCTGGCTTGGGCTTATGCTCCTCTATGTTCCATTGTGGTGTTTCACCCTTTTGGTGCTGTATGAATTTTTTTTTCTTTGTTTGGCTCCTTCCCTCGCTGCTAGATTACATTAAAGGGCCATTAGCCCTTTACTTGTTGAGCTCTCTAGCTCCTCTGCTGCGGTTTGCGATGACCGATTTAAAAAAAAAAAAAAAAAAAGGTACCCCTTGGTTTTTTTCTTATGTGATGCTTGGCAATCTTCCTTGTCATGTGGATGTTCAGATGTCATCTTCTGCATCGGGTAACGGCGATGGGTTTAGGAGGAAAAAGTCCTCTAAATGTAAACACCTAGCATGTTGGATTGTAATACCCCTTTACCTGTCGGCTATGATTTTACCCATTGTCGCCAATGTCGCGGGCCTCACCTGGGTAAAGGACTATATGGAGGAGTCTCTTAAGGAGATCCGTTATTTTTCCATCGCCAGATTGCCAAGAGACCGCGGATTGAGACATAAGCCTCCTTACAGGATCTCTCATGAAGATCAAATAGTGGACGAGACTCTCTCATCTGACAATTCCACTGAAGATTCCAGCAGACCGTGCTTCCCACTTGAAAAACTAAGCCGGCTGCTGAAGTCCATCCGGTCAAAGGACCGTGATGTTGATGGGGAAGCCTCCACGTCCACCTATAGAGGGCCTAGGGTCTTTCAAGTGGACCAGAAATTACAAAGTTAATGTCCTCAGAGTGGAGATATCCTGAACAACCTCTTGTGGTTCCTAGGAGGTTCGGAGCTTTATTCCCAGTTGCTCAATGGGGTCCTCCTCCCAAGGTGGATATGGCGGTGGCCAAATTGTCACACCGCACTATGGTACCATCAGATGATGGAGCAGATTTGCGCGACGCCTTGGACAGGTGCATCGACAATACCAAAAAAAAAAAAAAAAAAGAAAGCTCAAGAAGGCTTATTCGGCTGCCTTGGCCCAGACCACTGTGGCGGTTGCATCTTGTGAAGTGTCAGCCAAATTATGTACTGACCTGGTCTAGCTCGAGAGGGACATCGTCTCTGGAGTCTCCAGAGACGAGCTGCTGGGATTTCTAGGCTCGGTTTCCCTGGCAGCTGAATTTTTAGCAGAGGCCTCCCACCATCAATTAAGGCTGGCGGACAAATCCATGGCACTTATCACTGCAGCATCAGGACCTCTATGGTTAAAACCCTGGAGAGCTGATTTCCCCTCAAAAAATAATTTGTGCGCAATGCCCCTTGAGCCAGGTAGAGTCTTTGGCAGTGCCCTAGACGAGATCCTAGAGGGCTTAGCCGACAGGAAGGGTAAAACGTACCCCAGGCCTTTAGAGGTAGGTCTGACCCTGCCGTGGTAGAGGCTATCCACCTCGTCGTGGATGGCAGTCCCAGAGAGGCTCTAGATATTCCTCTAGAGGCGCTGGCCGAGATCCCCCAAGTCTGATGATAAAAAGAAGCCAAAAGTAGCTTTTGACATCAGAAACAAACTTCCTGTGGCCGAGATTCCTGTCGGGGGCCTTTTCTCCCACTTTCTCACTGTTGGCAGGAAAAAATTCGAGACCTATGGGTCCTGCAGGTAATCCAAAGAGGATACGCAATAGAGTTCCTCCATCCTCCTTAGGATCGGTTTGTGTTAACGCGCAGCCTCCCTACAATGCAACAGATCACATTGGAATGCTCCATCCGAGAGTACATTCACAAGGGAGCCCTGGAGGAAGTCCCTTCTCTAGAAGAAGGATCCAGTGTCTATTCTCCCGTCTTCCTAGTGCCAAAACCGGCAGACAAGTGGAGAATGATCATAGACTTATGGTTCCTCAACCGCTTCATCAAAAAGAAGCGTTTTCCGTATGAAAACCATGAAGTCTGTTTATCACCTTTCTCCTCCAAGGCAATGTTTTTGTGACTTTGGATCTAAAAGACGCTTATTTACATATACCTATTTACCCTCCACAAAGAAGGGTTCTAAGGATTGCCGTAGTAGTTTCCGGCCACAGGAAACACTTTCAATTCACAGCACTACCCTTCGGGATCTCCTCTGCTCCCCACACCTTTACAATGTAGTGGGCCCTATAGCGGCCGTCCTCAGGCTTCAGGGGATATTCTTGGTGCCTTATCTAGACGACTGGTTGTTAAAGGCCCAGCCAGAGTCTGTTCTGCTCCAGTACCTACAGACAGCCGTTTCCCTGCCTCAGAGTCTGGGATGGCTTATAAACTGGGAGAAGTCAAAAACGATCCCTTCAACCAAAGGAAGTTCTTCCGCTACTTTCTAGATTGTCCGCCTGCAAATCTCCTTGATACGAGCAAGGAAGGAGAAGCTGGTCGTGCTAGTCAGGCACCTCTTTAAAAAGCCGATAGCCTCCATCAGAACATTGATGAAGATCCTGGGCTTGACGTCTTCCTCAGTGGAGGCAGTCCCAGGGGCCTTGTGGCACTTAAGTCCCCTCCAGAGAGAATTACTAGAGGCTTGGGATCGCACCTTTCTTACACTCAGCAAGAAGATTCGACTCTCCCCCAGGACCCGTCTTTTCTCTCAACTGGTGGTTACAAGCCTGAAAGACGGAAGGTCCACGGTCCAACCATCTTGGACCCTGTTGACTATAGATGCATCCTCACGGGATGGGGAGCCCATTCGGACGAAAACTCCATAAAGGGGGCCTGGAGCGCTCCAGAAAGGAGGACCTTGTCCAACTGGAAGGAGTTCAGAGCTGTATATCGTGCCTTACTCCATTTCTCGCCTCTTCTCAAGGGAAGAGCAGTCAAGATCTGGTCACACAATATGACCACAGTGCTGTATGTGAACAGACAGGGAGGCACCAGATCACCAACCCTCCCCTGGGAGGCAGATCTGATATTTACATGGGCAGAGAAAAATCGAACCCATTTATCCGCAGTTCACATCAAGGGCTCCCTGAACATAGTAGTGGATCGGTTGAGTCGGGGTCATGCCGTATCAGGAGAATGGTCACTCAATCCAGAGTTCTTTCATCAGATTATCCTGAAATACGGTCTCCCGGAAATAGACCTCAGGGCAACCCGACTCAACGCCAAGGTGGAGACATTCTGTTCCCTTTACTAGGAGGACAATCCCTTAGCAGGGGATGCCCTGTCCATCCCTTGGAGGTCCAGGCTGGCATACATCTTCCCTCCAATTTCAATGATACTGAAGGTATTGATTAAACTCAGACAGGACCAAGTCTCTGTAATAGCCATCATTCCACTCTGGCCAAAAAGAGCTTGGTTTTTACCAACTCATGGAGATGAGTCGAGGGATATATTGGAGGCTTCCCCCCATCCAGAACCTGGTTTCCCAAGGATCTCTGAAGTGCCAGGATCTCTGGAGATTCAACCTGACAGCCTGGAGGTTGAGCAGTCCCTACAGCAGGACTGTCAGAGGCCGTCCTGAAGACCCTTTCTTCTGCAAGAGCAGATTCTACCAATAAGAACTACCAGAGGACAGCCAAGATTTTCATGGAGTGGTGCTCCAAGAAGGGTAATAATAATCTAGAACCTTCAATGGCTGATATTTTAAATTTTCTTCAGGACGGTTTGGATAAGGGCCTTGTCCCTGCCACTTTGAAGGTGCAGATTGCGGCCCTCTCCGCTCATTTGAACAGACGTCTGTCTCAGGATCCTCTGGTTGCAAGGTTCCTTAAAGGGGCAATGAGGCTAAAGCCCTCGGTGTCATCTCCGGTTCCCCGGTGGGACCTTGCGGTAGTCCTTGCAGGCCTATGCGGTCCTCCATTTGAACCCTTGGAGACTACGGAGTTAAAACATTTAGCCTACAAAACCACTTTTGCTGGCTATTATATCTGCCAAAAGAGTAGGGGAACTCCAGGCTCTCTTCTAGAGAACCGTACATTTTGTTTTTTGCAGATAGGGTGCACCTTAGGTTTTTGCCTGGGTTTAACCCTAAGGTCTCCTCATGCTATAATAGCAATCAGCTAATTTTGTTACCTGTGTTTTTCCCCACTCCAACCTCTGAGGAAGAAGAAAAAACTCCACACCTTAGATGTGGTAAGGTGTCTGCGGATTTACCTATCCTGCACTCAACCGTTTAGGAAGGCCAAAAACCTACTAATCAACATGCAGGGTAAAAACAGAGGCCTCAAGGCTTCCAAGCCTACTCTATCCACATGGATCAAGGAGACAATTAAGTCTTCCTTTCTTATTTAGGAGTTACTCCCTCCAGTCTTTTCTACGGCCACTCGACCAGGGCTGTGTCGACTTCTTGGGCTGAGTATCGGTCCTTACCATTGGACCAGATTTGTGCAGCTGCATCATGGTCATCTCAGTTGACCTTTTTGTTAAACATTATCATTAGACGTCTGCAGTTCCTAGATAACTGCCTTTGGTTAGACAGTCCTTGACGTTGTAAGGTGAGGAAACCCTCCCTAGGGGAATTACTTGCTATCCCCCGAGGGGGGGGGGGGGGGGGGGGGGGGGGGGGGGGGCCCCCCCCCCCCCCCCCCCCCCCCCCCCCCCCCCCCCCCCCCCCCCCCCCCCCCCCTCCCCCCTCCTCTTTCTTCGGGGGGGGGCCCGCCCCCCCCCCCGGGGCCGCCCCCCCCCCTCCCCCCCCCAAACACCTACCCCATATTGTGCTGCTGTCAGGACTAAGGGAATACAGATTGACATTACAATCAACGAGTACCTACACACGTGGACAAAATTGTTGTTGCACCTCGTTTAATGAAAGAAAAACCCACAATGGTCACAGAAATAACTTGAATCTGACAAAAGTAATAATATATAAAACTACATGTTGACAAGCCACAAAGCTTCTGGGAGAATGTCCTATGGACAGATGAGACAAAAATCGAAATTTTTGGCAAGGCACATCAGCTCTATGTTCACAGACGGAAGAATGAAGCATGTCTTGAAAAGAACACTGTCCCTACTGTGAAACATGGAGGAGCCTCTGTTATGTTCTGGGGCTGCTTTGCTGCATCCGGCACAGGGTGTCTTGAATCTGTGCAGGGCACAATGAAATCTCAAGACTATCAAAGGATTCTAGAGAGAAATGTGCTGCCCAGTGTCAGAAAGCTTGGTCTCAGTCGCAGGTCATGGGTCTTGCAACAGGATAATGACCCAAAACACACAGCTAAAAACACCCAAGAATGGCTAAAAGGAAAACAATGGACTATTCTGAAGTGGCCTTCAATGAACCCTGACCTAAATCCTATTGAGCATCTTTTGAAGGAGCTGAAATATGCCGTCTGGAAAAGGCACCCTTCAAACCCGAGACAACTGGAGCAGTTTGCTCATGAGGAGTGGGCCAAAATACCTGTTGAGAGGTGCAGAAGTCTCATTGACAGTTACAGAAAACGTTTGATTGCAGTGATTGCCTCAAAAGGTTGTACAACAAAATATTAAGTTAAGGGTACCATCATTTCTGTCCAGGCCTGTTTCATGAGTTTTCTTTTTTTTTAAATTCTGTTGAAGCATGGTTGAAAAGCAATGTCTGACTTTCACTTGTTCATTTTCATAGAATTTTAATATATTATTACTTTTGTCAGATTCAAGTTATTTATGTGACCACTGTGGGTTTTTCTTTCATTAAATGAGGGGTACCAACAATTTTGTGTAAGTTGCAGAAACTCCAATACTGCTATAGGGGAGACCAGTGAAGGGGCATGCAGTGGCCCCTTCAATATCCCCCCCCCCCATACAGTGGACCCTTCACTATTCCCCCACATACAGTGGCCACTCACTGGTCCCTATACTGTATGGTGACCATTGATGGGGCCATTATATTGTGGGGGGAAGGCAGTGATGGAGGCCAATAGCCTGAGGGACATTAAAGGGGTTGTGCAGGATAACATTTTTTTTTAATTATAAAGGGGCAGGTGAAAAAAAACAAACAAACTTTCTCTCCTGTGTCTCCCAGAGCGGTTCGGCCTGCAGCTCTATTTTCTTCTATTTTCTTCTATTTTCTTCCGGCGGAAGTTCCCTCTACACGAGACTACCTTTGACGTCACTTGACCCCTGAGGCAAATCAGCGGCCTAAGGGAAGGGACCTGGAACATCACAGCCAGTGAGGATTTCCAGCCAAAGAAGACAGCAGAGCTGCAGGACCGGACCGTGCTGGGACTTGCTGACACCGGAGCATCGGGGACAGGTGAGTATGTTTAGTATGTTTTTTTTTTTTGTGGGGGTGGATTCACCTCCCCCGGCCTAATTATAAAAAGAAAAAAATTATACTGGACAGCCTCTTTAAAGTGTGGTGCATTAGGGAGGTATATTAAAGGGGTTGTCCAGACATAATTTGTTATGGCTTATCCTCAGGATAGGCCACAGATACCTGATCTGTACGGAGCTGACCCCGGACCGATCAGCTGTACAGAGCCACTTCTGGCGCCTGTCCTGTACAGTCATGGCCAAAAGTTTTGAGAATGACACAAATATTATATTTTCACATGATCTGCTGCCCTCTGGTTTTTATGTGTGTTTGTCAGATGTTTTTATCACATACAGAAATATAATTGCATTCATATTATGAGTAACAGAAGCTTATATTGACAGTTAGAATGAGTTAATGCAGCAAGTCAATATTTGCAGTGTTGACCCTTCTTCTTCAGGACCTCTGCAATTCTCCCTAGCTTGCTCTCAATCAACTTCTGGACCAAATCCTGAATGATAGCAGTCCATTCTTGCAGAATCAATGCTTTAATTTTGTCTGAATTTGTTGGTTTTTGTTTGTCCACCCGTCTCTTGATGATTGACCACAAGTTCTCAATGGGATTAAGATCTGGGGAGTTTCCAGGCCATGGACCCAAAATCTCTATGTTTTGTTCCCTGAGCCATTTAGTTATCACCTTAGCTTTATGGCAAGGTGCTCCATCATGCTGGAAAAGGCATTGTTGAGCGCCAAACTGCTCTTGGACGGTTGGGAGAAGTTGCTCTTGGAGGACATTCTGGTACCATTCTTTATTCATGGCTGTGTTTTTAGGCAAGACTGTGAGAGAGCCGATTCCCTTGGCTGAGAAGCAACCCCACACATGAATGGTTTCAGGATGCTTTACAGTTGGCATGAGACAAGACTGGTGGTAGCGCTCACCTCTTCTTCGCCGAATAAGCTGTTTTCCAGATGTTCCAAAAAATCGAAAAGGGGATTCATCAGAGAAAATGACTTTACCCCAGTCCTCAGCAGTCCACTCCCTGTACCTTTTGCAGAATATCAGTCTGTCCCTGATGTTTTTTCTGGAGAGAAGTGGCTTCTTTGCTGCCCTCCTTGAGACCAGGTCTTGCTCCAAGAGTCTCCGCCTCACAGTGCGTGCAGATGCACTCACACCTGCCTGCTGCCATTCCTCAGCAAGCTCTGCACTGCTGGTAGCCCGATCCCGCAGCTGAAACACTTTTAAGAGACGGTCCTGCCGCTTGCTGGTCTTTCTTGGGCGCCCTGGAGCCTTTTTGGCACCAATGGAACCTCTCTCCTTGAAGTTCTTGATGATGCGATAGATTGTTGACTGAGGTGCAATCTTTCTAGCTGCAATACTCTTCCCAGTTAGGCCATTTTTGTGCAGTGCAATGATGACTGCACGTGTTTCTTTAGAGATAACCATGGTTAACAGAAGAGAAACAATGATGGCAAGCACCAGCCTCCTTTTAAAGTGTCCAGTGGTGTCATTCTTACTTAATCATGACAGATTGATCTCCAGCCCTGTCCTCATCAACACCCACACCTGTGTTAATGGAGCAATCACTGAAACGATGTCAGGTGGTCCTTTTAAGGCAGGGCTGCAATGATGTTGAAATGTGTTTTGGGGGATAAAGTTCATTTTCTAGGCAAATATTGACTTTGCAAGTAATTGCTGTTAAGCTGATCACTCTTTATAACATTCTGGAGTATATGCAAATTGCCATTAGAAAAACTGAAGCAGTAGACTTTGTAAAAATTAATATTTGTATCATTCTCAAAACTTTTGGTCATGACTGTACACAATAAGGGGCCGGAAGCAGCTAGATCTGCAATGATGCAACAACCAGGACCTCTGCAGATCAGCTTTTCCAGGGCAGTACAGCTACAGGTAATGGTAACAATTCTAGGAGCCACACTGTTTACTTGCCATACAGGGTGTAGCAGTAGGTTTAGGTAGTGCAATGGTGCACATGGTATGGCGGGTGAGCAGCATGGCTCTCAACATGTTATTACCTTTAGCTGCCCTGTCTCGGTACCGCTGATCTGCAGTGGTCCTGGCGGTGGGCCCCTAGAAACAATTCCACTAGAGGGCCCTAGACATCCCAGTCCGACACTGTGCCTGGTGTTCATAAAGCGCTGGACTCATGGTAGTCTTAATCCACCCTTGGTAGTACTGTCCATGTTATGACTAAGGCCCATTTCCCATGTTACTCCCATGAGATTCATCATGGTGGCCCAATACTTCAGATGTCTGTATTTCAAATAAATTTGTGCTACATACAGACTATTCATTCTGTTGTAGTGTTACGATATACATTTCAATATATAATCATAAGTGAGAAAAGGGACTGTTAGAAAGCAGAGGCAGATACAGTGAGATCCTATCATTCTAGGGTCCCCGTCAAATATAAAAATGTCTTCTGCAGCATTTCTTGGAGGTTGCCAGGACGGTCATACCCAGGCATGAGCATAGTAGCTGTCCTGCCACTATAGCAGATTGGATTCAGGAACTTTACTATATTATAAGCATGGAATAAGCTGGTTGTGAAGGACTCAAATGATCCTAGTAAAATTACCACCACTTGGCAGCCGTGGATGTCCTTCCAATAAATTCCTGAGGTTAATGGCATTTTCTAACAGTTTGGAAAACTTGTCAGAAAGTAGATAACAGGGTAATGGAAAACCATAAACATAATTCACCTTTCCAAATGCCCCTCCATGGCAGCTCCACCAGTCTTGTTCCTCTGGTCACTTTTTGATGGCGTATGTGACTGCTCAGTCAGTCAGTGTCAATGATCACACACTGGTACAGATAAGTGAATACTGTCTAAGTGTCTTTAGACAGTGCAAAGTTAGATTAGACAGTTTTAAACTGAACCAGATTTTACAGAATGTCTAATACTGTTTGAAAATCT
The DNA here is from genome assembly GCA_947044405.1 of Leptodactylus fallax. NCBI lineage: Eukaryota > Metazoa > Chordata > Amphibia > Anura > Leptodactylidae > Leptodactylus > Leptodactylus fallax. Next base: position 4,088,975 of record CAMRHE010000041.1, read on the forward strand.
GATGCACTTTAAGACTGTCTAGTCTAACTTTACACAATTTATTAATTTCCTTAGATCCCGAAAGAAAATGTACCAAAATGTTGTCACATTTTTTGGCGCACCATGTTGTATATTAAGCACAACTCTCTTTTGACAGGCCCTTGCACCTTTTCCCGATAAGCCCCACCTACTAGTCAGACAAGGTGTAGAAACTGTTAGGAAGTGTCTAAGAGTGAAGAAATCAGGCGATACCTTATAGAGGCTAACTGAGTATATTTATAAGTAAGCTTTCAGGAGTACTCGCTCCCTTCATCAGACATGGTGTGATACAAGAACTGAAAATTCACAGATTTTTATACACATGGTTTTCAAAGCATTTTGGATTCTTTAAAAAAATGCAATCTAAGTAGTTGTCGTTTCTCAGGTAGGCCGTTCTGTCTGTGGGTTTGTGGTATATCGATGTGAGTAGCCGGTGGTCTTTAATGTATATTGTGGTATCCAGAAAGTGAATTTCACTCCCTGAATAGCTAAGTTTAAGGTTGATGGTCGGGTGAAAGTCATTGAAGTCATTATGGAATTGAAGTAGAGCCTCCTCACCTGCAGTCCAGATGACAAGGATATCATCGATATAACGAAGGTAAATCATAGGTTTGGTGGCGCATGTTGATAAATATGTTCCTTCCATTTCTGCCATAAAGAGATTTGCATATTGGGGTGCACATCTGGTCCCCATTGAAGTTCCCATTCGCTGTAGATATAGATCCTCTCCAAAGGTAAAATAGTTGTGGCTAAGGATGAATTGTATGAGCTGCGTTACAGGTTCTGTTGGGAGGTTTTGTTTTGCCAGGTGTACCCGACATGCTGCAACTCCATCCTTGTGGGGAATGTTGGTATACAGGGATTCCACATCCATGGTGGCTAAAATGGTACCCTCAGGCAGAGGGCCCAGGGCATTCAGTTTGTTAAGAAGGTCAGTGGTGTCCTGGATATAGCTTGGAGTATCCCTGACAAGGGGTTTTAGGAGATTTTCCACCCAACCTGAGATGTTTTCTGTCAGTGTCCCAATGCCAGAAATGATAGGCCTCCCAGGGTTGCCATCTTTGTGTATCTTTGGGAGCATATAGAAGCAGCCCGGTCTGGGATCTTGTGGGATAAGTCCTTTTACCTGATTCTGGATCTGGACTGGAAACTTCTTGATCATACTCTTTAGTTCTTTCATATAGGCCTCTGTGGGATCACTTCCAAGTTTGGAGTAATGGATGGGATTTGACAGTTGCCTGTTTGCTTCCTGGATATAGTCTGAGATGTTCATTATGACTATTGCGCCCCCTTTGTCAGCCGGTTTTATTATTATATCCTGATTTTCTTTCAGTGAAGTAATAGCCTTCTGTTCCTGCAGGGTTAGGTTATGCGCCTGTTTGTTTTGTTTCTCCAGGATTTCTGATTTTACTTTGCTTCTGAAACAGTCAATATATTTATCCAGTGCTGCATTAGCTCCAGGGTGTGGGGTCCAGGTAGATTTTTTGGTAGGATTCCTTATGGGCTGTTCCATCTCAGAGTCGCTGCTGTATGGAGGGTCTTTGTCATAAAAATATTCCCTCAATCTCATTTTTCTGAAAAACTCCTCCATATCATTGCAGAGTTGGATATGGTCAGTGCGTGCTGAGGGGCAGAAGGACAGACCTTTGGAGAGAACTGACATTTCGTGTTTGTTTGGCTCATAAGAGGAAAGATTCACAACACAGCTTTGCTGAGCTGGGCTAGTACTTGCGATTTTTTTAAAGAATCCAAAATGCTTTGAAAACCATTTGTATAAAAATCTGTGAATTTTCAGTTCTTGTATCACACCATGTCTGATGAAGGGAGCGAGTACTCCTGAAAGCTTACTTATAAATATACTCAGTTAGCCTCTAAAAGGTATCGCCTGATTTCTTCACTCTTCCACTACTTTCAATGGCTAACACGGTACAACATTATACTACTAGGAAGTGTCTAAAACACTTAGAAAATCAGGAGTAAAGCAGTTTTTAGCAGAAACTACACCCAAATCTGGATGCATTTTCAATGTTTTTATCTGCCCTGTTGTGCTCCACACCATTATCTCCCTGACAAGTATTTTTTTTACTTTTAATTTTACAAAACAATCTTACAAAAGTATAACAATAAAAGAAAAATAAAATCCCCCCTCCCCTTTCCCACTCCCTTGAGCATTATGTTTTCAAAACTGTTGAAAAACCCCCTTAATCCACTAACTCCTATATATACTTAAAGACTTTCTTTTTAACGTTACACAAGGTCCTTTCCTGCCCTCCATCCCCTTTTTTGTTTGTCTTTTTCTCTCCCTGTTCTCTTTCCTTTCCTTATCCTGGTTATCTCTCCTAACATCTGTTACCTAGTTTATCTGGTTCTCAGGCTATTCTTCTTACTAGCTCATGTCCTTGTTATTTGCTTAATGCCTGATTAAACAGGCTACTGTGTTAGTGCAGTCTCTATCTACCCCATGACAATTTCCTTACCATGTGACTAATAGGGAATGGCAAAGAATTCAAGGATTATAGTTGACTAACAGTTGGTATCTATTTCCTGCCTTATCTTGATTTATGTTCCTAGATTGCAAGAGGTGGCATGGCCAACTGTCCCAGTTCTTCGAGATAACTATACATGTGTTTAGTTGTTGGGTCCTACGACACCTTCTGTTACTGGTTCTTTAATATTTATGTTTGCTTGCTACATGATAAAAATCTTAATAAACATTAAACATAGGGTGTACATTTTAAATCCCTTCTGCACCTCTGAAAAAAATGGCAAAGTTAATTATTGAAGCCTTTAGAAACCAGAGCTACAGTATATTGTGAGATATGTAAAGAGAATGATCCACCCCCATAAAAGTTTAATGTTAACAAGTGTCAGAATAGAAGTATACAGGTCCTGTAATATGACACTAGAGTGGAACCATCTATCTCAGGGGAGTGTTTCTGGGAGGACACTTATTGTAGTGCAACTCAAATAACAAGAAGAAGGGAGGTCCTAATCTCCATGTCTGATGCATGTCCCTTATTATTGCAGGTACAGTGATTATTACTGCAGTCATGTTGTTGTTCTATTCTCATAGTTTATTGCTCAGTATATGTTAATGCAGTCACTGATGTAAGGAATGACTGAGGACTTGATGGTAATGTACAACTACTATGTAGTATGAATGTATACTTATTGTAGTGCACCTCAGATAACAAGAAGAAGGGAGGTCCTAATCTCCATGTCTGATGCATGTCCCTTATTATTGCAGATGAATGTTAAATAAAGAATATAAACCCCCCAACCACACCAGTGTCGACTCATTAGGTGTGCAACAAAAATGGCGACGAGGATGGGATTGAGTGACAATTCATAGAAGATACAGAGTATAAGAGATAGAAAAGAACCGACTGTAAAGTGCAGCCATCTCAGTAATATCTTGTGAGTGTCCCCTCAGTGAGATCCTGCCCAGCAGACTGACAATGGATGTGGAGAGCTGCATTAATGACATTAGTGAGTCCTTGCTGCATTTAACAATTGATGAACTGGGTGCTGTTAGCAAATATATTAAAGTGCCAGGGGAGCAAATCTCCAAAGCCAGAACCCGCAGGCACCTCCTGAATGCTATCAATAGGCTGCTTGATGAAGTGGGAGAAACAGAGGATGAAGATGTTACTTGTCTGTTCCTCCAAAAGTGCAAACAGTTCATTAACGATCTGCATTCAGAGGTGCGGGCACAGGCAAAAGAGACTGAGACCCTGACAGAGCAGACTCAATTGGAAGATTTAAAGGTATAGTACCTCGCTTTGCAAAAAGCATTCCAGGAATCTAGCAAGCTGTTAGAAAAAGCTCTAGTTTCTGAGACATCAAGTCAAGTAAAGTAAGAGGTGTCAGAAAGAGAGACTTACTGCAGGACTTCACCACAGAAAATGTTGCCAGAAATGACAATACGGAAAGACTTTAAAGTGGCCAAATTGGTGAAAGAGGTCAAAAAGACAAACTGTCTTATACAAATCTCATGCTCCAGATAGACATGGGACTGCAAAAAGGCTACAGTGAATAAGAGGTGATTGAGGCAGTAGTTAAAGCAATAAACCCCGGCCTGAATATAAGAAATATGTTAGAGATGAAAAGTGACCTAACACTGCCACAGCTGAAGACTATTTTAAAAGGACACTACAAGGAGGAGAGCAACTCTGACTTATACCATCGGTTAATAAATATCTCTCGAGACAGCAAAGAATCTCCTCAAAATTTCCTCTTCAGGGCTACAGAACTAAAGGACAGACTTCTCTTTGCCTCTAGAGAAGTGGGAGCAGAGGAAAAATTTGAAACGGATTTGATTCAAAGGAAGTTCCTGAGATCAGTAGGAACAGGACTGCTCAGTGAACACATTAAGTTCCAATTGAAACCCTGTTTGGATGATCACACTGTCACTGATGACATATTAATAAAGAAAATGAATGAAGCTGCCAGTTTAGAACAAGAGAGGGAAAAGAATTTAAAGAAGTGCTCTTCCAGCAAAATCAGCAAACTTAGCTATATGCAGGCTGGTACCACACAACAAGGATTGCTTACAAAAGTAGAGTCATCTACAACTCAAGCTGCTCCACCTACACTAAAATCAAAGAAAGTTCCACCTTCAGGAGATACAGAAGTGACAAACTGGGAGGAGGCTGTGAAAGAACTGAGGAATGAGATGTCAGAATTGAAAAAGCTACTTAAGTCTTCTCAAGAGCCAAGGCTGGTTTCATCCCAAGCATCTTCCAGAAATAAGCAGAATCCAATTTGAGATCAAGGTCATACATGTCATCATTGTTACAAATGTGGCAAAGAAGGACATTACGCTAGGGGATGTTGTGCACCTAGATGTGCAGAGTTAAAAGACAGGAGGTTGCTGATGAGGGACACTCAGTAACCTGTGCCAAGCCTCAGTCCCAACCAAAGGAAGTATCATCTTAAGTTATGGAAGCCAAAGAAAATCTGTTACGCACTTATTTCCAAAATGTATGCGATCGTATCCAACAACTGAAGCTTCAACAGAACAACACACAGAAAGTCACTACTAGGAAGTGCGCAACAACTAACTTACAGATAAGTGAAAGTGTATCAAGAGGCCAAAGAAAACTCATCAATTTAATAGGAAAAAGGTGTATGGTCCTATGTAAACTGAATGAGGTTCCTGTTCAGGCATTATGGGATACTGGAGCTCAAGCAAGTATCAACGAAAGTTGGCGACAGCAGTACCTTCCTCAAACAGATGTAAGAGCAGTGGAAGAATTACTAGGCTCTGAACCATTATGTGGGAGAGCAGTGAATAAGACTGAAATTCCTTTCATTGGATGGATAGAAGCAACATTTCAACTTTACTCTGATAATGACAACATAGAACTTCTGGTACCTTTTCTAGTATCCAGTGACAACAACGTAGCTGAAGAGACAATCATTGGATATAATGTGATTGAGGAAGTCATCCTAAGAAAAACCCCTTCATCGTCTTTGGTGAGTACACTGGCTGCATCATTTTCACTGCCTACAAGAAAAGCAGAGATGGTGGTAAAAGCTGTCCAAGTGAGCCAAGGAGAAGCATTTTTGAAGGAGGTAAGAACTGGAGTACGTCATACCATTATTCCTGCAGGTACTATAATGGGTGTCAAGTGTAGTGTTCATGTGGGACCTCATCAGAAGAACCAGAAAAAGCTCTTTGTGCCAAGTAACACTGCAGTTACCAGAGGGAATATATACAGATGAGACTATTGTGATTGTACCTTATGACAACTATGCTCGGGTAACCATTCCAGTAATGGACCCAATTAAACATGATATTGTACTGGATCCAAAAACTGTGTTGGGTCACATGGAAACAGTCAAAACAGTATACCCAACTTGCATAAAATCTGTTCAGGTTTCTTCTTTGACCACAACCATTCAAACATTGGAAAATGTTGACAAACCAGAGGGTGAAATGTCTTCAGTTAAAGAGGAATGGGATCCCTCCGGTTCCTACAGATCATCTTGATGAAGACGAACAGGCCATAGTAAAGCAGATGTTAAGAGAAGACTGCCATGCATTCTCCAGAGTTGAGTCTGATGTTGGATATATTCCATAACTCCAGTTAAAGGTTAATTTAAAAGATACCACACCCATTAAAAAGACATATACTGCTGTGCCTAAAGAGGTGAAGGAGTACCTACAAGACCTGATAAATAGAGGATGGATTAGGAAATCAAAATCATCCTGCTCTTCTCCTATAGTACAGTCATGGCCAAAAGTTTTGAGAATGACACAAATATTATATTTTCACATGATCTGCTGCCCTCTGGTTTTTATGTGTGTTTGTCAGATGTTTTTTATCACATACAGAAATATAATTGCATTCATATTATGAGTAACAGAAGCTTATATTGACAGTTAGAATGAGTTAATGCAGCAAGTCAATATTTGCAGTGTTGACCCTTCTTCTTCAGGACCTCTGCAATTCTCCCTGGCATGCTCTCAATCAACTTCTGGACCAAATCCTGACTGATAGCAGTCCATTCTTGCAGAATCAATGCTTTAATTTTGTCTGAATTTGTTGGTTTTTGTTTGTCCACCCGTCTCTTGATGATTGACCACAAGTTCTCAATGGGATTAAGATCTGGGGAGTTTCCAGGCCATGGACCCAAAATCTCTTATGTTTTGTTCCCTGAGCCATTTAGTTATCACCTTTGCTTTATGGCAAGGTGCTCCATCATGCTGGAAAAGGCATTGTTGAGCGCCAAACTGCTCTTGGACGGTTGGGAGAAGTTGCTCTTGGAGGACATTCTGGTACCATTCTTTATTCATGGCTGTGTTTTTAGGCAAGACTGTGAGAGAGCCGATTCCCTTGGCTGAGAAGCAACCCCACACATGAATGGTTTCAGGATGCTTTACAGTTGGCATGAGACAAGACTGGTGGTAGCGCTCACCTCTTCTTCGCCGAATAAGCTGTTTTCCAGATGTTCCAAACAATCGAAAAGGGGATTCATCAGAGAAAATGACTTTCCCTCAGTCCTCAGCAGTCCACTCCCTGTACCTTTTGCAGAATATCAGTCTGTCCCTGATGTTTTTTCTGGAGAGAAGTGGCTTCTTTGCTGCCCTCCTTGAGACCAGGCCTTGCTCCAAGAGTCTCCGCCTCACAGTGCGTGCAGATGCACTCACACCTGCCTGCTGCCATTCCTCGGCAAGCTCTGCACTGCTGGTAGCCCGATCCCGCAGCTGAAACACTTTTAAGAGACGATCCTGCCGCTTGCTGGTCTTTCTTGGGCGCCCTGGAGCCTTTTTGGCACCAATGGAACCTCTCTCCTTGAAGTTCTTGATGATGCGATAGATTGTTGACTGTGGTGCAATCTTTCTAGCTGCAATACTCTTCCCAGTTAGGCCATTTTTGTGCAGTGCAATGATGACTGCACGTGTTTCTTTAGAGATAACCATGGTTAACAGAAGAGAAACAATGATGGCAAGCACCAGCCTCCTTTTAAAGTGTCCAGTGGTGTCATTCTTACTTAATCATGACAGATTGATCTCCAGCCCTGTCCTCATCAACACCCACACCTGTGTTAATGGAGCAATCACTGAAACGATGTTAGGTGGTCCTTTTAAGGCAGGGCTGCAATGATGTTGAAATGTGTTTTGGGGGATAAAGTTCATTTTCTAGGCAAATATTGACTTTGCAAGTAATTGCTGTTAAGCTGATCACTCTTTATAACATTCTGGAGTATATGCAAATTGCCATTAGAAAAACTGAAGCAGTAGACTTTGTAAAAATTTATATTTGTATCATTCTCAAAACTTTTGGCCATGACTGTATGTGTAAGAAAACGAGATGGTAGCCTGAGACTTTGCTGTGACTATAGAAAACAATCAGAAGTCAGTTCCTGACTGTCATCCTATACCTAGAATCCAAGATATGCTGAATAGCTTGTCAGGAAGTTCTTGGTTTTCTGTGCTTGATCAAGGGAAAGCCTATCACCAAGGATTTATGGAAGAATCCAGTAGGCCTTTGACAGCTTTTATAACACCTTGGGGATTATATGAATGGATCCGTATTCCTTTTGGGCTCAGCTCAGCTCCTGCAGAATTTCAGAGAAGCATGGAAGAATGCTTGGAAGGACTGAGAGATTGTTAGGGTCTTGCCAAACGTAGCAATACCCTGACACTACTGCAGGGTCTAGGAGGAAGGACAGAGACAAGTGAGCCCTAATCTCACCCCAGCCACTGTCCATTCCTATTGCCTCAGTTACCCTAAACGGTAAAAGGACAACCTGAAGACAAGCCCTATACTGGGTAAGTGACACACAGAACAGGACAAGACAAAACAAACGACAAAAAGAGAGGTCAGGAAGCCAAGGGGTCGGTAACAAACGAGCAATGCAGTACAAAATCACAATCCAAGAGAATAGTCAAAAGGCAAGCCAAAGGGTCAGAGAAATAGTACAATAACTATCAAGGGCACAAAGAGAGCAGGCAAAGTCAGAACAATAACCGGCGACCATGTGAGGGCTGACAACCTGTTTATAGAAAGTCTGGGACCAGCCCCAGACCTGATAGGTACTCAGGCTGTCAATCACACAGGCCAGTAAGAGATTAACTCCATGCAGTCCAGAGAGAAATGCTCAGAACACGGGTGTGGCCGGAAATCCATTAAATTGTCTAGGACCATGTTCAGACTGAGCAACAAGAAACCTACACAAAGAACCAAACTGAACACGCCTCCTTCGCCACAGCGTGTGAGCGGAGGGTGGCGCCGAGACCCGAACAGGCAGAGACGTTACAGAGATAGTATCTGTCAACCATATCTTGATGACAACCTGGTTCACAGTAAGTCTTTCACTGAACATGTGGAACATGTACGGACTGTGCTTCGGCGCTATCAACAGCATGGAATCAAGCTAACACCAAAGAAATGTGAGCTGTTCAAAAGACAAGTCCGGTTCCTAGGTAAGATTGTCTCTGGTGATGGCTATACTATGGATCCAGCACAAATTGCTCCAGTAATGGCTTTGAAAAACAAACCTCCATCTACAGTGGGAGAGCTTAGAAAAAGACTAGGTTTTCTGTCCTACTACCAGACATATATTCAAAATTTCTCCCAGTTTGCCGCTCCACTGTATGATCTACTGTCTGCAGGGCCAAATTCACCATCAATCACAGAAAAGAAATGATGGGGTATCGAGACTTTAACAACCCATTTATACTGCACTGTGATGCATCTCAGGTAGGACTTGGTGCTGTCCTATATTAAAGGCAAAATGGCAAGTTGAGAGTTATCGGTTATGGCTCAAGAACTCTTACTGAAGCAGAGAAAAACTACCATTTGCACTCTGGGAAACTTGAGTTTTTGGCAATGAAATGGGCAATATGTGACCGTTTTAGAGACTACTTGTACTATATTTATCATTTGTGGTATATAGAGACAACAATCCACTTACCTATGTCCTCACTACAGCAAAATTAAATGCGACTGGCCATAGGTGGGTGTCAGAACTCGCAGACTTCAATTTTAGCATTAAATACCGCCCAGGGAAAGCCAATGCAGATGCTGATGGATTGTCCAGAATGCCACTTGATCCTGACCAGTACATGAAGGAATGTTCCCAAGAAATCAGCATGGAAGCTATTGGTAACACTGTGCAAGCAGTTCAAATACAAGAGGAGGAATATATGCCATGGTGGTGCCCTGTAACTGTAGAAAGTGCAGCTGGGGAAGCTGAACAAAGCCTCATAGCAAGCGTTAACCAGCTCCCAAAAGAAACAATCAGAAAAGCACAAGAAGAAGACAAGATCATTGGGAGACTGCTACACTACAAAAATCAAAATAAATTTCCAGCTAAGAAGGAAAGAAAAACAGAACTACCAGCTGTAACTGCCTTATTCAGAGAATGGTCTAAATTATACCTCAACTCAGATGGTATTCTTTATAGGAAGACTAGCCATAACTTACAATTAGTCTTGCCAAAAGTCTACCATATGACAGTATTCAAAGATCTCCATGAACAAATGGGACACTTGGGAGTAGAAAGAACTGTCAATCTTGTCAGAGAACGCTTCTGGCCATACATGCAGAAGGATATTGAGCATTATGTCACCAGAGGATGCAGGTGTTTAAAAGATAAACGTCCCAATAAACCAACCAGAGCACCATTAAACAACATTGCCTCCACTTATCCTTTTGAACTACTATCCATTGATTTTTTGCATCTGGAAAAGTGTAAAGGAGGATATGAGTACATCCTTGTTGTAATGGATCATTTTACAAGATTTGCACAGGCATATGCTACCACAAACAAGTCTGGTAAGACTGCAGCAGACAAAATATTTAATGATTTTGCTCTAAAGTTTGGCTTTCCAACAAAATTACACCATGATCTGGGAAGAGAATTTGAGAATCAGTTATTTGCAAGACTTGGGAAATACTGCAGAATTCAGAATTCTCATACAACTCCATACCACCCAGAGGGTAATGGACAGGTTGAATGTTTCAATCGTACATTGTTGTCAATGTTGAAAACTCTTACAGAAGAAGAAAAGCAAGACTGGAAGAACTCTTTGTCAAAAGTTGTCCATGCTTACAACTGTACAAAAAGTGAGGCAACAGGGTATTCACCTTTCTACCTATTGCATGGTCGATCACCAAGACTTCCAATTGACATAATGTTTGACACCCCAGTATCAGAGAAGTACAGAACTTAGGCAGATTATGTTACTGTCTGGAAAAAAAGAATGGCAGAAGCTTACAAAATAGCTTCAGAAACAGCAAAGAAGTCCGCATGTAAAAGCAAGGAATATTATGACCAGAAAAGTCATGGCACTGAACTTACTCCAGGAAGTCAAATTCTAGTGAAGAACTTAAATGAGAAAGGGGGACCAGGAAAACTTCTCTCCTATTGGGAAGATAAGATTTATGTTGTTGTGAGAAGAAAACAGTCCAGTGTATGAGGTAAAACCAGAGTCAGGTGGCAACAGATCAAGGATTTTGCACCATAATCTGTTATTATCTTGTGACTATCTTCCAGATGAACAGCAGACTGCTGAATTGTTAGGCCAAGAGAGATCCTCCAAACCAAAGCGACCAAAACTAACATCACATGTAGGATATGAAACTGATAGTGTGGATGAAGAAGATGAAATGTATTCATTAAGTTCACCTATAACAGATAACTATACAGCACAAAGCAGTAAACCTAATGCTGAAGCAGCAGAATTTGAACCACAGAATTCATCAGAGATCTTGGCATCACCTGAAGGTCTACTGTCAGATTCAGAAAAGTCATCAGAGGAATCTGCAATAACTCCAGAGGCAGGAGAATTGATGGAGAAATCTGAACCAATAGATCCAGGAACAGATGAAAAAAAACCAGAAACTTTAGAACAACAGACGTTGAACAGATCTTCTGTTGCGAGAGAAAGGCGAAGGCCTGTTACACTTACTTATGATACCATGGGAGAGCCAAATAGGTCCATAAGTCTCATGTGATCATGTGCATCTCAGTTTGGAAAAACCTGAGTGAAAAACCTGCAATCGGTTGTTATGGAAAACCTGGAGTAAAGCTGTGTGTATGTGACCTTGTGTAACAGTGTCATCCACAGCGCCCTGCCCCTTTAAAGCTGACCTACAGCAGTGAAGAAAAATGGCTGGGTTGTTATTGAAACCTGAAGTGCAGCTGTGTGCATGTGGCTGACAATGCTTTGTCAGATTGGAGACGGGCTTGAGTCTGCTGGGGAGTTTCAGCAGCTCGCTGTTGTCTGTAACATACCTTATCAGATTGGAGACAGGCTTGGGTCTGCTGAGAGTTTTCATTAGCTCGAGCAGCAGCCATGCGTTTTGCTGCAGGGGACATGAGTAGTTTAAAAAACGTTTCAATTTATAAGAATGCTGAAATCCAGTATGGCAGTCCAGTCAGTGGCGTAAATACCAGTTTAGCAGTGGTAGCAGCTGCCACAGGGCCCGGGACATTAGGGGACCCGGCGGGACTCTGATGTTTTTTTTTTTTTTTAACACCAGCAGGTAACGGGCCCTATTTACTTACCGATCCCCACTCCTGCTCACGGCCGCCTGCACTTCACCTTCTGCAGAGGCGGCTGTGAGCAGGAGCGGGGATTGGTAAGTAAGGCCTGCGGGCCGTGAACCCCACAAACACTGCTATCATTATACTCTGGGGTCTTTTCAGCAGGCTTCGGGCCTCCTTGGTGGCGTCCCAGATGTCGGTGGGCCAGTCCGACATCATTATGCGTTGCGATACATGCCTGGCTCACGTGACATCTGGTCCAACATTGAAGAAGTAGCAGAAAGTGTGCATAATACTATATGAAGGAGCCACTATGATACTGTGTGCAGGGGCCACTATGGGGCAGAATACTGTGTGCAAGGGCCACTATGGGGCCTAATAGTGTATGCAGGGGCCACTATGGGGCATAATAGTGTGTGCAGGAATGCAGTTTGTGCTGGGGGGGTTGGGGGGGGGGGGGGTCCCATGTCAAATCCCATGTTCGCCTTGGGGCCCTGCCATTGCTAGTTACGCCACTGAGTCCAGTATAGGTACAGTCTATTTATGGCTGTGTTGTTATGGAAACCTGGTAAATTAAATGTGAACTTATATTGGCTGATACACGTGATATGACTGAATAGTTAAGGTCCTGTGAACTGCTATTGACTAATACAGGTCATACATAGCTTGGTTGCTATGGAAACCAAGTAAGCACCTGCAAGCTGTTATTGGCTGATAAGGGACATGTGACCGTGTGTATGGCAGTTGGAATATGAGTGAAAGACTTGCAGGCTTGTATAGACTAATGCTGGTCATTTTTTGGGAATACTGTATCTCAGGAACGGTACGTCCAAGAGAGCTGAGACCCAGTCTATAATATTCCCGGACACCTGATGTACATGTGTGCCAAATTTGGTGAGGCTCGGTCCAGTCGTTTGGTTGCGCATAAAGAACAGACAGACAGGAACTAATTTTTATATATATAAGAGATACATGTAAATGGTCATTTAGTTGGAATATTTCTCTAGAACTGTACAAGGTCACATCAAATATCCTTGAATTACGTGGCATAGATATTTTTACAGAACCGTGCTTTTCTTTTTGCTCTGGATTGTTTTGCTTTTAGTGCCAAGATGTTAGTGTTTGTGGGAATGCAAAAGTTTAGTCCATCCAGCTCTAGGAGATGGCTGAAATTTGGGTCTCTTCTTACTACTGATTTAGCTCAGAAGTGGAAACTTATACATTCCCATGCAAATATGTCATTTGCTTTATAGTGCAGGGTAATTTATTGCTGGATGAATTATTTCACACAGACATTTATTTTATTCTTGGGTAGCAAAAGGGCAATTTTAGATACAGTTGCAAAAGTTTTAGACATGTGTGGAAAAATGCTGCAAAGTAATAATGCTTTAAAAAATAGAAGTATTGAGGGGGCGGAGCCTGACTGTGGGACAGAATGGCCGCATAGTTGTACAGCTCCAGACCTGAGTCTTAGACAGCGACAACCACAGCGACGTGCCCGTGGATTACATCGATCCAAGCAGCGATAGGAAAGTTTCCTACATTCAGGGATGCCGCGGAAGAGAAAAGCTGCGGTAAAACCGCAGAGAATTTCAGATTTTTATTTCCCGCATGGCGGAGGAGCAGACCAAAATGGCGGCGGATCGTGCTCCGGCGCGGTCTCCGGGGCCTCAACTCCACCTCGAGGCCCTCCGGAGGAAGCGCTCACCTTGTCAGCGCAGCGGAGAACCCTTTCAGCGCCATCTATACCGCAGCTGTTGGAGTGCAGGGGTGCGGGAGCGCCGGAGCCTTCTCCCCGGCGGGCCGGGGCGAACGCGGTTCCGGGGCCTGCACTTGCCGACGCACCGAGGCCTGAAGGCCTAAACAGCGCAGGAACACCCCACTCACTCACCGCAAGCCAGGTCAAACGGAAACCCAAGCTCCAGAACACCGAATCTCAAGAAGGGGAGGTGAGCGATACTACACAGTGCAAACAGCCATCCGCTGATTTTTTTGCAGATATTCCGGCAACAGAAAAGTTACTTACTGAGGCCTCCATGAAAAATATGCTCATGGCCTTCTGTAAATCACTGACGACAGATATGTCTTTAATGGTTAAACCGCTAGATAGAGACCTTCAGGAGTTGCAGAAACGCACTGTTCATGTGGAATCTAAAATGGCGGAATTTGCTGCTTCACACAACGCTCTTATTGATGCGCACGATGAAGTAGAAAAAGATGTGTCATTTTTAAAAGCTAAAATAGCAGACTTGGAAGATCGCTCCCGGCGCAACAATCTGAAGTTTAGAGGGATTCCTGAGTCAGTAGCGGCAAGTAATTTATCTGTTTTCCTTCAAGATCTCATACGCACGCTAATACCAAATATCTCGATAATGGACTTAACTATTGACAGAGCACATAGAGTCCAAGGCCTTCACACCTGGATGAAGCCGTACCCAGAGATGTCTTCGCAAAGATCCACTTTTACCGTACCAAAGAGCTGGTACTGCTGACCTCACGGAAAAATGGCCGTTTACCTGACCCATACCATAAAATATCCATATAACCCGATCTTTCGGCCACAACACTACAATTACGAAGGCAATTCATCCCTATTACTACAGCTTTACGCCAACATAATATCCTATATAAATGGGGATTCCCGGTCCGAGTGATCTTATCCAGGGACAACCTCACCTATGTCCTTAAATCTCCGGAAGACGGCAAAAAATTACTAACTAAATGGGACATTCCTATCATTGAACCAACACCCAAACCACCACCTGGCCCTGTGTCTGATGGCTGGCAACGATCGAAAACCACAAGGCGTCCACCAAAAGGGCTGCACAGCTAGAGACTCACCTTACAATGGATTTCGTATGTCCACGACTGCTGAACTTATCCCCCCAGGATTATAACAGTCGCTGGCCCGCTGTACTACACTTCTTTTCTTTGTTTTGTTTAGATGGCTTAACCACTGGTTTCATTGCTTCTATAGTTTGTTTTCTTCTCGGTTCTGGCACAAGGGGCGACGTGACTACAATAGGCGGAGACGATTCTGTTTCCTACTGCTACTGGTAACTTCCGCTGCGGGTGGTCGTGATAAGATCTTTGAAGCATCACTAACTGTAAGTTATGGTACTTAAAATTATGTCTATGAATGTCAGAGGTCTGAACTCCCCTCAAAAGAGAGCCAATTTGTGGCGAGAGGTCTGAGCTCAGGGTTGTGACATTCTCGCAATTCAGGAAACACATCTTTTGAAGGTAGATGCCACTCGCGTCAGACATTCATCATACCCACATATATTTCATGCCCACTACTCCTCCAAACGTAGGGGAACACTAATTGGGATCAGGGATTCAGTAGCATTTCAGATGTTGTCTCATTACGCTGACCCGGGAGGGCGATTTGTCATATTAGTTTGTATCCTTAATAATGTCACCTACACGCTGGTTTCGGTATATGCCCTGAACACAAGACAGGTGTCATTCTTGGGAAGACTCATGAGAGCAGTGGAGCGAAGGAAGCAAGGATGCTTAGTATTAATGGGAGACTTTAACATGGCTCCAGACCCAGTGGTAGACACTACGTCTGGCATAGCGAATCGTTATCCTTCATTTTCGCAAGCTATATGGCGCCACGATTTGTTTGATGTTTGGCGCATCCTTCATAATACCGAAAAAGATTATACCTACTATTCTACTGTACACCACAGCTATTCACGAATAGATTTATTTTTAGTGGAACAAGCTAGCATTCCCCTTGCCATGACGTCGGATATCTCACAAATAACGTGGTCAGACCATGCAGCAACAACCTTGACCCTAAGGGAAAAATATGAATGCCCTAGAGCGTACGTGTGGAGGTGCAATTAATTTCTAATGTCACAGCCAAAATATAAAACAATTCTGGAGAATGAGCTGAAAGAATTTTTTCAGATCAATGCTCCCTCTGCTTCCAGCCCTGACATATTGTGGAATTCTCATAAAGCTTTTATCAGAGGAACATATATCCGCTTGGGACACATAGAAAAGAAAACTAGATTAGCAGAAGTTGATCGACTATTGCACCAAATACAATCTATCGATAACAGTAACAAAAAATCTCCTTCCCCCTCCAATGCGGCAAAGTTGATGACGTTACGTCACCAACTGACAGCCTGTCTACTGTTTAAATATGAGAAAAACTTGAAAAAGATGAAAGCGACTTATTATTCCCAATCTAACAAGGCAGGTAAGCTTCTAGCGTCCACGCTTAAACAAAAACATGCAAAGTCTAAAATCCCGTTTCTTCAGAGTAAGGATGGCACATACAAACTTTATGATCCTAATGGCATCGCTAATGCATTTAAAACTTTCTATGAAGGTTTATACAATATTAGAGAGGAATCCTCTGTAACACCTCCAACGAAACAAGACATTGCCAATTTTCTTGCAAGTACTCAACTGCCCACACTCTCAGAAACACAATTGGACTCTTTGAATAAGCCCATTACATCATCAGAATTACTGTCAGTAATCAAGTCGCTGCCATCTCGAAAGTCCCCAGGCCCAGATGGCCTTACTAATGAATATTACAAAACATTTTTTCCTATTCTGTTGGATCCGCTGTTGTCATTTTTAACAGCTGTGGTAGACTCTGGCACTATTCCGAGGGAGAATCAGGAGGCACTGGTGGTGACGCTGCCTAAACCGGGCAAGCCTGCCACAAGTCCACAAAACTTCCGACCAATATCCCTATTAAACTCATATTTAAAAATTTACGCCAAAATTATAGCAAATAGAGTAGCAGCTTGCCTCCCAAGCCTAATAAATCAAGACCAAGTGGGTTTCGTGAAAGGAAGGCAAGCATATGATAATACTAGACACATTTTGAATATTACTCACTACATTAATTCAAGAAAGTTGGAGGCGGTGATTCTTGCACTGGATGCCGAAAAGGCGTTCGACCGCATTTGCTGGTCGTATGCCTTCTTGGTGCTTACAAATATGGGATTCGATGGGGCTATTTTAAGAGCAATTGAGGCGCTATACTCTGCACCGTCTGCAAGAGTATTCACTAATGGGGTAGTGTCGGATCCCTTTTTAATAACGAACGGGACTAGACAGGGGTGCCCCCTGTCGCCGTTGATATTTGTCCTCTCGATGGAACCACTGGCCCAGATACTTAGACTAGATCCAGGGATAGGTGGCATCGATATAAGAGAAAAAACTCATCTTATATCATTATATGCAGATGATATCATTCTTACTCTGTCCAAACCACAAGAGTCTTTTTCCTGACTTATGGAGATTATTGCCAATTTTGGGCATTTATCGTTTTATAAATTAAATATGGCCAAATCACAGGCCTTACCTTTGCATATCCCTCTCTCATTGCTACAATCCCTGCAATCGACATATGACTTTGACTGGAAGAGCGAGGGTGTTCAATATTTGGGAATACAGGTGACACACTCCCCAGGAGCCCTATACAGAAAAAATTATACACCTATGTTGAAAGAACTGCAGGATGAGATGGAGCGAATGTCTAAAATAGACGTATCTTGGATAGGACAGGTCGTGGCCTTTAAGATGTTGTTATTGCCTAAACTCCTGTACCTGTTTCGCACACTCCCGATATCCGTCCCGGTTTCGTTTTTCGAAACCATGCAAAGGATGATCTCAAAATACATATGGAATGGAAAGAGACCCAGAGTTAATAAAAGCTTCCTATTTAAACAAAAAGAGGCGGGAGGATTAGGAGTACCAGTGGTAAGGAATTATTACATAGCGTCATTAGTTACACAGTGTGTTAGATGGAGATCAGCTGATACCTCGGTTCCTTGGATTCATATAGAACAATCGTTCATACACCCCTTAAAATTGGCGGATACCTTATGGGCGCCTTTTTGGAACACTCCTATACCTGAGTCCTTATCCCCAATTATGCGCGCAGCATTGTTCGCATGGAAACTAATTCATGGGAAAGCAAACCCCAAGAGTCACTTTGATATCTCAGAGATGCCCTTATCACTTATGGCCTGGGCAATAGAGGACCTAGTAGTTTCGGAGTGGGAATCGAAGGGGATTACACGGATCTCCCATTTACAGTCCGACTCCAAGCAATTTTTATCGTTCACAGATTTAACAAAGAAGTACGGAATTCACTGTAGTGATTTCCTCAAATACTCTCAAATAAAGCATTTTATGTCTAAGAACCCGGTATCGAAAATACCCCACAGCAATTCGATATTTACTTGGTTGTCAACTAAGATGAGGGGATTAAGGTTTCTATATGATAAAATGGATGGAATGTCGTCCTTTACCAGATCTACACCATTCCGTTGCTGGGAAAGGGATTTGGGAAGAACCATTACTTCGGACGAATGGAAACAAGCAATCAAATTAAATCACTCATCCTTAAAATGTAGCACTCACATAGAAACAGCTATGAAAATTACTTTAAGATGGTACCGAACTCCATCCACTTTACAAATGATATACCCTTCCGTTTCTGGGAATTGCTGGAGAGGATATGGAGGGAGAGGAACCCTTCTCCATATTTTGGGACAATGCCCCATAATTTATGGATATTGGAATAAGGTCTTTGACATGCTATCAGAAATATTTAATTTCCACCTCTCCTATACCCCACCACTGGCTATCCTATTAATTGGAATTCCCGAAGACCTGACCAAATATAAAAAACTCCTGTGTAAAATCCTGACTATAGCCAAACTGCTGTTGGTGCAGAGATGGAGGTCAGTGACCCCCCCATCCGACTCCACCTTGTTGCAATTTATTAATAATTCATATGCATACGAGAGGGTAATTGCATCAGGTAACGACTCATATCATAGTTTTGTAAAGGTATGGGACGCGTGGATTAACTCTCGATTTGTAGCATAAGTGGGAGCCACGGAATTATATGGAATCCGGTCTTAGGAATCGCAGAAAGAGTGGAGATGTGGGGAATGGAAACGGGAAAGAGCATGGGAGAAATCATTTTCACTTAATTATGTGAATTGACAAAAATAAACTATTAGCTATTAAGCGTTCCTA
This sequence comes from Leptodactylus fallax, assembly GCA_947044405.1. Taxonomy (NCBI): domain Eukaryota; kingdom Metazoa; phylum Chordata; class Amphibia; order Anura; family Leptodactylidae; genus Leptodactylus; species Leptodactylus fallax. Next base: position 4,108,019 of record CAMRHE010000041.1, read on the forward strand.
CTTTACATTTTCTACCTCCTAAGGCCTCCTCTGGGTCAGTAAAAACAGAATGGTATCCATATGTCACCTGTGGTTTTCAGTGATCCATACAATCATATGAATTGAAAGAGCCGTAATTGCAGACAGGTATAGGACCTGCTCCATAATTTGCCCAGGCATACAGTCGCAAATACTACGGATGTGTGTCTGGGTCCATCAAAATGCATGTGTTTGTAATTTGATCTGCAATTATTGATCAAAAGTACGTTTCTGTGCATGAGGCCTAAAACCTTTGTACAGTACTGTATACCCAGTATACCCAAGTGAAGAATCAGTTCGTTCCATACATACTGTAATATTGAGTATCTATATCAAATATTTTGATTCCTTTAGCTTTTTCCCATCTTTAATTAGAGCTTAAGATGTGCTAACAATTAAAGATTGTTTGGGTTTGGTGGTCATGAGGGCTACTTGCAAGGCATTATGTGGAAGCCCGCCTGATCCCTAAAGTCTTGTGATTCTTTGTCTGTTTTCTTCATGTTTTCCCATGATAGCCAGGTTGTTTAAATCGAACAGAAAAAAGTTCAGGTTAATTCTAACCCAAAGTTTTTGTAAAGTTTGGGCTGAACCAATTCACTCATCTCATGTTACAACACATATAGTATTTTATACTCTGAGGGTTCTGGATGGAGTTTAACAAATGTAATGGAGGAAAGTGCAAAAATTACAAAGTAAGGCCAGGGCCCCATGTTGCGAAGGCTGTGTTTTACATTAACTGCAAAGTGGATGCGATTCTGGTTAATCCCATCCACACATTGGAGAAAAAAAATCTACAGCGGAAATGCCGTGATTTCAAAAACACAAGCGTTTTTGCAAATCGCAGTATGTCAGTTATACCTATGGAAATGCTGGCGTTTTCTGTATAGGTATAGTAGAAGCAGGAAGTCCACAGAGGAAACTCTGCGAACTTTCCGTGAAAAATGCTGCAGAAAAAAATGCAATGCGTTTTTGCCACTGTCTTTTTCGCTGCGTTTTTTGGCTGTGGCTGGCTACGAGGGGCCTTAGCCTAAGGCTGAGGCCCCACATTGCGGAAACACAGCTTTTTTGTTTCTGATCTAGCTGTTGTTTTTTGAGCCAAAGCTAGGAGTGGATTGAGCAGAAGGTAGAAGTACTTCCTATATACAGTGACTTGCAAAGTATTCATACCTCTTGAACTTTTTTACATTTTGTCACCTTACAATCACAAACTTAAATGTATTTTATTGAGATTTTAAGTGATAGACCAACACAAAGTAGCACATAAATGTTAAGTGGAACGAAAATGATACTTGGTTTTCAAAATTTGAACCAAATAAAAATCTAAAATGTGTGACGTGCAAAAGTATTCAGTCCCTTATATCAATACTTTGTAGAGCCACCTTTCACTGCAATTACAGCTACAAGTCTTTTGGGGTATGTGTCTACCATCTTTGTGCATTTAGAGACTGAGATTTTTGACCATTCTTCTTTGCAAATTAGCTCAAGCTCAGCCAGATTGGATGGAGAGTGTCTGTGAACAGCAATTTTCATGTCTTGCTACAGATGCTCAATGGGATTTAGGTCTGGATTTTGACTGGGCCATTCTAAAACATGAATATTCTTTAATCTAAACCGTTCCACTGTAGCTCTGGCTGTATGTTTAGGGTCATGGTCTTACTGGAAGGTGAATCTCCTTCCCAGTCTCAAGGCTTTTTCAGCCTCCAACAGGTTTTCTTCCAGGATTGCCCTGTATTTAGCTCCATTTATCTTCCCATCCCCCTGACCAGCTTCCCTGTCCCTGCTGAAAAAAAAGCATCCTCACAGCATGATGCTGCCACCACCATGTTTCACAGTGGGGATGGTGTGTTTAGGGTGATGAACAGTGTTACTTTTACGCCACACATAGCGCTTTGCATTTAGGCCAAAAAGTTAAACTTTGATCACATCTGACCAGAACACATTCTTTCACATGTCTCCTGTGTCCCCTATATGGCTTGTGGAAAACTGCAAACGGCCCTTCTTATGTCTTTCTTTCACTTTCTTTCAACAATGGTTTTCTTCTTGCCACTCTTCCATAAAGGCCAGATTTGTGGAGTGCACAACTTATAGTTGTCCTGTGACCAGATTCTCCCACCTGAGCTGTGGATTTCTGCAGCTCCTCCAGTGACCATGGGCCTCTTGGCTGCTTCTCTGACCAGTGCTCTCCTTGCTCGATCTCTCAATTTAGGTGGAAGGCCATGTCTTGGATTGAACAGTGCTCCTTGGGATGGTCAAAGCTTGGGATATGTTTTTACTACCTAATCCTGCTTTAAACTTTTCCACAACTTTATCTCTGACCTGTCTGGTGAGTTCCTTGGTCTTCATGATGCTGTTTGTTCACTAGTGTTCTCTAACAAAACACTGAGGCCTTCAAAGAAGAGGTGTATTTATATTGAGACTAAATACTATACACAGCTGGACTCTATTAACTAATTAAGTGACTTCTGAAGACAATTGATTGCACTGGATTTTATTTAGGGGTATCAGCGTACAGGGGACTGAATACTTTTGCACGTCGCTCTTTTCTGATTTTTATTTGATTCAGATTTTGAAAACCATGTATCATTTCCACTTCACAATTATCTGCTACTTTGTGTTGGTTTATCATTTAAAATACATTTAAGTTTGTGGTTGTAAGGTGACAAATTGTGAAAAAGTTCAAGGGGTTTTAGCAAGGAACTGTATTTCCAATTCCTTTTGTAGCCATTCTTGGCTTTGGCTCAAAAAACCGCAACAAAATGTGCAACAAAAAAAGCTGCATTTCCGCAACGTGGGGCTTCAGCCTAAAGTGGAAAACCAGCAATCTTCTTCCAAAGCCCAGTAACCCCATACTGATTAGCTATTCTTCTCACAGTGTATGGAGCTGGAAGCAGGCAGCTTCTTACACTGTGCAGTTGTTAAGTAATTCTAATGCAATTCAGCTCTCGTTAACTTGAATGGGAGCTGAGTTGTATTAACACAGCCAGACCACTACACAGTGTAGGAAGAAGCATTCTTCCATAAGCTATGCTCAAAACTACTGACTGGTACGGGGCTATGACCTATCCTAACAATACTATAACCATACCTCCCAACTTTCAAAGGACAGAAAGAGGGACAAAATATGCAGCGCGCTATGCGCACCGTGGCAAATTTAGCTCCACCCACTTCTATGTTGACTCCGCCCATTCTCATCTATTTTTCCATGTGCCCCCACACAGTATAATGCTCCTACAGTCAACCTAACATTATATGTCCCCACATTATAATGGTCCCCTCCAATTTCCCCACAGTACTAAGTCCCTCTCCTCGTGCCCCAGTTTAAACTGGCGGAAACTAGAGGGGGACATTAAACTAGGGCAGCTGGAGGGGGACATTAAACTATGGGGCAGCTGGAGGGTGACATTAAACAGTGGGTGTAGTTGGAGGGGGACATTAAACTGGGGGCAACTAGAGGCAGACATGTCCCCCTCCAGCTACCCCCCACGATTTAATGTCCTCCTCCAGTTGCCCCCAGTTTAATGTCACCCTCCATCTGCCCCCTCAGTTTAATGTCCCCCCTCCTTCTGCCACCAGCTTAATGCCCCCCTTCATCTGCCCCAGTTTAATGTCCCCCTTCATCTGCCACCAGCTTCACGTCCCCCTTCATCTGCCACCATCTTAATGTCCCCCTTTATCTGCCACCAATTTAATGTCCCCCTTCATCTGCCACCAACTTAATGTCCTCTTTATCTGCCCTCAGTTTAATGTCCCCCTTTATTTGCCACCATCTTAATGTCCCCCTTTATCTGCCATCAATTTAATGTTCCCCCTTCCTGTCACCAGCTTAATGCCCCCTTCATCTGCCCCAGTTTAATGTCCCCCTTCATCTGCCACTAGCTTCACGTCCCCCTTCATCTGCCACCATCTTAATGTCCCCCTTCATCTGCCACCAATTTAATGTCCCCCTTTATCTGCCACCAGCTTAATGTCCCCTTTATTTGCCACCAGTTTAATTGCCCCCTTAATCTGCCTTCAGTTTAATTGCCCCCTTCATCTGCCTTCAGTTTAACTGCCCCCTACATCTGCCCCAGTTCCCCCCTCTTGCTCACACATGCTCTCTTCTCTCCTACTTATCTTCGATCACTCTCTCTTCCCAGCTTTCTATGTAACATCACAGTGTGTCTCGCAGTATCCAGAATCGCTCTGCCCACACAAGAGTTTGATCACATGTTCATGACATCATCAAAGGTCCTTTAGCCATTACGATTTAGCATCTACCATTTAGCCTTTTAGCATCTACCATTTAGCCTAGGGGGATAGCGGGGAGCTATGCTATAACCCCTTTAATTTATGAAAATTATGAATGTAGTGTGTAAGTGTATGCATTTGTGAAATGTAAGGCAATGTTCACACAGAATATTTTTTCACATGGATTCTGAAATTCCATGGGAAATCCACCTTCTATTGATTTTAATGGGAATCTGTAGTTTAAACAGTGCAGGTTTTTGTGCTGACCAAGTCAAAAAGTGACAGGTCAATAACTGAAGTGAATTCAGGGCAGAAACAGCGGCAGGTTACACACACATCAGGACAAACACTTGTACAAATTAGAAAATGACACCAAATCTAAGCCTTATTTTTTTACATCCATTTAAAGGAGTTGGCCACTTTCAGACCAATATTGATAGACAAATGTTATTGTTTGTATAATACAGTTTTCCATCGTCAGAACTTCATCCACAAGAGGTAAGCAGAATGAATGACAGCAAGCAGAGATCTAAAAAACTGTGAGGAATTGATACAGAAAGTATAATGGAAAATTGTATAACTTTATTATACAAACAATAACATTTGTCTATCAATATTGGTCTGAAAGTGGCCAACCCCATTTAAGGCTGAGGCCTCATGTTGTGGAAAAGCTGATTATTTTCTTACAGTTTCAGTTTTTTGAGGCAAAGTCAAAAGTGGCTTAAAAAGGAATGGGAAATATAAAGGAAGCTCTTATACACTCCCTTTTGTTAAATCCATTCCTGGCTTTGCTTAAAAAAAAAAAAAAAAGCAGTAAAAATCTGCAACAAAATAAAGCAGCTTTTCTGCAACATGGGCCTCAGCCTAAGGGTGGGTTCACACCTGCGTTTGAGTCCGTCCGCTGCCAATCCAAGTGAAAATCTCGGGGAACGGGATCGGCATCGGATACCGACAGGTTAGCGACGCATCGGTTAAAAACCCATTCATTTGAATGGGTTTTTAAAGCAATGCGCGGGTGTCCGATTGCACCCTCTGCGCTGCGAATCCTTTTTTTTATCGGAAACAAAGTCGGACATGCAGGACTTCGTGTCCGACGAAAAAAACGGCTTCACAGCGCAGAGGGTGCAATCGGAGACACCCGCGCATTGCTTTAAAAACCCATTCAAATGAATGGGTTTTTAACCAATGCGTCGTTAACCTGTCGGTATCCGATGCCGATCCCGTTCCCCGAGATTTTCACTCGGATTGGCAGCGGACGGACTCAAACGCAGGTGTGAACCCACCCTAACACAGGAAAAAGTGTGTGGGAAGAAGCATTAACCCTTTCCCAATATCCGCTGTACTATTACGGCAGATGTAGGGTCTTTAAAGATGGCTACCTGGTCTCCGCTGGGAGTTAATATCCGCGTTCACAGTTCACTATGATCGTGGGCATTCCTAGTCAGGATACCCCCACCCCAAGTGTATACGACCCCGTATCTGTATGGGACATGCATTCAAAAGATTATAAGATAATTATAAAATAGTTAACAATAGTTAAAATAAAAATCAAAAAAAAGTTTAAAATATAAAAAACAATTACAAAAACAAACATAAACATATTATACATCCCTGTGTTCGAAAACGCCCAGACTAAAAACATATAAAAATATTTTTCTCATATGGTGAACACCATGGCGGGAAAAAAATCAAGAGCCAAACCACCATTATTTCAATGTTTCGCCTCCCATAAAAATTGTAATAAAGAGCGATCAAAACATCATACATGGTATAACTGAAAAGTACACCTGGCCTTACAAAAAATACGCCTTATGCACCCCTGTACACGGAAATATAAAAAAGTTACAGGTGAATTTTTTTCTTTGCAAAGGGGTTAAAACGTAAAAACTATATAATTTTGGTATTACTGGAATCATACCGACCTATAGAATACAGGTGACATGTCATTTTGGCTGTACAGTGAACATTGTAAAAACAAAGCTCATAAGAAAATCACACAAACAGTTTTTCTCCAATTCCACCCCATTCTGATTTTTTTTTCCAGCTTCCCAGTGCATCATACAGAATATTAAAATGGTACCATTACATAGTACAATTTGTCCCACAAACATTAAGCACTCATACTGCTCTGTAAATGGAAAAATAACAAAATGATGGGGTTTGGAAGGTGGGGAGTCAAAAAAGAAAATCTAAAAATTTAAAGGATTAAGCATGAATCCACACATTGTGGAAAAACTGCTTTTTCTGTTGCTGATTTTGCTGCAGTATTTTGAGCCAAAGCCAGGAGTGAATTGAGCAAAAAGGAGAATTATAAGTCATTTATTTTTATTTTGCATTCCTTTTTTAGCTATTCCTTGGTTTGGTGCAAAAAGAGCAACAAAATCTGCAAGATAAGAAGTAGGAGGTGAAGCTTGCTGGTGGGTCATGTTCCATCAGTTGTAAATAGGCTGTGCAGTTCTGGGCAACCGTCTCGGGACAGTATTGGTAGCACAGCACTGCACAGCATACAGCAGTGGGCCCAGGAGAGGTGAATAAAAATAACACTTATACTCACCTCTTCTGGTTATCCAGCAATGATCCGGCATCCTTTTCAGGTCTCTTGTGTTATCAAGCACCCCTGGGGTCAACTCTGAGTCCTGTGATTAGGCCTCAATGGTCAAATGGTGCACACTGACGTCATAACACTTGGTCAAAACATCATGTCGTTAACACGCCGCACGTGCTCCCCAGGGCACATGGCGCCACAAGAGACATGAAGATGAAACAAACTTCCAGCATGACGCAGTCAGACGTGAGAAGATGCCCAGGACAGATGAGACAAAGTGAGTATCCATGTTCGCCCATCTCCACTAATGAAGCAGCCCGAGGCATTATACTGTGTGTGGAGTATTATACTGTGTGAGGACATTGTGAGTCACTATACTGTGTGGGGGCCACCGTATAGCATTATACTGTGGAGGGCTGTTCTGGAGTATTATTTTGTGGAGCCACTGTGGAGCATTATACTGTGTGTGGGCCACTGTGGAGCATTATACTTTGTGGGGGGCCACTGTAGAGCATTATACTGTGTGAAGCATTCTACTGTGTAAGAGCCATTGTGAAGCATTATACTGTGTGGGGGTCACAGTGGAGCATTATACTGTGTGGAGCATTATACTGAGTAGGATTCACTGTGAAGCATTATACCGTGTGGAGACACTGTGGAGCATTTTATACTGTATGGGGTGCACCATGGAACATTATACACACGTGGACAAAATTGTAGGCACCCCTCATTTAATGAAAGAAAAACCCACAATGGCCACAGAAATAACTTGAATCTGACAAAACTGGAATTTGCCAAACTACATGTTGACAAGCCACAAAGGTTCTGGGAGAATGTCCTATGGACAGATGAGACAAAAATCAAAATTTTTGGCAAGGCCCTATGTTAACAGACGGAAAAATGAAGCATATCTTGAAAAGAACACTGTCCCTACTGTGAAACATGGATGAGGCTCTGTTATGTTCTGGGGCTACTTTGCTGCATCTGGCACAGGGTGTTTTGAATCTGTGCAGGGTACAATGAAATCTCAAGACTATCAAGGGATTCTAGAGAGAAATGTGCTGCCCAATATCAGAAAGCTTGGTCTCAGTCACAGGTCATGGGTCTTGCAACAGGATAATGACCCAAAACACACAGCTAAAAACACCCAAGAATGGCTAAGAGGAAAACATTGGACTATTCTGAAGTGGCCTTCTATGAGTCCTAACCTAAATCCTATTGAGCATCTTTGGAAGGAGCTGAAATATGCAGTCTGGAAAAGGCACCCTTCAAATCCGAGACAACTGGAGCAGTTTGCTTATGAGGAGTGGGCCAAAATACGTGTTGAGAGGTGCAGAAGTCTCATTGACAGTTACAGGAATCGTTTGATTGCAGTGATTGCCTCAAAAGGTTGTGCAACAAAATATTAAGTTAAGGGAACCATCATTTCTGTCCAGGCCTGTTTCATGAGTTTTCTTTTTTTAAAAAATTCTGTTGAAGCATGTTTGAAAAGCAATGTCTGACTTTCATTTGTTCATTTTCATAGAATTTTTATATATTATTACTTTTGTCAGATTCAAGTTATTTCTGTGACCATTGTGGGTTTTTCTTTCATTAAACGAGGGGTACCAACAATTTTGTCCACATGTGTATATACTATGTGGGGCCCACAGGACCCCTACATTTCTGATGGCAGAATAGAATAAAAGTGCAGAATACATTGCTAAAAGGCAGAATAAAAGGAAGATTACAGCGGAATAAGAGGCAGAATACAGGTTGGAAAATCTATTTTCCAAATGCGACTAAGTACAGAAGAGGGGGATTATAGGCAAAATTCTTGGCAAAAGTGGGTCCTGTCTTCAGAACTAAACATTTCAGGAATTCACATTGGTGGGGAGACCCTGCAAAAGTAATTGTTAGAGATATGATACATAATATGTCAGCAGTGACTACATACCATAGGTTGACATTTCCTTTTTCTGCAGCACAGTTGTCAGTTTTGCTGTGTAAAATGGAACCAGTTCAGCAGATTGTAGGGGGTTTAATTACAGCTCTGTTTTACTGCTGGTATCCTAGATAAAGCAGCATAGGAAATATAGACACTACACAGCACAGGTGTTAAACACAATGTGATTTGGGCTATGTGTTTTGTGGCCCATGGTCCAAGGCTGCTTTAGTGGTGCAGCTGCATCTGGCCCGTCACTCAGGTTATTCTGTGTTTGGCCAGAAGTTCTCCAACACTCTATACTCTGCTTGTGGTACGATAGTGCAGGTGACCAGGTAGCCAGGAGGACAACAGAAGAGGAGCACAGCCGGACGCGCACCCGAAGAAGCCAGGCGTTACATCGTGCAAGAAGAAGTGGTAAGTATGAAATTAAATATGTAACTTGATGTGGGGAGGGGAGCGTTATTACCTGTGAGGGTCACAAATATCTGTGGTGGGGGGATTATTAACTGAGGGGGGATAATTAAGGCACAATTACATATGGGGGCATAAATAAGACACTATTACCTATGGGGGGACTAATACCCGAGGTGGGGATAATTATGACACTATTACCTATTGGAGCACTATTATAATGGCCCTTTGAAGACAACCATTAGGCTGATGTGGCCCTAGGAGAAAATGAGCTTGACACCCCTGCTATACAGAATTAGAAAGTGTAATATGCATCGCTGTTGTCTCCGTTGCTTCACCTTTAGCCTCTGGGAAATTGCAAGGCTATTTTTGAACTATAACATACAGGGCACGTACTGAAATCAATGAGTGACCATTGCTTTTATTACATTATTTGCCGTGCTGTTCTTTAATACTCTTTCTGTCTCTCAGAACAGTGATTTACAGGCTGCCCCGTATAAGTGCATATACAGTCATATGAAAAAGTTTGGGCACCCCTATTAATCTTAATCATTTTTAGTTCTAAATATTTGGGTGTTTGCAACAGCCATTTCAATTTGATATATCTAATAACTGATGGACACAGTAATATTTCAGGATTGAAATGAGGTTTATTGTACTAACAGAAAATGTGCAATATGCATTAAACCAAAATTTGACCGGTGCAAAAATTTGGGTACCCTTATCATTTTATTGATTTTAATACTCCTAACTACTTTTTACTGACTTACTGAAGCACAAAATTGGTTTTATAACCTCACTGAGCCTTGAACTTCATAGCCAGGTGTATCCAATCATGAGAAAAGGTATTTAAGGTGGCCAATTGCAAGTTGTTCTCCTATTTGAATCTCCTCTGAAGAGTGGCATCATGGGCTCCTCAAAACAACTCTCAAATGATCTGAAAACAAAGATTGTTCAACATAGTTGTTCAGGGGAAGGATACAAAAAGTTGTCTCAGAGCTTTAACCTGTCAGTTTCCACTGTGAGGAACATAGTAAGGAAATGGAAGACCACAGGGACAGTTCTTGTTAAGCCCAGAAGTGGCAGGCCAAGAAAAATATCAGAAAGGCAGAGAAGAAGAATGGTGAGAACAGTCAAGGAAAATCCACAGACCACCTCCAAAGAGCTGCAGCATCATCTTGCTGCAGATGGTGTCACTGTGCATCGGTCAACAATACAGCACACTTTGCACAAGGAGAAGCTGTATGGGAGAGTGATGCGAAAGAAGCCGTTTCTGAAAGCACGCCACAAACAGAGTCGCCTGAGGTATGCAAAAGCACATTTGGACAAGCCAGCTTCATTTTGGAAGAAGGTCCTGTGGACTGATGAAACAAAGATTGAGTTGTTTGGTCATACAAAAAGGCGTTATGCATGGCGTCAAAAAAACACAGCATTCCAAGAAAAACACTTGCTACCCACTGTAAAATTTGGTGGAGGTTCCATCATGCTTTGGGGCTGTGTGGCCATTGCCGGCACCGGGAATCTTGTTAAAGTTGAGGGTCGCATGGATTCAACTCAGTATCAGCAGATTCTTGAGAATAATGTACAAGAATCAGTGACGAATTTGAAGTTACGCCGGGGATGGATATTTCAGCAAGACAATGATCTAAAACACAGCTCCAAATCTACTCAGGCATTCATGCAGAGGAACAATTACAATGTTCTGGAATGGCCATCCCAGTCCCCAGACCTGAATATCATTGAACATCTGTGGGATAATTTGAAGCAGGCTGTCCATGCTCGGCGACCATCAAACTTAACTGAACTGGAATTGTTTTGTAAAGAGGAATGGTCAAAAATACCTTCATCCAGGATCCAGGAACTGATTAAAAGCTACAGGAAGCGACTAGAGGCTGTTATTTTTGCAAAAGGAGGATCTACTAAATATTAATGTCACTTTTCTGTTGAGGTGCCCATACTTTTGCACCGGTCAAATTTTGGTTTAATGCATATTGCACATTTTCTGTTAGTACAATAAACCTCATTTCAATCCTGAAATATTACTGTGTCCATCAGTTATTAGATATATCAAATTGAAATGGCTGTTGCAAACAACCAAATATTTAGAACTAAAAATGATTAAGATTAATAGGGGTGCCCAAACTTTTTCATATGACTGTATAGATGCCTGCTAATGGAGTGGAAGGAGATGGACAGAGAGGTGTAGGGAATGCTCACCTCTAATACATGAAACCCATAAACTATGGGACTAGTGAAAATACACCAGAATTCTAGGGCAATATGCAACACAACTGCTGTTTTAAATGCTTTACAGCATATTTATTAACTGTTGTAGACACTTCCTGTGCCTTGTTCGACAAGGGGATGGGGCTTGTATAACAGGGAACAGGTTTACGATGTGACTGTGCATCAAAAAATCTGCCAAAATTTTGGCACCTTTTTTTTTTTCCAGAAAACTAAGCCAACAAAGATGTGACATTAATTTAAACTAGACAGACTAAAGATATTCCTCCATCTAGATGTTATCCTGTGCTTCATTCATTTTCACTACTTTCACAGATACCCACTGGTGACGGGCTCATACAACTTCAGTTCATATGACCTTATTTATTAAAAGATGGCTGGACCAATGTACCAAACAAGCCCTCTTACCTCGTCACTGAGTGTCCTCATAGATTGTAAGCTCTTGCAAGCAGGGTTGTTTGATATGTTAATTATTTTGTTACAGTCTAGTGTCTGATATTGTCTGTTCATGTCTCCTCTGATTTGAAGAAGTGCTGCAGAATATGTTGCTATTATATAAATAAAATCATTATTATTATTATGCCCCAGATTTAACATCCAACATTAACAGCTGTGATAAATCTTATACATTTTATGTCTGCCTAGTCTAGTCTAGTTTGCATTGTCCATCTATTAAACAGTATTAGTAAATCTACACCTTTGTCTGATGTTTTCTTTCAGTGCTCTTCGAAGCCAAAAGGCAGCATTGTTTTTGTACCTTTTAGTTACTGCTACTGTGAACATTAAGCAGTAAAATGCTACCCATGCGTACTATAGAGCAGCATATGAAACTGACAGATGCACTTTAAACACACAAACCTATGTATTAACTATACATGCTCTAATACAGCATATGCTGTATGAAAAAAATAGTAGTGACAACACGTGTTTTCCCTATTTGAACTTACTCGACGCATACAGACCAACTGCTGCTTGCTTGCGTTGGTTCAGAAAAATTTTTCCTCTGAAGCCATTGTTAGTACAAGAACAAATTGCCATGAATTCTGTTTTAGGATGCCCGCCTGCTTAGTGAAGAAAGACATAACGCTGTTATTGCTGTTCTCAAGGCTCACCACTCCTACACAAACCTATTACCTCCCCTGAATACATTGAAGCCTCATTTTTCATTAAAAAAAGCAACAGTCTGCTAAATGTGTGGCTCCCATTGTAAGTGAAGAAAGTTCAATATCCTGGACTTTCCATTGTATTGCTGAGATTAGTTTGCAGGTCGCGGCCCTTCAACAACCGCTGACATTTTCTGCTTCCAAATTAAATAACTAAGGTCCTCAATTGCCACAACCCAGATGGAGGAGACTGGAGGATGGGAGTTGTAATGGAGGATGCTGCGCCACCTAGCAGGCCGAGCATACTCACCAAGCGCTCCCGCCCCACTACTGGGCTGGACACAGTCGAGGGGGGTAATGCAGCACTACCGGATGGTGGTGGTAGTAGTTTCCTCCAGGGTGCTTCCAGTTGGAGAGGGGACCTCTCCTCTCTGAGCCGATGTAGTGTTGGTCGGAAGGGCCCTGATGGTTATGCAGGCACGACTCAGGCAGCTAGTGGTAACAATTGAACGAGTAACAGTTTTATTGCAGCAACTGGAAACAGGCACGACAGCAGCTTCCCAATGGGGGTAGTAGTAATACAGTGTCCAATCCCCCAGCCTTGGTTCTAGGAGGGTGCCCATTGATATTACAGGCTCTATGACAAACTTTACCTCCAACTACTCCGCCTCTCGTGCCTCTCCCAGGTATGGATGCTGGAGATAGCGGTGACACAGGGAGTCCTTACAGGGATCTGGTTACCTTCTGGTTAGGCCCCAGTGAGTACCTCCTGTCAGTGTCCTCCACTGTTCCTCCTGGCACGGTGTCCAAAAGTATAGACAGCAGAACTCCCTTCTCAGGGCTGTCTCTGGGGCTGATAGTATTCCTCCTGGAGGCTAGGCCACTCCAGGACCTTGAAATGCTTCTTACGAAGCCACTCCTTCGTTGCCCTGGCGGTGTGCTTGGAATCATTGTTATGCTGAAAGACCCAGCCACGTTTCATCTTCAATGCCCTTACTGATGGAAGGAGGTTTGCACTCAAAATCTCACGATATATGGCCCCATTCATTCTTTCATGTACACGGATCAGTTGTCCTGGTCCCTTTGCAGAGAAACTGCACCAAAGCATGATGTTGCCACCCCCATGCTTCACAGTAGGTATGGTGTTCTTTGGATACAACTCAGCATTCACTCTCCTCCAAACACGACGAGTTGTGTTTCTACCAAACAGTTCTACTTTGGTTTCAACTGACCATATGACATTCTCCCAATACTCTTCCCGAACATCCAAATGCTCTCTAGCAAACTTTTGACGGGCCCAGATATGTACTGGCTTAAGCAGGGGGACACGTCTGGCACTGCAGGATCTGAGTCCCTGACAGTGTAGTGTGTTACTGATGGTAGCCTTTGTTACGTTAGTCCCAGCTTTCTGCAGGTCATTCACTAGGTCCCCCAGTGTGGTTCTGGGATTTTTCTCACCGTTCTTGTGATCATTTTCACCCCACGGGGTAAGATCTTGCTTGGAGCCCCTGATCGAGGGAGATTATCAGTGGTCTTGTATGTCTTTCATTTTGTAATTATTGCTCCTACACTTGATTTCTTCACACCAAGCTGCTTGCCTATTGCAGATTCAGTCTTCCCAGCCTGGTGCAGGTCCACAATTTTGTTTCTGGTGTCCTTCCACAGCTCTTAGGTCTTCACCATAGTGGAGTTTGGAGTGTGACTCTATGAGGTTGTGGACAGGTGTCTTTTATACTGATAATGTCAAACAGGTGCCATTACTACAGATAATGAGAGGAGGACAGAGGAGCCTCTTAAAGAAGAAGTTACAGGTCTGTGAGAGCCAGAAATCTTGCTTGTTTATAGGTGACCAAATACTTATTTTCCACCATAATTTGCAAATAAATTCTTAAAAAAATCAGACAATGTGATTTTCTAGATTTGTTTTCTCATTTTATCTTTCATAGTTGAGGTCTACCTATGATGTCAATTACAGGCCTCTCTCTTCTTTTTAAGTGGGAGAACTTGCACAATTGGTGGCTGACTAAATACTTTTTTTCCCCACTGTATCTCTTTGCCTGTTAAATCCCCCCCTCCTCTGCTACTTCCTATCTGTCTGTCTGCTATCAATGTAATGCCTCTCACCTTGGAACATTCCTGTACATGTTGTATTTGTATTTGTATCTGCTTATCTTTGCTGTTGTAACACACTGAATTTCCCCATTGTGGGACTATTAAAGGACTATTATTATTATTACCACTTCCCTATACTCATCACTGTCAGTTATGCAACTACCACAGTAGCATTGTCTGAAAATGTATAAAACAACTTAGAGTGTGCGGGAGAAATCATTGAGATTTGACTAACTGCTTTGGGCTGTGTCAAGATGGAAAAGCAGAATGGATGAACTTGGCTCACATAGAAAGCTGCATAAAACAAAGTATCTCATCTTTATCCTGTTATGTTCATATGCACCAATACGGTAAATTCTAAGAATATAAAAATATAACACGGCAGGTTGATTGTGTTTATACAGATCATGAGAGTTTAAAGTTACTTTTACAGGAGCACTAAACCTAAAAATAAATACTTAAAGAGTACCTGTCACCAAGCACAAAATGCTAAATGATATTCCTCATCTGATTGCCGCTGTGGCCCTGAACAATTTGGTGATAATTTTTTTATAACTCCATCCATCTGGTCAAAATATTTTATTCTCCAAAATCTTTTGTTTTCTCTGGTGGTGTGTCTCTGTATGCTGTATGAAAATAAAAGATTACAGCCCACTTGGAGAACAAGAGATAATTTACATGTAACCTTCAGGAGAGGCCATATCTTTTGAAGAGCCACCAAGTTGCATTGAAAATTTGTTGACAGATCTTCTTTAAAGAAACATGTATGCCCTAACTGTTTATCAGTTGCAGCATTTTCTACATAATCTTGTACATGATCTTGATATATCAGTCCTGTAGACAACACAGGGGTTAATCTCGTGCTGGATTTATTTATTTATTTATTTATTTACTGTATATATTATTATAAATCAATTTACATCTTCTCCTGATGGCAACTAGAGCACAATTGATGGCTGACTAAATACTTTTTTTCCCCACTGTAACCAATTACTTCCAAGATAATCGGGCTTCTGTATCCTCTCCTGCAACTCTGTGGGACGCACTTAAGGCTGTCATGCTTGAGCATTGTACAGCGTTGCTCTGGCGTCTAAATTGAAGAGAGATAGGCAGGCGGGAATGCAAACCCTTGTCACTCACATTCAAGTTCTCTCCTCTCGCCCCGCGGACTGTTCTTCCCTCTCTGTTCTCCGACGTTTAGTGGCAGCGTGGGCAGATCTGCAAGATTTAGCTACTTCCCAGGTACAGTGCCTCCTTCTCTACACTTGCCAGTGATATTATGAAAGGGGCAATAAGGCTCACACTCTACTGGCAAAAATGCTTAGAGGATCTTGCCTCTTCTACCCCTCACGCGGTCTGCAATGCCGCGGGTCATTTGCAGGATCACCCTGATGCTATTGCGTCCATTTTTCAATCTTATTACAAGGACCTATATAATCTTTCACCTTGTCATTCTTCCCCTACACCTGGTTCTTCCCCACGACTAGAGGACTACCTTCAGGACTGTCATTTCCTCCTGAAGCACTTAATGCTTTGATTATGCTAGAATAATTGTTGGGAGTTTTGAAAGACCTCCCTAATGGCAAGGCTCCTGGCCCCGATGGTTTCACGTACCTCTATTATAAAACATTTCAGGACGACTTCTCTTAGCTATATTAACTTTTTTTCCACATAGGGACACGTTTTACTATATGTTCAACAGTATGTAAGTACTTGCTGACTGTGTTAAATGTTTTTATCTGCTTTTAATGTATAAGTTTTGTGTTGTTTCTCTGTCAAACGAGCCCCTCCCCTTTTGGGTGATCTAGGCTCATTTTAGCTTTATAAATTGTATCATGTACTAGTACATTTTATGTCCTGCTTCATGTACACTTGATAAAGAGGAATTTGAGTCCTTGAAACATGTTGATGAGCATAATAAAGTACTATTTATTGGAAAGCCCAGACTCTTCACCTCATTTTTTAACTTGGGGTATCCACTCCACTTTTCTACGGAATTCTACCTGTCTGGATTCTCCGCATCCTGGTGCCCAGAGATTCTGCAGCTTCCAACATCTTCATCATCTCTACATGTCTGCATAGTAGTTGTAACTTTTTCACAACTAATTCAGATGAGAGCACAACAACACTTAAAATTGTTGTGATAACTCTTCACTTGTCAAGAGGAGGTGCACCTAGACCACTGCATATCCATCTGTGCGAGTGTACCTCTCCCACTACATCCTCTTTGCTTTGAGTCCCATCCGGTTCACTAGATCTATCTGGCTCACATGTAGCAAACTGTTCCCCTTAACCTCTCAACATTCCTCCATGGTCTCTCCTATATAATCTGCTCCTCCCGGCTTTTTTAGACTTACCGATATGATAGACCCAGTCTCCTTGGAGCCTAGGCCTTTTGACTACCTCACTTCTACTCTAGCACTACCTTCTTCAGAGTGGCTACACTATCAACAGATCCTACATCTAGTACGTTCCCTATATGGCGGCCTAACTGTCACTTTTCCTACCCAATTTGAAAAACTATGCAATTCTATTTCTTCCTGAGGGCAGAGATCCACTGACTCACCGCTACATGTCCCGCTCTAAAGCTCCCCTGGGCAAGTCAATTCCCCAGCCCCCCCCCCCCGCCCCCCCAATGACAGATTATTTGGTCCTGAGCCTTCAAGTCCTCTATCTGTGTAACTTTCATGGAAACAAAACTTAAAGCTCTTGATGCATCGGTATCACGCCCCAGTTCTGCTTCACTCCAAGAACCAGGTCCTTCCCTCTATCTGCTGGCGTTGCTGTTCTGCAGTGGGCTCCCTCTACCACATATTTTGGGAATGCTCGCAGCTGAGGGGATTCTGGACCATGGTGGAGGCGCTGACTGATGCCCTTTTTATACAGAGAGTATCCCTGAGCCCCTGGACCTATCTCCTGAACTTGTCCCCTAAGCAACTGGGGAAAAAAACTTCTAGACTCTTTCTCTACCTGTGCACAGTGGCAAAAACTCTCATTGACAAGCTCTGGAAGGGAGTCAATCCTTCCACAGGCACAGAACTAATAGCACAAGTGAAGGATGTGAGAAGTTTGGAGTTCCTGACTGCATCCCTCAATAACAAGGTTGAGGCTTCCCAGTCGATCTTAGATCCCTGGGACACATACTGTATTCTGCAAGGTCTCTAACCTGTTATTGTTATACAAGTAGCTGCGCCAACCATACTCAAAGCAGAAAACTGATACGATTTGTATTAAACTCTATCTTCATCCTGAGAATACATATGGAGTTTAAGTTGGCACATACCACTGCAGGATAGCAGGATAAGGGCTGCAAGGGGAAGGTTATTTAACCTGCACAGTGAACAAAATAAAAGAGTAATTTAAAAGAAGGCACAAACATTGCTGTTTTTGTTAATCTCTCCTGCCAAAAATGAAATAAAAAGTTATCAAAAAGTTGAATGCACCCCATAAGAGTCCCGATGAAAATTACAGCTCATCCTGCAAAAAATGCCCTTAAACAGGTGGATCAATTAAAAAGGTAAAAAGTTACATCTTTTATAATATTGCAATACATAAACAAAACATTTATTTAAAAAAAAAAAGTGTTCTTATTGTACAAAAGTAGTAAGTTGTAAAATTTGGGTATCGCTATAATTGGACTTACCCACAGAAAATATTTCATTCATTCTGTACAGTGTTATATTGTATGGGGTCACTAGGGAGGCATTATACTCTGTGAGGGCCACTAAGAGACATTATACTATGTGGGGGCCAATCAGTGGGCATTATAATATGTGCGGGTCAGGTATTTCTAAGTGGTGGGCCCAGTGCAAAGGTTTCATAAATGGGCCACCCTCATCAACACCAATGTGTTAAAACAGCCCTAGCTTATCCCAAAGTAAGACACATGAATATTGTCTAATATTATGAGGAATATTATGTTAAATTCACAGCTACAGATCTACTTTTCTTCCTTGACTGGAATATAATAATTTCTCTGGTGTAAAGTGTGCTTCCTTCAAGTGCATTTTGTGTGGCTAATCACAATTCAATCTACATAAATACCATAACAACATAGTAAAAGAAAATTCAAGATAGCAGTTTGGCTCACACAATAAAAGTTTATCTTGAACAGCAGTCTCTAATCTTCAGGATTGGTTCCAGATTTTAACATTTTTTCTCTGGGAATGTTTATCCCTAGAAACGGCCTTCTTGGTTACAATTCATAAACTGTATAAAAATAATCATTTCTCTGTAGTTACCATTTTGCTCTTAAAATTAAGTTTATCTAATACAAGCTTTGCCTGTTATAGGATATTATTTACATGTAATACATCTATATGTATGAAAGTTAGTTTATGTCCTATGTGGAGGGACAAAATGTACCAGAATTCTGGCATAATTTGCACCAAAAAACCTGTCTTAACATGCTTTGTGAAACAATTATCAAACGTTTTAGAAACATTTTAGACACATTTTATGGCTTGAACGAATAAGGGGCATGGCTAAGCAGGAAAGGAGTGTGGCATATCAGAAAGTGAGCATTGCTTAAATTGTAATCTGGTGCTCCAAAAACTGTCCCGTAATTTTGGAGTATTTTTCTCATAATCTAAGGCAATTAGTAATCGGTATAAATTTAGACTAGACAGTCTAAACATACCCCAGGTTTATCAAATAGCATTAGTCAATTGGACAAATCTTACTCAGACTGTTTTAGGATGTCTAATCTATGTCTGCAGTGTCTAAAACTGAAACTGTTAGTAAATCTGGACCTCAGAGATGGCATCATACATTAATAGACTTTGATGCATCATCAGGCTCTGTGCACTTTAGCGCTCGGACAGGGTCTTTGGAAAAGTGTCCCAAACAATTATAGTAATTAGTATAGTAATCCCTATAGAGAGATTTATTATACCTTGTATGCCAGTTGCCCAACCCCAGTGCAACAAGTGCCTTATGTGCATAAGAATTCAAAGTTGTTTTTCTTCAAAGAGGTAAATAAAAGTAAAGAAAACATGCTGTGTATAGGCTTGCAGGATATAGTAGTGCATCTATAATCTATATATAGACTATAGTATATTGTTGGCAAAGAGTCCTGGTGCTATAACTGGTCAAAGGAGAAGCACGCCACACACTCCCCATGTGGCGTAAACGCAGTGTTTTATAGTCCCTGTCCTAGTGTCATCTGCAAGCTTTCTGTGAAAAGCTCTGCGGGAAAAACCGCGATGCATTGCCACAGCGTATTTTTCCCGCAGCATTTTTTTCCTGCAGCCTGCTACATGGGGCCTTAGCCTTAAAGTCATTTATTCATTTTCTTCTAGCAGATCTCACTGTTATGTGGTTGTCAGTTATTTAGTGCACTATGGCTGCTACTGTATTATTTTATCATGCTCCAGGTAAAACCAAAACTCTTTGTTATGTCTGGTGCAGTAACTGCGGGAGCTGTGCATGACACAGGGATTTAAAGAGTACCACAGGCGGAATCCTTGTGCCTTGCACAGGGCCTTACACTAGGCATAACACAGTAGAGCTCAGACCAGAAGAAGTTGTGCCCCCTGCTTTACATACATGTCAACATGTTTCGGTATACCTAGTTTAATTGAAATCAATATGTAAGGTTAAAAGTCTTTAACTACTGTTGGTATACATTTTGTAACAGGTTTGTGCAACACAATTGTACAGCACAAGTCTGATGAGGTTGTGTAGATGAACATGAAACTTCATGAACATTTTGGCAGGGCTTTTCTTTTTGATTACATTTACAAATTTCTAACCACAACATTGTCATTGCTAGGAAAAATCACACAGACCTACAGGAAGTAATGTCAACATATCATCTTCTCTCGTATGCAATATTTGTAATTGTGTGTAATACATGCTATTTACAGTATGTTATGTAAGCCATACAATATTACAAAATACAACAACTTGTAAAATGGAGCAGTTACTCACAACACTTCCAGTGCAATAGTTGCTTTCCTGTGCTCACTATTTGCTGGTTTTACCTAATGTGCATGAATTGATGATCATCTTTAAATCACTTATGTATCACAAAGAGGAAGAAAGCAAGAACTTGTGGTATTTGAGAGGAATCTGCGCAGCAACTATGAAGACGTAGTCAGTCATAAAGTATCTCAATCATCTTAAGTGACATCACTAAATCTTCATGGCTGTGTCACTTCATGTGAAACCAGGAGTGTGAGAAGGAGTAGTCAAAGAAGGTGGTCACCCAATATGGCCTGAGGGAGAAATAGAGCAATTTATAAATCAGTGTTAGTATCTATTCAGATCATGTTTTTTTACATCTGTTTAACCGTTGCAAAATAAGGATGCAAATGGATGAAATCGGATGGTCATCAGTTTACATAGACATCAATGCTAAAAAACAACGGATCAGTTTCCAGTTTCTGTCCGTTTTTTTTGGACAGACACAACAGTATGGTATACTACGTTTGTGTCCTTCAAAAAAAAAAAAAAAAGGGACAGAAACGGATGTAGTACAGTACTGGGGGAAGAGAAGACCCCATCAGAGACAGTTAACCCTGCCAAGACCTCACTGTTCTGCCACTGTACCCTAACACAGTTATCGCTCAGCAATTCTGGGGGAAGGGTAGTAAGTAGATTCTACTTAACCCCTTAACGACCTTGGACGTACTATTACGTCCTGGGCGCTAGGTACTTCGCGCACCAGGGCGTAATACTAGGCCCGAGGCCGGCCGCCCGCTCACTATCTGAGCGGGCGGTATCGGAACCGGGTGTTAGCTGTATCTGACAGCTAACACCCTGCTCCATAACCCCCGGTCGGAACTGAGTTCCAATCCGCGGTTTTAACCCCTTGGATGCCGCGGTCAAACATGACCGCGGCATCCAAGGGGTTCCGCCGTCTTGCCGCTCCCCTCGGCACCCCCCGCGGCGAGATTGGGGGGTGCCGATATCTCTAATCTGCAGCCCGGGGTCTGCCCAGTGACCCCAGGATGCCTGGAGCCCCCAGTACCTGGTTGATCATGCCGAGACCTGCGGAAGTCAGCGCTGTGTTTCCATGTAAACGTGTATGCTCGTATCTTGCAGTCTATAGTACTGAGTCAGAGATCACAGCATCTCTGGCTCAGGTGTCCTAATGGGACACAAGAAAAAGTAAAAAAAAAGTGAAAAAATAAATAAATAAAGTATGTGAAAAAAATTAATAAAAGAATAAAGCCCCAAAAATTCCCTTTTCCTATATAAAATGAATTATACAAAAAATAAACCTAAAAATTAATAAAAACAATACATATTTGGTATCGTTGCGTCCGTAACAACCTGTAAAATAAAACTGAAACCATATTTAATGTACACGGAGAAAGTCGGGGAAAAAAAAATGGAAAAAACCCGCCAAAAGTAACGATTTTTCGCCATCTCACCTTACAAAATATGCCATAAAAAGTGATCAAAAAGTCATATGTACCCCAAAACAGTACCAATAAAAAGCACAGGTTGTCCCGCAAAAAATAAGCCCTAAACCAACTCTCTAAACTGAAAAATAAAAATGCTATGCTTCTTAGAAGATGGCGATGCAAAAAAAATTGATTTATGTCCCCAAATGGGTTTTTGTTCTGAAAAATTGGTATTGCATAAAAAAACAGTATAAATGAGGTATCGCCGTAATCGTACCGACCCGCAGAATAAAGGTAAAATGTTACTTACGCTCTACGCTGCATGGTGAAAAATTTAAAAGATAAAACGCAGTGCCAGAATTGATGGGGTTGTTTTTTAATCCACCAAGAAAGAGTTAATAAAATTTATTTAATAAGTTGTAAGCACCTAAAAATGATGTCATTAAAAAATACATCTCACCCTGCAAACAACAAGCCCTCATATGGCTACATCACCAGAGAAATAAAGAAAATATAGCTCATACAATGTGAAGACAAAAACCCGAAAAATCACCAAATCATTAGAGCATAACTGGCTGCGGCAGGAAGGGAATGTATAAGCTGTGCAAGCGTATATCAGGGGATACCCCAGATTTAGAGCTTACGAGGGATAATAAACCAGAAGTGACCCCCAGAGTGACCCCCCAATAATAGGAACTACTGGGGAAATAGTAGGGAATTTAGTGTACCCAATGTACAGCTTACATATTCATTCACTTTTCCCCATCCGCTGTGCAGTCACGTCTGGGATACTAATGCTCACTACACCCCTTGATAAATTCTTTGAGGGGTGAAGTTTTCAAAATGGGGTCATTCCCTAGGGGATTCCACTTTACTGGTACTTTAGAGGCTCTGCAAACATGACATGGCATCCAGATCCCAAACATCTGAATCTGCGCTCCAAAAGCCACATAGCGCTCCTTCCCTTCTGCGCCCTACTGTGTGCCCAAACCGCAGTTTATACCCACATGTATGACACTGGTGTACCCAGGATAAGGTACTTAATGTCATATATGGGTATAAACTCCTGTTTGGGCACAGACGGGCACAGAAGGGAAGGAGCGCTATTTGGTTTTTGGAGCACAGACTTGGACGGTTTGGTTTTTGGATGCCATTGCACTTTTGCAGAGCTGAAATGCCAGTACAGTGGAATCCCCTGACATGTCACCCCATTTTGGAAACTGCACCCCTGAAGGAATTTATCCAGGGGTACAGTGAGCATTTTTAACCCCCAAGTGTTGCTATAATTTATTATCCGTAAATGAATACGCAGCTGATGATGAAAGGTGAAAATGACAATTATTCCAGGAATACGACATTTCAGTGCGTAATATGTTGTGCCCGGCTTGTATCAGAGATGAACGCTCCAAAAGCTGTTGTGCCCGGGATCCCCGCTCACCAGTTTTTGGAGTGTGTGTCTGTGCAGACATAAACTGGGCCCAACATATTGGGCACTGAAATGGCGTATCTATAGAAAAATTTCATTTTTAACTTTTCATTATCAGCTGCGCATTCATTTTTGGAAATTAAAAGAATGCAACACTTAAGGGTTAATAATGCTCGCTACCCCACTTGATAAATCCCTTGAAGGGTATAGTTTCCAAAATGGGGTGACATGTCTGCGGATTCCACTTTACTGACAATTCATGGGCTCTGCAAAAGTGGCATGGTGTCCAAAAAGCAAACTGTGCTCTAAAAACCAAAATAGCGCTCCTTCCCTTCTGTGCCCGGCTGTTCCCAAACAGCAGTTTATACCCACATATGGCATTAAGTACGTTATCCTGGGTACACCAGTGTCATACATGTGGGCATAAACTGCCATTTGGGCACACAGCAGGGCGCAAATGTGAAGGAGCGCTATGTGCTTTTGGAGCGCATATTTAGATTGTTGTTTTTTTGGACGCCGTGTCACATTTGCAGAGACCCTAAAATTGCCCCTACAAAATGGGGGTCACTTCTTGGGGAATTCCAATTTACTGGCACCTCCAGGGCTCTGCAAAAATATCATGGTGACCAGAAAGTCCCTCTAAATCTGTACTCCAAAAGCTAAAAAAAACACAGTGCTCCTTCCCTTCTGAGCCCTGCTGTGTGCCCAAGCAGCAGTTTATACCCACATATATAATTTTTTTGTCCCCGGGATAGTCCACTTAATAGTTTTAGGAGTTCATGTCTCTGATGCCACAAAGTGGCCGCAACGTATTAGGCATTGAAATTGGATATTTCTTTAAAAACTTTAATTTTCACTTTGTACATTAATTTTTGGGAAGCATTTTTAGGCTCTAAATGATAATACCCCTTGATACATTCCTTGAGGGGTGTAGTTTCTAAAATGGGGTCACTTTTGAGAGGTTTCCATTATATTGGTACTTTAGGGGTTCTGCAAATGCGACATGGCATCCAAAAATGATTCCAGCAAAATCTGCCCTCCTAAAGCTAAATAGCGCTCTTTCCATTTTGAGCCCTGCCATTTACCCATGCAGCAGATTACAACCACATATGGGGCATTTCTGTGTTCAGGAGAAATTGTGTAACGAACTTTGGGGTGCTTTTTCTCCTTTGTCCTCTTGTGAAAATGAAAAATTTGGGGCTAAATTGACGGTTTATTGGAAAAAAAAGTAATTTTTAATTTTAACGTCCCAATGTTAATAAAATCTGTGAAACAGCTGTGAGGTCAAAATGTTCACCATACCCCTTGATAAATTCTATAAGGGGTGTAGTTTCCAAAATGGGGTCACTTTTTGGGGGTTTGTATTATATTGGTACTTTAGGGGCTCTGTAAATGCGACATGGCATCCGAAAACTATTCCAGCAAAATCTGCCCTCCAAAAGCTAAATAGCGCTCTTTCCATTTTGAGCCCTGCCATTTACCCATGCAGCAGATTACAACCACATATGGGGCATTTCTGTGTTCAGGAGAAATTGTGTAACGAACTTTGGGGTGCTTTTTCTCCTTTGTCCTCTTGTGAAAATGAAAAATTTGGGGCTAAATTGACGGTTTATTGGAAAAAAAGTAATTTTTCATTTTAATGTCCCAATGTTAATAAAATCTGTGAAACAGCTGTAGGGTCAAAATGCTCACTATACCCCTTGATATGTTCTGTGAGGGGTGTAGTTTCCAAAATGGGGTCACTTTTAGGGGGTTTCCACTGTATTGGTACTTTGGGGGCTCTGCAAATGCGACATGGTACCTGAAAACTATTCCAGCAAAATCTGCTCTCCAAAAGCTAAATAGCGCTCTTTCCATTCTGAGCCCTGCCATGTACCCATACAGCAGATTACGACCACATATGGGGTATTGCTGTATTTAGGAGCAATTATTTTGCAAACTGTGGGGTGCTTTTTCTCCTTTAACCCATTGTGAAAATGAAAACTTTGGGGATAAAGTGACATTTTAGTAATGTTTCATTTATACATCCCAGTGTTAGCAAAATCTGTGAAACAGTTGTAAGGTCAAAATGCTCACTATACTCATTGATGAATTCTGTGAGGGGTGTAGTTTCCAAAATGAGGTAACTTTTTGGGGTTTTCCTTTGTATTGGTACTCTAGGGGCTTTGCAAATGAGACATGGCACCTGAAAACTATTCCAGCAAAATCTGCTTTTCAGACGCCCAGTGTCACTCCTTCCCTTCCGTGCGCTGCCATTCGCCCAAACATCAGTTTACACCCACTTGTGGGGTATTTCCATGCTCGGGAGAAATTGCATAACAGACTGTGAGATGCATTTTCTCTTTTAACCCTTTGTGAATGTGTTAATTTTAAGGCTAAATTAAGGAATTAGTGGGAAAAAATTAAATGTCTAAATTTCACCTCCATATTGTTTTAATTCCAGTGAAATGCTTAAAGGGTTAACAAACTTCCCAAATATTATTTTGAATTATTTGAGGGGTGTAGTTTTGAAAATGGGGTGATTTATGGGAGTTTCTAATATATAGGCCATTATAATCCTCTTCAGAACTGAAGTGGTCCCTAAAAAATTAGTTTGGGAAATTTTCTTGTAAATCTGCAAAATCGCTGTTACACTTGTAAGCCTTCTAACATCCAAAATAAATTACAGGACGATTAAAAGATGATGCCGATATAAAGCAGAGATATGGTAGATAATATGTAGTAATGGATTTGGGTGGTATGACTATCTATCTGAAAAGCAGAGCATTTCACATTTTGAAAATTGCGATTTTTTTCAAAATTTCCATCAAATTTCCTATTTTTTTATAAATAAATACAAAAATATTCATTAGTGTTTACCACTAACATGAAGTACAATGTGTCACGAAAAAACAATCTCAAAATCACTTGTGTAAGTTAAGACATCTCAAAGTTATTGCCATATAAAGTGACACATGTCAGTTTTGAAAAACGAGGCCTGGTCCTTAACGCACTTTTGGGCTGGGTCCTTAAGGGGTTAAATAATATTAAAACCAATAAAAGAAACCGACTGACAGATGAAGTTAGTAGTGCTTGCTTGGGCTTGAAGTGTGCGAAATACCAACCTCCAAATGAAGATTTAGCAAATGAAATTCAGCAAGAAAAAAAATCACTAAGCGGTAAAGAATTATTTGTTTTTGCTTTATTAATAAATACAGTACATATATTAACCACTTCCGGACTGCCCATTGGGCTCTTACGTCCGGAAAGTGGCTTCTTTGTTCTGCAAGAACGTACCGATATGTCCTTGCAGTTTTCAGCAGCTGCACAAAATCGTGTCTGTTAGAGCTGCTGGGTCCTACATGACCCAGATCAGCTTTAGAGTTATGGGCAGGAGGCTGCATTCCTCCGGCAATTGGGGCTAAATGTATCAGCCCCAGTTACAGGGGAAATCAGCCTCCCCCACAAAAAAAACTGTGATCAGATGTCTCCATAAGGTGTATTATGATGTTATGGGGACACAATGTAAAAAATAAATAAATAAATAAAATTAATAGAAAAGTAAAAAAAAAAAAAATTAACTCCTTCCCCGCCGGTGACATCTTTCGATTTTCATTTTTGACTCCCCCCTTCTGTTCTCAGAGCCATATGAGGTCTTAATGTTTGTGGGACAATTTTTTTTTTTTCATGATGCTACCATTTATTATTCTGTACAATGTAATGGGAAGCTGGAAAAAAATTCAGAATGGGGTGGATTTGAAGAAAAAGTGCATTTGTGCAACTTTCTTACGGGCTTCGTTTTTACAGTGTTTGCTCTACAGCCAAAATGACATGTCATCTGTATTCTATGTTTCATTCCGATTCCGAGGATACCAAATTTATATAGTTTTATTTACATTTTAACCCCTTAAAAAAAATACCAAACTGTGCAAAAATATATTTTTTTTAAGTCGTAATATTCTGACATCTGTAACTTTTTTATACTTCCGTGTACGGGGATGCATAGGGCGTCTTTTTTTTGCAGGACCAGGTGTACTTTTTAGTTAGATCATTTTGGGGAATTACTATTGCTTTGATCACTTTTTATTAAAATTTTTATCAGAGGCAAAACAGTGAAAAAACGTCGGTTTGGCACTTTTGATTTTTTTTTTCCCACTACGGCGGGATGCATTGCAAAAAAAACGGCGCTTTTATTGCAGGCTACATAGAGTAGCCTGCAATAGCAATTAATGAAAGACAGGCCTGGGAGCCTTCACAAGGCTCCCGGCTGTCATAGCAACGGGATGCCGGACCCGGAGCTTGCTCCGGGTGCCGGCGATCCCCGGCAAAATGGTGGCTCCACCATGCCACCGGTAAAATGGCTCCTCAGTCAAAGCTGAGGGGGTAATGCCTGCGATCATTGCGGGCACTGATCGTGGGCATTAGCGCTGGGTGTCTGCTGTATAACACAGCAGAAACCCGGCAGCTATGGCAGCTGCTTGGGTCCTGAGTGGTATTGTATATTCAAGTCCACTTACCTATTACAGGTAATAGGTAAATAAAATGTTCCTGTGAAAACCATTGTAGTATCCTATAGATTGAGATATGATCAATTAAAAAGCCAAAGAGATCATGATGAAACGTGTGTAAACTTAAAGGTATAACTTAAAGTTCCTGTGCACCAGTGCAAAATATGTAATGGGGCCCCCACTTACCATGTGCTATGTATAAAACTGCCATCTTATTTTGTAGAGAGACCTTTGGAAGTGATTGCTACTTCTGCACAGGGCCATACCTGTCATAAACTGAAGGATGGTATTTTTTAATTGGCTGCTACCTATTGGTTTATTCCAAAAGGTAGCAGTCGATATTTTCTTACCGTTTCGCTTCTTACTCCAGAAAGCGCTGCAGAGTTCTTCAGTGTGTGTACCCTGGAGGCAGAAGCAGAGGCCAGACATGACAGGAGTGGAGATTGGTGAGTAAAATATTAGCCATGACCTGTTGGAATAATCCAATAGGTAGTGGCCAAACTTGTGCGGCACCAAGAGAGTTTAGTAAAACCAACAAACAGTTATACTCACCTCTCCTGGGCATCCATCAATTCTCTAGTGTCTTCTCCTTTCTTTTTTTTTTTTTTTTTTTTTTTTTGGGGGGGGGGGGCTTTCTATAGGTCGCCTCAGGCAGTACAGAGGATAGGTTCACCCCTGCTTCTGCAACCCCTATATATATACCTCTGCCATTAGTAAATGATTAATAAAAATGTGAGAAGAGGTGTGCAATTAATAGTGCTACATTGTGACAGCGTATCCAGCAAGACTGTCACTTTTTGTCCCCAGGAAAAATATAACACATTGTTCCTAGTAATTTTTTTAAAAAATAGAGTGTGCCCATGTTATGCTGCCCTTACCTAGGCGAGAATAGTCTGGTGACAGATCCACTTTACATGCTACAGAAAAACCATGGGTGACATCTTGTTTTAAATAAGTCTGTATACAGGGAGAACTGTCAATCTGTCTGTGAGAGTGGAGTAGGCTCGACTCAAAGGCTGTTTCACTGGCAGCATTAAATCAAGCTTACACATAAAATTAATACATCAAAAACTGAGAGTAGCATAGAAGACCTGGGAGAACCACATTAACAAGTAATAGAGGCTTTCTTTAGCTGCCAGGCTAATTCTCTAACTCTTAATAAGATGCACTAACTACAGATGCTGATCACTGCTGTTCTCTTGTTTCTGCAGTGTTACATTTTATGTCAACAGCAGTGGAATCTTTCCCTTGAACGATAACCCTGAAATATTGAAACTAGATAAAGAAAGAGCACAGTACAAGAGAATTACATTTTTTAAAATGTCAGAAGACAAAACAAATCTTACTTACTAAGACAGACAAAGGTTAGACATCCAAAACAAAGACAGATCATTAGTAGGGCTAATATAATGTTAAATAGCCCTGCAGGGAAAACTATACATTATTTTATGCCTCAAGTAGGACTTGATGTGCCACCAAAGTCCTAATCTTTTTGTCATATACCCATAGGTAAAACACACTGTATTAGATTTGTCTGGAATGTTACATTTTCACCAATAGTATAGGACAGTAGCCCATTGTCAAAATGTAGTCCATGTAAAAAAAATGCATGTAAAAATGATAGCGCATAAAACAGCCTAAAGAAGAGGTTTTCTTGCCACCAGCCATCACAAAAAGACCCCAAGGTTTTCCCCCTAGCCCTAGTACACATAACAAGGGTGTTTTTATAGCTACTCTGGAGGGGGTAGGGCTCTGTCCATAGGTTGACTCTAGGGACACTTACATTCCGTCGTGTTATATGCAGTTCCCATATCGCAGGTCGAATGCCTGAAGCTCTTAGAGAACTCTTTTCCCTTCCCAATCCCATACCCTTAATCTCATTTTGATAGGACATACATGGTACAGAGTCGGCTTTGGCTATTTTTTTTCTCCTCAGCTTAAGTTATAGGTTCCTACAGAGCCTACCTGTAACCCTACCCGCCTTTTCTTCTTGCTCCACTTCTTTCAACCTATCTATTGGCAGAGAGGCTGTCATGTGTCTGCTCTTTCCTGCTGAAACACATCACCACAGCTATTTTCTTGTAGTGCGGCCATTTTTGTTCCCCCGAAGCTAATTGCCATTTATTCGGTTTTGTTTAAAACCGAAAAATTTGGAATATTCGGGTCGAATCTGGTTCGTTGCAAACCAATTTGCCCATATCTACTTCTGATTTATAATTTATTTTGAAGTTGGAGGCAGCTCTGAATTGCCCAAAAGTAGATAATATTCCTCTTCAGCAACAATTCATCTGCAAAAGCTGTGATTTTGTGCATAAAGTCACCTGTTTGCACCCATTGAATGACCTCGGTCTGCTTAAGTTTGAACAGGAGCATCTCAATTACTAGGACAAAAAGTGGCTACAGTGGCCCCCACCCAGTATTATATGCTGCCCAGGGGCCTGCAATATGCCATCTCAAGCTGGTCGCGGGCCCCGTACCCTGCCGGGTGCGGTCGCGGTTGCACCTACTGCGATCGCGATCGTTACGCCACTGGTTTGTGGGGTTCGTGGTAGCAGCTGCCACAGGGCTCCAGACCCCTAATGTCCCGGGCCCTGTGGCAGTCGCTACCGCTGCTACCCCGGTATTTACGTCTCTGGTTCTTCTTTATAATAACAAATTATTTAATTAATAGATACTCTAATTAATTAGAGTATCTATTAAAAGTTGCATTCTGTCCTACCAGCACACAGGGACAGAAAATACCCATCATTGTGCTGCTGTTGGGACTAAAGGAAAACAAATAAACAACTTATCAACGTTTGGTGTCTATGCTGAGAAGGGTCCAAGGGTCTTTGAATTAGTTGAGCATGGTACATAGCATGAAAAACTCTACTGATACACTACTGATGTTGTGTCGGCCCTCTCTGAGCCTGAAAAGCCCAACCTGCTCCACAACAATAATGCAGGGGAGGATTGGTTGTAGGCATTGCAACAGGAGTTTGACCCACCATTTAAAATTGCAATTTAATAGTAAGATAGGTCCCGGGGCTGTTTCTGAATGAGAGAGACAGTTATAAAGCAGATTCCTCTGCTACTCGATGTGTGCAATGTATGGCAGGTACTTCCCACCAGAGAGAACTGTAAGCTAGAGTTGCAACATGAAAAGGGGAAACTCCTAAATAATGCAAAATATAATGACCAGAAATAATTTTACTCCCCATGTACACATTCATGGCAGCTTATCCTGAAAGGTCAAGTGAAATAACAGGTATGCTTTAAGTCTATACAAAGCAAAGCTGATAAGTGAGCTACAAAAAAAAAAAAAAAAAGATTTATGTGAATGTTCATATAAAAATAAACAAAATAAAACACCTTTACCAAAATGTCTAAAAGTATGTTTATTATTAAAATATGATTTAAATATGTTGTCTGCCTGTGCCACATTCTCTTTCATAAAAAGGAGGGTGACATTATGGAACTGAAATCAATGTGAATTAAATTTTTTATTGATTTATCTGTAAATTATATTTGTATAATTATCACAACTCAGCCGCCACTTCCTCCCTCTAACTGCTGAGTCTGGCTGTAAGAGAACTGGCTGAAGCAGAAGCCAACCTACTGTATCCTATCTGCAATAAGACAGAAGAATGCTAAGCCCACCCCTCCAGTTGCCATCAGCTGAAGATGTAAATTGATTTATAATAATATATACAGTAAATAAATAAATAAATAAATAAATCCAGCACGAGATTAACCCCTGTGTTGTCTACAGGACTGATATATCAAGATCATGTACAAGATTATGTAGAAAATGCTGCAACTGATAAACAGTTAGGGCATACATGTTTCTTTAAAGAAGATCTGTCAACAAATTTTCAATGCAACTTGGTGGCTCTTCAAAAGATATGGCCTCTCCTGAAGGTTACATGTAAATTATCTCTTGTTCTCCAAGTGGGCTGTAATCTTTTATTTTCATACAGCATACAGAGACACACCACCAGAGAAAACAAAAGATTTTGGAGAATAAAATATTTTGACCAGATGGATGGAGTTATAAAAAAATTATCACCAAATTGTTCAGGGCCACAGCGGCAATCAGATGAGGAATATCATTTAGCATTTTGTGCTTGGTGACAGGTACTCTTTAAGTATTTATTTTTAGGTTTAGTGCTCCTGTAAAAGTAACTTTAAACTCTCATGATCTGTATAAACACAATCAACCTGCCGTGTTATATTTTTATATTCTTAGAATTTACCGTATTGGTGCATATGAACATAACAGGATAAAGATGAGATACTTTGTTTTATGCAGCTTTCTATGTGAGCCAAGTTCATCCATCCTGCTTTTCCATCTTGACACAGCCCAAAGCAGTTAGTCAAATCTCAATGATTTCTCCCGCACACTCTAAGTTGTTTTATACATTTTCAGACAATGCTACTGTGGTAGTTGCATAACTGACAGTGATGAGTATAGGGAAGTGGTGAGGCACTTCTCTTCTTGGTGTGACGGTAATGGCCTCATATTAAATATGGGTAAAGCAAATGATATGATCATCGATTTTGGTAGGGCTCGTGTAGATATAAACTTGTTCAGTATTGAGGGTCAGGAGGTGGAAAGGGTTATGTCCCTTGGGTCTATACCCAGACAATAAAATAGATTGGAGGCAGAATGCTGAAAAGGTGTACAAGAAAGGAGTCAGAAGGCTATCCTTTTTAAAGCAATTCCGGTCGAGGTGTGTGGTGATTTGTTAGAAATCGTCTATCAATCTTTGATTGCTGGGGCCTTATTCAATGGAGTCACTGCTTGGGGAGGCAACGTAAGGACTATGCATGTTAAGTGGATTGAAGTTGAATTGAGTAAAGGGGCTATCTCTGTGATGGGCTGTTTTCTGGACAGCTTGGAGGTCTGTCTGCAGCAGAGGACTTTAAGAAAATTCAAAGCCATTATAGACAAGCCCTCACACACTCTAAACCAAGTTCTCAGCCAGCAGAGTTCCTTCAGCGA
The DNA here is from genome assembly GCA_947044405.1 of Leptodactylus fallax. Lineage (NCBI taxonomy): Eukaryota > Metazoa > Chordata > Amphibia > Anura > Leptodactylidae > Leptodactylus > Leptodactylus fallax. Next base: position 4,140,855 of record CAMRHE010000041.1, read on the forward strand.
AAGTCTCATACAGTTATGCTGTGAAAGGGAAAGGTTTAGAAGGTCACTCTGACAACATTGTAAGGGTCATCCTAGAAATTGGTGGCCTATTCTACAGTTCGTTATCATATTATTACTCTATATGATTAGGTTATGTGTATTGCCCTATTGTTTGATTGTTTATAAATAATGTGACCTGCACTGAGCCATGGAATAACCAATTTCCAATGGGATCAATACTCTATTCTATATTCTGTTCTACACAGGAACTTTTATATTACCATTGAGTAGATGCTAGGTCATCGTAAGTATCTGAATGAGCATATTTCAATGATTACAAGTTACCATTTCAATAGGAAAGCTAGAAAATAATATGAATGATACATCGTAATCAAATTGTTAGAAACAGTTAACTTTTGCCTCCAAGTCACATTTAACAACTAGGTTATAACTGCTGTTTGCAGGGATGTAGTTTTTCTTTTGCTGAGCAGCTAAAATGAAAAGCTGCTAAATAATGGCATCCAGAAATTCTCATTATGAGTGCCTTTAATTAGTGCATACAATGAATGGCACTGTGCATGTCAATCCAGTGGCACTCAAAGGGCAAGTGCTCTTTAGGGCTGATAAAACAATGTGACCACTGTGTTCTGGAAATGGGGCTTGTCACAAATTTAGAAGAATCTGCTTTTAATATAGCTGAAACTATGCAAGGGACATGGTGAACTTACTTCCTTAGGCTTAACATTAGATCTTCAACTTCCCTTTCGGTAACAACAAATTCATTGTGCCAATTCTCCGCTTTCATTGCATCTCCCAAAGAAGAAAAATAATGGCTTCTCAGAGTTGACATAGTTATAGCTATATAATGAATTATAGGAATTCTTTCTCAAACAAGAGCTCTTTTTATGGAAAGTCAGAATAAAAAGCCAGCACCTGAAGGCAATTGTTAATAAAAGTGTTACTAAATTATTAAATATTATTGTTAGCAATTATCATTTCTATCAGTTCCCAGTTTATAAAATCAGCATAGCCAAAGTATGTGTACCCTATTTTCAGATCAAGCACTTTCTGTAGATATAATACATTTTTTCTAACAATCGACATTTATATCTATAATTTGACCAGGCAGTTTAGTGAACCTGTAACAAAAGCAAAATTTACACCATCAGAGACAGTCTCACCCTACACCCCCAACAACCACTCTATCCAACTGCTTGGTGTTCTTCATCCTTAACCTGATTCTCCACCATCACTGATGAAAAGCTCTCCACCCTAATCTCTAAATCCCACCTCACCTCCTGTGCACTCGACCCAATCCAGTCACATCTTATCCCCAAACTCTCTGAAGACATTACTCCTGCACTAACCCATCTCTTCAACCTATCCCTAACCAATGGATCCTTCCCTTCTGCCTTCAAACATGCTACCGTCACACCTATACTTAAGAAACCCTCCCTGGACCCATCCTCTCCAGCCAACTATCGCCCCATCTCACTGCTCCCATACGCCTCAAAATTGCTGGAGCAACACGTCCACTCCGATCTATCCTCCTATCTCTCGTCCAATATGCTCTTTGACAGGCTACAGTCAGGTTTCAGACCCCATCACTCCATAGAAACTGCCCTAACCAAGGTCACTAACGACCTTCCAACTGCCAAAGCCAAACGTCACTACTCTGTCCTCCTCCTCTCCTCTGCCTATGACACAGTCGACCATTCCCTCCTGCTAGAAACTCTCTCATCCCTTGGTATCTCAGACCTGGCCATTTCCTGGATCTCCTCATACCTCACCAACCGCACATTCAGCGTCTCCCACTCGCACACCACCTCCCCGCCACGCCCTCTTTCTGTAGGTGTCCCCCAAGGCTCCGTCCTAGGACCCCTCCTGTTCTCAATCTACACCCTAGGCCTTGGCCAACTCATAGAATCCCATGGTTTCCATTACCATTGCTATGCTGACGACACCCAAATATCTCTCTCTGGACCAGACATTACCTCTCTGTTGTCCAGAGTCCCAGAATGCCTAGCATCCGTAGGCTCCTTTCTCTCCTCCCGCTTTCTCAAACTCAACATGGACAAAACGGAGTTCATAATCTTCACCCCTCAATGCACGACCCCCCTACCTGACCCATCTATCAAAATTAATGGAACCACTCTCACCCCAGTTCCACAAGCCCGCTACCTTAGACTTTGACCTATCCTTCAAGCTGCATATTCAAACCCTCAACACCTTCTGCCACCTCCAACTCAAGAACATCCATCGAATCCGCTCCTTCCTCACTCCTGAAACTACAAAGATGCTAGTCCACGCCCTCATAATCTCCCGCCTAGACTACTGTAACACCCTTCTCCATGGCCTCCCAACTAACACCCTCGCCCCCCTCCAGTTCACCTTAAACTGTGCTGCTCGCCTAATACACCTCTCCCCCCGTTCTTCATCGGCTGCCCCCCTCTGCCAATCCCTTCACTGGCTACCCGTTGCCCAGCTAATAGAGTTCAAATTAGTAATGCTGACATACAAAGCCATCCACAACTTGTCCCCTCCATATTATCCCCGACCTAATCTCCCGCTACCTGCCTGCACGTAACCTCCGATCCTTCAAAGACCTCCTACTCCACTCTGCTCTTATCCGCTCTTCACACAAACGTCTCCAAGACTTCTCCCGTGCATCCCCCATACTCTGGAACTCATTACCAAGACACATAAGACTGACCCCCACAATCACAAGCTTCAATAAGGCCCTGAAGAATCACCTATTCAGGAAGGCCTACAACCTCCAATAACGCTACTGTCAACACACCACCACCTGAACAGCCTCTACCCCCACCTTTGGTCTCTATCCCTCATAGATTGTAAGCCCTTGCGGGCAGGGCCCTCTATCCCACTGTGCCAGTTGGTCACTGTTAGTATTATCTGTTTTGTACAAACTGTGTACCGTATGTAAATCCTCAAATGTAAAACATCATGGAATTAATGGTGCTATATAAATAAACAATAAAAAAAAATAATACTCAATGCCAGACATGTGCAATTTTTTTCACCTGATTTGAACATTGCAGATTTGCAAATTCAGTCCATATTTAATGGCCATTAGGATGCATATGAACAAACTGATTTTACCATGTTTGCCACCTCGTCTCAGATTAGTGTTTCCAACAGGGACAGGAGAGTATGCTACGCTGCTGCTAGACAAAGGATCTGGCATGATAGAATAAAACACGCAAGATCCTTCCTTTCCTTGACAACACCTGTTGGAAGATAGTTATGAGGCCTCGATTCTTAGAAGATAACTGGCCAGTTCAGCCAAAGCCTCATATAATATGGAGATCTCTGGGATGTTGCAATGTTCTTTAAGCCCCCTTGCACACGGGCAAATATGATCTGGGAAATCCAGAGTGTATACTGCCCACATTTCCCCGACTAAATGTGGTTTCAAGACTGGGACATCTTGCATTACAGTGATTTACGATGCTAGCAGTTTCTGCCTCCTCTGAACTCCACTGTCCTCTCCTGTATATAGATGGAACATATAATGGAATGCATTAGAGCTGTGAAGATGCAAAGACTCCTAGCATCATATGATCTCTGTAATGTTCAATGAGTATTCAGGTCTGGGGACTGGGTGGCCATTTCCAGGCTATTGTAATTGTCCCGTGTGCATGAATGCCTAAGTAGGTTTGGAGCTGTGCTTTGAGATCATTGTCTTGCTGAAATATCCACCCCGGTGTAACTTACAATTCGTCACTGAAAATTTTAAATTATACACATAATCTGCTGTTTTTTTAACCATGAGCCTAAAACATTTTGGAAAAGAAGATGCTGTCCAAATGTGCTTTTTCATAAACTGTCGCAATTTATCAATAGATTTAGTAACAAAAGGGGGGCGGGGGGGGGGGGGGAGGTGGTCTGTGGATTGTTCTTGACTGTTCTCACCATTCTTCTTCTCTGCCTTTCTGATATTTTTCTTGGCCTGCCACTTCTGGGCTTAACAAGAACTGTCCCTGTGGTCTTCCATTTCCTTACTATGTTCCTCACAGTGGAAACTGACAGGTTAAATCTCTGAGACAACTTTTTGTATCCTTCCCCTGAACAACTATGTTGAACAATCTTTGTTTTCAGATCATTTGAGAGCTGTTTTGAGGCCCCCATGATGCCACTCTTCAGAGGAGATTCAAATAGGAGAACAACTTGCAATTGGCCACCTTAAATACCTTTTCCCCTGGTTGGATACCCCCGGCTTTGAAGTTTAAAGCTCCATGAGGTTAAAAAAACAATTTTGTGCTTTCAGTAAGTCAGTAAAAAGTAGTTAGGAGTATTCAAATCAATAAAATGATAAGGGTACCCAAATTTTTGCACCAGTCAAATTTTGGTTTAATGCATATTGCACATTTTCTGTTAGTACAATAAACCTCATTTCAATCCTGAAATATTACTGTGTCCATCAGTTATTAGATATCTCAAATTGAAATGGCTGTTGCAAACACCCAAATATTTAGAACTAAAAATGATTAAGATTAATAGGGGTGCCCAAACTTTTTCATATGACTGTAGATGGAACATATAATGGAGCATTAGAGCTGTGAAGATGCAAAGACTCCTAGCATCATAGATCTCTGTAATGCAAGGAGTACAGGTCTCCTGACTGGCCAATTTTCCAGGCTATATTCTCCCGTGTCCATAAGGCCTAAGAGGTTGATGCTTTGAGATAGAAATAAGTGTATTACAATTTCTGAAAATTTAAAATTATACACATAATCTTTTTTTTAACATGAGCCTAAAACATTTTGGAAAAGGAGATATAATTTCATAAACTGTCGCAATTTATCAATAGATTTAGTAAACAAAACAAGAAAATTGTCTTTATCTACTGTGCAATATTTTAGTTGTCAAAGTATTTTGCAAGTAGTATAATGTTGTACTGTATTAGCCATAGAAAGTAGTGGAAGAGTGAAGAAATCAGGCCATTCCTTTTAGAGACTAACTGAGTATATTTGACAGTAAGCTTTCGAGAGTGCTAGCTCCCTTCTTCAGACATGGTGTAATACTAGAAACTGAAAATTCACACTATTTATACACACACAAGACATGGATCTCCAAAAGGATCTTGGAATAACAAAATGCAATATAAGTAGGGAAGTTATTTACAACAGGTCAGTAAATAAACAGTCTGGAAAATTTGTGGGGCGTGACGGAGGGATCTGTTATCTGTTTGCAATCAGGTGGTAATTTGTGACCCTCACAGTTCATACATAGTGTGACATGAAACTGGCATGAATATTAAGTCCAAACTGCAGAGTTTGAAATTTTTGCATTAACTTGTATTCCCATTCCTTTCTCTCTCTCTCTGCATCTTAAAATGTCCCATTAAAACCACAACCCGCAAATCTTCAATAGAGTGGTCTTCTCCGGAGAAATGTGCGGCCACTGGGAGATCTGTTCTTCTGTTATTAATGGTGGATCTGTGTGAGTTCATGCGCTGACTAAGTCTCTGGCCTGTTTCCCCCACATAGAGGCCTGTGGTGGGACATTGCACACACATTATGAGATACACCACATTGGAAGACCTGCAGGTTCCCCTAATTCTGTGCACCTGTTCTGACTGTGGGATAAGTACACTGTCAGCGGTGTGGATATGCTTACAGGTCATGCACCTGTTTTACAGGCAAGGTGAGGTGCCATTTTCAGTTGGGGCCTTCAGGGCACTCTGGACAATAGTACGCCTCAGGTTTGGTGGTTGTCAAAAGGAAAGGAGAGGGGGGACTGGAAATATGTCCTTGAGTCTGTTGTCCCTATGTAGCACAGGTTGGACCTCCTTGGCAATCCTTCGTGGGATCTCCTGCTGTGAGTTGTAGGTGACAACTAGGGGCACTCGGGCTTCTTTCTGGGTCTCTTTATATGTGAGCAGACTGTCTATGTTAATGGATGCTGCTTTGTTTAATTGGTTGTCCGTCACTTTTGGTTTGTATCCCAATCGGAGAAATTTCATCCTCAGATCCTGGAGGTGCTTGTCCAGGTCTGCTTTGTCGGAGCAAATACGATTGTATCGTATAGCCTGGCTGTAAATAATATATTGTCTTGTGTGCTTGGGGTGGAAGCTGTTGTTTCTCAGGTAGGCCGTTCTGTCTGTGGGTTTGTGATATATTGATATGAGTAGCCGGTGGTCTTTAATGTATATTGTGGTGTCCAGAAAGTGGATTTCACTCTCTGAATAGCTAAGTTTAAGGTTGATGGTAGGGTGAAAGTCATTGAAGTCATTATGGAATTGAAGTAGGGCCTCCTCACCTGCAGTCCAGATGACAAGGATATCATCGATATAACGAAGGTAACTCATAGGTTTGGTGGTGCATGTTGATAAATATGCTCCTTCCAGTTCTGTCATAAAAAGATTTGCATATTGGGGTGCACATCTGGTTCCCATTGAAGTTCCCATTCGCTGTAGATATAGATCCTCTTCAAAAGTAAAATAGTCGTGGCTAAGGATGAATTGTATGAGCTGCGTTACTGGTTCTGTTGGGAGGTTTTGTTTTGCCAGGTGTACCTGACATGCTGCAACTCCATCCTTGTGGGGAATGTTGGTATACAGGGATTCCACATTCATGGTGGCTAAAATGGTACCCTCAGATAGTGGGCCCAGGGCATTCAGTTTGTTAAGAAGGTCAGTGGTGTCCTGGATGTAACTTGGAGTATCCCTGACAAGGAGTTTTAGGAGATTTTCCACCCAACCCGAGATGTTTTCTGTCAGTGTCCCAATGCCAGAAATGATAGGCATCTCAGGGTTGCCATCTTTGTGTATCTTTGGGAGATATTTTGCAAACAGGTTTCCAGTAAAGACATTCATACTTCTGAAATAGGACATTGCTATATCAGAATTTACACCCACTCTGTGACCTGCAGTGAGTAAGTAATTCCCATACTAGGCTGACTAGGAGCACAGTCATCTGAACACATCTAACTTACCCTGGTCTATGAATCAATACAGCTGTTCAAAGCTCCTGACAAGCTTGTGGATTTCTGCCAGGCCATGCAAATAATTGTCATATTCTTCTGTCAGAGCGAATGCAAGGCAGACCAACTGTCCTGTGACCTCAGCCTCAGACAGACATGGTTGTAACTGTATATTTGATCATGTAAGAATTTAGTCATTTCACTGCCTGTTTCTGACTCTCAACATAACATTAAAAACTTAAAATGTATAGAAATCTAGATGTTTCTTTCCTGTTCTCTTTGCACATAATTATTTTCTGGTATTTCTGGTTTCTATAATGACAATATAGACTTAAAAAGATCAAATATAAAGCATGTGACATGATACAACTAGAGATAGGTTTTGTTTTGGGTTTGAATGAGTTGATCATCCTGTTGGACTCCAGTATAATGATCGGAGGCCCAGGGATAATGAGCGAACAGAAAAACCAGCGTTACTCAGCTCTCCTGGGCTCCAGTGAGACTCTCCCCTGTCTTCAGGCCTCTGTAGTGACGTCACAGACTTCATGTGGGTCAGGCCAGTGTCGCTACACATAATGACGCTGGCGTAACCCACATCTGTGACGCCATTGAAGAGGGCCAAAAACAGCAGGGAATCATGCTGGAACGCAGAATAGGTGACTAACACTGGTTTTTATGTTTATCACTTCCCCTGGGCCTCCGATCATTATACTCTGGGGTCTGAAAAGTTTGTGGGTGGTGTACCCCAAACATATCGGGTTTTGCTGAACTCAAAATATTTGCAACGAACACCGTTGGGGCCACAATGGGACATAATACTATGTGGAGAGGACACTATGGAATATTATACTGTGTGCAGGGGCCATTATGGGACATTATACTGTGTGCAGGGGCCACTATGGGACATTATACTGGGTGGAGGGACCACTATGGGATATTATACTGTCTGGAGGCCACTTAGGGACATTATAATGTGTGTAAATGGGGTGTTTTACTGTATGGGTCCAGGAAAGGGGGTGCTATGCTAATTCAAAAGCTTGCTATGGGGCCCAGTCTACGCTAGTTACGCCCCTGACTGGAAGTGAAATGATTATACTCTGGGGTTTCTTCAGACCCTAGAGTATAATAAGTAGAGGCCAAGGGCAGGTTAAAGAAAAAAAATAATCTCACCTCTTCTGGGCCTCCTCGTGGATTCCAGCGATCTCTCTGGGTCCTTTTTTGGCCTCTTCTGGGTGATGTCATACGTCCGGGGTCACATGGGGCGCAACAAGCGTCATGACGTTGACAGTTTTAGATAAAGTGAGGCCTTGGGCAAAATTAAAAGTGGGTCCCTAACTGCTGATAGTGATACTATACCAGCAGTGTGGAAAATGCTTTAGTGATGATGTCTGTTCCAATCTAAGATATACAGTGGGGGAAAAAAGTATTTAGTCAGCCACCAATTGTGCAAGTTCTCCCACTTAAAAATATGAGAGAGGTCTGTAATTGACATCATAGGTAGACCTCAAGTATGAGAGACAAAATGAGAAAACATATCTAGAAAATCACATTGTCTGATTTTTTAAGAATTTATTTGCAAATTATGGTGGAAAATAAGTATTTGGTCAATAACAAAAGTTCATCTCAATACTTTGTTATATATCCTTTGTTGGCAATGACAGAGGTCAAACGTTTTCTGTAAGTCTTCACAAGGTTGGCACACACTGTTTCTGGTATGTTGGCCCATTCCTCCATGCAGATCTCCTATAGAGCAGTGATGTTTTGGGGCTGTCGCTGGGCAACACGGACTTTCAACTCCCTCCAAAGGTTTTCTAGGGGGTTGAGATCTGGAGACTGGCTAGGCCACTCCAGGACCTTGAAATGCTTCTTACGAAGCCACTCCTTCGTTGCCCTGGCGATGTGCTTGGGATCATTGTCATGCTGAAAGACCCAGCCACGTTTCCTCTTCAATGCCCTTCCTGATGGAAGGAGGTTTGCTCTCAAAATCTCACGATACATGGCCCCACTCATTCTTTCATGTACACGGATCAGTTGTCTTGGTCCCTTTGCAGAGAAACAGCTTCAAAGCATGATGTTGCCACCCCCATGCTTCACAGAAGGTATGGTGTTCTTTGGATGCAACTCAGCATTCACTCTCCTCCAAACACGACGAGTTGTGTTTTTTACCAAACAGTTCTACTTTGGTTTCATCTGACCTTATGACATTCTCCCAGTAATCTTCTGGAACATCCAAATGCTCTCTAGCAAACTTCAGACTGGCCCGGATATGTACTGGCATAAGCAGGGGGACACATCTGGCACTGCAGGATCTGAGTCCCTGTCGGCGTAGTGTGTTATTGACGGTAGTCTTTGTTACGTTAGTCCCAGCTTTCTGCAGGTCATTCACTAGGTCCCCCCGTGTGGTTTTGAGATTTTTTTCTCACTGTTCTTGTGATCATTTTGACCCCACGGGGTGAGGTCATGCGTGGAGCCCCTGATCGAGGGAGATTATCAGTATTCTTGTATGTCTTCCATTTTCTAATTATTGCTCCCACAGTTGATTTCTTCACACCAAGCTGCTTTCCTATTGCAGATTCAGTCTTCCCAGCCTGGTGCACGTCTACAATTTTGTTTCTGGTGTCCTTCCACAGCTCTTTGGTCTTCCCCATAGTGGAGTTTGGAGTGTGACTGTTTGAGGTTGTGCTTAGGTAAAAAAACAAAAACAACAACGCCGAGCGGCACATAGGGTAATATTGTTTTTACAAAAAGTTGAATGACACAATGTAAATTGTGTTCAGAAAATGTGGGAAGAATAAAGTGACTAGGACGTGTCCACTAATAAAGGTTGAGAGGAGGTGGATAAAGTGGTAGAGTGGGTCCACAATGCATGGGCATACACCTGAATGGGTATAGTGTATATCAATACCCCCTCAGTTGATTAGCCCACTAGTAGTGGATTGGCCACAGTGTACAGTCATGGCCAAAAGTTTTGAGAATGACACAAATATTATATTTTCACATGATCTGCTGCCCTCTGGTTTTTATGTGTGTTTGTCAGATGTTTTTATCACATACAGAAATATAATTGCATTCATATTATGAGTAACAGAAGCTTATATTGACAGTTAGAATGAGTTAATGCAGCAAGTCAATATTTGCAGTGTTGACCCTTCTTCTTCAGGACCTCTGCAATTCTCCCTGGCATGCTCTCAATCAACTTCTGGACCAAATCCTGACTGATAGCAGTCCATTCTTGCAGAATCAATGCTTTAATTTTGTCTGAATTTGTTGGTTTTTGTTTGTCCACCCGTCTCTTGATGATTGACCACAAGTTCTCAATGGGATTAAGATCTGGGGAGTTTCCAGGCCATGGACCCAAAATCTCTATGTTTTGTTCCCTGAGCCATTTAGTTATCACCTTTGCTTTATGGCAAGGTGCTCCATCATGCTGGAAAAGGCATTGTTGAGCGCCAAACTGCTCTTGGACGGTTGGGAGAAGTTGCTCTTGGAGGACATTCTGGTACCATTCTTTATTCATGGCTTTGTTTTTAGGCAAGACTGTGAGAGAGCCGATTCCCTTGGCTGAGAAGCAACCCCACACATGAATGGTTTCAGGATGCTTTACAGTTGGCATGAGACAAGACTGGTGGTAGCGCTCACCTCTTCTTCGCCGAATAAGCTGTTTTCCAGATGTTCCAAACAATCGAAAAGGGGATTCATCAGAGAAAATGACTTTCCCCCAGTCCTCAGCAGTCCACTCCCTGTACCTTTTGCAGAATATCAGTCTGTCCCTGATGTTTTTTCTGGAGAGAAGTAGCTTCTTTGCTGCCCTCCTTGAGACCAGGCCTTGCTCCAAGAGTCTCCGCCTCACAGTGCGTGCAGATGCACTCACACCTGCCTGCTGCCATTCCTCGGCAAGCTCTGCACTGCTGGTAGCCCGATCCCGCAGCTGAAACACTTTTAAGAGATGATCCTGCCGCTTCCTGGTCTTTCTTGGGCGCCCTGGAGCCTTTTTGGCACCAGTGGAACCTCTCTCCTTGAAGTTCTTGATGATGCGATAGATTGTTGACTGAGGTGCAATCTTTCTAGCTGCAATACTCTTCCCAGTTAGGCCATTTTTGTGCAGTGCAATGATGACTGCACGTGTTTCTTTAGAGATAACCATGGTTAACAGAAGAGAAACAATGATGGCAAGCACCAGCCTCCTTTTAAAGTGTCCAGTGGTGTCATTCTTACTTAATCATGACAGATTGATCTCCAGCCCTGTCCTCATCAACACCCACACCTGTGTTAATGGAGCAATCACTGAAACGATGTTAGGTGGTCCTTTTAAGGCAGGGCTGCAATGATGTTGAAATGTGTTTTGGGGGATAAAGTTCATTTTCTAGGCAAATATTGACTTTGCAAGTAATTGCTGTTAAGCTGATCACTCTTTATAACATTCTGGAGTATATGCAAATTGCCATTAGAAAAACTGAAGCAGTAGACTTTGTAAAAATTAATATTTGTATCATTCTCAAAACTTTTGGCCATGACTGTAGATAAGCTCTCACCTTGAATGGTTAGGTATGGTATAATGTCGTATATTTTAGTGGAATGGTCCAAACTATGTCACAGGATGAGGGAGCAGCGGGACCTCTAGGCGTCAGGATCTCCTGGATCCAAACGGTATTCCAAATGTAGAAATGATAGGAGTGACTACCATTTGAGGTTGTTGGACAGGTGTTTTTTATACTGAAAACAATGTCAAACAGGTGCCATTACTACAGGTAATGAGTGGAGGACAGAGGAGCCTCTTAAAGAAGAAGTTACAGGTCTGTGAGAGCCAGAAATCTTGCTTGTTTGCAGGTGACCAAATACTTATTTTCCACCATAATTTGCAAATAAATTCTTAGAAAATCAGACAATGTGATTTTCTGGATTTGTTTTCTCATTTTGTCTCTCATAGTTGAAGCCTACCTATGATCTCAATTACAGGCCTCTCTCATCTTTTTAAGTGGGAGAACTTGCACAATTGGTGGCTGACTAAATACTTTTTTTCCCCACTGTATGGGGAACATATGTAAACAGTATGGTGAGTACAGGAAGAAAACATAAGAAGCAAAGGGAGCGCAGGGAGACAGCATGAGGAACACAGGGAAATGAACTACTACAACACTACATAATCACAAAAGATGTAATATAACCCTAGCTCTCACCCCTGGCACAGTGTTTTCACTTTAACAGTAATAAGTTCAGGCAGCATCTTGGCAAAATACAGTGTGATGGCTGAGCTGCAGCAGAGAGAGCTGGAGGAAAAGGAGATACTGCCTCTTCTCCACTCTCCTTCCATAGATAGTGGAGACATTGGAGAGTGAGGAGAAGAGAGATTAGAAAGATTTAAATTAATTTAGACTGACAGAATTAGGAAGAAGAGTTGTAGTGACATTCGAGAACAGGCCCTGTCTGTGTAAAGAAGTGACATTTCTTTTTACCTGCCAGTTGTAAGTTAAATTCATTTCCAAATTTGTCCCACAGCGACAGTGGATTTAATCATTTCTATTGGAAGCTATTGTCAGTTTTAGACCATGTTCCTTACCACATTTGAAATATAATAATGGTAATTTAATAATTTCATGTAGAATTGCCAGTGCTAAACTACCTTCATTTCTAAAGTTTTCATATGGCAGCAATGGAAAACCTGATGGTGGTGGTAGGAGGTGGGGTACTAGTAGCTATGCTACTTGCGGCACTTGGGGGAAAAGGGAGTTGGCAACAGCAATGATAATGTGACAATCCGATTTATAGACATGAAATCAAAAAACCTGTCAGAGGCAAACTTGGGTAGTTGTGGTGGCAGCACTGCCAGACATGTTTCCAGCACTGCTTTTGGTGGCAGCAGTTTTTGCGATCATATTCAGTGTGGGAATTTTTCTGTAGATTGCCATATGACAAATTGATGGCACCGTGCAAGATTTGCAAGCAGAAAATAAGAAAGGGCTGTGCAGGCATAAAAATAGGAAGATGCTATGTCTCTCCATACTCCCATGGAAATGCATTACCAATTCATTTGGCAAAATAGAAGTGCCAGTGGCAAGCAAAGTGAGTATGACCATCCTACTCCTTCTCCTCAAGGCCTTTCTTGTAGATAGGTTAGCAAATTATCATTGTCATCATCAACATTTTCAGAAATTTGTTCTTAAATTGGCTTGCACATTTAAGTCTTTACAAACATTCTCCTTGGCTTGCAGAGACCAAACTGCCTGTCCTTGCAATCTCTCTTCTACAATAGTGTAACTCTCTGGAATTCCACATTGCACATGCTGGACAGCCTGAGTGAGCAACAAAAGGTGGAAATTACTGCATACAGCAGACAAAAGGAACAATGTGTTATTTTGAAATACACCACTGGAGGCTCATCAGGAACATGTGCTGCCTTCTGAGGCCCTTTGAGGAGGCCAGTAAATTATTTTTCAGTAGGGACAAATGCAGCATTAGCAACTACAGCTTTAATATTTATCTTACAGGAAACACACTCATGCAATGAGCAATAGAAGAAAAAGAACGGCTTCCACATCTCATCCAGTCAAGACCAACTATGCCATTCTCCTGAGTCCGTTCGCACATTTGCAAGCTGCATGCTATAACTTACATAGTGACAAGTGTATTGTTAGCATCAAGCAAAGGATGAGATGTATTGCCATGCTTTTCGACTCTCGCAATAAAGACTCAAAATGGGGGAGTTTTTCCTGCTTCCCGAAGTGAGGCAAAATTGGCATATTATTATGCTCTATACCCAGTTTGCTCCAGCTTTTGTGGTGACAACCTGGGTCCACAAAAGCTGGGTCCACTCCCAGTTCTCTTCACTCAGTCAGCACCCCAACGTCTCTGCTGACTCTACCGCTACAAGCAGAAGAAAAATCAGCAGCAACCAATACATTATCTGGATGTGAAGCTTTTTAATGCTTAGCGCCAGCCGGATGCATCACCTGTTTGCCTGTACTGTTTTGCCAGTCTCAAGTGTAGTGGCAGAAGTGGTATTCAGCGCTGTGAGTGGAGTCTTCAAAACTGTTTACATTGAGTTGGTGTGGCATCTGCTCCCAGGGATAAGTTTGACTTTTTTTTTTTATTCAAAAAGCCACCTCTTCACTTTTCTAACCAGGCACATGGATATTTCTTCAAAATAACTCCAAACCTGTTGTACTTGTTCCAATACAACTAGGATCATCTTCCCCCAAAACAGCATTTTAAGCATTTTTAATTGTAAAAAGCTTAAATAAAATGACAGTGCAGTATGTAGTTAAACAAGCTGTTTATTTCCACTGTCTACCATCTGTTTGTAATAGACATACTGTATGTTACTTTTGCTTTGACATTACTTTGCCAAGGTTTGCTTTAGAGAACTACAAGTTGGCTAGATACAGTGTCTGACTGTGGAGTGCTTAGTAGATTCACCTGCTCCCTATGGGTCAGTCCGAGCCTGCCTAGATAGGATCTGAGGAGCCCCACAGTGTCATACACTGTGATTTGAGACAATTGAAACCCGATTAAGAACTAATCTTAGGACTGCACATGAAATGAAATTTGAATGGTTTACCAAGTAAAGTGAATGGGAGCACCGACCATTACCTGGCTGCAGTCAGGTTGAATGTGGAGCAAGACAAAGGTCCTGCTGAGTTTACTTTGTGGGACAAGCCCTTTAAGGCTACCTTCACATATAGTTTATCTATGGCATTTTTCTCTTGAATAAAAATGCGATTAAAATGCCTGTATTGTATTATGCTTTTGTGGTGCTTTTCAATTTTATTCACACAGCATTCTTCCTTTCTGTTTTTTTTTTTCTGTCATTTTTTTATCCTGTAATGAACTCAATATGAAAATGTCCCAAAAAAAATACAGCATGTTGCGTTTTGGGGGGGAAAAAAACATGAAATGTAAAAAAAAAAGCCCCAAAAAAACTGTTATGTATGTAAGGTTATTCAGAATTTCTTATTGAATATTCTGATACTGAAAAATTTCAAACAGGTGCCATTACTACAGGTAATGAGTGGAGGACAGAGGAGCCTCTTAAAGAAGTTACAGGTCTGTGAGAGCCAGAAATCTTGCTTGTTTGTAGGTAACCAAATACTTATTTTCCACCATAATTTGCAAATAAATTCTTTAAAAATCAGACAATGTGATTTTCTAGATATGTTTTCTCATTTTGTCTCTCATAGTTGAGATCTACCTATGATATCAATTACAGGCCTCTCTCATCTTGTTAAGTGCGAGAGCTTGCACAGTTGGTGGCTGACAATACTTTTTTCCCGACTGTGTATATATATATATATATATATATATATATATATATATATATATTGTAGGGATCAGCTCACACGGTGAGGGTCGGCAATGGGCAATGACAGAGTTCACACAGGCAGCGGGTTTTAAACTCCAAGGGTGCTTTTATTTAAATACTTCAGCATAAAAACACTGTGCAAACAAAACAAACCTAAGCCTGTCCGGCTCTAACTATACAACAGGATGCCTCACTAACTCAGTGCTGGCCTAATACCTGACACCAAACACAGTAGCAAACTGTCCATAAGACCCGTTGCAGACGATCATGGGTGAGATCTGTGTGCTATCTTTGTTTTTCCCGGATAGCACACTGACCCATTCATTTCTATGGGTACATGCAAACGACCATATTTTTCACTGATCAGTGTGCAAGCCGTGATTCTGCACCACAGAACATGTCTTATTCTGTTCAGTTTTTGTGGAACGGACTCGCCCATAGAAGCCTATGGGAGACTAAAAACCTAGGACAGCACACTGATGTACTCTGTGTGTCATCAGTGCGCCGTCCGTTTCCACGGACAAGCTAGGGATATCATTAGATGTCACCTGTGTTTTTTATGGTGGATCCGCAAACTAGGATCACACACTGATGGCACACTAAAGAAACTCTGTCAGTTTTTGTGGACATAAATCACTGATACTGAAGAGACACTGAACACACACTGAAGACACTCTGTCCGCAAAAACTGAAGACTAATTAGTGGTTTGCTGACCACAAAATACACAGGGTCATCTGCAACTAGCCTAATTCCCAATCCAGGGTTACTCTCTTTCTCAGGCCTGTTGCAGACGACCAAGGGTGAGATCCGTGTGCTATCCTTGTTTTTCGCGAATTGCACACTGACCCATTCATTTCTATGGCTACATGCAAATGACCATATTTTTCACTGATCAGTGTGTGAGCCGTGATTCCGCACCGCGTCAGATAGAACATGTCCTATTCTGTTCAGTTTTTGCGGAACGGACTCGCCCATAGAAGCCTATGGGAGACTATAAACCTATGACGGAGACAAAGACACACATTGCTCCTACTGCATACGGATTTCACCAAGTAGTTATGACCAGGGTGTGGACGTAGAAACTACTGTCTTGTGCAAGACAGACCCATCATATGGGCTAAAAGGGAGGAGAGTTATCATGACCGCTTCCGAAAGGACCAGGCATGGGAAGAGGTGGCGCAGGAGCTGCAGCCGACAGATTGGGAGAGGGCCAAGAAGGAGCAGAGGGCCAAGCTTGGTAAGTCATACATACCCCTGATGTCCCATTACTATTTATATTGCAGCCAGTGGTGTTACTAGGAATGTCTGGGCCCCAAGGCGAACATTTGACATGGGACTCCCCCCCCACCCCAAACCGCATTCCTGCACATACTATTATGCGCCATAGTGTCCCCAGCACACACTATTATGCACCATAGTGTCCCCAGCACACACTATTATGCGCCATAGTGGCCCTAGCGCACACTATTATGCGCCATAGTGGCCCCTGCACACACTAATATGCGCCATAGTGGCCCCAGTACACACTATTATGCGCCATAGTGGCCCCAGCACACACTATTATGTGCCATAGTGGCCCACACATGACCAATTATTATACTCTGGGGTCTGAAAAGAAATGCTACTTGTGTGCAGTCCATTTTGCATCACTATTCTTCATTTGCCTCATGCAGTCATTACCTCCCCATCAGTAGTTAGTTCATTAATGTTATGTTATTTATTTTTTGGATGTAATAATTTTTAACTCTTTCACCCCTTTTTTGGTTTTGTGAAACAGTTAAAATGGCCAAAACAAAATGGAACTCTTGCCAGGATCAGTTCCGCCGAGAATTGCAGGAGCAGGGGAAGAGTGGAGATGGCCAACGCCTGAAGAAACCATACATCTTCACTCAGCAGCTGATGTTTCTCGGTGATGTCATGGATGTTGGGCTTAGTATTTATTTTAAATGGTTGTAATATTTTGCACAATATTTAATTGTGACATCTAATGCTGGCAACTGATATCCAAAAATCTTTTTGTATGATGTTTCAGTGTAGTTAGTCTGTGATGTGCTGTATGTAGACATGCTATGTATCATGGACATATGTTGTATTTAGCATGCTTAAAACACGGAATGTGGACAGGAATGGTGTCATGCTAGGTACCACGAACATACATGGTACTTAGCATTCTCTGTCAATGTATTTTGAAATTTTTTTAAAAATACTTACCCTTTTTTATTTTTTGCCATGAATCCTCCACGTGTGCATCTGCCAATCCCCCCACCTGCACGGCCAACCTACCCCCAGCCCTATGAACAGCCACAGCCCCTGTATCCCCCAGACAGGGCAATGGCTCCAGGCCCATCACCTTACTATGGTGTTGGCCAATACAGTGGGTACCATCAACATCCACATGCTCCGGGACAAGAGACCTATGAGTCCAGTGGTGCGGTGCCTCCAGCTCCTGGTTCCGTTACCCGTCAGATGATGGATTTGCAGATTTGTTGTTTTTCTTGTTTGCATTATTTCTGTTATATTATGTTGTCCAGTTTCCGACTTATTTGATATCACATAAAAAAAGTTTGCTCAGTTATTACTGACTTTATCTTTATGTAGCTTGATGTCTTGGTAGTGTGTGTTATGTGATTAACTAATGTTTGTTGAGAGTGGACATGTGTGGTATCTTACTTCTGTCTGTATATGTAGCGTGGGAGCTACTGGGTATTGCCCCTATACCTATTCCATCCTGGCTAGCGATTACTGAGCAGCACCTGGAATTCCCGAAACTGCCCGCTACAGATCAGGCCTAAGAAGATGCCTGCTCACCGACCCTTAGTTCTGAATTCACCATGACTACTTCTATTTATAGCCTGAGGCTGTGAGTATATTTTTGCAGTCCCAGTCCCTGCCTCACTGGGCTCCCTGGATTAACAGGACAGTAGTTTAGCTATTCATCGCTCAATATGCTGGGCTTTTTGGTTGACATACGTTTAGTTTTTTGCTTATTTTATCTGTGGTACTCCTCACGGTTTTGCCGATCAGGTGGATCATGCACATGCTGTGGTCCTATGTTTCCTCCGACTCCCTGTCATACCCTTCTCAGCCCAATCCTAATTGCACTGATCAGCTCCCCACCCTTAGTATTTTGCAACTTGTTCATCAGCAATTTGTCGATATATTTGTTATTTTGTCATTCCCTGATTTGTGTTTAATGTTTTGTCCACGGGTGCTGCACTACCCCTCCTGGCATCAGCGGGTTCCCCTCATTATTTCTGTGCTCCCTTTCTCGCCTTAAAAGAATGGCGACACTTAAAATCACTTCTTGGAATCCCTCAAAAGAGATCTCAGTTGCTGACACTCCTTAAGAGGTTCGGCTCGGAAATTTGCTTTCTGCAAGAGACACACTTTAAATGGACATCAGTCCCCAAACTCTCCACTAAAAATTTTAAGCACTGGTTCCACAGTTGTAATGCTAAGGCCTCCAGAGGCGTCTCTATTGCCATTGCTAAATCTGTCCCTTTTGACCCATGGAAGTTTGTGCCGATCCTGAAGGCCGGTTCATTTTTGTGAAAGGTAGGGTGGGGAACTTGCTGATGTCATTGGGTAATTTTTATGCCCCTAACGTGAAGCAAACGTATTGGTTATCTCACACACTATCTAGGTCCAGGGACTTTGCTGAGGGGATCAGGGTGGTTGGGGGGGACTTCAATGTCGCTCTGAATCCGACCTTGGACTCCTCTACTGCCGCCTCGGTACACTTCCAGTGGGCGCTTGCTGGTTTACAGAAAGCTCTTCATGATGCGGATGTTTTGGACTCCTGGAGGATATTCAATCCATCCTCGAGGGACTATACATACGTATCAACTGTCCACCACTCTTCACATAGGTTGGACTACCTATTTTTGTTTAAATCACATGTGTGTGCTCTGAATTCAGTGGACATTGGATCCTTTACTATTTCGGCTGACCCTCCATACCTTGCCGGCGAGGACTTGGTCATGGAGGCTAAACGAGACTCTCCTAGATAGCCCTTGCCATGTGGCGACTTTGACAACTAAACTCCAACGTTTCTTTGTAGAAAATCCTGGCATTGACACCTCTCATGCTATTACATGGGAAGCGCATAACGCTTCCATTCGAGGTGAGTTGATAGCCCTTGGGTCGAGGGTCAAGAGGGAACGCATGTCCCGTCTTAATGATCTATTGACGAGAATCTGCACTAGATTGCATTCAGAAGCGTTCTGGGGCCCTTGCGGTTCAATCGGACCTCTCTGATCTTCGTACTCAGTTGCGTGATCATCTAAATGTCCGGTATGCCAAAAACTACCAGTATGCTAAGTTCAAATTCAAATGTCCCAATTAATTAAAAAGCGGAAAGACTCCACCTTCATTAACAAGATTGTTTCTGATCAGGGTACTACAGTCACCAGCACGGAGGATATTGCAGCTCAGTTTCAGGAATACTTTCAGTACCTATATAATCTGAAACCAGCCCTAGACCCCTTTGACTCGACCACTGCGCAGCATATGGATGATTTCCTTAAACATCTCCACCTGCTCACACTGTCTGAAGAGAACAAACTTTCTCTTTTTCAACCAGATTCCGACCAGGAAGTGGAGTCCACCCTTGCTTCCATGCCCTTGGGAAACTGTCCAGGCCCCAAATGGTCTCCCGGTGGGGTATTACAAGGTGTTTAGCCCCCCCCCCAGGGTCTGGAGGCGACCATTACGATTTTGCCAAAAGAAGGTAAAGGCTTAACCAAATGCGGCAGCTACAGACTGATATCACTGCTGAATGTCGATGTGAAGCTGTGGGTGAAGGTACTGGCATCACGTCTCCAACTCCTTCTCCCTTCCTTGATTCACCCAGAACAATGTGGCTTCGTCCCTGGAAGGGAGGGCAACCATAACTACTGTAGGGTCATTCAACTGGCACAATATGCACTTAAAGGGGTATTTCCATGAACATAATCATATCTATATTTGTAGATAATTAAAAGTTAAACATTTTTGCAAATATAAGTGGTTAAAAATTCTGCAGCGTTTTAAAGATTTTCTCTAACCATCTTAGTGGTGACATCTATTGTCTTGATTGGTTGCCAATGGATACGACCACAATTGCAGAAACTTTCTATGGTCTGGGACTTGTCAGGAACCCAGCCATGACTTTTTTATTGTATCTGGGTTATCAAGCAGGGACACTACATGTATCAGAAGATATCCTGGCCACAATAAGGAAATCATAGCTGATTTTCTGATCTTAGAAAGGTCCTGCATTCATGGTCATATCCACTGGCAACCGATCAAGACAACAACTTGAGACCACAAGATATTTGGATGTGGGCCGTTTGCATCCGCTGGTGAGCTCATTCCCAGAACTACTGCCGGGTGACCTGGCCCCCTTCGTCTTACGTCCTGGTGCGGTGGAGGTGTCAGCAGCCTAGGCACCACTGGCTAGGTATCGACTACGGGATCTTTTACAATCAGATGTTATTATGGAACAGGCCAAAAGTGGCCTGCTGAATTTCCTTCAGGTGGCTGACCTTACGAGGTCGCATGCCCAACTTAGGCGAGCCCATCCTCAGCCCCCTGCCCCTGCCTGATTTGAATCTCTTTTATTACACATTAGACCCCCTAAGGGCCTTATTTCCCTACTCTAGCACTACATTTTGTCCTTGACTCCTAATGTTAAACCCTCATATATAGGTAGATGGGAGAGGGACCTGGGCTGCTCCTTCATGGAACCAGAGATAGCACATATACATAGTAGATCCCATGGTTTTTCGCCTTGTATAAGAATTCAGGAGAATTCATTCAAAATTCTCACTAGATGGTACAAGACTCCAGCGGACTTGGCAGTTATGGGACTGCGATCTGACAATTGCTGTTGGAGATGTGGGGAATCTGGCGGCTCTTTGGGGCATATCTTCTGGTTCTGCAAGGTTATCTCTCCCTTTTGGTCACAGGTGGAAAGGATTCTTCGTAAGGTGGGGGCACCGGACATCACTCTGACCCCTGCCTCCGTTTTGTTGTGGTTGCCGTCGGGGAATTGATCTCCGGCAAAAGGTGATCTTGCTACTTTACTGGTCCAAGTGGCTAAATTATTGATACCACTTAATTGGCTTGGGAAGGAGCCCCCCTCTATGACCGATTGGGTGACTAAGGTGGATGAGATTGCCCGGCTTGAGGAATTGCATAGTTGGGAACTACGTAAACATCAGTCCTTCGAGGCCTTATGGCAACCGTGGTTTGACTTTAGAAGGAGCTTTAATTCAGCGTGAGCTTTCCCTCCCTGCCCCTCCAGAGTAGTGGGTCAGGAGATTTTATCAGGGGGTCTTCTTTTTTTCCTCTCTTCTCTTCTTCTCTCCCTTTTCTTCTTCATTTTCATCTTTCTTTTTTATTTTTATTTTTCATTTCTGGTCTACCCCTCTTTACCTGCCCCCCTCCCTTTTCACAGATAGATACACACGTGGACAAAATTGTTGGTATCCCTCGTTTAATGAAAGAAAAACCCACAATGGTCACAGAAATAACTTGAATCTGACAAAAGTAATGATATATAAAAATTCTATGAAAATGAACAAATGAAAGTCAGACATTGCTTTTCAACCATGCTTCAACAGAATTTTAAAAAAAAGAAAACTCATGAAACAGGCCTGGACAGAAATGATGGTACCCTTAACTTAATATTTTGTTGCACAAACTTTTGAGGCAATCACTGCAATCAAACAATTCCTGTAACTGTCAATGAGTGGGGGTTCTGGAGGGACGGCTGCGGGGGTCATTGCCCCTGCGAGGCTGGGTGAGTCTACAACCACCCCTTCCACTTCTGGGGGGCTGGCCGAGGGGGGGTCTCCTGTTCTGTCCTTAGAGGGGTTACAGCTTTTCCTTACAGGGATGCAACAGTTGTTTAGTCCAGGGGGTAGTGGGGCTGGGGGGTCCCTGGGGGGGGGGTGAACGGAGGCTGCCTTGGGCAGTAAGTGACGGGGCTGTGGTAGGGAGTCTGGCGGTGGTAGCTGGGGAGGCGAAGGCCAAGCCGCAGGAGGATGTCCGCATGGCTGACTCTGCAAAAGGGGAGGTTTATGTTTGCTTCGAGGGCCCTTTGGGGGCCCATTTGAAGCCGGAGGTTAGGGAGAAAATCTGGAACGGGGAAGTACATGGAAATTTTTTCACTACTGCCCCTGGAAAAATTTAACTTGGATCGGGTTAAGCCGGACGAGTGTAAAAAGGAGGAGGAACGGCGACATTATCGCCTTATTCCTCGGACCTTTTCTAACTGGCTGCAGGACTTTGCGATCTTGGCCAGTGTGATAGGGGAAAAAGCGTTGGAGAACTGCTCAGCCCTCTTTTGCTACCTAGATTCCATTGGGGAGGCTTACCGGGTGTACAGGGGTAATGCGTGGCTCAGGTATGACGACACTTCTCTGCGGTGGAATCATAAAGACATCAGCTCTTGGATGAAGCTGATGGCGGCCCCTGGGGGGGGGGAGGTCCGCCCTTTCATTAGGCAGCCGGCGGTTCGGCACGCCCTCACCCGTTGCTTTAAGAAAGGTAAGGGAAAAGGGGGCGATGTTGAACAGAAGAGGGTCGATGCCGGTGAGGGTGGAAAAGATGGGGGAGTATCTCACGCGTTATCCAAATAGGGTGGCGGCAGAGTTGTTGCAGGGCGGTTTTACTGAGGGCTTCCGGATTCCTTGTACTAACATGGGGGAGTGGGGGGGGAGCTGCGGAATTTGGCGTCGGCCATGGCTCATCCGGAGTTGGTGGGGGCAAAGTTGGAGAAGGAGGTGGAATTGGGGCGCAGGGCGGGTCCGTTTGTCTGCCCCCCTTTGGCGAACTTGCGGGTTTCGCCTTTGGGGGTGGTCCATCCATCACTTGTCCCACCCGGAGGAGGGTCGGTTAATGACAGCATCGATCCTGAGCTCTGCGCGGTTTCCTATGCGTTGGTTGATGCTGCTTTGGCGTGGGTTCTGTGGTATGGTAGGGGGGCGCTGTTGGCTAAAACCGACATTGAGGCGGCTTTCCGCCTTTTGCCGGTGCACCCGGATAGTTTCCACTTGCTGGGGTGTAAATGGCAGGAGGGCTATGATGTTGACATGTGCCTTCCGATGGGATGCTCGATTTCGTGCGCCTATTTTGAAGCGTTTAGCACATTCCTGGAGTGGGTGGTACGACAGCGGACCCAGTTGGATTCGGTGTTGCATTACCTGGATGACTTTCTGTCAGTTGGCCCCCCGGGTACGTGGGTTTGTTTGTCGTTAATGAGGGACATGGAGTGGGTTTGTCGTTCATTCGGAGTTCCCCTGGCGCCAGATAAGACAGAGGGTCCCTCCAGAGTCGTTAAGTTCCTGGGGATTGTGATTGATACTGACAGGTTGGAGTTGTGGCTTCCAGAGGACAGGTTGGGGGAACTTAAGGACTTGGTGGGCCGGGTGGCGCGGCAGCGAAAAATTAAGTTGATGGAGTTACAGTTTTTGTTGGGCTGCCTTAATTTTGCGTGCTGCATTATGCCTATGGGGTGGGTGTTCTGCAGGCACCTAGTTAGGGTTACAGCAGGCATCCGCCAGCCTTTTCATTATGTGTGATTGCGGGGGAAATTGAGGGAGGAATTGGCTGTTTGGGGGGAATTTTTGCGGTTTTACAACGGACAGTCCTTGGTAATGGGAGCTCCGGTGTCCAATACGGATCTGGAGTTGTTTACAGATGCGGCCGGGGCACATGGGTTTGGGGCATATTTTCAGGGTCAGTGGTGTTCGGGGGGAATGGCCGGAGGCTTGGCGGGTCGACAGCTTGATGGGCAATTTGGCGCTGCTGGAGCTGTTTCCCATAGTGGTTGCAACGGTGATTTGGGGTGACAGGCTACAGGACCACAAGGTCCGTTTTTTGTGTGACAACATGGGTGTGGTTCAGGCCATTAATTCTCAGACGGCCAAATCCCCACCGGTTGTCAGGCTGCTGCGCAAGCTTGTGTTGAGGGGGTTGGAGCTGAATGCGCATTTTGTGGCGGTGCACCTTCCGGGGTCGAAAAATGTTATTGCTGACGCCATCTCTCGTTTTCAGTGGGCCAAGTTCTGGGAGCTGGCGCCGGAAGCGGACTTGGAGGGGGTTCCTTGCCAAGAGGAGTTGTGGTGGCTGGTATGAGGTCGGCCTTGTTTCTGGTTTGTCAGTCTCTGAGTGACTCCACATGGAACGGGTACTTTTTTCAGGGC
The DNA here is from genome assembly GCA_947044405.1 of Leptodactylus fallax. Taxonomy (NCBI): domain Eukaryota; kingdom Metazoa; phylum Chordata; class Amphibia; order Anura; family Leptodactylidae; genus Leptodactylus; species Leptodactylus fallax. The sequence continues at coordinate 4,165,267 of CAMRHE010000041.1, forward strand.
ATTTCGGGTGTCGGAATTGGTTTCTCCGACCAGGAGGCACCCTGGGGGCTTGGGGGTGGCGGATTGTTCAGTTGTGGGTGGGGATTTGGTGTGCCAGATCCGTCATTCGAAGACAGATCAAGTGGGTCGCGGTATGGTAGTACGATTGGTTCCCTTGCCGGGGTCGTCTGCTTGTCCGGTGGCTTGTTTTGTTTCCTTTATGCGACTGCGGCTGGAAGGGGGATTGGCGCTGCTGGTGCACAGGGATTTGGCTTGTTTATCCCATTTTCAGTTTATCCAGGTTTTCAAGAAGGGATTGGAGGTGCTGGGCCTCTCGGCCCGGGAGTATAGTTCCCATTCATTCCGGATTGGGGCAGTCACAGAGGCGGCTCGTTGGGGTCTCCTGCCCGCGGTCATCCGGCGGATTGGAAGGTGGGAGTCAAAGCGTTTCAGGATATATGTGCGGCCTCAGCTTCTGTGATTGGGGCTTGGTGGGTTGGTGGCAGTTGAGTGAGGTCTGCGGGTGGGGGATTGTTGTTTATTCTGTTGTCTTGTTTTTATAGGTGTGTCGCCATGTTTGGTATGGATCGTGGGACATTCCTACAGTGGGGAAAAAAAAGTATTTAGTCAGCCACCAATTGTGCAAGTTCTCCCACTTAAAAAGATGAGGCCGGCCTATAATTGTCATCATAGGTAGACCTCAAGTATGAGAGACAAAATGAGAAAACATATATAGAAAATCACATTGTCTGATTTTTTAAGAATTTATTTGCAAATTATGGTGGAAAATAAGTATTTGGTCAATAACAGAAGTTCATCTCAATACTTTGTTATATATCCTTTGTTGGCAATAACAGAGGTCAAACATTTTCTGTAAGTCTTCACAAGGTTGGCACACACTGTTGCAGGTATGTTGGCCCATTCCTCCATGCAGATCTCCTCTAGAGCAGTGATGTTTTGGGGCTTTCGCTGGGCAACATGGACTTTCAACTCCCTCCAAAGGTTTTCTATGGGGTTGAGATCTGGAGACTGGCTAGGCCACGCCAGGACCTTGAAAAGCTTCTTACAAAGCCACTCCTTCGTTGCCCAGGCGGTGTGCTTGGGATCATTGTCATGCTGAAAGACCCAACCACATTTCATATTCAATGCCCTTGCTGATGGAAGGAGGTTTGCGCTCAAAATCTCTCGATACATGGCCCCATTCATTCTTTCATGTACACATATCAGTCTGCCTGGTCCCTTTGCAGAGAAACAGCCTCAAAGCATGATGTTGCCACCCCCATGCTTCACAGTATGTATGGTGTTCTTTGGATACAACTCAGCATTCACTCTCCTCCAAACACGACGAGTTGTGTTTCTACCAAACACTTCTAATTTGGTTTCATCTGACCATATGACATTCTCCCAATACTCTTCTGGAGCATCCAAATGCTCTCTAGCAAACTTCAGACGGGCCCGAATATGTACTGGCTTAAGCAGGGGGGACACGTCTGGCACTGCAGGATCTGAGTCCCTGGCGACGTAGTGTGTTACTGACGGTAGCCTTTGTTACGTTAGTCCCAACTTTCTGTTGGTCATTCACTAAGTCCCCCCGTGTGGTTCTGGGATTTTTGCTCACCATTCTTGTGATCATTTTGACCCAACGGGGTGAGATCTTGCGTGGAGCCCCTGATCGAGGGAGATCATCAGTGGTCTTGTATGTCTTCCATTTTCTAATTATTGCTCCCACAGTTGATTTCTTCACACCAAGCTGCTTGCCTATTGCAGATTCAGTCTTCCCAGCCTGGTGCAGGTCTACAATTTTGTTTCTGGTGTCCTTCCACAGCTCTTTGGTCTTCACCATAGTGGAGTTTGGAGTGCAACTGTTTGAGGTTGTGGACAGGTGTCTTTTATACTGATAACAATGTCAAACAGGTGCCATTACTACAGGTAATGAGTGGAGGACAGAGGATCCTGTGCGAGCCAGAAATCTTGCTTGTTTGTAGGGGACCAAATACTTATTTTCCACCATAATTTGCAAATAAATTCTTAAAAAATCAGACAATGTGATTTTCTGGATTTGTTTTCTCATTTTGTCTCTCATAGTTGAGGTCTACCTATGATGACAATTACAGGCGGGCCTCATCTTTTTAAGTGGGAGAACTTGCACAATTGGTGGCTGACGAAATACTTTTTTTTCCCCAGTGTATGTCTACTGGGGGCGGTGTCCGAGTGGATGTCAGGCCGTCTGGGCAGCAGCTGGACTTTGATCGGGAGGTGGCGCAGGTTCGGTGACTGGGGGTGCGTGGCTTCCTTTGGTCCCGCTTGTTGCCAGAATTGCAGGGGTATGTGGACAGGGACTGGGCTCCCGATGTGCTGGTGATGCATGCCAGGGGGAATGACCTGGGTTTGCAGGCATCTCGGGAGGTGATGCGGGATATTAAGCTGGACCTGTTGAGATTATGTGCCACGTTCCCGGGGTTACTTATTGTCTGGTCGGACATTGTGGCACAGCTGAGGTGGCAGCATGCCAGGTCGGTTGCGCGTCTTAACAAGGCGCGTGCCAAAATTAATCAGGTGGTGGGCCGATTTGTGGCTTGGAATGGGGGCATTGTGGTCCGACATACGAAGCTGGAGGTAGGGTCAGCTGACCTGTTCCGGCCGGATGGGGTGCACCTGAATGCAATTGGCATGGACATTTGGTTGCTTGGTATCCGGGACGGAGTGGAAAGAGCAGTGCAGGTGTGGAGGGACGAGCAGATGTAAGGTGGTCACACTTGCTTGCCATGGCGTACAAAAGAGGGGTCTTTGGAGGCTTCAGTGGAAAATTTAAGTGGTAAGATGACATGGTGGATTCTGGTTGAGGAACCAGACTGGGGTTTTTATATGTCCTGCGGTCAAGATACCCAGGATGGAGATATCCTCCGATGTTGGTGCCCCTGGGCCAGGTGGATCACGCCTGGGGGTAAAATTCAGAGGTTTGGTGACGTGGTCTGGGATTGATGCCTTCAGGGACCCCTCCTTCTAGGTGAAACTGGTGGTATAGCTGGTATAGATCCATGAAGGTTGTGTTTATATATGTTTTGTATCTGCATGTTATTTTAAATCTGATATTTATGATTATGTGGTTTTAAGTTATTCTTTATTTAAGAAAATGTGAAGTGTTTAATAAATGCTGCTGTGGCCTTTACATCCAACCGTGTGTTTATTGGATAACAAGAAAGTTAAAGGGGGGGGGGGGTTGGAAGGGTAGGCTTCAGCTCAAGCTAGACTATTTTACTAGTCAAGAAATCCCCACGCAGTGGACCCGAAGGGGTAGTGGAGGGGGCACATGACAGTAAATAGGATGAGGAGCTAGACAGGTTATGGGAAATTTAAGAGGTCAGTGTAAGGACAGGAGGTGGGGAATAGTTATAGTTTATATAAAGGGGGAATGTGAAGGGGGCACACTTGGAACAGGAGCTGTGACAGGAAAGTTGTCCCGCCCCGCCCTCCTTTAATTTGTTCTGTCATGGCGGCGTACAAAGGAGGGGTCTTTGGAGGCTTCAGTGGAAAATTTAAGTGATAGGATGACATGGTGGATGCTGGTTGAGGAACCAGACTGGGGTTTTTATATGTCCTGCGGTCAAGGTACCAAGATGGAGATATCCTCCAATGTTGGTGCCCCTGGGCCAGGTGGATCACGCCTGGGGGTAAAATTCGGAGGTTTGGTGACGTGGTCTGGGATTGGTGCCTTCAGGGACCCCTCCTTCTAGGTGAAACTGGTGGTATAGCTGGTATAGGTCCATGAAGGTTGTGTTTATATATGTTTTGTATTTGCCTGTTATTTTAAATGTTAATTATCTGATATTTATGGTTATGTGGTTTTAAGTTATTCTTTATTTAAGAAAATGTGAAGTGTTAATAAATGCCGCTGTGGCCTTTACTTCCAACCTTGGTGTCCGTGTTTTTATTGGGTAACAAGAAAGGTAAAGGGGGGTTGGAAGGGTAGGCTTCAGCTCAAGCTAGGCTATTTAGTAGTCAAGAGTTAGATGGAATATGTACCATTAAAACAAACAAAGGGCTCCAGCCGCAGGTAAAATTAACTTCAACTTTAATAAATCACATGAAATCCAGATAAAACATGATACCAGTAGGACTTGCTTATGTGTTTCAGGTTTACAACAAAACCTTATTTATAGCAAAGTTAGAAGGATGAGTTGAAACAGAGATGCACAACATGGATGGAATATGTACCTGTATGAAGAGAATAAAAAAGGAGGTTAGATCTATGCCATGTTTAAGTGCACTTAGGATGATGAATGCTCCTGCATTAAAAATGTCCCCCTGCATACAATAGTTTTCAAATATAGAAAATAGTTGCAACATTCTCAGGCATATTTAGATTTAATGTACGAAAATAGTCTATACAGGACTTGCATGAAGATCTAGTCTAAAGCTGGGTTCACATCTGCGCTCGTTGCCAGTTCAGGGATTCCGTCCCCCATTCCGCCTGAAAAATGCAGAGAGAAAAGTCCCACAAGCAGGACTTTTCAATCCGCACTTTTTGGCCAGAAACCCGGCGTACTCCATTATAGTCTATAGCCCACGGGTAACGGCTTTTTAAGCAAATTAGGTTTCCATTTTTCGGGTCCCCAAGCGGACCTGAAGAACGGAAACCTGAATGCAAGTGTGAACCTAGCGTCAGCTAATAAGTATCTCAGGGAGCCTTCTCACCAATTGGCAGAAAAACAGCAGCTCACAAAGCTCCTCCTAAATGTTCATTTCACCTCCATGCCAATCACAATATAGAAATACCTAATCTCTGGAACTGAGAGCTGTATAATAGTATAAGATTACACACTACTAAGTTTTAGAACAAATTGATAGGAAAGGTATGTATATTGGTTAGTAAATATATAAGATCTTAAAGGGGATGTTCAAGATCTGAAGATAATTGATACTGATGACCTATCCACCGGATAGGTTAACAGTATCAGATTGGTCGGGGTCTGACATCCAGAACTGCATGGTCAGCTGATGCAGCCACTGTATAAAGTATTAAAGTATTAATTTTCTCCAGATCCTGAACAACCCCTTTAAAGTCATGTTGGAATTGAGAAACTTAATGTTTTTTCAGGAATACAAATTTGATACTTTTAAAACTGAACATTAAAAACATCCTACCATCACCATGCAAAATGTAGCACTAACATAATAAGATAAGACCTGTCATATGCCTACTGAGTGCTTTTTGGTATCTTACAATGTACACTCAAAATTTCTCACATCATGTCTAATTACTGTCTTCTAGAAAAGGTTCATATGATCAAATATATAAATTCTTCGTGTGAGTGTGAACTACAGAACAAACTCTTTCCACTTTTAAACAAAAAATAGCACCAAAATAAAATATAACTTTTATTCATATTTTAAAACCTACATCGGTGTAGACTACAACATATAAGCATATGTACGCATAAATATAAGTAATAAAATGTAGGTAATTGAACGCACAAACAGACTGTCATCCTATCATAAGTGAAATCAAATCCACTGATCCTTATATGTAACTAGGATTGTCGTGGAGTTATCAATAATACACTTCTAGTAGATGTAGACAGAATAGTGCATCTATGATTTAAGGAGTTCTTCCCATAGATTGTAGTATTAGTAAAGGGCGCAGAATATATTTGCGCCCCCTAATGAATTGGTGTTGCTCCTATAACTCAAAGATACAAAATTTAAAAGAATCTCATAAGTGTGAGTCCAATTGTCGCTACAGAACAATGAAATATCGGCTCTTGCGATAAAGTCACCTTATCCTATATGACTTCAAGTCCCTGTTACATACAGCAGGTGACTTTATCACAAGAGCCGATATTACATTGTTCTGTAGTGACAATTGGACTCACACATATGAGCAACACCCATTCATTAGGGGCGCAAATATATTCTGCGCCCTTTACTAATACTACAATCTATGGGAAGAACTCCTTAAATCATAGATGCACTATTCTGTCTACATCTACTAGAAGTATATTATTGATAACTCCACGACAATCCTAGTTACTGTACATATAAGGATCAGTGGATTTGATTTCACTTATGATAGGATGACAGTCTGTTTGTGCGTTCAATTACCTACATTTTATTACTTATATTTACAGTGGGGAAAAAAAGTATTTAGTCAGCCACCAATTGTGCAAGTTCTCCCACTTAAAAAGATGAGAAAGGCCTGTTATTGACATCATAGGTAGACCTCAACTATGAGAGACAAAATGAGAAAACAAATCCAGAAAATCACATTGTTTGATTTTTTAAGAATTTATTTGCAATTTATGGTAGAAAATAAGTATTTGGTCACTTACAAACAAGCAAGATTTCTGGCTCTCACAGACCTGTAACTTCTTCTTTAAGAGGCTCCTCTGTCCTCCACTCATTACCTGTAGTAATGGCTCCTGTTTGAAATTGTTATCAGTATAAAAGACACCTGTCCACAACCTCAAACAGTCACACTCCAAACTCCACTATGGTGAAGACCAAAGAGCTGAGGAAGGACACCAGAAACAAAATTGTAGACCTGCACCAGGCTGTGAAGACTGAATCTGCAATAGGCAAGCAGCTTGGTGTGAAGAAATCAATTGTGGGAGCAATAATTAGAAAATGGAAGACATACAAGACCACTGATAATCTCCCTCGATCAGGGGCTCCACACAAGATCTCACTCCGTGGGGTCAAAATGATCACAAGAACGGTGAGCAAAAATCCCAGAACCACACAGGGGGACCTAGTGAATGACCTGCAGAAAGCTGGGACTAACGTAACAAAGGCTACCGTCAGTAACACACTACGCCGCCAGGGACTCAGATCCTGCAGTGCCAGACGTGTCCCCCTGTTTAAGCCAGTATATATCCGGCCTCGTCTGAAGTTTGCTAGAGAGCATTTGGATGTTCCAGAAGAGTATTGGGAGAATGTCATATGGTCAGATGAAACCAAAGTAGAACTGTTTGATAGAAACACAACTCGTCGTGTTTGGAGGAGAGTGAATGCTGAGTTGCATCCAAAGAACACCATACCTACTGTGAAGCATGGCGGTGGCAACATCATGCTTTGGGGCTGTTTCTCTGCAAAGGGACCAGGATGACTGATTCGTGTACATGAAAGAATGAATGGGGCCATGTATCGTGAGATTTTGAGTGCAAACCTCCTTCCATCAGCAAGGGAATTGAAGATGAAATGTGGCTGGGTCTTTCAGCATGACAATGATCCCAAGCACGCCGCCAGGGCAACGAAGGAGTGGCTTCGTAAGAAACATTTCAAGGTCCTGGAGTGGCCTAGCCAGTCTCCAGATCTCAACCCCATAGAAAACCTTTGGAGGGAGTTGAAAGTCCGTGTTGCCCAGCGACAGACCCAAAACATCACTGCTCTAGAGGAGATCTGCATGGAGGAATGGGCCAACATACCAGCAACAGTGTGTGCCAACCTTGTGTAGACTTACAGAAAACGTTTGACCTCTGTCATTGCCAACAAAGGATATATAACAAAGTATTGAGATGAACTTGTGTTATTGACCAAATACTTATTTTCCACCATAATTTGCAAATAAATTCTTAAAAAATCAGACAATGAGATTTTCTGGATTTGTTTTCTCATTTTGTCTCTCATAGTTGAGGTCTACCTATGATGTCAATTACAGGCCTCTCTCATCTTTTTAAGTGGGAGAACTTGCACAATTGGTGGCTGACTAAATACTTTTTTTTCCCCAGTGTATGCGTACATACGCCTATATGTTGTAGTTTACACCGATGTAGGTTTTAAAATATCAATAAAAGTTATATTTTATTTTGGTGCTATTTTTTGTTTATGTTGCCCTTTGAGCACTAGATACACCCTTATTTGTTCTCTTTCCACTTTTAGATTAGGAATTTGTTCACATAAATTATATTGTCCATATGCTATACCTCTAAATTTTTACCCAAAACAGGAACAAAAGCCATCAATGCGTGAAACAGGGTAGACTATAGGGGTATCTAAAGAGGCATATGCTCACACGGATGCTTTAGGTTTTTTTATTGGAGTGATAGGAATGTTTGCTATTGTACTGTATCTAAATCGATTGACTCAGCATGAACGACATATATAACTATACTGTAAAAATAACACCCTGGAATTGATTCATTAATAACCAGTAGTTCATTGCACATCCCATTATATCTTGACTGTCTTGCAGGCTCCGACTGGCCCACAGGTGAACAGGCAAATCCCTCAGTAGGCGACGGGCTCATCCTGGCAAGGCACAGTACACTCGCTGCACTTTATACAGATACTCATCGTACAGCATCTCAACTGGACTGTGTGTTAGTATAATATACTGGGTAGATTCTTTAAGAAACCACCAAGATTATTTTAATATACTATAGACACACTGGGTAGCTGAGATGACATCTATGTGTAGAGTCAGGCCAACCAGTATACTTCCTTCCTGGGTCCCTTCTTCTCAATCACCCTGCAGGGGCTGCAATCACCATTTCAGAATCTTTCTGCTGCCTGAGGTTTGTTGCTGTGTGGGCACGTATTCCCGGCTCACAAATCTACAAAGGCAATAATCAGGCAGCAGGATACTGCTGAAAAATAAATTTATGCTGGCCACATTTTAGGAATTTGCAAAACAGTGTCAGGTAATATTTGTATATAGCTGTATAGTGGGCACCCAGAATACATTTTACTGGTGAGCCCTAGGCACCGCAGTCTGACACTACTGACCTGCACCCCTTTCATCCCCTCCCTATACTGATGTAATTTGTTTTGAAGGACAGGAATCCTGAATACACCAGTGATAAAGAAGAGCCATCCACCTGATTCATCAATTTTTTTGTTGTCCCTGATTTGTGAACCAAGAATTTTTTGCCAGATTGAATTTACTAAAATCAAATGTAAAAATTGTGGCAAGAAGATCACAAAAATGTTATTGCTGGAGATCTGAACTAGCTGCAGTCTGACTAAATAAGTATATATATATATATATATATATATATATATATATATATATATAATGTAGACAGTTCAGATTACATGTTTCACCAGATAAACTAGCATCTTCAGGGATATAAAGGGCTACAGTTATATAAATTTATTTAGTCAGACTGTAGATGATGAGAAAGATAACAACAACAGTAAACTAATCTGAATTGAGACTGAAAGATCTTTAATATAATATAGTATAATGTTGGGGTTTTCCACTGAGTTTAAATTCATCCTCACCAACCATGAGAGTATTAAAAGTTAAGTCTTAAGGGTGTGGGAATTGGACCTTTCTTTGCCTTACAGGCAAATTGTAAATTAAAGAGTGAATATTCTTTTGGTCTATACCATGCTCCCTGGTCCATTGTATCACAAAAAGCACAGACTTGATTCTTTCTCTAACATCACATTAAGGAGATTTGATAAACATCAATGGCAAGATCAGTTCTCATAAACTTCTCTCCATGTTCATTTGCATTGTTCTCAATAGAGTCTAACAAGCACACATAGTTAGATCTACAGAGTTTGATCAGTATAATATGATGTATTATGTTCTACTGCATATTTTCTCCAATGTCTTTCTTCTTAAACTAAATTCTTAATAGACACAATTATTAAACATCATATTTACTTGTAAATTATGGATTATGTGGTGTGATATCAGTTCTTTACTTCCACTTTTTCCTTCCCTTCTATTCCTTATTACAAGATGTAGAAGAAGAAACGACAGCACTCACCTTTAAAAGATGAACAACATCAAAACCTTAAAACATAAAAGAGGTGTAAGCAAGGATGGGATGCAAACACAGCTATGTGACGGACCACTTTGTACTAAGCACTTCATCTGGCCTTCCGATATAAGCAACATAGGGATGCACACTTAAATGTGTCTCCCATAAATAATAAAACTAGAAAAACATTTGTATGGCTACTGGCAATGTAACTACAGATACAGCAATAACACATACAGTGAGCAATATACCTGAAGCTGGAAAATAGAGGTTAGAATGGACAAAATCAAAGAAAATATCCATATGTCATTCTTATCATTTAAACCTAAAGGGTCCATAGAGTTAGTGTGAATAATCCACTTAGTCTCTTCTCTAAGCAGAAGCCTATGGGGGTTCAATTTTAGATGTGGCCAATGTGATTTTTGCATGTACAACCTTCAGTCTAGGAACCTTAATATAGGAGAAGTGAAGCAGGTAATGAATCATTTCAAGACTGGAAAGACCACTTATCTTGTCTATGTGGTGATCTGCCCTGTGGCAGATTCTACATATGGATTATTCGCACTAAATCTATGGCCCACTTAGGCTTGAATGATAAGAATGAAATGTATTTTTTTTTCCTTGATTTTGTCCATTCTAGTCTCTATTCTCCTGCTTCAGGTATATTGCTCACTAAACGTGCTATTGATGTATCTTTAGTTGACCTGTCAGTAGTCATGCCAATGTTTTTCTAATTTTATTAATGAACATTTATATTCATCATTTTAATTCATGTTCCCTTTCCATGTCTATCTGGGATAGTCTGTATGTTTTGTATTTACAATAGTGCCAGCGATTCCTTGCTTCTTCTATTTTTTTGCCTTTATTATTATTATTATTATTATTATTATTATTATTGTGATAAGATGCCATTAGAGCAATTTATACTCACTTCATGCTCAATCCTAACTTCTTCACACCAAGTTAGAGGAAAGCATTTGGTGGGACTGTTTGACATGGTCCAGCTGAACATATGGCCAGATATCTGAAACTGCTGCTACAAAATAGGACATAGAACAATATTGACATAAATAAATAATCTTTATTGGGATACATTTTATAAATATTATGCAATGCAGTGGTAAGGCTAGATTCACATCTGTGCTCGGTGATTCCGTTCCCCATTCCGCTTTATAAATGCAAAGAGAAAAGTCATGCAAGCAGAACTTTTCTCTCCGCATTTTTCGGGCGGAAACCTGGCAGACCCCATTATAGTCTATAGTTTCCGTGGGTAACCGCTTTTTAAGCGGATTGGATTTCTGTTTTTTTGGTCCCCAAGCAGATGTGAAGAATGGAAAAGCAAGCACAGATGTGAACCTAGAGTAAATGTTACATTCATAGCAGTGAGGCTCTGCCTCAAATATCCAGGAAAAAATATATTTACATATGTAGGAAACCCTAGAAAAAATGTATAAAAATAGTTTTCTGCAATTAAGAAATAAATCCAAGGGAGGTATAGTAATGGGATAAAATAACAAAATACATATTATTTACCTGTTGAATCCACCATGGTTTCAGCACTGCTGGTTTCAATCTTTGTTTACTTGACCTTAGTGGTCTTGCGGCATATACCATAGAGGCCAGTGATTGGCTGCAGCAGAGATATATTCCCCATATTCAGGGTCAACTATGATTAAATAATTTTTTTCAGAGTCCTGCTTCGATCTCTGCCTTCCATTGAAAATGGGAGATAGATTTACAGTGGAAATAAGCAGTTATTTTCACCTCAAAATCAGCGCCAAATTCTGCCATGTGAACATACCCTTACTGTTTTAGGCTGGTAACTATTATGACCTTTGAATGTTAATTTTAGCTGCGGAATCGCAAGCATTTTCCCTATATATTTAATAGGAGAAGAAAAAACACAGAGAGAAATGCTGTGGAAAAAAAAATCTCAATACGTTTTTCCCTACATTTTTTTCCATACCTTTTTTTTTAGCTGCGTTTGTCTACGTGGGGCCTTAGCCTTAGGCTGATTTACTAGCAAATTAATTAAATCAGTAGCATTGTCCTTGCTTTGGGTTAAACTGAACTTGGAAGTTCTGTACACTGCCTACAGCTTCCTGTTCATGCAATGGTGCTGGGAAATGCAGCTCATTGAATAGGAGCAGAACCGATTCTGGCCGTATACTTGATATATAGTTTGTGGTGGCTGGAACAGCTAATCGGCACAGGGTCCCAGTGTTGGATCTCATTGAATTTGATACTGTTAACCTAGCCTGAGGATTGGTCATCAGTATTCATCCTTGCTAGGTCTTAGGCAACCCCTTTAATTCTTTGTAGTCTTTTTACCAGGGAACAAGACATTTAATAGTAGTCTTGAAAAAAGAATTGCACGCAACACATGCTAAATAATAGTAAAAGGCTCAGTTTTTGGAAGTGAATTTCAGTTGACTTGATATGTATGACTCTGTTTTAGGGGACTCTATCAATCTTTCAGACTGAATCCAGATATTATACTGAAACACTGGTCTTTGGCTTTGGAAGTTTTCTCTTAAATGTTCAAGTCCATTTTTTACACACATGTTTATCAAACCTGACTGCTCCAGAGAATAAGCACAGTCCATCAGTGACTGTAAATTTTTAATCCACACTTTTAACAGTCCATTTATTATGTAAATAGCTAACTGAGGATTATAGGCAATTAAAGTGAAGCTTCATCTTTGACTGGCACTGACTATATAGTCAGAAAATGTAAAATCTAACATATTTATAGAGTGTTTTCACTTACAGTCAATTTCCATTTCAGTAGAGTAGGAAAAAATCTAACTGAAAGCTCTTAGGAGTGAACAGAGACACTAGAGGGACTATATTAAAGGCAAATATAAGTCCCTTGTTTTCAACTATATCAGCATAAAGCATGCCCCTTAGGTTTTTTTTTAACAACTCTACATTTTCAGCTCTGAAATTTGTTAGCTTAGTCCAGCACATGCAATCTAACAGACATCAGGAAGATGTCTGTTGCCAATTCCCCCCCCCCCCACCCCTTTATCCTACTGGGCCCCTGTGCAACTGCATAAACATTGCACCAGTCGTATCTTCATCTCTTGCTAAAAGAGCTTAATATGAAGTATGCGTGTATCCAGGGCACTTTGATTTAGTAATACATCAATATCTGAGGTTTGCCACCAATTAACTCCTTCAGACCACGAGAAGTAAGGGTGCCTTACATCCCAGTCTGAATGGAGCAGAGATCAGGCAGACATGCTGCCACTTCATTAATTTATATGGGACAGTTAGACATACCCAAAGTACAATGCTTGGCTTCTTCAACAGTCCTATAGAAAAGAATGGAATGGGAGCTTGTCTACATTAAGACTAGGATGCAAGGGTCTTGTCGATAACAGATAATTTTCATTGGTGGAAAAACCGATTGAGGCTGAGGCTCCAAGTTGTGGATAAGCAGCTTTTTTGTTGCAGATTTTGCTGTGTTTTTTTGAGCCAAATCTATTTCCTTTCCAAAACTGAAAAGTAATGGCCTTTCTAAAGGTTGTGTCCCATTCCTGATCTGATAGGGACTTCAGGTAAGTGTGTAAAAAAATAGTTACCTGTATACAGGTGAAATAGGGAAATGTGATTGTTGGGAATTTTTCTTGCAAGGATGCAAGAGCGTATGGTTGTTTGTCTATGTTGTTCACCATCTGGAACATTGTGTGCAAGCCCATTTTGTGCCATGGGGTGTGGGTGGCCCTCTTGGAAATCCAGGTGCTGTAGTAGTGTGAAATGTAGTGTCTGCCTTGGATTAATTTGTTTGAGGTTAGAACGTTTGTTCCAGGTTCTCCTTTCAGACACCAGGAACAGGTTACATTTTACCATGCTCAACAGATCACTATATTGAGTGAAAAAGTTTGGGCCATTTGTTGGTCGAGGTAGGTGTTCGAAATCTGTGCATTGAATCCAATCTCGAACAATCTGCATTTGTATTGAAAGATTTAGTAAGCAGATATCTGGGAACATTAGACCTCCATGTAGCTTTGTTTGTTTCAAGATTGTCAAGATTTTCAATTTTTTTATTGGCTCATATGAAAGTTCGATATATTGATGCATTTTTTGGCTTTGGTCTCAAAAGTAGGGATAGGGACTGCAGGAGGTAAGAAAGTCAGGATATCTCAATCATTTTGAGATAATTTGCTCTACCCAGGAAAGATAGGGGAAGTCATCTCCATACGGACAGTGTACTCTACAGTTTAGAGATATAATTATGAATATTTAAGGAGTATGAGTAAGATGGGGCTTTAGTAAGTTGTACCCCTAAATATTTCATGTACGATACATTCCACAGTGAGGAATGATGTCATCCACAGTGAGTGTGCAGGGACTTTAAGGAAAATGCCTCACATTTGTCAATGTTAAGGGAGTATTCCCAACTGAGCTCCCATTTGTTGTATGTCTTGAAGGTTTTGTCGTGGGTTTTTAAGCATTAGTAAGATGTTGTCTGCATAGCCAATTGCTCCCTGTTGCCCATTGGCATGCCTGGATATAAAGGTGATGATGCAATAAAGGATCTATCAATATGTTGAGTAAGAGGGGCAAGAGAGGGTGTGCAGTGAGTCTTTAAACATATTAAATACAGAGAATGCAGGGTGCATGTCCAGCCTGCCGCTCCATCTGTTCTCGGGATAGGTGGAGTTTCCAGTAATTGGACCCCAGCAATCATGAAGTTATTTCCTATCCTATCGATAGGGGATAGCTTTAAAACCTGGTATAACCTATTTATTTTTCAGTTATTGTAATTTTTTTTCATTTTTAGCCAGTGCGTTGCTTTATGGATACTGACATCAAGTATTTCACAGTCTGCCATTCTTAATTTGTGATACAGCAACAATTATGCTCTAACATATCCTGTATATGTTTAACAAGGTCACATTTGATGAAATCAAAAAAAGAGTTTTTACTCTCACCATTATAAAGCATATACAGTGCCTTGCGAAAGTATTCGGCCCCCTTGAACCTTTCAACCTTTTGCCACATTTCAGGCTTCAAACATAAGGATATAAAATTTTAATTTTTTGGTGAAGAATCAACAAGTGGGACACAATCGTGAAGTGGAACGAAATTTATTGGATATTTTAAACGTTTGTAAAAAATAAAAACTGAAAAATGGGGCGTGCCAAATTATTCGGCCCCCTTAAGTTAATACTTTGTAGCGCCACCTTTTGCTGCGATTACAGCTGCAAGTCGCTTGGGGTATGTCTCTATCAGTTTTGCACATTGAGAGACTGAAATTCTTGCCCATTCTTCCTTGGAAAACAGCTCGAGCTCAGTGAGGTTGGATGGAGAGCGTTTGTGAACTGCAGTTTTCAGCTCTTTCCACAGATTCTCGATTGGATTCAGGTCTGGACTTTGACTTGGCCATTCTAACACCTGGATACGTTTATTTGTGAACCATTCCATTGTAGATTTTGCTTTATGTTTGGGATCATTGTTTTGTTGGAAGATAAATCTCCGTCCCAGTCTCAGGTCTTTTGCAGACTCCCAACAGGTTTTCTTCCAGAATGGTCCTGTATTTGGCTCCATCCATGTTCCCATCAATTTTAACCATCTTCCCTGTCCCTGCTGAAGAAAAGCAGGCCCAAACCATGATGCTGCCACCACCATATTTGACAGTGGGGATGGTGTGTTCAGGGTGATGAGCTGTGTTGCTTTTATGCCAAACATATCGTTTTGCATTGTGGCCAAAAAGTTCGATTTTGGTTTCATCTGACCAGAGCACCTTCTTCCACATGTTTGGTGTGTCTCCCAGGTGGCTTGTGGCAAACTTTAAACAAGACCTTTTATGGATATGTTTGAGAAATGGCTTTCTTCTTGCCACTCTTCCATAAAGGCCAGATTTGTACAGTGTACGACTGATTGTTGTCCTATGGACAGACTCTCCCACCTCAGCTGTAGATCTCTGCATTTCATCCAGAGTGATCATGGGCCTCTTGGCTGCATCTCTGATCAGTCTTCTCCTTGTTTGAGATGAAAGTTTAGAGGGACGGCCGGGTCTTAGTAGATTTGCAGTGGTCTGATACTCCTTCCATTTCAATATGATCGCTTGCACAGTACTCCTTGGGATGTTTAAAGTTTGGGAAATCTTTTTTGTATCCAAATCCGGCTTTAAACTTCTCCACAACAGTATCATGGACCTGCCTGGTGTGTTCCTTGGTCTTCATGATGCTTTCTGCGCTTTAAACAGAACCCTGAGACTATCACAGAGCAGGTGCATTTATATGGAGACTTGATTACACACAGGTGGATTATATTTATCATCATCAGTCATTTAGGACAACATTGGATCATTCAGAGATCCTCACTGAACTTCTGGAGTGAGTTTGCTGCACTGAAAGTAAAGGGGCCGAATAATATTGCACTCCCCACTTTTCAGTTTTTTATTTTTTACAAAAGTTTAAAATAACCAATAAATTTCTTTCCACTTCACAATTGTGTCCCACTTGTTGTTGATTCTTCACCAAAAAATTAAAATTTTATATCTTTATGTTTGAAGCCTGAAATGTGGCAAAAGGTTGAAAAGTTCAAGGGGGCCGAATACTTTCGCAAGGCACTGTAACTAGTCTGCTTTTAACAGAACAGAGAAGCTTGGACAAGATGGCATTCCCCATAATCATGTACGGAAAATCAAATAAAAAACGCCTAATGCACATTATTGTTTTATGGATCTGTATGATAATGATTTATAATGTGAAGTCCACCAAATATTATGGAACCATATTGTAATAATGTCAGGCTACACTATACAAGATCAAAAGCAAGAAAGATCAAAGATCAAAAGGAAGTATGCTCCAACATAGCATGCCTATGAGTCCATGATACAGATCTTTTTTTTCATCATTTTTGAACCCTCTCCTAGATGTACATATTAGACAAACATATAGCTGACTTTAGCAATGGCATATAGGGAAGTGTTACATTACAATGTTCTGCGATAAGTACTAAGGGTATATTCACATAGCATAATTTGGAGCTGATTTTGAGGCAGATTCTCCCTCAAAATCAGCACGAAATTCCGTTCTGAATCTGTCACCCAATTTTTTCAATGAGAGGTGGAGGCGGACACTTTTTTTTTTCAGGATACTGAGAAAAGAAGCGTCCTACTCAGTCTTTCAGCGGATTCCATAGCACGAGAGAACAGCTATGCTCCATTGTATCTAGGACTAATCAGCTAGAAGACCTGCGGCGGAATACTCAGGGCTGGAAAGTGGAGAGTAATCTGAAGCGGAAGACCACCTCAAATTCCTCTTCACTCTCCACTGTGTGAACTCTGCTTTAGCGACATATTCAGCTGCCAAAAAATAAACAGACATAGGTATAATAAGGTTGGAAGGAGTTAACAGAAAACACTGAGACCTTTTTGCATTGTTTACCCATTCAGAGCTTTCAGCACAAAGCCTTATTTGCAAAATGTCAAGTCTGAAGTTTGAAATTCAAAGCTTTATTCAAATCAGTTTACACGAACAATGCAGAAAAATGTGAAATAAGAAAAGAGCAGTGATATTTGTATGTATTGAGCACTTCTGTGAGACATTGTTTATAAACTGTTTGTCACATACGGACCATCCTAGCACGTGACGTGGGTGGGGCAGTCAGGAGTTAATTTCATTCACTCCACTCACTCAATCTTGCAGTGAGCCTTCACTCAGGCTGCAAACTGAGCGTAAATTTGCACCCCAACACAGTCCACGTACCCCAAATACATGGTGCCACCACTACGGACTGGCCAGGCTCAGTAGAAACCTTGCTCACATGTGTACGAGTCTCTAACAGTCAGACGCAAACACATTCTTTAAAAGGTTAATGGATTCATAGCGCAAAATACCATTACATTTAACAATGTAATTTCCAAAGGGGTCATTGCTATATATGAGAAAGAGAAAAGATGACAGGACAAGCAAAACTGTTTTTAAAAATAAAAGGAGAAAATACAGTAGAACCTTTTGTTTCCATAGAGCTTGGAGAAGAAATATAGTCAATACCAGTGGTGTAAGTACCGCCATAGCAGCTGTAACGGCTGCTACAGGGCCCATCCTGGTCATGGATATAGATGTACTATGTACGACTTGATATTTAAATCTATACCTACACAGTGATTTTGGCCACAACTTCCATCATACAGCCAAAGGTTGCCGAGTCACCTTGTGACTCCTTCACTCATGTTAGTTAATGGAGTTGCATTGTGACGCTGACTTCAAGTCGAAAAAAAAGTCGAGCAATACTTGACTTGAAGTCACAATCACTGCATTATTGGGGGTCACCATCTGACTTCATTCACTAACATGCGGGAAGGAGTTGCAGGGCGACCCAGCAATCTTTAGTTACATGATGGGAGTCATGATGAAAATTGGGGTGTATACCTAGCCTAACAGAAAAGTTTTCATACTCTTCTGATTCAGCAGCCACATAAACAAAACCACTGTCTTATATACAGTATATTGAACATTGTTCATTCCATTGTGAACAAAGTAATGAACTGGTAACTCTTTGTATGAGGTTTTCAGCAATGGCCACATGAATCCTTAAAAGGGATACTTGGATCAACCCTGCTCCTGGGTGTGTGGGTGTAACTGCAATGGTTGTCTGGTAGCCGTGGATCTCAGCACTCAAGTTGTAGGGTCATTGTACGTAGGAGGGACTGGGGCAACTCACTTATACCCCAAGTTCTAAGGTCCAAATAAACTTCTTCATCCTACACCATCCTACTGAAGGACAGGGCAGCAGGGTCCCCGTTACTTGTGTACTTGTAAATATGTGGTCAAAGATAGCACACTCACTTCCACAGGATCAATGTCAGCAGCGCTTTATTAAGGTAGCAGTTGTTCAGCCGAAAAGTAGTTAATGCAAGTTGCACAGTTGCAGTAAGGATCAACAACAGCAGTTAGACACTCTAAACATGCAGCAATCTTCTTAGCATGAGAGTAACAGTCCCGAAGTAACACACAGCAATTGCTTAGTTCTCAAGAAGTTTGCATTCAGCTCCCAGAGGTCCCGCTTGTCAGACACACACAAAGTAGTCTTATTTTGCTTGTTTTAAGATACAGTGTGCCATTTTTCTAGTAATCTCACTTTACAGATGGATAGACATAATGGTTGCAATTGAACTCTTAATGAAAGACAAGGTGTGGGAAAGCCTCACTTTTACATAGAAACTTTCCCTCCCAAAAAGACTACAAGCTGTCAGACCATAGCATACGTTGGCTGTATTGCAGATGGTGTAAAAGGGCACTGCTCATGACACAATCAATAGGCGCAACTAGGTTATATCCGTTTGGTTAGAATCGTGGAACCGCCCTCCTTCAAGAAAGCATTAGACTGAAGTAAGCATGATGACTCAGTAGCAAACACAATTAAACTGACAGTGTTACATCATACAATGCAATAAGTCTTCTTCATATACGCAGTAATAAACAGCATGTTACATGTCATACAATGTCATAAGATGCATAAAGCACAGATAAATATATACAACAACTGTAAAGGCCAATTTTGGGTAAAGACTGTGCAAAATCGCCCACCTAAAGCCATTTGTGGAAGGGAGTTGCTTCTACCACCTTACAACATCATCACATATTTTAGAGTTAAAGAAAACAACCCAAGAAATATCAATATGATGTTATTGTATACACTTGTATTCTACAGAGAACCCCTGCACTTTTGTAGCATCATCATTTCATATGACGCCTTAACCCTTTAAAGACGAAGGGTAGTTTGTGTATTAAGACTCGGCAAGTTTTATCATTTCTTTCATCTCTGTGCTAGAAATTCATAGCTTCTTTATTTTTCCATCAAAGAAGCCATATGATGGATTATTCGTTAAGCAATGAGTGTTAGTTTCATGTTTAATCAGTTTTTATTGAGGTTTTTGCAAATAAGAACAAAAGAAAGCAAAGCCAAAACAAAGGCATCAAATAAGGCAGTAGGACGCCCACAACAGAGAAACCAGTAATGGGTGGCACAATAACAACATGGGGAAATGAATCATTGGGGGATGATGGCAGGGAAAGCTATAGGACAGAAGGAAAAGTCCAGCTGTGGAGGGCCACCACAGTGCCACCCACGTACCAGAAGAAAAAGACAACTGCTGGAGGGAAAGGGGAACATGGGGAAAACATGGGTGTACAGAAACACACAAGACCACATACAAGACCGGGATGGGGAAGGGCACACTGAGGAGAAAAGGAAAGGGAAGGGGGAGAGAGGGATTGTACAGAAGGAAACGACCAGACTCCTTATGGAAAGGGGAGCAAGGCGGCCCCAGTTTAGGCAAAGAAAGAAGAGAACTCCGAAGTCTCCTGGAACATCACCGATGGCAGCCAGAGGGACTCAAATTTAGAAGGGTCAGGTGAGTCCTCAGCCACAAGGGCCTCCATTCTCCTAATAAGGAGAAGCTCCTGTAGGAACTCAAACAGGGTTGGCACAGCAGTACTGCGCCAATACCTGGGAATGACTGTTCTGGCGGCGGTGAGAGGATGTCGCAGAAGGTCTCTCTTAACAGCGGAGACTTTCCCCGGGATGACGGAGAGAAGGGCTAGATGAGGTGAGGGTGTAACAGATTTGCATTCACAGAGCCTTACCAATATAAGTCCCCAATATCAAACTATATTCACAGAAAAAAAGATCCTAATTGGGAACACTGATTGCTGACTAAATATATAAAGCTTCACTTTTATTATGAACCAATAAAAAATATTTTTATTTATTTATTTAGAAGCGGCAGTATATCATAAACTTAATTATGTTCCAACATCAGAGACTTGCAATTGTATGTGGATAGACAGTGTATAAGTGGATAGAGCTATAATCTCACCCTATATTTCTCCACTATCTAAACTCCCTCATCCAAATATGCATGTCAGAGCAAAACCTGAAATGGCTTCATAGAATGCAATTGAGCTAGTCACAAAGTCCAACAGGTGTATCCCCTCATAACCCAGAGGCTACTGGCCTATTGCCACACGAACAGGGCTTGGAAGGGAAAACATCCTGTCCACTAGAACTCAAATAGAAGCCAATTCAGTGATGTTTTAAACATAAAAGTGATGTTACTGCAACCTCAAAAGTCTCCCTATGCATTTCCTCACGAATGATTCATCAGGGGCTGAGTTCCATATTCATCCAAGCAGTCAAAACTGCTGTTAAGTATAATAGTAACAAAACGGTAATGTTAATCTGACCGCCAGCATGACTGCTCTAATGTCAGCGGTAATGAATGCAGCGCTCTTTCGCCCTTAAATAGGGCTATACTCCGCCCTTGTAACTGCTTGAGGCAATCACTCCAAGTCCCACCTACATGTCTTCTTTAACGCACGAACAGCTGATAATACTACGTAACTACTATTGGTACCTCCCACGATAACCAGGAGATGCCTGCTATTCTGCTCCTAGGGCTATACAAGCCTATCACGCAACATCAATATTGCACACCCACTCTGTAAGCCAATAGCGATTCATCAACTCTACATGCCCACTCAGGCATGCGCACTCGGCAGCAGGTTACGTAGCAGATCTAACAACTCCCCCAGATGTATGGGAGATGCTCCCTACCAAAACAACTCCACGTTGTACTCAATATTTAAAGCAAACCCCTACTGGCATATCGGAGTCTTAAAAAATTGTAATACCAAATAACTGCGCATTATGACCTATAGGAGACGAAAGAACATGCTAGTGGGAACTCCTCAGTTCTTACTTTTGGTGAGCATAGTACACAATATTATAAAGACACTAGGGTACACTAAATACCACCCTACAAGTCAGATTCATAGCTGCTATATGTTAAACTTCTGGCTGAAAACTATAGAATATAATTGCAGAGAGAAACTCTATAAGATATAACTAATTTATAGACATACAGTCATCAATTTGTCCCAATAAAGATAACATAAAAAAAAATAAAATAAATTAATTTACCCATTCTGAACAGACTAAGAGGGAATAACATTAAAGAAACATAACTGAGAAGGGGAAAGTATACCTAGAGAAAACAGTGGCAGATGGAAACCTATAGTTGAATATATAAACTTTTCAACCTATATATAACAGGTGAAATCCAATTGTTCATTTAAACCCTGTGGATACAAAGTCTCTAAACGATAAATCCACTGTACCTCCTTTCATAAGATGAAATTGTCCCAATCCCCACCCTTCAATGGCAGTCTGACCCACTCAATTGCTTGAAACTTAAGTCCTGTGACATCTCCAGCATGATGTTGAACAAAGTGTCGCGCTATTGGCGTATCACGTTTGTTTAAAATATTGCACACATGGTCTCTGATCCTCCTCCTCAACTGCCTCCTCGTCTTGCCCACATAGTTGAGAGGACAAGGGCAGCTGAGGAGGTAGATCACTCCCGTAGTTGCACAATTAACAAAATCTCTGCTACTATAAGAGACCCCTGTAGCAACACTCACAAAGGTCTTTTTTGATCTATATGGCTGCATGTTGTACATCTCCCACATTTAAAAGTCCCAATTGGCTTGTTATCTGTCAACCAAGTTGACCCCGTTGGCTCATGCGGTAAATAACTGTGAACTAAATGGTCTCTGAGATTTTTACCTCTTCTATAGGTTACCATAGGCCTATCACCTATCTCATCCACCAATTCCGGATCAGCTTGTAGAATTTTCCAATATCTTTGCAAAACTGTCAGAACCTCTCGATGTTGAGTATCAAAAGTCCCAATAAGCCTGAATTGCTGTTTTTGATGTTGTTTAACTTTGGGTACCAAAAATGTGCACCTTTTTACATTAGAAGCCCTTCTAAACGCCTTATCAACAATCCCATTGGGGAAACTTCTCACTTGAAGGCGCCTCGATAGATCCCTAGATTGGCTAATAAATTCTCCATAAGATGAACAGTTTCGACGCGCTCTAAGAAACTGGCCTACGGATATGCCATGTTTTAACTGCAGCGGATGACAGCTTCCCCAACTCAAAAAAATATTGGTTGCTGTTTGTTTTCAATGGATGGTTGTACCAACTTTACCATCCATTGTTCTAGTTAACCTGAGGTCTAGGAAGGTCAGAAAACCCACTTTAAATTCTGAGGTGAACTTTAAACCCAGATCATTTTGGTTTAGCTCTGCCACAAAGATATTGAACTCCTCTCTTTATCCCCTCCATAGTAAAAAGATGTCGTCTATGTATCGGATCCAGAGCTCAATCTTAGTGGCCCAGAGACTGTTGTCCTCTAAAAATACTACTGTTTCCTCCCACCAGCCGAGGTACAGGTTAGCGTAAGTGGGGGCCACCGGGCTCCCCATAGCTGTTCCCTTCAGCTGGTGGAAGGTCCGCCCCTCAAAGATGAAAACATTTTGGTCCAAAACAAAGGACAACAGTCTCTTCACCAGTAAATTATGCGGTTGCATCTGCACCCCCCTGGACTTCAGGTAATATTCCACTGCCTCATACCCACAATTATGTGGTATGGAGGAGTACAACGCCTCGACATCCAGACTTGCAAAACAGACATCATCATCAAGGGTGATCCCTTCAATCTTATTAAGGACGTCCATAGTGTCCCTCACGTAAGATGTAAGTCCAAAGACAAAAGGTCTCAATATATTATCCAGGTAAATACTGATGTTCTGAGTCAAACTACCAATTTGAGACACTATTGGACGTCACTTTACCTTTGTGTATCTTAGGTAATATATAAAAACATGCCATGACTGGATGTCAAGGTGCCAAAAACTCCCATTCTTGTTTATCAATCAAACCAGTCAATAAAGCATCGTCCAAAATTGCCTTCAGTTCTATATTAAACTGTCACACTGTCTCCCTTGGAATGATTTTGTAACAAACGCATAGGGATACTTTTGAGGTTGCAGTAACATCAGTTTTATGTTTAAAACATCGCTGAATTGGCTTCTATTTGAGTTCTAGTGGACAGGATGCTTTCCCTTCCAAGCCCTGTTGGTGTGGCATTAGGCCAGTAGCCTCTGAGTAGCCTCAGGGGATACACCTGTTGGACTTTGTGACTAGCTCAATTGCATTCTATGAAGCCATTTCAGGTTTTGCTCTGACATGCATATTTGGATGAGGGAGTTTAGATAGTGGAGAGATATAGGGTGAAATTATAGCTCTATCCACTGATACGCTGTTTATCCACATACAATTGCAAGTCTCTGATGTTAGAACATAATTAAGTTTATGATATACTGCCGCTTGAAGGCGGATTACAGCATACTGCTGTGTTTGGTGGTTTTGTATGATTTTATATATTGTGCCCTGGAATAAATAAATAAATATATTTTTTATTGGATCATAATAAAAGTGAAGTTTTATATATTTAGTCGGCAATCAGTGTCCCAAATTAGGATCTTTTTTTCTGTGAATATAGTTGGATATTGGGGACTTATATTGGTAAGGCTCTGTGAATGCAAATCTATTACACCCTCACCTCATCTAGCCCTTCTCTCCATCATCCCGAGGAAAGTCTCCGCTGTTAAGAGAGACCTTCTGCGACATTTTCTCACCGCCACCAGAACAGTCATTCCCAGGTCAGTATTTTGTAATTCTTTTCCTGCACACTGCAAGGCAGTGGGAGCTTATACGTATACAGGAAGGACCTATCCCAATCGGCAGGGGAAAGACAAGTATGAGTGGTAGTTTTAGTTGTTATCATGTTGGAGAACATATAATGTTTTAATTTTGATAATTTAGCTATTAAAATTTTTGGGGATCCATGTGAAAAAAACATACAATTCTGTCACTATTATTTGTATTTTGTTTTATGGCATTCAGTCTGTATTAAAAATTGCATGGCCATTTTTCTTTGTTGGGTCATTACGACTACAGCAATACCATGTTTATATCAGTATTATTATGTTTTACCACTATTACTGAATAACACCATTTTGCAAAAATAAGCAATTTGCTTGGAGACACCATATTCTGAGGTACAAAACGGTTTTACTTTTTTGTTGACGGTGCTATGTGAATTCTCTTTATTCATGGGACAAGTTGTAGATTTGATTGGTACCGTTTTCTAGTACATGCAGCTTCTTGATCACTTTTTGTTGATTTTTTTGGAAGGGAGACGATATGACCAAAACACATTAACTTGTGCCTTGTATTATTTTTTTTTTACAGCATTTATCCTCATATAAAAGGTTATTTCTGAATAGTTCACTGCCTCCCAGCAACATACTGTCCTGTATTATAATCAGTACGGGACAGTATGTGTCTAGGAGGCAGGGATTCCTGGCAACATAGATAACTATTACGCTGGGAGTCCCTCTCCCATCATACTGTTCAAGCCACTAAATCCGATCAATACACGGAGCAAGTTTCATGGGATTGTGTGAATAGACTATAATGGGGTCCGTGTGGTTTCCGCACGAAGCAAGCAGCATGTTTCGTGTGGAAACCAAGCAGAAACTACACGGACCCCATTATAGTCTATGGGGTCCACGGGTTTCCCAGGTAAACCGCTTTTTCATGCGTATAGGTTTCTGTTCAGGGGGTCCCCAAGCGGACTCCGCAAACAGAAACCCGAACGCAGATGTGAACCAGGCCTAAAGTAGCTAAAATAGGACAGAGCAAGATAGAAATGTTGTATTGACATAAATGAATTGCAGAGTTCTCTCTTTTTTCTAATATACACTGTGTATACACTTATTGACAAAAAAAATAATGCATCCAGATACAAATGTTGGATTGCATGCAGTTATATCTAAGACAGATGTATAAACAATTACAGGTGTGGTCTGATTAGGGTCTTGTTCATACATAGAAGTTTGGCGCTTTCCACCTAAAAATCAGTGCCAAATTCTGACATGATTCTGCCTCCTATTGTTTTCAATGGGAGGCAGAGACCTAAGCAGGATATTGAAAAAATAAGCGTCCTGTTTGATCTTGCCACAGCACGAGACACTCAGCTTTTCAACCCCATTCATCTGGGACTGATCAATGACTGAAAGCAATGGTGGACAGTTTGATAATGAAGAGGAATCTGAGGCAGAAGTCCACCTCAATTCCTCTTCATTTTTGGCCATGTGAATCTTGCAACCAACATGTGATGCATCTCATGGCAGGACTTCCAAATGGCATTTTCCAGCAAGATAATGCTCTCCTCAATCAGGTTTTTTAGGAATTTCTCTGTCAGATTGCAACATTTCCTTGGCCTGACAATCGAGTATTTAAGAAACCAATGGGGACGCCAGTTTTGGCAACAAGTATGCAGAATCTACAGGCCCAGCTGCAAATGTGCCGCAGGATACCATACAGGACCGGTATGTCTCCATACCCAACAATATCTTATCTTTTGTTCCAGGCTAGAGGTGGCCCAACAGATCTCAACCCCATAGAAAAGCTTTGGAGGGAGTTGAAAGTCCGTGTTGCCCAGCGACAGCTCCAAAACATCACTGCTCTAGAGGAGATCTGCATGGAGGAATGGGCCAACATACCAGCAACAGTGTGTGCCAACCTTGTGAAGACTTACAGAAAACATTTGACCTCTGTCATTGCCAACAAAGGATATATAACAAAGTATTGAGATGAACTTTTGTTATTGACCAAATACTTATTTTCCACCATAATTTGCAAATAAATTCTTTAAAAATCAGACAATGTGATTTTCTGGCTTTCTTTTCTCATTTTGTCCCTCATAGTTGAGGTCTACCTATGATGTCAATTACAGGCCGGCATCATCTTTTTAAGTGGGAGAACTTGTACAATTGGTGGCTGACGAAATACTTTTTTTCCCCACTGTATAATGTTTAATCGGATTCCAACAACTCCATCTTGGTGTGTTATATTTTGTCAATGAGTGTACAGTAGATACAGATAGATATTTTTATTTTTTTAAGATATCTGATTCTTAATTTTATAGTTATTGCAAATATTTTTTTCTTCATGTGCAACTGCATATTAAACTATAAAATATTAAAACAAAATATATTTAATTCAAACAAAACTAACGAAATTTAATTTTTAAAAAATAAATACAAGACAGGAACACTGCATTATTAATACAAATGTAAAACTGAAAAATATATTAGCACCTAGAAGAAGTAGTTCAATACAATTCCGACAAGAATAACCAACAATTTATTTTGGTGAAACTGCAGCTTGTATCTAAGCAAGAAAAAGGCACCAACTAAATATATTTTCATTATCCAAAGAATTTGGACAGAGACTTTACAGCAAGGGATGACCACACAGAGATGGTTTGTTGGTACATAACTGTTTTATCATAGTCTAAGCACTTTATGCAAATTTGTCCTCTTCTCTCTCGGTCCTTTGACTTGGCTGTACCATAATAAAAGTGCCACAATCACAATTGGCGATTTCTGACTCATTTGGTAGATACTCATCATTTCAGAGATACTGTTATAAGTGAAGCAATATTTCATACAATATCCTAGAGTAAGCATTAAAGACTGCGGTTCCACTGCATTGCATTCTCCATGATTAAAAGAACTTCACATATTCAGGTTGTCACATAAAGAGGATTCTGGGATGGCTCAGCTACTTGGGGCGTTTCACTGGCCACAAGTTCCTTTGCTACCAGCACTAAATCACCGCGTTCCATATTTCATAAAAGGTGATTTGCTTAAGAACACACACGTCAATTTTATTGACTTCATGCAAATGTCCCCTGTGCCTGCAAATTCTGCTCTTAAAATACCCCAGATGCACACTGTTTATTTTATTTGGGCACAAGCACAGATTGTTACTGAGAAATGTTACCATCTATGCTCAGGGAAAAGTGTTATGATGAGATAACATAAGTAAACATGAGATCTGTACTATATGAGGTAGATATAGTGACAGCAAATAATGTAGCTTTAAGTCAGCTAAATAAGTCAGCTCTAACTAGAAATACAGCTACTGATAAAGATATTGATAACCTTGAAGGGTTGAGCTGTGAAAACTTTCCACTGGGTGTGTAATGCATCAGTAATAGATATTTGATAATATGTGTAGTACACATCATTAAATGCTTTCAGTAGGTTTTTAGTATGTTTATTGGTACCTGATGAAACTGCACTACTTTTCAATAAGGAATTTATTTTTCATCATCAATGTAATGTATCCAAACTTTCTATAATAGTAAGTGTTAGAAACAGTCCTTAATCAATCACTTACTGTTGTTGTTCCTTATGATGATAAATGTGGGGGTAGGAATTCTGTGTTTATAGACACATCTATATAATGGTGGGGATTATCTCTGTTCATAGACACAGCTACAGTATATGGTGGTGGGGATTCTGTGCTCAACTGCTGCATCCCAGTTGACATCCCAGTTGACACTGCTTATATTATTTTGTATAGTGGTATATTTGTGCCACTGTGTATATATTGTAGTGTTCTGCAGCTTCCTTATATGTTTTCCCCCCTTTTCAGGAGCATCCCACTGTGTGGGAGTTTGGTTTAGCCCAAAGAATGGTTGGCTAGGGTAAAGGTTCAGTTGAGGCTTCTGTGAGCTGTCACATAGAGCAGACACCACTGAGAGAGTTTGTTGTGGTCTCAGTTGAGGCAAGTGTGGTGGGGTTTTTTTCAGAGTCTTAGCCAAGCATCACCATTGCTAAAGCCCTGAGACAGGGAAGAATTCTCTTCTCAGCTTTCTCCTAAGATAAGAAAGTGCTAATTCAAAGAAGTTGAGGTTTACCAGAGCCTCATTGCCTAAACCCTGTGTTGAACAGGTGGACAGGGTAGCACCATTTGGAACTTACTCATATCAGTCCCCATATATAGTGGGAGAGGCAGGAATATAGTATTATCAGAGTGGAGTTATTAGGCACTGGACTTGACATCTTATACTGAGAATACCCTTGCTCTGGGAAAACGTTACCAGGCTCAGTACCATCTCCCAGAGTGGAACTCCTGTTCAACTACTACCCACATCGGAGAAGCTGCATTAATTGCATTAGTTGTTCCACCATTTTGTTCAATTGCAACTGTTGTTTCCTGAGTCATTTCTTTGATTACCAACAAGGGCTCTTCATACGACCATCACACAGCTCAGTGAAAGAAGAGGACTCCTTATAACTGGACAACTACCACCACCATCAAGTACACCGCAGGTCCCCTCAACACTGCCAGAACTCAGGAAATGGACTGGAAGAGTCGGTTGAGTACTCCTGACCTACCGTTGACCCTAACTACCACTCCTCTGGTTCCCTCTCTTGTGTTGCTTCACATCCACCATGTTGTCCCACAAGATATAGTGGGGAAAAAAGTATTTAGTCAACCACCAATTGTGCAAGTTCTCCCACTTAAAAAGATGAGAGAGGCCTGTAATTGACATCATAGGTAGACCTCAACTATGAGAGACAAAATGAGAAAACAAATCCAGAAAATCACATTGTCTGATTTTTAAAGAATTTATTTGCAAATTATGGTGGAAAATAAGTATTTGCTCAATAACAATATAACTTCATCTCAATACTTTGTTATATATCCTTTGTTGGCAATGACAGAGGTAAAACGTTTTCTGTAAGTCTTCACAAGGTTGGCACACACTGTTTCTGGTATGTTGGCCCATTCCTCCATGTAGATCTCTTCTAGAGCAGTGATGTTTTGGAGCTGTCGCTGGGCAACACGGACTTTCAACTCCCTCCAAAGGTTTTCTATGGGGTTGAGATCTGGAGACTGGCTAGGCCACTCCAGGACCTTGAAATGCTTCTTATGAAGCCACTCCTTCATTGCCCTGGTAGTGTGCTTGGGATCATTGTCATGCTGAAAGACCCAGCCACGTTTCATCTTCAATACCCTTGCTGATGGAAGGAGGTTTGCACTCAAGATCTCACGATACATGGCACCATTCATTCTTTCATGTACACGGATCAGTCGTCCTGGTCCCTTTGCAGAGAAACAGCCCCAAAGCATGATGTTACCACCCCCATGCTTCACAGTAGGTATGGTGGTCTTTGGATGCAACTCAGTTTTCACTCTCCTCTAAACATGACGAGTTGTGTTTCTACCAAACAGTTCTACTTTGGTTTCATCTGACTATATGACATTCTCACAATACTCTTCTGGAACATCCAAATGCTCTCTAGCAAACTTCAGACGGGCCCGGATATGGACTGGCTAAAGCAGGGGGACACGTCTGGCACTGCAGAATCTGAGTCCCTGGCGGCGTAGTGTGTTACTGACGGTAGCCTTTGTTACGTTAGTCCCAGCTTTCTGTAGGTCATTCACTAGGTCCCCCCATGTGGTTCTGGGATTTTTGCTCACCGTTCTTGTGATCATTTTGACCCCACGGGGTGAGATCTTGCGTGGAGCCCCTGATCGAGGGAGATTATCAGTGGTCTTGTATGTCTTCCATTTTCTAATTATTGCTCCCACAGTTGATTTCTTCACACCAAGCTGCTTGCCTATTGCAGATTCAGTCTTCCCAGCCTGGTGCAGGTCTACAATTTTGTTTCTGGTGTCCTTCCACAGCTCTTTGGTCTTCACCATAGTGGAGTTTGGAGTGTGACTGTTTGAGGTTGTGGACAGTCATATTTTATACTGATAACAATTTCAAACAGGTGCCATTACTACAGGTAATGAGTGGAGGACAGAGGAGCCTCTTAAAGAAGAAGTTACAGGTCTGTGAGAGCCAGAAATCTTGCTTGTTTGTAGGGGACCAAATACTTATTTTCCACCATAATTTGCAAATAAATTCTTAAAAAATCAGACAATGTGATTTTCTGGATTTGTTTTCTCATTTTGTCTCTCATAGTCGAGGTCTACCTATGATGTCAATTACAGGCCTCTCTCATCTTTTTAAGTGGGAGAACTTGCCCAATTGTTGTCTGACTAAATACTTTGTTTCCCCACTGTATATACATAGATCTATTTGGACATATAAAATGTCTATGAACATGTTTATGTAAAGAAAAGTAATTGTACGGTCCCTTAGAGCAATATAAATTTAGAACTCAAAACCTACAAAGCGCACCTATCAATCTTTCTCTGCAGAACTTGGCATATCTATTACATTGTTTGTTTATTTATTTATTATTTATTTATTTATTGTGCTTACTTATATAGCGCCATCATATTCCACAGCGCTTTACAGACATTGACAGTGACTGTCCCATATAGGGCTCACATTCCGTAACAGTATGTCTTTGGAGTGTATGACAACTCTTTGTTTCCATTAAGTACCATGTAAAGCTTTATTTTTCCTTTGGTGGAAATTGGACACTTACTGTCCCCCCACCGATTGGGGACCTCAAGGGATCTATTTAACAAAAACGGAATATAAAGAGCAGACGATGCATTTAAGGTTTCTTTTAAGTTTTCAGGCTTAATCGCCCCCCAAATTATATAACAAGAATGTATTCACAAAAAACATTCCATGTGCACTTCTTAGGTACGTGGCATGTAGTGTAGGGGTTAAAAAGTCAAATTACTGTCCAGTAACCCATAACCATAAATCTGACTGTATCCATAGCCTGGTGCTAGTCATCAGGAAAGAATGCAAGGATTCATGCCAATCATACACTTTATCACAATCCTAAGTTCAGCTTTCATATTTTATGAGACTGGAGGAGTAATAAAACAAAGTTTATGCTTCCGCCATATAAACTACTTACATTTATTACAAACAAGAAGACTTACTTTTAATATGATTAACAAGGTTGGATTCAAAATATAAAAAACAAACCCAGAACATATAGATTCTATTGAAAGAGGTTTAAAAAAAGGGTCAACTTTAATTTATTCTAGAAGACACATTATGCATGGCCACACGGGTTGTTCGGACATTGCAGTCCAGCCTCAATCATTTGAATGAAGCTGAGCTGCAATACCAGACACAACCTATGGACACACATGGGACAGTTTATGGGGAAAAAGCAGACCCTTCTAATTTCTGACAAACACTTTAAGGCCGGGGCTCCATGTTGTGAAAATGCTGCGATTTGGCCTTCGGCGGAAACCACAGCATTTTACAGTACCTGCAAAGTGGATGGGATTCTGGCTAATCCTATCCACACATTGCAGAAAAATATATGCAGCGGAAATGGTCGCATTTTTGTAAATTGTAGTATGTCAATTATACCTACGGAAATGCTGGCGTTTTCCACATGGGTATAATTAGGACAAAGTCCACAGAGTTTTCCTGTAAAAAGTGCTGTGGAAAAAAACGTGATAAGTTTCCGCTGCTATTATTCCCGTAGCACTTTTTGGTTGTGGCTCAGTGGATGAAATTAATGAATTCTCATTCACTTTGCTGGTACTGTAAAATGCGGCAATCAAAAAATGCTGTGCTTAGCCCAAAGAGGTTTTCCAGGACTTTTAAACTGATGACCTATGTTCAGGATAGCTCATTGAATAAAGATCCATGGGGGTCCCATGGCCAGGCCCTCCATGGATCGGCTGGTTGAAGCAGTATCAAGCTTTCTTAGCATTGATTCCACTTTCACAGCTCAGTCAAGTTAAAGGGCTCAAGTGTGCAATGCAGCCTCTTCAAACAATTGATAGGTCGGGGCCCATGTTTTGGACCATGATTGATCTTTAATTGATGACCTATCCTAAGGATAGGTTATCAATTATTTAGCCTGAAAAACCCCTTTAATATTAAAAACTCAAAAAAGCAGGCTATAAGTATAAATAACCAACTTACTATCCATCTAAAAAAAATGTCTCTAGCTGTTACAGCACCTGCAAAATCAAACAGAATATAATTCAGTTACAGTGGGTACCATTTATATTGGGCTAATTACTTTTTATAAGATATAGAATATATTTTATAGATATAGAATTATACTAAAAAATCATTATTATCATCATATGTGCTACTATGTCTAACCTCTACTGACTTCTTCATAAGAATGCAAAGAATATGGAAATTCTTGCCATAAAATGCCACAGAAGCATATTAATCCTTTTAACAATCACATGATAGTAATATGAGGTAGGTCACAAGTCTTGGATGGTCATATGTCTTGGATGCCATTCCCTTCCATTTAGGTTTAAGCACATTTTTTCAATTTTTTTCTAATTATAGTTGAAAGAAACTTTGAGATTGCAGGAAAAAAAAAAAAAAAAAAGCTTTGATCTGAAAACGCACAGTTGTCCTTTAATTTAGGCCAGCATACATGAGTACAGACATACTGGAATTTTTTTAAGTAGTAACAGACACTATGCACTGTGTATACTGTTTATTGTGAACTCCTTAGCACTCCCTAGTGGTGTCTATAGGCTGCAGAAATGTATACCTGTTTATGCAGTTCATTTGGAGTTCTTTATCAAATGAGGAGATACATTAAGAAATTAATCGGCATAGAATCTTTGACCTTAAAGGGGTTGACCACTTTCAGACCAATATTGAGAGACAAATGTTATAGTTTGTATAATAAAAAGTTGTACAATTTTCCAATATAATTTCTGTATCAATTCCTCACAGTTTTTTAGATCTCTGCTTATTGTCATTCATTCTGCTTACCTCTTGTGGATGAAGTTCTGACCATGGTCATGTGATGGACACAGGTGCACAGCTCGTTATAGTCACAGCACAGTAATCAGGCACCTGCCTGGTAACGAGCTGTGCACCTGTGTGCTCATCACATGACCATGGACTTTAAATCACATGACCATAGTCAGAATTTCATTAACTGGAAGTATGTGGAATGAATGACAGCAAGTAGAGATATAGAAAACCACGAGGTATTAATACAGAAAGTATGTTGGAAAATTGTATAGCTTTTCTTTATACAAACAATAACATTTGTCTCTCAATATTGGTATGAAAGTGGCCAACCCCTTTAAAGTTAATGCATCAGAGGTATACTTATGTGAATAACTCAATTTACTAGGTCATTTTCCAGATCACCATAGTTTGTGCTTGTTTCTGAAGTTTTCCAACCTTTGTTACTTCTGACACAATTTTCCAGCCATTTATACTTTGATAGTTGCAAATACAGTTTTAAAGGAGATGTCTGATTCATTTAAAAAGTTGCATAAGGGTTGGACATGGTATAAACATAAAATCTGCCCCATTATAGGGCCAGCAACCTTGCTGAAATCCCTGCTGAAGCCAGTCAGTCACATGCTGTTTGTGCATACGTCACCACTGAGGCCAGTGATTGGCTGCGCAGACAATGCGATGGTAAACAGGATGTCATCACTTCCATTCTGGCATAGACTAGAAATATCAGGGACCAAGCTGATGGTACTGGAACACCATACATTTAATTTATGCTTTCATGTGTTTTAGGTTTATATTTTACCAGTCTTTATGCTTTATGTCCAGTCTTTATGCTGTTTTTAAAGGATGACCCTTTTAAGCTTATTCTTGTCAAACTCGTGGCTGAAATGAGTGTTAATCCGATCACTTTAGGGTTTACCCTACTTTATTTATTAGTCACATTCAGGTATTTTTCATCTTGAAATAATTTTATGTGAAAGAAAAAATATTACAGTTTACGTAATAGAACAATGTTGTGAAGAAAATACTTTTTATTTAACGACAGGTATATATTAGGGTACTTACCGTGACAATGAGTAAGACATAAATAATATAAAGCATGCAAAAGCAATTGATCCTAATAAGACCACAGTCATGTGATGACGACTGCCTGATAGCTCTGAAAGAAAAAGGCAATGCACAATGGTCTTTAGTACAAGCAAAGCCCCTGAAAACATTTATAGCAAGTAATGTTCAACTACCTTATCTTAAGGTAAAAGAACAGATATTTCAAATAACAGAGTGCAGGGATTGTGACAGCAGTCTGTATGTCAGTGGGTGACAGCCTGTGACTCTCCAGCTGTTTTAAAAGTACAACTCCCAGCATGTACCTACAGTTTGGAACACTCAGAGCATGCTGGGAAGTATAAGTAACAACAGTTGGAGACCCATAGGTCAGAGACCACAGGTCTATAGTAACAGTATGATCTTTTCTGATCAATAGAACAGATTGATTTATTCAAGTCATATATCTGGTAGAGAGTGGCAACTGTTCAGCAATTTTATTTTAACCCTTACAGTTTCAATATTAGGGCAATACATGAGTTACTGCAGTATGTTAAAACTTTATGAATTGGAAAAGTTGTAATACTAAGCAGCTGTGCAGTACTTTTGAATGGATAGCACTCCTTTCCACCATCTGATCTGGGAGGGGGCAGACTGCCATGAATCAATATTATGATCCTGAAAAATCCCTTTAGGTTAAGGCCCCATGTAGCGTCCCGCAGCAAAAAAGCGCTGCAGGAAAAACCGCGGTGGCAACGCATTTCCCACAGTGGTTTTCACAGAAAGTCTTCTTCCATTATACCTACATAGGACTTTCTGTTTTCATTATACCTATATAGGGAAACCGCCGATGTTTCCGTAGGTATAATTAACATGATGTGATTTCCAAAACCGCAATCAACTTTGTTGTGAATGTAAAACGCTGCGTTGGTCTGCAACTAGGACTTTTTCTCTGCATTTTTCAGGTGAAAACTGGGTAGAAACCCGGCAAACGCCATTATAGTCTTTTTAAGCGGATCCTCCTTATAAATATTATATATATATATATATATATATATATATATATATATAGATATATATATATATATTGGGGGAGCTATTTATAAGGAGTAACTATTAATAATAAGGCTATGTGAACTATTATTAATAATAAGTGGGGGCTAATTGTTCCCCTAGCCTTATTAACAATATATCCTCCTTATAAATAGCCCCCCTTATAAATAATATTAAAATTATTAAAATTAGTCCCTGCTCATAAATATGTGCCCCCCCCCCCCTTATCAGTAATTGTGCCTTTTTATTTTTCAGAGAATAATAAAACTTTTACTCACCTTGCCACACTCCACCAAAGAGTCCTCATGTTGAACTATGTCGCTGCTATTGAGCAGAGTCCGGCACAGGGGGCACAATTCAGTGACGTCATCGCACCCCATCTTCTATACAGTCAGAGAAGGGACTTTACAGCTTCCTGCTCTGGCATAAATGTCCACGGTATCGGCATACATAGCACACCAATACACTTGTAAGTAAGGCTGCCCCTAT
This sequence comes from Leptodactylus fallax, assembly GCA_947044405.1. NCBI lineage: Eukaryota > Metazoa > Chordata > Amphibia > Anura > Leptodactylidae > Leptodactylus > Leptodactylus fallax. The sequence continues at coordinate 4,200,948 of CAMRHE010000041.1, forward strand.
CCGGATCATGAGACCTGGATCTCGGTGCCCCTTTGGAGACGGGGGCCCTGGGCATTTGCCCAGTTTCCCCCCCCCCCAACGCCGGCCCTGATGGCAAGTTCTGTTTTACTACCTCTGTGTATTGCTCTTTACAGAGGGCCTATCTGCTCTCCTGATAGGTATTGTATGTTTTAGCAACATTTACAAAAATAAGAATTCTGGAGCATGATCTCTAAATCATGGTGAGCTGTGTTACACTGCACTGGAAATCAATAAATACATAGATACAGTATAGATATAGAGACAAAATGAGAAAACAAATCCAGAAAATCACATTGTCTGATTTTTTAAGAATTTATTTGCAAATTATGGTGGAAAATAAGTATTTGGTCAATAATAATAATAATAATAATAAATTTTATTTATATAGCGCCAACATATTCCGCAGCACTGTACAATTTGTAGGGTTCAAGTACTGACAAGACACATTACAAAGAAATATTCAATTTACACACTGGGCCCTGCTTGCAAGAGCTTACAATCTATGAGGTAAAGGGGGTGACACAAGAGGTAGCAGGGGTGGCAACAGACGTAGCATTGCTTGTACAATGGTCAGACAATTCTGTAATAGAGGTTACTGTCATTACACATATATAAAGCTGTATGAGCCGTCATAAGTCGTGTCCTTTAACGTGCAGATGGTGCCTGGACATATAAAGTTAGTCTGATACGGCATCATATCCTGTGAGGTAATGCGGGAGTGTGAACAGAGGAGGGTATGTTTTAGGGATTCTAACTACAGAAGGGTTTACATTAGGAGTTGTGATAGGCCTGTCTGAAAAGATATGTCTTTAATTTACGTTTTAAGCTGTGGAAATTGGGGGTTAATCTAGTCCGGGATAGAGCATTCCAGAGAAGTGGTGCAACTCGGGAGAAGTCTTGTATACGAGTGTGGGAGGTTCTGATAATAGAGGATGCTAGTCTTAGGTCATTGAGTGAACGGAGAGTACGGGTTGGGCGATAGACAGAGATGAGGGAGGAAATGTAGGGAGGTGCAGCATTATGGAGAGCCTTGTGGATGAGGGTGATAAGTTTATATTGTATTCTGTATTGAATAGGCAGCCAATGTAGTGACTGGCACAGACCGGAGGCATCGCTATAGCATCTAGACTGATAGATGAGCCTGGCCGCCGCATTCAGAATAGATTGTAGAGGGGAGAGTTTAGTAAGGGGAAGACCGATTAGTAAGGAGTTACAGTAGTCAAGGCGAGAGTGAATAAGGCAACAATAAGTATCTTTAGTGTATTTGTGGTAAGGAAAGGGCAGATTCTGGAGATGTTTTTGAGGTGGAGATGACATGAGCGTGCGAGTGATTGGATATGGGGGGTGAAGGAAAGGTCTGAGCCAAACAAAACCCCGAGGCAGCGGGCATACTGCCTAGGAGTTATGGTAAGGCCGTAGACTGCAATGGAGATATCAGGGAAAGATCTAATAGATGGTGGAAACAGCAGTAGTTCAGTCTTTGAGAGATTCAGTTTCAGATAAAGCGAAGACATGATATTTGAGACAGCAGAGAGACAGTCAATGGTGTTCTGTATTAGTGCAGGGGTGATGTCACGGGATGACGTATATAATTGGGTGTCATCAGCATAAAGATGGTACCGGAAGCCAAATCTAGTGATGGTTTGTCCAGTGGGGGCTGTGTAGAGGGAGAAGAGCAGGGGACATAGGACCGAGCCCTGAGGGACCCCAATGGCAAAGGGAAGAGGGGAAGAAACAGAGCCCGCAAATGATACACAGAAAGTGTGGTCAGAGAGATTTTGTGAGGGCCGTTTCAGTAGAGTGCAGAGTGCGGAAGCTGGATTGTAAGGGGTCAAGAAGAGAGTTAGCAGAAAGATAGCGGATTAAACGAGAATAGGACTATCGACAGGTCGATAGTTAGCAGCACAGGACGGTCAAGGAAGGATTTCTTCAGTAGTGGGGTTATGACAGCATGTTTGAAAGAGGATGGAAAAATTCCAGAAGAGAGAGAGAGGTTAAAAATTTTAGTAAGGTAAGTTGTGATGGTAGGCGACAGAGACTGGAGAAGGTGTAAAGGGGAAAGGGTCACTACTACAGGTTGTAGGGCGAGAAGAAGAAAGTAGCTGAGATACTTCCTCCTCTGTAACAGGTTCAAAAGATGAGAATGAACAGTCTGAATTGCGGCAGGTGAGGGGGTCAGTGCCACCTGGGGATTGGGCAGTTATTTCCTGACAGATCTTGTCAATTTTATCATGCAAATAAGTGGCCAGGTCATCTGCGCTAAGGTCTGTGAATGGCATCTGCACCTTGGGAGTGAGTAAGGAGTGAAAAGTTTCAAATAGCCTTTTAGGGTTACAGGAGAGAGAAGAGATGAGAATAGTCTTGTTTGGCTAGGTGAAGGGCAGAATTATAGATTTTAAGCATAAATTTAAAGTGGAGGAAGTCTGCAGGTGTACGTGATTTTCTCCACAGACGTTCAGCACACCTAGAGCACCGCTGAAGAAAACGTGTCTGTAGCGTGTGCCAGGGTTGCTGCCTCCTGCATCTAACCTTTCGAGTGGAGGGGGGAGCCGCCTCATCCAATGCACTCTTAAGGATTTCATTATAGTGAGTGGTGGCTAGATTGGGGCAGGACAGTGAAGAGATGAGGGACAAAGAAGACTGTAGAGTATCTGAGAGGTGCTGGGTGTTAATATCATGTAAATTCCTATATGTATGATGAGTAGGTGTGTTCTGTGAAGGAGAGAAAGCACTGATGGTGAGAGACAGAAGGTTATGATGAGAGAGTGGCAGAGAAGAGTTAGTAAATTTAGAAACTGTGAGGAGTCGATGGAAGACCAGATCAATGGTGTTGCCATCTACATGTGTGGCGGAAGAAGAAAGTTGTGAAAGACCAAAAGACGTGGTTATTGAGAGAAACTGTGAGGCAGCTGGGGTGACAGGGGTGTCAGTGGGGATGTTAAAGTCACCCATGATGAGGGTAGGAATTTCACTGGATAAAAAGAGGGGAAGCCAAGAAGCGAAGTGATCCAGAAATTGGCAGTGTGAGCTGGGAGGACGGTAGATCACAGCTACACGTAAGGCGAGTGGGCAGAAAAGTGTGATAGCATGTACTTCAAATGAGGGGAATGTGAGTGAGGGTACCCGTGTGATGGCCTGAAAAGTGCACTGTGGTGACAGAAGTAACCCTACCCCATCCACCCTTCCTGTTGTCAGGCAATAACAAAAGTTCATCTCAATACTTTGTTATATATCCTTTGTTGGCAATGACAGAGGTCAAACGTTTTCTGTAAGTCTTCACAAGGTTGGCACACACTGTTGCTGGTATGTTGGCCCATTCCTCCATGCAAATCTCCTCTAGAGCAGTGATGTTTTGGGGCTGTCGCTGGGCAACATGGACTTTCAACTCCCTCCAAAGGTTTTCTATGGGGTTGAGATCTGGAGACTGGCTAGGCCACTCCAGGACCTTGAAATGCTTCTTACGAAGCCACTTCTTCGTTTCCCTGGCGGTGTGCTTGGGATCATTGTCATGCTGAAAAACCCAGCCACGTTTCATCTTCAATGCCCTTGCTGATGGAAGGAGGTTTGCACTCAAAATCTCACGATACATGGCCCCATTCATTCTTTCATGTACACGGATCAGTCGTCCTGGTCCTTTTGCAGAGAAACAGCCCCAAAGCATGATGTTGCCACCCTCATACTTCACAGTAGGTATGGTGTTCTTTGGATGCAATTCAGCATTCACTCTCCTCCAAACACGACGAGTTGTGTTTCTACCAAACAGTTCTACTTTGGTTTCATCTGACCATATGACATTCTCCCAATACTCTTCTGGAACATCCAAATGCTCTCTAACAAACTTCAAACGGGCCCGGATATGTACTGGCTAAAGCAGGGGGACACGTCTGGCACTGCAGGATCGGAGTCCCTGGCGGCGTAGTGTGTTACTGACGGTAGCCTTTGTTACGTTAGTCCCAGCTTTCTGCAGGTCATTCACTAGGTCCCCCCGTGTGGTTCTGGGATTTTTGCTCACCGTTCTTGTGATCATTTTGACTCCACGGGGTGAGATCTTGCATGAAGCCCCTGATAGAGGGAGATTATCAGTGGTCTTGTATGTCTTCCATTTTCTAATTATTGCTCCCACAGTTGATTTCTTCACACCAAGCTGCTTGCCTATTGCAGATTCATTCTTCCCAACCTGGTGCAGGTGTACAATTTTGTTTCTGGTGTTCTTCCACAGCTCTTTGGTCTTCACCATAGTGGAGTTTGGAGTGTGACTGTTTGAGGTTGTGAACAGGTGTCTTTTATACTTTTTTTTCCCCACTGTACAAGGATGTTACTGCCTTAGATGTCAAAGATTGCATGCCTACACACTTTGATACTGTCCAATCATTGCTTACAGGATCAGGCTGTGTAGTTTCATACCATGATAAAAGGAGGAATCGTAATATCCATTAATAACTGAGAATAAGGCTAATGCCACAAGTTGCAGAAAAGTAGTTTTTTCGTTGAACATTTTGTTGCATTTTTTGAGTCAAAGCCAGGAGTGGATTTAACAGAAGGGAGAAGTATAAGAGCTTCCTATATATTTCCCATTCCTTTTCAAGCCATTCTTGACTTTGATTCAAACAAAAGCAGCAACATCTGCAACAAAAAAGCAGCTTCTCAGCAATGTGGGGCCTTAGCCTAAATGTGTTCTTAAAGAATCTCTATAGTTATTGTATAATGGGGGTATAAAGCAGACATTTTGGAAGAGTTGTTATGATCAGTAATTTTTTTTTCCTTTACTGTGACTATTTCCACTATAAGGCATATCCATACATTAAGCTACTTCTACAACACATAAGCAGCAGTGTGCCATTTTTCTTATCAGTCCATTATCATATTCAGCGTGTCTTGCACTAATAAACCCCATGGTTGAGCATGTAGCAGGGTTTGTTCTATAACGGATTCTGGAACTCAGGCACAGCCGTTATTATTGCCTTTCTCTGCCATTATATTGGCATGGATCACCCAATTATCATTACACTGAATGTCAGAAGTAGAATAAAAGTGGCAGTAAAACTATCGTGGGAAATTGCTGTATAACCAGATCATGAAAGTGCCAGTCAGACTATGATATGCTATAAAGTGACTGAAGCATAAATCTTCTAGTCTATTGTGCCAGAATTGGTTATTTGATATGGGACAGAGATCCTGCTGCATTTGGACAGCAAAATCACATGTGCCAACTGATTTATGCATCTGAAGACTCATCTGAGAGTCTGATAATCTCGACAGAATCAACCACCATTATCCACTTAAGTTCCCAATGGAGACACTTGGGGGTAAAGCTGTAATTATATCTCTATTGTCAGCATTCCCACTTCATTGGATGAATAATACATGTTGGTTGGATAGAGTGTAAACCCTGTGGAAATGACTGTGGAGAAGAATCTCTGTTTACCTTCTCAATTATTAACATGGGTAAACATCCCTATTCATCACTTTCAATGCAAATAAAGATATCTTTAGAAGCATTTTCCTATGCAAATATAACACATCCAAAATTGTGACCTGTCCTTGGTCAGTCCTTGTGTGCTGACTGCTTTCCTCCACAGTAATATTAATTTATGAAATAATATGTTTAGCAATGTATCACAGATGTGGGCTGTGTTATTGTGCTGTGTGGATAATAAGGAAAACATGTTGTAATGTGCGGCTGCTGTTGTCACCACAGTTTCCAAATTATATCCATCCATTCGACTGCATCTGCAACTTATTAATTTATAATTGATAAAAGTCAGAAGAAAGAGGAGCACAAGCCATCAAATATCCTATGAAATATACCGTATATTTTTTCCATTACAATATACTGTGGACAGTAAAGGAGTTGCCAAGCATTTTAAAAATTGTCAAAGAGCAAGAAACCCAGTGGTTGCTGTTTACTTGTCCTGAAGTGATGACATCACATACATCGATGTTACTTCTGCAGCCAATCACTGGTCCCACCTGTCACATGCTAACATGCTGGTTAATGATTGGCTATATGCTTAATGCAACTGGGATCAGTCAGTGTCTCTCTAGCTTAGACAGTCTCATCAAAAAGTGTGCTCTTTTCTTGCACAAAAACACAAAATGCATGCAATGCTAGGCTGTGGGGTATAGGTTCAAAAAGAGATGTATCATAATTATGAGGTCTGTCCATAATTACTCTCACAGTCTCTGTCACACACACTTGTCCCAAAAAGTAAGTAGGGTGTTAGGCCTTCTCCTGGCTGAATTATTGACACTATACTAACAAAGTGAGGCCAGTCTAACCAGGTTGCTCCAGCATCTACCTCCACTCTCCTCTCCTGAAGAGAGAGGGAATTGATTCAGTTCCTCTCCCTAACTAGAGTAGCCTAAGTCGAGGGTGGTAGCATCTGCTCAGCTTCAACCAAAATAGTTCAGTCCAGTTAAAGTTACAAAAATGTTCATAGAAAATAAAAGAACAGCATGTAAACATGTCTTAAAGTGCAATCTTACACACAGCAACTTTACACAAATGCAAACTAGTCAGATCTTAATCCAGTGTTTCACAGGGAAGCTACAGCAGCAGAGCTGGAATGGCGGGGTGGTAACGTTTTTTTTCTTAACAAGTGTGATGAAGGAAGCCCACTTGTGTATGTATCAATACTGAATTATACTGCTCATGTATCTATTATTAGTGAATATAGTGTTTGCACATGTGTCATCAGTATATTACAGTGGTATGTGTGTTATAATTAATCCCTGGGACTGGTCAAGAGTGAGACATTTCCTTCCTGGGATACCAGGATCAGACTCTCTGCCGTTTTATGACCAGGTCTGGCAACACACTCTTTGAAGTAATACAGGCCAGGTTTATGGCTTAAAGGGGACCTTTCACCACTACCATCTTCTCAAGTTCTTATCATCTGTTGATAGACACAGCTCTACTGATTCCAACACAGGTGGAATTTTTTTCTCTAGCCTCCACCATTCACAAGCAATCAATGCTGTTAGTTTTGGTACCTGATGTGCTATGTAAGCTCTATACTGTCAGAAGGTCAGTGTCAGGCAGGGGGGCATGATTCAGAGCTCCAATCAGAGGCAGCCAGTGTCAGAGCTCAGAATCACACCCCCTTCTGATGGTAAATAATCTAAATAGTATAACAGGCACCAAAACTAACAGCATTGATTACTCTGGAACATTCCAACTGCACCAGAATCAGTGGAGTGGCAGCTATTAATTGATATAAAGAATTGAACTTATCGGAGGTGGTGAAGGGTTCTCTTTAACAACGTTCTGTCACTGCCAGGCTCACTAAGGCCTAAGGGGGGGGGGAGAATTGTAACCAGATTTAACCTCATAAGCCAGCAGGGATCCAGCTTTTCACAGTGGAGATAGAGCAATTTATGCCTCAATGTTCCCAGGTGACAATGAATTAGCTCATCCCCCACCTCAGAGAGTAGGAGGAGGGGAGCACACTGTCATGGGGCGTAGATAAGCACAAGCCAGGAGCTCCTTCTTACAAGAGACAATGAATACATTTGCAACTTGTTCACACTGTGGAAGCCAGCGAACAAGCTGGGTGTTGGCCATACTTCGCCTCTGAGCTTCCTGGAAAAAAAAGGACTCTAAATATAAGGTTGCATCTGAAGTATGTTTGCATCTGACTGTTAGAGAGAAGCATGCATATGTGAGAGAGATTTCTGCTGGGCCTGGCAAGTCAGTAGTGGTGGCAGCGTGTACTTGGGGTCCGTGGACTATGTTGAGGTGTGATTTATGCTCAGTTTGCAGCCAGAGTGAAGGGTGAGTGCAAGATTGAGTGAGTGGAGTGAACTGACTCCTGACAACCGCACCCATCTTACATGCTAAGACAGTACCATACGTGACACCAAGTTTCTTCCTCTTTGCCAAATTATTTAAAATTCCAAGAAAACAACTTTAAATTACTCTTTCATGGGTTCTTATCCATAATGCTTTATGTGTAATGGATCTGGGGTCATTTAGGGTTCAACTTTTAGAATACCTATATAATAATGGTAAAAGCACAATAATGAAAGTCCAGCTCACCCCTATAGCTGGATGCACAAAGTGTCAGTTACACTATTAGCCATCTAAGAATAAACAAAGACAATTCAGTGTCCAGTAAAAATTCACACTTTTTTTTTCTTATTGAATGTCATATGAAAATCCAGCCAAACATCATCAGTACAGGACAACAATGCTAATATGGTTGTTACAAGTAAGAGCCACTTCTTAAGCCAAAAACCTGTTAGCAGAGTTGCTGTGTACTGCTTATATATATATATAAGCAGTACACAGCAACTCTGCTAACAGGTTTTTGTAGCCGGATTTTAATATGAAAATTAAATGAAGCATGATTATTATTTTCTATTTTTTTAAGATTGTTCTATGTAACAATATTGGATCATAAAACACTGCTCTACCAAGAGGAAATTAAAGTTTTCCTGTTTCTCTCTTCCACTCCTGTGGCTGGCTCAAGAAGCGACTTTAATTATGGAATATGTTTTTTCACATATTTTTGTAAGCAAATTAAAAAAAAAAAAAAAAACACTGGAAGGAAGTACATGTTCAGGTTTTGAAGCCAAAACCAGATGTGGATCATAAAGTGTGAAAACCTAAAAAAGACAAATTGTAAAACTATTTTAAAAATCTGTCATAGGTTTTGACTTCAAAAACTGCATCAACAAAACCTGAACATGTGACCTTATCCTCAGACTCTGTTTGAGATGATTTGATTCATAGAGTGGTGACTCAGCAGTTTGCACACTTGATTTGAAGGGCTGGGGCCATGGGCTGAAACCTGAGCCAAAGCAACATCTGCATAGAGTTTGTATTTTTACACTGTGTTTGGTGGGATCTCTTTACACATTCCAAAATCTTGCTGAACTGACTTCTTATCACATTGGTTCTACTTGTGTTATGCACTATTTATTGTTGATCTACAAAAGAGGAAAAATTGACCCAGACTTTCAGTCTCTCTCTCCTTATAAAGGGCAGGTTCACAAGGAGGCAGGGGTGTAGCTATAGGGGGTGCAGCAGTAGCAGTCACTACCAGGCCCTCGACTCTGAAGGTCCCTCTGACAGATAAAATATACCACTTTTCTAAATGGCACAAGGTAGTTAGGGGCCTCATTACAAGTTTTGCACACAGGAGCTTCAAGTTACATCTCTGCATGGAGGAAATTGGAAAGGAATTTGGGGCAGTCTCCCAGGGAATAGGGGGATTGAGCAGGTCACTTCTTTTTTCAGCGTGTTGAAAAAAAGAAACATCTGTCACTGCCTCCCATTGAAAACAATGGGAAGCAGATTCTGGCTAGAATTTAGAATCTGCATCAAAATCTGCTCCAAATTCCTCTGTGTGAATCTAGCCTTAGAGCAGTTGCTAGGGAGAACTTTAGAGTCTGCTTTCTACTAAAGGGGAGCAAAATTGGATAATATAAGTATATTACAATATGTTCATCAAAACAAAAAAATTTCAGACAACACTTTAATTTAATTGTCTGATAGATGCATATTTCACCTCTGCAACGCACACTTAGTCCTATACGCAGGGTTTTCTGACCTCTATCCTGCTTCAGCGGTTTCTGTAACAACTATAGAAGTGAATGGAGAGAGTCATGTGCATAAAGTAGCCACTTTTCTATTCACTGTGGCTATGCCATACAGTAAAAGTATGTCATAGCAATACCGCTTTAAAAATAATCCTGCTCATGTTCTTAGCCGTCAGTAACATTACAGGACTAGGAAGTACATTTCATGCTATTCAAGTTCAGATATTAGCAGGGTCAGCATTAGGGGGGGGCAAACTAGGCAAATGCCAGGGCCCCCATCTCCAAAGTGGCCCTGAGATCCATCAGACGTTTGGTCTCTTGACCCGGATTGGGGAAGCCTTACTTACAAGTGTATTGGTGTGCTATATATGCCGATACCATGGACATAAAGTCCATCTGTAAAGCTGTAAAGTCTCTGCTCTGACTTAGATGACTGCATAGAAGATGGGGTGCGATGACGTCACTGCATCGCACTCCCTGTGCCGGACCCTGCTCAAGAGCAGGGAGATAGTTCAACATGAGGACTCTTTGGTGGAGCGCTGCAAGGTAAGTAGTAGTATATATTTATTTATAAGGAGGATCTATTATTAATAAAGGTAGACTATTAGCCCCCCCTATTATTAATAGCTCCTCCTTATAAATAGCCCCCCCCTTTTATATACTGTATACTGTAATAGTTCCCCCATCCTTATTAATAGTGACTCTCAGTTCACATCTGCGCTTGGGTTTCCTTTCTTTGGGCCCGTTGGGGACCAGAAAACAGAAACCCAATCCGCTTAAAAAGACTATAATGGCGTTCACTGGGTTACTGCCTGAGTTTCCGCCCCGAAAAATGCAGGACTTTTCTCTCCGCATTTTTCAAGCAGAATGGGGAACAGAATCCCCAAACGCTAGTGTGAAAGGAGGAACTATTATTAATGATTCTGGGGAAACTATTATTTACAAGGGGGGCTATTTATAAGGAGGAACTATGTCTCATAAGGGGATACTATTACTGATAAGGGGTGAAGTTTTATTTATAAGAAGGAACTATTATTAGTAAGATGGATTGATTTATAAGGGAAAACTATTATTCACAAGTAGGGACTATTATAAGGGGGCACTATGATAACTCATAAGGCAATGCAAAGGTGGTCATTTGTATTGCGTATGGGCAAAAATGGGGTTGTTATTACTGAGGGAAGAAAGGGTATTATTAAATCAGTATTTTAAAGGGAGTTTCCAGCCGCAAACTGAATTTTGATACTGATGACCTATCCATAGGATAGGACATAAGTATGTGATCCTATTGTTCTAGCAGCCTCCGGGTTCAGGTGTCGAATCCTGACAGATCACATACTGATGACCTGTCCTGTGGATAGATTATCAGTATAAAAAATCAATTTGGAGTCAGAAAAACTCTTTAATTGATCTGTTGTTTATTAGGATAGAAGTATGTGTAGTGCATGACTATTGTCTTTGCATCACAATGTGCTATAATGAGGTAGTCATCGTATCGAGGTAGTGTACTATCTGGGTCTTGTATAGATGTGGGCCTTGTATTGTTGGTCTATATATGATGTGTTTTCTTTGGTAATTTGGGATGTCGGGTCTTTAAAGATGGTGGCTGCTCTGCTGCAGAGCGGCCACCATAGCCACCGAATCTCTGCTGTAATGTGCAGTGGAGACCCGACGCTAATGACCACTCTGATCGCAGGCATTATCTGCCAATATCCCCGCCCAGAGTTAAAAAGTCGCCTCAAGCTTGTCATAGGAATATAATTATTGAGGCTTATCTATGACCAACCTCAATAGTAATGTAGCGACAGTCCACTAGACTGCAATACAGTTGTATCACAAGATTGCAGGTTCAATCCCCCTAGGAGGGCTAATAAAATAGTTAAAAAAATGTTTTAAAGTTCTTAAACATATAAAAAACAATAAAAACCTAAAAATTCAAATTACCCTCTTTCCCTAGATTTGAAATAAAGATAAATAAATAAAAACAAACAAAATTAGGTAATTAGTAGGTAATTTAGCTGCAAAGTGAAAGCATATTAGTGCACAAAGTTCATAATATAATAGAAACTTTTGTTACATTTTAATACAGCTTCAGGTAGGAAAAGCAGTAAAGGTTTATGTATATGTTGAATGGATCTGTCATACAGCACCTTCATATGTTTCTATTAAGGGGGTGTTCATACTAACTTTGGATGTCCGTTCTTATAGGGTCTGTTACAAAAAAAAACAAAAAAAAAAAACGGACGTCTATGATAATGGACATTAACGGATACTAACAGATGTTAATGTGTTTTTTTTTAACTAATCCATTTATTGGACACTTTAGCATCAGTTAGTGTCCGGTAGTGTCCGTTTTTATATTGTCTGCTTTTTTTGTTTTGCTTTCTAAGCATGTGCAGAAAAAAAAAGGACAGTAATAACAGACAGTATAACGGATGACTGTCCGTTACCCATAGACATTAACATTAAAAAATAACAGACAATTAACATCTGTCATAAGTACGTTATTTTGAATGGATACAAAAGTCTTGCACCCCATGTTATTATGTCAAAAAAAAACAAAAAACAGACGTGACGGATTTGGTGAAAACAGACACTAACGAACAACAGATCAATTCCCATTAAAATCAAAGGGATTTTTAACAGATTTATGACGGATCTATTAGTGTCCGTTCTTAACATTTTGAATCAGATGCTAGCAGCAGACACTACTAACTTTAGTGTGAATGCTTCCTAAGGCTACTATTATGTGTGAGTCACACAGTTATATGGGGTGCACCATGCTGGCTAACAGGTTGTTTAGGCAGGATTGATTGTCTTGCTTATTACCTTTTCTTTTATTAAAGAGGACCTTTCACGTCCTCATGTATATGCTGTTTTACATACCACTAGAAAGCCGACAGCATGCTGAGTTCAGCGCACTGCTGGCTTTCTTGGTATGTGCCCTGGGGCTGTTGATATCGGCGGTCTTAGGGTAAGTTCACATATGTTAGTTGCATCAATATCAGTTTTTTTTTGTCCTTTAGTCATTACAACTGATGCCAAAACTGATGCGAAAATGCATCAGTTGTCATCAGGCTTTTTCACAAATTTCTACTCCAAAATCATCAGTTGTCATAAGTTGTTATCAGTTGGCATCAGTGTTTACCATCAGTTTTTACTATCACTTTTTACTTTTAGGGTGAGTTATAGCTGTATAGTACAACCCTCTTGGCCCTTACCTGAGAAACGAACCCCTGATACAGTGTGCTAGAGACTCGGGAACTGGCATTTACTGGCATTTCAAGAGTTCTGCAAAAGTGTCATGACGTCCAAAAACCAAACCGTCTAAATCTGTGTGCGCCAAAAAACAAATAACGCTGCCTCCCTTCTGCCTGGTTGTGTGCCCAAATATCAGTTTATACACAGATATGATATTAAGTACGATATCCTGGGTACACCAGTGTCATATATGTGGGCATAAACTGCAGTTTGGGCACACAGCAGGGCACAGAAGCGCTATGTGGCTTTTGGAGTGCAGATTTAGAGGTTTGGGATCTGGACACCATGTCATGTTTGCAGAGCCTCTAAGGTGCCAGAAAAGTGGAATCCCCTAAGGAGTGACCCCATTGTGAAAACTGCACTCCTCAAAGAATCAAGGGGCGTAGTGAGCAATAGTATCCCAGGCGTGAATGCACAGCAGATGGTGAAAAGTGAATATGTAAGCTGTGCGGAGTACATTGGGAACACAAAATTCCCTTCTATTTTCCCAGTAGTTCCTATTATTGAGGGGGTCACTCTGGGGGTCACTTCTGGTTTCCCTTGTAAGTTCTAAATCTGGGGTGTACCCTCATATATGTTAGCACAGCTTATACATTCCCCTCCTGCCACAGACAATTTTGTTGTAATGATTTGGTGATTTTTGTCTTCATATTGTAAAAGCTATATTTTCTTTATTTTTCTGGGGATGTCGCCATATGAGGGCCTGTTGTTTGTGGGATGAGATGTATTTTGTAATGACACCAGTTTTGGGTGCCTATAACTTATTGAATAAATTTTATCAATTCATTTTTTTAGTGGATTATAAAAAAAAAACATCAATTCTGGCATTGTGTTTTACCTTTTAAATTTTTTGCCATGCAGCATAAAGCATAAGTAACATGTTACCTTTATTCTGCGGGTTGGTACGATTACAGCGATACCTCATTTATAATTTTTTTATGCGATACTAATTCTGCAGAACAAAACCCCATTTGGGGAAAGAAATCAATTATGTTTGCATCGCCATCTTCTGAGAGGCATAACATTTTTATTTTTTCGTTTACAGAGTTAGTTGAGGGCTTATTTTTTGCGGTACAACATGTGCTTTTTATTGGTACTGTTATGGGTTACATATAACTTTTTGATCACTTTTTATAGCATATTTTGTAAGGTAAGATGGCGAAAAATCATTAATTCCGGCATTTTTTTCCGTTTTTTTCCCCAACGTTCACCGTGTAGGTTAAATATTGTTTCAGTTTTATTGTACAGGTTGTTACGGATGCTGTGATACCAAATATGTATTGAAAAATTTGGTTTTTATTAATATTTTACAGATAGGAAAGTTGGACAAAAACAGCAAGGGAACACCACAAAATATTTCTATATAATTCATGGACACTTTATATTTCAGGATTGAAATAGGAATTTTTGGGGCTTAATAACTTTATAAATTCTTTTTAACACTATTTATTTTATTTTATTTTTTTTACATTTTATACTTGTCCTGATGAAGGACATGCTGAACCAGCGCTAATACACTGATCGAAACTCTGGTTCTAGTACTTATTCTCAAGAATCTGCACTGAGTTGAATACATCGAGCAACTTTAACAAGACCGGTGCCGGCATGGCCACACAGCCCCAAGCAGATGGAACCCCACCAAATTTAAGTCTATAGAGAAAGGTCAGCCGTGTTTATGCAGATGCAGACGCCTTTTATGCAAAAAAACAATTTTTCTCCCAGGACCTCTTCCAAAATGACTGACTGCCAAAGGTTTTGTACCTCAGGAACTCTGTTTGGGTTTGAGGGTTCTTTCCTCTCCCATACATTCTCCATTGCAAAGGTGCAGGATTGTTGACCATGCCAGGTACACCATCTGCAGCAAGATGATGCTGCAGCGGAGGTGGTCTGTGGTTGTCCTTGCGGTTCTCACACCTCTCTGCCTTCGTTTGGCCTGTCACTTTGGGCTTCAGAACTCCCTGAGGCTGCCATTTCCTTACATGCCTCACAGTGGACTGACAGGTTAATCTCTGGACAACTTTTTGCACCCCCCGAGTGAACTCACCGCGGGGGGGGCCCTGGTGCACCTTCAGAGGGCAAAGGAGAACAACTTGCAATTGGCCACCTAAATACCCTCATGATTGGATACACCTGGCTATGAAGTGCAAAGCTCAGGGGCAAAACCAATTTTGGATGCCGTAGGTCAGAAAAAGAGTAGGGGCACAAAAAAGCCCCATGTTTGACCGCAGCATCTAAGGCTATTGACACAAAAAAAAAAAAAAAAGAAAAAAAAAAAAACTGCGATCGGAGCCCAACTCCGCCCCGGGTGTTAGCTTTGTGAACCTGAGCAATTCACTCAGACATAGTGAAGCCGTCAATTGCCGGCTTCACTACTGTTCAGAGACTGTGCAGAAGCCGGGTGCTGCCGCATCCATCTTCAGGCAGCACCCAGCGGCCTCCGGTGCTAATTACATTTTAAGGAAGCCGGATGGAAAAACGCTGCAGGTAGCATTTTTCCATCCAGCTGAGGCATAGATCTGGCGCTGTATGGTGCCAGAACCGATCCCAAGAAAACTATGGGATCCATCCTGGCATCAGTTTCCCTCCGGCTTGTGTGCACCACGCCGGAGGGAAACTGACAGCTGCGCCGGACATATGTGAACACACCCTTAGTTTCACCGTTCACCATCAGAAGGGCGTTTCTGACAGTCTAGCTGGGCTGTGAGGAATGCTTTTACTGACAGTACTCGTCCATAGACTTGTACTAGGGGGGCGTTCCTCACAGCTCAGCATCATCACTAGGCTGTAAGGAACACCCCCTCTGACAGTACAGCGCTATGGACGAGTACAGAGAGAGAGGGGCGTTCCTTACAGCCCAGTGATGACGCTGAGTTGTGAGGAACACCCCCTCAGTACAAGTCTATAGACGAGTACTGTCAGGGAGGGCGTTCCTCACAGCCCAGCTAGACTGTCAGGAACGCCCTTCTGACGGTGAATGGTGAAACTAAGACCGCCGATATCTCCAGCCCCGGGGCACATACCGAGAAAGCCGGCAGTGCTCTGAATTCAGCGCACTGTCGGCTTTCTAGCGATATGTAAAACAGCATATACATGAGGACATGAAAGGTCCTCTTTAAAATCACTTAAATCAGTGCCATGTGTCATCGATGTTCGCACCCACCGTAAAACAATTTTCTGCAATAATGACAGATAAACCTTGTATATGTAAATGTGTATGGTACTTTTCTTACCTTCAACTTGTGCCATAACTGTACATGTCTGTGTTTTTATCTGAAAAGAAAAACATGCAAATGTAATAATGATGAAATCTAAATTAGACAGAGAAATTCTGTTTTGTAATTACATAGTTTTCATATTATAGGAGAACTGATTCAGAAAATCATTTATCTTTGTAAATAAGAAGTATTGGGTAAATGTTATAAGGGACTATTGAGGGACTCAACAAATTAGCCTTTTAAATATAGAACATTTAAAGGGAGTCTATCATTCACAAAAGCACTTTTAAGCTAATGGCACGTTGTAATAGCCTTTAAAAAGGCCATTCTTCTCATACACTTCCTTGTTTTCTTCTCCCAGCCAATTCCAAGATAATTTGTTTCTTCATGTATGTAAATGAGCACCACAGAGCACCTGGGGCGTACCTTCTCTTCTGCGAGCACGCATCGCTTCATCACTTCTCATCGCCCCTTCGGCCGTTGTGGTGACTCCCCTCTTGGTCTTCTTTCTTCTCAGTTCTCGCTGGCAGCGAATTCTCACGACTGCGCATGCGCAATTGGGCCGCCATTTTTCGGTGGTCTGTCACAAGAGCATGGCAGCCGATTGCACATGCGCACAGCACTGCGTATGAGGACTTAGAAGAAAGAAGATACAGATAAGACGAAGAAAAAATGGTCCTGCATCGCCATCTTGGCCCTGCGTCGCACGCTATACCCAAGCCTACAATGCAGGCTACGGCAGATGAGCCACATACTGTCAATATGTTTGGGAACGGAAATAAAGAGGCCAGTAGTGAGAATGAGGAAGAGTGGAGCAGTGTTTCAACCCCCACAGCTGCAGTGTTGCCAATCACTATGCCTTATTACCCAGGCATGCCATGGCTACCGCTCTATGTAGGTGAGCCAAATACCCTAAAGGACTTTAAAGAAAGGATGCAAGCAACTTTCAAAGTTCATCCCCTTCCTGCTGAGCAGCAGGTAGCCATGTTAATGAGTCACATGGGAGGAGCAGCCCTTCATGAAGCTAAGTCCTGGGATGTTATGGAGAAACAAACTGTTAAGCAAATATTTGATAAACTGCGCACCATATTTCAAACTAAGACTCTGTCAGAACTGAAAGCTTCGTTCTTTAGCCGCAAGCAGAACGCAGGTGAAAGTCTTAGAGACTACGCTCTGAGCTTGGATGAAGTTCTCCGCTAGGTTGCACAATTAGATCCTCATGAACTGCACAATTATGATCGCACACTGAGGGAGCAATTCATCGAGGGTGCTACACCTGATGCAGTTAAAATGCAACTACATACAGTCATATGAAAAAGTTTGGGCACCCCTATTAATCTTAATCATTTTTAGTTCTAAATATTTGGGTGTTTGCAACAGCCATTTCAATTTGATATATCTAATAACTGATGGACACAGTAATATTTCAGGATTGAAATGAGGTTTATTGTACTAACAGAAAATGTGCAATATGCATTAAACCAAAATTTGACCGGTGCAAAAATTTGGGTACCCTTATCATTTTATTGATTTGAATACTCCTAACTACTTTTTACTGACTTACTGAAGCACAAAATTGGTTTTGTAACCTCACTGAGCTTTGAACTTCATAGCCAGGTGTATAGTGAGAACAGTCAAGGACAATCCACAGACCACCTCCAAAGAGCTGCAGCATCATCTTGCTGCAGATGGTGTCACTGTGCATTGGTCAACAATACAGCACACTTTGCACAAGGAGAAGCTGTATGGGAGAGTGATGCGAAAGAAGCCGTTTCTGAAAGCACGCCACAAACAGAGTCGCCTGAGGTATGCAAAAGCACATTTGGACAAGCCAGCTTCATTTTGGAAGAAGGTCCTGTGGACTGATGAAACAAAGATTGAGTTGTTTGGTCATACAAAAAGGCGTTATGCATGGCGTCAAAAAAACACAGCATTCCAAGAAAAACACTTGCTACCCACTGTAAAATTTGGTGGAGGTTCCATCATGCTTTGGGGCTGTGTGGCCAATGCCGGCACTGGGAATCTTGTTAAAGTTGAGGGTCGCATGGATTCAACTCAGTATCAGCAGATTCTTGAGAATAATGTACAAGAATCAGTGACGAATTTGAAGTTACGCAGGGGATGGATATTTCAGCAAGACAATGATCCAAAACACAGCTCCAAATCTTCTCAGGCATTCATGCAGAGGAACAATTACAATGTTCTGGAATGGCCATCCCAGTCCCCAGACCTGAATATCATTGAACATCTGTGGGATAATTTGAAGCGGGCTGTCCATGCTCAGCGACCATCAAACTTAACTGAACTGGAATTGTTTTGTAAAGAGGAATGGTCAAAAATACCTTCATCCAGGATCCAGGAACTGATTAAAAGCTACAGGAAGCGACTAGAGGCTGTTATTTTTGCAAAAGGAGGATCTACTAAATATTAATGTCACTTTTCTGTTGAGGTGCCCATACTTTTGCACCGGTCAAATTTTGGTTTAATGCATATTGCACATTTTCTGTGCAATAAACCTCATTTCAATCCTGAAATATTACTGTGTCCATCAGTTATTAGATATATCAAATTGAAATGGCTGATGCAAACACCCAAATATTTAGAACTAAAAATGATTAAGATTAATAGGGGTGCCCAAACTTTTTCATATGACTGTATGCTTAACTCCCAAGACCCTGAACGATCCTTTTTTTGTAACAGCTTCTGTATGACAATGAATTTAACATGTGGTGTTATCATGTAGGCTAATAAAGTTAAATGGTCAATAACTTTTCAGAAAAGTTTGTCTCATTTCATAGAGCATGTGATTCTGGACCAATGTGTAATGCACTTTAATTAAAAATTTTGCTGCTTTTTAGCTGAAAAATCTCTCTAAAGTTCTTGCCACTAAGTTTCTCCCTTCTAGCTAATTTACAGTTGTCTTTTTGCTACCAGAAAACTACGTCGATAGAAGCAAGACAGAAAGACAGTGATGTGGGAGGAGGGTTTTTTTTTTCTCTTCACACAGTCAATGCAGATGGGAGAGGCTGATTCTCCTAACAGCCTTACACACGTCTGCAAACTGCAAGGATTGAACACAGCTTATGTAAGAAAAAAAGGCTTCTATGTACTTGTATGTACTTCTGGCTCCTTATGTGGTAACATATGGGATATTATTCACAGACAACAAGCAGCTTTTCTGACTATGCTCATCATAGATTACTCTTTTCCTGTGCCATGCCTGCATGGTAGATGCTAGAATGGCATGGGTTCCTCAATCCCTTATATGATGATTACTTGTGCATTTCTTAGCTATTTGTTTGCTCTTGTACAGTCATTCCTGGCAGAATTATATGTAAATGAACTAAACTAGCTACAATGGATAGATGAAGGGGGCAGATGCACACAGCCTCAAAGACAACTGAAAATCATATGATGTACTTTATATTAAAGCATTTTCAGTCTTTAAGAATTCATGGGTAGCAAGAAGTAGGACGGAGAAAGAAGGAGGTATAACTGTAGGATTAGACTACAATGAATTTGCTTGTAGTCTGTAACCATGGAAACACATAGAACTGCATAAAAGTTGTAGACACTAAATGGTATAATATTTTTCATAAAGGTTAAATGCAAAGTTTCTTAATTTTTATTGTTGGCAATAAAGGGTGGGCACACTCTAAAAATCCTTATTCTGTAGCCCATTAATCACTTGTTATGTATGTGTTAAGTAAGTTAGGTGCGCATTAATACTATTTTTCTGACATGTTAAACTACTTACATATAACATTTTCTACAGATTAATTAAGGGCATCTATTTAGTTAAAAAAATGTTACATGTTTCTACTACAGTTTCTACTGGTTGCTCTTGGAGACAGTTTGCCTTCTCTCTAATGTCAGACATGTGACAAGATAGTTTGGTTGTAGCTAATGTTGTCCTTAACTAAGCTCGTAAAATGCACTGCTCTTACACCTATGTCGAAAATAAGACTACCACGGCCCTACTCCTGTTTTATGTGGTATTTAGGTTTATAAATGTTACAAT
Source organism: Leptodactylus fallax (assembly GCA_947044405.1). Taxonomy (NCBI): domain Eukaryota; kingdom Metazoa; phylum Chordata; class Amphibia; order Anura; family Leptodactylidae; genus Leptodactylus; species Leptodactylus fallax. The sequence goes on from CAMRHE010000041.1 coordinate 4,221,009, forward strand.
AAAATAAAAATTATAAATGTCAAAAATGACTTTAAAATCATGCCTTTCATCTCTGCCTTCAATGGGAGGATCTAGTAAATCAAGTATAGAATTCACATGATTGCTGTGGTTTCCTCTACATTTCAACACTACAGGAAACTAACAGTTTATATTATGAAGTTGCCTTTGGCCATGCAATGTATTAGAAAATAAAAGCAAAGCTAAATAGAAAAATTTTATACATGATCCTAAAATCAGCATCTTGACCAAGATTTAGATTCTTCCTTTTACATAGGAAAGTAACATTATCATATCTTAGGTACTTTTCATAAGGTTACTTGACAAAGTCTAAAACATGGCATGTCATGGCCCTTCATCTCTAGGGCATTTATGTTATTTGGTCCCCTGATGAACCACCGTGTATATAAAAAGGGAGAGAAATGTGTCAGATGGTACAGAGTTTTATTGACTTGTAAGTGAGGATACTGTGACAAGGCATGTTGTAATCTACCCCAATGTGCTCAAGATCCACATGAGATAATAAGGCACCTTTGGACTTGATTCGCAGGTACAGCATCTGTGTTGAGACCAACATAAGCTAATATTGGTGTTTCCTGTTAAGAAGAAGAATATATATGGACACTCCTAGAAATATACAGTACCTTGCGAAAGTATTCGGCCCCCTTGAACTTTTCAACCTTTTGCCACATTTCAGGCTTCAAACATAAAGATATAAAATTTTAATTTTTTGGTGAAGAATCAACAACAAGTGGGACACAATCGTGAAGTGGAACGAATTTTATTGGATATTTTAAACTTTTCTAAAAAATAAAAAACTGAAATTTGGGGCGTGCCAAATTATTCGGCCCCCCTTAAGTTAATATTTTGTAGCGCCACCTTTTGCTGCGATTACAGCTGCAAGTCGCTTGGGGTATGTCTCTATCAGTTTTGCACATCGAGAGACTGAAATTCTTGCCCATTCTTCCTTGGAAAACAGCTCGAGCTCAGTGAGGTTGGATGGAGAGCATTTGTGAACAGCAGCTTTCAGCTCTTTCTACAGATTCTCGATTGGATTCAGGTCTGGACTTTGACTTGGTCATTCTAACACTTGGATACGTTTATTTGTGAACCATTCCATTGTAGATTTTGCTTTATGCTTGGGATCATTGTCTTGTTTGAAGATAAATCTCCGTCCCAGTCTCAGGTCTTTTGCAGACTCCAACAGGTTTTCTTCCAGAATGGTCCTGTATTTGGCTCCATCCATCTCCCCATCAATTTTAACCATCTTCCCTGTCCCTGCTGAAGAAAAGCATGCTGCCACCAACATGTTTGACAGTGGGGATGGTGTGTTCAGGGTGATGAGCTGTGTTGCTTTTACGCCAAACAAATATTTTTGCATTGTGGCCAAAAAGTTCGATTTTGGTTTCATCTGACCAGAGCACCTTCTTCCACATGTTTGGTGTGTCTCCCAGGTGGCTTGTGGCAAACTTTAAACAAGACTTTTTATGGATATCTTTGAGAAATGGCTTTCTTCTTGCCACTCTTCCATAAAGGCCAGATTTGTGCCTTGTACGACTGATTGTTGTCCTATGGACAGACTCTCCCACCTCAGCTGTAGATCTCTGCAGTTCATCCAGAGTGATCATGGGCCTCTTGGCTGCATCTCTGATCAGTCTTCTCCTTGTTTGAGATGAAAGTTTAGAGTGACGGCCGGGTCTTGGTAGATTTGCAGTGGTCTAATACTCCTTTCATTTCAATATGATCGCTTGCACAGTGCTCCTTGGGATGTTTAAAGTTTGGGAAATCTTTTTGTATCCAAATCCGGCTTTAAACTTCTCCTCAATAGTATCACGGACCTGTCTGGTGTGTTCCTTGGTCTTCATGATGCTTTCTGCGCTTTAAACAGAACCCTGAGACTATCACAGAGCAGGTGCATTTATACGGAGACTTGATTACACACAGGTGGATTATATTTGTCATCATCAGTCATTTAGGACAACATTGCATCATTCAGAGATCCTCACTGAACTTCTGGAGTGAGTTTGCTGCACTGAAAGTAAAGGGGCCGAATAATATTGCACGCCCCATTTTTCAGTTTTTTATTTTTTACAAAAGTTTAAAATAACCAATAAATTTCATTCCACTTCACAATTGTGTCCCACTTGTTGATTCTTCACCAAAAAATTTAAATTTTATATCCTTATGTTTGAAGCCTGAAATGTGGCAAAAGGTTGAAAAGTTCAAGGGGGCCGAATACTTTCACAAGGCACTGTATTTAGGGAGAGTTTTTTCTTATACCTTCATCATAATGTGGGAGATTTTACTGAATTTATTCCCTGAATACATCCCCAATGTGCATGGAGAATGGCTCTACTATTGTGAGGGCCTCTGGACATCTAAAAGTGAGTGCCTTGTTGGCTTTGCTGTAATGAGAGACAGGTAACTAACTATACACAGATTGTATCCGCATGCTCAGATACACTGTAATAAAATATTATATCTTTACCATGGTACATTTAATTTACCTTGAAACCATACATTTTGTTCTTTCATCTCCACCTCAAGCATCAAAGGGGAATTGGAGATTTTTAGGATAGTTGTCATACTAATACTATGATGTTACATCTTCTGTCATATAAACTGATAGATGATAAACAGATTGTGAGGCCACTGGGGATGAATAATGGCAACATATGTACAGTGTTACAAAATACATGTATGTATGTGCTATATAAGTAACGGAATGGATAAATAAAATAAATATTCCATAAGTCTGCAATAAGGCTATTGAATCTAGATTTGCATTATGAACAATTATTTGAAGGAATGGTTGTTCATGATTCTGAGAAATACAACTTGCTTTATCAGCAAAAGTCAATAGCTAATACATGCCCTATTTAATGAGACTTCTCTTATTTTATTAATGTGGGAAAGCAGCCAGTGCTGGCTAAGGAACAATGCATGCTAACTATAGACAAATGTATTCTCTGAATGACTACTAACACTGCTATGTTTTTATAATCACTTTTAGAAACTCAGAGGTAAGTACTGTGACCCTGATTATATTAGGTTGGACAGGATAGCTGACAAATGGTAAGAGGGATAACTGAAAGCTCTTGGGCCCCAATGGAAAATCTTTAACCAGATTTCCAATGTACCATGTGCCATTTATAATACTAAGCACCAGGGTCTTGGTGTTATAGCTACTTCTTCACCTATTAAGCCCTTGCCTAACATTTTATTCCAAAAGAGTAGAAAGCGTTGGGTGATGTTAAGTAGCTGCCAAACACAGATCCAAAAATTTCAGGGTAGGAAGTAAACAATAATAGATATTTTTTCTATCCCTGTTTTCACAGCTTGACACTGATGGCGAGTTGGATTTTATTTTACTATGGTTAAAACCACAAAAGTATTTTTAAAAAATGCATTATATTATGAAAGGAAAAAGCAAAATAAAGCATTACACACTTGGGCCAAGGCCCCACGTATCGGGCTACAGCAAAAAAAGCCCTGTGCATCACGGTTTTTCACACAAAGTCCACAAAGGTATAGGTATAATGGAAGCAGAAAGTCAGCCAGACTTTCTGTGAAAAGCGCTGCGGGAAAAACGCAATGCATGCAGTTTTTCCCGTAGTGCTTTTTTGCTGCAGCCCGCTACGTTGGGCCTTAGCCTAAATGAGTTTTCAGCAGCATCTACTTGTGAAGTGAATATATCTTTGCTCACTTTAGTTTTATACACCAAAAATACTGCCTATTTATGTTTAACCATTTCCGGACCGCCAATAGAGTATTTGTGACTACCCCGGGAGAACCGTGCAGGAAGCTGGACTGTCATGGTGACCTTACAGTCACCAGAACTCCCAGGAGAGGTGCACAGGGTAATAGGAAGGGTCAGTTAGATGTGATGCCAGTTGGATTAAGGAGACACCCGCAGGTCCCTGCGCTGAGATGATGAGTGGGTGTCAGTACTCCTCTCCAACTAGGAGCTGGAGCCCAGGGCATAGCTGTAAGGAAGGCAATGGCCAGGATCAGTTGAACTACTCACTGCTTTATTGGAACAGGCATCTTCTGTTCACTTGTCCTGTAGCAGTGAGCTGTGACAAAGCGGCTTGTAGCTGGCTGAAACCTCCCCATGAATTAGCAGAGAGTCTTAAATGTCTGCAGGTCCAGCTTCTGGTCCATTGCAGAAGTTCAGGTAACTTGTATACTAACAATAATAACATGTAAGACACTTTTATGGTCAAATAGCCATTAGTAACTCCTGTGAGGGAGTTACATATTTACGTCCGGGCGGTCCACTCTTAACTTTCAAAGGATATACCCATACATCCTTGCAGTGTTTAGCAGCTGCACGAAATCGTGCAGCAGCAGAACAATGGAGCCGGCTGTAACTATAGCCAGAGCTCCTATACAGAAGGCAGGGACAGTTTATTACCTCCCCGCGTTTCCGATTGCTGTGTACACATCACTCATTGAGCAATATGTACATAGCTATGGGAGCTGCCAAGATGCGAATCCCCTCTTACCCGATGGTGACATCATCCACTGGGACCAGAGACTGCTAAAGGACTCCTAAAGGACCCAGAACAGCTCTGCAGTTATGATCAAGAGGCTGTATTCCTCCTGTAACTGGGGCTAATATATCATAAGCAAAAAAAGGAGAAATAAGCAAAAAAAAAAAAAGTATTGTTAAGATGCCCCCCAAAGGCCTATTATGGGGGAACGAATGTAAAAAAAATTAAAAGACAAATAAAAAATAATTAAAGTAATATAATAAAAAAAAAGGAAGTTAAAACCACTCTAAATACCAAATGCACTTTTATGGGTGTGGCTCACCCATTCTCCATATAATTTGTTCTCTATTCAGTCTCAAGTAGTCTTAGTAGTCAGGGCTTGGTGTCTCATCAGTCTCAAATAGTCTCATGACCACACAAGTGCAGTATAGCAACAGAATAGATATCTCTTATAGACTGGCCCATATGTAAGATAGATATATCCAAACACAGTCACAGAAATGTATTAAACGCCATCATATTTATCCATATTAAGCCTTTGTTAAATCATACCAGAGCAAAAGGTACTGCACTCTTCACAGTTCCAAGAAAAAAAAAAAATCATCATATGGTTTGTATCACAAGGCGATCATGTCAAGAAACAAACTAGAATGAATACATATCAGTAAGTGGGATTCAAATTAGTAATCTAATATAAATGACAGGCAAATATGTGACCAACGCTTAGATCACAAATGGATAACAAATGAAAATATTTATGCAGTTGATGAATATTAATAATAGCTTGGCTATTATGTATGGCATGGACTAGACTGGGAGTATGAAGGATGGATGGACAGAAGAATGAATAAATTACAAATAAAAAATATGTAATGTGTAAAGCAGTTAGAATGAAGAGAAATGTAATGTAAAATGAAAGCTATTTCCTACACACTCCCTTTTGATATTAGCACGTGTGTTTCATGTGGCTTGATCTTAGTAGATCAAAAGACATGTGGCTACTATTTTTGAAGCACCATGGATGCAGTAAGAAATGTATGGTATAGGCATAAATAAGAGGCAGATATGAGCAAGGGATCTTCAATGCACAGCCATTGCATGCACAGCCACCCATGCACATAACTGAGTTTGCATCTGATACGGGGGCAAGTTTGCAGTGGAATGCACTTGGATGACACTCGGAGTGACATCTGAGTGTCATTTGAGTGAATTCCATGATGCACTTATCTCTAGGGACTTTGATCCATTCTGTTCCGATGACACAGAGCAGCATAGGACCTGCTCAATTTTCATCAAAATGCAACGGACCATTGGATGCCCCCTCGGAGGAGCATCGGATGGCACATTTGGATGTGTGCAATGGAACCTTACATGGATGCACACTTGGTTTGAAATAGTGTATGCATTGTACTATGTCTCATGGGACGACATTTGTCTCCAATTTTACAAAGAAGAAAGTGTTTTTTACTGTCCTATTTAATGTCCTATTAAATTTATTACTGTCCAATATGAATTGAACAGAAAAAAGACTGTGGCATGCTTTATTACATAAAATACTTATATACCATTGTAGATCTATCTAACATACATTTTTTGTGCTAAAGTGCAATCTTGCTGCTGAGAAAATCAACTTTTAATCATTAAAGAGGACCTTTTCATCACCTCCACCAATTCTTGCTCTTAGCATGTTCAAATATGTGCTGCTCTACTGATTCTGGCACAGTTGGAACTTTCTCTCTAGCCCCCACCAATCCTGATCAACAAGCACAGTTAATTTTAGTGCCTGTAATGTCAGAAGGGCAGTGTCAGGCAGGGGGGCGTGATCTATAACTCCAATCAGAGGCAGCCAGTGTCAGAGCTCAGAATCAAATCCCTTGTTTGCTCCTGCCTGACAGTACAGAGCCTACATGGCATATAAGGCACGAAAACTAACAGCATTGGTTGCTCGGGAAAGGTGGGGGCTAGAGAAAAAAAATCTAATTTTGCCGGAATCAGTAGAGGTGCAGCTATTACTTGATGTAAAGTGCTGGACTTTTTGGAGGTAATGAAAGGTCCTCTTTAAACAAATGAGCGTTGGTGCTTCCAGGACTCAGGACATGGCCACTTCTGCTGGATCACTCATTTTCACCTGTCAGTCTTTAAGTTAGGGGGCAGTGATGATGATGACCTAAGGCAATATGTGCTCTGGCAGGCAAGGGCATGCCCCAGGTGCACTGAACAGTTCATTTGCATAAGCTGATTTGCAGTAAGATGGCACATTGACTGCAAAAGGTAAGTTCAATACCTAGTAGAAACAGAAATAAGTGGTTTGGAAGTGATTTTGGTTGTGGTAGACTTCATTTAAATATTTCATTCTATAGAAATGTATTTTTGTCAATCTCCTCCTATTTCATTGTAGTCATAAAAAGGATCCCACTCATCCTTAATTTCTAATAATACATATTTTAATAAGCTACAGCAGCCATATTATAATACAGAGTGATTCTCTATACCAATTTATGTCCCGAAAAAGCTAATTTATAGTGTAAAAATAACTACAATGGCTGCTGTGGGTCTGAGCCAGATCTGGTTGTTACTTTGCCAATGGGAAAAAGTCTATCTTACTTTATCTACAATAAGCTATTATAAAACTCTATTTTAGGCTAAGGCCCCACGTAGTGGGCCACATCAAAAAAGTGCTGCCAGTAAAACCAGAAGAAATTCCCACAGTGCTTTTCACAGAAAGTCCACAGAGGTTTCCTCTGTAGACTTTCTGCTTCAATTATACCTATAGGGAAACCGCAGCATTTCCGTAGGTATAATTGATATGCTGCACATATTTTTCTCCAATTTCTCTAGCAAATCCCGTACACTTTGCAGTGACTGTAAAACACCGTGGTTTTTTTTTCCGCAGCATTTCTGCCACAGACAAACCAATGCGTTTACACCACTTGGGCCTTAAGTAGTATAAAATCATTATTTGATGAACTCTCATCTACATTGTTGAACATAACCAGATTTTACAGCAGATTTACCTTTGTTATAGTTCGTAAGATTATGCAGTAATCTTTCCCTCTTTCTAATGGAGCATTATAGAATTCTCCATAATATTGTCTGTCTCCAACAAAGAACTCCAGATGGTCAGAAACATCTCCTGGGAAAAATTCAGCAGTGACATATCCTTGATTCTTCGATATATTAGTAAAATATGTGACAGCCTCCAGAGACTCACAGGAAAAGGAGCACCAGTGAACTAACTGGATCACAAACACCTGGTAGGAACTGAAATTGGCAAATATTAAGTAAAGTCATAAAAACTGCTTATGCATTATGAACTCCACAAGTAGTGAATATTATGTGGTGACACAAAACCTGTTTGCATATACAGTATCCATATTAGGACATCCTCAGATATCAGAGTCAAACATCAGATTAATAGCAGTTTACAACAGTGATACCTGACTTTGATACCTTACTCTGATACCTGACTTTGATTCTGACACCTGACTTTGATACCTGGCTTTGATTCTGACACCTGACTTTGATACCTGACTTTAATACCTGACTTTGACTCTGACACCTGACTTTGATACCTGACTTTGATTCTGACACCTGACTTTGATACCGACACCTGACTTTGATACCGACACCTGACTTTGATTCCGACACCTGACTTTGATTCTGACACCTGACTCTATACAATTTCTGGGCTGGTTGTAAAACTTAGATGACTTCTGACTTTCATATCTGATTGAGTCACAAGTCAGCAGTTAGCTATGAAGCACATACAATGTTACACTGTGATTGGCCAGGATGACTGATTTCTCAGTGAACTCACTGCTCACACTCAGGAGTAGAAGATACTTGTATAAGGCTGCAGGCTGAGAGCTCCATGAGCTCTGATAAAAAGTTGTCTGACACAAAGTTTTCTGATACCTGACTCAGTCAGAGATCAGACTCACACATCATCTGAGTTTTTCAGACACATTTGATTCAGGGAGAGCATAGATTTAAAAGCCCCTTTCACCACCTCCAATTCTTTGCATCTTTCAATAGGTGCCCCTCCACTGATTCCGGAAGAGTTGGAATTTTTTTCTCTAGACTCCAGTTCCTGAGCAATTATTACTGTTAGTTTCAGAGCCTGATATGCTATTTAGACTGTCTACTGTAAGGTGGGTGGTGCCTGAATAGCTTCTCCAGCCCAGTACTGTCCACTTGACAGTAGTGAGCCTGATTAGCTTATTAGGTGCTGACACTAACAGCACTGATTGCTTAAGAATGGTAGGATCTAGATAAAAAAAAAATCAGTAGAGTAGTAAAGAGTTGTAGTTAGTGGTGAAAGGTCCTTTTTAAATTAATAAATAATAATATATGGAATATCTTCCTACAAAATCATATATCTTTGTATGCAGCCATGGGCCAGGTTTGTTGTTTTTGGGGTCCTAAGCAAAATTATATCTGTGGACACCCTAATCAAAATTTTTAGGTCATGCCCCTCTTTTCCTAAACTGACCACTCATTTACATGTCAAAAATATCCCCCTTTGTTGGTGGCAAAAAAGTATAATGCCACCTTTGTTGGCACCTCCCCAACATTATATTACTCCCTTTACTAGCCCCTGCACAGCATATTGCCCCTTTATAAACACCCATATAGCAAATTGTCACCTTTTATGGCCCCCACATGGTACATTACCCCTTTTATGGCCCGCACACAGTACATTTCCCCCTTTTATGGCCCCGACACAATATGCTGTTCCCTTTTATGGCTCCCACATTAGACTGTTACCTGTTGGATTATTCCAACAGGTAACACCGCAATTCACTCACCCATCCCTTCTACTGTTTAGGGCTATCTCTGCTTTGGCCTCCAGAAGGCAACATGCACTACATCTAGATGCTGAACAACATCAGGATGTGAAATCTGGGTGTTGTTCAGCATTGGGACATAGTGTCCGACACCCCCTAGAGGCTGAAAGTAGAGCAGGCCTGAAACAGAACAGGCATGAGTGAGTAAAATAATAATCCAATAGATAAGGGCCAATTAAAAAGAAAAAAAGAAAAAGAAAGGGCAAACCTGCCCCTGCATGCAACTCTTCCTGTTACAGTCATATGAAAAAGTTTGGGCACCCCTATTAATCTTAATCATTTTTAGTTCTAAATATTTGGGTGTTTGCAACAGCCATTTCAATTTGATATATCTAATAACTGATGGACACAGTAATATTTCAGGATTGAAATGAGGTTTATTGTACTAACAGAAAATGTGCAATATGCATTAAACCAAAATTTGACCCATGCAAAAATTTGGGTACCCTTATCATTTTATTGATTTGAATACTCCTAACTACTTTTTACTGACTTACTGAAGCACAAAATTGGTTTTGTAACCTCACTGAGCTTTGAACTTCATAGCCAGGTGTATCCAATCATGAGAAAAGGTATTTAAGGTGGCCAATTGCAAGTTGTTCTCCTATTTGAATCTCCTCTGAAGAGTGGCATCATGGGCTCCTCAAAACAACTCTCAAATGATCTGAAAACAAAGATTGTTCAACATAGTTGTTCAGGGGAAGGATACAAAAAGTTGTCTCAGAGATTTAACCTGTCAGTTTCCACTGTGAGGAACATAGTAAGGAAATGGAAGACCACAGGGACAGTTCTTGTTAAGCCCAGAAGTGGCAGGCCAAGAAAAATATCAGAAAGGCAGAGAAGAAGAATGGTGAGAACAGTCAAGGACAATCCACAGACCACCTCCAAAGAGCTGCAGCATCATCTTGCTGCAGATGGTGTCACTGTGCATCGCTCAACAATACAGCACACTTTGCACAAGGAGAAGCTGTATGGGAGAGTGATGCGAAAGAAGCCGTTTCTGAAAGCACGCCACAAACAGAGTCGCCTGAGGTATGCAAAAGCACATTTGGACAAGCCAGCTTCATTTTGGAAGAAGGTCCTGTGGACTGATGAAACAAAGATTGAGTTGTTTGGTCATACAAAAAGGCGTTATGCATGGTGTCCAAAAAACACAGCATTCCAAGAAAAACACTTGCTACCCACTGTAAAATTTGGTGGAGGTTCCATCATGCTTTGTGGCTGTGTGGCCAATGCCGGCACCGGGAATCTTGTTAAAGTTGAGGGTCGCATGGATTCAACTCAGTATCAGCAGATTCTTGGGAATAATGTACAAGAATCAGTGACGAATTTGAAGTTACGCCGGGGATGGATATTTCAGCAAGACAATGATTCAAAACACAGCTCCAAATCTACTCAGGCATTCATGCAGAGGAACAATGACAATGTTCTGGAATGGCCATCCCAGTCCCCAGACCTGAATATCATTGAACATCTGTGGGATAATTTGAAGCGGGCTGTCCATGCTCGGCGACCATCAAACTTAACTGAACTGGAATTGTTTTGTAAAGAGGAATGGTCAAAAATACCTTCATCCAGGATCCAGGAACTGATTAAAAGCTACAGGAAGCGACTAGAGGCTGTTATTTTTGCAAAAGGAGGATCTACTAAATATTATATCACTTTTCTGTTGAGGTGCCCATACTTTTGCACCGGTCAAATTTTGGTTTAATGCATATTGCACATTTTCTGTTAGTACAATAAACCTCATTTCAATCCTGAAATATTACTGTGTCCATCAGTTATTAGATACATCAAATTGAAATGGCTGTTGCAAACACCCAAATATTTAGGACTAAAAATGATTAAGATTAATAGGGGTGCCCAAACTTTTTCATATGACTGTATATAACTTATTCTTTTAGTTCGGGCCGTTAGACCCAGGACTTGCAACCCTAATACAGATGCACAAATATTATTCCATTTCAGCAGTCTGAATGAGGCCTAATTTAGCAGCAAAAAGTATCTGAGGCCAGGGCCCCACATTTAGAAAATGCATTACCTGCAAAGTGAACGGGATTCTGGCTAATCCCATCTACACATTACACATCTACGTCAATTATACCTACGGAAAGGCTGGCATTTTCTGTATAGGTATAATAGGGGCAGAAAGTCTTCAGAGGAAAACTTTCTGTGAAAAACGCTGCGGAAAAAAACGCGATACGTTTCTGCTGTGGTTTTTTCCGCAGCGTGTTTTGGCTGCGTCTCACTACGTGGTGCCATAGCCTAAGAACTGCACATATGCAAATATATTCTGCATATGTACACTCTAAATGCCTGTGCTAGTATGGCATTCCTTGTACTGGCAATTAGAAAAAAAAAAAGAAAAAAGAAATTGTACACTGGACACAAACAGCGGTCAATTCCTCTTGTCGATTTTTCAGTTTCTCTAATGCAATAAATCTTCATTGAGAAGTCTAACAACGCAATAAAGTCTGTCACAAGGCAACTTTGAAACAATACTTCCAGTGTGAGCTTTACACCCTTGGCATCTACAGTGTGGTTGTGCAAGCCAGCCATACCGTCATGTGGTTTTTATAGAGACGTAAGCACGCTTACCTGATTAGTCCATTTCTATCACTCCTCTGAAAACTAATTTTTGGCAATTGACTGTGAGCTGGCACAATTTTCAGTTTAGGAAGCGGGACATCTGAAAAAGGATAACATATACTAGGATTCATTAAAGGAAAATAAGGCCAAAGAAGTAACAAGTTGCTGCAAGATCGTAAGAAAATAAGCTTGCTGCCGTTCAATTTTATCAGACTAAAAACTGCCATAAACAGCAGCAGCTAAGGTCTCCTGGTGGCACATCATCTGCTATGCTAAACTTCATCATATGAAAGATTTCCAAATTTTTTGTTAAATTTTCTTTAATCTCTTCAGATTCTTCCAGTTTCATTACCCTTCACTTTTCAAGCATTATATTGTTTTAGCTCATATAAATTATATTAATGCACAGTGCCATCTAGTGTACAATTGGTTGCTGTACACTCCTGATAAGTAATCTAATTGGTCAAGTGTGGCAACTTTTTTTGGACTTGTGCTTTTTTTTCATTAGCAGATTTTTGGGCCTTTATTTGGTCAGATATAATTTTTATGCTTTTGTTAGGCATTTTTTTCTGTAGAGAAGTCTATGACAAAAAACCTAAAAAGAAGTGCCATTGACTGAGAAAACAGAATGCAATGTTTCATATTTCCCTAACAACTTGCAGCTAACATCTGCCTCTTGTGATATTTGTCACTAAAGAATATATATATTTTTTTTTTTCACAGACTGATTCCTTTCCATAGGTGAATCGGTGCATGCAAACATGTTCTTTTTTTTCACAGATCATGAATAGCACACAGCTTGGCTCAGTCCTGTGGACAGGCTCCAAGGCTAAAACCACATGTTCTGAAAGTGCAGTGAAAAATGCTGATAATTAAAAATGCAGATGAAAACCACTGCAGTGAAAAATACAACGAAAACACGGCAGAAAATGCAATACAAAAAATTCTACTGTTGTTTTTTTCATTGCATTTTGTAATTTTTTTTCTGCTGTGAAAAATGTATGTTTTCCATCATCCTATCTCTTATATACAGTACAGACCAAAAGTTTGGACACACCTTCTCATTCCAAGAGTTTTCTGTATTTTCATGACTATAAAAATTGTAGATTCACGCTGAAGGCATCAAAACTATGAATTAACACATGTGGAATTATATACTTAACAAAAAAGTGTGAAACAACTGAAAATATGTCTTATATTCTAGGTTCTTCAAAGTAGCCACCTTTTGCTTTGATTACTGCTTTGCACACTCTTGGCATTCTCTTGATGATCTTCAAGAGGTAGTCACCTGAAATGGTCTTCCAACAGTCTTGAAGGAGTTCCCAGAGATGCTTAGCACTTGTTGGCCCTTTTGCCTTCACTCTGCGGTCTAGCTCACCCCAAACCATCTCGATTGGGTTCAGGTCTGGTGACTGTGGAGGCCAGGTCATCTGGCATAGCACCCCATCACTCTCCTTCTTGGTCAAATAGCCCTTACACAGTCTGGAAGTGTGTTTGGGGTCATTGTCCTGTTGAAAAATAAATGAAGGTCCAACTAAACGCAAACCGGATGGAATAGCATGCCGCTGCAAGATGCTGTGGTAACCATGCTGGTTCAGTATTCCTTCAATTTTGAATAAATCCCCAACAGCATCACCAGCAAAGCACCCCCACACCATCACACCTCCTCCTCCATGCTTCACGGTGGGAACCAGGCATGTAGAGTCCATTCGTTCACCTTTTCTGCGTCGCACAAAGACACGGTGGTTGGAACCAAAGATCTCAAATTTGGACTCATCAGACCAAAGCACAGATTTCCACAGGTCTAATGTCCATTCCTTGTGTTCTTTAGCCCAAACAAGTCTCTTCTGCTTGTTGCCTGTCCTTAGCAGTGGTTTCCTAGCAGCTATTTTACCATGAAGGCCTGCTGCACACAGTCTCCTCTTAACAGTTGTTGTAGAGATGTGTCTGCTGCTAGAACTCTGTGTGGCATTGACCTGGTCTCTAATCTGAGCTGCTGTTAACCTGCGATTTCTGAGGCTGGTGACTCGGATGAACTTATCCTCTGCAGCAGAGGTGACTCTTGGTCTTCCTTTCCTGGGGCGGTCCTCATGTGAGCCAGTTTCTTTGTAGCGCTTGATGGTTTTGGCCACTGCACTTGGGGACACTTTCAAAGTTTTCCCAATTTTTCGGACTGACTGACCTTCATTTCTTAAAGTAATTATGGCCACTCGTTTTTCTTTACTTAGCTGCTTTTTTTCTTGCCATAATACAAATTCTAACACTCCATTCAGTAGGACTATCAGCTGTGTATCCACCTGACTTCTGAACAACACAACTGATGGTCCCAACACCATTTATAAGGCAAGAAATCCCACTTATTAAACCTGACAGGGCACACCTGTGAAGTGAAAACCATTTCAGGTGACTACCTCTTGAAGCTCATCAAGAGAATGCCAAGAGTGTGCAAAGCAGTAATCAAAGCAAAAGGTGGCTACTTTGAAGAACCTAGAATATAAGACATATTTTCAGTTGTTTCACACTTTTTTGTTAAGTATATAATTCCACATGTGTTAATTCATAGTTTTGATGCCTTCAGTGTGAATCTACAATTTTTATAGTCATGAAAATACAGAAAAGTCTTGGAATGAGAAGGTGTGTCCAAACTTTTGGTCTGTACTGTATATAAAAATGAGTTCCTGTCTGTCTGTCTGTCTGTCTGTTCTTTATGCGCGACCAAACGACTGGACCGATCCTCACCAAATTTGGCACACATGTACATCAGGTGTCCGGGAATATTATAGACGGGGTCTCAGCTCTCTTGGACGTACCGTTCCTGAGATACAGTATTCCCAAAAAATGACCAGCATTAGTCTATACAAGCCTGCAAGTCTTTCACTCATATTCCAACTGCCATACACACGGTCACATGTCCCTTATCAGCCAATAACAGCTTGCAGGCGCTTACTCTCCTCAGGCACACAGGTTTCCATAGCAACCAAGCTATGAATGACCTGTATTAGTGAATAGCAGTTCACAGGACCTTAAATATTCAGTCATATCACGTGTATCAGCCAATATAAGTTCACATTTAATTTACCAGGTTTCCATAACAACACAGCCATAAATAGACTGTACCTATACTGGACTCAGTGGCGTAACTAGCAATGGCAGGGCCCCAAGGCGAACATTTGACATGGGACCCCCCCCGGCAACCCCCCCCACGCACACAAACTGCATTTCTGCACACACTATTATGCCCCATAGTGGCCCCTGCATACACTATTAGGCCCCATAGTGGCCCTTGCACACAGTATTCTGCCCCATAGTGGCCCCTGCACACAGTATCATAGTGGCTCCTTCATATAGTATTATGCGCACTTCCCGCTACTTCTTCAATGTTGGACCAGATGTCACGTGAGCCGGGCATGTATCGCAACGCATAATGACGTCGGACTGGCCCCCCGACATCTGGGACGCCACCAAGGAGGCCCGAAGTCTGCTGAAAAGACCCCAGAGTATAATGATAGCAGTGTTTGTGGGGTTCACGGCCCACAGGCCTTACTTACCAATCCCCGCTCCTGCTCACAGCCACCTCTGCAGAAGGTGAAGTGCAGGCGGCCGTGAGCAGGAGTGGGGATCGTTAAGTAAATAGGGCCCGTTACCTGCTGGTGTTAAAAAAAACAAAACATCAGAGGCCCGCCGGGTCCCCTAATGTCCCGGGCCCTGTGGCAGCTGCTACCACTGCTAAACCGGTATTTACGCCACTGACTGGACTGCCATACTGGATTTCAGCATTCTTATAAATTGAAATGTTTTTTAAACTACTCATTTCCCCTGCAGCAAAATGCATGGCTGCTGCTCAAGCTAATGAAAACTCTCAGCAGACCCAAGCCTGTCTCCAATCTGATAAGGTATGTTACAGACAACAGCGAGCTGCTGAAACTCCCCAGCAGACCCAAGCCCGTCTCCAATCTGACAAAGCATTGTCAGCCACATGCACACAGCTGCACTCCAGGTTTCAATAACAACCCAGCCATTTTTCATCACTGCTGTAGGTCAGCTTTAAAGGGGCAGGGTGCTGTGGATGACACTGTTACACAAGGTCACATACACACAGCTTTACTCCAGGTTTTCCATAACAACCGATCGCAGGTTTTTCACTGATATCCAAACTTAGATGCACATGATCACATGACGCTTATGGACCAATGGAAAATTGCAGGTTCAGTCTTGACATACACACAGCTTTACACCAGGTTTCCATAGCAACCAAGCTATTTATGTCCTGTATGAGTCAATAGCAGTTCGCAGGTCCTTAAATATTCAGTCATATGACGTGTATTAGCCAATGTAAGTTCACATTTCATTTACCAGGTTTCCATAGCAACACAGCCATAAATAGACTGTATCTATACTGGACTGCCATACTGGATGTCAAGTGCAAAACTGGCCAATTCTTATGGGGTCACTACACAAACAAAAAATGAAATATACCCGTGCGAAGCCGGGTCCTTCCTCTAGTCTCTTATATATATAAAAATGAGTTTCTGTCTGTCTGTCTGTTCTTTATGCACGACCAAACGAGAAGACCAATCCTCACCAAATTTGTCACACAGGTACATCAGGTGTCCGGAAAGATTTTAGCACAGTGTCAGATGTTACAGCAATTCATGCTTTCTTAAAGGTGGCGACAGACTGATTATCTGAAATTGATAACCTGTCCAAAGTGGATAAAGAGTTATTAAAGGGTCTTGAGAGTGATGATACAATCATCATAAAACCGTCAGATAGGGGAGGGAACCTCGTGGTGATGGACCGTGTGAAATATTTTAGGATGTGCAGGACCATACTAAATGACCCTGAATGCTACGAGGTTCTACCGCAAGATCCAACAAACGAGTATTATAACGAATTGAAACAAATTTTGGTGGAAGCAAAAGATACTGCTTAATTATCAATAGTGAAATGAGTTATCTGCTACCACAATATCCAACCTGACCTAACTTTTATGCCTTACCAAAAATTCATAAAGGCATTAGCCCTTTAACCCCTTCAAGACCGAGCCCAAAAATGCGTTAAGGACCAGGCCTCGTTTTTCAAAACTGACATGTGTCATTTTATATGGCAATAACTTTGAGACGACTTAACTTACACAAGTGATTTTGAGATTGTTTTTTCGGGACACATTGTACTTCATGTTAGTGGTAAACACTAATGAATATTTTTGTATTTATTTATTAAAAAAAATAGGAAATTTGATGGAAATTTGGAAAAAAAAATCGCAATTTTCAAAATGTGAAATGCTCTGCTTTTCAGACAGATAGTCATACCACCCAAATACATTAATATATATTATATACCATATCTCTGCTATATATCGGCATCATCTTTTAATCATTCTGTAATTTATTTTGGATGTTATAAAGTTTACAAGTGTAACAGCGATTTTCCAAATTTACAAGAAAATTTCCCAAACTAATTTTTTAGGGACCACTTCAGTTCTGAAGAGGATTATAATGGCCTATATATTAGAAACCCCCATAAATGACCCCATTTTCAAAACTACACCCCTCAAATAATTCAAAATAACATTTGGGAAGTTTGTTAACCCTTTAAGCATTTCACTGGAATTAAAACAATATGGAGGTGAAATTTAGACATTTTATTTTTTCCCACTAATTCCTTAATTTAGCCCTAAAATTAACACATTCACAAAGGGTTAAAGGAGAAAATGCATCTCACAGTTTGTTATGCAATTTCTCCCGAGCACGGAAATACCCCACAAGTGGATGTAAACTGATGTTTGGGTGAATGGCAGCGCACGGAAGGGAAGGAGTGACACTGGGCGTCTGAAAAGCAGATTTTGCTGGAATAGTTTTCAGGTGCCATGTCTCATTTGCAAAGCCCCTAGAGTACCAATACAAAGGAAAACCCCAAAAAGTGACCCCATTTTGGAAACTACACCCCTCACAGAATTCATCAATGGGTATAGTGAGCATTTTGACCTTACAGCTGTTTCACAGATTTTGCTAACACTGGGATGTATAAATGAAACATTACTAAAATGTTACTTTATCCCCAAAGTTTTCATTTTCACAAGGGGTTAAAGGAGAAAAAGCACCCCACAGTTTGCAAAACAATTGCTCCTGAACACGGCAATACCCCATATGTGGTCGTAATCTGCTGTATGGGTACATGGCAGGGCTCCGAATGGAAACAGCGCTATTTGGCTTTTGGAAGGCAGATTTTGGTGGAATAGTTTTCAGGTACCATGTCGCATTTGCAGAGCCCCCAAAGTACCAATACAGTGGAAGCCCCCTAAAAGTGACCCCATTTTGGAAACTACACCCCTCACAGAACATATCAAGGGGTATAGTGAGCATTTTGACCCTACAGCTGTTTCACAAATTTTATTAACATTGGGACATTAAAATGAAAAATTACTTTTTTTTCCAATAAACCGGCAATTTAGCCCCAAATTTTTCATTTTCACAAGAGGACAAAGAAGAAAAAGCTCCCCAAAGTTCGTTACACAATTTCTCCTGAACACAGAAATGCCCCATATGTGGTTGTAATCTGCTGCATAGGTACATGACAGGGCTCAAAATGGAAAGAGCGCTATTTAGCTTTTGGAGGGCAGATCTTGCTGGAATAGTTTTCGGGTGCCATGTCGCATTTGCAGAGCCCCTAAAGTACCAATACAAACCCCCAAAAAGTGACCCCATTTTGAAAACTACACCCCTCATAGAATTTATCTAGGGGTATAGTGAGCATTTTGATCTCACAGCTGTTTCACAGATTTTATCATCATTGGGACGTAAAAATGTAAAATTACGTTTTTCCAATAAACTGTTCATTTAGCTACATATTTTTAATTTTTGCAAGTGGTTAAAGAAGAAAAAACACCCCACAGTTTGTTACACAATTTCTTCTGAACACAGAAATGCCCCATATGTGATTATAATCTGCTGTATGGGTACATGGTGGGGCTCAGAATGGAAAGAGCGCTGTTTGGCTTTTGGAGGGCAGATGTGGCTGGAATAGTTTTCAGGTGCCATGTCGCATTTGCAGAGCCCCTAAAGTACCAGTACAATGGAAACCCCCTAAAAGTGACCCCATTTTAGAAACTACACCCCTCAAGGAATGTATCAAGGGATATTATGATTTTGAGCCTAAAAATGCTTCCCAAAAATTAATGTACAAAGTGAAAATTAAAGTTTTTAAAGAAATATCCAATTTCAGTGCCTAATACGTTGCGGCCACTATCCCGGGGACAAAAAAATTAAATATGTGGGTATAAACTGCTGCTTGGGCACACAGCAGGGCTCAGAAGGGAAGGAGCACTGTGTTTTTTTAGCTTTTGGAGTACTTTCTCGTCGCCATGTTGTTTTTGCAGAGCCCTAGAGGTGCCAGTAAATTGTAATTCCCCAAGAAGTGACCCCCATTTTGTAGGGGCAATTTTAGGGTCTCTGCAAATGTGACATGGTGTCCAAAAAAACAACAATCTAAATATGCGCTCCAAAAGCACATAGCGCTCCTTCACATTTGCGCCCTGCTGTGTGCCCAAATGACAGTTTATACCCACATGTATGACACTGGTGTGCCCAGGATAACGTACTTAACAATGCCCAGTTTATGTCTGCACAGACACACACTCCAAAAACTGGTGAGTGGGGATCCCGGGCACAACAGCTTTTGGAGCGTTCATCTCTGATACAAGCCGGGCACAACATATTACGCACTGAAATGTCGTATTCCTGGATAAATTGTCATTCACCTTTCACCATCAGCTGCGTATTCATTTATGGATAATAAATTATAGCAACACTTGGGGGTTAAAAATGCTCACTGTACCCCAGGATAAATTCCTTCAGGGGTGTAGTTTCCAAAATGGGGTGACATGTCAGGGGATTCCACTGTACTGGCATTTCAGCTCTGCAAAAGTGCAATGGCGTCCAAAAACCAAATAGCGCTCCTTCCCTTCTGTGCTCGGCTGTGCCCAAACAGCAGTTTATACCCACATATGACATTAAGTATGTTATTCTGGGTACGACAAGTGTAATACATGTGGGTATAAACTGCAGTTTGTGCACACAGTAGGGCGCAGAAGGGAAGGAGCGCTATGTGGCTTTTGGAGCGCAGATTCAGATGTTTGGGATCTGGATGCCATGTCATGTTTGCAGAGCCTCTAAAGTACCAGTAAAGTGGAATCCCCTAGGGAATGACCCCATTTTGAAAACTGCACCCCTCAAAGAATTTATCAAGGGGTGTAGTGAGCATTAGTATTCCAGACGTGACTGCACAGCGGATGATGAAGAGTGAATATGTAAGCTGTGCGTAGAACATTGGGTACACTAAATTCCCTACTATTTCCCCAGTAGTTCCTATTATTGGGGAGGTCATTCTGGGTTATTATCCCTCGTAAGCTCTAAATCTGGTTTGTACCCTCATATATGCTCGCACAGTTTATACATTCCCTTCCTGCCGCAGCCAGTTATGTTCTAATGATTGGCGATTTTGGGGGGTTTTTGTCTTCACATCGTACAAGCTATATTTTCATTTGTCTGGTGATGTAGCCATATGAGGGCTTGTTGTTTGCAGTATGAGATGTATTTTTTAATGACATCATTTTTAGGTGCTTACAACATTAAATAAATTTTATTAACTCTTTCTTGGTGGATTAAAAAACAACCCCATCAATTCTGGCACTGCGTTTTTCCGTTTAAATTTTTCACCATGCAGCGTAGAGCATAAGTAACATGTTATCTTTATTCTGCGGGTCGGTACGATTACGGCAATACCTCATTTATACTGTTTTTTTATGCAATACCAAGTTTGCAGAACAAAAACCCATTTGGGGACATAAATCAATTTATTTTGCATCGCATTTTTATTTTTCAGTTTAGAGAGTTGGTTTAGGGCTTATTTTTTGCGGGACAACCTGTGCTTTTTATTGGTACTGTTTTGGGGTACATATGACTTTTTGATCACTTTTTATGGCATATTTTGTAAGGTGAGATGGCGAAAAATCATTACTTTTGGCGGTTTTTTTTCCCCGACGTTCACTGTGTACATTAAATATGGTTTCAGTTTTATTGTACAGGTTGTTACAGACGCGGCGATACAAAATATGTATTGTTTTTATTAATTTTTAGGTTTATTTTTTATCTAATTCATTTTATATAGGAAAAGGGAATTTTTGGGGCTTTATTCTTTTTAAATTTTTTTCACATACTTTATTTATTTATTTTTTCACTTTTTTTTACTTTTTTGTGTGTCCCATTAGGGCACCTGAGCCAGAGATGCTTTGATCTCTGGCTCAGTACTATAGACTGCAAGACACGAGCATGCAAGTGTCTTGCAGTCTATACAGGAAGTCAGCGCTATGGAAACACAGCGCTGACTTCCGCAGGTCTCGGCAGGATCAACCAGGTACTTGGGTCTCCAGGCAGCCTGGGGTCACTTGGCAGACCCCGGGCTACAGATTATCAATATCGGCACCCCCCGATCTCGCCGCGGGGGGTGCCGGGGGGGGGGGCAGCAAGATGGCGGAACCCCTTGGATGCCACGGTCGCTATTGACCACAGCATCTTAAGGGTTAAACAGCGGGGATCGGTGTTACCACTGGTCCCCGCTGTTGCAGCGGGAGCCTGGCTGTCAAATACAGCCGGGCTCCCACGGTGATCGCACGGGCTCTGCTTCTGAGCCCGCTCGATCACTGTCACGTACCTGTACGTGGGGATGCGGTAACTAACCACATTCTCCCACGTACATGTACGTGAGAATGCGTGAAGGGGTTAAAGGGCAGACCAATTGAATTATTGAATTAATAGCATCACGCAAAATATTTCTCTATACATGGATGCTATACTCAGACCCTTCGTAACTAGTCTGCCATCTTTTGTCAGAGACACGACTGATGTCCTGAAACGGATTGATGATCTGGTTGTACCACCCAGTGTGTTCTTGGCTAGTCTTGATGTGGAGGCCCTTTACAGCTCCATACCCCACATTGAGGGGTGTGGGGCTGTAGGGGACATCCTGAGGACCAGAGGTAATTATTTGGAGGCGCATAATACTTTTGTTATGAGATTGCTCAAATTTGTGCTTGCACGGAATACGTTCATGTTTGACCACCACTTTTTCCACCAGCTCAGGGCCGTTGGTATGGGGAGTCCCTGTGCCCCAACTTTCGAAAATTTATACCTAGTGTAGACAGGCATAGGGAAAGATTGTGGAGGGAAGATACCTCCCACTAAGGTGGCTCCTCTCCACTAGGTAATGGACTGGAATCTATGTCCAGGGTTTGGGTGTGATTACAGACCCGGGCTCAAAGCTCTGGTCCTGGGTTTTGTTAGAGTCAAGTTGAAGCCTTAACGCTGACCAGGTTGAAGGGTGTGTCTCTCTCTTCTGATGGTGGCTGTGAGACACAAACACACTGCCTGTGTGGAGGACAGAAGCCGGAGACAAACTACTAACGTGGTGAGCCTGCTGGACTGTTTATGTCTTGAAAAGACTATTTTGTGTTGCTGGACTTTCAGCCACTTGGCTAAACCAAGCCGTTTTGTTGCCTTATGCTGCTGGAAGCTATTTATGTTATGGACTCTGTGAACTCTTGCCAATAAAGCACCAGTGTAAACTTGCACACACTCCTCCAGTGTCTTACTTGCCTGGTTATCAGCCCCCTGGAAGATCCCGCCTTGACACTAGGTTGGTGGGAAAAGGAGGTGGTCTTTGCAAACCCAATGAAGGGATGGTCATCATGAGGGCCCTGAATAATAACACCATGGGTCTATTTTTTACATCGGTGATCAGGAAGGATAAGATTACCTTCTTGGACCTCACCATAAAAAAAGTTTGAGGTAGGGTGCCTAAGTACTACCATTTAGAAAGGAGACGGCAACGAATTCCTTGCTAAGATGGGAGAGTTGGCACCCAAATTCCCTACACCTTCATTGAAGTTGCACTTTATTATCAGACTATCAGAGTGCTGCACAGGATCTGCGAGCCAGATTTCACAGACTGGGGTATCCAGAGGGCATCCTGCGGAATGCCCATCAGTCGGCCGTTGCATCTGAACGTATTGGTTTACTACAAACTCATGTTAAAAAAGAAGGTCAGGAGCTCCGAATTATAGGCACTTATGATTGTGCTCATTTCGAGGTAAAAAGGATACTACGGGAAAATTGGGGAATTCTCCTATCTGATTCTGATGTTGGCCCCATGCTAAGTAGTTTCCCACCAGTCACATACAAATGAGGGATCAATTTTAAGGATAAACTGGTTCATAGCTATCTATGACCGGTTAGGTCAGAAACATGGCTAAATAGACAGACAAGACAGGTGAAGGGGACCTATTCATGTGGGACATGCAGATCCTGTTCTTTTATAAAAAAACAGTAAATCCTTTATGAGCACGATCACTGGTAAAACATATAAAAAAGAAAACTTCGTGAACTGTAAAACATCCGGTGTTGTCTATCTTATCACATGTTTATGCGGAGTTCAATATGTCGGTAAGACTATTAGGGAACTCCGTAGAAGAGTACGTGAACATGTGAATAACATCTTGCACCAGGATGATACAAATGTAGCGCAGCATGTGTGGACACATCATGGAGGAGATCCCTCTAATATTACCCCTCAAGGGGTCGAATTGGTGATCCCGTCCCCTAGGGGGGGCAAATTTGATCAAAAGTTGCTCCAACGTGAAGCAAGGTGGACCTTCATTTTAAAAACAACTGAACCATGGGGTTTAAATGACACGATTTCATATGTGTCATTTATTTGAGATCTTGTAGGATATGACAGCCTCATTGATATCTATGTAAGACAATGTACCCATGCAATTTTTGAGCAATAATTTTATCCAACCATTTATTATTATAACCTGTGTAATGAGGTTTACTCTTATGTTTTATAACCATTGAATCAAGAGCTAGTGTTTATACTGTACCTGTGGGAGGTATCTGTGTAGATATTCCCCATTATAGAGTGCTCTCCTGTCAGGAGAGAAAGGACCTTTGACTCTGCCCCAAATGGGTGGCACTTTGGCAGGGCAGGTCTTGTTTCTGCCCTTATGATTGGTTAAACCTCCACGCATGCACACTCGAGGGCCTCCTATCGAGGGAGGGGAGTTCCTGATCAGCTGTTGCTTAGCGCTATACATCGATTGGCTGTATCGGAAAGAGTGGGCTTGGTTTGGCTTATT
Organism: Leptodactylus fallax; assembly: GCA_947044405.1. Classification (NCBI taxonomy): domain Eukaryota; kingdom Metazoa; phylum Chordata; class Amphibia; order Anura; family Leptodactylidae; genus Leptodactylus; species Leptodactylus fallax. The sequence goes on from CAMRHE010000041.1 coordinate 4,245,131, forward strand.
TAACATCGCCACGACCGTTGCCCCGTACGACCGCATATTAGTGCCGATGGGGGAGCGGGGAGGTGTGCTGGAAAAGACCTCTGTTCTATATCTTGAGACACAAGCCTTTGATGACTATGTCGATACTCTGTTGGTACGGACATTAGAAATGCATTAGATGTGTCATTATACCATTGTGGGGGCAGGAATCTGGCTGTCCTCCTTTGGGGTGAGCCGCTCTGATTGAAAGAGCGAACAATAGCCACAAAGTCTGATGTTTGTAGGCAGTACACGCTGGACCTGCAAAAAGTTTGTGTACTGGTGGCTTTCCTTGTGCAGAACCTCTGTCCTATTGATGATGTGGGTGCTAAATTGTTCTATATCAGTAGGATCATTGGTTCCCTGGCTGTGTATTGAACATAGATGGTGTGAATACACCACTGGCATTGTGGGCACATATGATCCTTAAATACAGGGGGAAATAGAGACTGATGGACAAGAGTTTTGTGCCTTATCGATCCATTCCCTGACTTACAGTTTTTATCCCAGTTAAAGTGTTACTGTTTTTTAATCAGAAATTAATAAAGATAAAAAAAAAATTTTCATACGTCTTTTTGTTAGGGAGTAACTCTCCTGACCATTTAGAAAGGGTCTCAGCTCTCTAGGACGTACCGTTCCTGAAATACAGTATTCCCAAAAAATGGCCTGCATTAGCCAATACAAGCCTGCAAGTCTTTCACTCATATTCCAACTGCCATACACACAGTCACATGTCCCTTATCAGCCAATAGAAGCTCACAGGCGCTTAGTCTCCACATGCGTATAGCTTTACACCAGGTTTTCATAGCAACCAAGCTATTTATTTACCTGTATTAGTCAGTAGAAGTTCGCAGGTCCTTAAATATTCAGTCATATCACGTGTATCAGCCAATATAAGTTCACATTTAATTTCCAGGTTTCCATAACAACACAGCCATAAATAGACTGCACCTATACTGGACTGTCATACTGGATGTCAGTATTCTTATAAATTGAAACGTTTTAAAACTACTCATGCCACCTAAAAGGAAAAATGCAGTTGGACACAAGACTCTGGCAACAAAACGCATGGCTGCTGCTCGAGCTAATACAAACTCTCAGCAGACCCAAGCCCGTCTCCAATATGACAAGGTATGTCACAGACAACAGCGAGCTACTGAAACTCCCCAACAGAACCAAGCCCGTCTCCAATCTGACAAGGTATTTTCAGCCAGTAGAAGCTCGCAGGCGCTTAGTTTCCACATGCACACAGCTGCACTCCAGGTTTCCATAAAAACCCAGCCATTTTTCTTCACTGCTGTAGGTCAGCTTTAAAGGGGCAGTGGATGACATTGTTACACAAGGTCACATACACACGGCTTTACTCCAGGTTTTCCATAACAACCGATCACAGGTTTTTCACTGATATCCAAACTGAGATATACATGATCACATGACGCTTATGGACCAATGGAAAATCACAGGTTCTTCAGTCTTGACATACACACAGCTTTACACCAGGTTTCCATAGCAACCAAGCTATTTATGACCTGTATGAGTCAATAGCAGCTCGTAGGTCCTTAAATATTTAGTCATATGACATGTATCAGCCAATATAAGTTCACATTTCATTTACCAGGTTTCCATAACAACACAGCCATAAATAGACTATACCTATACTGGACTGCCATACTAGATGTCAAGTGCAAAACTGGCCAATTCTTATGGGGCCACTACACAAACAAAAAATGAAATATACCCGTGCGAAGCCGGGTCCTTCTGCTAGTATCCTATAGTTCACATGAATAAAATGCAGCATTTCCACAGAACTTTGCCAGAACTTTCATAAATGCCTACCAGTGATTAAATGAATTCTCATTCATCTTGTTGAGAAGGTAAAACACAGTGAGGGATATTTATGAACACAGGCATTATCGTCCCCTCCAAACCGTCACCATGCCCCTTTTTTGAAAAGTGGCGAGCATGGAGCCGAAATGAAAAAGTTGTCATTTTTGTGCAAAAATCCGATTTGCAGAAAAATTTAACTTTTTTTTGGGACTGGCGTAAATCTTCCCCAGTGTTTTTAACACTTGCATTTCTGCTGCGCCCCAAAAACACTGTTTCTGTAACATGTAGCCTTAGGCTGAGGCTCCACGTTGCAGAAACGCAGCTTTTTTTGTTGCAGATTTTGCTGCATTTTTTTGAGCCAAAGCCAGGAGTGGATTGAGTAGAAGGGGGAAGTATAAGAACTTCCTATATATTTCCCATTCCTTTTGTAGCCATTCTTGGCTTTGGCTCAAAAAAACGCAAAATCTGCAACAAAAAAAGTTGCGTTTCTGCAACGTGGGGCCTTAGCATTAGTTGGGGAAAAAAACGTTTATTTCCCGGTGTTGTCTCTAGGAAAGGGATTGTTCCTTGTCCCACTTGAAGAATCCTTTTTAGAGCAAATAAAATTTACCACTGTTTCTTCACTATCAAAAGCATACAGTGCTGCATGCTGTGTTATTTTTTTCTGTCTTAAGAATAGAAAGCCAATGGAAGAAGTCTTCTATTTTTATCTCTAAGGGAAATTCCTATAACAACATTTTAATTTGTAGACAAAAGTTAAACATTTTTGCAAATATAAATAAAAATCTTGCAGCTTTTGAATGCAGAAACTTTCTATACTCTAAATCCCAACCATGATTTCCTTATTGTGCATGCAGTATCCCTGCCTGATACCCTGGCCACAATAAGGAAATCATGGCTGGGTTTCTGACAAGTCCCAGACCATAGAAAGTTCCTGTATTCATGGTCGTATCCATTGGCAACTGATCAAGAAAATCTTTAAAACTCTGCAAAATTATTAATTATTTAAATTTGCAAAAATGTTTAATTGACTACAAATCTAAATATGGTTATGATCTTGGGTGTACCCCTTTAACATTGAAATAATTTAGGACAGTTACAAAGAGAAAGTCTTCCATTTTGTATCCTTTCAGATAAGCCTAGGTTGAGTTTGTTAACATAAGGTTTCTTGCTCTCTAGTTTATCATTTGATTCTTTTACACAACTGATTCAGGTAGATAGAACTGATAATCAGAATCAGAATTTTTCATCAGTTTTTTTTTTTTTTTTATAAATTTTATGTAATATATACATATATCTTATAGCCGACATCCTTACATAACTGCAATACTGTTGGAGTTTTGCCTGCAGGTCACATGCAACTTTGCAAACACAGAACACAATGCAAGTTGCTGGGTTTAGTATAGAACATTGCTGCTATTTGGCTGTATTGCTGATAAAAAAAAACACTATCAGACTAAGGCCCCACGTAGTGTCCCGCAGCAAAAAAGATCTGCAGGAAAAAAATGCAGTGGCAATGCATTGCAGGTTTTCCCGCAGCACTTTTCACAGAAAGTCTGCGGTGGTTTTGGAAATCGCAGCATGTCTGTGCGTATTTTTCCGCAAGGTGTGGATGGGATTTGCTAGAATTTTAAAACAGTGGATAATCCTTTTAATATCACATTCTGCCTGGATCTAATATATTCAGTTATCATGTCAGGCATAACATATGCTTGGAGGGACACAGATTGCTATCAGCTACCTGCATCTCACATTCGTACATTTGTCCTCAGTCTCGCAATAGGAATATATGAATTTTGTCCTGATTTAATCAAAGTGTGTTAAACACTAAGTGCACATTTTCAGATTATTGTATATCTAATCTGTAAATTGCAGCTGTTTGTAGTTTGTGTTTCCTTCACGTGATCTTAACCCATCTACCATCTCCTGTTTCTTCTTAATGAAGCCTGCTGCATTACCTAAGCTTATTCACAATGAGCGTAGCACAATTAGATCTTCATGTGACCATTAGGGACCTTTTTAGACAGCTAATTATAGATAATTACTAATTATGCTATTTTCTGCATTAATCTCTGTCCTTTCACCTACAATATATTGTAATGAATACACAGTAATTACAATGGGATACAATGATAAAATACAACTGATTGTCTTAAATGCAGGTAAATGCTAAAAACTGGTACTTCTAGAAGATGAGCTCTAACAAGGTCAGTACGTAGTACAGCTGCCTAATGGCTTTCATGTTAACACTATGTTCACATCTGCGCCGAAGTCTCTGTTGGAAACTCCACCGCAGTGTCCACCTAAAAATCATTGGAGGAAAAAGTCCTGTACGGACACCCAAAGAATCTCATTATAGTCAATGGGTCGGTGTGTAACTACTGGTCCTCCAACGGACCAGAATAACATTTAGGCAATGCTAGTAGGAACCTAGTGTAAATTGGGTTTACATGATGCCCAGTACATGTTACTTTACATGGCACCTGTATGCTAACACCCAATAAATTGCAAACCTCTGGTTTAATGGCATAATAGGCATAACTGCAATTACAGGTGGCATACAGGTCTTCAGTAAAAAAAAAAAAAAAAAAACACCAGGTAACCCCAGCCTTAAGGTTGCAACAGCTATAGTATGGTGTATAATACCTATCGGGAATGGTAGCTTATAAATAATCACATAACCACAAAAAATACAAAAAATATAACAAATTTATTAGCATACAAGAACAAAATCTTCTATTAAAAGCATGTTAAAATACATATAAGAAAGGCAAGGTTATGGTACTCACATACAGGTCTATCACAATGAACCACAATATCATATATAGTACTATATAGCAAATTTAGCAGGTATGAAAAAGATCCCCTGCTTCTCAAGGATAGAAAGGGCAAGGTGAACAAATTCACTTCAAAAAGTGCATGTATGCTGCATGCAACAAATATATTAAACATATACAATTAATCTAATATCTGTATATAAAGATCAATGAGCTAAAATAGCATGCCAAGAGATGTATAAGCCCTCCATACCACAAGATGTTCATGTGAATAAAAATACCCGTAGGAGCACCGTGACCTCTACCTACAGCCCCAACGCGTGTTTCGCCCCCCGCTTCGTCAGGTTGCAGTGAATTTGTTCACCTTGCCCTTTCTATCCTTGAGAAGCAGGGAATCTTTTTGATACCTGCTAAATTTGCTATATAGCCCTACATATGATATTGCGGTTCATTGTAATAGACCTGTATGTGAGTACCGTGACCTTGCCTTTCTTATATGTTTTTTAACATGCTTTTAATAGAAGATTTTGTTCTTGTATGCTAATAAATTTGTTATATTTTTGTAGTTATGTGATATTTATAAGCTACTATTCCTGATAGGTATTATATGTTTCTTTTGGAGGTTGGGTCTGGGTTTATGATACCTAGTAGATGAGATTTGTAGGTTTACACAGCTATAGTTTGGTGGTCTAAAATCAGTGCAGTAGAAATGAGACACTTTCAAATGCCTGTTGTTTTTAACCTCTAGGAAACACAGAAAATAAAAAAATACTGATGCAGGGCTGAGAAGATTAACTGTGCTGTACTAGATTTCCTCAGAATGGACACAGAAGTATCTTGGCCCTGCATCAGTATTTTTTTAGGGCATTCGATTTTGCTCCTATTTACTGAATGAAAGGTGCTGCGGAAGCACGGTCGGTGCACGGGTGACATCTGTGTCACCCGCGCTGCCCGTGCCGTTCATTAACAGCAACTGGTTAGCACATAGTTGTGTGCAACCAGCTTTACAAGGTAATAGTTTTTTACATAAAATGTTTGACTTGTTGCACTTCTGTTTTTACTTTAACATTGCTGACAGATAGAATTGGAAAGTCTTCCACTTGTTTCTGTCAATCTGCTTGCTTTAATTTTGTGTATAAAAGTAATTTTATTCTAGTATGAAAGTAATCATTTGCTGTATATTACTTTATATATACTGTATTTACTAGACACAACTGATATTACATCTAATTGCCAATAACTTACTTGACTAAATAGCAATGGTTAGATGAATGGCTTGTGACTTCTGAGGCCATCGATTGGCTAGTTACAAAATTAATGGGATATCACTGCTTCTGGACCGCCCGGGACTAGAAACAGTGGGGATGTGACCAGCGGCACTGGAATGGCGAGACATTCAAATGGTGATGTGTTTTCTCAATTTCATACACTTTCCTTCATCGAGTTAACTTTTTGAAAAATTCTTGCACAATGTCTTTAATATTTGTGATTGCATACTGAGCATATTGAGAAAGACAGATTCATTTAATAAGTGTGCCACAAAGTTGTCTCTGTAGTACCCCTCCAATTCACCATAAAAACATAACATTGGGAATTTATAGTTAAAATAATTTATAGTTAGTTTGGCTTAGCAGGCCAGTCTCTTCTGTCTACAACCACACCTCTTGGATTGGGCAGCAATGCTCATGTCAGTGGCAGAAGGACTAAAAAGGAGGGCACCGGTTACTTTAAGAATACATTCCCCATGTTATGTTAAAAGTTTATGGAAAACAGCATGGTCGCTTTAAGTTGGTACTGTATGCAAGAAACCTCTTCGACATCAATGGAATCAGATTTTTTCATCGAAATAATGAAAGCTCAGCCATGACTATATTAGCTTTATTTGTTTCTTGACTTTAGCATTCCTTTAAACATTATCCTTGTTGCTTGGCCATGTCACGATCTTAAACAAAGTAATGACAATTTGAGTACATACCTGAATTTGGGGTAAAGATAGAAATTTGCTCAGGATACTGAGGGAAAAATGCTGATACAACATCCACTATGTAGTTAATGCCTTTTTGCAGTTCAAAGCACACCAGAGGTTGTTTCTCATTTGTAGTGACATTAAATATCAATTTATGGGAGATGTTTTTCTCATTCCTTCTATAACCGTAGATAAAAAACTGAAAAAAATAGAAAAATGGGTAAAAATTTTTGAATGCTGGGTTATGCAGTACAGAAGTATAAGAAGCCTACATCTACATATACAGTATACTGAACTTTGACTACTTGTATATACATATGACTATGGGAAGAAATGGCCGTGAAAAACTGACAAAATGGTCTGTTTTTACATGGGCGTTTTTCATCCAAGACGCGATTTCTTGGATCTCTTATAGACTTTAGTGTATTGAAGGATCCATGAAAATGGACAAATATGGGACATGTTCAGAATGGACCAACAAAAAAATGTGAATATTTGCATAGCCACATTGAAATCAATGGGGGGAATATATCAATTCCTCTACATGGTTTTTCTGACACAGAGGGATGATATTGTGGCACACATTTGGTGCAAGTCTCTTACGCCAAATGTGTGCCACAACCCCCATTCTGTGCCTTGCTTGCCACACTATGCAATTGTGGGCACCTCTGCACTCTTTACTCCTGGCCTCAGTTACTTGTCTCCAGCACACTGCTCAAGGAGATCTGAGAAATTTAACTACTGGCTTCTTCAGCAGCTGTGCCAGTTCTGATCACCAGCAGTTGAGAACATGGCTGCAAAAGTCAAGCCAAAGACAGAAGCAATGGAATCCTTAAAGGGAGTCTACCACCTCTCCCAAGCAAAGTCAACTGTCACAAGCTTCTAACAGAGCACATCACAGTGATATACAACATACCATTGTTATATATTTGCAGATTTGGAGAAAAAAAAACTTTTAATTGTTATGCAAATGAGGCAGTTGGTGCACTGGGAACAGTTCTCCAGGGACATGAGTGCATCAACTATCTTATTTACATATCACTTCAAAGTTGTTTTTCTCCAAATCTACAAGAGTGAATACATAACAAAACTGTGTTGTTTATCACTGCAATGTAATGTAATGACGTGGTAGCAGTTAAATATGCTTGCAGGAGGGAAAAAGTGTCTGCATGGTGACAAATATAATAGCAGATCATAGCTTTGCTCCCCAATAGCCGATCAAATCCATGCTGGCTGCTCTCAATAAACACTAATTGTACAATTTCTTTTTTATAGAAGATATGTTGGGAAGTGGCCACAAATGAAAATACAATTCCCATAAACAGACATTCATAGCATGGATAATATTGTCCAGTATAGTCTATTACCTCTATGCATCTTTATATACAATGGCTGAGAAAAATCTTGAACCACGAGTGATCAGTATAGGTACCAATAGTCATCAATCATTTTTGTTTCAATAGATACAAGGATTACTGTTAATCCTAAAATCTGTCAAAATGCTAAGGATTACCTATTATGAACAGCAGAACTTTTCCTACTGTGTCGCCATATCCTTTGTATTAGTTTATTGTGAGGGTAGTAGCTAGGTTATTATCTCACACCTAAACTATCACTGGTTCATCACTAATGGATGTCTGTCTCGAAAACATTTAAAGAGACTTGCCTGCCTTTCATGCAGTTTCTTGCTGGATACAGAGTATCCTATATTCCAGTGTTCAGTGCTGTTTAATTCCAATGTTTATTTCCAGTTTCATATGCTCTGTTTGTATCCAATTTCCTTATAGGAATCTGTTCCTTGACTAATTGCTGGTACTCAAGTCTATTTACTTTCTTGTCTCTGGTTCCTAGTGCTCTCCTGATGTTTGTTTTACTGTTTCAGCTTAGGGTTTCCATTAGCGATAACTTTATGACCAATGAAGGACACTGGTGTCAGATGTTAGGGTCTATGTTTTGTGATAGATCTAAAGGAAGATTAAGGAAAAACTAGCATCTGGGTCAGTTTTTGTCTTGTTCTTTGTTTAATCATCTGTTCATCATACCATCCCCATCATCCTTTTGTTCCATCATACCATTAACATTACCATCATCTGTTTGTTTCGCCATCTGATTACTATCATCATCTTCAGTTTGTTCCATCATCTAATATTAATGTGGAATGTAGCTAACCCCCAAAATTCCAAAGGAAGCTGGTCTTACTGACGTGGACGGCATGGTAGGTAGGGAAGTAAAATCCCAGCCACTGGCATGATCAAGGCAGTTGATCCACATAATATAAAGACTAATAGAGTACTCATGCGAGTGAAGAAGCCAACTGAGGAGAAGCTAGATTACAGAGCCACAAGGAGCCTGGAGTGGAGCCCAAGACACGGAAAGTGTGGAATGATATACCGAAGACGCAACAATCTCAATAATTGGCTCAAAACGCTGTTCTTCCTCTCCTTAGATCCAGTAAACAACCCTCTGAATCCTATATAGTTATTGTTGTTGTTGTTACTGTGTCCATTACATGATTACCATGGCCATCCTGTTCCAGGTGAGTTCTTATTCGCTAGTGGCATGTCCCAGGACTTGGTTTAATTCACTGCCATGTATCTGTGATATTGTGTTTGCCTGTGAAGTTTGTCCTTCCTCTTTCTCTGTACCCTTAGCTGTGATGCAGTAGCTCCTCCCCTCTCTCTCTGCTCTAGTTCACTTGTTTTTGTTGTAACATGTCTGCTCAGCTCCTGGAAATGCATTATCATTTTTCACCTACTGTTGCTACTAGAGATAAGCGAATCGATTCTGCAGAAGTGGAATTCGATCCAAATTTCAGGAAATCTTCGATTTGCCACGATTCGGGATTTCCTCACGCTTTGATGCATGGAATCGCATTTTTAGAAAAAAAAATTTTTTAAATGGCCGCTGTACATGTTAGGACAAGGGGGAAGGGACTCTGGGAGCGCGGGATCACCCACAATGCCAAGCGTGCAGCTAATCAGCAGCCAGCAGGACCTGTGATGTCACAGCCCTATAAAAACCCTCGGCTATTTTAGGTGCAGCCATTCCACATCGCTCTTAGCTAGGGAAAGACTTAGAAAACATATAGAAGTTCAGGAAAGAGGCTGAGCCTTAGAACTGTTGGGAAAGCATAGGGAGGAATTGAGAGAAGAATTTGGGGTGGTTGCAGGCTCATTTGCAGCAAGAATTTGCAGAATAATTCACATTGAAGCACTCACTGCCGTTATACTGCTTCTCATTACTCATATCTGTGTCATCAAGGTGGAACACAACAAGCCTTTTGCAGTGCAGTACAGCAAAAAAAATTGAAACATACAGTAATATCTGCACGTAACTGTAAAAGAAGCCTTTTTAAAGGCCTTTATTATAAGGGGCTTATTCACTGTTCTTACAAGGCATAACATAATTCAGTACTATTGTGCCAAAGCCATATCTGCACATATCTGTAAAAAAAAAGCCTTTTTAAAGGCGTTTATTATAAGGGGCTTATTCACTGTTCTTACAAGGCATAACATTATTCAGTACTATTGTGCCAAAGAAAACTAAATTATCATCCAATAATATCTGCACTTATCTGTAATAAACACCTTTAACGTGGGGAAAGACATAAGGACCATATTCGCCATTTTGTTACCAGTATAAAGTTGCAGGCAATATTTAAAAACAGTATTGTCAATAAAAATTCAATAATTCTTAGCGGTTATCACTTATTTAAATGTCTTTATTAGTGTCAAAACACATAAAAAGGACCATATTCGCCATTTTGTTACCAGTATAAAGTTGCAGGCCATTTTTCAATACAGTATTGTCAATATTAATTCAATAATTCTTAGCGGTTATCACTTATTTAAATGTCCTTTTTAGTGTCAAAACACATAAAAAGAACCATATTCGCCATTTTGTTACCAGTATAAAGTTGCTGGCCAATTATAAATAGTATTGACAATAATTCTGAGCCACAAATCTCTGCCTTTATCACGTTTTTTTTTTTATTGGTATATTTGCCGTTCTCTTCAAAGTAGAGAATAACAGGCCTTTTTGCCCTTTACAATTAAGTTTTTTCATCGAACAGTATGTCAGACAGAGAAGCGAGTAGGCTATGACTAAGGGGATTGTTCCCTGAAATGCGTAAGCCAAACACCCCTTTTTCTGCGTAAACATGGGAGAATCTCTCCGTATTTTTTATTTATTTTTGTGATGTTCCTTCATTAAAAGTTACATTTTATACAAGACCTGAGCTCAATTGTTTGCTGGACGCTACAAAGTTTTCAAGAGAAGCGAGAGGCCATGGACAGGGGAGGGCCACAGGCCTAAATGTTTCTGGCGCAGGCACAGGTCGCAGCAGAGTAAGGGGGCATGGCAACAGGGGTCAATTACAGAGGCCTGATCTCCAGTGTCAAGTAGTGGTCGTGTCTTGACCAGCAACCCAACGGTTGTAGACTGGTTGACTCGGTCATCCAATTCATCCCAAGTCACATCAGACACCCCAGCCAAGAGTCGGTGGGTTCGTCAGACACAACCCTTAGTTGGCATGGCCCGGCAGCAGACCCTGTGCCCTCACCTGTCCTCAACCTGCCTCTGTCCTTTTATGTTCCCTCAGCTAGAGAACTACTCTATGCTGTGGGCTCAGATCCACTGTACAGTGAGGAGGAGGTACTAGAGGACAGTCAGCAGCTACTGCCCATCCAAGATGTGGAGGAGACATCCGCCGCTTCCTGCGGTAGGCGGGCAAGTAGTGATGAGAAGAGTGGCATTGGAGCTGGTGTTGAGGAGGACATCAGTGACCTGCAGACAGTAGTGGATGACAATGTAGCCGATCGTAATTGGGAGTCGGGTGACGAAGGGGCCTCATCGTCATCAGGAGAAGAGGGTTGCAGCTTGCGCATGAGGCAGCAGGGTGGCAGCAGCGTGAGGTCGGGAGCTAAACGTGCCCGGGGTAGAGTCCCCACTTCGCAGCAGCCTACCTGCCCAGAAAGCAGTGGTGCAGGGGTTCACGGAGGCAGTGGCAGTAGCAGTCAGTTACTGCGGAGTGTTGGGGGTAAAATCACCTACTCAGCGGTGTGGCAGTTTTTTGTAAGGCTGCCGGGGGAGGTGAACATGGCCAAATGTTCAATCTGTGGGCAGAAAGTGAAGCATGGCCAGGGTGCCAATGTTTGCACCACAGCCCTGCGCCAACATATGCAGTGTCACCATAAAGTGGCCTAGGAGAGCCGTGGCTCCAATGTAGTGGTCCAGCCTGTCGCAGCAACCGCTGCAGCACCCAGTGGCACACACCCCATTTCAGGCAGTCAAGGCTCCACCACCTCAGCCGAAGGAAGCTGTGTGTCCTTCCCATCATCTGCTGGTCGTGATGCTCCTGCTCCTCCTCCTAGTCAGTCATTGCGTCAGCAATTGATCACAGAATCTATATCTAAGAGACAACACTATGTGTGCACTCATCCAACAGTGCAGAAGCTGAATGTTCTCCTGTCCAAGTTGCTGGTGCTGCAGTCACTCCCTTTCCACTTGGTGGACTCTGCACCTTTCAGAAAACTGATGGCTTGCGCCGAAGTGGAGAGTCCCAAGCCGTCCTTTCTTTGCCAAGAAGTCAGTACCAGCCCTGCACAAATATGTAGAAGAGAAGGTGGGCCAGTCCTTGAGCCTGTCGGTGTCTGTCAAAGTGCACGGCAGCGCCGACGTGTGGAGCTGTAGCTATGGTCAAGGACAATATATGTTATTTATGGCCCACTGGGTTAATGTGGTGCCTTCCCAGACACACCAACAACTTGGACAGGTGACGCAGCTTCTGCCTCCACGTTCTCACGCCGTTGGTCCTGCAACAATGTCCGCCTCATCCTCCACTGTTTCCTCAGCCTCCACTGCAGGAACAATACCCAGTGCTCCTCCAGCATACCACATGTGCAGGGCACAGCGGTGTCACGCTGTTCTACACCTCGTTTGCCTGGGCGAATGAAGTCACACAGGGGAGGAACTGCTGCGTGTCCTCAATCAAGAAATCGAATACTGGCTTTCTCCAAGAGAACTTAAAATCAGAACCATGATGACCGACAATGGGAAGAACATGGTGTCGGCCCTGCATGGCGCACATGTTCAATCTGGTTGTCAAGCGTTTCCTTAAGTGTTCCACCCATCTGCAAGACATCCTAAAAATGTCAAGAAAACTTTGCATGCACTTCAGCCATTCGTACACCGCCAAGCACACCCTCCTTGAGCTGCAGTGGCAGAACGGCCTCCCACAACATAGGCTGATATGTGATGTTTCCACCCGTTGGAATTCAACCCTTCACATGTTGGATCGACTATATGAACAGAGAAAAGCCATAAATGATTTCTTGATGATCCAAGTGGACAGAGGTACTCCCCTGTGTAACTTTAACGTTAGCTAGTGGCAGATCAAGTGTGACACCTGCCGTTTGCTAGTTCCCTTTGAGGAGGCCACTTTGTTAGTCAGTCACCAGGACTATGGGATGAACGTCATTCCACTGATTCACATCCTGGAAAAGATGCTTATCAATCAGGCTGGTCAGGGGATTGGAGATGTGGCGTCTACATCTCAAGGCCACATGAGCCCTGTGGGGGCTGAACTGGAGGAGGAGGAGGAGGACATTGGAGCGCAAACAATGTGTAGTCAAATGGGTGGAGAGGGGGAGCAGGAGCAACCAGAACAGCCAGAGGGAGATGAGGCAGATGACCCAGACACACCGTGGCAGTATGCAGTGGAGATGGATACAGGGAGTCCCTCGGAGTCACTTGTGCAAATGGCCAGATGCATGCTGACTTCCTTGCGCAGTGACAGCCGAATTGTCACCATTCGGCAGAGGGATGACTACTGGCTCTCCACCATGTTAGACCCTCGCTACTTGAGAAAAATGGGGGCCTTTTTTACACCTGCTGAGAGGGAGGACAAACTGAACTACTATAGAGACATGTTATGTAGCAAGTTGGCCGCTGCCTACCTGCGCCATCATCCATCCTCTCGCATGTACGACTGGGGGGCCGTGAGTGCTCAACTTGCACTGGCATGGCAGCTGTGGGAGGGAGTGGGGGTGGTGGTAGGAGCAGTATCGGCTCCATGAGCAGCAGCCTGAGCCTAGAGTCACTGATGAGCAGCTTCCTTCAGCCACATAGTGAAGAAGCTGCTCATCAGCAGCTAAACACAGAGCAGAAGTTGAACCAGCAGGTGGTGGCATACTTAGAGTGCACCCTGCCCCCCGTCATCGAAGATCCGCTGGACTACTGGACAGCCAAACTGGATTTGTGGCTGCAACTGGCCAAGTTTGCCCTGGAAAAGCTGTCCTGCCCAGCCAGTAGTGTGGCATCAGAGCGGGTGTTTAGTGCAGTGAGGGCCATAGTTACCCCAAAGAGAACTTGCCAAAATGCAGAAGATTAAATGATCCATGCTGCCTGACCCCACACTGCCACTAGTTCACTGTATGGCCTCCTAAGGCTGTTGCTACCTACACATTATATCACCTTGCCACTCTGTGGCCTGCTCACTCTGCTACCACCTGCTCACTCTGCCACTGGGTGACTGTATGGCCTCCTCACACTGCTGCCACCTCCTCACTCTGCCACTGGGTCACTGTATGGCCTACTAAGGCTGCTGACACCTCCACACTCTCTTACCGGGTCACTGTATGGTCTACTAAGGCTGCTGACACCTCCACACTCTCTTACCAGGTCATTGTATGGCCTACTAGGGCTGCTCACACCTCTACAATGTCACTGAGTCACTGTATGGCCTCCTCATGCCGCTTCCACTGGGTCACTGTATGCCCTCCTCATGCCGCTGCCACTGGGTGACTGTATGCCCTCCTCATATTGCTTCCACTTGGTCACTGTATGGCCTCATCATGCCACTGCCACTTGGTCACTGTATGCCCTCCTCATGTTGCTGCCACTGGGTCACTGTATGCCCTCCTCATGCCGCAGCCACTGGGTCACTGTATGCCCTCCTAATGCTGCTACTACCTCCACCTCTGCCACTGGGTCACTGTATGCCCTCCTCATGCCACAGTCACTGCTGGGTCACTGTATGTCCTCCTAATGCTGCTACCACTGGGTCACTGTATGACCTCCTCATGCTGCTGCCACATCCACATTATGTCGCCTTGCCACTCCTTGGTTTAATGATGCACCTGCCAACTCCACATTATGTCACCTTGCTACTCTGTAGACATATATGTGGAATCGACAGACGACGATGTAAAAAGGAGTGCGCTCTTTCACTCTACAGTAGGATGTTGGGTCTCTGCACGGTTCTTTCTACCTGGCACTAACATGGACCTGTAAGTGCTGGGTTCACACTTGAGTTAGATGGTCAGTTTTGGCCCCATAACTGTCCAAATAAGTGAAGTGTGCATCGATTCTAAGAGCGACGCCTGTCATGTGCGTGTCATTCGGACTCACAGTATTGTTTGACTACCACAGTAGGCTCCCTATGCGTGTTACTGCAAGGCACAGTGTTCTACTCCACTATACAGGCTCTCTGAAGCTAGGAAATAGGTGTTTTTTAGCGATATTCGCCACAAAGTAATTTGGATCGAAGCAAAGTTTTTTGAAACTTCGAATAGAAATGCCGAATCGAACTTTTGAGAAATTCGCTCATCTCTAGTTGCTACTACTACTGCTGTTATATGAGGTTTTACAAGATTTACCTGAATTAAAGTATCTGGAATCTTATCTACGCCTCCTCAGTTGAGTTGAACACTATCTGAAAATATGCTTCTGGTGTAAGTACTGATTTAATATAGAGACTAAAGGACACTCTCACAACTATACAATCGCAGCCAAGTTATTGAGTCAGAATAGCTAGTGTTATATGTGCTTCACATTTCTCTGTTATTTGTCTGGTTATTGCCTACTGTAAGTCATGGAGATAACTGAGTACCAGGAGTCACTGTTAGCAACCGGGAAAGGGGTCTGCTATAGGTAAGGTTCAGTTGTGCCATCTTGCGTTCAGTTGGTGCCATTACATTATCATCTATAGCCATCTTTAGAATTAAAAACATATAAATCTCAATCTGTCCAATGATGTGCATTTCAAGTAATGTTTTTCTTATTTTACAGGTAAAGACTTCTCAGATTTTTGACAATTTTTGGTAATGGTACTTTGATCATCACTGATCACAAGGAACTTCATATATATCTGACGTAATCTACCAATACCTACCTAGATGTAATCTCTGGTCCTAATAAAGCCTACTTTACTCTATTCTTGTTTGCTCCTCACATCAGTTCAAGATTTTTTTCACAATTCCCCTCTACTCTGAAACTCACTACCCCATCGCATCAAGCTTTCTCCTATCATCGAAACTTTCAAAAGAAAACTGAAAACCCATATTTACAAGAAAGCTTCAACCTGCAATGAAGCTTTTATCCTCACTTTCAGTAAATTATATGTCATCTTTCCGTCTGTACAAGTCTGTACTTCTGCAAGAAATGCTAAGCACTCATATGACATTAAATGGCAAGACTATAGCAGTCAGTTATGGCAGTGGTCCCCAACCTTTTTTGCACCAGGGACCGGCTTCAAGCAAGACCCGCCCCACCGTGCCCCACATAATGTGCTGTGTCAGGAGCCGCGTCTACTAAGGCCATCCCGCCGCCCCGCGGACCGGCAAAAAAAACCCCGACGGCCCAGTCCTGGACCGGTGGTTGGGGACCCCTGAGTTATGGTATCATCTGGCCCTCTGTGGTCAGTTGCCATGGTCACTAGCCGATTCTTTAAAGGGTTATCTTGCTGATGAGAAGGAAGATACTGCACCTAAGTTCCGATCCCTGGGGCAGGACTTAAAGGGGTAATCCTATCACAAGAATCCTATTTTAACTGGTAGCTCATGTTAATTGAAGTGTTTTACCTAATATCTTGCTTCATTTTCCTGATGAAGCAGATTTCTCCCCAGTGTTTACAGCTCATTGCCTAGTTTCCCAGTTTGCTTTCCCATCTAGCATTGAGATGACCTCATAGTATTGAGGTGATGTCACTCCCTGCTCTCTGGAGGAGGGTTGGTGGTGAGTTCTTGAGTGTGCCTGCTCTCCCAGTCGAGAACTGATCTTACCTGTTGCTGATCACACCAAGTTTAATGGAGGTGTCTGTAGGTCAGCTAATTGCACTTAGCTGATGAACCCTGATAACTCATCATCAACTTGCCAGCAGAAAAAGGAAATGAGAAGAGCTGAGAGTGGCAAAGCAGATGAAGGAGGAAGATGAGAAAACCCCTTTATAGGAATAGCCGAGCAATGCTGCTCTAGGTGGTTCCCATAAATCCCAAAGCGGGGAAATGGGAATTATACATTTAGCTAGTCTGTTTCAGTACCTGTGAAGCTATGCACAAATTTGCTAAATTTGTATGAATCTCAGACAACCAGTTTCAGAAATCTATGAGCTTACCACATAGAGCTCTTTTGACCTTAAATGTCTTCTCCAAATCAGACATGTTTCATTGAATACAGTTAAGTTTTGAATGGGTTCTGCACCTATATAATATAAGGGAAAAAGAAAATGTTTTAATGCTGATCTATGACAAAATTATATGGCTTTATAATTTATAGCAATATGCTGGAATTGACTCAAACTGAATAGTTGTTTCACCTTAAAGGTCTGTATACTGTACACCGCGTTCCAAGTTATTATGCAAATCGGATTTAAGTGTCATAAAGATTTAATAATAATAATAATTTTTATTTATATAGCGCCAACATATTCCGCAGCACTGTACAATTTGTAGGGTTCAAGTACTGACAAAAAAGATACATTACAAAGAAATAGTCAATTCACACACTGGGACTGCTCGCAAGAGCTTACAATCTATGAGGTAGAGGGGGTGACACAAGAGGTAGCAGGGGCGGCATCACGGGTGGTGCCTGGACATATAAAGTTAGTCTGATATGGCATCATATCCTGTGAGGTAATGTTGGAGCATAAACAGAGGAGGGTACGTTTTAGGGATTCTAACTATGGAAGGGTTTACATTAGGAGTTGTGATAGGCCTGTCTGAAAAGATATGTCTTTAGTTTACACTTGAAGCTGTGGAAATTGGGGGTTAATCTGATAGTCTGAGAGCATTCCAGAGAAGTGGTGCAACTCGGGAGAAGTCTTGTATACGAGCGTGGGAGGTTCTGATAATAGAGGATATTTGTCTTAGGTCATTGAGTGAACGGAGAGTAGAGGGGAGAGTTTAGTAAGGGGAAGACAGATTAGTAAGGAGTTACAGTAGTCAAGGCGAGAGTGAATCAGGGCAACAATAAGTGTCTTTAGTGTATTTGTGGTAAGGAAAGGGCGTATTCTGGAGATGTTTTTGAGGTGGAGATGACATGAGCGTGCAAGTGATTGGATATGGGGGGGGGAAGGAAAGGTCTGAGTCAAACAAAACCCCGAGGCAGCGGGCATACTGCCTAGGAGTTATAGTAAGGCCAGAGACTGCAATGGAGATATCAGGGACAGATCTATTAGATGGTGGAAATAGCAGTAATTCAGTCTTTGAGAGATTCAGTTTCAGATAGAGCGAAGACATGATATTTGAGACAGCAGAGAGACAGTCACTGGTGTTCTGTATTAGTGCAGATGTGATGTCACGGGATGACGTATATAATTGGGTGTCATCAGCATAAAGATGGTACCGGAAGCCAAATCTAGTGATAGTTTGTCCAATGGGGGCTGTGTAGAGGGAGAAGATCAGGGGACCTAAGACCGAGCCCTGAGGAACCCCAACGGCAAGGGGAAGAGGGGAAGAAACAGAGCCCGCAAATGATACACAGAAAGTGCAGTCAGAGAGATAAGAGGAGAACCAGGAGAGCGTGGTGTCCGTGAGGCCGACAGAACGGAGCATAGTGAGGAGGCGTTGATGGTCAACAGTGTCAAATGCTGCTGAGAGATCTAGAAGAATAAGAAGAGAGAAGTCACCTTTGGATTTAGCCATCAAGAGATCATTGGAGACTTTTGTCAGGGCTGTTTCAGTAGAGTGCAGAGTGCGGAAGCCAGATTGTAAGGGGTCAAGAAGAGAGTTAGCAGAAAGATAGCGGGTTAAACGAGAATAGACTAAGCGTTCCAAGATTTTGGAGATGAAGGGGAGGTTAGAGACAGGTCGATAGTTAGCAGCACAGGACGGGTCAAGGGAGGATTTCTTCAGTAGTGGGGTTATGACAGCATGTTTGAAAGAGGATGGGAAAATTCCAGAAGAGAGAGAGAGGTTAAATATTTTAGTAAGGTAAGTCGTGACAGCAGGTGACAGAGACTGGAGAAGGTGTGAGAGGAAAGGGTCACTACTGCAAGTCGTAGGGCGAGAAGAAGAAAGTAGCTGAGATACTTCCTCCTCTGTAACAGGTTCAAAAGATGAGAATGAACAGTCTGAAGTGTGGCTGGTGAGGGGTCAGTGCCATCTGGGGATTGGGCAGTTATTTCCTGATGGATCTTATCAATTTTATCATGGAAATAAGTGGCCAGATTTAACTGTTTGTTTTACAATTAAACCCATGTATGGTCTTGTATCTCAGGGCTTTTGCGATCTCTGAAATCAATCTCAAACACATGTGATAATTAGCTTGCCAGGTGAGCCCAATTAAAGGAAACCTAATTAAGAAGGACATTCCACATTATTAAGCAGGTTGCAGGTTTCAAGTAATATGGTAAAGAAAAAGATCTTTCTGCTGCTGAAAAGAGTCAAATATTGCAATGCCTTGGACAAGTTATGAAAATATTAGATGTTTCACAAAATTTAAGTGTAATCATCATACTGTGAAGAGATTTGTGACCGATTTAGAGAACAGATGGGTTTGTGCAGATAAAGGTATAATGAGGAAATTTTCTGAAAGACAAATTCATCAGATTAAGAGAGCAGCTGCTACAATACCATTACAAACCAGCAAACAGGTATTTGAAGCTACTGGTGCCTCTGTAGTTCCACAAACCTCAAGGTGTAGGATCTTCCAGAGACTTGCAGTTGTGCATACTGATGAGTGTAGTGCAACGCTGGATGGTCCAGATGGATGGAGTAGTGGATGGTTGGCGGATGGCCACCATATCACAACAAGGCTGCAACATCAGCAAAGAGGTTGTAAAGTCATGTTTTGGGCCAGAATCATGAGGAGCTGGTAGCCCCTTTAGTGTCCCTGAAGGTGTGACAATGACCTCTGCAAAGTATATAGAGTTTTTGACTGACCACTTTTTTCCATGCCTTCCGCAGCAAAATCATCTTCATGCATGACAATGCACCATCTCATGCAGCAAAGAATACCTTTGAGTTATTGGCTGCTATGGCCATAAAAGGAGAGAGACTTATGGTATGGCCACCATCCTCCCGTGACATCAACCCAATTGAGAACCTATGGAGTATCCTCAAGCAAAAGATCTATGAGGGTGGGAGGCAGTTCACATCCTGCAAAGAAATGCAAGAAGAAACAGCCAAAAACTCACAAGTTCAAAGGATGCAAGAATTGTGATGTCAGGTGAAAGGTGATGTCAAAGAAGGAGTCCTATGTTAACAAGTAACTGTTAAAGGGGTTGTCCGGGATAAAATGATATTTCTACTCTAAGCTAAACAACCCCCTACCTTCTAACTTACTTAGTTTACAAATAATATATATTTACCTAGATCGCCGGAGCGGTTATATGACCACCCCAGGCACATTTTCAGGTTTTCTGGTGATGTTCCGTTTCCCCTTTTCCATAAACGGAACGTCACCTATACTAACCCCCCACCCCCCCCCCATCATCCTTACCTGCCTTCCTGTCCAGATCTTCTGGGCATGGGACATCACTTCCTCCTCTTCTTGAAGTCTGTCGGCCACCCATAGCTGCGCAATAGAGCCAGAGTGCCGGCTACAGCACATATCGGCACTCCAGCTCTATTGCGCAGGCACCGGCAGTCATCAAGAAGAGGAGGAGCCGACCCCCCAGAAGGAAGTGATGTCCCATGCCCAGAAGATCCGGACAGGAAGACAAGTAAGTATGATGGGGTGGGGAGTGAGTTGAGTTAGTTAGTTGGGAAGGGCTAGTAGTGGGCGGGCTAGCTAAGGAAACAGGAAGGGGGTGTAAGGGAGTGAGAGAGGAATTTAGTGTGAGTCAGGTCATTTAGTGTGAGTGAAGTGCAATGCATCATGGTAGTTGTAGGAAAAAAAAACAGGAAGCTACCCATGTAAACAAATGCAGAAGATTCCAGGAGCTCCCAGAGAAACGCAGAGATCACTCAAAACACTGCTAATGCTATTTGATTGCACTTATTAAACTATTAATAGCACTAACAACCTATGTTAAAAAATGATTTTTTTTGCCCGGAAAACCCCTTTAAGATGTTTTTGATTGAAATAGCTTTTGATTTAAGTAAATATGACCTCTTAATGCTGCAAATTCAGCAAAAGACCATTTTCAGTTCTTTACAACCTGTAAAATGTTTAGTTTTAATGTTAACGTTTTAATGTTAAAATGTTGTGCATATATTTTGGAAAAGTGGATTTTGATTTTTTAAATTTGTTAAAAAAAATGTTATAATTGGGAGGTTTGTCCAATAAAATTTGACTTATACTCTAATGGTTGAAGATTTGAACATTATACTGATTTGCATCAACCATTAAGGAAATAAGAGAAAAATATAATTTGTATAATTTTGGAATGCAGTGTATAGTATATAACGAAATACAGTTACAATAGTTAGCTTACCAACAAGGTTGGAATAAGCCTCAGTCACATTAATGGAATACTGAGTATTCATGGGTATGTCTAAACATATTGCACTTCTATTGTTGTCTGTATTAATCTTGTACAGTAAATCTTGAAATAGTTCTTTTGGAGACCACCTTTCCCCTTGAATATACAGCTGTGGAAAAATAGACAAAATTATGAGATTGAAAGAAATTTCACTTATTACCAATCCAGTATCAACAGTAGGCACTTATTACTTGTTACATAATATTTATCAGTCATTGATTATCCAAAATGTGAAAGGGGAATCCTATCATTCAGCCATATTATATAGCTGAATAAGTTTAAGCAGGCTATCCTAAATTGACCCTTCCCACATCATACATGTGTGATAATGCAAAAAGTGGTTAAACTGTTCTATTTTTATCCAAACACTGCCATACTAGCAGTACACATATACCGATCACAGTTATATATACTCATTGTTAAAATCAAGCAACTGAAGGATAGTTTCAGGGACCGCAGTCTTGTTTGTATTAGGGCTCATGAATATGGTCGTATTATGGATATGTACAAGCTCCAAATTTTATATAGCTGTATTATGGCACTCATAAAAGTTTATGAGGCTCTATTGTACTGTGCCTCTGCATAGATACAACTTCATACAAAGTTTTCCTTTGTCGAATTCCATAAACAAATATATTTTGGCACACTTTATCAAATGTTCTATTACAGAGGTTTTCTACCATAGGGAAATATAGCCTAATATGGTGTAGCACTGATATATCGCAAAGAAGCACATGCAAGGCTTTGAGACTTTGTGTGCCATCTAAAGTCTCCTTCCGCAAGGCTCTGCCATGTGCATGAAGCCTTTATCTCATTTTTACACCTCAGACACTGGCACCCAACCTTTCTCTCTGCAGTCCCAGTCCTTGCGGAGAGCACTCAAAGCCTTAGTTGTAATAGTTTGTTGCATAGTTGTGTCACAGAAGAAGCTTGAGAGTAGATTATATGGGATAATCAGCATTTACTTCTTAGAACATGAGGTAAACAGCATCAAAACGTTAACACAGGAAAACTTGAAAGTAAAAAGGACCTTTTACAATAGAGAGATAAAAAGCAAGGTACAGCAAGTCTCACATAGCATACCATTACACTCTATTCAGCATATAACACTAATAACATAGCCATCTACTGTCAGATAGATGTAAACTTCTGCACACAAATAAGTCTGTTGCATATATATGTATATAGTATATACCAACACCCTTTCTCAACAGTAAGAACTTATTCAGTTAAATATAATCTCTTCATCAGTCTCTGGTGTCTTTCAGCACTCAACGCCTTTGTGAAAATATCTGCTGTCATATCTTCAGTTGGGCAGTATTCTAAATTCAGAATTCCTTGTTCCTGATGATCCCGTAAGAAATGAAACTTCACATCAATGTGTTTAGTTCTGGGATTAACTCTTTCCATCTGAGCAAGAACAAGACATCCTTGATTGTCTTCATGTAACGTTGTTGGTCCTAACTGTTTTTGTCCTAAGTCTCTTAGTAGTTGTCTTAACCAAAGAACTTCTTGACTCGCATGAGCGGCGGCTACATATTCTGCTTCTGTAGACGATAGTGTTACTATAGATTGTTTTTTACTAGTCCAACTAATTGGTTCGCCCGAGAGTAAGAAAAGATAGCCACTGGTAGATTTTCTATCAATTGGATCTCCAGCCCAGTCTGCATCAACATATCCAGTTAAAACGCATTCATCACTTGCAGGTAGTTTCAGTTTAACGTTGCTAGTTCCTTTCAGATAACGTATTACTCTCTTTACAGCTTTCCAATCCATTTCATTGGGGTTTGACACTTTTCTGCTCAAAATTCCTACTGCTGCTGCAATGTCTGGCCTTGTAACAGTCGCTAAATATAGTAATTTTCCCATTGCTTTTCTGTATAGCTCATTATCTGGTAACATATTTTGTTCACTTTTAATTTCCTTCAGATAATTAGTTTCCATTGGAGACTTTACTGGTTTCGCATCTTTCAGTCCAAATGTTTCTATTATATCTTTGATCATGTGATTTTGGTTAAGTTGGAAACTCCCATCTTCTTCTCTTTCTATCTGTATCCCTAGGTAATGCTTCACATTTCCCAGATCTTTGATCTCAAAGTGTTGATCCAAAATTTTCCGTATTTCAGCTTCATCCCTTTCTCTTTCAAAACAAACTAAAATATCATCAACATATATCAGTACATAGATCCATCTGTCATCTAGTTTCTTTGTGTATAGACAGGGATCCGCTTTGCTTCTTAGAAAATGTTCATTTATGAGCACTTCAGTGATTTTATCATTCCACGCTTTAGCGGCTTGTTTTAAACCGTATATACTTTTCTGTAGCTTACAAACCATGTTTGGTTTCTCTTTATCTTTGAATCCTGGAGGTTGTTCCATGTAAATTTCTTCTGTTAAATCTCCATTCAGAAATGCTGTCTTTACATCCAGATGTTTCAATTCCATTCCTTTAGTAGCTGCAACCGCAAGCAAAGTTCTGATTGTAGTATGCTTGACAACCGGAGCAAATGTTTCATCATAGTCTTCTCCGTATTTTTGAGAATAACCTTTAGCTACGAGTCTTGCTCGGTATTGTTCAGCGGTGCCATCTGTTTGGTATTTAACTTTAAAAACCCATTTACATCCTATAGCTTTTCTCCCTTTTGGTAATTCTGTCAGTGTCCATGTCTTTGAATCATGCATGGATTTCATTTCTGTTTCTGTAGCCTTTATCCACTTATTGGCCTCTTCTTCTGAAAGTTTACATATATCCTCCCAAGATGTAGGTTCATATACTTTATTTGTACTTGCCTTGTATGAAAGACGTACAGGTGGTTTTCCTTTGTTTTCTCTCATTGAACGTCTTGGTTCTGTGTCTGTCTGTAGTTCTATCTCTTCACTTTCAGTATTTTGAACTTTATCAATTTCAACTTCTTTTTCATCAGATGTTCCTGCACTTATATCACTGTTGTCTCTCTCATTTCTCATTTCCAGTGATGTCATAATGTTATCATTTAGATCTTCAATGAATGTTACACTGTTACTCACCGTAACTCTGTCTTTTTTAGGATCTAGGATTCTGTATCCTTTGCAGTTGTCACTATATCCAACAAATATTCCTTCTATGGCTCTGTTTTGAAGTTTGGAGCGTTTCTCTTCTGGAACAAAAACAAAAGCTTTGCAACCAAAAACTCTTAAATGATTCACACTTGGTTTCTTACCATGCCACAGTTCATATGGGGTTTTTTTCCAGTTTTCTTGAAAAAAGTCTATTTTGCAGATAAGTAGCTGTCATTGCTGCTTCACCCCAGTATTTCTCTGGTAGTTTGGAATCTGTTAGCATGCATCTTATCATTTCAGTCAGAGTTCTGTTTTTCCTTTCTGCTACGACATTTTGTTCAGGTGTGTATGGAACAGTTTTGTGATGCTCTATTCCATTCTGTCTTAAATAGTTCTCTATTTGGTGTCCTGTGAATTCACCTCCATTATCACTTCTAATGATGATTGGCTTCCTCTGAAACTTATTATACGACTTTGACACGTATTCTTCTAATTTACTGAAAACTTCACTTTTGTTCTTTATTAAGTACGTGACTGTGTATCTTGAGTAGTCATCTATAAAAGTCACCATATATCTATTACCTTCTGATGTGGTTACTTTCATGGGTCCACATACATCAGTATGCACCAAGTCAAGTGGTTTTGTGCCTTTTGTTTCACTCTCTTTAGGTATACACACTCTTGTAGCTTTAGATTTTATACAACATTCACATCTTACAATAATTGAGCAATCAGATATCAACAGATCTTTTGTCAAATTTTTGTTCTGTAATGCCATGATACTCTCAGGATGTCTGTGTCCTAAGCGTCTATGCCACATGTGAATACAATTCTTGTGATCATGTGTACATAACTTCATCTGTTCCTTTAATGTGTCTAGATGATATAATTGTTCACCTGCTTTTACATTTATTATTATCTTGTCTCCTGCTAGGATTGTACATTCATCATCTTTGAATTTTACAGTAAGTCCTTTAGCTGTTAGACGTTTTACAGATAATAGTCCTCCATCTAGTCCTGGAACATATAACACATCCTTTACTAGTATCTTTGAATTATGCCCAAATTTATCAGAATAGATTAGCATTCCTTGTCCAGTACCTTCCACGGTTATTTTGCTCCCATCTGCATGGTAAATAGCTTCCTTCTTATTTAGATCAAGTTCAGTAAAGAAGCTCTTATTTCTTGTCATGTGACTTGTTGCTCCTGAGTCAATATACCAACTCATTGATAACCTTTTATCGGTTACTTTAAATGTACCATTCCAGTGATCTGCATGTGGGTTAGATATTGTGCTTTTCACCTTCTGTTTACTTTCTTTATGGTATAACTTCTGTTCTGCTTTCCATATAGTACAGTCTTTCTTTAAATGTCCCTTTTTCTTGCATCTGAAACATTCTCTTGTTTCTGTTTTATAGGTCCTCTTATCTGTAATTTTAAGAGCATTTACACTGTCCTTTTCTGTGGAATCATTTGTTTGTTCTTTCCTTCTCTGGTATTCATCTATGAGTCGTATTTTTACAAACTCTAGTGTAATGTCTGCTTCAGGTCTTGTTTCTAGTGCATTTATCAAAGCAGTGTATGAATCCGGCAAGCTACACAATAATATTGCTGCTACATGACTTTCTTTAATATCTTCACCAACTGATCTCAGCTGTGTTATCACTTCCATCATGGAGTTTATGTGCTCCTGCATGTCTTCCTGTGCACTTAATCTCATCTTGTAAAGTTTCCTTAGCAGAAACAATTTGTGATTTAAGCTGGATCTTTCATGTAACTTTCTCAATGCTTCCCATATTCCCTTTGCTGTATTCTCATTCCTTATGTGGATTAACTGATCATCTTCCACTAATAAGCTGATAGTAGCTCTTGCTTGTCTGTTTTTCTTATCCCATGTCTCATTATTATCATTGGGTCTATCTGTAGTGATTACATCCCATAAATCATCTTTAGACAATAACATCTCCACTTTGAACTTCCATAACTGATAGTTCTCATTGTTCAGCTTAGCTACTGTAAGTCTGAGTTCTGAATTGCTGGTCATTTTAACTTGTCTTACTTGTTTGGAGAGAATTGTTCTGAAGAATCCTTTTGCATTCACTGGGTCTTTTTGTCTTCTATGCCTGGGCCCATAACCTGTTGCATAGTTGTGTCACAGAAGAAGCTTGAGAGTAGATTATATGGGATAATCAGCATTTACTTCTTAGAACATGAGGTAAACAGCATCAGAACGTTAACACAGGAAAACTGAAAGTAAAAAGGACCTTTTACAATAGAGAGATAAAAAGCAAGGTACAGCAAGTCTCACATAGCATACCATTACACTCTATTCAGCATATAACACTAATAACATCGCCATCTACTGTCAGATAGATGTAAACTTCTGCACACAAATAAGTCTATCTGTTGCATATATATGTATATAGTATATACCAACATAGTTGTGGTAATTTTGCAATATTAATTGAAAATTCTAGAACCTCCATTCATGTACAGTATGTTAAAAAGTTATTCCCATCTGAAGGATCCTGTCTATACTGCTAGATTATGTAAATTGAAGAGTTTTCCTACATACATTACTTTAGCAATGCTGCTTTGTTTTCCTGCTATGTGAAATTATCCCCTCCATTGTTTACACAGTGTTTCCATGGAGCATGGTCTTTCTGGTAAGACAGGACAAATTACGTCAGGCATTGCTCTCTGGGGGGGGGGGAGGACTGAGTGCTCTCACTCTTATCTACAGCTCTGCAGGCAGGGCAATCAGTTCAGCTAATTTCAGTTTGCTGATAAAGCCAAGTCTGTTATCTCTCTATGTAAACACAAAGATAACACTGAGTCCATTCTCTCTTGCAGCATGTAAGTTTGTTTTTTCTTTCCAAACCTGTGTAATGTAATACATTTACTTTGAATATAATTTGATCTGCATTTATATTAGATTTCTAGTAATCATAATAAATAATATCTCATGTTAAAGGAAAAGTCTATATTGTGGTACTTCATAGTGTTCTGTTCAGCAATTTGGGGGGAGTCGACTTTGATTGTTTGATGAAGAATACAGGAAATGAAAAAAAGAGACAGTAGGCAAAGCTATTGAAACAGAGAGACGGGAAAACCACTTTAAGAAATGGTAATCACTTACTTTGTAAATCTCTTGTAATCCATGTAAACTTCTATTCCACCACAGACAAGTTTCATTAAATGTTTGCTCTTTTGTAGAATTTTCAATTTCTGAGGAACAAAATGTGATAATAAAGCACAAATCCTTTTTGCATATGAAATTTGTTCTTCTACTGTTAAGAGTTTGTTTCGGAATTTTTATGTTTATGCTGTTTAAAGATTGTTTACCTGACATAAGATGAGATACAGAGGATGGATACAAATACATAGGATGGGCGTTCATCCTCTGAACATGAACAAAAATGTAGCCATTCACAGACTGCAAACAGGAACATGAGTGCAACTACACTGATAGCAGCCAGAGAATTTGCTATGGAGCCTAAATATTTGGAGGATGGGGGAAACTCGAGTGCATTAATGTAGTAATGTTATTCCTTTTTTGAGTACAAGCAAACTGATGACTCTCTTTAACTTGGCACTTGGTTCTTGCCTTATTATCATTATTATATGATGCTTTTGCTTTAGATGTTGCTCATATAAATACTTATGCTACTTTCTGCAACTAAGATTGACCAAACACATAAGATGCCTATCCACTAAACTCTTCTTTGGCTGACAGCTTTCTCCCTTGACTCCCTTACACTTGCATGCCTAACTCATCCAAGTGTGCATGAGTTATGCGTGAGAAAAGGGAACTAAACCCCTGAAGGACAACTGTGGCAGTGACTTGTCTAATTGAGAGCAAGAGGATGAAATTCCAAAAGTCTGTTACTGTCTCCTTTTACATCTGTAGTCAGGGGAAATCTTGGGAGACCCCCACACAAATTAGCTGGTCTGTTGTTCCTGACAACTTTAATCTTGTGAGTATAGTCAGTTCAACTGCAAGATCTCTGTTTGCTGTCAGTCAACAGACCTAGATGAATATTGATGAAGGTTCATTGGCAAAGAATTTTGTGAAGGATCACTCCCGTTTTTAATCAGTGCCATTGTGTAGCAGCCCTTCCCATTAAGGCCAAGGTCCCACGCAACTTTACAAAAAATATATATATATTTTTCTGAAATGTTTATGAAGAGTTCTAAAGAGTTTTTACTGTGTTTCCCTGTGTTTTCTCTTCCCCTATTAAATATATAGGGAAAGCAGTGAGAGCAGCATTCCATGAATGCTATTTCCATCTTACAGGTCATGTGACATCACTTTCATCTGTCTGCATGTCTGCCGCTCAGGCACATTCATTGTTAATAGGGTTGAGCTTCAAAACCAAACACAGTTGCTATAGAACGTACAGAGCTGTGTTTGGTTTTCAGTGAAGAGGCCACTGCACACATCTGAACTCTGAGATGTCTACAAACAGCTGATCAGTAGGGGCCCCAGGCATTCTATGCCCACTGAACTATCTTTTTTCATAAAAAGTTAAGTACCCATGTAGCTGGTATAAATAGAGAACCCCATGCCAAAATTAGCTTACTTTGATCTCTCTTTGCCTGTATTGTGGTCCCCTTTCCCCAATATGTGCAGCCTCCTTCACACAGCAGAATTGGGCTCTAATACCATGTGACTAATTGGAAAAAACATTTCTCAGCAACACTCTGCATTTCCTCTGAGCGCCAGGCATATATCTGTCCTCTGAAACCTCATCTGCTGTATTGTGACAAAGGAAGCCACAGACATATTTTAAACAATTGTTTCAATGTCTAGGTGAAAAGTGTGTGAGATATAAGTAGATGCACATAGTTTTATAGGCATAAATATAGTTTTCGTGGCACCACTGCAGGCACAAAGTATGCCCCATCAACAGCTATTGCTCACAACTGTCCAGATCCTGCAAATGTCTTGATTATCATTATGGACAAAGACCAAGCTAAAAACAAGAACATGAAGGGCAGGGGTGGAACTACCACTGCTATGGCTGCCCACGACATAGCAGGGGTGAAACAACCTCTGCTATGGGGCCCACGACATAGCAGGGATCAAGCAACCACTGCTATGGCTGCTATGGGGCCCACGACATAAGTGAGTCTGGCACGGCCCTCCCCTACTTTTTTATAATATATTCACTTATCCGTCACTGCTCACTACCATTTCTGCTTTCCCTTCAGTCTTCAGGGTTAATATGTCCTGACACCACACAGAGGAGGAGCAGAGTGGGGATGGGTAAGTGAATATTGGCTGTTGCCTGCTTAAGTAATCCAATAGCTAACAGCCTAAAGTCGATTTGCGGGAGCCAGTGTGAGGATGTGTAGAGGAAGCTTTTATTGTATGAGGGTCTGTAAAGTGGCCATTACTGTATTTGGGCCTGTAGAGGGAACCCTTACTGTATGGGGGTCCTGTAAAGGGGCAGTATACTGTGGCGGGTGGGGCGGCAGTAAAGGGACAGTTACTGTGTGGGGGCATGTAAAGGGGCCCTTACTGCATGGGGGACTGTAAAAGGAACCCTTACTGTATGGGGGCCTAAAAAGCGGCAGTATACGGTGGGGGGGTGGAAGTAAAGGGGCAGTTACTATGTTGGGTCATGTAAAGGGGCAGTATATTGTGTGAGGTGGCTAGTAAAAAAGGCAATTACTATGTGGTGGCCTATAAAGGTACACTGACAAGCAAAAGGGTAACAATGCTTTGAATTTTTGACTTTCAGGCTCCATATCTCACCATCCACCACAGCTTTGAACATGAGACTACCATCATTTTATAGACAATCATTTTGGCTACCTCATACATAGATTTGACTTCTAACTATTTAGCATATGATTAGTTATGTAGATTCATGTTATGTAACTACCGTATTTTTCGGACTATAAGACGCACCTAGGTTTTAGAGGATGAAAATAGGGAAAAAAATTTTGAATCAAAAAATGTGGTAAAATACTTAATAACATATGGGAGTTGTGTTTTTGCAACAGCTGCATAGCGTGTCTTTTTTTGCGGGGCCAGGTGTACTTTTTAGTTATACCATTTTGGGGAATGTCTATTGCTTTGATCACTTTTTATTCAAATCAAAGGCGAAACAGCGAAATAAACGGCAGTTCAGCACTTTTGATTTTTTTTTCCCACTGCGACAGTAATTTTCTACTTTTATATGTATTCTAGGGAAAGGGGGTGATTTAGAACTTTTAGTTTTTTATTTTTATATTTTTTTAAAAACTTTTTTTTTTCTTCAGTATTTTATTAGCCAGTTGCAATACAACTGTATTTCAGTCTATGGAAGATTCTGTGCATTACTATTGAGGCTGGTCACAGACCAGCCTCAGTAGTAATATTACTATGACAGGCTTAGGAGCCTTCACTAGGCTCCCAGCTGTCACAGGAACAGGTCAGCACCTGTGATCTCACCGCGCAGGAGCTGGCCTGCACTGTATAAGGTACCCACCGGGCCTGGGGACAATTTTAATATCTTTGGGGGAGGGCTTACAAGTAGTAATGCCCGCGATCAGAGTGGACTCTGATCGCGGGCATTAGCGACGAGTCTCCGCTGTACATTACAGCGGAGACCCGGTAGCTATGGCGACCGCTCTGCAGCAGAGCGGCCGCAATTATCTTTACAGACCCGGCATCCGCCGTAATAACACTCCGCATGTCAGGATGGATTCGCACCTCCGCCCAGGGCCAGCAGCATCACCCCACTCCTGCCGCTGCAGGAAGCCACGCTGCAGAAAGCCGGCGGCGGCAGGGGTGGGGCGATGCCGCGACCCAGCTTCTCCGCCCCCCCCCCCCCACATTCGGACTATAAGACACCCCCCCATTTTCCTCCCAAATTTTTGGGGAAAAAACAGTGTGTCTTATAATCCGAAAAATACGGTACATTGTTACTGTTTTGCTCCTGGTGGTAGAAAAATCTTTTTCTTCTTGTATACTACAAATAACAACTTGTTCTCACATTCCCTAATAGCTCAGTGTGTTATTAGGTTGATTCTCAAGTGAAATATCAGAGTCAACAAGTAAGCTCATCACAAGGTCTATCAGTTCTGGTGCAACAAACATGTCAGTGAAGGTGGCTCATATACTTCATAATAGTGAGCTCACAGACATCCATGCAAGCATTGTGCGACGCGCGTTACACAAGTCTGGAACGGTGGCCCGAAAAAGGTGAAGAAGCATCGGCCTGAATTTGCAAAAAAGTATGAAAAGTGAACAGTAGAAGATTGTAATCGGGTGATTTGGAGTGATGAGACAAAAGTAAATAGACTGGGCTCTGGCTGCAAATGGGGAAGGGAAAAGGGGGCTAACAGATTGAGAAATTAAAGGAACTGTCAAGTTTGGTAGAGGAAGCCTGATGATATGGGTTTGTTTCACAGCCAAAGGCCCCCACAGTCCCCAGACTTCAACCTAATCGAACACTTGAGGGTAAAGTTGAAGAAAAAGCTGTATTCGTATCTAAGTGAATCAACCAGTATACACCAACATTGTAGAAGAGATCTGGGATTAGATTTTGGTCGAGAAATGCTTGAATCTGATCAAGAGCATGCCCACAAGGATTCAGCCAGTGTTGAAAGCCAAAAGGTGGATTTATAAAATAATAAAAATTTAAATTTAGATTTTTAGGAGAGTTTGAAGCTGTAGTGGATGGTGAGATATGGAGCATGAAAGTCAAAAGTTCAAAACATTGTTACCCTTTTGCTCATCAGTGTATGAGGTAATTGAAGAAGGGGTTATACCATGTGGGCAGTGGTGTAAATACTGGGGTAGCAGCGGGAGCGGCTGCCACAGGGCCCGAGACATTAGGGGGCCCGGCGGGCTCCTAATGTTTTTTTTTTTTTTAATAGGACATTACCTGCTGGTGTACCACTAGCAGGTAACAGGCCCTATTTACTTACTGATCCCCGCTCCTGCTCACGGCCGCCTGCGCTTCCCATTCTACAGAAGCGGAGGTGGCTGTGAGCAGGAGTGGGGATCGGTAAGACCCGGGCCCACGAACCCCACAAACACTGCTAGCATTATACTCTGGTGTCAGAGTATAATGATCGGAGACCCAGGGGAGGTGAAGGAACATTAAAAACACTGTTACTTACCTCTTCTGTGCTCCAGCAGGCTTCGGGCCTCCTTGGTGATGTCCCAGACGTCACTGTGGGCCAGGCCGACGTCATTGTGCGTCGCGACATATGCCTGGACCACATGATGTTTGGGCCATCATTGAAGAAGGCCGAAAGTAGCGGGGAGTGCGCCGGAGCCAGGGAGAGGTAAGTAACACAGTTTTTTATGTTTGTATCTTCCCCTGGGTCTTTGATCATTATACTCTGAGGTCTGAAAAGACCCCAGAGTATAATAATTGTTCATGGGTGGTCCACAATGGGGCATAATACTGTGTGAAGGGGCCACTATGGGGCATAATACTGTGTGCAGGGGCCACTATGGCGCATAATAGTGCGTGCAGGGGCAGCTATGGCACATGATAGTGTGTGCAGGGGCCACTATGGGGCATAATAGTGTGTGCAGGGGCCACTATGGGACATAATACTGTGTGCAGGGGCCACTATGGAGCATAATAATGTGTGCAGGGGCCACTATGGGGCATAATAGTGTGTGCAGGAATGCGGGGAATGCGGTTTGTGCAGGGGGGGTGGTTGACAGGGTGCCCCATGTTAAATGTTCGCCTGGGGGCCCAGCCATTCCTAGTTACGCCACTGCATGCGGGTTGCCAGTACAGGGGGTATTATACCGTGTGGAGGGTGGGCAACGGGGTGTTATATCGTATGGGGACCGAGGGTCAGTCAAAATATTGCTATGGGGCCCCATGGTTCCTAATTACCCGCCTGATATAGGTTGCTTGTAGTGAAACATGCTAAGGTGTTATTCATACACAATACAAAATGACAGTCATCTACTCTACAGAGTTGGTTCTGTTGGAAGGGTAAAACACTAGCAATATCCTACCGATATGTCAAAAAATAATGTTATTGTCTGTAAATATTTCTTTCTAACTTTTTCCTATGATACTGTTTTGTGCGGGGCTTTTTGTGTTTCTTTTTCGTATTCAAATTTACTACATGTCTAGATTCCTACAGTATATACTTGAATCCTGAGTATACAGTGTATGTTCCAGGGTTGCAGAAAATGTACAAAACTGAATAAATATGCACATCTGCAAATAAATCACTTTTTGGAGATTTATAAATGCTTTGAAGCTTACATACTTACCATCACTTGTTATATTTATATAAGCGTATGCAGACAGTTCTGTGGATGGCTCTGTAATATTAACAAAGTATTCTGCAGCAAAAGGCAAATCCAGACAGAGCACTGGAGTAGCTTTGTCTGTGCTGAAGTTAAACATTATGCTCTGAAGTAAACCCCCAGAAGACCAAGCCCTTCCTTGGATAAACACCTACAGAAGAATGATATACATCATGTTACAGCTTTAAAATATAATATGTATTCTACCACATATAAAACACTTTGCACTCACTTTAAGTGGGCACATAATTCATACAAGTGGAAATATAATGTACTACTATTATGTATATAGTTGAACTATCTAGCCTATAGATCCACTACACTCCCAGTATAGAATGTTACTTTTGCATTTTGATGGGATGAAGGAGTGCACCTTCTGTTAGGAAAGAGGAGAACTTCAGGATACCAACACTAGGGGGTCACAATTTTGTCAAATATATCATCCAGTCAGTTTGTGTTGACTGGTGCTTATTTACATCTGCCTTTCACACAGGCTGAAGCATACTACATGGAGGAGGAACTCCATACAGTTTCATTGATTGTTGGCTGGCAGCACATCCCTGTTATTGCATTGCCAACAACTGAGCATCTTTTATACTGCTTAAGAAATTAAATTATCCGACACTTGCTCACCATGGGCCCTTTATCGGGGATCAACAGTCCTATGAGTGTTCGTTCTTTATAATTGACCCAATAATCTCCCTTTGTTAAAGGGGCTAAAATGTACCAAAACTTTTGAACAACTTTTGATTTTCAGGCAGAAAATGTGACATTAATAAATTTTATATTGTCTATTAACAGATTTTGGCTTCTTTCGGTGAAATCTTGTGCTGAAATCCACTCTATGTCCCCTTTGAATTCTCTGCATTGTTTCTCTTACTGCTTCTCACTGGAGTATGGGGGAGTATGGGCTCTAATAAAGCATTAAAAGTGGTCACTACAGTTACAGTATATCTTAGCCAATATGAAATGTAAAACTGTGCTTTTCTCATGTTTCATATGACAACAAGATTGCAGTGTTATCTATATTATGTAACACAGTTCTAAGCTTTATAATGGCTAAGATATAACTGTTTAAAGGTTCCCTGCTTTATTAGGGACTGTACTCCCCCCTACTCCAAGGAGAAGCAGTGAGAGAAACAAGATAAAGAATACACAAGGGACAGAGAGTAGATTTCAGTACAGGATTTCACAGAAAGGAGGTAAAATCCATTAATAAGGTATGATTGTTTATTATTGTCACAAATGCAGCCAGAAAGCCAAAAAGCTTAAGTCAATTTTAAACTAAAGGCATCATTGAACAGTGACGTCAGAACCAAATACAGCAGGTAATAAAATATTTGGACTTTCACATAGATACACACACCCTTTACTTACTGTATACATTTCTTTGGATTTTGCTGATGATGAGCTCCGTGTCCATGTTAAACATGTGTCATTCAATACTACAATGTCACCAAATATTTGTTTTACTGGTAAATAAAAACATATATGTTAACATATTATTTTATAGTCCAAATTGTTTATTTTCATGGAAACTTCTCTGTCTCATTTGTCAAAGAACTTTAGTACCTTGCAAAAGTATTCAGACCCCTTGAACTTTTTCACATTTTGTCACCTTACAACCACAAACTTAAATGTATTTTATTGAGGGTTTAAGTGATAAACCAACACAAAGTAGCACATAATTGTGAAGCGGAACGAAAATGATACATGATTTTCCAAATTTGAATCAAATAAAAATCTAAAAAGTGTGACGTGCAAAAGTATGCAGCCCCTTATATCAATACTTTGTAGAGCCACCTTTCACTGCAATTACAGATGCAAGTCTTTGGGGGTATGTGTCTACCAGCTTTGTGCATCAGGAGACTGAGATTTTTGGCCATTCTTCTTTGCAAAATAGCTCAAGCTCAGCCAGATTGGATGGAGGGCGTCTGTGAACAGCAGTTTTCATGTCTTGCCACAGATGCTGAATGGGATTTAGGTCTGGACTTTGACTGAGCCATTCTAACACATGAATATTCTTTGATCTAAACCATTCCACTGTAGCTCTGGCTGTATGTTTAGGGTCATTGTCTTGCTGGCAGGTGAATCTCCTTCCCAGTCTCAAGTCTTTTGCAGTCTCCAACAGGTTTTCTTCCAGGATTGCCCTGTATTTAGCTCCATCCATCTTCCCATCAACACTGACCAACTTCGCTGTTCCTGCTGAAGAAAAGCATCCCCACAGCATGATGCTACCACCACCATGTTTCACAGTGGGGATGGTGTGTTTAGGGTGATTTGCATTTAGGCCAAAAAGTTCAACTTTGGTCTCATCTGACCAGAGCACCTTCTCCTATAAGTTTGCTTGTGGCAAACTGCAAATGGCACTTCTTACTTCTTTCTTTCAACAATGGTTTTCTTCTTGCCACTCTTCAATAAAGGCCAGATTTGTGGAGTGCACAACTTATAGTTGTCCTGGGGACAGCTTCTCCAACCTGAGCTGTGGATTTCTGCAGCTCCTACAGAGTGGCCATGCTTCTCTGACCAGTGCTCTCCTTGCTCGATTTGTTAGTTTAGGTGGATAGCCATGTCTTGGTAGGTTTGCGGTTGTAGAATACTTTTTCCATTTTTGGATGATGGATTGAACAGTGTTCATTGGGATGCTCAAAGCTTGGGATATGTTTTTATAACCTAACCCTGCTTTAAAACTCTCCACAACTTTATCTCTGACCTGTCTGGTGAGTTCCTTGGTCTTCATGATGCTGTTTGTTCACTAGTGTTCTCTAACAATCACTGAGGCCATCACAGAACAGGTGTATTTATACCGAGGCTAAATTACACACAGCTGGACTCTATTAACTAATTAAGTGACTTCTGAAGACAATTGATTGCACTGGATTTTATTTAGGGGTATCAGCGTACAGGGGGCTGAATACTTTTGCACGTCACACTTTTCAGATTTTCATTTGATTAACCTTTTGAAAACCATGTGTCATTTTTGTTCCACTTCACAATTATCAGCTACTTTGTGTTGGTCTATCACTTAAAATCTCAATAAAATACATTTAAGTTTTTGGTTGTAAGGTGACAAAATGTGATAAAATTCAAGGAGTATGAATACTTTTACAAGCCACTGTAACTTAATAGATAAGGGTCTTTTGACATTAGGAACTTGAAATACCCCTTCCAAAATTCCTCAACTGTGTCACATGATCAGGCATAAGGCTCCTTAACTGACGTAGAGATTTATTAATAGTGTCTAAGTTTTATATAGTCCAAGATTATACTACACAGTGTCTGTTACTGTTTGATAAATCTGGTGTTTTTAAAGTGTCTAGTCTAACATTACACTACATATTAGTTGGCGTAGTAATTTTGTCGCATTTGTGGAGCATTTTTTGGCACAAGGCATCACATCTTAATCAAAGCTGCAGAAGTGGAATTAGATCCGAATTTCAGGAAATCTTCGATTCGCCTCGATTCCAGATTTCCTCACGCTTCGAGGCATCGAATCACATTTTTTTTATAAAATGGCTGCTGCACATGTTAGGACAAGGGGCAAGGGACTCTGGGAACGCGGGATCACCCACAATACCAAGCGTGCAGCTAATCAGCATCCAGGCGGCCCTGTGATGTCACAGCCCTATAAAAACCCTTGGCCATTTTAGGTACAGTCATTTCACATCACTCTTACTGTAGGGACATACATCAGCACGAGCTAGGGAAAGACTTAGAAAACAGATAGAAGTTCAGGGAAAGAGGCTTAGGATAGGAAGGATAGGGAGGAATTGAAAGAAGAATTTTGGGTGGTTGCAGCGTCATTTACAGCAACAATTTTAACATACATTGCAGCACTTACTGCCGTTATACTGCTGCTCATTACTCATACCTGTGTCTTCAAGGTGGAACACAACAAGCTTTTTGCAATGCAGTACAGCAAAAAACTGTGAATTATCATCCACTAATATCTGCACTTATCTGTAATAAACGCCTTTTTAAAGGCGTTTATTATAAGGGGTTTATTCACTGTTCTTCCAAAGCATAACATTACATGCCATTTGTCAGTACTACTGTGCCAAAGAAAACTGAATTCTCATCCAGTTATATCTACAGTCATCTGTTCGAACGCCTTTTTCAAGGCGTTTATTATAATGGGCTTATTCACTGTTCTTCCAAAGCATAACATTACAGGCCATTTGTCAGTACTACTGTGCCAAAGAAAACTGAATTATCATCCACTAATATCTGCAGTTATTTGTTCTAACGCCTTTTTCAAGGCGTTAATTAGTGTGGAAACCCATAAGGACCATAATCGCCATTTTGTACCCAGTATAAAGTTGCTGGCCATTTTTCAATACAGTATTTTCAAAAAGCAATAATTCAATAATTCTTAGTGGTTATCACTTATTTAAAGGTCTTTATTAGTGTGGAAACTCATAAGGACCATATTCGCCATTTTGTTCCCAGTATAAAGTTGCTGGCCATTTATCAATACAGTATTGTTAAAAATCAATAATTCAATAATTCTTAGCAGTTATTATCACTTATTTAAAGGTGTTTATTAGTGTGGAAACCCATAAGAACAATATTCACCATTTTGTTTCCCAGTATAAAGTTGCTGGCCATTTTTCAATACAGTATTTTCAAAAATCAATAATTCTTAGCCACAAATCTCTGCCTTTATCATGCTTTTTTTTTTTTATAGTGGGGAAAGAAATAAGGGGCATATTGTGCCATTCTCTTCAAAGTAGAAAATTACAGGCCTGTTTGCCCTGTATTAATTCCTTTGCAATTACGTTTTTTCATTGAACAGTATGTCAGACAGAGAAGTGAGAGGCCATGCACAGGGGAGGGCCACAGGCCTAAATTTTTCTGGCGCAGGCATAGGGCGCAGCTGAGTGAGGGGGTGTGGCAGCAGGGGTCACTTACAGAGGCCTGAGCTCCCAGTGTCAAGTAGCGGTCGTGTCTTGACCAGCAACCCAACGGTTGTAGACTGGTTGACTTGGTCTTCCACTTCATCCCAAGTCACATCAGACACCCCCAGCCAAGAGTCGATAGGTTCGTCAGACACAACCCTTAGTTGGAATGGCCCGGCAGAAGGCCCTGTGCCCTCACCTGTCCTCAACCTGCTTCTGTCCTTTTCTGTTCCCTCAGCTAGAGAAGTACTCTATGCTGTGGGCTCAGATCTACTATACAGTGAGGAGGAGGTACTAGAGGACAGTCAGCAGCTACTGCTCAGCCAAGATCTGAAGGAGACATCCGCTGCTTCCTGTGGTAGGCGGGCAAGTAGTGATGAGGAGAGTGGTGTGGGAGCTGGTGTTGAGGAGGACATCAGTGACCTGCAGACAATAGTGGATGACGATGTAGCCGATCGTAATTGGGAGCCGGGTGATGAAGGTGCTTCATCGTCATCAGGAGAAGAGGGTTGCAGCTTGCGTATGAGGCAGTGGGGGAGTCAGCAGGGTGGCAGCAATGGGAGGTTGGGAGCTAAACGTGCCCGGGGTAGACCACCCACTTTGCAGCAGCCTACCTGCCCGGAAAGCAGTGGTGCAGGGGTACACCCAGGCAGTGGAGGTAGCAGTCAGTTATTGCGGAGTGTTAGGGGTAAAATCACCTACTCAGCGGTGTGGCAGTTTTTTTGTTAAGCCGCCGGGGGAGGTGAACATGGCCATATGTTCAATCTGTGGGCAGAAGGTGAAGAGTGGCCAGGGTGCCAATGTTGGCACCAAAGCCCTGCATCAACATATGCAGCGTCACCATAAAGTGACCTGGGAGAGCCGTGGCTCCAATGTGGTGGTCCAGCCTGCCGCAGGAACTGCTGCAGCACCCAGTGGCACACACCCCATTTCAGGCAATCAAGGCTCCACCACCTCAGCCGAAGGAAGCTGTGTGTCCTTCCCATCATATGCTGGTCGTGATGCTCCTGCTCCTCCTCCTAGTCAGTCATTGCGTCAGCAATGACTGACAGAATCTATATCTAAGAGACAACAGTTTGCATGCAATCATCCAACAGTGCAGAAGCTGAATGTGCTCCTGTCCAAGTTGCTGGTGCTGCAGTCACTCCCTTTCCACTTGGTGGACTCTGCACCTTTCAGAGAACTGATGGCTTGCGCCAAGCCGAGGTGAAGAGTCCCAAGCTGTCATTTCTTTGCCAAGAAGGCAGTACCAGCCCTGCACAAATATGTAGAAGAGAAGATGGGCCAGTCCTTGAGCCTGTCGGTGTCTGCCAAAGTATACGGCAGCGCCAACGTGTGGAGCTGTAACTACGGTCAAGGACAATATATGTCATTTACGGACCACTGGGTTAATGTGGTGCTTGCCCAGACACACCAGCAACTTGGACAGGTGACGCAGCTTCTGCCTCCATGTTCTCACACCGTTGGTCCTGCAACAATGTCCGCCTCATCCTCCACTGTCTCCTCAGCCTCGACTGCAGGGACAATTCCCAGTGCTCCTCCAGCATACCACATGTGCAGGGCACAGCGGTGTCACGTTGTTCTACACCTCGTTTGCCTGGGCGAATGATGTCACACAGGGGAAGAATTGCTCCGTGTCCTCAATCAAGAAATCGAATCCTGGCTTTCGCCAAGAGGAAGAGGATAAGGAGGACATTGGAGCACAAACAATGTGTAGCAAATGGGTGGAGAGGAGGAGCAGAAGCAACTAGATATCACAAGGCATTATGGGAAAGGAGCTGGGGAGCTCATGCGCCCTCTATTGGATGTAACAAATCCTCAATTTGCTTTTGACTCACCGAGCCTTGAGACAGCAAAAGGGATTTTAGCCAAGCCAATTTCACTTATCTGCATACAGCGCTGTTTCCGGATTGTTGTCCTTCATCAGTACAGAGCAAAGTGAATTGGCTGGCTTAGTGGGAGGCAATGAGTGGGTTAGGGACAAGAATCTCTCACATTGAGGAGAGCACCAGTAAAGGTGTGTAGAGATTTTAATTGCCTTTTGCCCTCTACTTAGCATCTACATATCACAAGGCATTATGGGAAAGGAGCTGGGGAGCTCATGCGCCCTCTATTGGATGTAACAAATCCTCAATTTGCTTTTGACTCACCGAGCCTTGAGACACCTTTACTGGTGCTCTCCTCAATGTGAGAGATTCTTGTCCCTAACCCACTCATTGCCTCCCACTAAGCCAGCCAATTCACTTTGCTCTGTACTGATGAAGGACAACAATCCGGAAACAGCGCTGTATGCAGATAAGTGAAATTGGCTTGGCTAAAATTCCTTTTGCTGTCTCAAGGCTCGGTGAGTCAAAAGCAAATTGAGGATTTGTTACATCCAATAGAGGGCGCATGAGCTCCCCAGCTCCTTTCCCATAATGCCTTGTGATATGTAGATGCTAAGTAGAGGGCAAAAGGCAATTAAAATCTCTACACACCTTTACTGGTGCTCTCCTCAATGTGAGAGATTCTTGTCCAGAAGCAACTAGAACAGCCAGAGGGAGATGAGGAGGATGAGGCAGATGACCCAGACATACCGTGGCAGTATGCAGTGGAGATGGATGCCGGGAGTCCCTCAGAGTTACTTGTGCAAATGGCCAGATGCATGCTCACTTCCTTGCGCAGTGACAGCCGAATTGTCGCCATTCAGCAGAGGGATGACTACTGGCTCTCCACCCTGTTAGACCCTCACTACTGGGGAAAAATGGGGGCCTTTTTTACACCCGCTGAGAGGGAGGACAAACTGAACTACTATAGAGACATACTATGTAGCAAGTTGGCCGCTGCCTATCTGCGCCATCGTCCATCCTCTCGCATGTCCGACCGGGGGGGCCCTGAGTACTCAACTTGCACTGGCATGGCAGCTGTAGTAGGGGGTGGGGGTGGCAGGAGCAGTATCGGCTCCATCAGCAGCAGCCTGAGCCTAGAGTCGCTGATAAGTATCTTTCTTCAGTCGCATAGTGAAGAAGCTGCTCGCCTATCAACCCAAAATTTGGAGAGACTGACCTTTGTGAAGATGAATCAGGCGTAGATCAGCCAGGATTTCCACCCAGGATTTCCAATGCCTGATGCAGCAGATTAAATGGTCCATGCTGACACCTCCTCACTGCCACTGGGTCACTGTATGGCCTCCTAAGGCTGTTGCTACCTACACATTTTATCACCTTGCCACTCTGTGGCCTACTCACGCTGCTGCCACCTCTGCACTCTGCCACTGCGTGACTGAATGGCCTCCTTACACTGTTGCCACCTCCTCACTCTGTCACCGGGTCACTCTATGCCCTCCTCATGCTGCTTCCACTGGGTCACTCTGACACAGGGTCACTGTATGGCCTCCTACAGTGCTGGCCAAAAGTATTGGCACCCCTGCAATTCTGTCAGATAATACTCAATTTCTTCCAGAAAATGATTGCAATCACAAATGCTTTGGTAATAATATCTTCATTTATTTTGCTTGCAATGAAAAAAAAAAAAAAAGAAGGAAAAAAAGGAAAAAAAAGGGTAATTTAAAAAAAAAACCAAAAAAGGGGGGGGGGGAAAGGGGGGGGGCCCCCCCCCAAAAAATTGGGGGGGCGAACCTTTAGACAAAATAACTGCAAACAACCGCTTCCGGTAACCATCAATGAGTTTCTTACAATGCTCTGCTGGAATTTTAGACCATTCTTCTTTGGCCAATTTCTCCAGGTCCCTGAGATTTGAAGGGTGCCTTCTCCAAACTGCCATTTTGAGATCTCTCTACAGGTGTTCTATGGGATTCAGGTCTGGACTCATTGCTGGCCACTTTAGAAGTCTCCAGTGCTTTCTCTCAAACCATTTTCTAGTGCTTTTTGAAGTGTGTTTTGGGTCATTGTCCTGCTGGAAGACCCATGACCTCTGAGGGAGACCCAGCTTTCTCACACTGGGCCCTACATTATGCTGCAAAATTTGTTGGTAGTCTTCAGACTTCATAATGCCATGCACACGGTCAAGCAGTCCAGTGCCAGAGGCAGCAAAGCAACCCCAAAACATCAGGGAACCTCCGCCATGTTTGACTGTAGGGACCGTGTTCTTTTCTTTGAAGGCCTCTTTTTTTTTCCTGTAAACTCTATGTTGATGCCTTTTCCCAAAAAGCTCTACTTTTGTCTCATCTGACCAGAGAACATTCTTCCAAAAAGTTTTTGGCTTTCTCAGGTAAGTTTTGGCAAACTTCAGCCTGGCTTTTTTATGTCTCTGGGTCAGAAGTGGGGTCTTCCTGGGTATCCTACCATAGAGTCCCTTTTCATTCAGACGCCGACGGATAGTACGGGTTAACACTGTTGTACCTTCAGACTGCAGGGCAGCTAGAACTTGTTTGGATGTTAGTCGAGGTTCTTTAGCCACCATCCGCACAATCTTTCGTTGAAATCTCTCGTCAATTTTTCTTTTCCGTCCACATCTAGGGAGGTTAGCCACAGTGCCATGGGCTTTAAACTTCTTGATGACACTGCGCACGGTAGACACAGGATCATTCAGGTCTTTGGAGATGGACTTGTAGCCTTGAGATTGCTCATGCTTCCTCACAATTTTGCTTCTTAAGTCCTCAGACAGTTCTTTGGTCTTCTTTCTTTTCTCCATGCTCAATTTGGTACACACAAGGACACAGGACAGAGGTTGAGTCAACTTTAATCCATTTCAACTGGCTGCAAGTGTGATTTAGTTATTGCCACCACCTGTTATGTGCCACAGGTAAGTAACAGGTGCTGTTAATTACACAAATTAGAGAAGCATCACATGATTTTTCAAAGGGTGCCAATACTTTTGTCCACCCCCTTTTTTATGTTTGGTGTGGAATTATATCCAATTTGGCTTTTTGACAATTCTTTTTGTGGTTTTCCATTGAAGACAAATTAAATGAAGATATTATTACCAAAGCATTTGTGATTGCAATCATTTTCTGGAAGAAATTGAGTATTATCTGACAGAATTGCAGGGGTGCCAATACTTTTGGCCAGCACTGTAAGGCTGCTGACACCTCCACACTCTGTTACCGGGTCACTGTATGGCCTTCTCATGCTGCTGCCAACTTAACATTATGTCGCCTTGCCACTCTGTGTCCTCCTCATGCTGCTTCCAACTCCACATTGTCGCCTTTTCACCAGCAACTTGGCCAGGTGACGCCGCTTCGACCTCCACGTTCTCACGTCATTGGTCCTGCAACAATGTCCACCTCATCCTCCACTGTTTCCTCAGCCTCCACTGCAGGGACAATTCACAATGCTCCTCCAGCATACCACATGTGCAGGGCACAGCAGTGTCACGCTGTTCTACACCTCGTTTGCCTGGGTGAACAAAGTCACACAGGGGAGGAACTGGGTCACTGTATGTCCTCCTCATGCTGCTTCCACTAGGTCACTCTCACACTGGGTCACTGTATGGTCTCCTAAGGCTGCTGACACCTCCACAATGTCACTGGGTCACTGTATGGCCTCCTCATGCCTCTTCCACTGGGTCACTCTGTGTCCTCCTCATGCTGCTGCCACTGGGTCACTGTATGACCGCCTCATACTGTTGCCACTGGGTCACTGTATGGCCGCCTTATGCTGCTGCCACTGGGTCACTGTATGGCCTTCTCATGCCGCTGCCACTGGGTTGCTGTATGGCCTCCTCATGCTGCTTCCACTGGGTCACTGTATGCCCTCCTCATGCTGCTGCCATTGCTGGATCACTGTATGTCCTCCTCATGCCGCTGCCACTGGGTCACTGTATTTCCTCCTCATGCTGCTGCCAACTCCACATTATGTTGCCTTGCCACTCTGTGGCCTAATCATTCTGCTGCCACAGGGTCACTCTATGGCCTCCTCATGCCGCTGCCACTGGGTCACTGTATGGCCTCCTCATGCTGCTGCCACTGCTGTGTCACTGTATGCCCTCCTCATGCTGCTGCCAACTCCACATTATGTTGCCTTGCCACTCTGTGGCCTCCTCATGCTGCTGACAACTCCACATTATGTCGCCTTGCCACTCTGTGGCCTACTCATGCTGCTGCCACCTCCACATTATGTCGCCTTGCCACTCTGTGGCCTACTCCTGCTGCTGCCACCTCCACATTGTGTCGCCTTGCAACTCTGTAGACATCTATGTGGAATCACCAGACGACGGTGTAAAAGGAGCGCGCTCTTTCACGCTACAGTAGGATCTTGGGCATCTGCTCGGTTCTTTATACCTGGCACTATCATGGACCTGTAAGGCTGAGTTCACACTTGAGTTAGTTGGTTAGTTTTGGCCCCGTAACTGGCCAAATAAGTGAAGTGTGCAGTGGTTCTAAGAGCAACGCCTGTCATGTGCGTGTCATACTCACAGTATTGTTTCACTACCACAGTAGGCTTCCTATGCGTGTTACTACAAGGCA
Source organism: Leptodactylus fallax (assembly GCA_947044405.1). Taxonomy (NCBI): domain Eukaryota; kingdom Metazoa; phylum Chordata; class Amphibia; order Anura; family Leptodactylidae; genus Leptodactylus; species Leptodactylus fallax. The sequence continues at coordinate 4,290,046 of CAMRHE010000041.1, forward strand.
CAGTGTTCTACACCACTATTCAGGCTCTCTGAAGCCAGGAAATAGGTGTTTTTTAACGATATTCGCCGCAAATTAATTCGGATCAAAGCAAATTTTTTGGAAATTTCGAATTGAGCTGCAGAATTGAACTTTTGAGAAATTCGCTCATCTCTAGTCTTAGCATTGATCTGTGATCTGCTGATCTTTGGAGGGCAAGCTCGGACTCGCCCACAGGTTAACAGGTGAATTGCCCAGTGGCCTCTTAGCCAGTTGTATCCCCAGTTCACACTAGCAAGACATAGTGCACTCACTGTACTTTATACAAGGCTATGTGTCAAAATAATATACTGTGTAGTAGGGCTGGGTGATTAATCGATAAATAACCAAACCCATACATCAACCAGGATAACTGACGTGGTATTGATGACGTCGGTTATTTTGGTTCAGTTAGTACAATATATGTGCGGTTCCTCCTGCGGTTTAGTTCGGAAAGAACACTTCCGAACCAAAACTGTTTTTATTATATATTAAATTATATTACATTTTATAATTAGTATAATAAACAGAGGCCCACGAGAGGTGATCAAACATTAAAAAAATTGTTACTCACCTCTCCGGATCCCTGGAGCGACTCCCTACTGTCTTCAGGTCTTCTGACTTACGTCAGGGACTGCCAAGGCCTATAACTGGGCCTCAGTAGTTCACTTGGCATTGTGAGTCATAGATGCAAGTGTCATGACGCTCCATGACACATTTGACCGCTGAGGTCCAATCACAAGCCTTATGTTGGTCAGAAGACTGAAAGAGAAGAGAGAGTTGCATTGGAGCCCAGGAGAGTTAAGTAAAACTGTTTTTTATGTTTGAACCCTCCCCTGGGCCTCAGCTAATTATACTCAGGGGTGTAGGAGACCCCAGGGTATGATAGCAGTTCTGGTTTGGCCGTGTTCGGTCCAAACGAAACCACCAGGTGAACTTCGAGAGACGAATCTCGGAGGTTCGCCCAACACATAATCATACTGTATAAGGGAAGTGGTTTAATAATTGGCATTAATCATAGTCAAATGCCCGATTAATCGCGATTTTTTACAGGGTAGACTATTTAAGATACTATTCAGTTTATTTTTAGACACAATAGGCAGATGATATGACATCTAGATACAGCCCAATCAGCATCTTTACTCCCTGGTCCCTATCTTCTGCTTGGGCCCCAATAACCAATTATCTTGCAGCATCTTGCTGTTGCCTAGTGCAGGTTATTGTGCAATCATTGTTTTTGGAGGTTTCTGGAGGTCTGATGGGTCTTGATAGCTTGGGAAGAAGGTAACTTTGCACTGAGACATTAAATGGTTCTTGGAACAAGGGTACCACCAGTTTCTCACCACAGGTTTGTGCTTTGAAGTGCAGTGTCTGTCACTGGGGCTGGGCTGTACAGTTGCTTGTATCAACCTGTCTGTTGTGTTGAACACCTAAACACAGTAAAGACCACTACTTGAAGTCACTGGTGTCCAGAGTATTCTTTCTTCCATCAATGAGAAGCTCCAGTAGGTATCCTGCAAGGGGGTGGTGTGGCTGGGCAGGTTCTTCATGAGGGCTAAGCGTCACTTTAGCTGCTGAAGACCATGACATTGGCTATAGCAAGGTCAGAGCCATAGTGCACACTGTTCCCTGGTTTCATCAGAGGACCAGTGAGTGCACTGATAACACTAGCAGGTTTACCAATACTACCGTGTTTCTCCAAAAATAAGACCTACCCCGAAAATAAGCCCTAGCTAGATTTTCAGGTTTTTTGGAGTAGGCTTGAAATATACTCCAAAAATTTAACCCCTTCCCGACATCTGCCGTGCGATTACAACGGATGCCGGGTCCATAAAGACGACGGCCGCTCTGCTGCAGAGCAGCTACCATAGCTACCATACCGGGTCTCTGCGGAGACCTGGAGTTAATACCGGCGATCAGTGTCTACCCTGATCGCGGGCATTGTTGAGCATGACCTCCCCTCCTTCCCACCAAAGTAGCACAACCGCCGGAGTTAATGCCCACGATAACAGTGGACTCTGATTGCGGGCATTATTAAGTGTGACCTCCCCCCACAGTCCCTAAGGCTGGTCCCAACCCTCTATAGCTACTATACCGGGTCTCCATTGTACAGCAGAGACCCTCAGTTAATGACCGTGATCAGAGTCCATTCTGATCGCGGGCATTAACCCCCAAAGCAGAGCAACTGTCCATGGGGCCAGTCCCCACCGGCCCCGTACCTTTCACGTTGCAGGTCAGCTCCCGCGCGGCGAGATCGTGGGAGCCGACCTGTTCCTTTGACAGCCGGGAGCCTATGACCAGCCTCAATAGTAATGTAGATAATCTCCCATAGACCTCAATACGTTGTTGGATGATTGCAGGTTCAAGCCCCCTAGGAGAGGTTAATAGTAAAAGAAAAAAAAAAAACAAAACAAAACAATAAAAGTTCAAGCCCCCAACCACTTTCACTAGAATACATATAAAACTAAAATATTACTGTCAAACACATACACAGTAGGTATCCCTCTGTCCGAAAACGCCTGCTCTACAAACTTATAAAAATATTTTACCTCTATGGTGAATACCGTAGGGGGGGAAAAAAAAAAAATCAAAAGTGCTGTTTTTTCGCTGTTTCACCTCTGATAAAAATTGAAATAAAAAGCGATCAAATGTGTGATTGTTGTTCATGGAAAAAATTAAGACCTAGCCCATTTTTCGGAGAAAAAAAATAATATAAGACACTGTCTTATTTTCGGAGAAACACGGTGGTATGTTACATGGTATTTTCATTCATGAGGATGTAAAATGCCATAAAAAGTGCTCAAGTATCTGATGATACTGCAATTTAAGGTGCCAATACAAATTAGACTAAAGTTAATGAAAATTTTGGATTCCACCCAAAAATAAACAAAGGTTTGTCAGGTAAAGTTTAACAACGAACAATTTTTGTAGCCGACAGATGTCAAATTATTATCTCCTTGTTGAAATATTCAGCCAGTAGTTGGGCAAAAGATCTTTTTGTTTACAATTGATCTTTTTTTGAAAAGATGTTCCCATAAGGGGCTTTCCTAGAGATGTTTACTAACTTGTACCAAGCCGGGTTCGGCCTGAACATTCCAAATTGTTAGTTTTTTTTATGAAACAGAACATAAGGAGACTCATCTTGGGCTAACTAAAATGGCCACCACATTATACTTTGGGTTCTCTCCAGACCCCAGAGTATAATAAGTGGAGGCCCAGGGGAGGTGAAAAAAATAAAAAAACAGCGGTCACCTTCCCCTTAACCGCTTTTGGGCAACTTTGCAGCATCCGGTGCTCTCCTAGTAACATCATGATGCTCAGCATGCCCATGTCACTGCTTTAGGTCCAATCACAGGCCTCAGCATTGACCCTGGGCGCATGACGTCACCGATAAGTCTGAAAGAGAGCTCTTTCCATGGGCCTCCACCTATTCTGAAGAGTGTAATAATGTCATTTTGACTTTGACATATCTTCAGCTGTGTTTGTCTTAGTTAGAAATTGGATACTGTAGATAGGTTCCTAAGAGCCCTGACAATGTTATACACTATGTTTTAAGCCAATTTAACGTGTGATTTGTACCAAACTTGTTCGTACCGAAACTAATCTTAAACTCAGGCCACCCGAAAAAAACTAATCCTGAGAGGTTTGCCCATCTCTAATCTTTATTGTATTTCTTTTATTGTCATATCATTAGACATATATGGCCTGTTTGAACAACTGGAATGGCAATATGGACTAACATGTGTATGACTTCTTCTACAAAATGATCATTCGCCAGACAATCAATCATTCAACATTTGCTCAACCATCAAACTACTTTTATAAAATGTGTATGCCCACCTTAAAACAAGAGATCAAATTGCATATAAGACTACTTAGCAATGTTCATTAAGTGTAGCCTAAGGAGCTAACCAAAAGCAATTTTTTTTACACATTACAATACAGTGGTATAGAAATCATAATGATAATCTGCACCATTGCCACAGAAATTCAGTGGTTTATGAACTTAACCCTATCCATCTATTACTGTGTGTTGTCCTTCATACAGCTGAATGTTTGGTCACAACAGATCAGGCACTTCCTGCTGAAATCCTCTCAAATTCGGGGGTATTTTTGCTATCGACTCTGTAATAATATATATCTGACAGCAAGAAAAACACACATTTGCATAAGACATCCCCTTTCTTTGACCCACTTGGCCAAGTGGCCACTACAGTGTCACTACAGTAAACATGAAGCACTATAAAATGCCCAATAAAATCACTGGTTGTCCATGTAATGCACATATACATGTTGCCTGCAACTTTGTGCAGAAGACATTTTACTAAATGGATTCAACTTGGGCAAATAAACATATCTTCCTATTATTATTATTATTATTATTATTATTATTACTATTATTATTATCATCATTAGGGCAGCTCTTCTTTTTCAAACAACACTGGACTTTGGCGGCTTTTACCCCATGATTCAGGGAGAGCAGCTGCAGTTGCCAAAACACATCCCCATCAAACTGTGATGCTGCAGGGCCCTGATATTGTAATGGAGCCAGGCACAGACACAGCACCTCCCATTACAACAGCCTACCCAATGAGCACTTTAATTTAGGTTATTTTCAGATATATCAAAACTTCACAGCAGTTTTTCGCTGGCCCGCATGAAATACAGTAGCGTTCCAGTTCACACAAGGGATGTGCCAAGCTTAGACGGGATCAAGATTACTGCTGTAGTTCACTCCACTGACTTTGGGGACAAGCCCAGGTCCACTCCTGGACTCACACAGTCACCTGGCATTGATGAGCAGCCACAAATCCAGACTGAACTCAACTCCCAAAAGGGACAGGAAAAGTTATGGTATATTAAAAAAAACTTTCCAGCTCCAGTGTGAGTAGGCTGTACCTTGCATAATTCAAAAAGACACAGCAAAGCCTATAGGCACAATGGAATTCCGACTGTGGGGGAATTGCACTCAGTCTTAGTCTTGAAACTCGTTCTTCATGTAAGCTGGCTTTACCAGCCTGAAAATTCTGCCAGGCGACAGACTCCTAGCATCATAGTTACTGTAATCACTATGGGACTGTACATAGCGGGTACAGAGTTTCACAACTGATCATGTGAAAACAGCCTTATCCAGAATGTACTAGAACTAGAAGTGGAACATTGACTGAGCAGTGGAGTTAAAGTGACAGTAGCTTACAAATATGCAGTGCAATCATAAGTCATCAACACTAGAATCAGCTAACCATGCAATAAACTGAACATTTTATTGTTACAACACAAAAAAAACACATAGGGGAAGATTTATTATGCATGGAAATTAAAAAGTCACAATTTTTTTAATGCACAAATCGGATTTTTGCACATAAAAAAGCTGTAACTTTTATATACTCCAGCTATGATCTGGCATACATTTTCCTCCAGGTTCATAGCCTTGATGTCAGTGCTTCTTTTTTAAATTACTCAAAATAACTAATCACAATACTGAATAAAGGAGGCAAGTTTTGGTAACCACTGCCAGTCTCTCTGATTTGTGGGAAATGGAATTACCAGGAGTAACTACTGCACTAAAACCCCAAGAAAATCAGCATCTAGTGGACTATTACTTAAAATAGGATGTATTTATTAATCCAAGGTGGGCATAATTTGATAAATATTTTTTTGCCCAGAGTTTATTATTTATTCATTAATATATTGAGGCAGATTTATAAAACGGTTGGAAAAGAAAATCTGACCTATAACAAACAATCACAGTGAGACTTCCATTTTGTATTCTTTTCTTGAAAACTAAAAGCCGCGCTGTGATTGGTTGTTGCAGGCAACGAAGGCAGTTTTTCTTTAAGACAGCTTCATAAATTTGCCCTAACTTACAGTGAAAAAGACTATTTGTGAATAAATGGATACCTACTAGTTGTTTTGATAGTTATATTTAGCTGAATGGCTGGAAGAACAGGAGAGACAAGCACTATAGAAACTGTGTAGTTAGTGTTAGAAAGAAGATCCAAGCATACAACTGGATTCTCATTGTCTGTAGTGTAGTTTAATGTCTTCTTGTCAACAAAGTCTTTGTCATTCCACCTAATTCCGTATATGCTCAACTGTTGCAAAAGAAAAAGAAACAAAGCTGGTGAAGTGATCCTAACATTTACTGTTTGGCGCCATCATATATACAGGTCAACATCCAGGACTTACCGTATACAAAATCTCCCAACCAAATATATCGCTACTTTTGTGCCACTGCAGACAGGTTTCATTTAAAATGGTGAAGCCACTGATAAGATCTTCTTTCACTGAAAGAAATGATTCTTTTATACTTTATATTACATTTATGCTATATATAATATAGAAAAACAATGCCAATAAAGTAGTTGTGTGCACCACTCCATTCATTTAAATGGGAGTGCCAAAGATGGCCAAAATAAATCTCTTGGCACTCCAACTGAATTAAATAGAGACTGCCCAGACCACCACTTCGTTAGAACGGTGGAAAAAACTTCACTATTCCTCTGATCATTGCGGTTCTGAATAGTCAGACAAGGGATAACTTAAGATAAGACTACCCCTTAAGTTTTATAAATGAGCCAGGGACTGGAAAAAGTATCTACTATGCAGCTTCTCCCCACACTGCTTGGCTTGAGTGACAGGACTCACCTGTTATGCAAATAGAGAAAAAACTTAATCAAGTCAAGCAGGGCAGGAGGATCTGCACAGGAGACTCGTCTCTCCATTACCACTTTATTTAAAAAAATATGTCGTCTCTGAAATGCTGCAGCATCTCATAGTAAATCATAGCTTTCTGTAATGAGGGTCCCAGTCAAAATTTCGGAAAACATTAGTGTGAAGACAAAATCAATTTAAGGCTACAGCCCCACGCTGCGGAAACACAACTTTTTTTTTTGTTGCAGATTTTGCTGCGGTTTTTTGAGCCAAAACCAGGAGTGGATTTAGCAGCAGGTAGAAGTATAAGAACTTCCTATATATTTCCCATTCTTTTTGTAGCCATTCTTAGCTTTGGCTCAAAAAACCACAGCAAAATCTGCAACAAAAAAAGCTGCGTTTCCGCAACGTGGGGCTGTGAAGAATATCGCCTCGCCCAGCCCCGCCTGCGATCAAACTTCTTTCTTAACCTCCCACTCACACACCGTGAGTAGACCGGGTCATAGGATAAAAACGAAGCGAGCGATATAAATTTTATATGTTTAATAACCCCAGTGGGTCGGTATGGATTAATAACATATACAGAAATATACAATATTAATATGATCAAGCATAAACATACAAGCAAAAGAGCGATGATACAATACACAAAAATAAACAGGGAAATTAAAAGATAGAGAAAATACCGGCATAGGCTCGTAGTCCGTTTCTCTAGGCCACAGCAGAGTTTTGGGCCTAGGGCGCAAGCTTAAGCAAGTTGCATAAAACAATCCTTCTACATGTTGTCCAGAACAAGTGAAAGGCTTCAGGCCTCACTGCTAGGCCCTCAATGCATTCCTCAGTAGGGCAAGCTCTCTCCTCTTCTCCCAGATCAGAGTTCCTTACTGCCTCTTTGCTGAATGACCCCAGAATCCAGGTCTGCCCACAGCATATGGCTAGTGCTCCACCCACCCCTTGCACCCAGGCAGCCCCCCTTCTCCCACCTTTGCAGAACCCTCAGAGAGATGGGTGAAGTTAAGGCTTGCTATCCCCCATCCCATCTGGCCAGGGATAATAAAAGTGCCTGGCTATAGCAAGCCATCTCCAATGAACACACATAAAACCAGTGAAGCCTATCGTCCAGCAATGTGGACTCAACTAAAGCACCGCATTCCAAGTGGGGGAAGGACTGACCTAAGCAAGTAAAACACACTTCCAAGAAAGATATAAAACTGAGGGTCGGTTCATCACACCTCCCCCTTTTAGAGTGTGTCGGGAGGAAGGACGATCCTAAGATCGCCTTCCGCGGACACCTTGGCGGCCTCACCCTGCCGGGTCCTGTGCTGGTCCCTGACCATATTCCTGGAGTACTGATACCCTCTTCCTCTCCTGTCTGAATGGAGACTCTTCTAAGGTTCAGGCTCTGAATTAAGTAGACCTGGCTACCTCCTGCTTGCTCTGGGTCCCTCCCCCGAGTGCTGGCGTCCCTCAGACCCACACTCACAACCCCAGGCCCTTGTGGTACCGGTGCTGAGACCCCATCCCGGCAGTCTCCGCCCACCTGGCTACCCCCGGCCTGCACTGGGACCTCGTGCTGAGTGCTGGCATCCCGCAGATCCACACTCGCAACCCCAGGCCCTTGTGATACCAGTTTAGAGACCCCTTCCCGGCAGTCTCTCAGGGTCTCTCCCACACTAGCCGCTAGTTGGGAGAGTTCTAGGGGATTCTGCACCTCCCCCTTTTCTTCCAAACCTACATCCTGTTCCTCCTGTACTTGGGTGGGTGATGGTGATACCTTGGGCAAATGACTGAGATCATGCTTCCCCAAACCATCCCTCCACAATACATTGACAGGTAATACATTTGACACACCCCCTTCTTGGGTCCCACCTCCAGCACCCCCTGCCTTCTGCACTTGGACCATGGGCATGACTGGCACACCTTGGATGGCGGTTTCTCCTTCCCAGGACTCTTTCACAAGAGTTAGGTGCCCACGTACACGTCTCCCGTACAAGAGCTCAAAGGGGGAGAACCCCGTTGAGGCTTGAGGCACCTCCCGGTAAGCGAACAGCAGGTGCGGGAGATAAGGCTCCCAGTCGCGCCCGTTGGACTCGACTAACATCCTGAGCATCTGCTTCAGGGTGCCATTGAACCGTTCACACAGGCCATTGGTCTGTGGGTGATACGGGCTGGACACCAGATGTTGCACCTCTGTTACCTTACACAGGCCTTGCATCAAGGCAGACATGAACTGGGTACCTTGGTCTGTGAGCATCTCTCTGGGAAATCCAACACGGGAGAAGATGCCTACCAGAGCCTTGGCCACTACATCAGCCCGGGTGGAAGACAGCGTGACAGCTTCCGGGTACCTAGTAGCGTAGTCTACTACCGTTAATATGAAACGTTTCCCGGTGCGACTGGAAATGGACAGGGGTCCAATGAGATCCACAGCCACCCGCTGGAAAGGTTCGGTTATGATGGGCATAGGTATCATTGGTGCTTTGGAGCCTTGCCCCGCCTTGCCCCTCCTCTGACAAGTGTCACATGAACGGCAGTATTTAGCTACATCTGTCCCCATCCTAGGCCAGTAGAATAAGTGGCTGAGGCGAGCCTTGGTCTTAGCGATCCCCAGGTGGCCTGCCAGTGGAATATCATGAGCAATCTGCAACAACTCCACACGGTAGGGTTGGGGTACCACCAAATGTTTCTCCCTGAGCCAACTTTCTTTTCCCTTTGTGGGGATCGTTTCCCGGTACAACCTCCCTTGCTCCCAGTACACGCGGTCCTTGTCCGACTCCAAGGGAGGTTGATCAGCACGCTCCTTCAATGCGTCCAGACTGCGGTCAGCTTGGACAGCGTCCTTGAACTCCTGACTGGAACCAGACAGAAGAGATGTGCATGTCACATACCCGCCGGGCTCCTCCGGCTCCAGGGTGGGGAGGCTAGTCACGGCGGCCTCAGTGCCATCTCCGGATGACAGAGGGAACGCCTCAGGGGTCGGAGCGCCTTCCACCCCTCTAGCACTCTGGCTGCGGGTTACCACCGCAGCACCAGCAGTCCGTTCCTCATCCGGATCGGCCCTGAGATCCCCGTGACCCACCTGACCACCTGGCACATTGTCCTCAGTTGGGGTTGCCCCCAGCATCTCAGAAAAGCTACCCTGTAAACCTGCAAGGCAAGAATTAGCAATTACATTGACATTGCATTCATTCATTGATTCACAGTGAACTGCATGGGTGAATGGCTGAGCCAGGGTCACACTGAGGGGGCTCTCATCACCCGCAGATGTGGGCGGGGCTACAGCCAGGTCAGAATTCCACAATGTCTTATTCACATGCTCACTGATTACTTTAGCTGGACACACAGCAAGGGGAGACAAAAGGCTAACCCCTCCCTCTGCCTGTGTGACAGGCTTCAACACCTCATTAAAATCATCCTTCAGTACAGACATTTTGTCACAGCGAGGTGGGGCTGCTTCCACCCCATATTGGGACACCAAGGGCCCCAAATCTCTTCCCAATAGTACATTGGCAGGCAGATCAGACACTAGCCCCACATCACGCATCCCTTTTCCCGCACCCCAGTCCAAGTGGACGCAAGCCATGGGCACAGTTACGCGTTCTTGTCCAATACCCTTCAGGGTCAGAGTTTTTCCAGGGATAATACTGTCCGCAGGGACCAAGTCAGGTTGCACCAGAGTAATCTGCGCCCCAGTGTCCCGAAATCCCATGACCACTTTACCCCCCACAATGACCTGTTGACTGTTGGCATCGGATTGCAACCCCTCCCTCCCCACCAAGTATACAGATGAGCCAGCTGCCGTGGCTGGGGAAACAGGGGGGTTCTTAGAGAGATTGGGGCACTCCGCCTTGAAATGTCCTGGCTGGTTACAAGCATGACACCGTCGGGCCTCTCCTTGGGACTTGGAGGGGGTCCCCGGGGCGCCCAGAGTTCTTGGGACAGGGGAAGTAGAGGGGGCACCCGGGACAGAGTTTGTCTTACCCCACTTGGAGACCGCAGGCTGTGGTGAACTCCAACTTTGCCCCTCCTTCCCACTTGGGGGTCTCTGCAGTGTGGCTCCTCTCTTGATCCCTTGCTCCCTGGTGGACACATAGTCATCAGCAATCTCTGCAGCATTGTCTGCTGTTGTGGGTTTCCGATCACACACGAACTGGCGGACCTCCAGAGGGCACACCTGGAGAAATTGTTCCTTTATCATAAGATCCCCAATTCCCTCAAACGTGGTGACAGTAAGTCCTTTGATCCACTGCCAGAATGTAGCCTGTAAGTGGTGCAGAACATCCGCATAGCTCTCTGTGGGACCCCGCTGGATATTCCGGAACTTTTGGCGGTACACCTCCGGCGTGAGCCGGTATCTCCGGATCAGCGCCGCTTTGATGGTCTCATAGTCCGCGTCCACTGGTAAGCTCGTGGAAACATCCAGGCCTTTTCCCTTCAGCCGGGGAGACAGGTAACGGGCCCATTCTGCCTGGGGAATATGATGCTGCTTACACACCCTCTCAAATCCCCGCAAGAACGAGTCCAAGTCCCCGTTATCTTCCAAGATTGGAAAGTCCTCGGATCGGATCTTTAGTGCTCGGGCTCCTGGAGTTGGTGCAGGGGAAGGTTGCGCCTGCTGGCAAAGTTCCAGCTTTTTTAGCTCAAGCTGATGCTCCAACTCCGCCCGACTCTCTGCAGCAGCGGCCTCTCTCTCCGCCCGGCGCTCTGCAGCTTCTCTCTCCGCCCGACGCTCTGCAGCAGCGGCCTCTCTCTCCGCCCGGCGCTCTGCAGCTTCTCTCTCCGCCCGGCGCTCTGCAGCTTCTTGGTACTGGTGAATCACCTGCAGACGGGCGCTATAGTCACTGGCGTCTATCTGCTGTAAGGCCATTTGCAAGTATAAGTCCGTTACCCCCACAGAACTGGGGTTACTGGTCCCTCCAGGCACAGTTACCTCTGGGGTCCGGGCACCTGCGGAACCATCTGGCATGGTGATGTTTTCTGATGCCAGCCTCTCAGGACTTTGCTCCGCCTCCTGCATGGCTATGGTAGCTTCCATATCTGCCATCTCCTGGAGTTCAGCAGCAACCAAGTCCTGCAGACGTTTGGTTATGCTTCTGGTCCCACCAGCCATCCACTGGAAGCCATTGCCAAATAAAAGATAGAACAGAAAAAAAGAAGAAGGGAGGGAACAGTACTGTACCAAACTTTCACCGTATTTTAAGCTTGATCTCATACCGCGCTCGTTCCATAGGATTGCCGCAATCCCCAGTGTCTGCGTGATACCACACCCACACACTGTTACCCTAATATCCCACCACGCTGCCACCACTGTGAAGAATATCGCCTCGCCCAGCCGCCTGGCACGCCTGCGATCAAACTTCTTTCTTAACCTCCCACTCACACACCGTGAGTAGACCGGGTCATAGGATAAAAACGAAGCGAGCGATATAAATTTTATATGTTTAATAACCCCAGTGGGTCGGTATGGATTAATAGCATATACAGAAATATACAATATTAATATGATCAAGCATAAACATACAAGCAAAAAGAGCGATGATACAATACACAAAAATAAACAGGGAAATTAAAAGATAGAGAAAATACTGGCATAGGCTCATAGTCCGTTTCTCTAGGCCACAGCAGAGTTTTGGGCCTAGGGCGCAAGCTTAAGTAAGTTGCATAAAACAATCCTTCTACATGTTGTCCAGAACAAGTGAAAGGCTTCAGGCCTCACTTCTAGGCCCTCAATGCATTCCTCAGTAGGGCAAGCTCTCTCCTCTTCTCCCAGATCAGAGTTCCTTACTGCCTCTTTGCTGAATGACCCCAGAATCCAGGTCTGCCCACAGCATATGGCTAGTGCTCCACCCACCCCTTGCACCCAGGCAGCCCCCCTTCTCCCACCTTTGCAGAACCCTCAGAGAGATGGGTGAAGTTAAGGCTTGCTATCCCCCCATCCCATCTGGCCAGGGATAATAAAAGTGCCTGGCTATAGCAAGCCATCTCCAATGAACACACATAAAACCAGTGAAGCCTATCGTCCAGCAATGTGGACTCAACTAAAGCACTGCATTCCAAGTGGGGGAAGGACTGACCTGAGCAAGTAAAACACACTTCCAAGAAAGATATAAAACTGAGGGTCGGTTCATCACAGGGGCCATAGCCTAAAAGGGGTTTTCCGGGCAAAAAGAAAAAAATCATTTTTCAAAAAAGGTCTATTAGTGCTATTAATAGGTTAATAAGTGCACCCAAATACCTGTGCATAGCAAATAGAGGTGTTTTGAGTGATTTCTGGGATTCTCTATGAGCTCCTGGCATCTTCTGCATTTGTTTACATGGGCATCTTCCTGTTCTGTGTTTTCCTACAACTACCATGATGCCTTGGGCTTCACTCAAAGCTGACTCACACCACCTCCCTATCTCACTCCCTCCCCCTCCCTGTTTCCCTAGCAAGCCTACCCACCACTAGCCCTTCCTAACTAACTCAACCCCCGCCCATCACCCCCATCATACTTACCTGTCTTCCGGTCCAGACTTTCTGGGCATGGGACATCACTTCTTTTGGGTGTCCGGCATCTCCTCTTCTTGAAGTCTGCCAACTGCCCATACCTGCACATGTGCAGGTGCCGACACTTCAGTTCTATTGTGCAGGCCGCCTGCTGGCTGCCCATGCCTGCGCAATAGAGCCAGAGTGCCAGCATGCAACAGAGTTTCCGTTCCTATAATTGACATGCTGCGATTTATAAAAACACGATGGTTTTTTAAATTGCAGCATTTCCGCTGCGGATATTTTCCTGCAATGTGTAGATGGGATTAGCCAGAATCCCATCCACTTTGCCATGGCCAAATCGCAGTGTTTTTGCTACATGAGGCCCCGGCCTTAAGGAATTCTGTGTTAAAGTTAGCTAGAGTACAAAGTTACTACTAAGAATTTGTTTCAAATTGAACTGTGTAATTCTTCATTTCCCGTGCTGTGGACCCAGCTATTTTTAATTTTGTGCTCCCTGCCTTCCAAAGCCATAACTTTTTAATTTTTTTGTTTATAGAAATGTATGTATTTCATACAATTTACTGGAAAGCTGAAAAACAATTCAGAATGGGGGGGTTTTAGAAAAAAACTGCATTTGTGCCATTTTCTTATCGGTTTTATTTTTATGGTATTCTCTGTGCAACCAATTTGACATGTTACCTATATTCTGTGAGTCGTGACAATTACAGCAATACCAAATATATTTACTTTTTGTTATGTTTTAATACCTTAACAAAAATCTGAAGCTTTGCGGAACGAAAAAACATTTTTGGAATCGCAATATTCTGACACCCATAACTATTTTATATTTCTGTAAACAGGGCTGTGTAAGGTGGTCTGGTATTTTTAAATGTGGAGATACATTATTTGTTTATGTTGTTTTTGTGTATTTATTTTTATTTGAGATCTAGAGAAATGGGGGTGATTTGAAATGTTACATTTTTTTTTATTTTTAAAAACTTTTTTAAATTCCTAGGGATATTGAACCTGTGATCATCAGATTGCTTGTGCCACAGAGTGCAATACAGTTGTATTTCTGTCTAGGGCAAAATGCTTATGTATCTACAGTGGGTACGGAAAGTATTCAGACCCCTTTAAATTTTTCAGTCTTTGTTTCATTGCAGCCATTTGCTAAAAGCAAAAAAGTTAATTTTATTTCTCATTAATGTACACTCAGCACCCCATCTTGACAGAAAAAAACACAGAAATGTAGATATTTTTGCAAATATATTAAAAAAGGAAAACTGAAATATCATATGGTCATAAGTATTCAGACCCTTTGCTCAGTATTGAATAGAAGCACCCTTTTGAGCTAGTACAGCCATGAGTCTTCTTGGGAATGATGCAACAAGTTTTTCACATCTGGATTTGGGGATCCTCTGCCATTCTTCCTTGCAGATCCTCTCCAGTTCCGTCAGGTTGGATGGTGAACGTTGGTGGACAGCCATTTTCAGGTCTCTCCAGAGATGCTCAATTGGGTTGAGGTCAGGGCTCCGGCTGGGCCAGTCAAGAATGGTCACAGAGTTTTTCCTGAAGCCACTCCTTTATTTTAGCTGTGTGCTTAGGGTAATTGTCTTGTTGGAAGGTGAACCTTCGGCCCAGTCTGAGGTCCAGAGCACTCTGGAAGAGGATATATCTGTACTTGGCCGCATTCATCTTTCCTTCAATTGCAACCAGTCGTCCTGTCCCTGTAACTGAAAAACACCCCCATAGCATGATGCTGCCACCACCTTGTTTCACTGTTGGGATTGTATTGGGCAGGTGATGAGCATTGCCTGGTTTTCTCCACACATGCCACTTAGAATTAACGCCAAAAAGTTCAATCTTCATCTCATGAGACTAGATAATCTTATTTCTCATAGTCTGGGAGTCCTTCATGTGTTTTTTGGCAAACTCCATGCAGGCTTTCATATGTCTTGCACTGAGGAGAGGTTTCCTTCGGGCCACTCTGCCATAAAGCCCCGAATGGTGGAGGGCTGCAGTGATAGTTGACTTTGTGGAACTTTCTCCCATCTCCCTACTGCATCTCTGGAGCTCGGCCACAGTGATCTTTGGGTTCTTCTTTACCTCTCTCACCAAGGCTCTTCTCCCACGATTGCTGTTTGGCTGGACGGCCAGGTCTAGGAAGAGTTCTAGTCGTCCCAAACTTCTTCCATTTAAGGATTATGGAGGCCACTGTGCTCTTAGGAACCTTGAGACCTGCAGTAATTCTTTTGTAACCTTGGCCAGATCTGTGCCTTGCCACAAATCTGTTTCTGAGATCACTGAGCAGTTACTTTGACCTCATGATTCTCATTTGCACTGTCATGCACTGTGAGCTGTGGGGTCTTATATAGACAGGTGTGTGCCTTTCCTAATCAAGTCCAATCAGTTTAATTAAACACAGCTGGACTCCAATGAAGGAGTAGAACCATCTCAAGGAGGGTCAGAAGGAAATGGACAGCAAGTGAGTTAAATATGAGTGTCACAGCAAAGGGTCTGAATACTTATGACCATGTGACATTTCAGTTTTTCTTTTTTAATAAATTTGCAAAAATATCTACATTTCTGTTTTTTTTTCTGTCAAGATGGGGTGCTGAGTGTACATTAATGAGAAATAAAATGAACTTTTTTGCTTTTAGCAAATGGCTGCAATGAAACAAAGAGTGAAAAATTTAAAGGGGTCTGAATACTTTCCGTACCCACTGTATTAAGACTTGCTACAGGCCGGGGACAGCATGGAAGGGGGAAAAGTAAGTGAATCAGCAGCTTATGGTTTTGGTTGCCATATTTAAAAATCCGACATCTGGCGTAATAGTACAGTGGATATCGGGATGGAGTTAAAGAGGTATTCTCATCAGTTTGTGATTGTAACAGGTCTAACTGCCGGAACCTTTCATGAGAAGGAAGGAAGATGTGCTCTCTGCAGCCCCTTCAGTCTCCAAGTATCGTGGAGGAGGCAGAACAGTTACTGTTCTGTTAATGGAACAATTAGAGAAGTCAACTAAATATAATGAAGTAATTATTATGGGGGGTGTCAACTACCCAATACAAATTGGGAAACATAAACCTGCAGGTCCAACAAAGGTAGCAGGTTTTTGGCAATAAATAACGACAATTACCTTTCCAAACTAGTACAGGACCCAACACAAGAGGGGACACTTCTAGACCTAATCATAGCCAATACACCTGACAGAATATCAGAATTAGAGGTTGGGGGTCACCTGGATAATAGTGACCACAACACAATGCATTTTCAAGTATCCTTTAATAAGATATTTAGTGGAGGAAGGCCAATTTTTATCAGTTAAGGGATGACCTTAGGGACAAAAACTGTGACAATGTCATTAAAAAAACAAAAGTACACAGGCTAAATGGAAATTTTTTTAAAAAGCTTCTTAAATACATCCTGTGAAGATATATACTGTATGGGAATACACATGTTAGGAACAAAAAAAAGGCAATGTTGTTAAACAAAAATTGTGAGGGGCGCAATAACCAATAAAAAGGAGTTTAAACTATTGAAACAGGAGGTAAGAGATGAAGCGTTAAATAATAATAATAATAATGATAGGAAGAAAAATAAGATGTTTAAAAAACAGATAGCCAAGGTAGCAATGATTGAGACAGATAGGTTCATTGCCAGGAAAAGTAAAAATAACCCCAAAATATTTTTCAATCACAAAAATAACAAGAAACTTGAAACTGAGACTGGTGGTCCTCTAAAAATATATTCTGGGAGTAATGGTGGAGGAGGATGAGAAAAAGAGTAATCTATTAAATGCCTCCTTCTCTACTGTATTTACACAGGAAAATGCAATGAGAGGTGACATAACTAGAGATAAAGTAAATTCTCCATTAAAGGTTACCTGAGTTTTCATGAAAAGTTGAAACATAGGGTCTTTCTGGGCAATCTGTTCTGACTGTACAGACCTTCATACACTATGTCCTATCAGTTTTTCTGCTGCTAATAATTACATTACGGCTGCAGCACATTTTACATTTGTCTCTGAGGCATGTACAATAAGGATCAGTCTGCCCCCTCTCCTATCCATTTTAACTAGTTTTGTTTGTTTACATGTAATTCTGCTAGAAATAACTGTACAATTGCAACCAAATAGCTGAGAAAAGCCCAAGTGAGCATTTTAAAGGAGATCCAGGAACATGGAGTTGTAAATATATGGCACAAAATGCAACTCAGCAATAGTTAACCGATAGTTAAATGTAATAGAACATTTATTCAATGAAATCCATCGTTATTCTAACTCTATTCTAATTCTAACTCTACTGATGGATTTATTTGATTAAATGATCCATTACATTCAATTACATCCATTACATCAGGAGTGCTGAGTTCCTTTTGGTGCAGATAGCAGGGTTGGGACCCTACTCGAGCACCTCAGGTCTTAACACACAGAGTGCTGCACACATCCATAGAAAATATGCTATGTTATGATGTGTGTTACCTTTGTCCATGCACTATGTCTGGTTTTGCAGCTCAGCCACTGTACTGTGAAAAAGCTTTAGGCAGACGTGGATAAAATTATACAAAGTAAGAATGCTTTCAAAAACAGAAGTGCTAATAGTTTATTTTGTCAATTAACAAAATATAAAGTAGATGAACAAAAGAGAAATCAAAGTCAAAACAATATTTGGTGTGATCACTCTTTGCCTTCAAAACAGCTTAACTTCTAAGTACACTTGCACAGAGTTTTTGAAGGAACTTGGCAGGGAGGTTGTTCCAAACTTGGAAAACTAACCACAGATCTTCTATGGATGGAAGCTTGCTGCAATCTTTCTGTCTCTTCATATAATCCCAGACAGACTCGATGATGTTGAGATCAGAGCTCTGTGTAGGCCATATCATCACTTCCAGGATTCCTACTCCACAGGCTGGTCACACTAAATATTCATATGATTTGGATTTCTCTTTTGTTCATTCACTTATTTATGTTAATTGACAAAAATAAACTAGTTTTATAAGCATTCTTACTCTGCACCATTTTTCCACATCTAAAACATTTTAAAAGTACTGTATATATCTCGACTTCAGCAAGAACAGGAGCAAAATTTCTAAGCACATATATTTTGCTTTTACTTTATGAATTACCTGAGCAGGTCATATTAAGTCCTTCCCAAGTAGCATTATCGAGGCACACAGAAAAGTTCTTGCTGCCATAGTTGGAGAATCCAGGCTTACACTTATAATAGACATAGCTTCCTAGGCTGGTCCAATTATTCCACATCCAATCAGCATGTTCAATCAATAAAGGCAATCCACAGTCAACCTCTCCAATACAAAACACACAATTATTGATATATATTATGCAAAACACAAGGCCAACAACTTCATGTAATAACCTGTAATATCATGCTACCAGGAAATTAAACGTACAGAGTAGACTCAAGTACTTTATACCAATCTATTATAGTTTCAACTATTCTTCAATCATTTGCTGACTGTTTAAGCTGGATGGAATGTACAATGTATTAAATTGGTTATGTAGTGAGTGTTCTCTCATCATTCGAAAACACAACTAGCTGCTACTTAAAGGGGTTTTCCGGGCAAAAAATGTTTTTTTTTTTTTTTTTTTTAAATGTCAGATAGTGCTATTAATGGGTTAATAAATGCACCCATATACATGTTTTGAGTGATTTCTGTGTGTCTCTGGGAGCTCCTGGTATCGTCTGCATTTGTTTACATGATTCACCTTCCTGCTACGTAACTTCCAGACTAACCCCTCTCACCTTACTCCCCCTCCTCCCTCCCCCCCCCCTGTCTCTGTAGCTATCCCACCAACTACTAGCCCTTCCCTACCTACTCAGCCCAACCCACGACCCCATTATATACTTACCTCTATTCATTCCATGACTTCTTCCTGCGTGACAGACACTCCTTCTTTAATGATTCTGCAGACGCAAGCTCTTCTCCCAGCACTGCTCTTTGCTGTGCAGCGACTATCCACCTCTACTGCGCATGCGTGGGAGCTGCACAGTAGAGGTGGATTATCTGCAGCAGTGCTCAGAGCAGCAGTAGGAGAAGCAGTAGCAGTCACAAAAGAAGGAGGAGCCGTCGCGCAGGAAGAAGGTTGGAAGGTAAGTATGATGGATTGAATGGGGGAGGGAATAGTAGTGACGATCCGTTTCCGAAAATGGGGAAAGGGCTCATCACCGGATAATCAGAAAATGTTCCTGGGGCAGTCACATGACCACCCCAAGGATATGGTTAAATATACATTTTTGATTAATTATGTTATTTAGAAAGTAGGAGGGGAGAGGGTGTTTAGATTAGTGTAGGGACTCATTTATCCCGGGCAACTCCTTTAAGTCTTTTATATAGCAATGAAGAGTGACCTAGGTCATGCTGACCCAAGGTCATAGCCATTACAAAAACAATCAGGATGAAATCAAATATAGCCTATGAATTACCTGTACAGGAAAAAGTTGTGTTTTCCCATGTTTCATTTGATGTACATCTTGACACATGCCACATTTCAGGATTATAGAAGCCTTTGTGACAGGTATATTGAATATCACTTCCAAGACTTGTGCCTCCATTCCATTTCATATCTGCATTTGGGACTATTGGTGGTTGACCACAGTCTATTTCTTAAAAGTAAAAAAATGCTTACATTATACAGTCATGGCCAAAAGTTTTGGGAATGATACAAATTTTAATTTTTCAAATTTTTTTTCTTTTTTTTTTTTGTGGGTTTTTTTTTTCCCCCTTTTTTTAAGGGTCTTAGCAATTTTTCAAATATTTTCCAAAAAAATTTCCCCCCCCACACACTCTTTCTCCCCCCCCCCCCCCAACCCCCCCCCCTCTTTCTCCCGGGGGGGGGGGGGGGGGGAAACGCCTTTCTTCTCCTTTCCACCCGGGGGGGGGGGGCCCCCCCCCCATACATTGAGATTGTTCAGCACCTGGATGTTATATGCAGTACCAGGCTGGAGCTAAACATGGAGATGGGCCTGTGGACAAACTAGGATAAGTGAGTTTAATTATATCATTCATTACCTATTGGAATAATCCATTAGGTATAGGTTGATTGTCACTCTGTGAAAGCACTAAGGGGGCATTATATTCTGGGTGGTCTGTAATAAGGTATTATACTGTGTGTGGGCCACTAAGGGGGCTTTAGTAGAGACTTTAGTCTTTAGTAGAGACTTTCAAGGGCATTTTACTCTGTGACAGCCACTAAAAGGACATTATACTGTGTGGTGACCACCAAGGGGGCATTATACTCTGTGCGGACTACTGAGGGCGTATTATGCTGTTTGGGGACTACTGTGTGGAGCAGTCCTGTGTAAAATATGGAAAGGTGCATCACAAGGAGTGGCATTTTACCAGACAAGATAAGCATTATTTCGTACAGATTTTTTTTTACCTGTAACTAAGGGGCAGTAGCTGTGGACAGAGGGTGTATCATGCAAAAAGGGAGCAGGGTCTAGAAAATTAGGTGCCTTACACATGCCTCTAGACCTTTTCTCAATGAAAATAGAATATTCTAGAAACCTCGCCTACTGCAACCCTCAATCCTTGAAATCATGCCTGAAAACAATATACAAATCTTGATAACTACAGTATAACATAATATGAAGGGAATGCAGATCTTACCTCTACATACAATGCTACCTCCTACCCATTTTCCATCTTCATTACAGGTAACAGTTGTATTTCCACTGTCCGTAATAAAGCCAGGTAAACACTGAAAATTGACAGTGCTTCCATAGGTAGTATTGAACAGTAAATCAGGTTTTGTGTAATTGATGGATGGTGGGGGCCCACAATCAGCAACTAAGAATGGAACATTAAAATGAATCAATCTAATATGTGGATAAGGAGCTGTTCACATCATGATTTGCTTTCCACTCAGCACTCCGTCAGGGAAATACATTTGAATAACCTTAAACAGTACTCAGATGTATCCCTCCTTGAAATTGGGAGGGACAAATGGAGACAAATGGAGACCTCTCAGTAGGACCTGCTTGACCTGTATTCATGTTTCTTTGCCCGACACAAACGAATGGTACACTACACTTTTTTGTCCCTAACAAAAAAAAACTGGAACATAAGGAAAGCAGGTGAAACAGAGTCCAAAATTTAATCTGTTGGACTCCATTTGCATTATTAAAGTTAATGGCCTCTAATATGAGCTGCCCCTAATTCAGATGTTACTATTATACCATTTCAAAAGGATGTTTTTGGTTGGCATTATGATTTAAAAAGAGAAAACACAGAAGTTTGACAATAAATGGCTTCAACCAACCACTAACCATGAGTGGAGAAAAAGTTTGTGTGTTATAATTCATATTCTCTGAAAAAAAAAGGCCAAAAAACCAAAAAATCTGCCGGGGTATGTAAACTTTTTAGCACAACTGTATATATACATTTATAAATTTGGATATGTTTACATATTTACTTATGTATGTGTATATATTTATGTGTGCATATGTATGCATATATTTTGATATACAGCACACACATGTATATATATATATATATATATATATATATATATATATATGTGTGTACCTGTATATTTATAATTTATAAGAATATGCATGTGTATCTGTAGATATATTGACTGAGAAGGTCTGTGCTGTAAGTAAGGCTGTGTTCACAGGATGCGTTTTTTAATGGAAAACCACATGTATTTTTCAAAAACGCACTGTGTGGATACAGTCTGAGCAGGACTATGCATGATGCTAATGATAATGCATTCACATCTAATGCAGACACATGTTGCTCTTTTCCTTCTCTCTCATTATGCATCTACCATGCTGCCAGCCCTTCAGTGTCCATAAATCCTTCCCCCACTCATGGAAGAATTCCTGTCCAAAAAAAAAAAGCAAATAAAAAATGTGTGTTTGTCTGTCCCTGCTGTAGCTGCCTTCAATAACTGATGTTATCATCTAGATTTCTGAAATAGGAACACTTCTTAAGTGATCAGTACCAGTACCCACCTTTATTGACTACCCGCTCTGGTAGTCAATAAAGTTCAGACAAATGTTTCTTTCAGTAATGATATCACATTCATGTAAGAACTGGAGTCATGTGCAAAATGGATGTCACATGATCAGGACCAGTAAGGAAGTGATTGTAACAGGGACTGTGTTGCTCACACAATTTTGCCAAAGGGTAGGACATTTTTATGTGGTCTCAATTAGAAATTAATTTATTAATTTCACATTTTTTTGTCTATCTGTAAAAAAAAAAAAAAAAAAGGCTTGGAAAACACTTTTAGCCATATTTTCCATAAACTGCAGCACTGTTCTCCATGGATTGTGATTAGTATTGTAGCTCTGCTCCATGAAAGTAAATGGGATACAAACAGCACAAGCACATGAACAACACTGCTATTGTAAAAACCCTTTTTCTATTTCTGGAAAACCCTATTAATTCCTTACACTCATATGTGTAGTCACACTGGGAAAACTCAAAAGATGAGCAGAATTAACTTCTGAACTTATAAATACATAGTCCAAAGTGGTTGGCAGGAGTCAATAGTCTATTAACTGGATAGCCTTAATAGCCATGGGTGGAACCAACTTAATAAATGGAACCATATATAAGTTTGATATGAGGCTAGCATGTTTTAGTTATGTTCCTGAACCCACTTTAATCTGCTCTTGAGCGTCTTACCTCTACAGTCAAGATTAGCACCTTCCCACTGTCCTGCTGCGCTGCATACAGATGAATTAAAACCGCTTGCTGCAATGAATCCTTTTGTACACATGAAGGTTACACTACTGCCAAAAGTTGTGCTGTTAAATGTGTGAATTACAGTGTTTATCATGGCCACTGGTGGTCCACAGTCTATAGCTGGAAAGACAAGCATAGATAAGAGTTTCATAATTAAAAGGCATACTAATAGTCTGAAAATAAAGCATGATTTACTGCTAGACATTAGATAGAGATATTTTACTTGCACGCCATTCTTCATCACAAAAGACGTGTAAATACCCCCTCACCTTCTGAGAAGTGCCTTCTGCATATTGTCAGGTATAAAGAACAGTTTGTTCATATTGCTTCATTTATCTACTGTTGTACACAGAACAATTCTATTTAATTTTGCTGCATTGTAATCACATATGGGTGAACTGATTTGTTACGAACCAGGTTCGACCTGAATATTTCAAATTGTTAGTTTTTTTAACTAAACCGAACAAATGAATTAAAATGACCACTGTCACAAGTATTACGCTGGAAAAATACAGGAGAGACAAGTCTTATAAGTCAGTGAGAGATTCTATCACATTCTGTCATCATCCATAAAGGAATGTGTGACCAGTAAACAGTAATCTGTGCCCAGTCATCCAGCAAGTCTGCAGCTTTAACTCCCACTTGGTCAACTGATGGCAGCACAAAGTCTCAATGGACAATACCTAGCCACCATTATTTCTCAAGGAAATCTGCCCTTGCTTGATATCACTATGTGGGTTTCTCCTTATAAGGGTACAGTGTTCACATGGCGGAATTTGCTACAGGATTTGGGAGCAGATTCCAACTGGAATCTGTCTCCCATTGTTTTCAATGGGAGGCAGAGATTGCAGCAGGATGTGGAAAAAAGAAGCATCCTGCTCGATCTTGACATGGATTTCTGATTCCAGCCACGGAGTCCATGGCTCGAGACTCCCATCTGGGCCTAATCAGCAGCGGGAAGCTGCAACGGAATGCCGCTGCACTGCATCAGCATCCCGTCGCGGCTAGACTGTGGGCCAAAATGCCGGTGGTGGAAAATGAAGAGGAATTCCTCTTCATTTTCTGCCGTGTGAACATACCCTAAATGTTCATGTGGGGAAAGGTGCACGCCACCATCAAAACGTGGAACAGCAACTATGGGCAAGGACAATACATAGCTTTCAAGGCCCAGTGGGTCAATGTCTTGAGTGTCAAATGCCACAGTCTAGAAATGCAGCAAGGCCCGGTGTTTTATAGTACTGACATCACCTCATGGGTGCAGGACAGGCAAAGTTTCAACACCAGCAGGACCCATCCACATCCTCCAGTTCCTCCACACTGGACCATTTCCCACTCCCAACTTTATCACGGCAAGCCATTGTTTACAATCCCCTCCTTCATTTCATGGTTGTAAGGTGAAGCGCACATTGAGTGACACTGTGGCACATGCTAGATGATTACTGCATGCAGCAAACCACAGACACAATGGAGTGGAACTGGATAACTGAGAAGAAGAAGAAGAACAACTTCTACCTCATGAACACTTTTGGAAGATAATCCAGCATTTTTAGCTGGCAGGCTAGGCCCACTTATAGCGTGCTCCAAATATTTCTTGAAGTTATGTAAATTGACACTACATTGTTGCCGCACATGCACCCATAAAGGGTTTTTTTTTTTTGTGGCTTTGTTATTGAAGGGTTAAACAATAGTATTATGTGGAAGACCATTTGTTTGTATTTGTCTCTCAAACAAGCTAACTTGAGACCCTTTTAAGAGATCCTGGTCTGTTTATATTTAGACTTTGTGCAACCTTGGAATTTGGTACAATATGTATTGTGTTCTCTTACCTGTAAAATGATATAAAAGGCTAGTGACATTTACAATATGAGACTGTGTATGTCTGTGTTTAATGTTTAATAATTAGGTTTTCACAGAAAGTATTCATCAGAATTTGGTCTACACATCAAATTGCTATGACAACTTTTGTCTACATTCAATTCTGTATTACTTTTTAAAATGGCAGGCATACCAATGGTATGCCACACATTTTCCTTGAAATTATGTAAACTGACATTCCGCCAACTCAATGTTGATGTGGCATGTGTTCCCATACAGGGATAACTGGCAGGATAATCCAGGTTCTTTTCTGCTTCCCAACTGTTGTTCTCAGAGTCATACAATCCTTTCCATTTTAGAAGATATTCTAGTTTTTCAGCTGGCAGGCCAGGCATGCTGATAGTGTGTCACAAGTTTATCTTCAAATCTTGTAATTGATGCTGCATATGCTGCCATAAAGGGACAGTTTTTGGTGTTTTTTTTAACCACTTCCAGATCGCCCAAAAAGTATATACGTCCGGAAGGTGGTTGTCTAGTTCAGAAAGGACGTACCGGTACATCCAAATAGAACTCTGCAGCTGCACAGAATCGTGCAGCTGCTGAAACGGGGAGCCGGTTGTAACTTCACCCAAAGCTCCCAGAGAGAAGGCAGGGAAGGTTTATTACTTTCCCTGACTTCGCGATCACTGTGTATACCGTGATTCGCCGGGATCAGCGTCTGTAAGAGCTGCTGGGTCCTACAGGACCCAGATCAGCTCTATGGTAACGGGCAGGAGGCTGTATTCCTCCTGCAACTGGGGCTAAAATGTACCAGGCCCAGTTACAGGTGAAATCAGCCTCCCCACAAAAAAAAAAAGTGATCAGATGTCCTCAAAGGTCTATTATGACCTTATGGGGACACAATGTAAAATAAATAAATAAATAAATAAATAAAAAATAATAGAAAAGTTAAAAAAAATGTAAATAAAAGAATAAAAAAAATAAATAAAATAATACACCAATAAAACGCCGTTATTAAAGGTTATAGTCCCAGCCCCGACGACACCATACAAAATAAATATTACCGTAATGGAGAGGAAAAACTATTTTATAAACTTTTTTAGTAGCACTTTGTGTTATTAAATAAAAAAAAAAAATGAAAAGTGAAAAATGGACGTTTTCCCTCCTCTTTTGTTTATATTTTCCCAGATATAAAAAAAATTAATACACATGCAAAAATAAAAACAACATAAAAATAAGACGTAGAAATTAGTTGAATAACGCATATGATAAAAATGGTACAGCCCTATAATTGCCAATGCCACTTTCCAGTGCCACTCTGTTGGCATAATAACAATAAAATAAAGCAAACAACTCCACCACTGTTCCTTCCAATACCAACACAATGTTGGTG
Organism: Leptodactylus fallax; assembly: GCA_947044405.1. Taxonomy (NCBI): domain Eukaryota; kingdom Metazoa; phylum Chordata; class Amphibia; order Anura; family Leptodactylidae; genus Leptodactylus; species Leptodactylus fallax. The sequence goes on from CAMRHE010000041.1 coordinate 4,316,113, forward strand.
TCACATTCTGCTACCATAAAGGGATAATTTTTAATTTTTAGTGGCTTTTTTTTTTTTTTGAAAAAAACAATTTTTTCAATTTGTTTCCCAAATAACAAAACTGTAGAAATTACAAGTCATCAAAACGCGCTAATTTTTTTGACAAAACCATCGCTTTTTGAAATATAGCCGCCATTTACATCTAAAAAAACAAGAGCAAGCACCATACCCCTAAAAAGAGGTAATTTTTGGAGTTAAAAAGTGTAAAAGCAATTGATAGCGCAGTGTATGGCTAAACGCCATTCACTGTGACATAACTTTGGCTGTGTTTGCCATAGAGAGCTAGAAATTGGATAGATTGGTTCTTAGGAGCCCCAACAGTGTTATACACTGTGTTTTAAGCTAATTTAAGTTGTAGTTCATACTGAACTTATTTGATTGAAACGAATCTTGAGAGGATTGCCCATCTCTACTTGTAATACGTCTGGAACTTCACATTATGATATGTCACCTAGAAATTGTCACTGGTATTTAAAAAGTCAACATTACCTGTGCAAACCAGAGTGGTACCTTCCCATGTTCCATTTGCAGTGCAGATAGATATGTTATTGCCATGTTCAATGAAACCAGAAACACATGTATAAGTCACTTGACTGGCAAATGTTGTATCTCCAAATAAGACCAATTCCATGTTGGGAAGAACTGGAGGCTGGCCACAGTCAACAGCTGAATAAGCAAATAAAAATGTCATTGAAATTAATATATTTTACAGGTATATACTTACAGACTATGAAGATCCTTCATATGGCTTACAAACTGGCATAATGCTGACAGAAATACCAACTAATGCTTTGTGCGTGTTTCAGGAGCATATTAATGTACTGAGCAGTTCATTGACCACTACATAGGATTGTGAATATAGTGCTCTTGTGCTGCTTTGTCAACCACTTTGGACTTTTGTGTTTGGGGTAATGTAGTCTGTGCTAACATATTGTAAGTATGATTAATGCTGGGGCTCTGTGGTGACTTTAAGCAGCATCACATGGCTTTAAGAACCATGAAGAACTTTGGCCAAAACTTGCTATGGAGTATTAGCATTACACCTGCTTTTAAGGTGACTTCTTTCAGTGACATGTAAGTTTCAGGTAAAAATATTTTGGGGACTGGGAGAGCAAAGGCAACCATGTATGGAACTGGGTAGGCTCCTGAGGGATCTGGACTGCTGCCAGCAATACACTTGGGTCATGGAGTGGAACCAGTTCCTACCAACTTTGATATACAAAAGATCTTTGTTTCTTTAGTGAACATGCCCACTGAACACTACTTCATTGCTCAGTTAGTTATTTTGCAATTGCTTATTAATAATGCTTATGAACTATTGAGTATATTTCCAGGTATTACAGGTAATGAACATGCTCCAGGCTATGAGCCTTATTATGAAATATGCCTTTTTATAACCGTATACAGTATTTTTGTGGGTTTTGGCCTAAATAAAATGATGCTTTCATTTTAGTGGTTGTGCAACTATTTTGCCCTATCTTTGTGCCCACGGTGTTTTTTTCCATTTTACTGTAGTGTTTACTGCTAAAAACTGAGAAGAATTTCTGACATTATGAATAAGAGTTCCAATCGCCAGAATTCGAGTTCTGATCGATCAATAAAGGGGTATTTCTATGTTTATAATACAGTCATATGAAAAAGTTTGGGCACCCCTATTAATCTTAATCATTTTTAGTTCTAAATATTTGGGTGTTTGCAACAGCCATTTCAATTTGATATATCTAATAACTGATGGACACAGTAATATTTCAGGATTGAAATGAGGTTTATTGTACTAACAGAAAATGTGCAATATGCATTAAACCAAAATTTGACCGGTGCAAAAGTATGGGCACCTCAACAGAAAAGTGACATTAATATTTAGTAGATCCTCCTTTTGCAAAAATAACAGCCTCTAGTCGCTTCCTGTAGCTTTTTATCAGTTCCTGGATCCTGGATGAAGGTATTTTTGACCATTCCTCTTTACAAAACAATTCCAGTTCAGTTAAGTTTGATGGTCGCCGAGCATGGACAGCCCGCTTCAAATTATCCCACAGATGTTCAATGATATTCAGGTCTGGGGACTGGGATGGCCATTCCAGAACATTGTAATTGTTCCTCTGCATGAATGCCTGAGTAGATTTGGAGCTGTGTTTTGGATCATTGTCTTGCTGAAATATCCATCCCCGGCGTAACTTCAAATTCGTCACTGATTCTTGTACATTATTGTCAAGAATCTGCTGATACTGAGTTGAATCCATGCGACCCTCAACTTTAACAAGATTCCCGGTGCCGGCATTGGCCACACAGCCCCAAAGCATGATGGAACCTCCACCAAATTTTACAGTGGGTAGCAAGTGTTTTTCTTGGAATGCTGTGTTTTTTGGACGCCATGCATAGCGCCTTTTTGTATGACCAAACAACTCAATCTTTGTTTCATCAGTCCACAGGACCTTCTTCCAAAATGAAGCTGGCTTGTCCACATGTGCTTTTGCATACCTCAGGCGACTCTGTTTGTGGCGTGCTTTAAGAAACAGCTTCTTTCGCATCCATCTCCCATACAGCTTCTCCTTGTGCAAAGTGTGCTGTATTGTTGACTGATGCACAGTGACACCATCTGCAGCAAGATGATGCTGCAGCTCTTTGGAGGTGGTCTGTGGATTGTCCTTGACTGTTCTCACCATTCTTCTTCTCTGCTTTTCTGATATTTTTCTTGGCCTGCCACTTCTGGGCTTAACAAGAACTGTCCCTGTGGTCTTCCATTTCCTTACTATGTTCCTCACAGTGGAAACTGACAGGTTAAATCTCTGAGACAACTTTTTGTATCCTTCCCCTGAACAACTATGTTGAACAATCTTTGTTTTCAGATCATTTGAGAGTTGTTTTGAGGAGCTCATGATGCCACTCTTCAGAGGAGATTCAAATAGGAGAACAACTTGCAATTGGCCACCTTAAATACCTTTTCTCATGATTGGATACACCTGGCTATGAAGTTCAAAGCTCAGTGAGATTACAAAACCAATTTTGTGCTTCAGTAAGTCAGTAAAAAGTAGTTAGGAGTATTCAAATCAATAAAATGATAAGGGTACCCAAATTTTTGCACCGGTCAAATTTTGGTTTAATGCATATTGCACATTTTCTGTTAGTACAATAAACCTCATTTCAATCCTGAAATATTACTGTGTCCATCAGTTATTAGATATATCAAATTGAAATGACTGTTGCAAACACCCAAATATTTAGAACTAAAAATGATTAAGATTAATAGGGGTGCCCAAACTTTTTCATATGACTGTAGATGTAAACCCTCCCTATGGAACCCCCACTTATTGAGACAGCAACTGTGGTTGTGAATGTGGTTGCCACATACTGAATAGAGAGGGTGCTGCACTCTCTTCATTCAAGTCTGTAGAGGTTACAAAAAAGAGCTATGCATACCGATGACAACCACTTTGAAGATCTCTACTGTTTACATTGAGGGCTAAATAAATGGATCATTACACTTTATATTACACAATGTCTATAAAAGCTATCACTAAACAACTTAATTTATAAAAAGACTGAGTAAACCTTTAATATTAATAATAATACTAAATAAACATAAACAAAACATGTAAAGATGTAACCATTCATTTATAGTGTTTATATTCATTTTCCCCTACCTTGGCAAGTAAAATTAACACTATTGCTTTGATAAGTTTTTTTGCTATTTTGCATTTTGTAGCCTTCTTTACAGGAACATTCAAAACTACCAGGGATATTCTTACAAAGACTGTTTGTACCGCAGGTTTCAGATGATTCACACTCATTAATATCTATAAACAAAAATAAAGAAAATGTCATATACAGTAATACCTCGTACACTCGCGTTTCCGAATTTGCGAATTCACAGATTCGCGATATTTTTTTGGCAACTAACATATAGATTGTGCTCTTTTTTCTCAGATCTGTGAAATAAAAAAAAAAAAAAAACACCTTCGCTATTGGGTAGTAGCGTCCTGTTCGTTACGTACCCGGTAATTAGTTTCATTTTACTGTGAGTGTATAAGAAAAATGAATGAATGTATTAATATACAGTACTGTACAGTATACTTTAGTATACTGTACAGTACTGTAGGGTAAAGTTTATTGATATTTAGGGGTTAAACATTAGAAACTGGCATTGTAAGCGCTTCTAAGTGCTTGTACCAAACATTCGCGATTCCTCGCGATCCGCGACCAGTTCTGGACCCTAACCTCGCGAATGTACGAGGTATTACTGTACATTTATATTACTATATATAAGGCTGCAGTTAAACCTAAAAATGATGTCAAAATGTTAAAATATCAGGAAGTGCCTACTAAATATGTTCAATTCCACAAAAGTAGCTCAAAATCACACCCAGGTCAACTGTCTAGCTAACATGGTAAGAACATGTACCTAGTTCCAATTTTATGCCCCTGGAAACATGGCAAGTTTTTTTTCTGTCTCATTCATACAGAGGTTGTATTATGCAATACTACAGTTAGGAACATAAGTCCTCAAGCATAGTATTGAAAAAGATGTAGTTTTAAGAAGAATAAAGACCAGATATCACGATTTCAGCTTAATAATGATAACGTTCTATATTTATATAAAGCCATATATTACAGTTTATCTCAAACAATTTATGTCCACCACTGGTAACAGAAGGCTAATTCAGTATTGTGTATGAATTTTTACTGTTGGTAAAAATCCTGCATTGCTTATGAACAATCTTCTAGTCCTACCTGTGCAGCTCACTGTGGTACCATCCCATATCCCACTGGCTGTACATACAGATGTAGCGACTCCATGATCAGGATGGAATCCAGAAATACACGTGTAAGTCACTTGGTTCCCAAATGTGGTTTTGGCTGACAGTATCATGGCCGCATTAAGACGTGGTGGAGGCTGTCCACAATCAACCTCTGTGTTTTAAAACAAAGAGTAAAGGACAACTTCAAATAACCTATTCAAGTTTGGTTTTGGTGTGAAGAAAACACACCAATCATTTACCTATGTCTTGAACCTGTTCACTGCCAAGAACATGCATATATAGCAGCCATTAAGCAAGTGTTAATTATGGCATGTTATGAAATAACCGCTGTCATACAACGTGAATGAATGAATGTTCGCTACACACGTGAACAAAATTGTTGGTATCCCTCTTTTAATGAAAGAAAAACCCACAATAGTCACAGAAATAACTTGAATCTGACAAAAGTAATAATATATAAAAATTCTATGAAAATGAACAAATGAAAGTCAGACATTGCTTTTCAACCATGCTTCAACAGAATTTTTTTGAAAAAGAAAACTCATGAAACAGGCCTGGACAGAAATGATGGTATCCCTGAAAATAATGTGACCAAAGGGACATGTTAAATCAAGGTGTGTCCACTAATTAGCATCACAGGTGTCTACAATCTTGTACTCAGTCAGTGGGCCTGTATATAGGACTACATATACTCACTGTGCTGTTTGGTGACATGGTGAGCACCACACTCAACATGGACCAGAGGAAGCGAAGGAAAGAGTTGTCTCAGGAGCTTAGAAAGAAAATTATAGACAAGTATGTTAAAGGTAAAGGTTATAAGAGCATCTCCAAGCAGCTTGATATTCCTGTGACTACAGTTGCACATATTATTCAGAAATTTAAGTTCCATGGGACTGTAGCCAATCTCCCTGGACGTGGCCGCAGGAGGGAAATTAATGACAAATCAAAGAGAAGGATAATACGAATGGTAACAAAAGATCCCAGAAAAACTTCAAAAGAAATTAAAGGTGAACTTCAAGCTAAAGGAACATCAGTGTCAGATCGCACCATCCGTCGTTGTTTAAGCCAAAGTGGACTTCATGGGAGACGACCAAGGAGGACACCATTTTTGAAAACAAATCATAAAAAAGCCAGACTGGAATTTGCCAAACTACATGCTGACAAGCCATAAAGCTTCTGGGAGAATGTCCTATGGATAGATGAGACAAAAATCGAAATTTTTGGCAAGGCACATCAGCTCTATGTTCACAGACGGAAAAATTAAGCATATCTTGAAAAGAACACTGTCCCTACTGTGAAACATGGAGGAGGCTCTGTTATGTTCTGGGGCTGCTTTGCTGCATCTGGCACAGGGTAAATCTGTGCAGGGTACAATGATATCTGAAGACTATCAATGGATTCTAGAGAAAAATGTGCTGCCCAGTGTCAGAAAGCTTGGTTTCAGTCACAGGTCATGGGTCTTGCAACAGGATAATGACCCAAAACACACAGCTAAAAACACCCAAGAATGACTAAGAGGAAAACATTGGACTATTCTGAAGTGGCCTTCTATGAGCCCTGACCTAAATCCTATTGAGCATCTTTGGAAGGAGCTTAAACATGCTGTCTGGAAAAGGCACCCTTCAAACCCGAGACAACTGGAGCAGTTTGCTCATGAGGAGTGGGCCAAAATACCTGTTGAGAGGTGCAGAAGTCTCATTGACAGTTACAGGAATCGTTTGATTGCAGTGATTGCCTGAAAAGGTTGTTCAACAAAATATTAAGTTAAGGGTACCATCATTTCTGTCCAGGCCTGTTTCTTGAGTTTTCTTTTTTTAAAAATTCTGTTGAGGCATGGTTGAAAAGCAATGCCTGACTTTCATTTGTTCATTTTCATAGAATTTTTATATATTATTACCTTTGTCAGATTCAAGTTATTTCTGTGACCATTGTGGGTTTTTCTTTCATTAAACGAGGGGTACCAACAATTTTGTCCATGTGTGAATGACTGCTACATCTCTATGTAGTTCGCCATGACTTTAGATGCTTGCTGCAGCTAGTAAATAAGGTCTAGAACAGGGGTCGGCACGCGAGGCTTATTTACCTGGCACGGGCAGCCCGAGTCCTCACCCAGCAGTTTCAATCGGACCAAACACGGCCGAAACGAAACTGCTATTATTATACTGAGGGGTCTCTTCATCCCCCTGAGTATAATAAGTGGAGCCCCCGGGGAGGTGATTAAACATAAAAAACAATGTTAACTCCCCTTCCCTGGATCCACAGCCGCTGACAGGGCCTCAGGGGTCACGTCCGACGTCATTACGCATAATGAAGCGACGTGACCCCTGAGACTCAATCAGCGATCTTCAGACAGAAGCACCCGAAGAGAACAGAGCCGCTGCGGAGCGCAGGAAAGGGTGAGTTAACGTTTTTTTTATGTTTTTCATCTATCTTGGCCCTCCACTTATTATACTCTGGGGCCGCTATGGGACATATAAGGTGAGCTGGGGCCGCTATGGGACATATACCGTGTGCAGGGACCACTATGGGACATAATACCGTGTACAGGGGCCACTATGGGACATAATACCGTGTACAGGGCCACTATGGGACATATACCGTGTACAGGGGCCACTATGGGACATAATACTGTGTGCAGGGGCCACTATGGGACATAATACCGTGTGCAGGGGCCGTTATGGGACATAATACCATGTGCAGGAACCGCTATGGGACATAATACCATGTGCAGGGGTAGTCAGACTTACAATTATTGACCGGCACTCCGAGTACCTCAACTTTTTTTTTTAATCGAAATCGGCACACTGAACAAAAAAGGTTGCCTACCCTTGGTCTAGAACTTAGAACAGATTTAAAGCATAACATTGTTCTGGCAGTAAAGGACTTATAGATGACCTTTCAGCTCTCCTGACGTATCTATTTTTTTTATTAAATACTGTTAATGCTCATCTAAAAACAATTGTGCATTGTTCCATTCATCTGTCATTCCTCCTGTAAATATATGAATATACTGACAAATGGGCCTACCATTCCCATTGTTGATTTGGTGTGTTCCCACACAGACTGGACAATGACAGAGTATGCAGGCACTCAACCTGTTGTCAAAAGAAATGTTTACAAACAGTTGTCAATTTGTTCACACACTTCTAGGAGGAATTACAGAGTAATGGCACAAGCTAAGAAAATCTGCTCCAGCATTGTTATTATACTGAAAATACAAGTTTATACTAAAACAGACATGTCAGGAGACGTCATGTCATTTTTAAATATCTTGAATAATCCTATTTCTTCTAAATTCTTTTTTCAGACAAGCATTGTGTAAGTGAACAGGATGACCACAAAGCAACTTACAATTAGACTTGTTATTTATTGATTTACCTTTGCACAAAGTCTGACCACCATTTGCCTCAAATGGCCCAGTACCGTTTTGTAAACTGAAGCCTTCCTTACAGTAGCATTCATATTTTCCAGGAATATTTTTACACTTTGCATTAACCCCACATATATCAGGATCTTCACACTCATCAATATCTACAAGACAAAAGTAAAATAATATTATATTAAAAATATACGAAGACCAATGTAACAGTTAGTAGATTGACATTATTGGAATGTATACAATCTTGTATCAAGATTTTATTGTTTCAGCATCAGGATTACATTCATTCTTCATCATAAATTTAATTCCTGGAGATGAGGAAGATAATGTTGGCCGAACAATAACAATTATTATCAGTTTTACAGAGGAGACATTTCTTGTGTAATCGAAGCATAAATATGTAGAATGAAGCATAGAGAAGAGATAAAATGCATTAAATGAGAATCAGGGCATAATACAACTTTCTGCCAATCACAGCTACATAGACCTTTTAACCCATTCCTTTACATAGATCCACATAACAACAATTGTTTCTGCAGACTGGCCTACTGACTAAAGGTGCTCATACACATTTGATTAACGCTGGCTGAACCTGATGATTTTGGTGGGTTCAATCTACTCTCTGATGTTTATCTGTGTATGTGTATATACAGATGTGTAGCAATATTGGGCCTTGGTACATATTCTACATTTGGGCCCATGAGCTTCAAGTTACACCTCTGCCTATATACCTCACCTCTGACTATATGTTGTGTGGAGGTAAATGAGGATTTGGCCCGTTACATTTTACACGCCTGCTTCTTTTGTTCACAGAGGAGGTAGGCTGTCACCAGAGATGTATGGTAGCATCTTACTCCCCATTTAGAACACATGTCCTGTGCTATAGTTTTAGTCTGGTGTGGAAAAAATGTTGCAAAGCATGCTTTAAATATAGAATTGTTAATAATTTATTTTTGTCAAATAACAAAATTAAGTGAATCAAGAAAAAGGAGAACTCTCAATCAAATAAAATCAATATTTGCTGTCACCACCTTTTGGAGTCCTAAAAGTGATGATACGACCCCCACAGAGGCCTGATCTCAATATCATCAAGTCTGTCTGGGATTACTTAAAGAAACAGGAGGATTTCAGCAAACCTAATTAGAGCTTCTAATTTTAAAACTATTCTTAATTTGCAGCATTTTTCCACACCTGCTTAAAAGTTTTGTACAATACTGTATTCTTTTCTAACATAAGTGTGTATATGGCTGTCATACAGGGGGCAAAGCCTTGCAGAAAATGGGATTCCATATCAAACGAAGGTACTGCCTAGGAACAGCAGGGAAGAGCGCAATAGAAATTTGGGGTACCGCTGTGAAGAAAGGTTTGCAAGGTTCTTCCCTCTTTACATATGGAGTACTGAGAGTCTGAGGAAGGTCTTTTTGACCGAAAACATTCACATCTCTAAACTTGCGATCTGAATTTTGCCACTTATGTACTCAGATTGCCTGATATTCTCATGTACATTGACGCACAATAGCATTGTTTGGATGTATTATTAACAACCTTCATATACACAGTGATTAATAAACTTTGATATTACACTTTTGAATGTGAAGTCTCTTATATACTGTGTTTGACAGGTTGGGACTCTACTTCATTACTCCGACTGATAGTGTACCAACTACACTCTTTCAAATGCAGAAAACTCCAATAAGGAAAGTCACCGAGCATTAACACCCAAACTAACCTGCATCTTTAAGGGGTTAAAAGAAACGGTCACATTGCTTATACATACAAGAAAAGGTCCTGTAATGAAACACATGTCCTCTAACATCAGCGATGTTATATACCACTGGAAAGCTGACAGTACGCTGAATTGCCGATATCTGCCTCAGTATCACTGATATCACTGCACTGTCAGAGGAGCTGGCCTCACAGCTCTGCATCGTCGCTGGGCAGTGTGGAACACCCCCCCCCCAACCGTATACTTGTATAGTCTTGTACTGTCGGGGTGCATTCCTCACAACCCAGAGATAATGCTGAGCTGTGAGGCCAGGCCCTCTGAAAGTGCATTGATATTGGCCGTTAGTATCTCTGTAACTGTGGCAGATACCAGCACTGAATACACTGAATCGCACTGTCAGCTTTCCAGCGTATATAACACCTCAAGTGTTCGAGGACAAGAAAGAGCTTGTGCCACATATAATAGTGTTTATTTTACATGGCAAAGGGAACACTATATTCCTCTAATTTCCTTCAATACTCAAGCTAATAACTTTAATATTGATATCTTTTGCCCTTTGGCATACTACAACACCTGTAATAATTCAAATCCATTGGCTCAGTGGTTAGCACTGCAGCCTTGCAGCGCTGGAGTCCTGGGTTCGAATCTTGCCAAGGACAACATCTGCAAGGAGTTTGTATGTTCTCCTTGTGTTTGTGTGGGTTTCCTCCCACACTCTAAAGACATACTGTTAGGGAATATAGATTGTCAGCTCTATATGGGACAGTGACTGACAATGTCTGTAAAGCGCTGCGGAATATGATGGCGCTATATAAGTAACACACTTCAGCAAAAAATACCAACTAGGGCAAGAATTTCCACTTAGAAGATAATAAATACAGCAAATGTGGAAAAAACTATAAAACATAACTTTTAATAATATTTACATCTGCATTGTATTGGATTGATATAATCCCTGACTGCACAAATATTTATCTGTGTTAGTCTTTTCATTTATAGACATGTCATTATTTAGGTGCCTTTTTATGAGATATTTATATTAAAAGTTACGCTATATAAGTAAGCAAAATAAATAAATAAATACCCATTCAATATCTTTGATGTTTTTCAGTTTCAGTTCACAAATAGTCTACACTTTCCCATTTAAACACTAATGTAGGGGTGCAGCTATAGGGGGTACAGCAGAAGCAGTCACTATCAAGGCCTTGACCCTGAGAGGGCCCCAATGGTCCCTCTGCCACTATATGTGGCACAAGGTAGGTTGTGGTCCCATTAGATTTTGCACTGGGGCCCAGGAACTTCAAGTTCCACCTCTGCACTAATGATACGTGTTGCCGGAAAATAATTTTAAAAAATCAGTACAGCTAGCCCCCTTGTTTTAGCCTTGCTCTTTTGTGACTCCAGATTAATTCCAAATATACCAAATTATGAATAACTTTAAGCAATCTATTTGCTAAGACCTTAGGTAAAATGTTTGCATCTGTGTTGATAAGAGAGATAGGTCTATATGATGCTGGATCACTTGCATCTTTATCTGGCTTTAATAACAACACAATACTTGCTTCCAATCAAGAACCTAGCCCATTTCCTTAGCACAAATAAAAACTTCAATCTCTCCACCATCCAGCTTTCCTATTGTTGCTATATTTCAACTGGCAAAGCATCTGCACCTAGTGCTTTATTTAAAGGAATACTCTTTAAAGTCTGAATTAGCTCTACAGATTCTAAAGGTCTATCTAATCATTCTTTATATATAATTTAACTGAATCCATTGAATACATTTTCTTTGTTCTGTAAATGTATATCAGTATTCTAAAAATACCCCCATGATACTTCTAATAATATTATCACTCTTATAAACATATTCTTATATTCATAAACATTGTTATTATTCTGTTGCCTATTCACTAAGTAAATCAGTAATTTCCCTGGCCTGCCACCTAGCCAGTAGAACCTGGTTTCATAAAACAAGATCTATTCCAAACTCTTCTCCTGAAAATAATAAGCCAGAGCTTTAGACGTAATAATCTACTGTTTAGTTTGTTCTACATCTTTGGTCTCAATATGTCCTCTTAACTCTCTCTCTCTTTCACTTTTTATCCTCCTCTACATGAAATGTACTTTTTCCAACTAAGAAGCATTATACTTTGTGGGGGACAATCAGAACAATTATACTGTGTGGGGGCACTAATTGAATATTATACTGTGCAGGGACCACTAATAGGGCATTAGAGTCCCCCATGGTATAATTCCCCATTAGTGCCCCCACACAGTATAATTGTTCTGATTGTCCCCCACAAAGTATAAAAAAATATTGCTATATAAATATCGTGACAGTGGTCAGGAGAAACTGCTCACCTCCCGACCACTGTCCTTTAGCATTAGTGCATTACTAAAAGACAACAAAGATCAGTAATCGTCCCTGTTGCCTGCACAGTAGATGTGCAAGGAGCAGGGATGATTACTGATCCCTTAAGCTGCTTTAGTAGTATATTAACGCTAAATGGCAACGGTCGGGAGATGCATAGTTTCTCCTGGCTGCTGCCATTATGGTGGCAGGGGTCTAGACAGCTGATGGCCATGTTCCTCGTTCGGACCCTGCTCTGCACTGATCTGACAGATAGGTGTGGGGCAGGGAGGAAAATAACTGTGCAGACTTTATCGCCGCTTCTCACAATCATTAAGCATTCGGTCAGTGGGGTTTAGCTGTGCTGGAACCTGCTGACTTTGGACTATAAGATATAGGGACTTTTTAGCAAGGATTTTCCTTGCTAAAAAGTGCATATTATACATTGTTTCATTGTTTTGTCTCACACATTAGTGAACATTATTTTGTAAGCGAAAAAAATAAAAATAATAGTGATAATGCTACACTTAAGCATCTACATTGTGGTCACCATATCAAGGCAACACTGATGTTTTACTGATCCCATAGTCAACTATCATAGTATTAGTAATTCTATTCTTGCAATCTTGGACTTTATGCAAATACACATCTGTACCTCTGAATTTCAACTTTGCTGAGAGGCACAAATTTTAATGGTTATAGTACAAGGCTTCAGTCTCTTAGTGCGGGAAAACAGTATGGTGGTTACAGTCTCTCTGTAGGCTTATTTACACAACTATGATACAAATCAGCTGTAAAAACATGAAATATTTGTTTTTTTACAGCTGATTTGCAAACCTCTGATACCTGTTTTCATACATCACTCATAGACTTGAGTCTATGATGGATCTGAAAAAAAAAAAAAAAAAACCTATAAGACATGTATTATCATATTCACGATCCTTTAAAAAAACAAAAAAACAGATGTGTGGAAACACCCGTAGACCTTAATTTCTTTGAAAATGACTGTGTGCCTGTCATTCAAAAAACAGCCATATTTACTGTTGTGTGAATAATCCCTCAGTCTTACCAAAGTATACCTACTTATGTTTGCCCCTTCTTCTGCCAATCTTTTAGCCCACTTATGACACAGGGCCACTTTTAGATTTTTCCCAGAGCCACTTTCAATTCCCAGCCTGCCCCTACTTACCTACACATAAAGTGCCATCGTTAGGTATGAAGTTTTCAAGGTTATTGGATGGTCGGTATCCTTTTAGACAGATACAATAGTAGCTTCCATGTGTATTATGGCAGGCTGTGTGTTCTCCACATATCTTATGTGCTCCCATCTGACATTCATCCTTATCTGTTGAAATATTAACATAAAAGATGTGGGAAATTTGTGTTAAGTCACACACTAACCTTGCTCATGTCTCCTTCGAAACAGCCCACACGTGCCTAGTCCCTTGGAGCTCCCAAACAATAATAGTGCCTTGCTTTGTGTAACATATAGTGATGATGCCTCCTTAGTTCTCCACACACAAATGCTCTTTAAGGCTAAGGCCCCACATTGCAGAAACACAGCTTTTTTTTGCATATTTTGTTGTGTTTTTTTGAGCCAAAACCAAGAATGTCTAAAGGAATGGGAAATATATAGGAAGCTCTTATACTTCTACCTTCTGCTCAATCCACTCCTGACTGTGGCTCAAAAAACCGCAACAAAATCTGCAACAAAAAAAGTTGCGTTTCCGCAATGTGGGGCTTTAGCCTAAAGTGGTTTCCCAGACCTAATGCATGTTTTATACTGATAACAGTATAGGTCAGCAGTAGCTGCCGGCATTTCTGTAGGTATAATTGATGCTGCGATTTCCAAAAATGCAACGGTTTTTGAATTTGCAGCATTCTGGCTGTGTGTATTTTTCTGCAATTTGTGGACGGGATTCACTAGAATCCCATTCACTTTGCATGGACTGTAAATTGCCACAATTTTAACAGCAAGTGCGGCCCCAGCCTTAAAGGGATTCTATCATCGGGGACCCGAAAAACGGAAACGCAATCCGCTTACAAAGCGGTTACACATGGAAACTATAATAGACTATAATGGGGTTCGCTGGGTTTCCACCTGGGTTCCACCTGAAAAATGCGGAGAGAAAAGCAGAACTTTTCTCTCCACATTTTTCAAGCAGAGTTGGGGAACGGAATCCCCAAGCGCTCACCGCTGTTTGTCTGTACTGATGTTTTCAGCCATACAATTCTTGGCCTGAGTAGACTTACATTGCTGTTGCAGGTTATATTATAACAGTGTTTGCTAGTATATGACTTTTCATAGCAAAAAAGGTATAAAGTTATATCCATAGCACATATGCGCCCAAAGCAATGCTTTACAATCAAATCATGTTATGGCAGATTTAATATTATTTTATAATAAACTCTAACCTCTAACTTAATAACATGTAAGAGTCACATAAAACAAGATAGAAGGTAATCACTGGGAGCCACAAAGAATAGGCACTAATAAGCTCTCTCCCTCTGGCAGAGGCACTTCAAGTCAAATAAGAAGCCGATCGCAACTATTCTCAGTAAAACCAGTAGTGTGGTGGGTCACTATGGAGATTCTCATATTATTCTCATAATAGAGAGGTCGTCTGTGAAGGAAAAACATATAATACCTATCAGGAATGGTAGCACTATAAATAATCACATAACCACTAAGTAATGCAAAAATATTACAAATTTATTAGCATACAAGAACAAAAATTTCTATTAAAAACATGTTAAAAACACATAATGAACTATGTATCAAAAAATGTGTTTTTAACATGTTTTTAATAGTAATTTTAGTTTTTGTATGCTAATAAATTTGTAATAGTTTTGCATTACTTTGTGGTTATGTGATTATTTATAGTGCTACCATTCCTGATAGGTATTATATGTTTCTTTTTGAGCTATGGTTTGTGTTTATGATACCTAGTAGATAAGATTCGTAGGTTTAAATATGTGATGGAAAAACAGTCCACTTTCATGAGATGTCAACCAGTTAAAGGAATTTTCGGACATATATATTTATGTTCTATGCTGAAGATATAGTGTTTCATCTATATTAGATTGGTCAGACTTCTGACACCCCATGAATGTGACCATGGCCAGTCTTAGTTATGTGCGACCTGTGCAGTAGCCCAAGGTTACAGCCACCACACAATAAGAGAGGCATAAATAGGTCAGGTGCAGACAGTGAGTGCCAAGCTGTACTACTAGCTGCCCTGAGTTGCAGCCTGAAGCTACTGCACACTTGGTACCCAATCACACCTGGCACCCACCACACTGTTAGGGGCTCCTTTGGGTGCCCTGCCCCTAACCACATAGAGTGTCTCAGTCTCAAATGTGGTCACCCCACAGAACACAAAAACCATCTTACCAGAGGGTGCAGAAAAGAAAGATTTCTACTCCCATTCATTTCATTGGGAGGTTTGATGATTCCGCCCAAACCTCCCATTGAAATGAATGGGAGCAGAAATCTTTCAGCCAAAGGCAAGACGGTTTCAGTGGCTGATTTTACATGGCAGGTCCCACTGCAAAATCTTACCCTTAGGCATCCTGTATTACAGTTGAAAATGCCATTCAGACCTTTGGTTTTATAACCGGAACTTAAAACTTCATAGGGATCTATCATGTACTGTAGTAAATTCTGGTCATTAAACCGGAGTTCTGAATAGGATTTGTGGCAATTCCGGATGCATTAGAGCCATGTGAGGGCTGCAGAGCTTGCCCTTGTGCCTTGGCCCCTTCAGTCAGGTGATAGTTGATGGTGCCAAACAGCACCAATGTAACATGAATATAGGTCATCAATATAAAAGTCTTGTATATATAGTATAAATGATTGAAATTGATGGGCTTTTCTAAGCCCACTAACTGTGTAACTATATATGTATTATGCTGCATGTTCTGCTAGATTAAATGTTTTAAAAAACAATTATTGTAATTTTATTTTGGTTTTCTAAAGAAAAATATCAATTTTTTTACTTTTTCAGTAACATAAAGGGACATATATAGACCCTATACAACTACATACACATGTCTGTTAAAGAGGTGTTCCTACCTTAGACATTTATGGCATGCTCATAAGATATGTCATAAATGTCCTTTAGATGAGGTTCCACATCTGTCCCTTCTCTCCAATTCCTTTCCCGCCGGCTATTTAATCAAGGCAGAGAATGAATGGTAAGGTGGCTTGTGTGTACATCATCTATTACATAGGATCCAGTGCATATGTCATAAATATCTAAGGTGAAAATACCACTATAAGATATACCACTAGTATACCCTAACAGACACTTACAAGAAACAGCCCTGGGGTCCCTTGTCAGGTTCCAGATCATGACTCCAGACCCAGCAATTATTATACTGCCTGTGATTAAATCTGATGGTAGAACTGAGAAGATTTACTGGCCTGCTGGTGATGCTGGAAGGGTATGACCACACAGAGGAATTTGGAGCTGATTTTGAGGCAGATTCCTACTCTAAATCAACTCCAAATTCTGCTTAATATCTGATAGTTTTCAATGGGAGTCCGTTATAGATGCTTCTTTTTTCAGATTGAGGTGAACTGTTTGATTTTGCTGCAGTTTCTGCATTTAGGAAACCACTGTGCAAGGGCTTGGCTGCAGCTCTCCTCAGTGGGTTCCACAGGAACAGTTTTTAGAGAGGAATCCAAGGTAGAAAACTGCCTCAAATTCCTCCGTGTGAACGGGACCTTACAGTATGTTAGTGTCTGAACTAACCCAGACACTTACCATGCATTAATGAGCAGTTGGGCTCAATTCTGATTTGTCTATCTCTCCATTCTTATAAATCTGCTAACATAATAAATAATATTGACTCTACTCACCCAAACAATGTGTCCTCCCATTTCCAATCAATCCAAAGTTACACATACAGGAATATTTTTGATCTCTCTCTATACATGTGGCATTTTGATGGCATGTTTTACATACGTCCCTTGATAGAGCAGCTGAAGAAAGCAAAAGAGTAAACTAAGAATACCATTTAAGCAGATCATCTATAAATAAAGTTCTGGAAATATCCTATATAAACCACATACATACAGATGTAGCAGAGTTACCCCTAACTTTTGCAATTGGTTAAACTGCTGCAGCGTGATATCTTATCATAGAAAGCAACAATTGTAAGTACTTCACAGTCAGGTTAGTCTTAACCACTTGTAATCTGGATCACTTAGCTGAACAGAAAAATCCCATAGGAAGCTGTCTTTAGTGCTCACTTATTTGCAGTAGTCTAATCTGTTTTCTATGGTCTCACTGTGGCTTCCTTCCAGTGGTGTGCTACTCATGGCCTACCTCCTCCTGCCCACCATGGTGTGACCCTTCACAACCAGTCTCAGTCTCCAAGCTCTGGCCTCTTCATAAATCAGGTTCACATCCATGCACTAGAATGGAGATCCATGCCAGTTAAGAATTTACATAGATTTCCATTATAACTGGTGTGAGTTACAATAGATATGTCACCTTGCACCACATACTCTGCCCCCATTTGCACAATGTAGAGAGCAAGGTGCAAAACAGGGGTTGTGGTGTACTTTTGGCACAAGAAAAGGCTGTGCACCAAATGTTCACCACAATATCATCCCTCTACACCAGAAAACTGACATAGAGAGATTGATAAATCTCCCCAATATGTTTTTTTTTTTTTCATTATTTATTTTTAAAATGGGAAAGGTTTTTTTTTTTTCATTTTTATTATTTACCTTTTTAAAACATTTTTTTTAAACTTTTTAAAAAAAATGTAATTTTCATATACTGATAATAATTGGTCATAGGTACAGAGAATTTAGTAGTGAAAAGGGAGTAATTCCTGTCAAAAAGTATTCAACAGTAAAGATTTCAGAGAAAGAGTGTCTATGATGGCCTTCTATATCTGTACAGATTTACTTGAATTGTCTTAACAATCTTTTCTTGTTACCAATCAAATGGATATTTGCTCCATAAAATGAGTTTTGGAAAGATGTAGGGGTAAAGCTTGTAGTATGAAAGGGCAGCAAAGCACCTGATAATGTTTAGAGCATAGTCTACTGTATTTTCCAGGTCAGTTAATGATAACATGACATTATCAGCATATATTATAACTCCCTTGTTCTGCTCTTTGTTTCTCAGGACCTGCTTCACAGGTTCCATCAACATTGTTTTTTTATATGTCTAAAAACTTATTTTACTTTCTTTTTACTTTTATTTTTAGTTCCATATTTCTGTATTGCTGCATATTTTCAATTTAATCAGAACTTTTAACATGGCAGGTCCAGGAATGACAACCATTCAGTACCCCATAGTGATGTCACAGGGTGCCAGCTGGTTTAAAGATGGCAGACTCTATACACATGAATTGTTTAGATGCCATACTCACAATTGACCAAAGCATCTAAGTGGTTAAACAGCCGTGACCAGTATTTTCACCAGTCATGGCTGGTAATTATCTAAAAAATATCTTAATAATTAAATTTTTCATTGGCTGCAAACAAACATTGAGCTACTCTACAATATACATACAGTTTGACACAAATGTGCATTATCAGCCATACTAGTCACACTCGCTGTACATCTACATTTTCTTTACTAAGAAATAGATTTACTCTACCAACTCCTTCCCTCTCTGAAGAGTGTAAAATATAGCTATTGCTATTGTAAATGAGTACAGTGGGGCAGATTTATTATGCCTTGTACACAAAGAACAAAAAGTTAATTTTTTTTTGCGAAATGTGGGTTCTTTTTTTTTTTTTTGTGCCACTCTCACCACTTACCCGAAAAGATGGTGTGCAGATGGTGTGCCAGATTCATTATCATTTACACCAGAAATCTGATGTGAATTATGTTGGAATTCTACCCTTCAGTTGCACAGGCCAGCGGAGGGTGCATGTCATTTATGAGGAGGTATGTGCCTCTTCATAAATGAGGTGTACCCTCCATCATAATAGGGTTATAAAGACTGGCATTAATAACACCACTCTTCAGAAATCAGCCCCAGTGTGTTTTCAAGTAATTGTAACAGTGGCTGGAGATCGGACTGGTAAAATGTAAATGCACAGAAATTGCTTGCAAGAGTTATCAATAGTCGTCAACATTTATGCTTGTGGGAAAATTAACTTCTTCCATGGAAATTAATATTTCAATCAATCAATGATGCCCAACCTGTTGGCTAGGGGGAAAGCAAATTCATATACCTTGAGAAGTGTGTGCACACTGGCCACAAATACAAGTGTGAAAAAAACGTGTGTGTTTGTGTGGGTCTCCCTCTAAACTCCGCCGTTCCTGCATATGATTTTTTGATGCTACCAGGAGCCACTAGTGATAACCATAGTTGGATCATTGTACTTCTTTGTGATATCACAAATTTATACTGCAGTGATAGCTACCATTCACTCAATGGTAATTAACTTGTATTAAGTCTACACAGAGTATACAAAGCCTTTCATTTCTGAGCTGTTTTATTCTAGACACTAGTTTGTTGAAACTTTTATTTTTGTCCTTTCGACACCTGGCTATGTAAAACTCATGCAGCAGTCACTATATTAGCACACTGCTGCTTCCTCCTCTGACCTCATCACAAGAATCATTCACGTAATTATGTCAACATGATGCTCATTGTTATAACCTAATCTTTTGTAAATTTTGGACTTCCTTCCAGCTCCTAACAAGCTTCCTCCTATCCTCAGCTCAACAGGATAACTGATACAAGAAAATATCTACAAATAACTGCAGAGAGGGCCAGAATGAAGGACCTTTCCTGAATGATGAGCTCATATCTCTAGTTGGTTCCTTGAACTGGTTATTTGTTTTAAGGAAATTAAAAGGAAAAAAAGGCAATACATTCATATAAAATGCAATGTATAGTTAACAAGGTTGTCCCACACTTCATTATTACATATATCTGTTAGACTATGCAAAACAACAATTTTTCATTTGGATTTTTTTTTTTTTTGTTTTGTTTTGTTTAAAAATAACAAAGAAAAATTAGCAAAATTGCCTTATTTTGATATTTTAGATGCATTGAAAGGATAAAAAAAACATATTGGTTGCAAAAATGCACATAGCCGTTAAAGTATCTTTACATTTCAAATCTAATAAATGTGAAATATTACCTCCACCATCCTACAGGAAGATTCAATGTCTTTTGTTTGAAAAGGTATTCAACAAAATGCCTTGAAGGCTGGGGCCCCACGTTTTGTTCGCAGCGGAAACACAGCGGAAAAAAACGCTGCGTATTACAGTACCTGCAATGTGGATGAGATTCTGGCTAATCCCATCCACACATTGCATAAAAAATATCTGCAGCAGAAATGCTGCGATTTCAAAAACATTTAGTGTTTTTGTAAATCGCAGCATGTCAGTTATACCTACGGAAACACTGGCGTTTTCCATATAGGTATACTAGAGACAGAAAGTCCAGAGAAGAAAACTTTCCGTGAAAAACAATGTGGAAGAAAAGGTGATGCGGGGACATTATGGGGGGATCAAAATAACATTGGGGGGTGGCATAATAAGTATGTAGCAATATCTATTTACAAGTAAAATCCAACAAACTACTCCCTACTGGGTGTGAAAAGTCATTACCTATGCAGCAATACCTTGTGTTAACTGCAAACATCACTACATATGGCATTTATATTTGCCAATTGTGTTCTGATACCACTATAAGTTTTACCATTAATCATTAATCTTCTCCATAATTCAGGCTGGCCAAATATCTTTCAGATCGTACAGAAACACCAGTATTTGGCTTGTGTACTGTAAATGGTCTTATAGTAAAGATCCGTTATATCAGTACATTCTATGTCTTTGTAAAGATACAGTCAGGGCTATATTCAATCGATTAGCAGTTACAAGACATGAAGATGTGAGTATGTTTTCTTTGTGCTTTTCTCATTTGATTTCCAACTTTTAAACTCACTTGTAACATGATTTTTGTTCACTAAATTTATCAAAGCAAGAATTTTTGGGTAGGACATAAACATACTAGAGGCAGATTTGCTAAGTAAGGACATATTCTCTCAACCATTATTAAGGGCAATGTGAAAATGTAATGCAGCTCTGAATGTAACAAGTGCAAATGTAGCATGTGACAATAAGTCACAAAGAACTTCTGTCACTGACAGCTGCAATGTGATCTCATTACGTGTTTAAGAAATGTATTTCCTTCCAAATATCTGACAGCTGGTTTTACCACATTATTGAGAGGTGGTTCCCCCTGTTAATATCTTGTCATATTACCAAAAAAGATACTGTAGAAGTCATCAGGAATTAAGCTGACAGCAATTCTTTCTTCTATTCACACCAGCAATAACTAGTGATAGCCTAAAATGTTAAATTTAGCTAATGTAAAACAGAAACTAGTACTAGAGTTTCAGAACTGCAACATATGGATAAATGATGTTAACATTCTACTGCATTCCTCTAGAAAGGGAGGCTTCTCCTAAGCACCTCCAAAGTATGGACCTTAGTCACCACTTCCGCTATTATTCGTAGACTTATTATTATTATTTATTAAAATGTATTATTATCATTAATTCCATGATGCTGTACATTTGTGAAGGGTATTACATACTTAGTACAAGCATAACAAGTAGTACAATAAACAAACAACTAACTAGATGACTAATGTGATGCAAGCAGGAAAGAGGACCCTGCCTGCAAGGGTTTACGATCTATAAGGGAGGGTGGGTAGAGACAATAGGTAAAGGTAAGAGTTAACTTTGTGGTAGCATGGTTACTATGTGTTGTATGCTATTCTAAATATGTTTTCAGGTCGCCCAGGCGCTGGTACGATTCTAACTATGCCCCTCTGCTCTCCAACATCAAATCTCTACTAGAATCTTGGCATGTTCCATATATCTCATGGATGGGTAGAACTAATCTACTGAAAATGATGGTCCTGCCTAAGATATTATACCTATTTCAAACCCTCCCTATCCCTCTTCCACTAACATTCTTCTCCTCCCTTCGTAGAATGTTTTCGAAGTATGTCTGGCATAATTCACGTCCTAGAGTGGCGTTCCGCACTCTCACTAGACCTAGGAAGTTGGGTGGTATGGGTCTACCAGATATAAAAACATATTATCATGCAGCACAACTGGCGAGGACCATTGATCGGTTTCAAAGGGAAAATTCAAAGCTACGTGTGTCAGTGGAGGAAGCCACTATAGACTTCCCCCTTACTGCAATACTATGGCTCCCCCGCCAAACAGCTAGGCAAGTCCTCACCCCCAATGTACTAACGTCAGCGGTATATGACTCGTGGCAATGGGTACGGCGACTACTTCCTTTGCCAACAGGTCCCTCTCCTCTCACGTCCGTTAAAGATTTAATCCTATCGGAATCAAAGTTTATAGAATCGGCCCCCATAATGCCGAAGCATGTCGGGCGGCTACCTTACGACTCTATACTGATCGATGGGGCCTTCTCTTCTTATTCTGAGTTCACACAACACCCCCTCTCCTTCCATACTAACTTCCTAACATATCAGTCAATTAAAACACTGTACCTGAAAGCGCTGAAGCAGGAGTCTGACAATCGCACTATTTCATGGCTAGAGCAGCTTCTACTCCGGAAGCAAAATATACCAAGACCTTTATCTACTCTCTACTCCAACCTTCTGAGCGAACTAGGCACAGAGCTCCCCTCATACGTGCGGAAATGGGAGACAGACCTTCAAATATCCCTTACCCCTGGAGAAATATCATCTGTCCTCAAGCGATCCACAGGTCCTTCCAGATGTGTGCGCTTGCAGGAGTCAAGCTACAAATTGGTCACCAGATGGTATAGAACGCCCACTGTAGTCCATATGTTCTCTCCGGATGTATCCCCTTTGTATTGGCGCTGCCATAAGTCCTCAGGTTCCTACCTTCATATTTGGTGGGAATGCGAAAAAATATTCCCTTACTGGTCACTCGTTCAACAGGTTCTGAACCAGGTCTGTGGACTCACTGAGCCTCTGACCCCTGTAGGCATATTCTTGAATCTGTGGCCCACCTTCCCGCCCAGGTCCCACAAACGACTCTGGCTTCAACTTGTGACTATCGCCAAATCTATGATTCCTCTATACTGGGCATCCGAATCCCCCCTCCAGTATCCCACTTTCTACGGAAAGTCTCTCAAGTAGCCCGGATGGAGGAACTTTCCCACTTAGAACTTTGCACCCACCAAAAGTTTAGCTCTATATGGGCGCCATGGTATAATTTCTCTAAAGATCCTACCTGGGCGCACCTGTGGGAACCCCCTGTTTAATTAAAATACCTTCTGAGACCCTTGGCCTCTCACCCTAAGAACTTATCGTCTCTTCCCTCCCTTCCACGTTCCATTTCTTATTGTGTTTTTAGTTTATCGTTGTATGTAATACACCAGCTCTTCTGATTGTTTGGTTAATGATTGTTTTGTCATGCTCATTGTCTTTAACTATGTATACTCATTGGTGTTATTTGAAAATCCAATAAAATGTTAATTATTAAATATGTTTTCAGGATGAGTTTGCAGGTTGTGATTATGGGGGACAGTCTTGTGAATCGTGGTAGTGATTTCCAGAGGGATGGACGTGAGAAATCGTGATGGCAGTTGTGAGAAAAGTGAAGCAGAGCAGAGCAAAGAAGAAGGTCTGCAGATCGCAGTTAATGTGTGGGTAGACGGCAGGAGATTAGGTCAGACATGTATGAAGGGGACAGGTTATGGACAGCTCTGTAAGTCACAACTAATATCTTGAACTAAAGTGTAGGTAGCCAATGAAGGAATTGGCAGAGGGGAGAGGCAGATGAATAATGAGGAGAGAGGTGGATTAACTAGACTGCAAAGTTAAGAAGAGATTAGAGGGAAGCAAGAGAATTAGCTTTAAGACCACAGAGAAGGATGATGTAGGAGATGCTAAGGGCATAGACAAGAATTTTTGTAGACTCTGGGTGATGAAAGAGTGGATACAAAAAATGTTATTAAGGTGTAGTTGGGTGAAAACAGTAAGAATTTGGATGTGTAGCTTGAAAGACAGGGCAGCATCAAAGGTTATCCAAAGGCATTGAGACTGGTTAGAGAGTGGAGCCATCAAGTGTGATTTATACAGAATTTATTGAACTATTAAGCTGTCTTTAATATACATTGGTCAAAAGACAATTGTACTTCAAAAATTTGTGCTTGCAAATCCTAAATATCCTAAATAGTTGTCATATGTGGCCATATAAAGCAAGGTTCTTGTAGACATCTGCTAGTTCACCAAGCAGTGTATGGAAAGGGGGAGTTATGAGTGAGAGATCATTTTATTGTTTAATCTTTAAGGCAACCACCAGCACAATGACTCAATGTTGGTTATTAAAGACAGGAAGTATTACAGAGCTTTCTGGTGACTTCAAAGCTCCATTGTTTACAGGGGAAAAAATGAAAAGAAGAAAAACAGGAAGAAAAAGCATGAACCTTGATTATGACAGGTGTTAATCATGCCTGAAACCCTCTGAATTATGTCAAACATCTGAGGTAAACACCATCAAGCACAGAAGCCAGACAAAGTTTTTTCCTGCATTGTGTGAGCTACAACTTTACTATAGTCAGCCAGTCCCCATATCATAAGAAATTACCTGTGAGATCAGGGAAAGATGGAGAAAGCAGAGTAACACAGGGGTCAGAGCACTGGTTCCCATCATGTGACCTTGGGGTCAGAAGCTGGCCAGAACCCAAGGGTCCATCATCAAGAGTCCTCTGGATAAGGAAAGCTAATCTTAATTCCCTGGACAACCCCTTTAAGTACATGGATACAAGCAGAGGTGGACTTCTCATTTAGGGGTCCCTTCATCAAAATTTTTAGGCCATGCCCTTTCTTTACTGGAACAGCTCCCCCATTTCAAGATGAAAAATCCTTCTTTTGTGGCCTACGCACAGTGTAATGCCCCTTTTACTTGCCTGCATGTAATACATTTTCCCCTTTACTAGCCCCACAAAGTATATTGTCCTTTTTTTGCCCGGACACAGTATATTGCCCCCTTTTTATGGCTCCTACACAGTATATTGCCCCTTTTCTTTGGCACCCACACAATGACGTATTAGGTCTCTACCTAATACTTACTGATTATTCCAATAGGTAGAGGCCGATACTTCACTCACCCATCCATTTTTTGCCTCCAGGGACGATGCACAGAATATCCAAATGTCACATACTGATGTTCTTCAGCATCATCTTGTAATGTGATGTGCCCCATGGAGGCCGAAGCGGAGGCACTCCTGGATAAGAGCAGAGATTGGTGAGTGAAATATCGGCCTCTACCTGTTGAAATACAAGGCAATGATTGTGGTATATCTTGGGCATGTGGAATGCACCAGGATTGAAATCTAAATCACCTAGTGGCTTGCTTAGATTTCAGTTATTCTTACACCAGTTTTCTGAATTAAACTATAACAAATTAGTCAGAGAGCAGTTAATATAATAATACATAATTCATGCATGTGTGTGTATTACAGCAAGTCTGTCAGGTTCAAAATGCCTTCCAATCCAAAAATAGTGCCATGAAGGGGTGTTTAATAGGCCAAAAGTACAACACTTGGCTATCTCCAGAGCTCTCATGGAAACAAATGAAGTATTGCATAACCATCCCGGCCATGGCTCCATTCTGAGCAAGTGACAAAACTCCCCCACTCTCCTAATCGTTGGGGGTCCGTCCAGTTGGACCGCCATCGAGCTGCCACTTATCTCCCATCTTATGAATATGGGACAACTTCTTAACGTAGTAACTTCTACAGTCCTATGCAAAATCACAAAGAAAACACCCTAATATCATGGTGAATTGTTCCAAGTGTCAACTTTTGTTCTGTTGCATCTGTAGTTCATACACAGCTCTCTCTTACTAACCATTGTTGGAGCAGTCATATTATGTTAATTCACTCTGCTTGAATGTGAGAACAAAATTAACTCAAACATGAATGAGAGGAATGTCAGTGGGAGAAATTTATCAATGAAAGTACGCCAGTTTTCTGACATAGAAAGGTTGCAATTTTTTTCACAAGCTACCATTTTCATAATAATTGGCAACTCTTGACCTGTTTACTGTGCACTTGTCACCTTTGTCAACCCATCAAATTTAACATTATTGGCACCAGAAAACTGACTTAAATAAAGCTTGAAATCAGGGGTGAACCTAGCCTCTCTGCTACCTGAGGCGGACCATAGAAAGGCGCCCCCCCACAAAAAAAAAAAAAAAAAATTTGAGTTTACATCCTACTAGCTTCACATGCTCCGATCATCACACAATAAATGTACCATAACTCATGCCAGAAATCTGAGAGGATGTCAGTGCTGCAGAGGGGAGACCATAACTTACTGACAGGTTCACTGTAAAGTTATTTAGTAATGTTGTACTGTACTACACACAGGCTCATTTTCAGACAAAAAATAAATAAATAAGACCGCACACGAACCCATTATGGTCAATGGGGCCTTTCACACATCCACTGTCTTTCACGGATGGAGAGACACTGAGAAAAAAAAAACGTGGAATGCACTATTTCTCTAATCCTCTTGGCCATTGAAGTCTATGGTTCTGTGAAACTAAAGGACAGTACACTGACATCATCCATGGAACAATGCAGGCACCTGGATCACTCCCCTCTTTGTGCAGGAGCTGTCTGTCAATTCAAATTAATTCACAGTAGCTCCTGGTCCCACCTGCCACCTCACACCCCTATCTAACACTTCATTGCAAATGGATTATTCCCAGTCATATTGACAGTAAGTCACTTCAATGGCTTACTTTGAATCTGGCTAGGAGTAACACCGGAGACATAGCTAGAGCAGGGATTCCTATGTAGCGTTAAAGGGATCCTATAATTCAGAAAGGCCAATTTTAGTAAGACCATGTCGTAATAGCCTTTATAAAGGCTATTCTTCTCCTACCTTTGTTGTTTCGTTCTTCGCCGCCATATAGAAGAAATGTTGATTTTTATCTTTATGCTAATGCATCTTCAGAATGCACAGGGGGCGTCCTCTGTGCTCTCCTCAGACGCATTTTTGAACTTACCATGCCGCCTCTCTTCTTTTTACGCCTCTTCTTGAGGTCATTCGGCCATTTTCCTCTGGCCTATTACATACAGCGCATGCAGTACGCTCGTGTAATAGGCTACAGGAAAATGGCCAAATGGACATGCGCAGTCGGCGCATGTCTCCTGAACGAAGGATGACATCAAGAAGAGGCGTCTGCTAAAGAAGAAGAGAGGCAGCACGGTAAGTTCAAAAATGCGTCTGAGGAGAGCACAGGGAATGCCCCCTGTGCATTCTGAAGACACATCAGCATGAAGATAAAAAATCAACATTTCTTCTAAACGGTGGCGAGGAGCGAAACAAGAGGTAGGAGAAGAATAGCCTTTATAAAGGCTATTACGACGTGGTCTTACTAAAATTGGCCTTTCTGAATGATAGGATCCCTTTAAGGGTATGTTCACACAGAGGAATTTGACGCTGAATTTGAAAACTTCTGCTGCAGGAATTTGAAGCAGTGCTGTTGGTGCTCTTTCTGAAATTCTGCTTCAAAAAACAGCTCCAAAATCTGCCTCCCATTAAGAATCTACCTGAAGTACAAGGAGGATGCTTCCTTTTTCTACTAGCTGAAAAAAATCAGCTACCAGAAAAGTTCTGCTTCTTTCTTCCATTGAAATGAACGGGAGGCAGATTTCAGGTGGAATTTGGAGCTGATTTTGAGGCAGAATATGATCCAAATTTCTGCATATGAACATACCCTAAGGCTGAGGCCCCAAGTTGCAAAAATGCAGCTTTTTTTTTGTTGTAGATTTTGCTGTGTTTTTTTGAGCCAAAACCAGGAGTGGATTGAGTAGAAGGTAGTATAAGTACTTCATATATATTTTCCATTCCCTTTGTAGCCATTCTTGGCTTTGGCTCAAAAAACCACAGCAAAATCTGCAACAAAAAAAAGCTGTGTTTCCGCAACGTGGGGCCTGAGAGTTCTTGCAGTAGTTCATTCTGGCAGTGGACATGGAGATGCATTACAATTAACTAGTGACTCCTAAAGCCACAAAGGAATCCCTGCAATAGCTCGGTGACTGGTGTTACTCTCAGTCAGATTGAAAATAAGCTATTGAAGTGACTTACTGTCATTGTGACCAGGAGTAACCCGATCACATTGAAGTGTTAGTTGGGGGGGAGCAGGAGCTGCTGGCTATTCATAAGAATTGCTGGGAAGCTCCTGACATGCAAATAAACAGGGACTACTGCAATGTTGCTAAGGCCAGTAATTGGCTGCAGTGGTCTCCTGACACAAACAGAACGATCATGTGGTAACATATGGAGGGATAGGTAATACAAAGAAACAAGCAGCCGCTTGTTTTTTTGTTTTTTTTATATTCCCTACTACTATTTGCAGCAAAGAGACATCTTTTTACATAAGTTGGAGAGCCCCTTTAAGGCTGAGACCCCACATTGTGGAAATGCAGCATTTTTTTGTTGCAGATTTTGCTGCGTTTTTTTTTTGAGCCAAAGAGTGGCCTGAAAATGATTGGAAAATATAAAGGAAGTTCTTAGATGTTTCCCTTCTGTTAAATACACTCCTGACTTTGGCTCAAAAAACCACAGCAAAATCTGCAACAAAAAAAAAAGCTGTGTTTCCACAACGTGGGGCCTCAGTCTAGGGCCCGAAGTGGCATATATGCTGTAGTTTGCTGCAGCGGAAAGGCTTACAGTCATTTTACAGTCCCTGCAAAGTGGATGGGATTCTAGCGAATTCCATCCATACATTGCAGAAAAATACCCACAGCAGAAATGCACCGATTTCCAAAACCATTGCGTTTTTGGAAATAGCAGCATGTCAATTATACTTATGGAAACGGTTTCCCTATAGGTATAATTGATGCAGAAAGTCCGCAGAGGAAAACTCTGCGGACTTTCTGTGAAAAGTGCTGTGGGAAAAACCGTAATGCGTCTCCGCTGCGGTTTTTCCTGCAACACTTTTTCACTGCGGCCCGCTACGTGGGGCCTTAGCTTAAAGGAGTTTATGACATGAGAAATATTTATCCTCTATCCTTAGGATAGAGAATAAATACCTGATTGATGGGGGTCTGACTGCTGAGACCCCCACCGATTCTGAGGACGGGTAGGGGGTATGGTAATTATTATCCCCATTATGAATACAGCCTGACTGCAGCCAGGCTGAATATAGGCATGTCACTTGGTAGATATACAAACCCATGCTCTCATTCACTTCGATGGCAGTGCCAAAGATAGCTGAACTACAGTACTCAGCTATCTATGAGAGAATAGAAGAGTGGGTTTGTACAAGTATATCCACCAAGTGACGCACATTTATTCAGGCTGTCTGCAGTCAGGCTGAATTCGCAGTAGATGGAAAAAGACCCCTGGGGTCAGGATCTGTGAGGGTCTCAGCAGTCAGACCCCCACCAATAAGGTATGTATCCTCTATCCTAAGCATAGAGGATAAATACATTTCATAGCATTACTTGCATTCATATTTACATAGCATTAATGCTTACTTGTTATGTAAGCTGGTGAACTAGGGAGCACAGCAAAGGCTCCAGGCATGCAGCAAGACTAGACCATATCTACAGTAGTTGGTGTAGGATGAGGAAGACTGCAGGAGCTTTACATCAAACTGGTGCTGGGTAGACAGGAGGAGTTTTGCCCACTGTACCTTGGCCTGTGTCATTTCACTCCACTACTGAGTTGACCTGGCTGATGGATGGAATGATGGCTGATGGCTGGATGAGTGATGGATAGAGTTGGTGGAGCCAGGAAGCAAGGATGAGTCATCATCCAGGAGGCGGAGCAGTCCTAATGGAAGTCAGTGTGTGCTGCAGAAGATGCTGATGAGTGAGGGTGTAGCGCTGTGCTACAACAGTATCTCTCTACACTGCCGAGCTCCCTTCATATCAATCTCCTCCTCTGGTGCCTACACTTCTACACCAGCCCAGGACAGGTCCCGCTCAGCGTGTATTTAAAGCGGCCTGTCTTGGCATGGTTTAGGTTAACGAAATAGTGTTCCCAAATGCCGCCCCCTAGGTTTCCATGTGTAGCGCCACCTGAAGCGGCCACCTCATTGAAGGTGTGCCCCTGGCTGAAATGTACACCAGCTAGGATGGCATAGATTTCAATTTCTAGCACACAGACCACCTGAGATGCAGCAAAGTTATTACAAGATGAATGCCTATTATTAATTTTAAAGTAGTAAAAAAACAGGGTATGTATGAGCGCTACTTAATCAGCCAGACATGTATTAAAATGAAACTTTTTTTTATTGGATCACAATGTTACTCCACAAGGTGGCGATATAAAGTATGGCAACGCGTTTCGACGTCTTAACTGACGTCTTCATCAGGCCAACACGCTAGTGTCTTTGTGCCTGCTCCATGATCTAGCGTGTTGGCCTGATGAAGACGTCAGTTAAGACGTTGAAACGCGTTGCCATACTTTATATCGCCACCTTGTGGAGTAACATTGTGGTCCAATAAAAAAAGTTTTATTTTAATACATGTCTGGCTGATTAAGTAGCGCTCATACATACCCTGTTTTTTTACTACTTTACTATTTGCACTACCACTGTCCTACAGACAGGTGGTCCCAGGGGGAGCAGCAACTTGCCAGACTCTTTCTCTCTTTTTACCATACTTAATCCTGAGGCATTACTATCCAGGTCCCCACAGGACCACCAGAGGCGCCAGTGTGGTAATAAAACCTTTTTCTTTTTATTATTTATTATTAATTTTGGCACATCCTACTCTGACACAGATGATTAAGACTGGCATACTACACTCCAGCCTTAATAAGTCAGCTCCATTGTGGTATAATACAAAATGAATATGAGAAACAACAAAACTCAGGTACGTGGAATGTGAACTCAGGTGGGCAGGACTAATCAGTTCGATATCAAGGAGCAAAGACTTGTAAGGCTACGTTCACATCTGCATCAGCGACTCCATCGCAATGTCTGCCTGAAAATTAGTGGAGGAAAAGTCTTGCCTGGTGGACTTTTTCCCCTTCTGGTTTCAGTTTTAAAATTACAGACACCAGATGGACCAGAAATACGTCAATGTGGTGCGTGTGTTACTGCTATTTCAGCGGCCCTCCCACCGACCAGAACAACAGATAGGCGACGCTGGTGTTGAGTAAAGTATTGTGCCTCTAATCATTCATATGAAATCACTGGCATAAATTGGTACAATATGGGTACAAAGAAGTCTGTGGGTTAAAAATGTATAGTTCTTTTTAAATAAGCCGTTGCTAGATAAAGGTACTAGACTACAAAATCAATGCATTCACCATATTATCTGTACATGAACCCGTTTCACAAAATGCATGTATACTGCACCAGAATAACCCTATGTGAACCCAGAAGAAGAAAGAGAAGGCATGTGCTTTTCATGTGCATTTGGTTGCCTGGCATCAAAATCAACACAATATTATTATTACTTATTACTTTTATTAGTATTATTTATTATTATAATAATAATAATAATAATAATAATAATAATGTATTATTATTATTTAAAATATTATTGTCTAATAATAATTAAACAGATATGTTATAACGCTAATTAGAACAAACTAGCACATAAGGAAATGTAACAATCATTGCTATTTCAAAAACGTTCCTTTCCTCAAAGTAATAAATCCACAAGCAGGAAATGCTATATACTGTGTGGCTGAAACTTACCAGTAAAGCCATGTGCACAGAACAGAAGCAGTAGAGATGTCTCCAGCAGGGCCAAGTGCACAGTACTTAGTGTCGTCATATCATAAAGTCTTTCAACACTCCCCCCACTGTTAACTTCTTGGCAGCTGTAGTCCTTTCCCCTGCACATCTAAAATAAATTGAGAGCAGAAAACCCTTTTTTATCAGATACAAGGCGTCATTTTCCTGTGGGCAGCACATTCATAAAACTTCTGGGCAGGATGGAGCAAACAGTGGGATGACTCATTCTTCAGATCTCATTTTGAAAATGCTCCCAAAGTAGTCTCAAAGTTACAAAAAAAAAAAAAAAAAAACATAAAAATGCACCAAATAAGCAAGGTCCCCATGTGAATCTACATCTTGTCCTTAAGTATCACACTTGTCAAGCAGAAAAGGCGGGTTAACTTTAAATATGGGATATGAGATAGCAGTGTCTAAGTCACTCTACTCTGACTTCACTTCTTAAGCAACATGTTGTTTGTACATGGTGAAACATCATATGAGGTGTAACAAGCATACATTTATATTTCATAATATCTACAGTGCACAAGCAAAGTATAACAACTGACTACAACAGTCATAGAACAAAAGAAATAATAATAATAATAATAATAATAATAATAATAATAATGTTATATCAATAATATTATTTATAGTATCACTATTATCTACTATCATTTGTTTTAGCAATTTTTGTAAACAGGTGTAAACAAAAATTTAGTGTGATTTTACATGAAAGTAAAAAAAAAAAAACACAGTTAATAGAATTGGAAGGTTTTTTTTGCCTTTATTCCTTAAAGCATCATTATATATATATATATATATATATATATATAATTTCCACTTTTCTGCTTATATGTCATATTTTTTTTTTTTTGCTGACTACCTATGTCATAATACTGTACATAGAGAGGTTCTCTTGGATAGTTTCCAAATATAATGTGGTCACCATGGGACATATCTTTTTCCTCCAGATATTAATATATCTCACAGAGTCCTGTCTGCCCCCTTGTGTGTCCTTCTTCTGTGGAGATCTCAGGGCTTTAGAGCAGCTTCAGCACTGTGTGCAGGTGGAGAGGTCTGATAAGGCTCATGTCTCAAATGTCCAATCTGTAAGGGAGCTTCTGTTTCTTTTAAGGAAAGGAAAGATGAAACAAAGATCAGCTGCCGAAATATGAAACATGTAGTGTAAATGATAACATTAGTGCTCTGTATAACATGAGTGATGAGATGGGATGAAATTACATTACAAAATGTGAGAAAGCATCAGAGAAAGTGTAAACAAGCACAATAATCATAATTTTTCTATTTACTTCATTTTTGTGCAACTGCTGATATAGTAAAACAATACACAGCCACAATGACAAAATAGATATGTGATGTGGAAAAGTATGGGTGATTTAGTGAACTTCACAGAGCCTAGAGAACAGTTTATGAATGTCAACTTTCCATTTAACTTCTTTAAGTCGGGGCCCCACAAGGCGTAAATGCTGTGGTTTGGCCACGGCGGAAACGCTGCGGAAAGGAACACAGCGTTTTATATAGCGAATCCCATCCACACCATACAGAAAAATACCGTTATAGTTTTGGAAATTGCAGCATGTCAGTTATACCTATGAAAATGCCTGTGGTTTCCTATTTCCTTTTGTTGCATTTTTATGAACCAAAGCCAGAAGTGGATTTAGCAGAAAGGAGAACTGTAAGTGCTATGCTTCTTTTATATTTCCTATACCATTAGAAGCCGCTCTTGTTTTTGGCTCATAAAAACGTAACTTGTAGCCTCAGCCTAAAGAGGTTAAATAGAAAACCTACAGTAGGACACAATTATGTGGATTATGGATGTGTTGTCCATGTTCTCTACAGTCAGCGCACAGTTCCATTAATTTCAGTGGATATATGCAAATGGAGACATGCACTACTGATGACTCATTTTGCAGAACAAATATGCCCATTGCACTCTATGGGTTTGTGAAAAACTTGAACTGCACTTGGGTAAATTACTAGATTCAAAATATTTGAAAATTGTTTTTAAAAAGTGGTTTCTGTTTTTTAACAGACATGAAAAACAGATTATCCAAGGACAAAACACATTATAAACCTCAATCTTTGCATATGCAAAGCACCAATGTTCTGCAGGCTGTACTGTATCTATTCTTCTCGGTTCACCCTCAACTAGTAGATGGAGACTAGTTGATATAATATGTATTTAGTTGCCAGCAGTCACAAATTTATCAGAACTATTCAGACACAATACTTGCAAATTTGGATATATCCTGGTCTGACAAGAGGTCATAGTAGTTCCAGCCAGTTTAGAGACAGTCCTGTGGCACTTCCAGAGTGGGACTTAAATATCCCTATTTTACAATGTAACACTGCACATAGAAAACATATTCAGAAAATCAGTAGCAGCATCGACGACATAATAAAGTTTAGCCAATAATTCTGTAGAACCTTTATGTGATGTCCCCACATATCTCACTCCCATCCATTCTGGATGAATTCCAAAAATATGGTAGACTAAATAACTTCAAGGTTAACATTCATAAGTCAGAATTGTTGAATATCAACATTCTGGCGGGTTGATCTGGCTGTCTTTGATCGGACTTCCCATTTTAATGGCAGTAGGTGTCTCTAAAGTATTTGGGGGTCCATATCCCTTCCGATCCGCTACAGGTCTTCCAACTTAATTACGCACCACTGCTTCGCACAATTACCGATGGCCTCCATAGATAGTCTGGGTTGACTCTGTCCTGGTTTAAAAGGAATAATGCTCTTAAAATGGACATTTTGCCACTCTTACTGTATGTTTTCCAGAATCTTCCATATGACTTGCTCTGTTCCTATCTCTTGAGACTCCCAAGACTGGCTTGCACCATTGTGTGGAATAATACATTTGCTAGACTGAAGCTGACTATTCTTACCCAACCCAAATGGCTGGGGATGCGGGGCTCCCTGAATTTACGCTTTACCAAATGGTGACTCTATGTACGTGCATCCTAGACCTGCTCCATGATCGATCCTCTAAGTTGTGGGTGGAGATGGAGCTGCACCTGGATCCAACTCGGGCTCAGGGACTCTTTTGGTGGTAGATCCTCTCTCCTCTTCTTTCCATCTTGTGGTCTGGCTGGCATGAGTTCTCACAGAACTCAGGGTTAGTTTCCTCTCACAGTCCATTGATCCCACTAGTGGGGTGTCCTCATTTTTCCCTGGATGACTGGCAGCTTACTCCCTGTGACATCCAGTGCTGACATTGCAGGCCCTCTGGGCGTTTCCCCACATAGTTGGCTCATCTATTTCCAAGTATGTTGCAGTAGTAGTTACATTCAATCTCCCTCAAAGCTCCACTCACACTGCCTCTCTCACCCCCTTTGAGGAGCTCTGTTTCACTCAGTCACCTCCAACTCATACCATATCTTTGTTACATCACTTGCTGCTGGGTTAGTAGATAGAGGACCAGACTCCCTGATTCATTAGACCCTGGGAAGGAGAATTGGGATGCTCCTTCTCATCTGTGCAGTAGATGAAGCCCTTTACCATGATGCACAAGATGTCTATCTCTTGCACGTTCCAGGAACTGAATTATAAAATCCTATCACAGAGGTACCGTTTATCAGTCAAATTGCACACTATGTATCCTTCGGTTTCCTTGGAGTGTTGGCACTGTGGCAGAGGTGTGAGCACTATCCTACACATCTGGTGGTCGTGTCCTCCACTGGATACTCTCTGGGCAGTCATTATTGATTTTTTTTACAATGTGCTGACCTGGGCTTGCACTCACACATGAACAGGCTCTCCTGGCCATGTTCCTGGGCCCTATCTCTAAAGCGAAGAAAAGCCTCCTACGTCATTTTATAATGGCTATGTGCCAGATCATTCCTAGGTTGTGGAAATCCACAGTTGTGCCCTCCAGACTGTTATGAATGAAGGCACTTAATCACATTATGCATACAGAAAGGTATCTCTTGAGGTCTCATCCCAAGAGATACCTTTCTGGCCACTTGGTGTCCCTAGGATGCTTTTAAATGGTCAGCTGCGATGGGTCCATGGATTGCCAGTGCACCCCTAGGGATATAGTGTTTGAGACACTACTCTACCCCTGGATCCCCCTCTCCCCTGACTGAGTCTTCTTACCTCCCTTTCTCTCTCCTCCCCCCCCCCCCTTTTTTTCTTTTCTTTCCTTCCTTTACCGTTTTCTTCTGCTGTTTCTCTTCTTCTTT
Source organism: Leptodactylus fallax (assembly GCA_947044405.1). Taxonomy (NCBI): domain Eukaryota; kingdom Metazoa; phylum Chordata; class Amphibia; order Anura; family Leptodactylidae; genus Leptodactylus; species Leptodactylus fallax. The sequence goes on from CAMRHE010000041.1 coordinate 4,352,277, forward strand.
CACCTGCCACTTCTGATTATACACTGTGGGTTACCCAGAGCAGTCACACTCATGGGTACTTGAATTTAATGGTGGGAATTTAGTAAAACCAGACTCTCTAGGGTTTTATGTTCTTGCCATGTGTTTATTCTGGATTGTAATGTAGATTTTTTATATGAAAAATCTTCTCCAAATTGATTGAAGCATGAGAATTCTGTAGAAGCAGCAATGTCTTTACACTTTAATTTTACAGCACCTAACCACTGCACCCTGTCCGGGTTACCACACTGTGATGTGACAAGTCAAAAAACGGCAAGGTCTTGGTCATCTTCTATCAAGGACAGGGCAGAGTATTCATTTCTTTGTTATACAGTGCATAGTATCTAGCTCAGTCTATTCCCATCATTATTATCTCAGGGAAACCACTGAAAAAGTTTCCACTCGGAAAAACCCTAATGTTATTCCTATCCTAAAGAAGCTTTGGACAAGGTTGGGCAAAGCATTCTATATTTTTTGTTCAGTGATCTAATATGATACACATACATCCTATGCATAAGTTTTAGGCAGGCATGCAAAAAAGGTACTGTGATTAAAAAGTTTATATCTAGTGTTGAGCGAACCCGAACTGCACAGTTCGGGTCTGTGCCAAACTTTGTGCAATCGGGTACCCGACCCCGAACATCAGCGCTGAAGTTCGGGTCTGAGTCTGGGTTCGGCTCATCCCTAAAGCTGGTTGATTGACTGCTGAGCAGCCAATCAACCAGTTTTAACCCCCTGCGATCACCGTGGGAGCCCAGCTGTATCTGACAGCCAAGCTCCTGCTGCAACAGTGAGGACGGTGATAACACTGATGCCCGCTGTTTAACCCTTAAGATGCCGTGGTCAGTAGCAACTGTGGCATCTTAGGTGTTTGTCAGGGAATTGAAGCTAACACTGACAGCTAACACCCTGCTCCTCAACCCCCAATCGAAGCTGACCTCCAATCGGGGGTTTTAAACCCTTGGATCGGGGGGTGCCGATATGCATCTTCTGCAGCCCGGGGTCTGGCCAGTGACCCCGGGCTGCAAGTAGCCCCCAGTACCTGATTGATCCTGCTGAGACTAAGGAATAGGCTGACTTCCTCTATAGACTGCAATACACGTGTATTACTGGTTCAGGTCCCATAGTTGGACATCACTAAAAAGTCACAAAGTTCGGGTCCCCCCCAAAAAAAAAAATAAAAAAAAGTTCGGGTCCCCATTGATTTCAATGGGGTTTGGGTACCACTCAACACTATTTATATTTTTGGGGGGTGCCGTTGCTCCTTTTCGGCAGCCCAGGGTCTAACCAGTGACCCCGGGTCTGCCCCATCGCTGTCCCTCCGCATACCTGGTTGATCCTGCCTTGAATGGAGACGGTCAGCATATGCGTCTGCACGGGCTGACAGCCTCCTATACACTGCAATACACCTAATAATGCTTCACACTAGCTCCTAGACACCCAATAATGTTCCCTTAGTGGCCCCCAAACACCTAATAATGCTCCCCAATAGCCCCTAGACAAGTGATAATGTTTTTCAGTGGTCCCCAGGCAAACAATAATGTCCTCAAGTGGCCCCCAGGCAAGCAATAATGCCCCCAGTGGTCCCCAGTCAAGTAATAATGTCCTCCAGTGGCCCCAAGGCAAACAATAATGTCCTCCAATGACCCCCATATAAGTAATAATGTCCTCCAGTGGTCCCCAAGCAAGCAATAATGTCCCAAAGTGGCCCCTAGGCAAGCAATAAGGTCCTCCAGTGGTTCCCCGGCAAGCAATAATGTCCTCGAGTGGCCCCCAGGCAAGTAATAATGACCCCAGTGGCCCTTAGGCAAGAAAATGTCTCCCAGTGGCCCCCAGACAAGAAATATTGTCCCCCCAGTGGCCCTCAGACAACTATTAATATCCCACAGTAGCCCCCAGATAAGTAATAATGTCCCCCAGACAACTAATAATGTACCCCCAGTGGCCCCCAGGCAAGTAATAATGTCCACTGCAACCCCAGGCAAGGAATGATGTCCCTAGTGGCCCCCCAGGCAAGTAAATGACTCCCAGTGGCCCCATACAAGTAATAATGTTCCCCAAACAAGTAATATTGTCCCCCCAGTGGCCCTCAGACAACTATTAATATCCCCCACTAGCCCCCAGATAAGTAATAATGTCCACCAGACACTTATTAATGCTCCCCACTGACCCCCATACAAGTAATAATGTCCTCCAGTGACCCCACACTGTAGTTGCGCTATATAAATAAAAAAAATAAATAAATAACGCTTACTTATCCTTGGTCCTCCGAAGCTCTGAGGTCCTCCTGCTTCTTCTCTGCAGATCGATGCAGCAGGTCTTCTTCAAGCATCACTAGCTGATGCCTGAGTGATAGAGCAGGAAGATAAAGCCTTTCTGCTGCACCATTCTATTCAACTACATCAGAATCCTAAGGATGCTGATGTAGTTAAAAGGGGATGTGCGATCATTTCCCCACCGGATTATTACGGCACTCTGGTTGGGAAACGCTGCTCTAGACAGTACAGGCAGCTTCTTCCCCCACATAAACAAAGTAAATAATATACAAAATGAAGCAAGGTATTTGCCCAGCATCCACAGGATAGTAGACATTTGATCTAGCAATTTCAACACATGCAATTTTACTGCTATCACATTTAATCCTGATAAATCATTAACACAATCTCAAACTAATATAGAATTTGAAACAAAAAACTAATAGGTAATGTGTTGTTATCTAACTGCATAAATAAGATAGAAAAAAATATATAATAGTGAACAACTAAAACGTAACTTTTAATATTAAATGCATGTAAAGAACTTGTGCCGGCGTGCGGTGGGTAGAGTGGTGTCACTTGCCGGTGGCCACCTACCGCCCGCTGTTTAGCTCTCATGCCAAAAAAAAAAATCATTCTTTATAAGATAGCATGAATCCCCTGACGAGCAGTATCTAACCTACAGCGAAACGCGTAAGGAATCTACATATTAGCTATTGGGAGGCAGTGAGATTAGTTATATGGTAATGAGGGGATTACTACCCTTGTAGGAAATACCATTATAAGACAGACGCTGAGGAGTCAGCGCTAGCCGTTTATAGGATGATTGTTTAGCTGTGGTTCCTGGGTGCTTTATACCCAAAGGCTGTTATAGCCAGTTATATGGTCTGTGATAGAGCAGATTTCATTATCTGGGCAGGAGTACTATGCCTTTGTCATTTTAACATAGGAACACAGGTGCAATAATGCATCCATGATTGGTATCTAGTGCCCACAATAAAAAAGAGGGGTGGGAGATGCCACCCATAACATATATTGAGTGGACCCTGGTTACCTTTAAAAAGGAAAAAACAGTTTTTTATAACTATTTGAGCTATTGTCTCTTACTTGTGTTTATTATATCACAAGTTTTTTACATGCATTTAATATTAAAAGTTATGTTTTAGTTGTTCACTATTATATATTTTTTTCTAATATAGAATTTGAGACTACTGTTGATTAAAAACCGTTATAAAACAACACTTTATATATCACTTTCCCTATGTATACACCATGAAGCTGTTAGGGAAAATCAATGCCACTAGCCTGTATAGAAGCTGTACTCAGCGTCTGCTGATCGTTGATGCTAGGTTCACACTAGTGTTCGGCTTTCCGTTCTTCGGGTCTACTTGGGGAACTGAAAAATGGAAAGCTAACCCGCTTAAAAATCGGTTACCTGCGGAAACCCCCAGACCCTATAGACTATAATGGGGTCCACTGGGTTTCCACCCAGTTTCTGCCCGAAAAATGAGAAGAGAAAAGTCCTGTCTACAGGACTTTTCTCTCCTCATTTTTCAAGTGGATTCGGGGACAGAAACCCAGAATGTAGCTCAAGCGCTGGTGTTAACCCAGCCTTCGCATGGATTTTCCATAGCAAAGTTTATCGGAGATGGAATGATGCTATGGTGTTGTTTTTTTTTAAGGGTTGACATACATCTCTTAGTTCCAGTGAAGTTCCTGTAGATGTAATCCATTTACTGTATTTTTCCTGGTGTTTCCAATTGTGAAGTGGATATACACCTTTACATGCAGTTCATAAATATGACAATTCACTTCAGTGGTTAAAGGAATTCTTTGCTTTGGACAATCCCTACTTGTAAGGAGGGATCCTTAACAGGAAACTGATCATAAATACCCCCCCACTAAGACCCCCAGAAATCTTACAGTAAGTATTTAATTTCCCTTCAGTGTCACCACTGGGGAAATTAAACATTACAGAGTTACCATTCCACTCAATGGTTTTTTTTAATTTTTTTTTTCCTAATATAAATTATACACAATTTTATCTGTTTGTGTGTTTTATTTACGTTTTTTTGTAATTTTCATTAAATAGTAAGACAAATACTATTACTTTGAATACTTGGCTGTTAAAACCTTCTTTTATTAATCTGTTTTAATCCTATGATTATGTAAATGAAAGAAACAAAGGAATGAATTGGAGTTTCATTTAGCAGGACATTTGTTTTTGTTGCAGTGATTAAATTGTACATTACTTGCATGAATACAATAACAAGCCCTCATAACTACAGCCGGTATTTTTATAGAAGATAGGTATGGCTTTGTAGATAAACTGTTTAAGCAGGGCATTATTGAAAAAGTATGTACTGGGTGTTCCTGGTGTGCTGTGTGGGGAAGTAGTGTTATATTTGCTGGACTTTATATTGATCAAGAAAGAAGATTACATTGTTTTAGTAAAGGTTAAAAGTACTAGTGTTATATTGCAACTGACATAGTCGTACCCAAATCACATAGGAAAACATCCAAATGGCACAGTACAAAAATAATACTTTTTCTTTGTTTCTCAAACAAAAGTCTTACATTTTGTTTATCAGCAGTTTAGCTTGAACCATACAGAAAACAATTCTCACGATATGCTTCCTTTCTTTACTGCAAGCATTCTACTTCTAACAGATAATACATAATATCACATAGAGTTTTCAATTGATATGACACCATGTTATCTCTTATCAGACAAGTACATATGGATGCCAATTACAGAATAATCTCCATGTCATCTAATCATGGTCTTCCCTTATCTCCATAGTGCTTAGTTCACACAGACCACTGTAGACCATATCAAGCATAAATTCTCCGAATGAAGCCATATAAGGCTAGGTGTGATTTTTTTTTGGTGTGGAATACAACCTTCATATATCTGTAGCATATAAATAATGTTTCTTACCTTGCATTTATAACTGCTTCAGTAAATAAATAGTATTAATTCGATGAAAATGTTCTGAATTTCTTCGTACCTTTCCATGTGGATGATTGTATGTTCTTGTCATGTGATTAAGCCCTTCAGGATGAGGCCATGCGTTTTGTTTTTATGACTTTCAGGTAAAAATGACATTGTAACTTTTTCAATGGGTTATTCTATTTACGGCAATAACAATTTATATATATTTTGTATTATGTGCAAGAAAAAAAAAAATCTGACAACCATAACTTGCTTATTTTCTCTCTAAGCCAAGGCCTGTTTTTTTGCAGGGAAAGCTTTAGCTTTTATTGGTACAATTCTGTGGTACATATAGGTTTTTTATGTTTTTTATTTTTATATTTTTGTTTAGCCTACAGGATACATCATAATAGCTTAATAACTTTTACTAATGCTGCAATTCCAGTAATGTCTGTATTTGTATATTTTATTTAAATTAGAAATGGAAAGTGTTTTTTTCTTACTTTTTAAAATATTTTTAAAACTGTTTTCACACCTTTTTAACTTCAAAATATACTGCAGTACTTTTGTACTTCAGTATTTTGTAAATTTTAGTAGATTTAGTAGACTCTGACTGAGCCTAATAGGCATCCATATATGTCAATCTGGTGGCTTTCGTCAGGCCCCTGAGTGCCATGGCAACCCTTTAGTACCCCACAAAAGTGTCAGAGGAGTGCCTTGGGGGTGAGAAGAGTAGCTACCCCTCTAAACCACTTAAATGCCATGACCAGTATTGTTCACAACATATAAATGTTCTGAAATATGAGTTACCTCCAATTCCTGCAGTGACAGCTGGGTGCTGGCTATGCGGGCACCATTGGTTTTTTCCACAGCGTTTTTCAAAGAGCGTCCGTGGAGGTTACCTCTGCACACTTTTCTCTTCCTTTATTCCTATAGGGAAACCACCGGTGTTTCCATAGGTATAATTGACATGATGCAATTTCTAAAACCGCAAAGTGTTCACTGCGTGTATTTTTCTGCAATGTCCGGATGGGATTCAGAGGAACTGTAAAACACCAAGGCGGAAACGTGGAATTTATGACACGTTGGGGCCCCGGCCTTTTAAGTTTTTTTAGTTTCAATAATTTTTATTGAAGGTTTTTACAGATTTAAAGGAACAAGGACAGTAGCATAAATGATTAGCACAATCTGGGTATACAGCATGTGAGGGATAAATATCGTATTTTCAATTGTAGCACATAGACACATGCCGCCTTTACCCCTTAGCATAAAACCAAAGTGTAAAGATCTAACAATGAAACACTAGGCATGGAACAGTAAACAATTGAACATTTGAACCTTTGAACATTAGAGGCATCTTGATCGAGACTATAGTGAGGAGGCATTTCAAACGCGTAAAGCGTACTTGCAGTAATACCGTATGTCCAGCTATGGAGGAATACCTAAGTCCTAATGAGTTAGATAATAAATTAGATGAGCAGAGTTAAGGAAGGGAAAGATCGGGATACTGATACAAAGAGTGTGTGTGTATAGGCTTGTAAGTACAGACGATATAAGAAGGGAAGGGAACAAGGCCAAGGGGAATAACAGAAATAAAGGAGGACAAACTTAAGGCCCAAACTATCCTAGGCCACCAAACTCCGAACCCGCTCTAACCAACATATCGAGAGTGGATTCAGCAATCCCAAATGTTCACAAATGCTTATAAAGTTTTTTAATTCATTGCACTTCAAATAATAAAGGCATATACATTGCAGTAGACACAATAATGGCATTATATCCACTTTGTCCACACTGTCAATTAAATTAAAGGGGTTATGGAGGGAAAATAAAGTTTACAAATGCTTTCCCTGGATAAGTTGTCTTACTAATATATAGCCAGCCCTGAAGTCCTTATGGTTACACTTGCAGAGCACAGCTGGGTGCTGGCATCACTAATTCTGCTCTACTCCAGCTGCATGTCCATAGAGTAGAGTAGAGTAGAGTTGGTAATGTGAGGAAGGAGACTTTCAGTTGCCCCAGATATGGCACACAAAGCTAATCAACATGGCCCAGGGGACCTGATATACAGTACTGTGCAAAAGTTGTAGACAGGTGTAAGAAAAAATGCTGCAAAGCAAGAACGGTTTCAAAAATAGAAGTGTTAATGGTTTATTTTTGTCAAAAAAACAGAAATCTAAATCACCAATATTTGATGTGACTACCCTTTGCCTTCAGCACAGCATCAATTCTTCTAGATACTCTTGCACAGAGGTTTTGAAGGAACTCAGCAGGGAGGTTGTTCAAAATATTTTGGTGAACTAACCAGAGATCTTCTATGGAAGTAGTCTTGACAGAAGTCAGATGCTTCTGTCTCTTCATGTAGTCCCAGGCAGACTCGATAATGTTGAGATCAGGCCTTTGTAGGGACCATATCATCAGAACCAGGGAGAGACATAACTGGTAAAACCTGTAAACAGGCATGTACCAACCATGTGCCATTTAGAATATTAGATTATTCTTTGGGGTAGAGAGAGCTTTGGGGCCCCTTCAAGGTCCAGGGCCACATAGTGACTGCTACCTCTGCACCCCCTGTTGCGAAGCCCCTGGTTCCAGGACTCCTCCTCCAAAGGGTGGTCACACCAAATACTGATGTGATTTAGATTTCTTGTAACGTCTCTGCCTGTTTGGGTCTCTGCATCATCCTCCGCACACACGCGGCGGCACAGGAGGCATGCTCAGTTTGATTCCTTGTTTAAGATTCTTGTTGCTTAGTCTGAACACTGTCCTAGACTACATAATTGATTTTCTGCCACACCCGTTTCCAGCACCTTGTTTCTTTCGGGTTCTCAATAGTTAATCTCAGCCTTGCCTGTGTGATTGACAGCTTGTCTACCAATCCAGTCTGGGGCAGATCCTGACTTTCTATAAACAGGTTGTCAGCCCTCACATGGTCACTGGCTATTGATTCTGTCTTGTGACTTGTCCCTGCTAGCTTCTTTTCTGATATTCCCTGTATTCCTATTTCTGACCTCTGGCTCTGTTTATTGACTATTCTCTTGGATTGTGATTTTGTACTGCATTGCTCGACTGGTATCGACCCCTTGGCTAGCCGACCTCCCTTTGTCCGCTGTTTGTCCTGTCTGCGTTCTGTGTTGTCACCTATATTAGGTAGGGCCTATCAACCAGTTGCTGCTGTCAACTAGGACAGATAGGCAAGTTATCCAGGGACAGTGGGGGGGTTCAGCTTAGGGCTCACTGTCTTGTTGTGCCCCTCCCCCCAGGGTTCTGCAGTAGCACTGGGGAATCGCTCCTCTAGTGATTCCCTTACATTTCTCTTTTGCTCATCCACTTAATTTTGTTAATTGACAAAAATAAACTATTAACATTTCTATTTTTGAAAGCATACTGTGAGTATGTGAACCCAGAGGGCGCTATTGAGTGACCCAGGGCCAGCCCTGAAAAGGCCCTCAGCCACACCTTTGGGCGGGGCGTAACTCCAAAGGGAGTGGATACAGCAGCAGAGCAGCTGTCAAGGCCTGCAGGAAGCAGGCGTACATGGGAACCAGCCAAGGACAGAGAGGCGGTCTGTCCCAGGAGGGCTGGGGTTCACAGGGGACTTTTGCTGGAGCTGAGCATTAGTCAGGCTGCCCGTTGCCCCAGAGGCTAGACAGGGGTCAAGAAGTCAGTTAGTGCCCTAACTGTGGCCATAGTTTTTTTTTTTGTTTTGTTATGTTGCACTTAAGCTGAAATAAAGCCATTTTGCCCAGTACCAGGAACCACTGCTGTCGGGACCAGGAGTCTGCCGCCACTTGAGACTAATCCTCTCAAATTGTCACATATGGTGCTACGGATTCGGGCATAAAGAGATCCACGCAAGTCCTGGAAGACAAGTGGTTGGTGACTGCAGTACTGCTAAGTGTGCATTGTGGCCTACAGCTGGAAGGAATCTGTGATTTCAACTGAGAAACCCAGGAAGGGGTGAGTGGAATTGCGACATAGCAAATTGTGTGCAAAAACTGGTGAAAGCAAAACTCTGGAAGAGGAATCCAGGGAATGGACTTTGTGTATACTGTGGCACAAAAGTCTGTAAAGTGCTTGCTGATGGCAAAATAGTAAGCAATGTGTGTAGAAGCTGGATATTGCAAACAGTCTATGTGAAAGGCTATGGTGCCATGTTTGTGTTTTCTGTGGAAGACAGAAGAAAATGCTGGTTGTTGTAGTGCCACATAAGTTAACTGTTTGAATACATGTGACTGCAGAAGATAGCAAAAAGTTGCTGCTGGTTGAACCCAAGGTTGCTGTGGAATATTGTGTAATCTTGTTAGTAAACCATGGGCAAGAAAAAGAGAATTTCAGCTTGTAAAAAAGCAGAGAAGTTATGCCCAGGTTTATTAGTGCTGCAGTCTGAATGCAGAGAGACACAAAACCCGGAACAGAGCATGTGGAGTGCAAGTAAAGATAAAGGGTTGCATGAGAGTGACTTAGTTTTTCTAAAGCACCTCTGTTCTATGATTGAATATGTCCCTGCTGACTGTATGTCTCATACTGGAGTGCATGAAAGCGCCAAAGATGAAAATATTATGGTGCAGCAGCTTCAAAATGAGATTAAAACCATCAGGTTCATTTATGAAGATGAAATATCTGATTTGAAATGGCAACTTGAGGTATCAGAAAAAGAGAACCTTAAGTTAAAGAAAGAGCTTGAGACTATAAAGAGTTCATATCCTAGTCATTGTGAAAATGTTGTACTGGGTTTGCCTAGAATGGACTGTGTCACTAAGAAGGAGTTTGCTGATATGAAATGTGCTCTATCTAATAAAGTTATACAGAGTGTAGAGCAAAAGCAAGTGCTTGAGAAGCAATTGCAGGATTTAAAGGAGCAGCATGTTCAAGACTCCATTGCCAAAGAGAGTGTCATTGAAAAATTAAGAGATGACCTTGAAACTGCTAAATGTGAGAGAAGTGAATTTTTGCAGTATCAGTCAAAATGTCTGGATGACCAAGTCAGGAAGTGTGAAAAACTTTCGGCTGCATTAACTGACAAAGAAAATGAAATTGCAGAGCTGAGTATGCATGTGTCTGACCAAGAGAGTGATTTGGAGTCTGTGGTGCAGACACTGCAGTCAGAGCAAAACTTGCATGAACTAAAGCAGGTTCAACTAAGTCAACGAATGGCGGAGCAGAGCTGGCGTTCTGGAACAAAGAGAAATGGAACTCAAAGCTGGAATATGTAGCCTGGAGAGGGCGCTGTCAGGATCTTGTGAAGATAAAGAGAAATTGTCTGTTTTGGTGCAAAATAAAGACAAAGAATTGATGGAGATGTCGTCTGTCCATGCTCAGAAAGTGCAAGCCTTACAGGAGAGTCACAAAAAAGTAGAGACTCAACTTCAAGTGCTGCAACTAAAAGTCACAGAAGGGGACAGGTTTCAAGCAGAACTGCTAGACAAGGCAAACGGTCTGCAGGCGGAATTGAATAATGTCACAGGGCTTCTTTCTCAAGCAGACAGCAAGTTTATCAAACTTTCCAAAGATTTTTCTACACTAAAATCTCAGCTTCAGGACACTCAGGAACTTTTGCAAGAAGAAACTCGTCAGAAGCTTGATCTTAGTACACAACTAAAAAAAATGGAAGATGAGAAAAATGGTTTCCTTGAGCAACTAGAGGAAGAGGAGGAAGCAAAAAGAGATTTGACAAAGCAGATTGCAACACTGCAGGCTCAGGCGACTGATATGAAGAAAAAAAATGGAGGATAGTATTGGGTCCTTGGACTCTGTTGAAGAACTAAAGGAAAAGTTGCAAAAGGAGCTAGAAGCGACAAGTCAACGGTTTGAAGAGAAGGCTGCTGCTTATGACAAACTTGAGAAGACGAAAATTAGACTTCAGCAGGAACTAGAAGATACAGGTTTAGATCTTGATCATCCACGTCGGATTGTGTCAAATTTGGAAAAGAAGCAGAAAAGGTTTGATCAGCTGCTTGGTGAAGAGAAGACTCTTTCTGCTAGATATGCAGAAGGACGTGACCGTGCTGAAGCATAGGCTCGTGGAAAAGAGACCAAAGCTCTTGCCTTGGCTCGCTCCCTAGAAGAGGCCCTTGAATTGAAGGCCGAGTTAGAGAGGCTCAACAAGCAACTGCGCACTGAAATGTAGGATTTGGTTAGCTCCAAGGATGAAGTTGAGAAAAACCTGGAATCTGTGCAGATACTGTATGAGAACAAAGCTAATGCTTATGACAAGCTGGAAAAGGCCATGAGAGAATTGAACCTCCAGAGAGAAGACATGAGGATTCAGTCTGAGGAAAACCTGTCTAATTTATCTGCTGAGATTGTAGAGCTAAAAATGCTTGCTGCTCAACTAAAGCTGCAAGTGGACAAACAGGAGGAAGTTGTACGCATCAAGGAACAGCTGGAGTTTCAGATGGATCAAGTGAAGCGCGAGTCAGACATAAAGTTGGAAGAGCACACTTTTCAGATAGAACAGTTAAAAACCGAAGTTGAATCTAAAAGAGAAGAATTGGATCAATTTCAGCAGTCTTTATCCAATACTGAACAGTCAGTATCTGCACTATCTTCAAAGCTGGCAGCACTAGAAGCTGAGAAAGACTCGCTGCAGAGCCTGTTAACCTCTAAAGAATCAGAGCTGCAAGGTGCACTAGTAAAAACTGAGATGGAGGCTACTCAGAAAAATGCAGCAATGAAGAAAGTTCCGGAACTGGAATCAGAGATTTGTGCGCTACAGAAGGCATTAGAATTGGAGAAAGCTGCCAGCATAGAGGCAGAGAAAGCAGAGCCATTAAGGCAGCCAGAACATGTAACCAAAAAGCATCTGAGTACTGACAGTAAAAACTGTGATGTTGAAAACTTGGTATCCCAGTCCTCCGGTGTTAGCACAGGGAATGAAAATAACTTGGAGAATGTTGAGATGACGATATCACCAGCTCCTGTACTGTCAGAAAGGGGTTGGCACGAAAATTCTTGCAATCTATCACAGTACCGCAACATGCCTCCAGGAAGTTATGCGTATGAGAAAGAGGAGGTAAGACTACAGTATGGAAGTGGTTCTCCTGCTGTGGTACAGATATGGAAGTCTTATAAAGAAACCATTCCAATATATGATGTGACAATTGTTAAAGTCATACCAGAAAATGTAGTTCAGCGTGATCTATTATGTGAGGGTGTACGGTATGGCCCTCGTGCAGAAGGAGAAGATATTGCAGTACAGAGCTTCTGTTTCTCAAACAAAGAGGAAAGCAAGCCAACTATGTCTCCTAAACTTCTAAGCCTTGATGGTGATGGCAAAGTTTGCTTTGAGATGAAGGTTACTGGAAAAGCACCCATGAAACAGTTATACTCTAAAGACATTGATGTGCATGAAGTATGTGTTAGTTGGTCTCTGAGCTCCTGTGGATTCATGATAGGTGAAGATGAAGATTCTTACGACTATTTACTAAAGGGATCAAAGTCATGCAATGGGATGGCTGAAGACTATGGCGAGAAATGTGATGAAAATGATGTAATCCCCTATATGGCGAATTGTGAAGGTGATGAAGCAAAACTTGCCTTTGCACAGAATGGCCAGGATCTTGGTGTAGCATTCAAAGTGATGAGAAAAAGGAAATGTCGAGTAACCGGAATTTGGAAAACGAGACCGCCAGATTGGGACATGTGGACAATTACAGGACAGGCATACATGGTTGAAGAGGGACTTCGTCCCATTGTAGCTCACCCCATGGGTAGTGAGCTGAGGGGGAGGGTATGTGAGTATGTGAAGCCAGAGGGCGCTATTGAGCGACCCAGGGCCAGCCCTGAAAAGGCCCTCAGCCCAGGGGCGTAACTACTGGGGTAGCAGCGGTAGCAGCTGCCACAGGGCCCGGGACATTACGGGGCCCCGCGGGCCCCCAATGCTTTTTTTTTTTTTTTTTTTAATAGGCCATAACCTGCTGGAGTAACCCCAGCAGGTAACGGGCCCTATATACTTACCGTTCCCCGGGGTCCCGCTCACGGCCGCCTGCGCTTCCGATTCTGCGGAGGAGGCTGTGAGCAGGAGTGGGGATCGGTATGTGAGGCCGCGGTTCGAACACCACAATCTCTGCTATCATTATACTCCGGGGTCTTTTCAGACCCCGGAGTAATCGGAGGCCCAGAGTTGGTGAGGGAACATAAAAAACAATGTACTTACCTCTCCTACGCTTCTCCAGGCTTTGGGCCTGTTTGGTGACGTCGCAGACGTCAGTGGACGTCATTTTGCGTCACAACGCCGGCCCGCATCACGTGATGCCGGCCTGGTCCAAGATTGAAGAAGGCCGGAGTAGCAGGGAGTGGACATGAGCGAGGAACAGGTAAGAAACGTTTTTTATGTTTCTATCCTCTCCTGGGTCTCCAATCATTATACTTTGGGGTCTAAAAAGACCCCGGAGTATAATAATTGTTCATGGGTGGTCCACAATGGGACAAACAGTGCTGGCCAAAAGTATTGGCACCCCTGCAATTCTGTCAGATAATACTCAATTTCTTCCAGAAAATGATTGCAATCACAAATGCTTTGATAATAATATCTTCATTTAATTTGTCTTCAATGGAAAACCACAAAAAGAATTGTCAAAAAGCCAAATTGGATATAATTCCACACCAAACATAAAAAAAGGGGGTGGACAAAAGTATTGGCACCCTTTGAAAAATCATGTGATGTTTCTCTAATTTGTGTAATTAACAGCACCTGTTACTTACCTGTGGCACATAACAGGTACTGGCAATAACTAAATCACACTTGCAGCCAATTGAAATGGATTAAAGTTGACTCAACCTCTGTCCTGTGTCCTTGTGTGTACCACATTGCGCATGGAGAAAAGAAAGAAGACCAAAGAATTGTCTGAGGACTTGAGAAGCAAAATTGTGAGGAAGCATGAGCAATCTCAAGGCTACAAGTCCATCTCCAAAGACCTGAATGTTCCTGTGTCTACCGTGTGCAGTGTCATCAAGAAGTTTAAAGCCCATGGCACTGTGGCTAACCTCCCTAGATGTGGACGGAAAAGAAAAATTGACGAGAGATTTCAACGAAAGATTGTGCAGATGGTGGCTAAAGAACCTCGACTAACATCCAAACAAGTTCTAGCTGCCCTGCAGTCCGAGGGTACAACAGTGTCAACCCGTACTATCCGTCGGCATCTGAATGAAAAGGGACTCTATGGTAGGATACCCAGGAAGACCCCACTTCTGACCCAGAGACATAAAAAAGCCAGGCTGGAGTTTGCCAAAACTTACCTGAGAAAGCCAAAAACTTTTTGGAAGAATGTTCTCTGGTCAGATGAGACAAAAGTAGAGCTTTTTGGGAAAAGGCATCAACATAGAGTTTACAGGAAAAAAAAAAGAGGCCTTCAAAGAAAAGAACACGGTCCCTACAGTCAAACATGGCGGAGGTTCCCTGATGTTTTGGGGTTGCTTTGCTGCCTCTGGCACTGGACTGCTTGACCATGTGCATGGCATTATGAAGTCTGAAGACTACCAACAAATTTTGCAGCATAATGTAGGGCCCAGTGTGAGAAAGCTGGGTCTCCCTCAGAGGTCATGGGTCTTCCAGCAGGACAATGACCCAAAACACACTTCAAAAAGGACTAGAAAATGGTTTGCGAGAAAGCACTGGAGACTTCTAAATTGGCCAGCAATGAGTCCAGACCTGAATCCCATAGAACACCTGTGGAGAGATCTCAAAATGGCAGTTTGGAGAAGGCACCCTTCAAATCTCAGGGACCTGGAGAAATTGGCCAAAGAAGAATGGTCTAAAATTCCAGCAGAGCATTGTAAGAAACTCATTGATGGTTACCGGAAGCGGTTGTTCGCAGTTATTTTGTCTAACGGTTGTGCTACCAAGTATTAGGCTGAGGGTGCCAAGACTTTTGTCCGGCCCATTTTTGGAGTTTTGTGTAAAATGATCAATGATTTGACTTTTTTTTCATTCTCTTTTGTGTTTTTTAATTGCAAGCAAAATAAATGTAGATATTATTACCAAAGCATTTGTGATTGCAATCATTTTCTGGAAGAAATTGAGTATTATCTGACAGAATTGCAGGGGTGCCAATACTTTTGGCCAGCACTGTATAATAGTGTGTGCAGGGGCCACTATGGGGAATAATAGTGTGTGCAGGGGCCACTATGGGGCAAAATACTCAGTGCAGGGGCCACTATGGGGAATGATACTGTGTGCAGGGGCCACTATGGGACATGATACTGTGTGCAGGGGCCACTATTGGACATGATACTGTGTGCAGGGGCCACTATGGGACATCATACTGTGTGCAGGGGCCACTATGGGACATCATACTGTGTGCAGGGGCCACTATGGGACATCATACTGTGTGCAGGGGTCACTATGGGACATGATACTGTGTGCAGGAGCCACTATGGCACATAATAGTGTGCGCAAGAATGCGGGGTTTTTTTTGGGGGGGGGGGGGGGTGGAGGGGGCGGTCGGGGGGGGCGATTGGGGGCAGCAGTTCGGGGGGGGGCCCCATGTCAAATGTTCGCCTTGGGGCCCAGCCATTCCTAGTTACGCCACTGCCTCAGCCACACCTTTGGGCGGGGCGTAACTCCAAAGGGAGTGGATACAGCGGCAGAGCAGCTGTCAAGGCCTGCAGGAAGCAGGCGTACATGGGAACCAGCCAAGGAAAGAGAGGCGGTCTGTCCCAGGAGGGCTGGGGTCCACAGGGGACTTTTGCTGGAGCTGAGCATTAGTCAGGCTGCCCGTTGCCCCAGAGGCTAGACAGGGGTCAAGAAGTCAGTGAGTGCCCTAACTGTGGCCTAGGTTTTTTTTGTTTTGCTATGTTGCACTTAAGCTGAAACAAAGCCATTTTGCTTTAAATTGGCACCGTCTGAACGCTGTCTCTCCGGTGCCCAGTACAACGAACCACTGCTGTCGGGACCAGGAGTCTGCCGTCACTTGAGACTAATCCTCTCAAATTGTTACAATACTTACCTAAAACATTTACATAGCACTATATAATAGTAAGAAAGCTTATTCAGTTCAGGGAATGCACTGACAAATTTTATTTTCCCCACATAACCTTATTTTATAATTAAGAAATGATAATATACTGTACAGAACAGTTAAAAATATTTTTACTTTTTGTTTTACAAAATCACTTTTTGTAGCCATTTTTTGAAAACCTTAACTTTTTATTTTTTTTTTCCATCAACAGAAGTGTGTGAGGGTTTGCATTTTACTATACTTTTATATCACCCTTTACTATTTACAGATGCTAAAAACAAATGAAAACAGAAGCAAATGGATGAATATCTGTTTACACAGAGTCAATGTTAAAAAAACAGAAAAAAAATCATCCAATTCTGTTTTGCTTTTGTTGTTTTGTAGCACAGAAATACAAAATTTTTGTGTTCCTCAGAAACAGATTCATCTAACATTGATGGCCATTCTGTATCCGTTTTGTCATCCATAAATCAATGATCAAAAGAAAATGTATACAGCCACTAAGAAAAGTTGGAGAAAATTCTTTGTGGACGATACTATGACACCTATACAGGTTGTCAGTTAACTGAAACCAGCTGAACAGACTTACATAAGAATACTGTGTTTGATGTTATATCACATCTCTTTGGTGTGGTTTGTGCTAAATGCTCACTCTTGTTGGTTATGAGTAGAGAGGCGAATTCGGCAGCTTCGCCGAATTTTCCAATACGATTTGATTCGATCAGAATTAATTTGCGGCGAATTGCGTTAAAAAACAGCTATTTTCTGGCTGCAGAGAGCCTGTATAGTGGTGTAGAACACTGTGCCTCGCAGTGGTTTTTAGTGATGTCCCACTAGGGGACCTGAACCAGTGATGCACTGTGCTCTGACCAGGGGTTATGGAGCAGGGTGTTAGCTGTCTGTTACAGTTAATACCTGCTCCCGATGCCGTGGGCGTTCGTGAAGGGGTTAAAGGGCAGTGACATCACTGCACGCATGGCATTGTGGGTGATCCTGCGTTCCCAGAGTTCTTTGCCCCTTGTCCTAACGTGCAGGAGCCATTTTATGAAAAAATGCGATTCGTTACCATGAAATGTGAGGAAATCCAGATTCGATGCAAATCGAATATTTCCTGAAATTCGATCGAATTCCACTTTGTCAGCTTCGATTCACTCACAAGCAAAAAATGGACCACCTCATGCTACGACTAAAATATCCAGCTTTAACCATAAGCATAAACAAGTAACAGATTAGGCAATGTTCACAAATGCGTTGTTGTGTCTGTTCTTTTGGTCCACCTAATGACAGACAGCAACAGATCATGAGGGAGCCCATTCACTTTAATGGGGTACATTGGGTTTCTGTTTTTTTTTGCAGACCTTGCTGGACAAAAATGTCAAGCTCACAGGACTCTTTTGTCTGCGGTGTCTGACAGACTCTGTTTCATAGGCTCCAAATGGAAGTGAACAAAGTAATGAATATGGTGTACGCCACCAATAATCTATGAAAAATGGGGGCCATCTCTAAGATGCACAAACTGCCTATATGCCTATGCATATATAGAATAGAGAAACTCACCCAAATATGTAAAAAAAATATAATACTTTAATAGCACAATACTAAAAGCCTGATTTAAAATTACAAATGTTGCTTCTGAACGTTATACATCAATATAAAATATAGTGGGGAAAAAAAGTATTTAGTCAGCCACCAATTGTGCAAGTTCTCCCACTTAAAAAGATGAGAGTCCTGTAATTGTCATCATAGGTAGACCTCAACTATGAGAGACAAAACGAGAAAACATGTCTAGAAAACCACATTGTCTGATTTTTAAAGAATTTATTTGCAAATTATGGTGGAAAATAAGTATTTGGTCACCTACAAACATGCAAGATTTCTGGCTCTCACAGACCTGTAACTTCTTCTTTAAGAGGCTCCTCTGTCCTCCACTCATTACCTGTAGTAATGGCACCTGTTTGACATTGTTCTCAGTATAAAAGACACCTGTCCACAACCTCAAACAGTCACACTCCAAACTCCACTATGGGGAAGACCAAAGAGCTGTGGAAGGACACCAGAAACAAAATTGTTGACCTGCACCAGGCTGGGAAGACTGAATCTGCAATAGGCAAGCAGCTTGGTGTGAAGAAATCAACTGTGGGAGCAATCATTAGAAAATAAAAGACATACAAGACCACTGATAATCTCCCTCCATCAGGGGCTCCACGCAAGATCTCACCCAGTGGGGTCAAAATGATCACAAGAATGGTGACCAAAAATTCCAGAACCACACGGGGGGACCTAGTGAATGACCTGCAGAAAGTTGGGACTAACGTAAGAAAGGCTACCGTCAGTAACACACTACGCCGCCAGGGACTCAGATCCAGCAGTGCCAGACGTGTCCCCCTGCTTAAGACAATACATATCCGGGCCCTTCTTAAGTTTAATAGAGAGCATTTGGATGTTCCAGAAGAGTATTGGAAGAATGTCATATGGTCAGATGAAACCAATGTAGTACTGTTTGGTAGAAACACAACTTGTCGTGTTTGGAGGAGAGTGAATGCTGAGTTGCATCCAAAGAACACCATACCTACTGTGAAGCATGGGGGTGGCAACATCATGCTTTGGGGCTGTTTCTCTGCAAGGGACCAGGACAACTGATCCGTGTACATGAAAGAATGAATGGGGCCATGTATCCTGAGATTTTGAGTGCAAACCTCCTTCCATCAGCAAAGGCATTGAAGATGAAACATGGCTGGGTCTTTCAGCATGACAATGATCCCAAGCACACCACCAGGGCAATGAAGGAGTGGCTTCATAAGAAGCATTTCAAGGTCCTGGAGTGGCCTAGCCAGTCTCCAGATCTCAACCCCATAGAAAACCTTTGGAGGGAGTTGAAAGTCCGTGTTGCCCAGTGACAGCCCCAAAACATCACTGCTCTAGAGGAGATGTGCATGGAGGAATGGGCCAACATACTAGCAACAGTGTGTGCCAACCTTGTGAAGACTTACAGAAAACATTTGACCTCTGTCATTGCCAACAAAGGATATATAACAAAGTATTGAGATGAACTTTTGTTATTGACCAAATACTTATTTTCCACCATAATTTGCAAATAAGTTCTTTAAAAGTCAGACAATGTGATTTTCTAGATATGTTTTCTCATTTTGTTTCTCATAGTTGAGGTCTACCTATGATGCCAATTACAGGCCTCTCTCATCTTTTTAAGTGGGAGAACTTGCACAATTGGTGGCTAAATACTTTTTTCCCCACTGTATCCACAATTTACCAAATATTAATTAATGCTACTGCTAAATAGAGACTCCAACGCAGATGTGAACGTAGCCTTACTGTTGCGTTTACATCACATTATGGTAAAATGTATCCACAGATCTACCATGTAACAGATTATCAACAATTCCAGAGACAGATAATCTATGTGTGTCATTTTATTATTCTACTATTTTGTAATTATGGTTTATTAGAACAAGCTTTGTGCCTGTGTATTAAATGACAGAACAGTGGGATTTCAAGTTATACACTAATATTATTTAAACAAATGTATAAATAAATCTGTTGTTTTATATACCTCAAGCCATAAAATTGACACTCAAACAATGATTTGAACTGGAACTGCCCATAAACTGGAAAGAGTAAGAAAATGGGTTTTCTGAGACTATAACATTGATGGCAAACATTCAAGACTCTAACAATGAATCAGCTTTGTTTGCAGCCCAATCTTAGGCCCCTTGCAGACGACCGTGGCCATGATCAGTGTGCTATGCGTGTATTTCACGGATAGCACACTGACCCATTCATTCCTATGGGCTCGTACACACGACTGTGAATTACATGGTCACGTGTGCGGGCCGACAGTCCAGGCCGCAAAATATAGAACAGGTTCTATTCCTATCCTATTTTGCGGCGCTTGCTTCCGTGGCTCCTATTCATTTAATGAAAGGGGCCACAGAAGTACGGCTCGTGCACGGTTGGCACACGGAAGACATCCACGTGTCCCCCGTGCGCTGCCTGTACCTTTAATTCATGGCTGGCCATCAGCACACAGTCGTCTGTAACCGTCCTTTCTCTGGTTTCACATTACCCTCACATTCACATTGGTTGTCCGTTCTGATAGTGTCCATTAAAAAAAAAAAAACTTAATGATTCAGTTAAAAAAAATGGACACATTAGCATCAGTTATTGTCAGTTAGTATCCTTTAGTGTCCGTTTGTATACCGTCTGTTTTTTTTTGCCTTTTCTTTTGTTTCTGTTTTCTGAGCATGCGCAGAAAAGAAAATGGACAGTAATAACGGACAGTATAACGGATGCCCGTCTGTTACTGTCCGTTACCCATAGACTTTAATGTTAAAAAATAACAGACGCTTGATGTCCGTTATGAAACGGACACTAAAGTCCTGCAAGCAGAATTTTTTGTCCGCGAAAAATAACAGACATGTGATGGATTTGGTGTACACGGACACTAACGGTCACTATTGGACAACAGATAAAATCCCATTGAAATCAATGGAATTTTTAACAGATTTGTGATGGTTCTGCTAGTGTCTGTTGCTAAAATCTTGTAATGGATAATAGCAACGGACACTACTGATGGTCACCAGCAGTAGTGTGAACAACCCCTAAATGGAACTGAGCTACAGTGAGTTCACAGCCTGGTATAACCAGAACCAAACACATAGTGCAGGATCTCAGTAAGCGATGAAGGGTATTTGCTGCTCTGGTACTTCATTCTGCTATCCTGTGGTGGATTCAGAAGTAAATATTGGATAGGCCATTAATATTATAAAAACATGTTTAAAAAAATATGTATATAGGGCATTTTGAATCCCTAGATTGCTTAGACTACAGTTTCAACTTTGTCTTGATCAGATGTGTTGCATGTAGCACTGTGAAAAAACAGCGTACCCACAATGGAGGCATGGTAGGAAAAATTTTTAAGGCTCATGGAGGGAGGAAGCCCATAGGTCTGTCTCACAACAGTTTCATCTCTTTTGATGTCTAGCAGTCCCAGACTACCCTGTAAGGAGATCATTAAGCCTTTAATGAAAAAGCAGCAGGTCAGTATATAGTCAAATAAGAAAGGCAGTGGAGAAAAAAATGTAACTGAAAAGGGTAACTGTCTGGGCTTGTGTAGATAAAAACACACCATTGTTATAATTGTGGCGTTGCTTAAGGGTTTTTTATTTTTATTTTTTATTCTTCAAACATATGGATATGCATTATTTCTACAACTACAGTTCTTCTTTACCCTGTCTTTTTTTGTTTTTTTAGAAGAGCGACCCGATTTGGACCTTTGCTATTGGGCTCCGCAATTTTATGTGTGCCCTGGCTTTGGAAGCATCTTGTATTAGCTTCATCAAGGTAAAAGACTTACTAACTGGTCCTTCTAAAGCTGAAATGTATCTTTTTCTTGACTTCATTGTTGTACTCCTAATGCTATCAATCTGTGTGCTCTTGTCTAAGAGTCTAGGAAGGAAATATTGTACAGTACTGAAAAAATACAGTTTTTCACAGCACAAGATTAAAATGTGCTTTCCAATTTCCTGTACAGAACATTTTTATTGTTCACTGGATCTAAAGGTGGGGCAGCACAAGTGGTCAAAGAAACAGCCCTCAAGAAAAGGCCACACTTACAACAATAACAAGCATACCTCCAATTATAAAACAACTTCTCGGGAAATGAATAGTACAGGAAATTATAAGAAACTTTGTAAGTAAATATGCTTTTATCTCCATTTATCAGCTAAGTTACTTCTAACATAGAAGTCTTTATAGAAGTGAGAAAGATGTAGGATGAGGCTGCTGGAAAAGACACACATACTGCAGCTGATAAGGTTTGCTACACATTGCAACTAAGATAACACTTTTAGTTCCACTATATTTGAAGTATATATATCAATATATCCTTATCCTAAGATAATGCACTGCCACTTTATAAAATGAGGCAATAAATCAATTAAGATTCTTATATTCATCTGCATTATTTATAATTGTAGGTATGCATAACCCCTTTCTGACATCCACTGTAATAGTACAGACGATATCAGGACTTTAAATATGGCACCCGCTCAAGAGCTGAGCGAGCGACATAGCTGCCAGGTTTTGGCTGTATAAAGCCCCTTTCAGATGACCGTATAGCACACTGACTCATTCATTTCTATGGGCCCATGCACACGACCGTGATTTCCACGGATCTGTGTGTGGGCCATGTGTCAGGGCTGCAAAATATAGAGCAGTTCCTATTCTGTTCAGTGTTTGTGGAATGGACTCGTCCATTGAAGTCTCTAAGGGAGACTAAAAACCACGGACGGCACACAGATGTACTCCATGTGTCATCAGTGTGCTGTTCATATTTGTGGACAAGCTAGGGACATCATTAATTGTCGCCTGTCTTTTTTTTTTTTTTTTTTTGCGGATCCGCAAACTCGGATCATACACTGATGACACACTGTCTATTTTTGCAGACATATGGCACTGATGCTGAAGACACACTGATGACACACGGTCCGCAAAAAAGGAACACTGATTACTACTTTGCAGACCACAAAATACACATCGTCGTCTGCAACTAGGCTTGCACAGTGAAGACCTAGGAGCAATGTCTATGATCAGAGTCCTCCCTGATCAAAGGCATTAACCCTTCAGATGCCTATAAACATATAAAAATATTTATTGCATATGTTTAGTGCCGTAGTGGGAAAACAATCAGATATGACAGATTAGTCAGGTCATAAAGCAAAACAAAAATCATCATAAAATAAAATAGTGCAGTTTAAACCTCTTCAAGCACATATATACATATACATATATAGCCATTAAGGGAGTAGTAATGGTATGGACGTCAGCAGCCCAGGCAAAAATGTGAAAAAAAAAAGGGTCCGCTTAATGGTGTTTTGGTTAATAAGACCACGACAATCATGCTACATCTACACATTGAAAAAAATACGCCAGCTGGGCTTAAATTGCATGCATCTCTGCCTTTGTGGTCAGCATGGTGGGGAAATAAAATGCATGTAATATGTGGGCAACAAAGTTGTGTTTGCAATTTGTGAGTGAAATCTAAAGTTAACAGAGGTGTGTACGCGTATAAGTTAAGTTTACATTAGCTCCTTTTTGGTCCATTGCTCGGATCCCACATAAAATCAAAAGAACAGAGTGAAAAACTAATTTAAAGATGGATGCAAGTGGAGCACATTCTGTCTGCATCTGTCATAATTTACTTTAATGTAAAAAACAAGATGGAAGATTTATTTCCTCTTTATTTTGTTTTTGTTTTAGGCAGAAGATGAAGTCCTGCAGGTACGATTTGATCTTCTATCTGAAAATTACACAACATGTGGCACTGTGTAATGTGAGATCCTGGGTGCTTGAGTATGGTCCCAACCTAGTCATATACATCAAAAGAAACTCCCAATTAGATGAATGCAGTTGAACATTTATTTATAGATCAGCAATCCACAAGTAGAGCGATGTTTCGGTCATCTGGACCATCATCATGTAGACAAAACGATCAATGAATATAAAATAGACACCAAATTATGAAGAAGTAATGCAGCTTATATGGATAACCATTTGAAACACCACAAGGTTAGTTGTCAGAACGTACTATGTTACTATGTGATGCAGAAAGTCCCAACAATTATGAGCAAGCATGCAATAATTCAATACTTTAAGTAAAGTATTCCTATCTCTCAGCACCTCCTTTGGTCTCTCACAGGGGTCCTCCATAGCTACTCACAAAGGGAAACACACTTGACCTGATCTTCACCCACCTATGTTCCCTATCCAACCTCTCTAACTCTCCCACCACGCTTTCTGACCACAGCTTAATTATAGTCTTGTCTCTTTCCTCTTTAAGACTGAAGCCCCATGTTGCAGAAACGCAGCTTTTTTTGTTGTAGATTTTGCTGCAGTTTTTTGAGCCAAAGCGATGAGTGGATTGAGCAGAAGAGAGAAGTATAAGAACTTTCTACATATTTCCCATTCCTTTTGCAGCCACTCCTGGCTTTGGCTCAAAAAACCGCAACAAAATTTGCAAAAAAAAAAAAGCTGTGTTTCAACGATGTGGGTCCTTAGCCTAAGGCTAAGGCCCCACGTAGTGAAACGTAGCAAAAAAATGCTGTGAAAAAAACACAGCAGAAATGCATCACGTTTTTTTTTCTGAAGCATTTTTCATTGCGTTTTCACAGAGTTTCATCTGACTTTCTACCTTTATTATACCTATAGGGAAAATGCCAGCGTTTCTGCAGATATATTTGACATGCTGCACTTTTCAGAATCGCTGCCATTTTTAAAAACGCAGCTTTTCCGCTGCAGATTTTTTTCTGCAGCTTGTGGATGGGATTAGCCAGAATCCCATTCACTTTGCAGGTACTGTAAAACACAATGTTTTTTGCTGCTGCATTTTCGCAACGCGGGGCTTCAGCCTAACAGAGCCCCCCAACCCAGAAACTAACACACCCCTGCGGGAACATAAACCTCCTTGATATCCCCAGTCTCTCTGACAATCTTATACCACTTTCTGCCATATCCTCACTCCAGGACACAGATGCTGCCACTGTTTTCTATAACCCCACCATTATTTCAGCCCTCGATTCAGTGTCTCCCTCACATACACCACAGCTCCAATCAATAGGCAACCCTGGCATATGGTCCTAACAAAAACTGTGCTTCAAGGGTTTCAGAATGTCACTGGAAGAAAAGCCACTTCAAGGAAGACTGAATGTAACTTAACTCTCTTCTTCGTCTACTGACACCCCTTCCAATATCACTCATCTCAAGTGAAGACTTTGCCTCTTATTTCAAAAACAAAATTGAAACCATCAAAGGCAGCCTTAAACTACACCCCTGCATCTCCACCATCACTATTGAAAAATTATTCACTTGAATTTCAAAATTGCACCTCGCCACCTGTGCGCTCGACCCAATCCAATAGGCACCTTATCTCCAATCTCACTGAAGTATTTACTACTGCTCTAAACCACCACTTCAATTTATCTTTAACTAGTGGTACTTTCTCTTCTGATTTTAACCCTTTTCGCTGCCAGGGATTTTCGGATATTTTGCACCTCTGGTATCCAGGGCAATTTTCACAGTTTTGAGATGGACAAATAAAACCTAAATTGCAACGTTAAAAAATTATAGTGACCCCCCCATTACCTATATATTGTCTAAAAGTAGACACCTGTATCATTGTCAAAATGCCACTTGGTACTGTATACAAACAGACACCTTCATGCAATTTTGATTTAAAGTGTATGTATTATAAAAAATTATAAAAAAAAATACAAATACATTTATATTAGTTGCTAAAACTGGAAACCAAACAAAAAGGTCTATGCACCAAACCTCCTAAAACTAAGAGTTAAACATGTGCAAAGTTCATTCATATTAATAAGGCCTACATCTGCATGCACATATCTTCATAACATCACCAGAACTGGAAGGAACACAAATCTGCTTTGAATCTGGAAATGTTAAAAAGGTATCATCCTATAAAATGTAGGGATTACACACCGTAAAAAGCAAGTGTACCCCTAAACCCTATATATTTTTTAAAAGTAGATAACCTGAAGATTACATGTGTCTCAATGGGTTAACAATAACCATGTTCACCTTCATGTAACTTTGTGATCTATTATTTTATACAGTGGGGAAAAAAGTATTTAGTCAGCCACCAATTGTGCAAGTTCTCCCACTTAAAAAGATGAGAGAGGCCTGTAATTGTCATCATAGGTAGACCTCAACTATGAGAGACAAAATGAGAAAACAAATCCGGAAAATCACATTGTCTAATTTTTTAAGAATTTATTTGCAAATTATGGTGGAAAATAAGTATTTGGTCAATAACAAAAGTTCATCTCAATACTTTGTTATATATTATTTGTTGGCAATGACAGAGGTCAAACGTTTTCTGTAAGTCTTCACAAGGTTGGCACACACTGTTGCTGGTATGTTGGCCCACTCCTCCATGCAGATCTCCTCTAGAGCAGTGATGTTTTGGGGCTGTCGCTGGGCAACACGGACTTTCAACTCCCTCCAAAGGTTTTCTATGGGGTTGAGATCTGGAGACTGGCTAGGCCACTCCAGGACCTTGAAATGCTTCTTACGAAGCCACTCCTTTGTTGCCCTGGCGGTGTGCTTGGGATTATTGTCATGTTGAAAGACCCAGCCACGTTTCATCTTCAATGCCCTTGCTGATGGAAGGAGGTTTGCACTCAAAATCTCACGATACATGGCTCCATTCATTCTTTCATGTACACAGATCAGTCGTCCCTTTCCAGAGAAACAGCCCCAAAGCATGATGTTGCCACCCCCATGCTTCACAGTAGGTATGGTGTTCTTTGGATGCAACTCAGCATTCACTCTCCTCCAAACACGACGAGTTGTGTTTCTACCAAACAGTTCTACTATGGTTTCATCGGACCATATGACATTCTCCCAATACTCTTCTGGAACATCCAAATTCTCTCTAGCAAACTTCAGACGGGCCCGGATATGTACTGGCTAAAGCAGGGGGACACGTCTGGCACTGCAGGATCTGAGTACCTGGCTGCGTAGTGTGTTACTGATGGAAGCCTTTGTTACGTTAGTCCCAACTTTCTGCAGGTCATTCACTAGGTCCCCCCGTGTGGTTCTAGGATTTTTGCTCACCATTCTTGTAATCATTTTGAACCCATGGGGTGAGATCTTGCGTGGAGCCCCTGATTGAGGGAGATTATTAGTGGTCTTGTATGTCTTCCATTTTCTAATGATTGCTCCCACAGTTGATTTCTTCACACCAAGCTGCTTGCCTATTGCAGATTCAGTCTTCCCAGCCTGGTGCAGGTCAACAATTTTGTTTCTGGTGTCCTTCCACAGCTCTTTGGTCTTCACCATAGTGGAGTTTGGAGTGTGACTGTTTGAGGTTGTGGACATGTGTCTTTTATACTGATAACAATTTCAAACAGGTGCCATTACTACAGGTAATGAGTGGAGGACAGAGGAGCCTCTTAAAGAAGAAGTTACAGGTCTGTGAGAGCCAGAAATCTTGCTTGTTTGTAGGTAACCAAATTCCATCATCATAATTTGCAAATAAATTCTTAAAAAATCAGACAA
This sequence comes from Leptodactylus fallax, assembly GCA_947044405.1. NCBI lineage: Eukaryota > Metazoa > Chordata > Amphibia > Anura > Leptodactylidae > Leptodactylus > Leptodactylus fallax. Next base: position 4,379,540 of record CAMRHE010000041.1, read on the forward strand.
TGTGATTTTCTAGATATGCTTTCTCATTTTGTCTCTCATAGTTGAGGTCTACCTATGATGTCAATTAGAGGATTCTCTCATCTTTTTAAGTGGGAGAACTTGCACAATTGGTGGCTGACTAAATACTTTTTTTCCCCACTGTATATACAGGTGCAGGTGTTAGCCCCTTCCCACCTGTGACTTTTTTCAATTTTCGTTTTGGGATCCCCAACTTCTAAACCCTATAACTTTATTATTTTTCCGTTCTCAGAGCCACATGAGGACTTAATGTTTGCGGGACAAATTGTTCTTCTTGATGCTACCAATTATTATTCTGTAGTTGCCATATTCTGACTCCCTTAACTTTGTTTATATATCCGTGTATGGAGATGCATAGGGCGTCTTTTTTGCGGGGTCTGGTGTACTTTTAAGTTATACCATTTTGAGGACTGTCTATTGCTTTGATCACTTTTTATTCAAATTTTTATCTGACTCGAAACAGTGAAAAAACGGTAATTTGGCACTTTTGATTTTTTTTTTCTCGCTACGGCATTTACTTTACAGGAAAAATATTTTTATAAGTTTGTAGACTGGGCGTTTTTGGACACAGGGATACCTAATGTGTATGTTTTTCACAGTAATATTTTACTTTTATATGTATTCTAGGAAAAGGGGGTGATTTGAAATTTTTGTCTTTTTTGTTTTGTTTTTTTTATATTTTTTAAAACTTTTTTTTTACTATTTTATTAGCCCCTTCTATGGGGCTTTAACCTGCAATCATTTGCCTCAATAGCTATAATGCTATGAAAGCCTGGGAGCCTTCAGAAGGCTCCCGGATCTCAACTGAAAAGGTTGGCTCCTGTGATCTCGACGGGAGTCGACCTGCAACAATAAAAGGAACGGGGCCGGGGGCGTTTTTTTCTAATTTGGGGAGGTCCTGCCCTGCAATGCATTAGCGCTGGGTCTCCGCTGTAGAATATTATTACGGCGGATGTCGGAAAAGGGTTAAAGAAATGGCAAAATCGCATAAATGTGCCAACCAATTTTGTGTATGCAAATGAAATAGGGGCTTAAATAAGATTATAACTTTCAATCCCGCTATAAAAATTGTAATTCTAATGAATAATTATAATCTCTATACCTAACTAATGTGATAACTAGGGCCGGTTTCAGCTTGGTGTAACATAGCCGCTATATTGCTCACATATTATGGATGCAACCTCTGAAAGTGTATGTGTTGCCTAAGTGTTTGGTGCAACTCTTTTGGCGCTGCGACCTGGACAATGGTAAACTTCTGCGTCACAGCACCAATAACCTTCCTGGTTATGTTCAGAGGGGTATTGTAACGTCTCTGCCTGTTCGGGTCTCTGCTCCACCCTCCGCTCTCACGCTGCGGCGAAGGAGGCGTGTTCAGTTTGATTCCTTGTGTAGGTTTCTTGTTGCTCAGTCTGAACACGGTCCTAGACAATGTAATGGATTTCCAGCCACACCCGTGTTCTGAGCATTTCTCTCTGGACCGCATATAGTTAATCTTAGCCTTGCCTGTGTGATTGACAGCCTGTCTACCAATCCAGTCTGGGGCTTGCCCAGACTTTCTATAAACAGGTTGTCAACCCTCATATGGTCGCCGGTTATTGCACTTTGCCTGCTCTCTTTGTTATATCTCTTGCTGCTTTGTTACCTGATTCTCTGACCTTTGGCTTGCCTTGTGACTATTCTGTACTGCATTGCTCGTCTGTTACTGAACCCTTGGCTTCCTGACCTCTCTTTTTGTCATTTGTTTTGTCTGTGTTCTGTGTGGTCACTTACTCAGTATAGGGCTCGTCTTCAGGTTGTCCTTTTACCGTTTAGGGTAACTGAGGCAATAGGAAGGGACAGTGGCTGGGGTAAGATTAGGGCTCACTTGTCTCTGTCCTTCCTCCCCCAGACTGCTGCAGTAGTGTAGGGTATTGCTACATCTGGCAAGACCCTAACAGGTATTACATAAAAAATACCCCTCTGCAGTGGCATAAATACCAGGGTAGCAGCTTTTTTTTTTTTTTTTTTTAATAGGCCGTTACCTACTGGAGTAACCCCAGCAGGTAATGGGCCCTATTTACTTACCAATCCCCGCTCCTGCTCACGGCCGCCTGCGTTTCCCTCTCTGCGGGATCAGTAAGTAAGGCCGTTGCCCCGCGAACCCCACAAACACTGCATTCATTATACTCTGGGGTCTTTTCAGACCCCAGAGTATAATGATCGGAGGCCCAGGGGAGGTGAGGAAACATAAAAAACAATGTTACTTACCTCTCCTGTGCTGCGGCACTCTTAGGGCCTTTTTGGTGAAGTCTCAGACGTCACGTGGGCCAGGTAAGCGTCATTATGCGTTTCGATGCCGGCCTGGCTCACCTGATGTCTGGTCCAACAATGAAGAGGGCCGAAAGTAGGGGGGAGTGCTCCGGAGGGAGAGGTAAGTAACATGGTTTTTTATGTTTGTCACCTCCCCTGGGTCTCCGATCATTATACTCTAGGGTCTGAAAAGACCCCAGAGTATAATAATTGTTCATGGGTGGTCCAAAATGGGGCATGATACTGTGTGAAGAGGCCACTATGGGGCATATTACTGTGTGCAAGGGCCACTGTGTGGCATAATAGTGTGTGCAGGGACCACTATGGCGCATAATAGTGTGTGCAGGAATGTGGAGAATGCGGCTTGTGGGGGGGGGGGGGGGGGTTGCCGGGGGTAGGGGCCCATGTCATATGTTCACCTTGGGGCCCAGCCATTCCTAGTTACGCCACTGCCCCTCTGATTAGGCTCAGTGGGGTATTACATTATCCCTCTATGTGACAATTAGAGAGCAAAAGTACACCATTCTCTCTGATTGATAGGAGAGGGGATAATGTGGACGAACGATAGCCCCACACAGTATAATAGACTCCCCACAGTGCCCTCCCCCAGTACAATGCTCTACAGTGTCCCCACACAGTATAATATGCTCCCTACAGTATAATGTGCTCCCCAGAGCCTGCCTTTCACACAATATATTGCTCCTCAGAGCCCCCACAGAGTATAATATGCTCTCCACAGCAAAAAAACAAGACAAAAAAAACAAAAAACAAGCACAGTAAGATAATGCCCTTATCTTACCATAGGGCAAATGGCGCACTTGCACCATGCCCTATGGTAGCGAGGGACCCCCCTTGATAGAGAGGGACAGTCCTGCAACTAAAAGTGTTGTCCTGCTGTTCTAGGCAGTGGGGACGGGCTGCCCCAACTCATGAAATGATGAATCAGGGAGCTGTCTGCTCAGTGCTTCATCATTTGGCCCCTGTCTCTGCTCCCAGCATCTCGGGAGCAGTAGGCGCAATGTAGTGACATCACTTACATTGCGCCTGCTGCTCCTTGAAGTCTCTGGAAGCAGAGACAGGAGAGAACAGAGGAAAAGGGAAAACTGGGTTTTAAGGGATTCTTTTTCTTTGTTTGATATATACAGTGGGAGCAACTGATGGGGGACATGAAACTGTGGGGGCAACCTGGGTGGGGGGACATGAAACTATGGGGTATCCAGGAGGAGGGGGACATGAAAATGTGCAGGCAACATTTATATTATAATATAACATCTGAGGGGCCACAGGGGTGGAACAGGTTAATGTCTGAGGGGCCACTGGGGGGCAGGTTACTGTGTGATGGGCCACTGAGGGGCATTATTTTGTATGGGGCCTCTAGGGAGACATTATGCTGTGTAAGGGCCAATAACAGGCATTATACTATGTGGGGGACACTGAGGGGGCATTATCATTTTTGTGGGTCACCGACTGCACATTCAGCATCTCCCACTCATACACCACCTCCTGACCATGTGATCTCTCATTAGGGGTCCCTCAAGGCTCTGTCCTGGGACCTCTCCATCTATACTCTCAGCCTTAGCCAACTCATACAGACTCATGGTTTTCAATACCACTGTTACACCATCAACATGTAAGCAGTGTACCGGGGTTGGCTCCCCAGGATACAGTGAAGTCACAAACAAAGGAAGTGACTCCAAATCAATTTAGTAAAAAACAAGATTTTACTTTGTGTAGTAACACCTCTTTACCGAAAAAAACACTCCCAATTATTTACATACACTCAGCCAGGAAGCTGAGACCCTGGTGTTGTACAGTGTGGTGCCCTCTCATGTGCAGCTCCAAAACACTCCAAGCTTTTACCTATCTGCAGGCTGCAACTAACCAGCTGCTTGTTACCTTTTTATCACCCTAGTCACAGGAACAATTCATTGAGTGTGATAGGGGCACCGGCGGTATAACAAGAGCTTACAAACTTATCAAAATTTCCCTATTCCCCACAAACAAAGTACAACCGAGTAAATATAATAGTAGGTCAGCTTGCAAGCCAAAGAAATGTTACAATGTATAAAATGTCGCTTCTAGACTTCCTCAGAAGCTCCTCTCTGGGAGTTACAAGTCTATAGAACTCTCTGAGTCTTAGTCCTTACTACCGAATAGGTAGATAATTCACCAGTAGTGTGGCCTGTGAAGATGAGTATGCCTAACTATTTTAACTACAGGCCCTTACTCAGTCCCAAGAAAAACATTGTAATGCGGTGCGTGCACGATTACTTCTCTTACTGATCCAGCTTTGTTGTGTACCTTTTAGCCTTGGTCTGGAACAGCTGGAAGCAGGGCTCATCCAGAAAACATGTGGTCTCACTGACAGGGCCACTTCTCATCTGGGTCGTTGATAGCAATCTTCAACTTAGGATGCTGTCTGAACAAACCCTGGAACAGTCTCTGCTTCAGCATCCCCTTGTTATATCTCTGATCCCTTAGGAATCTTTTTTTCTCTCACTTCAGTCCTTCTTCTAAAAGCTCAAAAGCACACTCCTAATATGGCTGCCACGCACACTCTGCTCCTTCTTGTACCACCTCTGCAGAACAGGGTCTCCACGTCACTACTCCAGGGAATTACAGAATTACAGTCCTTCCCAATTCTGAGGTAACAGTGGCCTCTTGTGGTCAAACAAACAAATATCAGTTTATAAAAAAAAAAAAAAAAAAACTTATTTATAGAAACAGGTACATTCATAACATGAGGGCTGTTTCCCCATCTTATAAACACTCAAATATATTTATCTGGTCCAGACTTCGCTGCTCCCGTCTGATGTCTGGGCCAGAGTGTCTAGCAGCCATCCTTCTTCTGCTCCCCCTCCTCAAACTCAATATGGAGAAAACAGAGATTATGATCTTCCCCCACCTCACACAGCCCCCCTCCCTGACCCATCTATCAAAGTTATTGGTACTACACTTACCCCTGTCCCACAAGGCCATTACCTTGGCGTAACCTTTGATTCTGCCTTATCCTTCAAATATCACATCCAAACTCTCAACACCTCCTGCTGTCTCCAACTCATGAAAATTCATCGAATCCGCTCTTTCCTCACACCTGAAACTAGAAAAATGCTAGTCCATGCCCTCATAATCTCCCGCTTAGATTACTGTAACACCCTTCTCCATGGCCTCATGGCAAATACTCTTGCTTGCTTCCAGCCACTGGCTTAATTCATTTCTCCCCTCATTATTCATCTGCTTCTCCCCTCTGCCACTCTTTCCACTGGCTTACCATTGCCTAATAAATTTAATTCAAGATATTAGTCCATACATCTCTGACCTAATCTCCTGCTGCCTATCCACAGGTAATCTTCAATCCTCTCAAGACCTCTTTCTTTGCCTACTCTTATCTGCTCTTCACATAATTGCCTCCAAGACTTTTCCCATGCGTCCCCTAGACTCTAGAACTTACTACCACAGTACATAAGACTGTCCCCCGCAATCACTACCTTCAATAGGACCCTGAAGACTCATCTCCTTAGAAAGTCTACAACCTTCAATAACCCTGCTGCCACTATATCACCATCTGAACAGCTTCTACCCTAGCCTACTGCCTCTATCCCCCTTCCCTCAGATTGTTAGCCTTTGTGGGCAGGGCCCTCTATAGTATTATACAAGTTGTGCAGCACCATAGAATAAATGGTGCTATAAAAATAAATAATAATAATAAGGTAAATATAAAATTAAACAAAAGCCATAAAGTCCATAACTGAAGGGATATTCACTGTAGATATCAGCAATCATGATTGGAGTCCAGATGTAATAAACATTACTGAATAAGTACTACCATGATGGGATTGTAGTGTGGATATATCCCCATACCCAGGGGCGCACCGCTAATGAGGCGAATTGAGGCGACCGCCTCAGGCGGCACTGTCCGGGGGGCGGCATTTTTACTATTTAATGTAAACCAGCCCAGGACAGGCCGCTTTAAAAAAAAAAAAAAAACAGAGCTGAGCGCGGCCTGTCCTGGGCTGGTTTACAAGACGTCGCATCTCAGCGCAGGCGGCGATACAATGACGTCATCACGCCGCCTATGCTGAGACACAGACGTCGCGGACAAGAAGAGGAGGCGGCTGCGGCTGCATCAAGGCATCGCAGGTGAGTATAACTTTTTTAGGCCGTAACCTGTTGGAGTACCCCCCGGCAGGTCAGGGCCTATTTATTTACCTACCCTGCGTCTGCTCGTGGCCGCCCCCACTTCCCCTTCTGCTATGGGCCGCAGAAAGGGAAGTGGATGCCGCTGTGAGCGGCCGCGGGCATCAGTAAGTTAGGCCGCGGGCCGCAAATACTACTATTATTATACTACGGGGTCTATTCAGAAAAGACCCCAGAGTATAATAATAGTTCATGGGTGGTCCACTATGGGGCATAATACCCTGTGCAGGGACCAATGTAGAGCATAATACCCTGTGCAGGGGCCACTCTGGAGCATAATACAAGTGCAGGGGCCACTATAGAGCATAATACCGAGTGCAGGGGCCACTATAGAGCATAATACCGGGTGCAGGGGTCACTATGGAGCATAATACAAGTGCAGGGGCCACTATGGAGCATAATACCAGTGCAAGGGCCACTATGGAGGATAATACCAGTGCAGGGGCCACTATGGAGCATAATACCAGTGCAAGGGCAACTATAGAGCATAATACCAGTGCAGGGGCCAATATGGAGAATAATACCGTGTGCAGGGGCCAATATGGGGCATAAAACTGTGTGCAGGAGTTGCTGTGGAACATAATACCGTGTGCAGTGGCCAATGCGGGGTATAATACCGTGAGCTGGGGCCACTATGGAGCATAATACCGTGTGCAGGGGCCGCTGCGAGGCATAATACAGTGTGCAGGGGCCGCTGCGGGCCGTAATACTGTGTGCAGGGGCTGCTGTGGAACATTATAGTGTGTGTAAATGGGGTGCTATAAACATGGGCTATGGCACCTGTTTATATTATACGCTGTCTGTTTATAGTGACCGTGTGATGTAATTGTAGCCTTGTCACATACTGTAGACATGTATAGGACGAGGCTGTAGTTACATTACATGGCCGCTATGAGATGAATGACACTATGTAAACAGAGAAGCGGTCACGGCGCTTACACAGGTACCATTCAAACAGCTGATCAGTGGGGGTCCTGGGTTTTTGAACCCTACTGATTAGTTTATTAATGAGCTGAAAAACCTTTTAATTAGTTAACACCTGGGCTATTATTAATAAGGGGCACTATTTATACAGGGTACACATGGACATTATTAATATAACGATGCACTTGGGGGTATTATTCATTATGGGGGGGTTATATCATATATTTTATAATTGGGGGTAGCAGCAGAATGGGGGCTTTGTGTAGGTGAGGACAATGTGGGTTGGATGCCTGGAAAATTGAGGAGCCAAAGATGTCTGTGTTGCAAACTTTACAGAGACAAGTCACAGCTGGAAGAAGTGGTCATGGCGGTCCAGAGGGAAGAGAAAGGAAATGTGAACGATTAGTCATAGACGTTACCTGTAAGTCACAAAATGTTACTGCCCTGTATTCACCTAAATGATAGAGGATAAATACCTGAGTGATGGGGGTCTGTCTGCTGAGACCCCCACTGAGCCTGAGAATTGGTTTTTTTTCCCCCACTAGGTGGGAATCCAGCCTGGCTGCAGCCATATATATAGGTGTGTCACTTGGTGGATGGACGAACCCGCGTGGCTCTCATTCACTTTAACGGGAGTGCCAAAGATACCCGAAGTCCAGTACTCAGCTATCTGCGGCGCTCCTATTATAGAGAATGGGGGCCACGTGACCTCGTCCATCCACCAAGCAGAAGATGTGTGAAGTTACTTTCATTGTTAATGCCGTGTTGTTGATCTGATATTGAAGTAATACAGGAAGAAGAATTCTTAAAAACTGTTTTATAACTTTGTGTATTGTGTATATTGTGCGACGATAACAGTGTGTTAAACTAGTAGCATGGAAACTCGTTTTTTTTTTTTGTTTGTTTTTTTTTTGTTTTGTTTTTGGGGGGGGGGGGGCGTCTTTCTATAGTCCGCCTCAGGCAGCAAAGAGGCTAGGTTCACCACTGCCCATACCGATCATGCAAAAGTCCATATACAAAAACGCCCCCCCTCCCGACTGTACTCTTCCATAGCCTTGTACTGTCAGAGGGGGTGTTCCTTACCACCCAGCGATGATGCTGAGCTGTGAGGAACGCCCCCACCCCCAAGTACAAGTCTTATGGAGGAGTACTGTAAGGGGGGACGTTCCTCACAGCCAAGCAATGATGCTAGGCTGTAAGGCCCACCCTTCTGACAGTGGGGAGATATCAGTGCCGAAATTAACGGCACTGATATCTCCAGTACCGGGGACATACTGGATATTCAGCGCACTGTCGACTGTCAAGCAGTATATAAAACCACACATTGATGAGGAAATGAAAAGTCCTCTTTAAGTCTCATATTTTATTTTGATTAATTTTGTAAAGTAACTTAAAATGTACCGCCAATTATAAAAAACTTTTCACGAATAGTGCATAGTTGCTTAAATCTCACAGCTTGCTTCTTGGTCATTTCATTTTATAAGTGACAATTTCTTATCAGCCATATGCTGTCCACCACCCTCAACTGTAGATGTACCAAAGATGTAGAAATTGCAGCTACAGAAGTAGAAAGGAAGTACTAAGAAAAAGGAGTTAGAGGGTAGTCTGAGAAGAAGGAGTTTCCACATAGTACATAACTTTATCAAAAATCTTAAACACTTTTTAATCATTACTCGTATCTAAAACATGTTTTACTTTTCAATGAGGACGTACTGGAGATAGTGGTGTGCCCATAGGGGGAACATAGAGCATAATCTAATATCTGGTTCCAATGCCTAGGGGAGTGAGTATTAAAGGACTGAAAATGGGTCCACCACCCTCTTACAAGTTAAGAACATTGGCTTGTTCGAACGCCACAATTTAGTACTGAACTGTTGTATTTCTGTTGATGCTGTGGGTGAACAATTGACCCTATTGCAGTGGCTATGCTACTTGATTACTGTTGCTATGTTTTGCTATGTACATGTAAATGCCATTTGATACAACTTTATACCATGGTATGTCTGCTGCATACCACCTGCAATGTCTATTCTGCTAGGTATGGGAAAGCCTTAAACACACACTATGGTAAGTTTTTTTTTCTTTCATATCATTTCAAATACCTATTTCCGCAAATTAAATAATTCAGCAAGTATTACTTTAGGCAGTTATTCCTTTCTATCTGAAAATTTGTGGTATCCTGGCATCCTTCTTTTCAGTCATGCCATGTGATTTCATTGTAGCCAAGTGTCTATGAGCTGCAAAAGTCACAATCTTACTTTCCTGTATGATGGACTGTATCACACAGGTTCTCCACAGAAAGGGGGGGGACAAACTGCTATCACTAGCTACTGGTGATGATTAGACAACTTCTGTCACACAGTTACAGGTGCATCTCAATAAATTAGAATATCTTTGAAACGTTCATTCATTTCAGTAATTCAGTAATACAATTCATAATCAGCGTCTTCCATGATTGTGTCCTACTGAACCAGACTGAGGGACCATTTAAAGGCTTAGGAAACCTTGGCAGGTGACACACTGAATTTACAATACTGAACTTTTTTTTTACAATATTCTAATTTTCTTAGATTTGGGTTTTCATTAGCTGTAATCCATAATCAACATTTACAGAAATAAAACACTTGAAATAGAACACTCTGTGTGTAAAGAATTTAGAAATATAGGGGGTCACTTTTTTAATTTAATTACTGAAAGAAATAAACATTTCAAAGATATTCAAATTTATTGAGATGCACCTGTACACAGAAGAAGGTGACAGTGCAGCCTCCCTTACTGTATAATTATGGATTCTTACATTAGAGACAAACAAATAATTGAAAGGCGTTTCCAGGCTTTTTTGATGAGCTATCCTCAGGATACACCAGTAATATCTCACTGGTGGGGGGCGGATCTAATTCTGGCTTTGCACACTTTATAGTGTCAGGCCCGACAACAGCTGATTAGTGTGGGGGTCAGGTGTCACCACACCACAATCAGATATTGTTGGCCTATTCTGGGCATAGGCCATCAAAAAATAAAGCCTAGAAAACCTCTTTAACTGGCCACATCAGAGAGAGATGGTGCTGTTTCTAGCTGCCATGTGCTGAGGCATGATGCTATTGATAGGCCACAATGAAAGAGAAATTTAAACACCAAGATGATCAGAGCTGATCAAGTGAGGAGTGTAATAATAAAATACGAGTTTTCAATTGACTGTTTCTTTAAATGGAGTCTACAGCCAAAAAAATCATTTGTACACTACTTACATGTTCTTATAGGGGTTGCTAGTTAATCCATATACTGTTTGTCTAGCAAGGGTGTAGATACATCTGGTGAAGATTTTTGACTGTGGTCGCTGCATATCAGGACCTGTCAATCTTTAACCTTTACTGACCCTCCCCCCCCACACACATTATCCCCTCTACTGACTCTGACGCAGTATATTGTCCCTTTTTAGGCCCCCACACAGTATATTGCCCTTTTTTTGCCCCCCTCACAGTATACTGCCCCCATTTTTGGCCCCCACACAGTGATATGTTAGCTTTAGATACAACTCAAATTTTCCTAAACTTTTGGGATTCGTCACCCACAAAGCACTATCGTCTCATGGCAGGTGTGGCCCTGATGCTAAGGTGCACTGAAAAGATATGTGTTCGCTTGCTGTGGGTAGTTATGATGTCATGAGGGATGAATTTGGACTATGTCTTAAAATAGTGCACTGCAGCAGCAGAGAAAGACGGCAGGGTCATGGGTCTGCATGGAGTTAGCTAATAAAATGTCTTCACTCCTCCATGGGCATTACTTTGGACAGACTTACAGCAGTAAGAGGTCAGAGCAGACAGCAGATAGGCACAGAGGAAGTGCTGCAAGAGACAATAGCCAAAGTGTGTCAGTAGTAAGTAATCTTTTAGGGGTGGTTGCTACTCACCATTATGGTGCACCACCCTAGGGGTTAGGTTTAGGGCCACAGTGGAGCCAAAATATTCTTTTTGTATAATAATTTAAGGTGAGAATGGCAGCAGTGCCAGTAGATAATAGTGAACTGTTTAGTCACCCGTGAAGTGTTGTAACTATTGTTGCTCTATGGTCATTTGTATGTAGAAAAGCATAATGACCTCCCATTTATATTAGGTCTCCTATTTTTATTTTAATTAAAGTGTTAAGTAGTACTGTGTTCACATGTGTGTTCAGTTTTTGCGGTTTCAAGATGTTCTGAAAATGTCTGACACAACCAGTATCTACAAGCTATATCTTATTTATATTCTGCAAATATAAAGTTCAATTCATTGATATTAATACTCAGTTCTTGCGCTTCCTAGGGAGCAATCTACATAATTTACTGCTCCACATTACATTGGAAGTAGATTTATAATACTCATCTATTTATGAATTATTCACTCCACCAAACAATTATACAATCTGCTATTGAGAATATGTAGGATTACCGATGTGAGATTTTATGACAAAATTACAAATGGTGGTGACATTTATAGTCATGTAGAGAGTAAATAGATAACACACTGTAAACAGCATTGTCCAATATGAAGGAAAAGGTCACCAGAATCTAAAAAGCCAGTTATGACAAATCACTTATGTTCATTTAGACTTTCAACTCCATCAGCATCTTCTTTACTGTCGCTGCATATTTAATAGTATTCAGTGTCGTAAACAATTGCATACTAGCTCATACACCACTCTCAGAAATGTCCTGTGTGAGGTCTAGTTAAAAGGATCAAGTCATGAAATATATGTTTACTGACAACCTTTACCGAAATTAATATTCAAAACTACAGTCAAATATAAGAACATATTAACCCCACAATCCCATACCATGTATCCTGATTGTAGATTTTGTAATATCTATATTCTGTACATCATTATGGGGGCAGTTTCTGTTAACAGCAGTTCAAAGATATGCATTACAGCAACCACATGAACATATGAAACTGGTGTCTGGAGTTTTTTAATTCACAGCTGAAAAATGTTATAAATTTGTTAACCTAGTAAAATTTGAAAACATCACCAAAAACTGCATTAAAACTGCATTTTTTTCCAATGCAGTTTTGATGTAGTGTTAACTGCACCACAGCTGCAGTGTGTAAATGCACCTTCAAAGCTATACTGCTCACCCAACCACCTCCAACCAGTGCATATGTGAAGCTCAAAAGTAAACAAACATGACAGAAGAGAAGTGTCAGTCATCTTTTTTACATTATAGTCAATGGGAATGGACACAGACGGAGTGAGCTCCACTACTGTTAATGTCCGTTGCAGTCATCCTATGACAGATGACAGCAATGAGCTGTAATAATGGTAGTATGAACATACCCTTATGCTGGTGCTGTTGTATTAGTCTCTTAGAGAATTTTCTTGATCGGGTACAATTTTGGGCAGAACTAGGTCTAGGCCAATATAGCAAAACTCAAATTTGGCCTTACTCTATACTGAGAGCTCTGCCGAAGGTATTATTTCTTTATTAAAGTTAAAGGAGTTGCATGATTTGCACAATACCTTTTTGTTAGAAGGGAAATCTGACAAGAACAAAAAAAAAAAAATCACAAAGAGTGTCGCTGTTGGAACCACCAATGACCAGCTGGTACAGTGACTTGCGAAAGTATTTGGCCCCCTTGAACTTTTCAACCTTTTGCCACATTTCAGGCTTCAAACATAAGGATATAAAATTAAAATTTTGGTGAAGAATCAACAACAAGTGGAACACAATTGTGAAGTGGAATGAAATTTATTGGTTATTTTAAACTTTTGTAAAAAATAAAAAACTGAAAAATGGGGCGTGCAATATTATTCGGCCCCTTTACTTTCAGTGCAGCAAACTCACTCCAGAAGTTCAGTGAGGATCTCTGAATGATCCAATGTTGTCCTAAATGACTGATGATGATAAATATAATCCACCTGTGTGTAATCAAGTCTCCGTATAAATACACCTGCTCTGTGATAGTCTCAGGGTTCTGTTTAAAGCGCAGAGAGCATCATGAAGACCAAGGAACACACCAGGCAGGTCCGTGATACTGTTGTGGAGAAGTTTAAAGATGGATTTGGATACAAAAAGATTTCCCATACTTTAAACATCCCAAGGAGCACTGTACAAGCGATCATATTGAAATGGAGACCACTGCAAATCTACCAAGACCCGGCCGTCCCTCTAAACTTTCATCTCAGACAAGGAGAAGACTGATCAGAGATGCAGCCAAGAGGCCCATGATCACTCTGGATGAACTGCAGAGATCTACAGCTGAGGTGGGAGAGTTTGTCCATAGGACAACAATCAGTCGTACACTGCACAAATCTGGCCTTTATGGAAGAGTGGCAAGAAGAAAGCCATTTCTCAAAGATATCCATAAAAAGTCTCGTTTAAAGTTTGCCACAAGCCACCTGGGAGACACACCAAACATGTGGAAGAAGATGCTCTGGTCTGATGAAACCAAAATCGAACCTTTTGGCCACAATGCAAAACGATATGTTTGGCGTAAAAGCAACACAGCTCATCACCCTGAACACACCATCCCCACTGTCAAACATGGTGGTGGCAGCATCATGGTTTGGGCCTGCTTTTCTTCAGCAGGGACAGGGAAGATGGTTAAAATTGATGGGAAGATGGATGGAGCCAAATACAGGACCATTCTGGAAGAAAACCTGTTGGAGTCTGCAAAAGACCTGAGACTGGGATGGAGATTTATCTTCCAACAAGAAAATGATCCCAAACATAAAGCAAAATCTACAATGGAATGGTTCACAAATAAACGTATCCAGGTGTTAGAATGGCCAAGTCAAAGTCCAGACCTGAATCCAATTGAGAATCTGTGGAAAGATCTGAAAACTGCTGTTCACAAACGCCTCCATCCAACCTCACTGAGCTCCAGCTGTTTTCCAAGGAAGAATGGGCAAGAATTTCAGTCTCTCGATGTGCAAAACTGATAGAGACATACCCCAAGCGACTTGCAGCTGTAATCGCAGCAAAAGGTGGCGCTACAAGTATTAACTTAAGGGGGCGGAATAATTTGGCACGCCCCATTTTTCAGTTTTTTATTTTTTACAAAAGTTTAAAATATCCAATAAATTTTGTTCCACTTCACGATTGTGACCCACTTGTTGATTCTTCACCAAAAAATTAAAATTTTATATCCTTATGTTTGAAGCCTGAAATGTGGCAAAAGGTTGAAAAGTTCAAGGGGGCCGAATACTTTCGCAAGGCACTGTAATTGTGGGGGAACCTGGCAAGAGGTGTTCATCTGAGGAAACAAAGCATTACACAGTTCCCATTAAAGTAAATTAGTTGTTCATATAATGCAAGATGTTTAAACCTTCAGGTCAAGAGATGCTCTTTACAGCTGCTGTCCATTCTAGTTGATAAAGGGCCTGGAATGGGGCCCTAAATTCCTGATGTTGTATTTCAAGAAGGGTTTTCTAAAACAGACAGCCCTCTAAAGGGAGTCTGTCAGCAGGAAAATTGTAATTAGCCATCATCGGCGCTCCCATTGAAGTGAATTGGAGTGCCAACCATCACCAGCCCTGCCCACTTTCAGCCTGGCCTGCTAACTTCATGGGACAACCCCTTTCATATCACCATTTGGTTTCCTGTGGATAGGAGATAAGTGTTAGTAGTGGAGAAAACCCTTTCCTGAGTGTTTACTCTACATTTTAGAGCCACACACCGCTATAGTAAGTGGAAGAGGCATAGAATGAAAACTGGACATGCCTGCATTTATGGAAATAAGGAAGACTGCTGGATATTGAGATTACTATTTTTCCTTCCAACTCCATTGCTGATTTATTTTTTTGATACACAGAATAGGGCAGATTTATGAAACCGTCTATGAGAAAAACGGTCTTTGTTGCCTGCAGCAACCAATCACAACACAAATTTCAATATGAATTTTGCAGTTGAAAAATGAAAGCTGTCCTGTGATTGGTTGCTATGGGCAACAGACATTTTTATGAATGTGGCCCAATGTGTTTAAATTTCATTCAGGAGTTGCAGTAACAGCCATGCTGATTGTGTTTTCATTAAACTCACTCGAACTTCCACCAATCAGAGGGCAGTTCTTCTGTTCATTTAGATAAAGTAAATAAATGCAGAGATAATATTTTTTTTGACTGTGATGTCATAAAGCTGACTTTAATGTCCACCAATCAGAAAGTAGCATCAACTGAAAGAACCAACTAAAATCATTTGTGAGGTAATAGTCATGCCGGCTGTGATGATTTCCACTGATCAGAAAGCAATACTGGTTATAAATAGCAGCAGCTGCCTGCGCTGCTCAGTCTACGTTGTTGTCTTATGCGGTAGCCCCTATCTTCCTTAGGAACATGTCTGGAAGAAAAGATTGCAGAACGACGAACAGGACCGATTTAAATTTCCTAGTTGGCTGCATACACTGCTTTCTGATGAAATGGAGCTATGGTAAATTCTTCAGTGGTCCAATTTTCATGGCTGCTATGATGAAGTATATGATAACGGATATCATGTTCTTGACTAGGTATAATGTCTAGAACTGGAACAGCCATCACATTATAGCCTGCTATCATCAGTTACCAATGTATGCAGAGGTGGAGCTGATGAACTGCCAAAAAATGTCACCATAGCTCAGGTAGTGGAAGAGTGAAGAAATCAGGCGATACCTTTTAGAGGCTAACTGAGTATATGTAATGGTAAGCTTTTGATAGTACTAGCTCTCTTCTTTAGACATGGTGTTATACAAGAAACTGAAAATTCACAGACTTTTTATACACAAAAGATATAGACCTTCAATGGATCTTAGAATCTTTAAAAATAACAAAATGCAATATAAGTAGAGAAGTTATTTACAACAGGTCAGAAAATAAACAATCTGGAAAACTTGTGGGGCGTGATGGAGGGATCAGTAATTCTTGCTGTTATCTGTTTGCTATAAGGTGGTGATTTGTGACCCTCACAGTTCATACATAGTGTGACATGAAACTGGCATGAATATTAAGTCCAAATTGCAGAGTTTTAAATTTTTGCATTAACTTATATTCCCATTCCTTTCTCTCCCTCTGTGTCTGAACATGTCCCATTAAAGCCACAACCCGCAAATCTTCAATAGAGTGGTCTTCTCCAGAGAAGTTTGTGTTGACGTCACTGATTATTTTGCCCTTCCTCTGATCCGTCAGAACAATAACCCCACAAAAAAAAGTATCCTGTGTGTTGAGCACCCACCTTCACTCGGTCAGGATTTGGTCAGACAGAGATGACACGTGAATGGAATATTTGCATGTCTTCTGTATTTTGTACCCACTCCTGCTTTTGGCTACCAAATCATAAGCCAATTCTGATGGGACCATACAGGCCTTAGAGCTGCTACACAGACAGGATCCGTTGTGCGTCTCATTTTTCCTTCCTTCTGACAGATCATAAGAAGGGTCAAATAAATGATGATGTCAACCAGGCCAAAAAGGCAAAATAGTGGCCCAGTCATGGAGTGAGGAGGGTGGGAACAGCATGAGAAGTGACAGTGTTGAGGTGGCAGCAGCATGAGGAGGCCATAGAGTGACCCTGTGACAGAGTGGGGAGGTGGGTGGCACAAACAGTACCCACTGACGATGGTGGCTGTAAGAAAGAGCACTTGGCATCAGATGTATGGCATCAGGCGGGTGGCAGCATCAGAATAGTAGCTGAGGCAGGTAGCCAGAAGAAACCGGTCTCTTTTATCAAGGTTTGGGTGAGGCAGCATGGATGATTTAATCTGATGCATCAGGCATTGGTGGGTGGAAATCCTGGCTGATCCACGCCTGATTCAGCTTGACAAAGGTCAGTCTCTCCACATTTTGGGTGGACAGGCGAGTTCTCCTTGGGGTATCTATGGCCCCTGCCACACAAAACACCCACTCTGATGCCACACTACTGGCCGGGCAGGACAGCTTTTCCAGGGCAAACTCGGCCAGTTGCGGCCACAAATCCAGTTTGGCTGTGCAGTAGTCAAGCGGATCTTCGATGACGGGTGACAGGGTGCACTGCAAGTATGCCACCACCTGCTGGTTCAGGTTTTGCTCTATGTCTAGCTGCTGGTGAGTAGTTACTTCACTATGCGGGTGAAGAAAGCTGCTCATCAGCGACTCTAGGCTCAGGCTGCTGCTGAAGGAGCAGTTTGTCCTCCCTCTCAGTGGGTGGGTGTGACCGGTAGCGAGGGTCTAATATGGTGGAGAGCCAGTAGTTATCCCTCTGCCTAATGGTGACAATTCGGCTGTCACTACGCAAGTAAGTGAGCCATGCATCGGGCCATTTGAGCAAGTGACTCGGAGGGACTCCTTGCATCCATCTCCACTGCATACTGCCATGGTGTGTCTGGGTCATCTGCCTCGTTTTCCTCATCTCCCTCTTGCTGTTCCGGCTGCTCCTCCTGTCACCTGTGTAGAAAAACCACCCATTCCGCTACACATTGCTTGTGCTCCAATGTCCTCCTCCTCCTCCAGTTCAGCCCCCACAGGGCTTATGTGGCCGTGAGATGTAGGCGCCACTCTCTAGTCCCCTGACCAGCCAGATTTTCTAGCATCTTTTCCAGGATATCAATCAATGGAATGATGTTGTTCATCCCGTAGTCCTGGCGACTGACAAATAAAGTGGCCTCCTCAAAGGGCACAAGCAAACGGCAAGTGTCACGCAAGAACTGCCACTTGCTAACATCAAAGTTACACAGGGGAGTACCTCTATCTGCTTGGATCATCAAGAAATCATTTATAGCCTTTCTCTGTTTGTACAGTCGCTCCAACATATGGAGGATGGAATTCCAACGGGTGGAAACGTTGCATATCAGCCTATGTTGGGGGATACTGTTCTGCTGCTGCAGCTCAAGGAGGATGTGCTTGTTGGTGTATTAGTGGCTGAAGTGCATGCAAAGTTTCCTTGACATTTTTAGGATGTCTTGCAGATGGGTGGAACACTTAAGGAAACGCTTGACAACCAGATTGAACATGTGCGCCATGCAGGGCGCATGGCTTAGCCCTCCTTGACGCGACGCCGACACCATGTTCTTCCCATTGTCGGTCACCATGGTTCCGATTTTAAGTTGTCTTGGAAAAAGCCAGGATTCGATTTCTTGATTGAGGACACAGAGCAATTCCTCCCCTGTGTGACTTCGTTCGCCCAGGCAAACGAGGTGTAGAACAGCGTGACACCGTTCTGCCCTGCACATGTGGTATTCTGGAGGAGCACTGGGAATGGTCCCTGCAGTGGAGGCTGAGAACACAGTGGAGGATGAGGCTGACATTGTTACAGGACCAACGGCGTGAGAACGTGAAGGCAGAAACTGCGTCACCTGTCCAAGTTGCTGGTGTGTCTGGGCAGGCACCACATTAACCCAGTGGGCCGTAAATGACATATGTTGTCCTTGACCGTAGTTACAACTCCACATGTTGGCGCTGCCGTGCACTTTGGCAGACACCGACAGGCTCAAGGACTGGCCCACCTTCTCTTCTACATATTTGTGCAGGGCTGGTACTGCCTTTTTGGCAAAGAAGTGATGGCTTGGGACTCTCCACCTTGGCTCGGCACAAGCCATCAATTCTCTGAAAAGTGTAGAGTCCACCACTTGGAAAGGGAGGGACTGCAGCACCAGCAACTTGAACAGGAGCACGTTCAGCGTCTGCACTGTTGGATGAGTGCACGCATACTGTTGTCTCTTTGAAATCGCTTCGGTGATCGATTGCTGATGCAATGACTGACTAGGAGGAGGAGGAGCAGGAGCATCAGGACCAGCAGATAATAATAATAATAATATATTTTATTTATATTGCGCCAACATATTCCGCAGCATTGTACAATTTGTTGGGGTCAAGTACAGACAAAAAGATACATTACAAAGAAATAGTCAATTCACACAATGGGACTGCGGGCAATGGCGTAAAGATCGGGCCAGGTGGCGTACGGGGCCTGCAGCCAGCTGGAGATGGCCGGGGTCCCAGACCAATATGATGGTTCCCCGACCGCTATACATACTGTAAATGAAAAGGGGCCCCGGCAATAGTTCTACTCACCTTTCCTGGGCTCAGCATCCTTTACGGGGCCATTCCGTCACGTCACTGAGGCCTGTGATTAGGCCCCAGTGGTCACATGGGGGCGTGGCACGTAATGACGTCAGTGTGCCCCTACGTGATTGCGGAGGACCAATCACAGGCCTCAGCAGGGACATCTGAAGAGGCCGAAGATCCTGAAGACAGCCAGAACGAGCCAGGATGCCCAGTAAAGGTAAGGCAAGGTGAGTATGATTGTTTGTTATTTTTATTCACATTCCCTGGGCCTCTGATTATTATACTCTGGGGTTTGAGAAGACCGCAGAGTATAATAATAGCACCGGAGCAGAGCAGGACTGTTGGGAGCATATAATACTGTGGGGGGGCCACTCTGGAGCATATAATACTGTGTGGGGGCCACTGTGGAGCATATAATAATGTGTGGGGGCCACTGTGGAGCATATAATACTGGGTGGGGGCCAGTGTGGAGCATATAATACTGGGTGGGGGCCACTGTGGAGCATTGTCCGAGAAAGAGCATTTCAGAGAAGTGGTGCAACTCAGGAGAAGTCTTACTGTATATACGAGAGTGGGAGGTTCTGATAATAGGGAACGTTAGTCTTAGATCACCGAGTGAACAGAGAGCACAGGTTGGGCGATAGACAAAGATGAGGGAGGAAATGTAGGGAGGTGCAGCATTATGGAGAGCCTGGTGGATGAGGTTGATAAGTTTATATTGTATTCTGTATTGAATAGGCAGCTAATGTAGTGACTGACACAGACCGGAAGCATCGCTGTAGCATCTAGACTGATAGATGAGCCTGGCTGCTGCATTCAGAATAGATTGTAGAGGGGAGAGTTTAGTAAGGGGAAGACCGATTAGTAAGGAGTTACAGTAGTCAAGGCTAGAATGAATCAGGGCAACAATAAGTGTCTTTAATGTATCTGTGGTAAGGAAAGGGCGGATTCTGGAGGCGTTTTTGAGGTGGAGGTGACATGAGCGTGCAAGTGATTGGATATGAGGGGATGAAGGACCGAGCCCTGAGGAACTCCAATGGCAAGGGGAAGAAACAGAGCCCGCAAATGATACACAGAAAGTGCGGTCCGAGAAATAAGAGAACCAGGAGAGCGTGATGTCTGTGAGGCCGACTGAGCAAAGCATAGTGAGGAGGAGTTGATGGTCAACAGTGTCAAATGCTGCTGAGAGATCCAGAAGAATAAGAAAAGAGAAGTCACCAACGGATTTAGCCATCAGGAGATCGTTGGAGACTTTTGTGAGGGCCGTTTAAGTAGACTGCAGATTGCGGAAGCCAGATTGTAGGGGTCAAGAAGAGAGTTAGCAGAAAGCGGATTAAATGAGAATAGATGAAGCGTTCCAAGATTTTGGAGATGAAGGGGAGGTTAGCAACACAGGATGGGTCAAGGGAGGATTTCTTCAATAGCGGGGTTATGACAGCATGTTTGAAAGAGGATGGGAAAATTCCAGAAGAGAGAGGTTAAATATTTTAGTAAGGTAAGTAGTGACAAAAGTCGACAGAGACTGGAGAAGGTATGAGAAGAAAGGGTCACTACTGCAGGTCGTAGGGCGAGAAGAAGCTGAGAGACTTTCTCTTCTGTAACAGGTTCAATTGATGAGAATGGTTGATGGGAAGGACACACAGCTTCCTTTGGCTGAGGTGGTGGATCCTTGACTGGCTGAAATGGGGTGCATGCCACTGGGTGATGCAACAGTTCCTGCGGCAGGCTGGATCACTATATTGGAGCCACAGTTCTCCCAGGCCACTTTATGGTGACGCTGCATATGTTGACACAGGGCTGTGGTGCCAACATTGGCACCCTGGCCACGCTTCACCTTCTGCCAGTGTCGGACTGGGATGTCTAGGGCTCACCAGTGGAATTGTCTCTAGGGGCCCACCATCAGGACCCCTGCAGATCAGCGGTACCAAGACAGGGCGGCTAAAGGTAATTACATGTTGGGAGCCATGCTGCTCACCCACTATACCATGTGCACCACTGCACTACCTAAACCTACTGCTACACCTTGTATGGCAAGTGAACAGCGTGGCTCCAAGAATTGTTACCTTTACCTGTAGCCGCACTGTCCTGGAAAAGCTGATCTGCAGAGGTCCTGGCTGTTGTATCATCGCAGATGTAATATTGATGGCCTATCCTAAGGACAGGCCATCAATATTAGAAAGATGGATAAATCCTTTAAAGAGGTTATCCAGGAATTGGAGCAACCAATGTAGCTGGCGGGAGGTGTAAAGTAAAAAATAAGTAAATTAAAAAGCATACTCATCTGTCCCCGGCACTCCGTTGTCCGCTGCCAGTCTCATGCCGGCGACTCCTTGCTGGGAGTCCTGCACCTCATGTGATCGCTAAGACCAATTAGGTACATGATTTCCAGAAATGAGGCGCTGCAATGAGACCAAACAGACACAGGCAGGGGACAACGGGGTGCTGGGGACTGGTGAATATACTTTTTTTTAAAAAAAAAATTCTTATTTTTACACCTCCCTGACGGCCAACACAGTGGTCGCTCTAGTTTATGGACAACGTATTTTAAGGGGTTGTCTGGGTCAAATTTTCCTATGGTCAATTCACTGGTCCCCCCACATAGTAGCCTCTTCACTGGTCCCCCATACTGTGTGGGAGCAGTGATGGGGGCTAACATCCTGTGGGGGGGACATTAAACTGTGTGATGCATATTAAAGGTATTGTCCAGGGTTAATCTTTTTTATGGCCTATGCTCAGATAGGCCATAAATACCTGATCGGTAGGGGCTGACACACGGCCCAATCAGCTGTTCGGAGCCACTTCCGGAGCCCGTTCTGTACACAACACAGGGCCTGAAGCAGAAAGCTCCATCTGCTGTATAGCAGCCCGGCACCTTCACTGCAGCTCAGCCCCCACTGACTTCAATAAGTGCTGAGATGCAGTGAAGATGAATATACAGTGGACAGAGCTTTCTGCTTCTGGCCCTGTATTGTGTACAGGATGGGTATCAGAAGTGGCTCCGTACAGCTGATTGGTCCGGGGTCAGCCCCGTACAGATCAGGTATCTATGGCCTATCCTGAGGATAAACCATAACAAATTATGCCTGGACAACCCCTTTAATATACCCCCAGGGCCCCCTTAATGCGCCACACTTTAAAGAGGCTGTCCAGTATAATTTTTTTTCTTTTTTAATAATTAGTCCGGGGGAGGTGAATCCCCCCTACCCCCCCCCCCAAAAAAAAACAAAAAACATACTAAACATACTCACCTGTCTTCGGTGCTCCGGTGTCCTCCAGCTCTGCTGCCTTCTTTTTGCCGGAATTCCTCACTGGCTGTGACATCCCGTGACATCACAGGTAGTCATGTGCAGGGGGAACTTCTGCTGGAAGAAAACAACAGAATTGCAGGACCGAACTGCGCTGGGAGACACTGGGGAAAGGAGAGAAAGTTTGTTTTTTGTTCTTTTCACCTGCCCCGGCGTAATTAAAAAAAAAAAATGAAGGAGCCACTGTATGGAGTATAAGCTCCACAGTGGCCCCCACCCAGTATTATAAGCTCCACAGTGGCCCCCACCCAGTATTATATGCTCTACAGTGGCCCCACCCAGTATTATATGCTCCACAGTGGCCCCCACCCAGTATTATAAGCTCCACACTGGCCCCCACCCAGTATTATAAGCTCCACACTGGCCCCCACCCAGTATTATAAGCTCCACAGTGGCCCCCACTGTAATGCAAAATAGCTGCCCTTGATAAAATGGCTGCTCATGACAAGATGTTTATAATAGCCAGCTCATAGTAACCTTAAATTAAACCCAGTATAAAGTAATGTCTACACACTCTATCAAGTTGACATGTTCTGATATTTACATGTCCATACAAACTAGATCAAAGACTCTGCTTGAGGTGATATTTACATGTCCATATAAACTAGATCAAAGACTCTGCTTGAGGTGATATTTACATGTCCATACAAACCAGATCAAAGGGGCAACTCTATGTCATGAGACATATTCAAGTGGAAATTGGCCCCTTTCACATGAATATGAGCTTGGAGACAAGTAAGGCCTTACAGAGGTGTATCACTTCTGTAACCGCCCACTCTATGACGCACACAAAGGGTATATAAGATGGGAAACATCCCCCAGCAGGTGGTTGCAATCTTGATAGCAGATCATTGGGGACGCCTGATGCTGCCTGAGACCTGTCACATGGCTGGGTGATACTTCCTGCAGATACCCTTATCGGAATTCATCAATGAAGCTTGGCAGTGTTGTAAGTGTTGATTTGAATATCACAGTTTGATTAACTTTGATATACCTTTCTTTATTGCAAGTGTTGATTATATCACAGTTTGATATCTGATTATACCTGGCTTTATTGCAAGTGTTGATTATATCACAGTTTGATATCTGATTATACCTGGCTTTATTGCAAGTGTTGAATTAATATACCTTCTGATATACTTTTAAGTGTTGTAAGTGTTGATTTAATTACATTCTAATATCTTTTATACTTTTCCTTATTGTAAAACCTCTTTGATATCTTTTTATACTCTTCTTAATTAAAATGTTAAGCTATTGGTGATAGTCCAGTGTTTTATTCTATAACTTTATTCTATTATACGGAATCCAAAGAATCTTTTGCCTCTTGGCAAAACACCCACCCAGTATTATAAGCTCCACAGTGGCCCCCACCCAGTATTATAAGCGCCCAACAGCCCCCCTCTGCTTCAGTGCTATTATATTCTGGGGTCTCCTCACACCCCAAAGTGAGGCCCAGGGAAAGTGATTAAAAATAACAAACACTTATACTCACCTTGCTTTACCTTTCCTTGACATCCTCGCTCCATCCTGTCGTCTTCAGCGTCTTCAGGTCCTTTTCCGACGTCGCTGCTGAGGCCTCTGATTGGGCCTCAGCGGTCACGTGGGGGCACACTGACATCATTACGCGCCCAATGTGACCGCTGAGGCCTAATCACAGGCCTCAGTCACATGACGGAGGAGCGCCGGAGAGGACGCTGTGCCCAGGAGAGGTGAGAATATGTATTTATTGTTTTCAGTCACCTCCCCTGGGTGCCCTGCCATCTATTGGAAAGGGGCCTGGCAATATGCCAGGGTCGCTTTCCAATAACAGTATGTATAGCGGTCGAGGAACCAGGCTTTCCCCGACCGCTATCATAGTGGTCCGGGGCCCCGGCCATCTCCAGCTGGCCACGGGCACCATACCCCGCCGAGCCCGGTCGCGGTCGCACCCCCCCGCGACCGCGATCGTTACGCTACTGGTCAGGGGCCCGATCGGGATGGTCAGGATCCTGATCGGGCCCCCATGACATGAGGACTAATAGTCGGGGCTCGGGGCCCACCGGTGGATTCACCGGTTCCCGGAGGGCCAGTCCGACCCTGCCTTCTGCCCACAGATTCAACATATGACCATGTTCAACTCCCCCCGGCGGCTTAACAAAAAACTGCCACACCGCCAAGTAGGTGATTTTACCCCCAACACTCCGCACTGACTGACTGCTACCACCACTGCCTCCGTGAACCCCTGCACCACTGCTTTCTGGGCAGGTAGGCTCCTGCAAAGTGGGCGTCTACCCCAGGCACGTTTGGCTCCCGCCCTCCCACTGCTGCCACCCTGCTGACTCCCGGCCACACTACCGACACTGGCTCCGCCACTGCCTCATGCACTGTCTGCACGTCACTGTTGTTCTCCTCAACAGTCTCTGAGCCAGGAGTCTGACCGCTCACAACACCAGCTCCCATGCCACTCTCCTCATCACTACATGCCCGCCTACTGGAGGAAGCGGCAGATGTCTCCTCCAAATCTTGGCTGGGCAGTAGCTGCTGACTGTCCTCTAGTAGCTCGTCCTCGCTGTATAGTGGAGCTGAGCCCACAGCATAGAGTACTTCTCTGGCTAAGGGAAAAGAAAAGGACACAGGCAGGTTGAGGACAGGTGAGGGCACAGGGCTTGCTCCCGGGCCATGCCAACTAAGGGTTGTGTCTGACGAATCCACAGACTCTTGGCTGGGGGTGTCTCATGTGACTTGGATGAAGTGGATGACTGAGACAACCATTCTAGAACCGCTGGGTTGCTGGTCAAGACACGATCACTAGCTGACACTGGGAGCTCAGGCCTCTGGAAGTGACCCCTGCTGCCATGCCCCCTTATTCTGCTGCGACCTGCGCCTGTGCTAGAAACATTTCAGTCTGTGCCCCTCCCCTGCGCAGGGCCTGCCGCTTCTCAGTCTGACATACTGTTAGATCAAATACGTAAATGAAAAGGAAATTAATATAGGGCAAAAAGGCCTGTAATTTTCTCCCTTCAACACACAACAGCGAATAAGCCACTTATTATATTCCCCACTAATAAACGCCAAGAAAAGACTTTACAACATATAACTGCACTGCACAAGGGCTAATAAAACCCCAATAATTTGAATTACACAGGTATGATTAGAGATGAGCGAATTTTTTTAAAAGTTCGATTCTGCAGTTCGATTTGAAGTTCCAAAAAAAATTTGCTTTGAACCGAATTAATTTGCCTCGAATAAAAAAACACCTATTTCCTGGCTTCAGAGAAGCTGTATAGTGGTGTAGAACACTGTGCGTTACAGTAACACACATAGGGAGCCTACTATGGTAGTCAAACAATACTGTGAGTGAGTATGACACGCACATGACAGGCGTTGCTCTTAGAACCACTGCACACATCATTTATTTGGACAGTTACGGGGCCAAAACTGACCAACTAACTCAAGTGTGAACTCAGCCTTACAGGTGCATGTTAGTACCAGGTAGAAAAAAACGTGCAGAGGCCCAACGTCCTACTGTAGCATGAAAGAGCACACTCCTTTTACACCCTCGTCTGCCGATTGCACATAGATGTCTACAGAGTGGCAAGGCGACATAATGTGGAGTTGGCAGCAGCATCAGGAGGCCACAGAGTGGCAAAGCAACGTAATGTGGAGGTGGCAGCAGCATGAGGATGCCATACAGTGACCCAGTGGCAGCGGCATTAGGAGGACATACAGTGACCCAGCAGTGGCAGCAGCATGAGGAGGGCATACAGTGACCCAGTGGCAGAGGTGGAGGTAGTAGCAGTCTTAGGAGGGCATACAGTGACCCAGTGGCTGTGGCATGAGGAGTACACAGAGTGACTCAGTGGAAGCGGCATGAGGAGGACATACAGTGACCCGGTGGCAGCGGCAGGAGGAGGACACAGAGTGACCCAGTAGAAAGCAGCATGAGGAGGACATACAGTGAC
Source organism: Leptodactylus fallax (assembly GCA_947044405.1). NCBI lineage: Eukaryota > Metazoa > Chordata > Amphibia > Anura > Leptodactylidae > Leptodactylus > Leptodactylus fallax. The sequence goes on from CAMRHE010000041.1 coordinate 4,406,199, forward strand.
CCAGTACCTCCCCTGTATGACTTTGTTTGCCCAGACAAACGAGGTGTAGAACAGCGTGACACCGCTGTGCCATGCACATGTGGTATGCTGGAGGAGCATACACCTTAAAGGTGTTTATTAGCGTGGAAACCCATAAGGAGGACCATATTTGCCATTTTGTTCCCGGTATAAAGTTGCTGGCCATTTAAAAATACAGTATTGTCAATAATAATTCAATAATTCTTAGCAGTTATCACTTACTGAAAGGTGTTTATCAGTGTGGAAACCCATAAGGAGGACCATATTCGCCATTTTGTTCCCAGTATAAAGTTGCAGGCCATTTATCAATACAGTATTTTCAATAATTCGGAGCCACAAATCTCTGCCTTTATCACGCTTTTTTTTTATTTTTTTTTTATAGGTGTTGCCGTTCTCTTCAAAGTAGAAAATAACAGGCCTTTTTGCCCTTTGCAATTATGTTTTTTCATCAAACAGTATGTCAGACAGAGAAGCGAGAGGCCATGCACAGGGGAAGGCCGCAGGTCTAAATGTTTCTGGCGCAGGCACAGGTGGCAACAGAGTAAGGGGTGTGGCAGCAGGGGTCACTTACAGAGGCCTGAGCTCCCAGTGTCAAGTAGCGGTCGTGTCTTGACCAGCAACCCAGCGGATGTAGACTGATTGACTCGGTCATTCAATTCATCCCAAGTCATAACAGACACCCCCAGCCAAGAGTCAGTGGGTTCGTCAGATACAACCCTTAGTTGGCATGGCCCGGCAGCTGGCCCTGTGACCTCACCTGTCCTCTACCTGCCTCTGTCCTTTTCTGTTCCGTCAGCTAGAGAACTACTCTATGCTGTGGGCTCAGATCCAATGTACAGTGAGGAGGTGGTATTATTATTATTTATTATTATTGTTTATTTATATAGCACCATTAACCCCTTAGCGACCCAAGGCGTAATAGTACATCCTGAGTCGCATGACGATGTATGGAGAGAGCTCTGGAGCTAAGCGCTCTCCATACACCGCGGGTGCCAGCTGTATAATACAGCCAGGACCCGCCGCTAACAACAGCAATCGGTGCCTGCACTGATCGTGGCTGTTAACGCTTTAGATGTCGCGGTCAAACAGATGTCTAAATTGCACAGGCGCCATGGGCGCCACCATTTTTTCCCCGATCGCCGCCCTCCAGAACGTCATCGGAGGGCGGCGATTGGTTGCCATGACAGCTGGGAGCCTATCTGCGCCATCGTCCATCCTCTCGTATGTCTGACCAGGGGCCCTGAGCGCTCAACTTGCACTGGCATGGCAGCTGTGGGAGGGGGCGGCGGTGGCAGGAGCCGTATCGGTTCCATCAGCACAATGGGAACAAAATGGCGAATATGGTCCTACTTATGGGTTTCCACACTAATAAACAAAAAAATTATAATAAAATAATATCATTTTATTAACATAAATAATGAAACAAACATATATGGGAAGATAAATAATGAAGGTACACCATAATAACGATAGAAATAAATATAAACATAATAAGGTGAGGTTACAATGGTGGCTTATTATGTTTATATTTATTTCCATTTTTCTAGTATTTACTAGATTTCTTTGGGCCATTATACTGTTTGTGGTATGTTTATGCATATATAGTGCTATATAGGTTGTTTTCAACCATCCTTACACATATTTATTTGTACCAGCGGTGTATATCCCCCTATTTATTATTATTGTGGCCCCCCATTTCCCTCCCTATCGTTATTATGGTGTACCTTCATTATAGGTATTTATCTACCCATATATGTTTGTTTCATTATTTATGTTAATAAAATGATATTATTTTATTATAATTTTTTTGTGGTCATGCTATTATGGTGTTCTATGGTTTTACATGATCTACAGAGTTTTTCATGCTTAGCTATTAGCCCTTTTTTGTGTTACACTAATAAACTTTAAATAAGTGATAACCGCTAAGAATTATTGAATTATTATTGACAATACTGTTTTGATAAATGGCCAAACTTTATACTGGTAACAAAATGGCGAATATGGTCGTTATGTCTTTCCCCATGTTAAAAGCGTTTATTACAGATAAGTGCAGATATTATTGGATGATACTTCAGTTTTCTTTGGTACAGTAGTACTGACAAATGTAATGTTATACTTTGGAAGAACAGTGAATAAGCCCCTTATAATAAACGCCTTTAAAAAGGCGTTTTTTACAGATACGTGCAGATATTAGTGTATGATAATTCACAGGTTTTTTGCTGTACTGCACTGCAAAAGGATTGTTATGTTCCACCTTGAAGACACAGGTATGAGTAATGAGCAGCAGTATAACGGCAGTGAGTGCTGCAATGTGAATTAAGCTGCAAATTCTTGCTATAAATGAGCCTGCAACCACACCAAATTCTTCTCTCAATTTCTCCCTATCCTTTCCCTACAGTTCTAAGGTTCAGCCTCTTTCCCTGAATTTCTATCTGTTTTCTAAGTCTTTCCCTAGCTCCTGCTGACATCTGTCCCTACAGTAAGAGCGATGTGGAATGACTGTACCTAAAATGTGCAAGGGTTTTTATAGGGCTGTGACATCACAGGTCCGGCTGGCTGCTGATTAGCTGCACGCTTGACATTGTGGGTGATCCCGCGCTCCCAGAGTCCCTTGCCCCTTGTCCTACATGTGTGGCGGCCAGTTTATAAAATGCAATTCGATGCATCGAAGCGTGAGGAAATCCGGCATTGTGGCGAATCGAAGATTTCCTGAAATTCGGATCGAATTCCACTTCTGAAGCTTCGATTTGCTCATCTCTAGGTATTATCTATTGCAAACCTGCAATGAGCATCAGTATAATGGTAGTCAGTGCAGCAAGGTTTAGTAGGATTGTTCCTATTACCCAGGCTGCAAACACCCCAAATGAACCCTGTTCTGCTTCAATACTCTGTATAAATTTCTCCCTATCCTTTCCCTACACTTCTAATGCTCTTTCCCTGAGCTTCGATTGAGCAAAATATCAGTTTTCAAGTCTGCACTAAGTAAACTGAAAAATGCCTGAATCCAATATGGCAGAGGGTACTTATAGGGCTGTGACATCACAGGGCTGGCTGGTTGCTGATTGGCTGCACGCATGGCATTGTGGGTGATCCCGCATTTCCAGAGTTCCTTGCCCCATGTCCTACCATGTGCAGCAGCCATTTTGGGAAAAAATGCGATTCGTTACCATGAAGCGTGAGGAAATCTGGATTCAATGCGAATTAAATATTTCCTGAAATTCGGATCGAATTCCACTTCGTCAACTTCGATTCACTCATCTCTAGTTATACAGTGCTTTGCGAAAGTATTCGGCCCCCTTGAACTTTTCAACCTTTTGCCACATTTCAGGCTTCAAACATAGGGATATAAAATTTTAAATTTTTTGGTGAAGAATCAACAACAAGTGGGACACAATCGTGAAGTGGAACAACATTTATTGGGTATTTTAAACTTTTGTGAAAAATAAAAAAATGAAAAGTGGGGTGTGCCAAATAATTCAGCCCACTTGGCCGAATAATATTGCACGCCCCACTTTTCAGTTTTTTATTTTTTACAAGATAACCCCTTTATTAATATGAGGCCGGGGAAGGTGAAAAAACAAAACAAAAACAAACACACTCACCTGTCACCTCCCCAGTGCTCCGGTATCTCCCAGCGTAGTCGAATCCTGCTGCTATTTTTCTTTCGGCAGAAGTCCCTACCACACGTGACCGCTGAGGCCAATCAGCGATTTAACTAAAGGACACGAGACATCACAGTGCGGCGGGGTGAGTATGCTTTTTTTTTTTTTCACCTTCCCTGGCCCTTTTTTAAAAAGTGGTTATAGTGGAAAAGGTGCCCCTTTAAGGTGGCATTTGGGCTTTATTAAAGGGGCTTTACAGTTCATTTTTATTGATGATCTATCCTTAGGACAGATCATCAATAAGAGGATCAGTGAATCCCCACTGATCAACAGTTTGAAGGGACCATGACGCCTGTTTATATCACACGCTGTCTGTTTATAGTTACTGTGTGATGTAATTACATCTTGTCTTGTCACATAGATGTGTATAGGACAAGGCTGAAGTTACATTACATGGCCGCTATGAGATGAATGACACTATGTAAACGGAGAAGGGGACAACGCTTACACAAGTACCACGGTTCATTCAAAGAGCTGATCAATGGGGGTCCCGAGTTTTGGAACCCCACTGATTTTTTATTTGTTTTTTATTGATGACCTGGAAAATCTTTTACTTAGGAAACACATGGGGCATTATTAATAATGTGCACTAGTTAAGGGGGTACACATTATTAATTTAAAAATGCACTTGGGATTATTATTCATTGTGGGGGGGTCATATCATATATTTTACAATTGGGGGAATCAGCAGGATGGAGACTTTATGTGAGTACAATGTTGGTCAAATGCCTGGAAAAGTGAGGAGCCAAAGATGTCTGTCCTGCAAATTTTACAAAGACAAGTCATGGCTGGAAGAAGTGGTCATGACGGTCCAAAGGGAAGAGACAAGAAATGTGAACGATTACAGTCAGAGACATTACCTGTCACTAAATATTACTGCACTGTATACACCTAAATGGTCTGTAAAGCCCTCTGCAGAGCCGATATCTACCACTATACAGTCACTGTATAGTGATAATATTGGTATACCTAAGTTGGGGGCCCACTTGAACGTGTTTGCCCCCCTTGTGCTGAACCCCTAGCTAAGGCTCTGTAGGGTACCCTAATTTTTTGACTTGACATATGACACAGCTTATATGGCACCATATGCATTTGAGACCTATTTTGATCACTTACACAGAATTGGTCAACAATTGTAGAAGCTCTGATTTCAAATAAAAGAAAACCCAAAATGTGATCACCATTTTGAAGACTAAAGCCTTCAAGGTGTTTACTAAGGGATATAATAAGCTTTGTTAACCCAAATTAATGCACTAGAGAAGGTGCAAAGTGAAAACTAAAATTTTTTTCCCCCAAAGATAGACTGTACAATGTCTGTACTGCAGGATATACATTAGAAAACATGTATAATAAAGAAATGTGGTTAACAGTAGGGGGAACAAAGGACAAAGGGAAGAACCAGAAGGAATGATAGGGGGAAGGAACACAGAAAGGGGGGGGAGGAACCATGGTCAAAAACTGTGCAGGATGCAATGTGTGTCCCATGGCGACCAGATTGCCTGGAACGCATCTACTAGCAGTCAGGAATTCAAGGAGGTCAGGGCCAGAGGGAGGGGCAACTCTTCTCCAGTTTTTGGCTCTGAGGGTCTTTGCAGCAGTACAGAGGTAGAGGAAAAGTCTAGATGTTTTCTTACCAAGGTGTCTAGGAGGGAGGTTCAAAAGGTAAGTGAGTTGGTCCAAAGGAACCCCCTGTAGGAAGAGGGCATCTGTCAGAGTCTTGACTTCCCTCCAGAAATTCAGGATTAGTGGGTACCCCCAGAAGACATGATACAAAGTACCTATAGCATTGTGGCAGCGGTAGCAGTCAGAGGGGATCGACTGATTCAGGGAGTGGAGGAGAGCAGGAATGTGGAACCAATGCATCAATAACTTGTATTGGGTTTCCTTATATGTCACACACATAGAAGACTTCATAGTACGGGACCATACTATCTGCCATTGCCCCCAAGAGCCTGTTCCTACTTAGACATATACTGGTGGGTGCAGGGGTTGCTGCCTTCCAGAGAGGAGAGCAGCTCATAGATGGAGCAAAAAAAGGCTCTCAGTGGAAGTGCCAGCTAGACAATTTTTTTCAAAAGATGTAGGAAGGGAAACAACTCGAGAACCATGTAGTATGCAGACAAAGTCAGCCACCTGCTGGTAATGAAGCTATTCCAATAATGGGAAATTCAAGTTAGAGGTGAGGAAATCAAAGGGCCTAAGTTCCAATGTCACGGGGTCAACCATATCAGCAATTCGGAAAAGGTCGGCTCTCGACCACATACTATCCATGCTAGCGGTCGATCCCTTGGGGAGGAGAGGGTTAAACAAGGAGGCGACCATTGAGAATTTCTTCGATGCCAAGCCACAGGGCCCAGAACATTAGGGGGCCCAGCGGGGCCTCTGATGCTTTTTTTTTTTTTAATAGGCCGTTACCTGCTGAAGTAACACCAGCAGGTAACGGGGCCTATTTACTTACCGATCCCCATTCCTGCTCACGGCTGCCTGTGCTTCCCCATCTGCGGAAGCATAGGCGACTGTGAGCAGGAGCGGGGATCAGTAAGTAAGACCGCAGTCAGGTGAACCCCACAAACACTGCTATCATTATACTCTAGGGTTTTTTCAGATCCCAGAGTATAATGATCGGAGGCCCAGGTTAGGTGAGGGAACATAAACACTGTTCCTTACCTCTCCTGTGCTTCGGCAGGCTTCTGGCCTGTTTGGTGACGTCCAAGATATCAGCCAACGTCATTATGCGTCGCGACGCTGGCCTGGCTCACGCGAGGTCTGGTCCAACATTGAAGATGGCCGAAGTAGCAGGGAATGCTCCGGAGCCAGGTACAGGTAAGATTTTTATGTTTGTATCCTCCCCTGGGTCTCCAATCATTATAAAGCCCACAGAGTATAATAATTGTTCATGGTTGGTCCACAATGGGGCATAATACTGTGTGCAGGGGCCACTATGGGGCATAATAGTGTGTGTAGGGGCCACTATGGTGCATAATAGTGTGCGCAGGAATGTTCGGGGGGGGTTTGAAGGGGGCGGTGCGGGAGGGGGTTGGCGGGGCGGCCCCCATGTCCAATATTCGCCTTGGGGCCCAGCAATTCCTAGTTACGCCACTGGACATAGGCTCCAGTGTGGTCATGACTAGAGATGAGCAAATCGGAGCTGATGTAGTGAAATTTGATCCGAATTTCAGGAAATATTCGATTTGCATCGAATCCGGATTTCCTCAAGTTTCGTGGTAACAAATCACATTTTTTCCTAAAATGGCTGCTGCATGTGTTAGGACATGGGGCAAGGAACTCTGGGAACATGGGATCACCCGCAATGCCATGCGTGCAGCCAATTAGCAGCCAGCCAGCCCTGTGATGTCACAGGCCTATAAATACCCTCCGCCATCTTGGATTCAGGCATTTTCCAGTGTACTTAGTGCAGGGAGAGACGTCAGCAGGCGCTAGGGAAAGTGGCAGAAAAGACTTGGAAAAAAAAATAAAAAAATAAGTGGCTTATTCGCCGTTGTGTGTTGAAGGGAGAAAATTGCAGGCCTTTCTGCAACAAAAAAGCTGTTTGATTATTTTCATCTAATTTCCAAGTATTTTGGTGTGCTGAAAACAAATAACATATTGAAAAAACTCCTAGACTTCAGGATTAGCCACAAAATGCTAAATTTTCTACAAAATTTATCAAATTATTTTTAATTTTTTTTTTATATTGTAGGTTTTTAACCAAATTTAAAGTCCAAATTGCTGTTAATTAATTCACATAAGTGCATTTAAGATATAAAATGCCAAAAAACCTTAACTCTCAAAGAAAAGAACTTCCAGAGTGAGCTAATGGAAACATCAACAACCGGGCTTGATTCAATTTTTTTTTTTTCTTGGTTCTATCCTGTTCACACTTTTTCATCGCAGTTCGTGTTAGCTTGTCATTCTTCAACCTTGTTTCCCAGTGTTATGGCTCCGCGAAAGTATATTAATTCACCAGTTTCTGTTTCATCTGTTGTGAATATACAGTGTTGAAGCAACAGCAGACTTTGTGAAAAAAGTATACTTCGCATACTTTGGACTAAAACTTGGAGATCAAGATAAAGTTTGCGTGCTTCATAAAGTGCGCAAATGGTGTGTTGAGGACCTCTAAAACTGATTCAAGGGTAAGAAAAAAAATCTTTCTGTTATGGGATTCCTATGGTATGGTGAGAGCAAAAGAACCATAGTGATGACTGTTACTTTTGTTCATGAGATGTGAAAGGGTGTTATTCTAAATGGAAGCATTCCATTTCATACCCAATCTTCACTCAGCAATTCGTCCCATCCCCCATGGCAAAGATATACCAGTACCCAAGCCCCCTGCTACTTTGGAAGAGATACCTATCTCTGATGAAGGTGAAGTCAGACCTGAACCAGATGAAGAATCAAGTTCTGACTGAAGATGATACAAGACCAAAATTGTTTTCTCAGGAGGAGATGAACGATTTGGTAAGAGACTTGAATCTTCCCAAAGATGCCGCTGAGTTACTTGGATCAAGGCTGAAAAGCAGGAATTTATTGTTGCCAGGAGTGTCATTTTCATGGTTCAGACATCGTGAAAAGGAGTTCGTTCCTTACTTCGCCCAGGAAGACAAGTTGATTTATTGCATCAATGTTGAAGGTCTGATGGGTCAATTTAAAATCCAAAATGATTCAGAGCAATGGTGTCTTTTTATAGATTCTTCAAAAAGAAGTCTCAAAGCAGTTTTACTCCACAACAGTGGTTTTTACGCTTCCATCCCTGTAGGTCATTCCGTACACTTGAAGGAAACCTACAAGAACTTAGAATTGGTTCTTTGGAAACTTAAATATGAAGACCATGGCTGGCAAGTGTGTGGGGATTTGAAGGTATTGTGCATGCTGCTCGGGCAACAAGCTGGGTATACCAAATACCCTTGTTTTCTGTGTCTATGGGACAGTACAGACCGACAAAATCACTGGACCAAGAAGAGTTGGCAACCGAGTGTGCTAACAGTCGGTGAAAAAAATGTCCTTCGAGAAACTTTAGTATCTCCCCATAAAGTTCTTCTACCACCTCTCCACATAAAATTGGGATTGATGAAGCAATTTGTAAATCACTTCCAAGAGATGGAGAATGCTTCAGATACTTGGTCACCAAGTTTCCAGGCCTGTCGGAGGCAAAATTGAAGGAAGGTGTGTTCGTCAGACCAGACATTAGAAATCTTATAGTTGATCAAGAGTTTGTCAATACCATGACGGATCCTCAAAAAGAAGGGTGGATTGCATTTACAGAAGTCGTAGAGAAATTTTTAGGCAACAGAGATCCTCACTACAAAAAGATTGTCAGACGAATGCTGAAATCATTTCAAGCTTTAGGTTGCCTGATGATTTTGAAAGTGCATTTCCTCCAGTCCCACCTTGACTACTTTCCTGAAAATTTGGGAGCTGTGAGTGAGGAACAAGATGAACGATTCCACCAAGATATTATAGAGATGGAAAGGAGATACCAGGTAAAATGGAGCATTACAATGATGGCAGACTACTGTTGGATGCTTCAGAGAGACATTTCAGATGCTACTCACAAGCGTAAATGCACCAAGAGGAGCCTCACAGGGAAAAAGAATCAAGTTTAATGTGTGTTAGTGAGCTCATTTCAGTTCAAAAAAAGGATTTTCATGAAAAAAATTGTATAAAACATTTTATAAGTCTATTTCCACTTATTTTGAGGTATTGCCTTATTTAACATAGTTACCTAAATTGTCAGCAAGTGTGATGTCCTATGACAAAATGGAGGTCATTTTCGGATTCAGCGCACCAAAAAACAAAGATTACGTGGAATAACCAAAACAGTTCTTAAAAATTTTTTTTTTTGCAGACCTGTGTTATTTGATCTAACAGTATGTCAGACAGAGAAACAACAGGCCCTGCACAGGGGAGGAGCACAGACCTAAATGTTTCTTGCGCAGGTACAGATCACAGCAGAGTATGGGGGCATGGCAGCAGGGGTTACTTCTAGAGGCCTGAGCTCCCAGTGTCAGCTAGTGGTTGTGTCTTGACCAGCAATCCAGCGGTTCTAGAATGGTTGACTCGGTCATCCACTTTATCCCAAGTCAAATCAGACACCCCCAGCCAAGAGTTGGTGGGTTCGTCAGACACAACCCTTAGTTGGCATGGCCCTGGAGCAAGCCCTGTGCCCTCACCTGTCCTCAACTTGCCTCTGTCCTTTTCTGTTCCCTCAACCAGAGAAGTACTCTATGCTGTGGGCTCAGCTCCACTATACAGCGAGGACGAGCTACCAGAGGACAGTCAGCAGCTACTGCCTAGTCAAGATCTGGAGGAGACATCTGCCGCTTCCGCCGGTAGGTGGGCAAGTAGTGATGAGGAGAGTGGCATGCGAGCTGGTGTTGCGAGCAGTCAGACTCCTGGCTCAGAGACCATTGAGGACATCAGTGACTTGCAGACAGTACTCGATGATACTGTAGCCGATCGCAATTGGGAGCCGGATGATGAAGGGGCTTCATCATCATTGGGAGAAGAGGGTGGAAGCTTGCGCATGAGGCAGCGGCGGAGCCAGAAGGTCGGTAGCGTGGCCGGGAGTCAGCAGTGGGAGGTCAGGAGCCAAACATGACCGGGATAGACCACCCGCTTCACAGAAGCCTACTGTCAGGAATTGAGCTCACTGGGTCTTTAACCCTTGACTGTTCGGAAGCCTTGACCATTATGCCATTGTAGATTCCTGTTTGTTCTTTGCTTTGCTGAGCCTGGTCCTTTCTAATGGAGTGATTAGCTTATGGATCTCACCTGCTCTGTGGCCAATCACAGTATAGCTATCGCTATATAAACCCACAGCTCACTCCATCCTGTGCCTGATTATTCTGGCTTTTTGCTTCCTGTTTGCCCTGATCCTCACCATTATTCTTCTGCTCCTGTGTACCGATTCCTGCATATGTCTGACTACGATTGAACCAATGCTCCTGTGTACTGACACCTGCATATGTCTGACCATGGTTGCTTCTTACTCCTGAGGTACTATTCCTGCTATTTAACGCCTCATCTACTGCTGTTTAAGTACTGTGCCATTGCCTCACCAATTGGACTCCAGATCAGATAACTAGCATCGTTACATAATAATCAGGTCCAACATGGAGGATGGAGGGGCGGAGTCTGCCTTGTCACAGTATGCGTTCCAGTTCTTGAAATTGCATAACCTTGTGTACAACCTTCAAAGTCGATTAAATGAAGTGAAAACTCAAGTCACTGAATTTGTTGGACACATACATGAATTGCGTGCAAATTCTGCTGCTGTCAGTGCCACTTCTCAAGTTTACCGGATTCCACTACCTGAAAAATTTGGTGGAAAGAGACATTTGTACAGAGGATTTCTTAATCATTGCTGGATGATTTTTTATACACATTCCTGTCAGTTCCCTACTGATAGGTCCAAAGTTGTGTTCATCATTGCCCTGCTAATAGATGATGCACAAGCATGGGCATCACCCTATTTAGAACAGGATCATGCCATTTTGGATGATCCCTCCAACACATGGAGGACTTTCTTGCAGCAATGAACCTATTATTTGATGAACCCAACCGTTGCGCCACTGCTGAGGGGGCCTTTCATGATCTTCGCCAGGGAAGACGCTCTGTTGCAGAGTATACTGCAGAGTTTCGGCGCTGGGCTTCTGATGTTTCCTGGAACACCTCTGCATTAAAATGGTGGTTCTATGGGGGACTTTCTGAATCAGTTAAAGATGAACTTGTTAAAATAGAACTTCCAGCTGATCTTGAGGAGTATATATGATTATGCATCCGTATTGACCAAAGACTCCAGGAAAGGAAGCAAGAAAGACGGGGCTATTATAATCCGGGCACCTTCTTCCATTTACCAGAGGGTCGTTTTCTCCCAAAGTTGCAGATACCTTCTCAAGCAAGATTGGCTCCAGAACTGTTATGACCTGGTCTTTGCAAACTCAGCCTATTAGGTTCAGGCGCGGAGTGTCTGAACGCCATTCTGCGCATGATTCATTTGAGCGCGGCAGGGAAATGTTCACACTGAGCGTGCGGTCTCTGCGGTAGCACTCACGTGTGGATCGCGTGATGAGTTGCATCGCTGGTCAGTGCTCTAGTGTGTCGTCGCCTCTGAAGGGGTTGTCTCTCTGCAGTGCTAGGGGGTTGTCTCTCATTTCAGGCTGTGGGTGGCTCAGAGATCTGCTGTCCAATACCTTTCTGACTACTCTTGCTCCTGGCTATTTAACTCCGCTTTGCATTCTGTCAGTTGCCAGTCTTAAACTTCAGTTGCCTGAGTTTACCAGAGTGATCTGTTTGCCTGAAATTATGCTATCATCTGAATCTGAGTCCTGGTCCATTCAGTTTGACTTTCTGCCTATTCATCCTACTTGGACATTTGATAAGTATTTGATCACCCTGTTCCAAGCATAGTTGTTCAGGTTGCAGTGAAAACTAGCCTTTTTTTTTTATGATGCTAAGTTCTGTTTATCCTATCCCTTTGCATAGTGTCAGTATTGCTGTGTTTCACATTTATTTTCTTCTCTATACTTTGTGTTTCCTCATATTCACCGTTCGCCCACCACCGGTGTCCGACTGGACTTTCTCTGTATCTAGCCTCTCTTTTCTAAATGTGAAACAAGTAACGTTTTTTGTTTCTCTGGCAGGTGAGTTACTTCTCCGGCTGTGTTCGTTCCCTCTCAGGTTAGTTAGTCAGGCCCACAGCTACTTCTAGTGTTCAAGACAGGGATTAGGCGTATCACACACGAGTAATTCCAAACTGCCCATTATACTAAGTTTTTGTTTTCTTTGGTGTTCTTCTTTATACACTTGACTGAGAGGTTATCAGTCAGGGGCCAGTCCCTGGTCAGAGATCCCCAGATCATAACAAGAACCTATGCAAGTGGATGCTATCCGGGGACCAATTTCAACTGCTGAAAAACGTTGTCGCCTTGCTGAAAAACTATGTCTTTACTGTGGACAACCTGGACATTATGTTCTTGACTGCCCTAATAAACCTCAATGGGCAGTTGCTGCAACTGAAATTAGATTGAATTCGGAGTCTTGTCTCCAATGTTTTCCTGTACACCATGTCTTGATAATATGACTTCTAACCAACCTCATTTCACCGTACCAATTCAGCTTTCTTATGGATCTTACAAGTTGTCCACTACAGCAATGTTGGATTCCAGTGCAGCTGGGAATTTTATGGACATTAAGTTTGCTTTTGATAATCATATCAGTCCAAGATCTTTACCAGTTGAAATAGTGACAGTTGATGGGTCACCTTTAAATTCTGGTCCTGTAACTCATGAAACCATCGAACTGGAAGTATTGATTGATCCTGGTCATCAGGAGAAGATTTGTTTCCAGTTAATCTCTTCACCAAAATTTCCAGTAATTTTGGGCATACCATGGCTCAGCGTCCATAATCCTTCAGTAGACTGTAAGTCAAGAAATGTAACTTTTACTTCTGAATATTGTCAACAAAATTGTCAACTGAAGATGTCAATTCCCTCCCAGGTGGGAGCTACTGAAAGAACTATCGCTAACTCTGTAGAATTAGATGTTCCGTATGAGGAATTTAAAGATGTGTGTGACAAAAGGAATGCTGACCAGCTACCTCCTCATCGCTCTTATGATTGTCCTATTGAACTTTTACCAGGTGCATCCATACCTTACAGATGCATCTATCCACTTGCAGAGATGGAACTGAAGTTCCTAGATGAGTACATCAAGGAAAATCTGACAAAAGGATTTATACGGCATTCCACTTCTCCAACAGGAGCACCTATATTCTTCGTACCAAAGAAAGGCACACTACGTCCTTGTATTGACTATAGGGAACTAAACCAAATAACTGTCAAAAATCGTTACCCATTTCTACCCTTCTGTAGAAATTATGTACCCTCAGTTTTTGGGGTACATCATTTCTACAAAAGGATTGTGCATGGACCCCAGCAAGATCCAAGCTATTTTAGACTGGCCTTCTCCCAAGAATGTCAAGGAGGTCCAAAGATTTGTTGGCTTTGCAAATCTCTACCACAAGTTTATTAGGAATTTCTCAAAGGTTATTAGTCCAATAACACAATTAACTAAGAAAGGAATTCCTTTCTAATGGTCTACAAGTGCAGACGAAGCATTTACCCTCTTAAAGACACTTTTTACTTATGCTCCTATCTTAGTTCATCCTAATCCAGACCTCCCATTTATAATTGAAGTGGATGCTTCAGATTCAGCAGTAGGAGCAGTATTGTCCCAAAGAGTTGGGGATAAACGATTGCTTCATCCTTGTGCTTTCTTCTCCTGCCTGATGTCACCTCCTGAAAGAAACTATGACATTGGAAATAAAGAATTACTGGCAATTAAGAAAACATTCACGCAGTGGCATAACTAGGAATGGCTGGGCCCCAAGGCGAACCCCCCTGGACCGCCCCCTCAAACCCTCCTCCCACACAAACCGCATTCCTGCGCACACTATTATGCACCATAGTGGCCCCTGCACACACTATTATGCCTGATAGTGGCCCCTACACACAGTAGTATGCCCCATAGTGGCCCCTGCACACAGTAGTATGCCCCATAGTGGTCCCTGCTCACAGTACTATGCCCCATAGTGGCCCCTGCACACAGTATTATGCCCCATAGTGGCCCCTGCACACAGTATCATGCCCCATAGTGGCCCCTGCACACAGTATTATGCCCCATAGTGGTCCCTGAACACACTATTATGCCCCATAGTGGCCCCTGCATACACTATTATGGCCCATTGTGCACCACCCATGAACGATTATTATACTCTGGGGTCTTGTCAGACCCCAGAGCATAATGATCAGAGACCCAGGGGAGGATACAAACATAAAAACAATGCTACTTACCTCTCCCTGGCTCCAGTGCACTACTTCGGCCATCTTCAATGTTGGACCAAATCTCGCGTGATCCAGGCCGGCGTCGCGACGCATAATGACATCGGCTGACGTCTGGGATGTCACCAAACAGGCCCAAAACCTGTGGGAGCGCAGGAGAGGTAAGTAATGTTTTTTAGGTTCTCTCACCTCCCCTGGGCCCCTGATCGTTATACTCAGGGGTCTAAAAAGACCCCCCCCCCCCCCCGAGTATAATGATAGCAGTGTTTGTGGTATCCGTGGTAGCGGCTGCCACCGAACTCAGAGCCCCTTAATGTTCCGGGCCCTATGTCAGCCACTAGCGCTGCTACCCCAGTATTTACACCCCTGCATTCACAGAATGGAGGCATTTTCTTGAAGGAGCATCTCATGTGGTGCAGGTTCTTACTGATCACCGAAATCTTGAATTTATTAGATCAGCCAAGAGACTTTTTGGTAAACAAGCTAGATGATCTTTATTTTTTGCAAGATTTAAGGTCACATGGAAGTCAAAAAGACCAAAGAACTTTTGTTCCTACGGCGGAATTTGCTTATAAAAACTCCCAGCATTCATCTACGTCTCAGAGTCCTTTTTTTGCCAATATGGGTTTCCATCCTGCATTCATTCCTAATCTCCCAATTTCCTCTTAAGTTCCTGCTGTCACCAAGAGACTGTCTACTTTGAAGCAAGTTCAAGAAAAATTTACAAAACACTATGCATGAAGCTCAGGATCACTATAAGAAAACTTCTGATAGACATCGCAAGTCTTTCCCTTCCTTTGGTATAGGAGAAAAGATATGGCTCTCTTGAAGCTCAAGATGCCTTCAACCAAGCTAGGTCAGAAATTTATTGGACCATTTGAAATTGTGGCTCAAATTAATCCTGTGGCATTTCATTTAAAACTTCCAGACTCTATGCGGATTCACTCTGTTTTTCATTCCTCCCTTCTCAAGCCTTTCGTGGAAAATCCATTCCCAGGACGTAACTTGCCTCCACCTGAACCAGTTATTGTTGAAGGAGAAGAGGAATATGTAGTAGAAAATATTTTGGATTCTAGAATTTCTTCAAATCAGTTACAGTACTTGATAAAGTGGCAAGGATAGGGTCCTGAAGATAACTCATGGGAACCAGTACACAACATTCATGTTCCACAACTGATAAGAGAATTTCATCAGCGCTACCCAGGCAAGCCAAGTCAAGTACCGTCCAGAGGACGCTCCTGGAGAAGGGGGAGTAATGTCAGGAATTGAGCTCACTGGGTCTTGAACCCTTGACTTCCCAGCCATGTTCTGAGCCTTGATCATTATGCCATTGTAGTGTTATTGGAGATTGTAGGCCTTCCTGAATAGGTGAGTCTTCAGGGCCTTCTTGAAGCTTGTGACTGTGGGGGACAGTCTTATGTGTCTTGGTAATGAGTTCCAGAGTATGGGGGATGCATGGGAGAAGTCTTGGAGACGATTGTGTGAAGAGCGGATAAGAGCAGAGCTTATTAGCTTATGGATCTCACCTGCTCTGTGACCAATCACAGTATAGCTATCGCTATATAAACCCACAGCTTACTCCATTCTCATTTTCCAGAGTACTTAATGCAGGGAGAGATGTCAGCAGGCGCTAGGGAAAGTGTTAGAAAAGACTTGAAAAAAAAAAATAAGTGGCTTATTCGCCGTTGTGTGTTGAAGGGAGAAAATTACAGGCCTTTTTGCCCTGTATTAATTTCCTTTTCATTTACTTATTTGATCTAACAGTATGTCAGACCGAGAAGCGACAGGCCCTGCACAGGGGAGGGGCACAGGCCTAAATGTTTCTGGCGTAGGCACAGGTCGCAGCAGAGTATGGGGGCATGGCAGCAGGGGTTACTTCTAGAGGCCTGAGCTCCCAGTGTCAGCTAGCAGTTGTGTCTTGACCAGCAACCCAGCGGTTCTAGAATGGTTGACTCGGTCATCCACTTCATCCCAAGTCAAATCAGACACCCCCAGCCAAGAGCCGGTGGGTTCGTCAGACACAACCCTTAGTTGGCATGGCCCGGGAGCAGGCCCTGTGCTCTCACCTCTCCTCAACTTGCCTCTGTCCTTTTCTGTTCCCTCAGCCAGAGAAGTACTCTATGCTGTGGGCTCAGATCCACTATACAGTCAGCAGCTACTGCCCAGCTAAGATCTGCAGGAGACATCCGCCGCTTCCGCCGGTAGGTGGGCAAGTAGTGATGAGAAGAGTGGTGTGGGAGCTAGTGTTGCAAGCGGTCAGGCTCCTGGCTCAGAGACCGTTGAGGAGGACATCAGTGACATGAAGACAGTACTCGATGAGGATGGAGCCGATCGCAATTGAGAGCTGGGTGATGAAGGGGCTTCATAATCATCGGGAGAAGAGGGTGGCAGCTTGCACATGACGCAGCGGCGGAGCCAGCAAATCGGTAGCGTGGTCGGGAGTCAGCAGGGTGGCAACAGTGGGAGATCGGGAGCCAAACGTGCCCGGGGTAGACCACCCGCTTCCCATCCATGTTCTGAAGCCTTGACCATTATGCCATTGTAGAAAGCCTGTTTGTTCTTTGCTTTGCTGAGCCTTGTCCTTTCTATTGGAGTGATTAGCTTATGGATCTCACCTGCTCTGTGGACAATCACAGTATAGCTATCGCTATATAAACCCACAGCTCACTCCATCCTGTGCCTGATTATTCTGGCTGTTTGCTTCCTGTTTTCCCTGATCCTCACCATTACTCTTCTGCTCCTGTCTACTGATTCCTGCATATGTCTGATTACGACTGATCCGCTGCTCCTGTGTACCGACTTCTTACTACTGAGGTACTATTCCTGCTATTTAACTCCTCATCTACTGCTGTTTAAGTACTGTGCCATTGCCTTACCAATTGGACTCCAGATCAGATAACTAGCATCATTACACCTACCTGCCCGGAAAGCAGTAGTACAAAGGTTCACGGAGGCAGTGGCGGTAGCAGTCAGTCAGTGCGGAGTGTTGGGGGTAAAATCACCTACTCGGTGTGGCAGTTTTTTGTTAAGCTGCCAGGGAAGTTGAACAAGGCCATATGTCGAATATGTGGGCAGAAGGTGAAGCGTGGCCAGGGTGCCAATGTTGGCACCACAGCCCTGTGTCAACATATGCAACGTCACCATAAAGTGGCCTGAGAGAACCATGGCTCCAATGTGGTGGTCGAGCCTGCTGCAGCAACTGCTGAATCCCAGTGGCACGCACCCCATTTCAGGCAGTGAAGGCTCTACCACCTCAGCCGAAGGAAGCTGTGTCTCCTTCCCATCATCTGCTGGTCCAGATGCTCCTGCTTCTCCTAGTCAGTCATTGCATCAGCAATCGATCACCGAAGTGATTTTGAAGAGACAACAGTATGCATGCATTCATCCAACAGTGCAGAAGCTGAACGTGCTCCTGTCCAATTTGCTGGTGCTGCAGTCCCTCCCTTTCCAAGTGGTGGACTCTGCACCTTTAAGAGAACTGATGGCTTGTGTCAAACCGAGGTGGAGAGTCCCAAGCCGTCATTTCTTTGCCAAAAAGGCAGTTCCAGCCCTGCACAAATATGTAGAACAGAACAGAAGGTGGGCCAATCCTTTAGCCTGTCGGTGTCTGCCAAAGTACACAGCAGCGCCGACATGTGGAGGGCTGAGCCATGCGCCCTGCATGGCACACATGTTCAATCTGGCTGTCAAGCTTTTCCTTAAATCTTCCACCCATCTGCAAGACATCCTAAAAATGGCCAGGAAACTTTGCATGCACTTCAGACACTCTTACACCGCCAAGCACACCCTCCTTGAGCTGCAGCAACAGAATGGCGTCCCCCAACATAGGCTGATATGCGATGTTTCCACCCTCCATATGTAGGACTGACTGTATGAAGAGAAAGGCCATAAACAATTTCTTGATGATCCAAGCGGACAGAGGTACTCCCCTGTTTAACTTCAATGTTAGCCAGTGGCAGCTCATGCGTGACACCTGCCGTTTTCTCTCGCCCTTTGAGGAGGCCACTTTATTTGTCAGTCGCCAGGACTATGGGATGAACAACATCATTCCACTGATTCATATCCTGAAAAAGATGCTGGTAAATCTGGCTGGTCAGGGGACTGGAGACGTGGCACCTACATCTCACGGCCACATGAGCCCTGTGGGGGATGAACTGGAGGAGGAGGAGGACATTAGCGCACAAGCAATGTGTAGTGAAATGGGTGGTTTTTCTACACAAGTGACAGGATAGGAGGAGCAGGAGGAGCCAGAAGAGCAAGAGGGAGATGAGGAAGATGAGGCAGATGACCCAGACACACCGTGGCAGTATGCAGTGGAGATGGATGCAGGGAGTCCCTCTGAGTCACTTGCGCAAATGGTCCGATAGAGGCTCACTTGCTTGCATAGTGACAGCTGAATTGTCACCATTCGGCAGAGGGATGACTACTGGCTCTCCATGTTAGACCCTCGCTACTGGCCTTTTTTACACCCACTGAGAGGGAGGACAAACTGAACTACTATAGAGACATCCTATGCAGTCAGTTGGCCGCTGCCTATCTGCACCATCGTCCATCCTCTCGCAGGTCTGGCGCTCATCTTGAACTGCCATGGCTGCTGTGTGGGGGTGGGGGAACAGGAGCAGTATCAGCTCCATCAGCAGCAGCCTGAGCCTAAAGTCGCTGATGAGCAGCTTTCTTCACCCGCATAGTGAAGTAACTACTCACCAGCAGCTAGACATAGAGCAGAACCTGAACCAGCATGTGGTGGCATACTTGCAGTGCACCCTGCCACCCATCATTGAAGATCCACTGGACTACTGGGCAGCCAAACTGGATTTGTGGCCGCAACTGGCTAAGTTTGCCCTGGAAAAGCTGTCCTGCCCGGCCTTTAGTGTGGCATCAGAGTGGGTGTTTAGTGCGGCGGGGGCCATAGTTACCCTAAGGAGAACCCGCCTGTACAAAATGTGGAGAGACTGACCTTTGTCAAGCTGAATCAGGCGTGGATCAGCCAGGATTTCCACTCACCAATGCATGATGCATCAGATTAAATCATCCATGCTGCCTCACCCAAACCTCGATAAAAGAGACCGGTTTCTTCTGGCTACCTGCCTCAGCTACTATTCTGATGCTGCCACCCGCCTGATGCCACACATCTGATGCCAAGTGCTCTTCTTACAGCTACCATCATCAGCGGGTACTGTTTGTGCCACCCACCTCCCCACTCTATCACTGGGTCACTCTATGGCCTCCTAATGCTGCTGCTACCTCCACATTATGTCACCTTGCTACTCTGTGGCCTCCTCATGCTACTGCTACCTCAACACTATGTCACTTCTCATGTTGTTCCCACCCTCCCCACTCCATGACTGGGCCACTATTTTGCCTTTTTGGCCTGGTTGACATCATCATTTATTTGACCCTTCTGATCTGTCATAAAGAAGGAAAAATGAGACGCACAATGGATCCTGTCTGTGTAGCAGCTGTAAGGCCTGTATGGTCCCATCAGAATTGGCTTATGATTTGGTAGCCAAAAGCAGGAATGGGTACAAAACACAGAAGACATGCAAATATTCCATTCACATGTCATCTCTGTTTTGGATCCACTCCTGTTTTTTTTTTTTTTTTTGGCATCAGCAATACTAATGAATTACTGACCAAATCCTGACCGAGTGAAGGCGGACAGACAGGATCTGTTTTTTTGGGGGGTTATTGTTCTGACGGCTCAGAGGAAGGGCAAAATAATCAGTGATGTCAACACAAACTTACTGCTGACACCCCCTCCACTCTGTCAGGGGGGCTCTAAGCATTTAATAGAACAGGTTCTGTAGACATCTATATGGAATCAGCAGACGATGGTGTAAAAGGAGTGTGCTCTTTCACGCTACAGTAGGATTTTGGGCCTCTGCATGGTTCTTTATACCTGGCACTAACATCGACCTGTAAGGCTGCGTTCACACTTCAGTTAGTTGGTCAGTTTTGGCCCCGTAACTGGCCAAATAAGTGAAGTGTACAGTGGTTCTAAGAGCGACACCTGTCATGTGCATGTCATACTGATTCACAGTATTGTTTCACTACCACAGCAGACTCCCTATGCGTATTACTGCAAGGCACAGTGTTCTACACCACTATACAGGCTCTCTGCAGCCAGAAAATAGCTGTTTTTTTTAACGCCATTCGCCACGAATTAATTTGGATCGAATAGTTTTTGAAAAATTTGCTCATCTCTAGTCATGATCATCCTCCAACTCTGGTGGCTATAGAATGCAAGTATTTATATACCACAGAGATCTCTGCCCCACATGCCTCAGTTACTTCAGAGATAAGTGATTTAAAGTCCTGCTTTGTGGGTAACAGAGAGGAAAACCGACCACTGCTGAAGTGCTTGAAGCATTGCTGGAGCAGAGTCCTGAGATGCCAATGCAGGGAGGGAGAAGGTAAAGTCAACCAGGAGGGAGGGTGCCTGAGCCGGTTTAATCTCCAGTCCTCATGTGCCAGATGATCGGAAGGGGGGGGGGTTGCAGGTGCATATATTAGGGATCGGCACTGTGGTGAAGGATCCTGAACCAGGTAGATTGTCAGGGGAGGGCCAGAAGGAGCAGCCAGAGGCACAGGACTGAACTTAGTAGCAGGTAATTCAGACGGGAAGTGGGAGCTCCTATTATGGCGAGGCTCCTATAGGGGAGTGGGGGGCTGAGAATTGTAGCAGCTCCTTTCCAGGTGCTGAATACACTGTCAGGTCTCAGGCAGCTCCAGTCTGGCTGCAAACCAGGGCAGATTGTGATCTCTGAGGCAGAGGGGTTTCCCCCAGTGGGGGCGCGGCCTCAAGGCGAACCCGGTCTTAGGAGGGTGCCGGCTGTTCCAGGAAGTCGTCTAGGTTCGCCCTGGATGAATGCTCAGGAGGGAGTGGGGTGCCCGGGGGCACTCTCTTTGGAAGCCTTTTGCCCATTAGTGGTAAAGAAGAGGGAGGACAGGTCCAGAAAAGCGGTGAAGGGCAGGAGCGGTGAGTGAGACATTGCAGGCCATGCCTAAATTCAGTTTTCTAGGCATCTCTTAAAAAGCTCACTGAATTAGAGCACAGTGCTGTAACACAATGCCTCTTCCAACATCAACAGCAGCAAAAATCTGTGTGCCAGGAGCTTCATGGCATCAAACATCCTTATGATTACCTAGAACAGAGATTGCACGCCAGGCCCTCTCATCCCACAACAGTGTCTGACCTCACAAATGCTCTTCTGTATAAATTCTCACAAACAGAAGAGTTGAAGCTGGTTTTGTTTTGGGGTTTTTTTTTTTTTTTTTGGGGGGGGGCAAGTCTATATTAATGTCTATGGCATTAGAATAGGATATCATATAAGCTTCTTTAGGTTGTAATGTGTAGGTTTTCCAACACTTTTTTCCAAAGTTACATATTACATATTACAAGTTACATATTACATATTACAAAGTTTCTTATATTCACTTATAATATTCATTTATGAAAATTTGTTTTGAAATTGGTGGTACTCTTTTGGAAATCGCAGCATGTCAATTATACCTACGGAAATGCCGCTGTTTTCGCTATAGGTATAATTGAAGCCCAAATTTCGCAGAGGAAATCTCTGTGAACTTTCTGTGCAAAGCGCTGCGGGAAGAACCACGATGCATTGCCACCGCGGTTTTTCCCGCAGCGCTTTTTTTTGCTACGTGGGGTCTTAGCCTAAAAGTCACAACTTTTTCATTGTAATGTTGACATAGCAATATAAGGGCTTGTTCTTGTACTTTATATATTTTTTTATATTTAACCATTTTGCCAAACAGCTTATTGATCAAATAAACTCTTAGAGGGATGGCAAAAAAAAAATGGTAATTACTTACAGGTAATTGGATTTTCCAGAACCCACGACAGCACCCAGAGAGGATCTGCCCCCAGGGACAGGAAACCTACGGTATAAAAAGGTGGAGCCTCTCCTACCCCTCAGTTGTTTTATAGAAGTGAGAGAGAGACTCCAGTTAAGGGTGGGTTCACACTTGCGCTTGAGTCCGTGCGCTGCCAATCCGAGTGTAAATCTCGGGAAACTGGATAGGCACCAGATAGTGACAGGTTAGCGACGCATTACTTAAAAACCCATTCATTTGAATGGGCTTTTAAAGCAATACGCGGGTGTCCGATTGCACCCTCTGCGCAAAAACCTGGATTCGCGGCGCAGAGGGTGTAAGCGCACACCCGCGCATTGCTTTAAAAACCCATTCAAATGAATGGGCTTTTAAGCAATGCGTCGCTAACCTGTCGCTATCTGGTGCCTATCCAGTTTCCCGAGATTTTCACTCGGAATGGCAGCGGACAGACTCAAGCGCAAGTGTGAACCCACCCTAACTTGTAACTCATGACCCTAAGGTCAAAACATTTTTTTTTTTGCTTGCTACACCCAGTGCCAAACAAAAGTCCATCACCAAGAAAAAAAGGGAGGAATAAAGGACGGTGCTGTAGTGGGTTCTGGAAAATCCAATTACCGGTAAGTAATTACCATTTTTTCCCATCACCCATGACAGCACCCAGAGAGAATAAAATAGGAAGAAACTAGGGAGGGACCACCGCTTGTAAAACTTTCCTTCCAAAAGAAAGATCAGCAGAAGCCCCAATGTCCAGCCTATAATGGTGAAAAAAGGTAGAAGGTGAAGACCAGGTTGCAGCTTTGCAGATAGATTCTATGGAAGCATCAGCTCTCTCAGCCCAAGAGGTGGCAATCGCCCTAGTAGAATGTGCCTTGAGCCCCACTGGGGGGGGGGGGGGAAGGCCCAAAGAACTGTAGGCCAGGGAAATTGCTAGTCTCACCTACCTAGCCAGACTACATTTAGAGGCCGCCTTCCCTTTGTTGGGACCTGGAAAGAGAACAGAAAGGGAAGTAGATGACAAATACTGGATTACAGCAACGTCTTACATCCCAACAGTGGTATTTCTGCTCTTTAGCATTACTCGGGTTAGCACAGAGGGAGGGGAGAACTATCTCCTGAGAGCTATGAAATTTTGAGGCTACTTTAGGCAAAAAAGCTGGGTCTGGTTTAATTATTACCCTGTCATCCGTAATGACTTAAAGGGTGGATTAACTGATAGAGCCAGGTAAACCAGGCTCTTCTCGGCCAAAAGGGGGCAATTAGAATAACCCTCGCTCGATCCTCCATGATCTTCCTCAGAACTGCTGGAATGAGAAAGAAGGGAGGAAAAGCGTAAACTAGATTGAAATCCCACTTGTGGGACAGAGCGTCCACCCCAAAGGGGGATTCCTCTGGGTTTAGCGAAAAAAAGCTACCTTTATTCTGCCAGTCAGTATGATTTCAAATCAAGTTTTATTTTTTTTATTTTTCACTACTTTTGAGTAATACAATCATTTATTTGCCAAAAATAATTAGTTTTAGTGTGTAATGAAAGGCACAGCCTAATAAACTGCTGGTTAGATAATGACAAGCAGTATATAGGTAGTATATAGGTAGTGCAATGCATTATTAAAGTTATCAGAATATTGCAAGTTAAAGTCCCCTAGGGGGACAAAAAACGGTATTAAAAAGTGAAATACAGTTTAAACAAAAAAAAAAAACATCACTGTAAATTCATAACATATTTATTCCCTCATCCCAAATATTTACACACGTGGACAAAATTGTTGGTACCCCTCGTTTAATGAAAGAAAAACCCACAATGGTCACAGAAATAACTTGAATCCGACAAAAGTAATAATATATAAAAATTCTATGAAAATGAACAAATGAAAGTCAGGCATTGCTTTTCTTTTTTTTTTTTAACTGTAGTTTTTATTAAGGTTTTACATAATAAAATATACATCAACAAGAAGAGGTAAGGAGTAGCTGCAACATACGGCATAACAGAGCACAACCAAAGAAAACAAAAAACCAGTGGTGGGACAGACAACAACAGACACCAGTCCAAACAGAGGGGGGATGAGGAAGGAGAAAAAAGAGGGGGGGGGGGGGGTTGGTCAGAATCAAAAACCATGTACAATGCAATAGGAGTCCCAGTGCAACCAGACAGCATTAAAGGCATCAACGGTGTGGTTAAGGGTAGCAGTTAAAAATTCTAGGCTACGAACGTCCTTCATGCGGGTCACTAGCTCAGGCCCCGTGGGAGGGAGAGTCTGCTTCCAATGCAGGGCGATAAGGGTCTTAGCTGCAGTACACAAATAAAGGAACAGCCGAGATGTTTTCTTGCCTAGATGTTTGGGAGGCAAATTGAGTAAATAGGTCATGGGATCCAACGGAACCCCCTGAATAAAGAGGGCATCAGTGAGGAGTTTCACATCCGTCCAGAAAGGGAGAAGGGCAGGGCAGTCCCAGAAAACATGGCACACTGTACCCAGCAGGCCTGACATCGCCAGCACGAGGAGGGAATAGAGGGATTAAGGGTGTGAAGCAAAGCTGGCGTGTGATACCAGTGCATAAGAATCTTGTATTGGATTTCTCAAAATGTGATACATGATGAGGACTTGGCTGCACGAGACCATATAATCTGCCACTGTCCAGGCGAGATCTGCCTATCTAGAGCCTCAGCCCACTTAGCCATATATTTGTGGGAAGGGGGAGATCACCCCTCTGGGCAGGACAAAAGCCTGTATATACTGGATATGAGCCCTCTCGCAGAGGTACCAGCACAGCACAGTTTCTCAAAAGCCGTGGGGAGTGAGACCTAGGTGGTCCCAAGCTGAGCATGGGCAAAGTGAGAAATTTGTTGGTAATGTAACCATTCAGTGGGCGGCAAGTGCAGGACAGAGGTGAAATAGTCAAAGGGCCTGAGTTCTAGGGTCAAGGGATCGACCAGGTCTGCAATATGGAACAGGCCAAGCCTGCTCCAAGGGCGCACCATGGCCGTAGTGAGTCCTCCCGGGAGGAGCAGATTATACAGGAATGAAATCATAGAGGAGGCAGGAGAAGCTAGAGGAAATAGCTTAGAGCAAGTGATCCAAATCGCCCGTGTGAATCGGACGGGGCCCAAAAGAGGGGTTGCAACTTAAGGGGGGGGGGGAGCAGGACCACAAATAAGCATTCGGGTGCACAGGAGCCAACCAGAGCTTCTCTATTTCCACCCATTTAGTGTATGCCTGAGATGACGCCTAGAATGGAATGGCTCGTAGATGGGCTGCCCAGTAATGTAGGATGTGTGGTACCGCTATTCCCCCCTCAGCTTTGCCAGCCAACATCATAGAACAAGGGATACGGTGGTGTTTAGCATTCCAGATGAACTGGAATACTGCCTTTTGAAGGAATTGCAGTTCACCCCGGGCAACCGCCACTGGGAGTGTCTCGAAGTAGTAAAGGAGTTTCGGAAGGAGAGTCATCTTGACTGCTACGATCTGTCCCATTAGAGAAATATGGAGGGGGCGCCATTTATCCAGGAGGGAGTGGAGATCGTGGAATAAATGGGGGTAGTTGACTGAGTATAGGTAGGAGTATGCTGAGGAAAGCTGGACCGCCAGGTAGCAAAGCGAGCGGTCTCTCCAATGGAAATTGTAGTTAGCATTGAGGGATTGTAGTGCGGGGTCTGGGATGTTAACGGGAAGGGCCTCAGTCTTAGTGGAGTTAACTTTATAACCAGAAAGTTTACCATAATCCCTGAGACTACCCAGAAGATTCGGGAGAGAAGTATGGGGGTTAGTGATGGTTAGAAGGACATCTTCCGCAAAGAGGCACATTTTAAACTCCCTATCACGGACTGCAACCCCAGTGATGTTCAGGTTAGCCCTAATCTGAGACGCCAGTGGCTCAATACAGAGAACGAATATAAGGGGAGAGAGGGGAAAGCACTGATGGGTCCCATTACAGATAGGGAAGGGGAGGAGGAGGCGTTAGGAAGTGTAATTACTGCAGAGGGGGTTGAGTACAGGGACTTGATTGCCGTCAAGACAGCTCCAGTGAATCCAAATCTTTCGAAGGTGGCTAACATGAAGGACCAATTGAGGCGATCGAAGGCCTTCTCAGCATCGAGGCTTAAGACCAGTGCAGGGGTGGCCAAACGGTTAGCAACATCAATCAAGTCCACAACCCTTCTGGTGTTGTCTCCACCCTGACGACAGGGTACAAAACCCACCTGGTCCTTGTGGACAAGAGAGGGGAGCCAAGCGTTGAGTCTTGTATCTAGGAGATTAGTAAAAAGCTTAAGGTCAGTGTTCAGAAGGGCAATAGGGTGATAGTTAGAGCAATCGTGATGATCCTTACCTGGCTTGAGGACCAGAGTAATGTGGGAGTGGAGCATAGTCTGGGGAATGGGGGCACCATCCAAGAAAGAATTAAAGAGACTGCACACATGGGGGAGCAGATCTGCCTGAAAGGTCTTATAGTAGGAGTAGGTGAACCCATCCGGGCCCGGGGCCACGCTAGTGACGGGGGCGTTCAGGGAGTTTAGCGCTGTGGGCGGGAGCGTGGGAAGACGGTAAGCGTTTAAATAGGTACCCAAATCCAGTTGTTCTGCGGCAGTGCCCGGAGAGAGGTGGGGAGAGGTTGTACAATTTAGTATAGTAATCTTGGAAGAAGGTCGCTATGGTGTCAGGGTGGTAGTGAAGAGTCCCTCGTGGGTCACAGATTGCGTGTGGTACAGAGGAGGTCCGGTGTTCCCGAAGGGATTGGGCGAGAAGGGTGTGGGCCTTATTACCCCTCTCATAATATCGCTGTCTGCTATAAAGAAGCAGGCGCTGGGTGGCAACATCACGTAGGTCAGCTCGAGCTAGCACTAGTTGGCGGAGGAGAGACAGAGAGGGCCGGGCTGCCAAACGCTCTGTCAAGGATCTGATCTGAGTATTCAGGGCCACCTCCCTAGCCGCTCTATCTTTTTTAAGCCGGGTAGCCATAGCTATGCAGTGCACCCTCATTACCGCCTTATGAGCCTCCCAAAGAGTAGAGATGGATGGGACCAAACCTACATTAGCGTTAAAGTCGTCCGAGAGATGTACGCGAAGTGCTTCGTGGGAAAGAAGAGCGTGCAAGAGGGACTCATTAAGACACCAGTGACAACGTTTAATGGGGAGCGGGGGTAGGAGACAGGGAAACTTGAACAGGGGTGTGGTCGGACCACGAGATGGGGCCTATGTCCGCGCCAGTCAGAAGACGAAGGGCAAGGGTGTTACCAAAGAAGTATTCTATTCTAGAATGTGTGTTATGGGGGTGAGAGTAGAAGGTGTAGGAGCGGGCAGAAGGGTTGTCAACCCTCCATAGGTCATACAGAGCCGCAGATCTAATGAGGCGACGGAACTCCCCGGCAAGGCGCACCTGGGAAGCACCCAGAGGAGTGTCAGCAAGGGAAATCCTATCCATACGCTCAGAGATCATATTGAAGTCTCCTCCCAATAGCAAGGCTGCGCCAGAGAAGGCCCGAAGCCTCCACAGCATCTGCGTAAGAAAGGAAGTTTGGGAGGAGTTAGGAGCATAGACGTTACAAAGGACTATAGGCTGGCCGTGTAGAAAGTCCCTCCAATATAATGTAACGGCCCTGGGGGCTCAAGGTGAGAGGACGTAACAGAGATGGGGCAGGAACGGGACAGCAAAATGGCCACACCTCCCTTCCTACGGTTATTATAAGCCGAGCAGGCGGTGGGGTAATAGTGACTAGCAAAATTAGAAGTGCCAGTGTGGTCAAAGTGGGTTTCCTACAAGAAGGCGACATCCGCCCGGGGGGGACCTAAGTTCGCGTAATACCATACGCCCTTTAAGTTTAGAGCCCAGACCCTTCACATTCAATGTAATATACTTAGCCATGGGGGAGAGGTAAAAACAGCAGCTGATGAAACAAACCATGTAACATAAGCAGATCTCACCCAGAGAACATCAGCAGGGGAAGGACCCGGGAGGAGGAGACGAAGGAACACAGGCCAGCCAGGCAGCTGCCAAAGGCACGGGACTCCAAACCGGTAGTGGTAATGAGGGAAGGGGAGAACAAAGGAGAGAAAAACAAACAGGGAAACAGATAACAAATGGCAGAGCAACAAAACATGAATCAAAAGCATTATGGACAGGACTATATCTCCTGATCGGGGGCAGGAAAATTAAGTCCAAGTAAGTGTAAACCTGTACACCACGTAAGACCAGCTTAGGGTCTTGCAGCTGGACAACACCCCCTAGGAAGGGGAGCAGGGAGGAACAGTCAGTAGACCGTCAACTAGAGCCGCCAGGGATAGTATCAGGCAGCAAGGGTGAACTACAACTATGGACAGAGGAGATAACCGCCTGCCCCACCCACTAATCAGGTATCAACATCCTCTCCTCTACGAGGAGGGGAAATAAAATAACGGTTATTGGACCAACAGGAGTAGCATAAGACATTAAACGGCACCATCTTGGGGGGGTAGTAAATAATGAGGGGAGAAGCACCCGTAGGAGATCATGGGGGTGGGGGGGTCCACCCATTGTCGTCGAGGCGCTGCACTCGGAGAAGGCAGATGACGGCATCGTGGGGTCTGCACAGTCCACACCGGAGGAGGTGGTGGTGTAGGAGCAACTATTTCCCAATCCGGCAATTCTGGAGAAGGAATATTCAAGATATCACA
Source organism: Leptodactylus fallax (assembly GCA_947044405.1). Classification (NCBI taxonomy): domain Eukaryota; kingdom Metazoa; phylum Chordata; class Amphibia; order Anura; family Leptodactylidae; genus Leptodactylus; species Leptodactylus fallax. The sequence continues at coordinate 4,435,221 of CAMRHE010000041.1, forward strand.
GAACAGATCCAGGTCCGCATGGGAGCGCAGGGTCCCAGAGCGGCCATTACGCCGGGCCGTGAGGGCAAACGGGAAGCCCCAGTGGTAGGTTACTTGACGGTCACGCAGGAGTTGGAGCAGGGGGCGGAGATGTGTCCGTTTCTGGAGTGTAATCCAGGAGAGGTCTTGATATAGTTGAATTTTCGCCCCGTCAAAATCAAAGTCCCTAAAACGTCTAGCTTTAGCTAAGATAGTTTCCTTCAAAGCAAAGTCATGCACGCAGCAAATGACATCGCGAGGAGTAGGGCCAGAGCCCCTTGGGCGCAGAGCTCTGTGGGCCCGGTCAAACTTAATCTTGTGGGAGGGAGGTTCCTGCAATATGGAGTTGAAGAGCGTCTCCAGAGTAGTTTGTAGATCCTCTGCTTCGGTAGCCTCAGGAAGGCCCTTGACCCTAATGTTGTTACGTCTGCCTCTATTGTCCAAGTCCTCGAGGTGGCGTTGCACATCAGTGACAACTTGACGCTGGGAGGAAACAGAGTCCTGGAGCTGGGAAACGTAGACACGAGTCTGATCATGGTCGTCCTCCAAAGTGTCAACCCGGGCCGTGATGTTTTGGAGATATTTTCTCAGTGTAGAGATTTCAGCATGGATTTCTGCCCAACATGCCTCTGTGACTTTAGCAACTAGAGAGTGGAAGGCTTCTTTTGACGGCAGATTAGTAAGCAACTGTTGCCACTGTGATGGAGTGGGAGAGGCTGGAGGGGCGCTTCTTTGTTGGGCCCTAGGTGAGGAGGTAGGAGCAGGTGATCTTTGGGAGCCAGCCGCAAAGGGGGACATAGAGGGGGTTGCCCCAAGGTCCACTTCATCCCCCGAGGAATGACCTGGTGAAGTCTGGGGGAGCTACTCTAGAGAGCCAGGTGGGTAGGGGGCCCAAGGTACACCAGGAGCAGAGGGCCCCCCAACAGGCAGGTCAGAAGCCACTTCATCAGGAGAGGAGGAGGCAGAGTGGTGACAGGCCCCAGGGACAGGCTGCTGGGAAGGTCGTGGAGCACCCTCCTCTAACAAGCGAGGGGGAGAGCCTGGAGAGGATGGCAGCATGGGAGCAGCATCGCAGGCCAGCGGGGGAGGGGGAGTACCTGCTGAGAGCGGGTCCACGGCCGGGAAAAGTTGCAGAGTTGCAGCAGCCATCACAGGAGCGTCTCCAGGAGGGCAGCGCTGTGGGTCCGAGAGGACCTGGGGTGCAGGAGCGGTGTCAGGGCTGCCCAGGCCGAGCGGGGCCTCTGTGGGACACTTCGTCAAACGATTCCTGTAACTGTCAATGAGACTTCTGCACCTCTCAACAGGTATTTTGGCCCACTCCTCATGAGCAAACTGCTCCAGTTGTCTCGGGTTTGAATGGTGCCTTTTCCAGACAATGTTTCAGCTCCTTCCAAAAATGCTCAATAGGATTTAGGTCAGGACTCATAGAAGGCCACTTCAGATTAGTCCAATGTTTTCCTCTTAGCCATTCTTGGGTGTTTTTAGCTGTGTGTTTTGGGTCATTATCCTGTTGCAAGACCCATGACCTGCGACTGAGACCAAGCTTTCTGACACTGGGCAGCACATTTCTCTCTAGAATACCTTGATAGTCTTGAGATTTCATTGTACCCTGCACAGATTCAAGACACTCTGTGCCAGATGCAGCAAAGCAGCCCCAGAACATAACAGAGCCTCCTCCATGTTTCACAGTAGGGACAGTGTTCTTTTCAAGATATCCTTCATTTTTCCGTCTGTGAACATAGAGCTGATGTGTCTTGCCAAAAATTTTGATTTTTGTCTCATCTGTCCATAGGACATTCTCCCAGAAGCTTTGTGGCTTGTCAACATGTAGTTTGGCAAATTACTTTTGTCAGATTCAAGTTATTTCTGTGACCATTGTGGGTTTTTCTTTCATTAAACGAGGGGTACCAACAATTTTGTCCATGTGTGTAATGCATAAAAGTTAAAAAACACACATAATAATGAAAAAAAATTAAAAAGTGTGATGTTCCCCAAAATGGCATCAATAAAAATGGCAGATCTTCCTGCAAAAACAAGCCTTGCACAACTCTGATAAAAAAAAAATATAACAATTACATTATGGGTGTTGGAATATGTAAAAAAAAATATTACAAAAAGGGTTTTAGCTTTGCAAAAGTACTAAACTTTAAAAAAAACTACAAATTTGGCATCGATTTTATCGTATTGAACCAATGTATATTATCAGGTTTATTTTTCTATTCCTTCCCAGAAAAAGCTAATAAAGTTAATTAATGAGGTATATCTACCCCAAAAGGTACCTCACACAGTTATGTTCATGGAAAAATAAAAAAGTTGCAGGTCCAGGTATGTGACAACGTAAAAATGCAAAAAATGGTTTGGTCATCAAGGTCTAACAGCGGCCAATCACTTAAGGCTTAAAAGAGTGCAATTTTGGTATAAAAGTTCTCAGAGTTGGTAATACTGGTCCACCAAATACTTCACTGCGCCAAATATTGCATTTCCTCATTAACTACCATGAAACATTGTGGTTATGAACCTCTTAACAGTCCCATTAAAATAGGAAAAATCCATCCTGAGAATGTCACTTATGTAAATTTTGAATTTCTTTCTCAGGTAAATATAGTTGGTGGATGACTCAGGTAATAGAAGTGCATTTTAACCCCTTAGCGATATAAATTTTACTATTAAAGGGGTTTTCCCTTCTCCTACTCTAAGCAGCTTTGCCTGCTGCCTCTTCTCAATTCCTGTATTCTTCAACAAACTGGTGGGCAGGCTTTGACTGTTAATAAAGAGGACACTATGAAGTACCTCACTAGATACAAACATTTCCTTTACCATAAATGATTATTTATTATGATTACTAGAAATCTAATATAAATGCAGATCAAATAATATGCACAGTAAATGTATATTACATTACACAGGTTTGTATAGAACACTTACCATACTTCTACAGAGAGGGACTCGGTGTTATCTGTGTGTTTACATAGAGAGATAACAGACACTCCCAAAACCTTTATCAGCAAACTGCAATTCACAGAACTGATTGTCCTGCCAGCAGAGTTGTTGAATTAACATAAACTAGCAGTATAGGATAGGATCCTTGAGATAAGAATACCCCTTTAGGCTAAGGTCCCACATGGAGTCCCGCAGCAAAAAAGCGCTTTGAACAGAAAGTTCGCAGAGGTTTCCTATAGGTTTACCTATAGGAAAACCGCTGGCTTTTCCGTAGGTATAACTGACATGCTGCGATTTCCAAAACCGCGACGGTTGTTTACCGTGTGTCATAAACATACTTTATTTTGCTGTCATTTATTTATATGCAGATGCAGGGAAAAGTGCTCTGAGGGCATGTCTCAGCTTGCCTGGGCTTTGGTCTCAGTTTTAGAGTCTAAAGTTCAGCATTTTATTCCTCATTTGCATATCAATAAAGCTGCTTTACATGCTCCAAAGATGAACAACAGGAAACTGTAGAATCACCTCTACAAGGTACTGTGAGGAGGTTTACAACCAATTTACTGCTGACAGACGCCCTTTAAAAGATTTTTGGATCCACTTAATGGGCAACATGATTGTATATCTAGGTTTAAACCTAGAAGAAGGTGGTTCTTTCAGCCAGCATTTAAACACTGGCACTTGTCTCTTTATCGCCCCTTTATTGTTGCTAGCTTAATTTATAGGTTTCCTGTAACTCTTATTATAAAAGAAACAACTCACCACAAATAATTCTCTCACCTGTTCTCAAGTCAAAAGGATATTCCCATCTAAAAAATTTATATTGTATTGCATAGATATGGCACCACCTATATTAATCCTACAGCACCCATATAAAAATTTAGGTTTACAGGGATTTTTTCATTGCAGCAGTTTTTCTGTGAAATGAGAGATATCATAAAAATGTGATTAGCAGGGAGGGAGGAGACCTTTTCTCTCTTAGGCTAAGGCCACATGTTGTGGAAGTGCAGCATTTTTTTGTTGCAGATTTTTCAGCAGTTTTTTTGAACCAAAGTCAGGAGTGGCTTGAAAAAGAATGGAAACTATAAAAGGAAACACAGTGGGTACGGAAAGTATTCAGACCCCTTTAAATTTTTCACTCTGTTTCATTGCAGCTAAAAGCAAAAAAGTTCATTTTATTTATCATTAATGTACATGCAGCACCCCATCTTGACAGAAAAAAACCAGAAATGTAGATATTTTTGCAAATTTATTAAAAAAGAAAAACTGAAATATCACATGGTCATAAGTATTCAGACCCTTTGCTCAGTATTGAGTAGAAGCACCCTTTTGAGCTAGTACAGCCATGAGTCTTCTTGGGAATGATGCAAAAAGTTTTTCACATCTGGATTTGGGGATCCTCTGCCATTCTTCCTTGCAGATCCTCTCCAGTTCTGTCAGGTTGGATGGTGAACGTTGGTGGACAGCCATTTTCAGGTCTCTCCAGAGATGCTCATTTGGGTTGAGGTCACGGCTCTGGGTGGGCCAGTCAAGAATGGTCACAGAGTTGCTCCGAAGCCGCTCCTTTGTTATTTTAGCTGAGTGCTTCGGGTCATTGTCTTGTTGGAAGGTGAACCTTCGGCCCAGTCTGAGATCCAGAGCACTCTGGAAGCGGTTTTCTTCCAGGATCTCTCTGTACTTGGCCGCATTCATCTTTCCTTCAAATGCAACCAGTCGTCCTGTTTCCTGCAGCTGAAAAACACCCCCATAGCATGATGCTGCCACCACCATGTTTCACTGTTGGGATTGTATTGGGCAGGTGATGAGCAGTGCCTGGTTTTCTCCACACATACCGCTTAGAATTAATGCCAAAAACTGCAACCTTCTCATCAGACCAGAGAATCTTATTTCTCATAGTCTTTCATATGTCTTGCATTGAGTAGAGGCTTCCTTCGGGCCACTCTGCCATAAAGCCCTGACTGGTGGAGGGCTGCAGTGATAGTTGATTTTGTGGAACTTTCTCCCATCTCCCTACTGCATCTCTGGAGCTCAGCCACAGTGATCTTTGGGTTCTTCTTTACTTCTCTCACCAAGGCTCTTCTCCCACGATTGCTCAGTTTGGCTGGATGGCCAGGTCTAGGAAGAGTTCTGGTCGTCCCAAACTTCTTCCATTTAAGGATTATGGAGGCCACTGTGCTCTTAGGAACCTTGAGTGCTGCAGAAATTATTTTGTAACCTTGGCCAGATCTGTGCCTTGCCACAATTCTGTCTCTGAGCTCCTTGGGCAGTTCCTTTGACCTCATGATTCTCATTTTCTCTGACATGCACTGTGAGGTCTTATATAGACAGGTGTGTGCCTTTCCTAATCAAGTTCAATCAGTTTAATTAAACACAGCTGGACTCCAATGAAGGAGTAGAACTATCTCAAGGAGGATCAGAAGGAAATGGAGAGCATCTGAGTTAAATATGAGGGTCACAGCAAAGGGTCTGAAAACTTATGACCATATGATATTTCAGTTTTTCTTGTTTAATAAACTTGCAAAAATATCTACATTTGTTTTTTTTCTGTCAAGATGGGGTGCTGAGTGTACATTAATGAGAAATAAAATCAACTTTTTTGCTTTTAGCAAATGGCTACAATGAAACAAAGAGTGAAAAATTTACCCACTGTAGATGTTTCCCTTCTGTTAAATTTACTCTTGACTTTGGCTAAAAAAAACCAAAAAAAAAAAAAAAACGCAGCAAAAATAAAATGCTGCTTTTCGAAACGTGGGTCCTTAGCCTTAAGGAGAAAAGAATCCTTTGCCACATGTTTGATCATTCTTCAATGAAAGAAACAAAAGTTAAAGAAATTTGAGTGCAATACTGGATGCACTCCTAAGTCTAAAACAGGTAAAATAACAGTTATATTACTGGCCACATCTAAACAAATAAAGATAATGAAATAAAAAGACAATATTAGCATCACAAATAAAAGCAAGAAACATTCCAATACAGGAAACAAGAATGCAGGAAAAATTAGAAGAATATAGGTGTAATGACATTTATTAACGGCATGCTACAAACAGCTAGAGTTGTTAAGGAAAGAGTAAGTATAGATATTTTGAGTAGTTTTCGGTAAATACATAAACTCATAAAAGTGTTACAGAATACAGAAATATGAATTAACCATGCAATACACAGTTAGAAAATAATGGTTTCTTTAATTTCATCTTCACTTTCCATGTCATAACAGATTATGATAATATACATGAAATCTTACTGCCCCCCACAATCTGCATTGTCACAAGTAAAGCTGGTACTGTTGCTTATCAAAATATACAAGACAAGTGATTCTTTTTCATATAAAAGCACTTTATACTTTAAATTGTTCCCAAAAACCACATTTTTGCCTAGTTAAAAAAAGAAAAAAAAAGTTGTTACAAATATTTACAGCATTTTTGTACGTTAGATGAACATTCTTGATTTGATGAAAGGGTGTGACAAAGGAAAAAGGCAGAACAAACTAAAAATGCCACTTGCCCCATAATCTCTCCATAAATACAGTACTGTAAATAGCCATCTACTGTCCCAGGTTATGTGAAATTTTGATCACAAAAATGGAGAAAAGGAGTTTAAAAAGGCCACTTTTTGTTTCTGAATAACAATAAAAATGTAACCAAAAAAACCATTGAATGTCTTAGTAATACCAGGACAGACATCTTTGGTCAGAGCAATGAGGTGACATTCTAGATACAGTACAGAAATGCACTTGTTACTTGTGCTACTGTGGGCTTGAAACCAAAATGTACAATATACACCCACCACCCCCCCAATTCAAAACATCCAAGTCATTTTGAGAGTGAATGCAACATGTATTTAGCAATACCACAATATATGTAACTAAGACTTCATGGACACAAGTTGATTTTGTATTCAGAGTATCTTCCAATGTTCCATTCTGAAAATTTTACAGCATTTCCTATAGAGATCCATTTTCACAGATCTTAGTCGCCCTTTGAAATCAATGTAAATCAGACAACACTGGGATGTCATCCGGAGTGCCTTCGGTTACAAAACAAAAGAAGACACTCTGAATATAAAATCGGTCGTGTACATGAAGACTTAAGCTATGAAATCTCACTTATGACCTGCCATTAAAGAAATCTGCATTAATTCTCTCAGGCGAGCATAAGACAGCAACAGCCGCACAGATTTTACTCTCTGTTATACATGCCTCTTGTGGCAGCTATGACACTATTATTTGCATCGCTTATGCTAAAGTCGTAATTTCAATAATATGCACTAGTTAAGAAAACCTTATATCACCACTATCACCTCCATCAGCAGCTGGAGGGTGAGCGATACTAAAGTTCTGTGGACTCCTTTCTCACCATGCAATGAGGAAAGTACATTGACTAAAATGAAATCTCTCAAAAACCACACAACAGGTGCATATAACAGATACAATGTTGAAATTAGCATGTCTGTCACTACCTAATGGGACCTCAAAGGGTTAGCAAAAGATGCACTTAATGCATGGAGAATGATCTCGACTACTCCAAAATAAAGACATAGCTGCTTATTGGTTGTATGAGAATGCAGCTTGGCAACCACTACATATTTCCACTGCAACTGAACACAAGGCAACCCGCTGAGGTTCTTCATTAAGTGTACAAGCAAGTAATAGGCCTTCAATTTTCCCCTGGTTATGAACTTGTAGTCTTCCACCTTAGCGAGGCATAAATGTGAAATGGTATTGTGGATCAAAGTAAGGACAAACAATGAAATTTGGATTACTGAAGGCACATAAACTTTGGTCCTTTAAAATGTTAATCTTGCATCAAGCCCAAGAATATATAAAAAGATACAAATTAGTTACATTATCTAGAACCCAAAAAAGATGCAAATACTCTCAGAATGTTCAATTAAGAATATTACTATCAGTCTACTCTGAAAACATTCTAAAACAGAAAAACTAAACGTATGGAACATAGGGAAGCATCAGTGCCATACAATACAGGGCTGTATATCACGAATTCACCATGATATAATGTGAAAAGCCAATGTAAACTGTTGGTACATTTATCTATCACCTTCTTATACCTGTCAAAGTTCCATAAATTCAATTATTCATTAATGCAATAGGTTTCAAGTGTGTAAATGTTCCTAAGGGCTTATATACACATCTGCTTTATATACACAAGTGATGTCCGTGTTAGTCATGGACAGCACACGAACCTGCTCATTTTTTGGTTACATGCCATCTGTGGTTAATCCGTTTTTCACAGACAGACATCAACTTTATTTTTCTTATACTTTTCAATGTCAATGTACAAAAAAAAAAAAAAAAAAAAGTCCACGTGCTGTCTGTGATCATGGACGCATAGACTTTAAAGTCCGTGGCCTGCAAAATAAACCACTGGTACTTTAAAAATGAAAAAAAAAAAAAAAAAAAAGGGGTGCCTGCACACCAACTAAAATTGATGGGTTTCCATGCCAGTCTTAATGAACATGGACATCACACGTCTGTATAAAACATGTTTGAATAACAGCTAACTCATCAGATATACATGCATTTGTGATCATGTAAGACGTACTAAGAGGCTATCAGCTCTAGTTTAAAAGTAAAGGCAAATCCCTGATTTTCCATGTGCTCTTTATTAGAATATTGACTGTAGGTTTTCTGCTCAGAACTAAATATCCAGTGTTGGGTACTATACATTCAAGGACATCATGGATAATGGATATAGAAGAAACATAAAGAAGTTACACAGTATTATTGCCTCACTGATACCAACAACATCAAACTAGAGATTTAGTTGCTTATAACTCACACATTTGCCATTAAAATTGATCTCACAAATGTGTACTATGGCAGCGCTAAAGATGCCACGAGAATTTGAAACTTATGTATAACTGCTTCAGGAATTTATATCTGTCCTTTGAAATCTACTCAGTCCAAATTGCTGAAAAGTGAGTATTTTTGTAACCTATTCCATTGTGTCCACTAATCACTATATGCTGGGTTTGATATTTTTTATTTCAGGTCTAAGTAAAAGAGCAAAATGGTAATGAAAAGGATTTTTTTTTCTGTTGTAGACATACTTGTATTAAAGTTTGGTTCTGTGGGTATAGTATAGGGATTGTCAGGGCTTGGGGAAAAAATACCTGCTTTTTACCAAAACACAGCGCCACTTTTATCCTTGGACTGGGATTGATTTTGTAGCTTTATCACGTGAATGGGGGCTCAGCTGAACTACCAGGTACATCTACATGGACATAAGTGGTTGCCTTTAAAGAGGACCTTACACCACCTCCACCAAGTCCAGGTTTTGCATCATTTAATAGCTGCTGCTCTGCTGATTCCTGCATAGTTGGATTTGTTTCTCTAGCAATAAGTGCTGTTAGTTTTGGTACTTGATATGCTGTTTAGGCTCTGTACTGGCAGTGGGTGGTTAGGAGCAGGCAAGGGGTGGGATTCTGAGCTTTGACACTTTCACCTCTGAATCACACCCCTTGCCTGCTCCCTATCTGACACCACCCTACTGACAGTACAGAGTCTAAATAGCATATCAGGCACCAAAACTAACAGCATTCATTGCTCGGGAGGGGGAGCTAGGGAAAAAACTGTACTGAAATCAGTGTAGGGGCGCCTATTAAGAGATGCCAAGAACTGGAGTTAGTGAAGGTGGTAAAAGGTAAAATATCCTACGGATATGCTATAAATAGTAATTCCCTTTTAATTTGGAATTACATATTAGGATATTTGAAAACAGGTTTTGTAAACCAGACAACTGTTTTAAGTTTATCATGTCACCTATACAAAGGCAACACATTTAACAAAGAGAATTCAGATGAGGATTCCTTATCTGGTATAGTGTGTTCCTGGTATGCCACCAGATCTGGCCCATTACAGGGAATTACGATCTTTACTCAAAATATCAGATGCTGACACTAGGGTATACAACACTAAAATATCACTATGTAACAGAGGCAGAAATGAACAGAACGGGCCTGGAGTGTGTCTTAATATTAAGGCTTATACTGGATCTACTTTAAAAAGTCAAACTTGCATATGCTTTAAGTGAAGAGCATGCCATAAAAATTACAGCAAACTTTTCCTTGCTGAATTTAACCAAACATTATTTACTGGACAACATCAAATATTGAATATTATACCCACATGATAAAAGTAAAAGTTACTTACTGAAAATATTAGTGTGGGAATATTCATTTTAAACCATGTTTTAATAAGCAACCATCCACAATTATGTGGGTAAAAAGAAAAGAAAGTTAGCTCTTGAAAACGAACGCACTGCATGCTCTAAGAAATACCTTCTGAAACAAACAAAAAATTAAAAATAAAAATGTGGCTGCATACTAAAATAAAAAAAAACACACCAAATCCAATATATATATTTATACACACATATATATATATATATCTTATATATTACACACAAAGTCACATAAATAATCAAACCCCATCTAATTTAGGGATTTAGAATTTTCTCCACACCACGACCCTTCATACAAATGACCTCAAATTCAACACCACACAAGCATAAAATGATCATAGCATGCTTACATATACAACATTAAACCAAAAAAAGTTATTTTACTCCACCTAACGTCATGCAATACATTACAAGTCTATGTCTCAGACTAAATCATGCATTAACATTTTTGGTAGGCAGGTATAATAAAAACTGATGGATGGGCATGAGCCCAAATGTTCAATTTTGCTTGCTGATCTTTCTACAAGCCATTATATGGCAAAAAAATTCTCTCTGCCACTAAACAACTGCAAATTACAGATGCCTCCTTCACCTTTACCACATTTTCACAGGGTTCATAGGAAGCAAAGTATACATTCCAAGATCTAAGCAAAGGAACAGTGCCAAGCATGGCAGAAGTAATGTAATAATATGTACGTGACGACCATCTGTATATAATAATAAAAAAATGTATTCCTCTGAAAATAATGAAATTTCTGCTAATGTAACCACAGTAAATAAAGAATATGTATTGTTAAAGCACATTAAAGTCACCAGTATATATTGGTATATTATGCTAAAAGAATGGACATGAACATTAACCAAGTCTATCCCAATATCTGCTCTCTAAAAACATCTTTTCAATTAAGCCGTCTATATATAAAAAATACATGACCGTATAAGAATCCCTATAATGAAATGAGAAAGATAATTTAATTTTAGGGTACAACTAATGGCCCTTTAAAGTTCAGCACAATATTCTGAAACTTACCTAGCAAACACCATTACATTTAGTAATGACTGCTCAATACCACACTCAAGATATATTTCATAATAGATACACAATAGTTAACACAACTAAGGCTGACCCGAAGGCCTACATTTACTTAGTAGAGTTAGAATTTGTTCTGTGGTACAAAAAGTTCCTTATTGCCTATGTATGCTAAGGGCTGATAATAGTATTATAGCAGAAATACATTGCTTTTTTGTGGTAGTTTTGTGTTAATCGAACATCATTCCAGTAAACTAGGGAGAAAAAGAAAAACAAAAAAACTTTAGTGGCCCTCTTGGGCTTTGGCTGGATGGGCACATGCAGGGCACTTACCAGTGGCCTTAGCAGTTACATGTCACAATACCTGCAGCAACATTCAGTGATGGAAAACATTATGACAGAGTATGTGACTGCTGAGGCCACTGATTGGCTGCCGTGGTCATGTGTCTGTTACTTTTGAACAAAGATTTGGTGGACTCCCAGAGATTTTCTGATCTGGATCAGTGGGTGATTGAAGAGGTATTGAGAAACAATAATATTTTTTTTTTTTATTTTACACCATTGCTGCTATGTAATTTGTTTTAAAGGCCAGATAACCTCTTAAAGTTAGATGTACCCAGCTACATTACACCTATTGGAAACAGCAACTTGAATTGCCAAGAAAGTGCAATGGTTCATTTGCCACATTACAGTCTGAAAAGAATAAAATACTAACCAATCAGCGTTTGGGCAATTTTAAGACACCAATCTGAATCCATTATTTCTGCTCTTAAAAATTACCTGAGAAAGGACTTTGATTAATACAAGTTGTTAGGCGTACTTACCAGCATACAGTAGGTAGAACCAGTACTACTCAACAGAGTAAACATCTATGTATAGATATATATATATGTTGAAACGGACTTCAGTGGGACTATAAATGACATGTATAATATTGAATAGAACACTGCTAGTTGCTTCAATGAAACTATGAAGCACTTTCTGATGGACACGTTTCTCCACGAACACTATTTACATAATCAGCTATGATTTTTGATTATGATAACGTATACAGATACAGAGATGAATTTAAAACATTGGGAAGGGGTGGTTAAGAATCCGATGAACACCACACAATGTACTTAGGACCAGCTAAGACCTCACATATTACCTATATTATATATCTTACCACTGCAATTTCTTGTAAAGCAGCGGCTGACATTCAGCGCCGGTTAGAGATTCTTGAGGATATGTTTCACTTTATTTTATTTTTTTGCAATTTGAAATGCATAATCAAGCAAAAAATGCTGTGATATATCCTGAGATACTCTGAGTGTGGCAACAGTTTGCAGACTATGAAAGTTAGATTGGTAGTGATCAGCATCCAGTACTAAACCACAGCAATTTAATAGGTGTGACATAATTCAGACACATTTAAGCAAGACTATTTATGGCCTAATGGCACAGTTGTATTAAGCATAACTAAACTTTCAAACAATGTTTGATTTTATGGCCGCCTTCGTAACATTAATTCATTTTGTAATATTTTTTATTAACCGACTTGGTCTTCTTTCTGTGAAATTCTGTGCTGAAATCCATTTTCTGTATTATTTCTCTATTGCTTTCAGAAAGGGTGTGTTAGTGTGTAACACAGAAAAGCTGGAAAAGGGTCACTTCAAACAGTTATACTTAAAACATTTATAAAGCTTACAGCTGTGCTTCTGGTGTCATATGATATGAGATTCTGAGCCACGAAAAAAGTTCTACCTTTGTTACGTTCAAAGAATTTATCATTTGAAAACACATCTGGAGACTGGGAGCAACTGCATATAAATATGCCAATCCCAACTGCTTCCAATTGGTGATAAGTGGGGAAAAAATACAGGTAGATATGTGATCTTTGTGTCATATGAAAGTTGAGAATCATCACCACTGTTTTAAGTTTTATAGTGCCCAAGATATATCTGTTTAAAGTGCCTTACCAGCCTCAGCTTCCCTGCATTATACAAGAAATTTACCAACCGTAATAATGTCACAAAAGCTACCAGAAAATCAAGTTACTGAAAGGTTTAGGTACGCTTTACGGCTCTGTTTTGTACAGTCATAACAGGGCACTGACAGAGATGTATAATGAATGTACCTCTGTATACTACAAGTCAAGATACAGAATCCAACAGAAGAAAAACTGTATGTAAATTGTGGCATATGGATCAAGGTACTGAGACATATGGACTACACAGCCACACGTGTCGCCGTACAGTTCACTGTTCTGCTGTTTGCATGAGGCTTTACAGAAAAGCTGGTCTTGCCACACAAAACAACCAATCACAACAAAATCTTGAATTTATCAGAGTAGTTTAAGAAATGAAAGCTGCAGTACTTGGCTGCTATAAGAAACAAGTCCAGTTCTTCTCTGAGATGGTACCGACAAATAAGACTTTATGCCTTCACTGCAATTTCTATGTCAACACCTTAAAACCAAGGTAAACTATTTATAACCAAGATAAACCAAACAGGGTTAAGATATGCACATACTTTCACATGTGTATTTCATAACAGACTTTTATGCACTAAAAATAAAGGAAAACACTAAAAAAAAAAGAAGATTAAAAATACAAAAGTCAAGAAGAGTTTACCTAATAATTTGTTAGTGTGAGCGCACAGTGATGCAACATATTGCATTATTTTTGCATATGTGCCCAGTTTTCCAGACCGTTATTACATTGGCTTTCATACTAGAAAGGATTCTAGAAACCATATATGTAGTTTTAAAGCTTCATATATAATAATTCAAAGCTTGCAAACTGTGTAGTTGTAGACCACCAGTCATTCACTTTCATCACTCTTCATCATGTCTTGAGATTAGGACAGTGCTATCCAAACCTGTGGCTCAAGAGACAGATGTGACTGAGTGCTCAATACCTAGGAATATGTCATATCTACCACACTGAAAAAAAATCCGGTATACAAGTATTTTTTTTTTTTTTTTAACAGACATGCAGTCAACCTCATTGTAAATATATACAGATTTTCAAAGCTTTTATCATCTGTTACTATTCTTATCACCTGTTGTCTAAGGCTAAATGCAACTGAAACAAGTTTAATGCTGGGGGGGGGGGGAAGAAAGTTAAACACACATTAAACACCAAAAACTAGGAAAAAGATTGAAGCAAAAAAACCTCTCACCAAACCCACAATACAATTTTCAAAAGATACATCAAAAATAACCTACCCTATTTTTCATTATAAGCACATAATAAGGCACATAAGTAAATTAAGTACACAGTAATTCTGATGTAAGGATTTTAGTTATTATAGTGGTACAAAAAACCCTTGAGGTTTAAGTCTTCTTGAACATATTACCAAAAATAATTTCTTAAAAATCTGCAAAACCAAATGATAGACCTGAATAATTATTTGTAAGACTGTAAACGTTTTATATTAAGAAAAAAAAACAGTATATGATTCAATTAACAGTGAACTTTTTACAATTTGTTCCAAAATAAGTGCATTACACAACACAACTTAATAGGCAAAGAGCCGTTTGTTTCACATTGCAGACTGCTCCATTTTCAAATAATATTCAATTGTATAATCATTTCCAAAAATTTGTGGGACCGTTGGAAAAAACAAAAATGTCCAGAAATGCACAATACTTAACCAGAAAGAAGATAGATTAAATAAATGATTAAAAATATATTAATAAAAAAAAAAAAAAATTGCGGGCAAAAGAGTCAATAAAATAAATTGGTCCAATGTATAATTTGTTATGGAAAAATATTACCCAAATAACATTAATTTACCAGAGAGTGATGCCCACTCAAAGGAAAAAAGTTCTCTTTACTTTCAACATTCTCCATCCATAAATATAAAAAATATATTTAAAGGGGTTGTCCCAAGATTGACATTTACCACCCATCTACAGCGATACACATCTGATCTCTAGGGATCCCCCCAGTTGGAAGGGAGCAGCAGCTGAGCACATGTGCTGTCATTCCATTCAAAGTCTACAGGTCTGAAGGGGATAGAATGCAGTGAGGAAGTATAGGGGAACTTGGAACGCCCACCCTATAGATCAGCAGTCCATTAGCGATCAGATATTTACCATCTATCCTGTAAATAGGTAATAACTGTCGATTTTGGGACAACAGCTTTAAATACTTGGTAAGTAATACTCCACATAAAATTAAAAAGTTGAGATTTTTCTCCATAGAATCATTTCAAAACCTGGATGATTGTCAGAAGATGTTGCGTAAAGTTTATTTGGAACAAAATGAAAATGAACACCAGGGATATGCATTTCTAAAACAAAATTCTACAATATTTAGATTTCACTCTAAAATGCAGAATCTATATGTTTTACAACTATGAAGCACAAAACTTTATAACAATTCTGCATTTCTCAGTCTGTGTATAAGAAGGCATATGTTGTGTTCCTTCTCATGGAGATTTATTCTTACAAATGAGGCAGGGTTGGTCTCATAATATTCAGTCTCTGTCTGAGGGCTTTTGCCAAAACTGTGGTCTAGTCTTTACAAAGAAATAATAAAGGAGGGAGGAAAACCATTAGAAGATGGAACTTAGATCATTGATTTGGAAAAGGAAACTCTCAGATGATGGTTGTCTCCCAAATCATGGTTGTGTAGATCTATTAGAGCCGTTATAGCTTCCTCCACTGAGCCAAGCTGGATAAGTGCCATTTTTCTGTCTTTCCTACAAAAATATAAAGCAACAGTCTTGACCAACAGTCTTGTACTGCTTGTACATAAAATGAGTAGGTAATTTTTTTCCTATATACATTAAGACGTAGAGAGAAGATGTCACCATTAAAATGGTTTATAATCAGCAGGCAGCATGTTATAGAGCAGGAGGTGCTGAGCAGATGAATGCATAGTTTTGCTGTAAAAGATTCATTATAACCTGTAACTTACGTTGAAATCCCTCCTCTTTTTAGTATTAGAAGTCTTACTTAATGACTGACAGCTTTCCCTGTACAAGAATGCACAAAAAGATGGCTGTCAAAAGAAATCTTAAGAGTAGTGTGTTGGGCGAACCCGAACTGCACAGTTCGGGTCCATGCCGAACTTCGTGCGTTCGGGTACCCTAACCCGAATGTCAGTGCTGAAGTTTGGGTCCGGGTTCGGCTCACCCTAAAGCTGGTTGATTGGCTGCTGCAGTCAATTAACCAGCTTTAACCCCTTCACGCATTGTCACATATATGTACGTGGGAGAATGTGGGTAGTTACCGCATGCCCACATACTGATTGAGCAAAGGATCGGAGGTTACGTGCGGGCAGGTAGCGGGAGATTAGGTCGGAGATATATGGAGGGGACAGGTTGTGGATGGCTTTGTATGTCAGCGTTAGTAATTTGAACTCTATTCGCTGGGCAACAGGTAACCAGTGAAGGGATTGCCAGAGAGGAGCGGCCGATGAAGAACAGGGGGAGAGGTGTATTAAGCGAGCAGCACAGTTTAAGGTGGACTGGAGGGGGAGAATATATGCTGGGAGGCCATGGAGAAGGGTGTTACAGTAGTCTAGGCGGGAGATTATGAGGGTGTGGACTAGCATCTTTTGTAGTTTCAGGGGGGTGAGGAAGGAGCGGATTCAATGGATGTTCTTGAGTTGGAGGGGGCAGAGCTAAGTGGATTGTAAAACTGTAGTTTAACTAGGGGTGGGAGCTCTGTGGGCTATGTTACCGCCCACTTTACTAATATACCCTAATTTGCAGCCAAACTAAAAGGGACTTACTTACAGGTGCATCTCAATAAATTAGAATATCTTTGAAACGTTTATTTCTTTCAGTAATTAAATTTAAAAAGTGACCTCCTATATTTTCTAGATTCTTTACACACTATTTCTAGTGTTTTATTTCTGTAAATGTTGATTATGGATTACAGGTAATGAAAACCAAAGTCTAAGAAAATTAGAATAATGTAAAAAAAAGTTCAGTATTGTAAATTCAGTGTGCCACCTTCCAAGGTTTCCTAAGCCTTTAAATAGTCCCTCAGTCTGGTTCAGTAGGACACACAATCATGGAAGACGCTGATTATGAATTGTATTACTGAAATGAATGAACGTTTCAAAAATATTCTAATTTATTGAGATGCACCTGTATATCTTTGGAAATGCTTAATAGGTTTGGATAAACAAAACACCCAAATTGCTCAGGGTGACTTCTTATCAGATGAGGTAAGTCATTGGGTTTTTCTGACCTGGTGACAGGTCCTCTTTAAAGGGGTTGGCCACTTTCAGACCAATATTAAGAAACCATTGTTATTGTTTTGTAATAAAAAGAAATATAATTTTCCAATACAATTTCTGTATCAATTCCTCACCGTTTTCTAGATCTCTGCTTGCTGTCACTCATTCTGCTTACTTCTAGTGGATTAAATTCTGACCATGGTCATGTGATGGACACAGGTGCACAGCTCGTTATAGTCCCAGCACAGTAATCAGACGTCTGCCTGGTAATGAGCCATGCACCTGTGTCCATCACATGACCATGGTCAGAACTTCATCCACTAGAAGTAAGCCGTATGAATGACAGCAAGCAGAGATCTAGAAAACATTAAGGAATTGATACAGAAAGTACAGTCATATGAAAAGTTTGGGCACCCCTATTAATCTTAATCATTTTTAGTTCTAAATATTTGGGTGTTTGCAACAGCCATTTCAATTTGATATATCTAATAACTGATGGACACAGTAATATTTCAGGATTGAAATGAGGTTTATTGTACTAACAGAAAATGTGCAATATGCATTAAACCAAAATTTGACCGGTGCAAAAATTTGGGTACCCTTATCATTTTATTGATTTGAATACTCCTAACTACTTTTACTGACTTACTGAAGCACAAAATTGGTTTTGTAACCTCACTGAGCTTTGAACTTCATAGCCAGGTGTATCCAATCATGAGAAAAGGTATTTAAGGTGGCCAATTGCAAGCTGTTCTCCTATTTGAATCTCCTCTGAAGAGTGGCATCATGTGCTCCTCAAAACAACTCTCAAATGATCTGAAAACAAAGATTGTTCAACATAGTTGTTCAGGGGAAGGATACAAAAGTTGTCTCAGAGATTTAACCTGTCAGTTTCCACTGTGAGGAACATAGTAAGGAAATGGAAGACCACAGGGACAGTTCTTGTTAAGCCCAGAAGTGGCAGACCAAGAAAAATATCAGAAAGGCAGAGAAGAAGAATGGTGAGAACAGTCAAGGACAATCCACAGACCACCTCCAAAGAGCTGCAGCATCATCTTGCTGCAGATGGTGTCACTGTGCATCGGTCAACAATACAGCACACTTTGCACAAGGAGAAGCTGTATGGGAGAGTGATGCGAAAGAAGCCGCTGAAAGCACGCCACAAACAGAGTCGCCTGAGGTATGCAAAAGCACATTTGGACAAGCCAGCCATTTTGGAAGAAGGTCCTGTGGACTGATGAAACAAAGATTGAGTTGTTTGGTCATACAAAAATGCGTTATGCATGGCGTCAAAAAACACAGCATTCCAAGAAAACACTTGCTACCCACTGTAAAATTTGGTGGAGGTTCCATCATGCTTTGGGGCTGTGTGGCCAATGCCGGCACCGGGAATCTTGTTAAAGTTGAGGGTCGCATGGATTCAACTCAGTATCAGCAGATTCTTGAGAATAATGTACAAGAATCAGTGACGAATTTGAAGTTACGCCGGGGATGGATATTTCAGCAAGACAATGATCCAAAACACAGCTCCAAATCTACCAGGCATTCATGCAGAGGAACAATTACAATGTTCTGGAATGGCCATCCCAGTCCCCAGACCTGAATATCATTGAACATCTGTGGGATAATTTGAAGCGGGCTGTCCATGCTCGGCGACCATCAAACTTAACTGAACTGGAATTGTTTTGTAAAGAGGAATGGTCAAAAATACCTCATCCAGGATCCAGGAACTGATTAAAAGCTACAGGAAGCGACTAGAGGCTGTTATTTTTGCAAAAGGAGGATCTACTAAATATTAATGTCACTTTCTGTTGAGGTGCCCATACTTTTGCACCGGTCAAATTTTGGTTTAATTCATATTGCACATTTTCTGTTAGTACAATAAACCCATTTCAATCCTGAAATATTACTGTGTCCATCAGTTATTAGATATATCAAATTGAAATGGCTGTTGCAAACACCCAAATATTTAGAACTAAAAATGATTAAGATTAATAGGGGTGCCCAAACTTTTTCATATGACTGTATATTGGAAAATACAAACAATAACATTGGTGTCTCAATATTGGTCGGATGGTGGCCATACAGTTTTATTACGGAGTTCAATGAATAAACAGCATGCAGCAAGTTTCTTAGATCCCCTTAGTGGTGAGTAGAGGCAGCCTGATTGTTACAATTCTACTCTTTACAAAGATGCCTTTCTTATTCTGTGTCTTTCCATTTTCACAAAAATCAGCGTTTTATTCTTATGCAAATTAGCTGAAAAGGGCTTCAGGGGAGTTTCTTCTTCTGCTGAGGCTTCGCTATCTCCTCTAAATAATCACTCCTAACTGCCAACCAGCACCTCTCCCAATTGCTTGCGTGACATCTCCCACTGTCTACCTGTCTACAGTTAGGGGTAGTTAATTGGAAAAGAGAGCATAGCCCCAGCAGGAGAAGAAATGCCCCTTAAGCTCAACTAACTTGCATAAAGAATAAAACACTGATTTTCATGAAAATGGAGCTGCAATGCAGAATAAGAAAGGTATCTTTGGAAAGAGTAGAAGCTGTCCTACAAGGTCATTAGTTTGATACTGATATTCTTGCTGGCAGACTCCCTTTAACTATATGTGTATACAAGGTGGCATTTGGCTGATGCACCCACCTGTGAACCATAGGAACTGACTAACTCCCAAAATAACTTCAATGTAGAGAGAAACTGGGATGGCACTCCAAGTACTTTTCTGAATGTGAATAATCTTTATTTCAGGAAGTCACATCATATATGCAATGTTTCGAGTAAAGCCCAGGCATAGGAGTTCCGACAACAATAAAATTGTGGACCGATGTGATGCTTCACATGTATAATGTCCCACTAGTAGAGAATCAGGGACTTGATAGGGAAGTAGTGACTGTAAGGATTTTTAATTATTTATTTATTTTTACATTTGACGCATCTCTAATGGGGAAGGCGTTGCGGGTTTTAAAAAATATTTTGAAATATTTTGGTAAATGTTTTTGCTTATTACACTGTTTTGAACACAAGGGACTTGACCATTCTATCTGCAACACACTGCAAAACATCTGGCAGAACTAGAGGTCACAATAGTGGGTGAGGGGGCTGAAAGAGCATCTAAGTGGTTAAAAAAAAGTTATGTCTGATCCTAGGAACTGCAGCATCCCAGTCCCAGGATGTTCTAAGTACCTGGTAGGAACACAATACATAGAGAAAAATTTAATAAATAAAAAGTAATAAAATGAGCACAGAAAGAATTTCACGTAACATTTATAGTAATAATTAACAAAGTGTCTTATGTTAGGTCACCTTGTCTACTAATCGGATTAAAAGGAGGGGGGAAGAAAATGCTAACTGCAAATATTTATATAGATATACTTACTGGAAGAATTTAAAGGCCTTGACAGAACATCCAGTACTTGCAAATAATCTTTTAAGGTCATCATCAGAAACTGAAGGCCTTTCAAAAACAAAAAATAGAAAATGAAGCAAACTACATTTATTAAAGTGCATTGAGCAACCTGGCATGTACTATTAAAAAGGGTGTATTTTTACTTGTCAGATTCAAAAAATCCAAGAAAATACAAGTTTAGCATTGTCTATTCACAATCCACAAAAGACAAGATGTTGTAAATGACAATCCTGACTGTTCAATGATAATGTCAAATATAAAATCAAACGAACTAAATTCTTAAAGTCATTCTGAAGATAGGTGATGTGCTCAATAAATCTGAGCACATGAACATAGTGGTCTAATTTACATATTACATACACTTTAAGGCTAAGATCACACATTGCGAAAAAAGCAGCATTTTTGTGGTAGATGTTGCTGTGGCAGAATTCAAAAGGAATAAGAAATATAAAAGGAAGCATCTTTCTTGTTTCTAAACTCACTCTTACCTTGTAAATTGTACAAAGAAAGGAAAATTTCTCTGTTGGAAAATATCTCTCTCTCATAAAGGGTTTCTCAGATGTCCACAAAAGGCATTTGTCCAATTCGCAAAAAAAATTATGAAGCTGCAAAGAAGCCACTGTATACAGCAACCATAGATACCTGCTCAGCACTACTCAGATGGACAAATCTAGAGCTTTTCTTTCCTTATTCTATAAGGTTCCATTTACCTTTTCCATACAATAGTTAGTGGGTACAGCTGCACACTGAAAACATTGCAAATATTCCTGTCATACTGGACATACTAAGTAAATACGGTATGGGTGGAAGTGTAGGGTGCCAACAGCAGTCTATATGGATAGCGATGGCAAGTTAGGTATTGTTCACAAATAACAGACATACAATGGACCCCATTATAGTCAATGGGGTTCGTCAGGCTCCGTGTGTAACTTATATTTTAATGTCCCGCCTATCTGTTCTGGTCCTCTGACGGACCAGAGCAAAGGATAGCCAATAATAATGTGAACTTGGAGTTAGTCAGCTCAAGCCTATGGCATCGGCGAGGCGCGGCCGCGAACTCCTGAAGTCCAGACGGAGGCCTGGGAAAGGAGGTCCCCACACGAAGGGGAGGGGGAGGGAATCGGGTGCCCCCCCCAACGGGGGCTGCTCGGTAGGAGCGACCAGAAAGCCCAAAAAGGGGCTTATTTGCTAAAATTTAAGGCCCAGCTCTGGGGCTCCCTGTGATGCCCCCCTAAACGGGGGTGACTGGCGAGGTGCTCTTTTGCAGAGCGCTGCGCCCGCAAGAGGGTACGACTAGTGTGGCGTGCATGCTGACGACCCCCTGCATCTGAAAGAAAAGTAAAAATAAAAACGATGTAAGACAGAAGACCTGAGTCAGGTCGTGTCTGCCTCCTATGGACACTAGGTTCAAACTGATTCATGCACAGTGGCTGTGGCAGGGTATAGCCTGAAGGCGTAGCCAACAGCTTTCAATTCCCTAGTGTCTGTCTCCTAGTGACCAGGTCTATACCCATGGTGCTGTGTCCCCCAGTGAAATAAGCTAGAAATTACTTTTTTCCCAATAAACCGTCAATATAGTCCCAATTGTTTTATTTTCACAAGAGGATAAAGGAGAAAAAGCTCCCCAAAGTTTGTTACACAATTTCCCCCAAAAAACCATATGTGGTTGTAATCTGCTCTATGGGTACATAGTGAGGCTCGGAATGGAAAGAGCGCTATTTGGCTTTTGGAGGACAGATTCTGCTGGAATAGTTTTCATGTACCATGTCGCATTAGCAGAGCCCCTAAAGTACCAATACAATGGGATCCCCCCAAAAGTGACCCCATTTTAGAAACTATACCTCTCAAGGAATTTATCAAGGGGTATTATCATATTGAGCCCAGGAGTGGTTCCTGCAAATAATGTACAAAGTGAAAATTAAAATTTTTAAATAAAATATGCAATTTCGGTGCCCAGTATATTGCGCCCAGTTTGTCTCATCAGAGACATGAACTCCTAAAACTATTAAGTGGGCTATCCCAGGTAGAAATAAGTTGTATATGTGGGTGTAAACTGCTGCTTGGGCACACAGCAGGGCTCAGAAGGGAAGGAGCAGTGCGCTTTTTAGCTTTTGGAGTACAGATTTAGAGGTATTTTCTGGACGCCATGTTGTTTTTGCAGAGCCCTGGAGGTGCCAGTAAATTGGAATTCCCCAAGAAATGACCCCATTTTGTAGGGGCATTTTAGAGTCTCTACAAAATGTGAAATGGTGTCCAAAAACCAATCATCTACATCTAAATCTGCGCTCCAAAACACACAGCGCTCCTTGACATCTGCGCCCTCTTGTGTGTGTGATTTGGCGATTTTTGGGGTTTTTGTCTTCACATTGTACAAGCTATACTTTCTTTATTTTTCTGGTGATGTAGCCATGAGGGCTTGTTGTTTGCGGGGTGAGATGTATTTTGTAATGACATAATCTTTGGTTGCCCATAACGCATAGAATAAATTTTATTAACTCTTTTTTGGTGGATTAAAAAAAAAAAAAAAAAAAAAATCCATCAATTCTGGTATTACTTTTTACCTTTTAATAGTTTTTTCTGTGCAGCGTACAGCATAAGTAACATATTACCTTTATTCTGCGGTTCGCTACGATTACGGTGATACCTCATTTATATTGTTTTTTTATGCGTAACTAGTTTTGCAGAACAAAAACCCATTTGGGGAAAGAAATCAATTATTTTTGCATCGCCATCTTCTGAGATGTGTAGCAATTTTTTTTTTTTCAGTGGACGGAGTTGGTTGAGGGCTTATTTTTTGCGGGACGATCTGTCCTTTTTATTGGTGCTATTTTGGGGTACGTATGACTTTTTGATCATTTTTTATAGCATTTTTTTTTAAGGCGAGATGGCGAAAAATCATTATTTCCTTGCTTTATTAATTTATTTATTTTTTTCATACAGTTCACTTTTTTTCAAACTTTTTTTTTTACTTTTTTATATGTTCCACTAGGACACCTGAACCAGCGATACACTGATCGCTGATTCAGCATTATAGACTGCAATACATGTGTATTGCAGTCTATACAGGAAGTCAGTTTATGCAGACGCATAGACTGAGTTCCAGAGGTCCCGGCAGGATCAACCAGGTAGTGGATGCTCCAGGCAGCCTGATGTCACTGGCCAGACCCAGGGCTGCAGAAAATACACATGGGCATCCCCCGATCTCGCCGCGGGGGGTTTCGGGGGGAAAACACATTTGGCTTGGTGGAACCCCTTGGATGCCGCGGTCATGTTTGACTGTGGCATCCAAGGGGTTAAAACCCCCACTCGAAGCTCAGCTTCGATCGGGGGTGAAGGAGCAGGGTGTTAGCTGTCAGATGCAGCTAACACCCGCTCCCGATGCCGCCCGCGGCATTTACTTTCATTTTCAAACACTTAAGATACCGCGGTCGCTAATGACCATGGCATCTTAAGGGTTAAACAGTGGGGATTGGTGTTATCACCATCCCTGCTGTTGCAGCGGGAGCCTGGCTGTCAGATTCAGCTGGGCTCCTGCGGTGATCGCACGGGCTCTGCTTCTGAGTCCGCTCGATCACCTTCACGTACCTGTACGTGGGGTTGCGGTAACTAACCATGTACGTGAAATAGCGTTAAGGTGTTAATGCTGTAGACGGCCTCATATCTCTCCCTTTTTTTCCTTCTCCCAT
Source organism: Leptodactylus fallax (assembly GCA_947044405.1). Lineage (NCBI taxonomy): Eukaryota > Metazoa > Chordata > Amphibia > Anura > Leptodactylidae > Leptodactylus > Leptodactylus fallax. The sequence continues at coordinate 4,459,680 of CAMRHE010000041.1, forward strand.
TCATCCCCATATAAAAACACAAGCATGATGACATCGGTCACGCAGTAGAGTCACATTTGTGTCACGACGCCAAGTGACCACAGAAGCTCAAAAACAGGCCTCAGTGGTCCCTGACATCATTCTGGAGGCCTGAAAAGGATCAGAAGCAGTGCTGGAGCACAGGAGGTGTGAGTAACACTGTTTTTTCATGTTTGATCACCTCCCCTAGGCCTCCGTTAATTATGCTTTGGGGTCTGAAGAGACACCAAGGTATAATAGCAGTTTCGGTTCGGATGTTTCTGGTGCAAAACAATACCGCCAGGTGAACCCTTCGTCCAACATATACTCTAAAAGTGGTTTGGTTTTTAAACATGCCATAGTTTAAATAACTTCCAATAATTGTAATTGAGGTTAAAAGACTGATTAATTACGATTTTGGTTGAGGTCATAATCGTCCAGCCCTACAGGCACTTTTCTTTTGTTCCCTTCACCTGTACTATTAAAAAAAAAAAAAAAAAGTTTACTTAAACAAGAAACTCAGAGTTTATACGTACGGTATGTTGGAAAGGTGCAGGGTTGCTGAAGGGGGAAATATATTCTGGAAGTTCTTTGAGCCTGGTTTTTTGAAGCGATGTAGTGGACTGTTGGTATAGTCCTTAGTCAGGCCTTGGTCTTCATGCCCTTCACGAGGCAGCTGAACAGACTGGTGCTTTGACAGGGTAATTCGCAGCACTCTTCCATGAAGTCTCTGTCCATTCAGATGGCTCATAGCTAAATATGCAAAAGAATAAATATGTAATAGTAATATGAACTTTTATTAATTACTACGAAAATACAATAACTTATACAATTGTAAGACATACATCTGCAAAAGTACTAATTCAGCAAAATGCAAGTAAATTCTGGAAAAAATGGTAGACCAATACTTTACACTATGTATTCAATGTATAATAAGTTAATTTATTCTATAATGCTTCACAATTCAAGGTCCCACCTACCTAACAGAGGTCGCCTTGACGGGGCAGGTGGTATTACAATTACAGTTTGATCAAAATGTAGAGTACCAAGAACCTCATTTTCATGTATCCTTATATACAGTAGGTATTTCCAGTAATGCTCTGGGTGCTAGCCGAGTGCTATTGCAACATTTTGTTTTTGCAAATGAATATCAGCCACAGCAACGTGCACCAGCATTTCTTCTTTATATTTTTTGGCAGTGCTGACCAATTTTTTTGGTTTGTTGAATTCAAGGTCTTACTCAAGTTTAGTGAAGAGCTATAACACAAAGTATAGGTGAGAGGTACTACTTTTTCTCTCACAAGTACCAAAATCCTGACAGAAACCTGATGGATCATATTCAGAAGGTTAGAACCTAAAAGGTACATCAAGGAGATCCATCAGAATTAACTGGAATTCGTTAAAAATTGATCCATCATGCCTGCCGTGGCTCTGCTAAGAATGAAGGGCATAAAGTGAATGTAAACAGTGACTAGGAAGTAATAAAATGCATATAAACCAACAAAAGAGGTCTACTCTAGACTTCTTAAAGAGGTTAACTAACTTTTAAAAACTGATGTCCTATCCATCCCAAGGCAAGCTACAGAGTTCACTTGTAATACTTTCAAAAGCAGCCGTAGTGAGTACTGCAGCAGTTTCTCCCTTCAAATCTATGGGACAACTACTTCAGTACTACTCACTAAAGCTGATATCAAAAGTACACAATCAATAACGTCATGGAGTACCGAGTTTTTCTATAACACTGAAGACTGGGGGAAATCCTACTCGAGCACCAAGGAAATTGTGCTATGCAGTTATTTTCTTGAAGAAGAGGCAATTCAAATACATAATAATGTAATGTTTCAGTATCATCATCAACATTCATCAGACACTACATACAAAAGTGTACATACAATATATATTAGCCATAGTGTGATTGCCATCTGCAGTACAAACAGGCTCATATGAACAACAGTCCAAAACAACAACCATGATAAATTCCATGTCCAAAATAAGAGTTTACAAAACATCAAGTAACAGGAATATATAATGTTAAAATCAAGCAATAGGGGTATACATAATATTCTATAGTGATACCTCTTTGAGCCGATCACCCAAATTTAGTTTTCAGGTGCCGTGTTGTATTTGCAGAGCCCCTAGAGTACCAATACAATGGAAACTTCCCAAAAGTGACCCCGTTTGGGAAACTATACCCCTCACAGAACATTTCAGGGGGTATACTGAGCATTTTGATCCCACACAGCTGTTTCACAGATTTTATTAACATTGGGACGTGAAAATGAAAAAATACTTTTTTTTTTTCCAATAAACCATTAATTTAGCCCCAAATTTTTCATTTTTACAAGAAAATAAAAGGAGATAAAGCTCACCAAAGTTCACTACACAATTTCTCCTGAACACGGCAATACGCCATATGTGGTTGTAATCTGATGTATGGGTACATGGTGGGCTGATTTTCCTGCAATAGCTTTAAGGTGCCAGGTCGCATTTGAAGAGTCCCTAAAATACCAGTACAATGGAAAGCCCCAAAAAGTGACCCCATTTTAATAATTACACCCCTCAAGGAATTTCTCAAGGGGTATTATCATTTTGAGCCCAAGAGTGCTTCCCAAAAATTAATGTACAAAGTTAAAACTGAAATGTTTAAAGAAATATGCCATTTCAGTGCCCAATATGTTGTGACCACTCTGTGTCATCAGAGACACGCAATCCTAAAACTATTAAGTGGGCTATCCCGGGTACACAAAAAAGTTGTATAGGTGGGCATAAACTTCTGCCTGGGCACACAGTAGGGCTCAGAAAGGAAGGAGCATTGCGCTTTTTAGCAACTGGAGTACAGATTTCGAGGGACTTTCTCAGCACCATGTTGTTTTTGCAGGGCCCTGAAGGTGCCAGTAAACTGGAATTCCCCAAGAAGTGACCCCATTTTGTAGGGGATATTTTAGGTTCTCTGCAAACATGACATGACATCCAAAAAACAATCTAAATCTGCGCTCCAAAAGCACATAGTGCTCCTGCACATCTGCACCCTGCACTGTGCCCAAACGGCAGTTTATGCCCACATGTATGACACTGTTGTACCCAGGATAACATAGTTAATGTCATATGTGGGTATAAACTGATGTTTGGGCACAGAAGGGAAGGAGCGCTATTTTGGTTTTTAGGAGCACAGTTTCATTTTTGGACATCAAGCCACTTTTGCAGAGCCACTGAGTTGCCAGTAAAGTGGAATCTGCAGACACGTGACCCCATTTGGAAACTACACCACTGAAAGGATTTATGAAGTGATGTAGTAAGCATTTATAACCCTTGAGCATTGCATTAATTAAATTTCTAGAAATGAATGCGAAACGGATAATGAGAAGTGAAAATTGCAATTTTTTCAGAGATAAACCATTTCAGTGCTCGATATGTTGCGTCCAGCTTGTGTCAGCAGAACACTCCAAAAACGGTTACGCGGGTATGTCGAGCACAACAACTCCTGGAACAACAACTGGAACATTCATCTTTGATACAAGCTGGGCACAACATATTGTACATTGAAATGAAGTATTACCAGGAAAAATAGATTTTTTTAATGCACCGTAAAATCCTTTTCTTGTTGTATTCATTGGGGTATCAGCACCATGGGTATAGACCTGGCCACTAGGAGGCAGACACTAGGAAGAATAAAAGATGTCAGCTCTGCCTCTGGGCTATACCCTCTCCACAGACACTATGTTAACCAGTTTGTACCGCAGCAGTAGGAGAGAGAGACAAAAACAAAAAAGGAACACAAAACCAAACACCAACAACATATCCTGAACCCGAAAACTAACTAAAACAGCCAAGGGCAGGAACAAGAAAACAAGGGTGGGATCTGTGTCCCCCAATGAATACAACAAGAAAAGGATTTTACGGTGAGTACAAAAATCCATTATTCACGCTTATTTCACTGGGGGACACAGCACCATGGGATGTCCTAAAGCAGTCCCAGAGGGTGGTAATTATACAGCCATGCGAGCAACCTAGTGCGCAGCCGCTTGCAGAACCTTATGATCCAAGCTGGCATCAGCAGAGGCCACAGAATGAATCTGGTAAAATCTGGTGAAAGTGTCGACACAGGCTCAGGTAGCAGCCTTGCAGACCTGGGCAGCAGAAGCCTGATGCCAAACAGCTCAGGAGGCTCCGACCGCTCTTGTGTAGTAAGCTATCAAAAGGAGAAGTGGCGCCCTATCCTTGAGGCGATAGGCCTCCCTGATAGCAGACAGAATCCATCTGGAGATGGAAGATTTGGAAGTAAGCAGGCCTTTACGAGGGCTCTCATGGAGAACAAACAAGGAATCCGAACGACGAAAGAGGTAAATGAGAGACAAATAGACCTGGATCACCCGGAACAAATCCAGGCAGTGAAGGGAGCGCTCACGTGGGTGCTTGGGATCAAGGCAGAAAGACGGCAAGACAATGTCCTCGTTGATGTGGAAGGACGAAACCACCTTAGGCAGAAAATATGGTGGCAGATGAAGAACAACCTTGTCCTTGTGGAGAACAAGAAAGGGAGGCTTCCGGGACACGGGAGCCAGTTCGGAGACCCTGCGAAAGGAAGTAATGGCCACCAGTAAGGCAACCTTCCAAGACAGAAGGCAAAGAGAGATCTCATGCAAAGGCCTTTCCATGGGAGGATGGAAGGCCAGGGTCACCTGAAAAAGAATGGAAAGGGCAGAAACCTGTCCCTTAAGAGAGGAAAGACCAAGGCCTTGGTCCAGACCGTACTGGAGAAAAGCCAGGGAAGAGAAAAGGAGAGCAGATGAAAGTCATTACTCACACACTACCTGACGTAGGCCCTCCACGTGCGATAACAGATCTTAGCCGATTGAGTTTCCGGGCCTTGAGTATGGTCTGGATGAAACGACGCCTCAGAACCTCGGCTTCAACAGCCACGCCATTAAATGCAGCTGAGGTAAGGTGGAGTGGAAAAGTGGTCCTTGAGACAGAAGGTCAACCGAAGGAAGAGGCCAAGGAGCGTCCGCCAGCAGGAACATGTGGTCCATGTACCAGGCCAGGCTCGGCGGAGCCATTCCGGAGCCACCAGGATGACTGGGACCCCATCAATCTTGAGTTTCTTGAGAACCCAAGGGAGAAGAGGAAGAGAAGGGAACAGGTTCAGAAGGTGGAAGTCCAACCAGGGAAACACGAGAGCGTGTGCAGCGATCAATGGCTTGAGGGTCCAGGGACGTGGCCATGTAGCGGGGGAGCTTGAGGTTCAGGCGGGAGGCAAAGAGGTCGACGTCAGAAGTGCCCCACCATGAGCACAGGGTGTAGTTTCCAAAATAGGGTCACGTCAGGGGATTCCACTTTACTGGCATTTCAGGGCTCTGCAAAAGTGGCATGACGTCCAAAAACCAAACCGTCTAAGTCTGTGCTCCAAAAACCACATGGAGCTGCTTCCCTTCTGTGCCCGGCTATGCTCAAACAGCAGTTTATACACACATATGACATTAAGTACGTTATCCTGGGTACAACAGTGTCATACATGTGGGCATAAATTTCAGTTTGAGCACACAGCAGGGCACAGAAGGGAAAGAGCAATGTGGCTTTTAGAATGCACATTTAGATTTTTGTTATCTGGACACCATGCCATGTTTGCAGAGCCTCTAAGATACCATTAAAGTGGAAACCCCTAGGGAGTGACCCCATTTTGAAAACTGCACCCCTCAAAGAATTTATGCACAGCATATTGTGAAAAGTGAATATGTAAGCTGTGCAGAGTACATTGGGAACACAAAATTCCCTACCATTTCCCCAGTAGCTCCTATGATTGGGGAGTTACTTCTGGTGTTATTTCCATTGCAAGCTCTAAATATGTGCAAGCTATATTTTTATTACTTTTCTGGTGATGTAGCCATATGAGGGCTTGTTTTTTTGCGGGATGAGATGCATTTTGTAATTTTGACACCGTTTTTGAGTGCTTCTAACTTACAGGTGCATCTCAATAAATTAGAATATTTTTTAAACTTTCATTCATTTCAGTAATTCATAATCAGCAGTCTTCCATGATTGTGTCCTACTGAAACAGACTGAGGGAACATTTAAAAGCTTAGGAAACCTTGGCAGGTAACACACTGAATTTACAATACTGAACTTTTTTACAATATTCTAATTTTCTTAGATTTGGGTTTTCATTACCTGTAATCCATAATCAACATTTACAGAAATAAAACACTTGAAATAGAACACTCTGTGTGTAAAGAATCTAGAAAATATAGAAGGTCACTTTTTTAATTTAATTACTGAAAGAAATAAACGTTTCAAAGATATTCTAATTTATTGAGATGAACCTGTATTGAATAAATATTAACTTTTTTTGGTGGATTAAAAAAAACTTCTGGCATTGCGTTTTACCTTTTAAATTTTTTGCCATACAGCGTATAGCATAAGTAACATGTTACATTTATTCTGTTGGTCGGTACAATTACGGCAATATCTAATTTATATTGTTTTCTTTATGCAGTACTAATTTTGCAGAACAAAAACTCATTTGGGGACATAAATCAATTATTTTTGAATCACCATCTTCTGAGTTAACAGTGAAGTTGGTTGAGGGCTTATTTTTTGCGGGATAACCTGTGCTTTTTATTGGTACTGTTTTGGGGTACATATGACTTTTTGATCAGTTTTTATAGCATATTTTGTAAGGCGAGATGGCGAAAAATCAATACTTCTGGCATTTTTCTTTTCTTTTTTTTTTCAGAACATTTAGCGTGCAGGTTAAATGTTTCAGTTTTATTATGCAGGTTGATATGGATGCGGCAATACCTAATATGTATTGTTTTTATAAATTTTTAGGTTTTTTTATATAATTAATTTTATATAGGAAAGGGGCATTTTAGGGACTTTATTCGTTTATTTATTTATTTTTTTTAACACACAATATATATATATTTTTTTAACACACTATATTTTTTATACACATTTTTAAAACTTTTTTTTTTTATGTCCCACTAGGGGACCTGAAACAGCGATGCTCTGATCAATGGTTCAGTACTATACACTACAAAACATGTGTATTGCAGTGTATAGAGGAAATCAGCCTATGCAGACACAAAGGCTGACTTCCTCCCATTGCAACAGGATCAACCAGGTATATGGGGCCCTGGCAGCCCGGGGTCACTGGTCAGACCCCGGGTTGCCGAAAATACAGATCGGCATCCCCCCGAACTTGCAGCAGCATCTAAGGGGTTAATACCCACCAGAGGAGCTCAGCTCCGACTGAAGGGAATGGAGCGGGTGTTAGCTGTCAGTTACAGCTAACACCCACTTCCGATGCTGCCCATTCGCATAGTGAGTGGGCAGCTGACACAGGACATACTATTACGTCTATTTGTGTTAAGGCCCAGGCAGCCAGGATGTAATAGTACGTTGTGTATTGTTAAGGAGTTAAAGACTAACTGAGAATACCGCAAGAATGCCCAACTTGGTGTGTGGTATACATAAAACCTGTCCGTTTTGCACCCAGGTCCTGAAATGGTTTGTCATATATGTTGGGCTCCTCAGTGGCAGATTGCATTCTCTATTGTTCAGCAATCAAACATTGAATATGACATGGTTTCTGCTCCAGTGAGATACTGATAACATTTTTCTCTCATGTCCCGTACAAGTCTCTTGCTCTTGCTTGTTGTCCAGTGATAAGATATATCACAGAGCTGCATCCATATTGGCCTAATAGTGTATGCAAGTACAATGTGTGATCTTTTCAAAGGGGTTCACACTGTAAGCTTTGCTCCAAAAAGTGGTCTTTGGTTGGGTGGTCTGCTTATAGAGAGGCAGCTTCCTTACAGAATAAAGGGAGAAAAATTGGTGGCTGAATAAAAAAAACAAACAAACAAAAAAACCCCCAAACAAACAGTCTTTAAGGTTAGATTCACACCAGCGCCTGAACTCCGTTGGGGGATTCCGTTCCACATTCCGCTTGAAAAATGCGGAGAGGAAAGGGCTGCAAGCAGGTAACCTTATTATTTATAGCAGGTAACTGATTTTTTTAAGCGGATTAGGTTTCCGTCGGGAGGTCCCCATACGGACCCCCCAAACGGAAACCCGAACGCAGGTGTGAACCTAGCATCAGAGGGGAGTCTTATCAAAAGAGCAGTCTTGTGGAGAGGTTTCACTGTATCTATAATTCAATGAATATATAGAGTATTGGCTAATTGACTAATTAGTCTCATATGCAAATGTCCTCATAGCAGTCCAAATTATATCAAAATAAGACTTTTCAACAGTATGAAAAGGTTGATGATGAGACTGAAAAGTTACATTATTATATATGTGGACTGCAATACAATAGCAGCACAACATTAATTCCTGGGAGTGCCACAATTTTCTATAATTCTATTAAGAGTACCGCAAGTGAATAATGCAACTCAAGCCGGCCCTGGAAGCAGCTGATCTTCAGGGGTCCAAGCAGTCAGACCCCCCCCCCCCCCATCTAAAATGGATGTCCTAAAAAGCTGGATAATACCTTTAATATTATTCTCAATTAAGTCTTTATAAGTATGTCTAAAGCCTGTCTGTTTTCTCTGCCTGTTCTGTGTTTGGGGAAAGTTGTAAATGGTGGAGCAGGAATACAATGAGGGATATTTATGAACTATTCTAAAATTAATCTGTCTTGTTGCCCACAACAATGTACGTCATCGTAGCTATAATATCTAATTCTGAGGAAAGCTGCACTGTGTTTAGTTGCAATGGATTTTCTTTCTTACTAGACCACCCCTTTAAGTACTCACCAAGCTGTGCTTGAGTTCCATCTGCCATCTGCACCAATGCATTTTCTTTTTTATTGAACAAAATCTTCACACGATGGACGTCACCATATACTCCTGAAGGGTTAAAAAAACAACATAAATGAACTATACATTGTTTTAGATTACATATAAAAATATTCAAAAACAAACATATGAACATCTTGGATAATTTTGTGTCTGAAAATGTCCGAACTAAAAATATTTATCCCATATAACAAACACTGTAGTGGGAAAAAAACGGCAGAATTGCTGGTTTTTCAATGCTTCGTCTGCTTAAGAAAAAAAAAAAATAAACTATGTCATGTTATACAAATATATATCCCTTGCACATCTCTGTACAATTTTTAAAAAATTTTTTTAAAATGTACTAAAAAACTTCAAATATATATATTTTCCATTGCCTCGATAATAGTGACTTGCAGAAAATACTTAAAGGAGTACAGGAGTATAGGCCAAATACATCAATAAAAAACACTTCCTAATATGTATCTTGTTTAAATTACAGATTCACTGTATATAAATAACAGTGATACAAGGAGAAGCAAGTAAAATAAAGTCAAGTAAAGGATGCACAAAGGAACAGTGAATATTTAGCACTGCTGTTGATGTATTCGCAGTTAATTTTTGATAGCTGGATAACCCCTTTAGGTTAAGGCCCAACGTTGCGGAAACACAGCTTTTTTTGTTGCAGATTTTGCTGCAGTTTCTTGAGCCAAAGCCAGGAGTGGTTTGAGCTAAAGGTACATGTATAAGAGCTTCCTATATAATTCACTCTTCGCCACTCTTGGCTTTGGCTCAAAAAGCTGCAGCAAAATCTGCAACAAAAAAAGCTGCTTTTCTGCAATGTGGGCCCTCAGTTCTAATGTGTCATTTTTAGCAAAAACTAAACCTGTAATAAAATGGCCCAACTGCTTTTTTTCCTGGCAATTTCATCCCTTACTGAATTTTTCCAGCTTTGCAGGAAATCATACAGATTATTACATTATGGTACAATTTGTTCCTCATAATATAAAACAAAAATATAAAAGTGAAAACTGACTTGTGAAATGGTTAACAATACCCATCATTTTAAGTAAATAGTACAAATGCTATAATTAAGGATGCAGTGTTACTTTTGTTTTACTGTGAAAGTACCCTTACATTAACAATTTCTGAACTGATCCTCTACAAAGAAATAAAACTGCTTACCAAACAGAATGAACAGGGCATGGGGTAAGATAACCTGTTAAAAAAACACAGATAAAGTTTATCAAAATAGGCTACACAGTATGACATATTACTAAATATGACAAAAAACAGTAAAGCAACCAACCTTTTTACAATTGCTGTAGAGTTTAAAAGGGTTCTCTCACAAAAAAAAACCCTGTCCATATGCCTCATATCAGCATCCTTATAGAGGGGATTATCCTATTCAAAATACCCTTCCTTCTATAAGACAGCACAAATTGAGACAACCCCTTTAAGGGAAGTCAGCTTGTAGCACCAGACACTCCCCTTTGTACAGGCCACACCCCTTAATTATATGCCATGCCACTGAACTTTGGTTTTGGTTATATGCATATTAGTAATCCTGACTAGACAGCATATAGTAAGGGGCACATTCTTTAGCTAGTAGCAGTGTGAGACAGGATGTCAAGGATGAAAAATAATTTATATAATTAATGTGAGCAAGTTCACAACTATTAAGTTACAATGCCCAAACTAAGTTCAAGTAAAAGTAAACAGACTGTCAGGGACTACCACAGCACTGGTACAGTAGTGGAACTGGTACAGAGTGGAATTTAATTTTTTTTATTTAATGATTTTTTTTGTTTCCTCCGTAACTACTTCTAATATTTTGCAATTTTTCTAAACTTCGAAAAGTTGGTACTCCCCAATCCTGGGTATATCAACCTAGTCTTTATCATTGTGTAAATAACAATCACTATCATACAGATATGAGACAGACAGAGTGATATGGAAATATACTGTATACTGATATAAAGAATGAATATACGGGCATAAAACTTGTAACAGATGTCTGACTTACATCAGGATTTAGATTACTGACTAACAAAACAGAGTGTCCAGGAATAGCAGCCATGCCAGGTATTGTCATACGCCCAGTGATAGCAGAAGTGGTGAGAGCAAGAGGTCCAAGAGCTCCTGGTACACTTGAGACTGATAGTCCTTAACACAGAAAAAAAACAGCAAAATTAAAATTCAATACGGTACTTAAAGCAGTTGTCCAGAATTACAAAAAAGGTCCACTTTTTTCCAGACACAGCATCACAGCTGCAATACCAGATAGAGCCTGGAGACCAGAGTGGTGCGGTTTCTGGAAAAACAAGCAAAATCCCAGGCACCCCTTAAAATGTACACACATCCAGCAGCTCCTGCATATGGTGAAGAAATTATACCTGGAGCACCTAAACAAAAATAAAACATATAGTCGTGTCAGCAAGGCTTACGTCCTTTACTTTCATTTATCCATGACTGACCAATTGTGGATAAATTCTGGCCTATACCATTTAACAAAGGAAATAACCTTTTCAAAATAAATTCAATAAACTATTTTCATCATGTAGAAATATAGAACTTCTATAAATCCTGGCAGTGGATTAGAAAATCTCAGTAATTCCTCTGTGGGTAATCTCTACTGGCTATTTGCTTGTGTCATCTGGATTACAAATTTCTTAAGACTTTTTTTGCTCATGTGTAGGGGCAAGTGCCCCATATACAGTACAACAATCCTATGCTAAGAAGAGTTATTTAGTGTAAAACTGCTGATACAAAATTCCAAAGAAAATTGTTAGCAAGATGTGACAGCACCCAAACCAATTATAATTCTATGCGGATTTACAAACATAACTTATCTTTTCTCACATGATGCTAAATGAGCTTACATCAAAGCATCGTATGATCAACAAATATATGGGAAATGCTATTTAATCTGATGCATTTTGCAGTTCACATACCTGCCTGAGGGAAGCCAATAGCGGGTGCAAATCCAGCAGCTCCTGCATATGGTGAAGAAATTATACCTGGAGCACCTAAGCAAAAATAAAAGCATATAGTCATGTGTCAGCAAGGGTTTTTGTCCGTAACTTTCATTTGTCCATGACTGACCAATTGTGGATAAATTCTAGCCTATACCATTTAACAAATAATTTCAATAAACTATTTTCATCATGTAGAAATATAAACATTTCTCATAAAATCCAGAAGAAGAGGGAGAGGGGTGTCAGTCTGAAGTTCCAAGAGCCAGTGTAACTTGTTCTGCCATCCCTTGCCCATAGCCACACACACAGCCTAGTATAATACCGATAGGAATATGGCAGTTAAAAGAGTTGATTCTGTTTTTTTTTTTTTACGCCCTACCCTTAGAATAGGCTGTAAATATCTGATCGGTGGAGGGCTGACAGCTGACATCCGCACAGATGAGTTGTTTGGGACTGAGCCCAGTGCATGGAGCCAGAAGCAGGCAGCTCCCTATACTGTACACTGTCAAGCAATGTCACTGCAGCTCAGCCCCCACTGATGTCAGGTGTAGCGCCAAACAGCCCATATACCTTACAATAAGATATTTAGGGTCTGTCCTAAGGATAAGCCAAAAAAATATAAAAATCCAGTACAAAACCTTTAAGAATCACTCCAATATTTATTGGATCTGAATATTAAACCAATGAACCATACTGCCTTCAGAGCATCGTGTTTACACCACATCTACCTTTAAATGACTCAACTCTCTCATGAAACAAATGCTGTAACAATAGGAAAAACACTAACATCGTCAGAACTAAGTGATAGGACGAGCGGAAAAGCAGATTCCAAAATTAAGATCCATCTTAAAAAAACACCACTTCCTGTGACTGCCCACTAATACTCTGATTGCCACTCCCCCAACAAATGCCCACCACTTGCCAGAACACATAAAAGTTCCCAAATGATAATCCCTTAAATTTTTGACAGTTTCCCTGCACTTAGGTCTTACTTGCCTCTGGTCAAACTTACAAAATTAAGGTTACATTGACATTTTTAGCCCTGTAGAGGCATTCCCGCCTTTCTCTGCTTCCAAAAAGCACATCGAAATGACCTTAGAAAAAAAAGATGACTTGTATAGCAATTAATTTAAGATCCGCTTTATTACCCAGATTGTACTGAGAAAAGAACAGTCATCTACACGTTTCTCTACAAGGGAATTTTGATGCAAAAGGCTCACTGTAGTGACAAGATTATTAGACTATATACAGTGGGTAGGGAAAGTATTCAGACCCCTTTACATTTTTCACTCTTTGTTTCATTGCAACCATTTGCTAAAAGCAAAAAAGTTCATTTTATTTCTCATTAATGTACACTCAGCACCCCATCTTGACAGAAAAAAACCCCAGAAATGTAGATATTTTTGCAAATTTATTAAAAAAAAAAAAACTGAAATATCACATGGTCATAAGTATTCAGACCCTTTGCTGTGACACTCATATTTAACTCACGTGCTCTCCATTTCCTTCTGATCCTCCTTGAGATGGTTCTACTCCTTCACTGGAGTCCAGCTGTGTTTAATTAAACTGATTGGACTTGATTAGGAAAGGCACACACCTGTATATAAGACCGCACAGCTCACAGTGCATGTCAGAGCAAATGAGAATCATGAGGTCAAAGGAACTGCCCAAGGAGCTCAGAGACATAATTGTGGCAAGGTACAGATCTGGCCATTACAAAAGAATTTCTGCAGCACTCAAGGTTCCTAAGAGCACAGTGGCCTCCATAATCCTTAAATGGAAGAAGTTTGGGACGACCAGAACTCTTCCTAGACCTGGCCGTCCAGCCAAACTGAGCAATTGTGGGAGAAGAGCCTTGGTGAGAGAGGTAAAGAAGAACCCAAAGATCACTGTGGCTGAGCTCCAGAGATGCAGTAGGGAGATGGGAGAAAGTTCCACAAAGTCAACTATCACTGCAGCCCTCCACCAGTCGGGGCTTTATGGCAGAGTGGCCCGAAGGAAGCCTCTCCTCAGTGCAAGGCATATGAAAGCCTGCATAGAGTTTGCCAAAAAACACATGAAGGACTCCCAGACTATGAGAAATAAGATTCTCTGGACTGATGAGATGAAGATTGAACTTTTTAGCATTAATTCTAAGTGGTATGTGTGGAGAAAACCAGGAACTGCTCATCACCTGCCCAATACAATCCCAACAGTGAAACAAGGTGGTGGCAGCATCATGCTATGGGGGTGTTTTTCAGCTGCAGGGACAGGACAACTGGTTGCAATTGAAGGAAAGATGAATGCGGCCAAGTACAGAGATATCCTGGAAAAAATCCTTGTTGCATCATTCCCAAAAAGACTCATGGCTGTAATCAGGGCTGTGGAGTCGGTACGCCAAAGCCCCGACTCCTCAATTTCCCCTGACTCCGACATACATGGCGCATGTTTAAGAGATAACTTAATTTAAGCTTTTTATCATCCTTATGATACAATAATCAAGCTATTTAGGTAGAACATAAAATATATTTATTGGATACAACTTTAGAACACAAAAAACTTTAATAAATTGCAAATATGCAAAACGCTGCAGTAAGTGGTAAAAAAACAGTTTTCAACAAAAACGTCCTGAATAACATTTGTGGAGTCTATGAATTTGTTCTGAGAAAAAGTATCGCCTCCATCAGATCCTCCTTCAAAGATGACCTCAAATCGGATCGAATTATTTTAAGGCTAGAGAACAGCCTCTCTACACTAACTTGGGTTGGTGGCAAAGCGGTGACCACATGGGCAAGATCTCTAACAATCTCGGGGTATAAAGGAATTGCCTCCTGCACAGTCAGTTTTGATGATCGGTTGAACTCTTCTACTTCTTTGAGAGCAAGTGAAAAATTTTGCTGAACTACAGTCAGTTTGTTTGCTATGGGAATGGAATCTTTTTCTCTGCGGCAACGCTTTGCCTGATCCATGTCATCCAAATACTTTTCAAAGTTAAACTCTTCATCTGATGAGGCTGAAGATATGGTGGCAGTAGCACTGGCAAGACCCAATTCCTCTTGCTCTTGGCAGTCCTGTAGCCCACTCATCCTAATTGCTACCTCAGTCAGAGCTTCTTTTCCTTTAGTAATCTGTTGATCATTCAGCAATATACGATGACTTGGGTCCACATAAACAGCTGCCAGAAGAATTTTGTTATCTAATAACAGTGTCTCTCTCCTTTTCATTGAAGCAGCAATGCCCTCTGCGATTAAGCCTTGTCTTTGGGACATGCAAAACAGCAAGTTCTTCCACTCCTTTAAGAAAGTTCCAGGAGTTAAATCCTCAGCTTGTAATTTTTTTGTTACTGTGAATGGGTGATGAAGCAGTTCCATTAATTCAGCCACCTGTGTCCATTGACCTTCTGTTAATGTTACCTGAGGGTTGGCCATGTCCACAAGAAAGGGCTTCGGCTCAACTAATCGCTCAATAATTAAATAGGTGCTGCCCCACCGAGTGGCTTGATCTACGATTGCTCCTTTCCCAGCACGTCTCTTCAAGATGGAATCAATTTTAGGGGTTTGGGCAGCAATAGCCAATTTCCTCACCTTGCCAATCAGAGTTCCAGCATGTCCCTCTTGCAGACTGTCTCTTATTGCCAGCTGCAGTGTGTGCACAGCACAGCGCATGTGATAAATATGAGAGAATTTTGAAGCAGCTTCAGCAAGATCTAATTCTAAATTATCATTTTGCTGTTGTTCTGTAGTAATATCTGTTTGTTCCTCAGTTACAGGAACAGGACTGTGGGCTTCCATCTCAGATATACTGAATCCAAAGTTTTCTTCTAACTGTTCTTCACCTTCCTTATTCTCATTCATCAGTTTAATTGTACTTATCATGTTTGAAGCATTGTCCGTTACAATAGCAAGAACCTGTTCTTTTTTGAGTTCATAATCTTTCAGAACATTTTCCACTAAGGCCTGGAGAAACTGACTGGTGTGTTGAGCTTTAGTATCCTTTACTGCCAGTGTCTTGGTAACAAATTTTTTGTTGTCACAAACAAATCTTACATTTATAGCAAAATAGTTCACTCTGTGACGCGTGCAGGCATCCATTTTAAGATATATTAAGCGTCTCTTGAGAATCTTTTTAAGATGTTCTTTTTGGTTAAGGGCTTCTTCAATCACTAATTTTCTAATACTTTGTCTTTCCAGAGAAACACCAAGTTTGCTGGCCATTTCTCCATTAAGAGCTTTAAAACTTGGTCGAGCAAATAATGATAATGGTACAACGTCCTTCACAACAAGCTCTATGAGCTGTCTTTTAAACACATCTGCTGTCATTGTTACAGTAATTTTGTCACTTAGAAAATATCTTGTTACTGATGTTTGAGACAATCTTTCATCCTCCGTTGCCTGGCGGGAAGTGCTGGGCACTGGTTTCTTGGTGTCACTTTGATCCTTCTCAGTCACAGCTTTGAAAACTTCTGGGTGGAAGCGGCTTAAATGTCTTTTTAGATTGGAAGCTCTCGTAGGAGCGTTTTTCTCGCTTCCGGAGTATGCACTGATTTTGACATCACAGCATTTGTTCTCATCTGGGTCACTTATCTTACACTGACACACAAAATATTTTTTATCTTCAGTTAGTGTGAAATGCTCAAATACAGCTGACTTCATAGGAAGCTTCTTAGACATTTTATAATGATATAAATTTGTTTTCAAAATAATTTTGTCCTATAAAAAAAAAAGGTATATTGTAATATCTGAAAGAATAGCGAGTATAACTTTGGATAGAAATAAAACAAACTATGCATAAATCAATAGTACAGCTATCGATATGTCATGATAAATAAAAAGTTTGTAATATATGTTTTATTAGGTCTCTTTACTCTGAACTTTCAGTATCACACTTTTCTCTGGATACAGCTCACTAAGGGCCTGATGTGTGAAAACTGTCTTGGTCTAAGACTTTCTTTGTTACCCATAGCAACCAGTCAGAGCTCACAGCAACCAATCAGAGCTCTGCTTTCATTTCTCCAGAGCACTACATGAAAGGGGAGCTCTGATTGGTTGCTATGGGCAACAAAGAAACTTCTACACCTAGACAGTTTCATACATCAGGCCCTGGGTGTTTTACATCATACTGCTTCACAATCTACAAAGTGAAACTACTAGCAGTGCTAGATAACAAAGCCTTGGCAAGTGGCAACAGCTACTACACCTATAGTACTTTCTCACATGTGTGTTTCTGTATTTCTAAGTTTGAGATGTTAGAAAACAGTTTCCCCCCTTATATTCTATGTATAGCATATATAAGCCATCTGAGCAGAGCAGCTAAACTCTCCAAACATGAGCTCAGAGGAGAAGCAAACTAACACAAAGCATACAGAGAGAACATACACTGGACAATTGATTTATGCAGTTTATTGAAAGTTTAGATATACTAAGAAGAAGTACTTGCCTTAAAGGAGTTCTCAGTCTCAGCACAATGATTCACTTGCTGACAAGCAGTCACTCTGTGTCCTCGGGCTGTGGGTGGGTCTCCAGCACAATTACAGATAAAGTCAAGCTTTTCAGTCCTCACAATCACAACACTTGTATCTTTTGCTTACTCCAGATAATGGTGCTAAACCTTATAGGTTCACTCAGAACTCAGTCCCATCATTATATGAGGAATAGAACAGACCTTTACAGGACATTTCATCATTTTCAACATTTCATCATTTTCCCAAATTCTTATGAAAATATATTCAGCACATACTGCATTGTACTACTAACTGTACCAATTTATTATATATTTTGGGAGTCGGAGTCGGTACATTTTATACCGACTCCACCAAAATAGGCACCCACTCCGACTCCACGACTCCGACTCCACAGCCCTGGCTGTACTAGCTCAAAAGGTTGCTTTTACTCAATACTGAGCAAAGGGTCTGAATACTTATGACCATGTGATATTTCAGTTTTTCTTTTTTAATAATATTTGCAAAAATATTTACATTTCTGTTTTTTTTCTGTCAAGATGGGGTGCTGAGTGTACATTAATGAGAAATAAAATGAATTTTTTTTGCTTTTAGCAAATGGTTGCAATGAAACAAAGTTAAAAATTTAAAGGGGTCTGAATACTTTCCGTACCCACTGTATACATTCATGTGTACATACAGTACACTATCTGACAAAGCTAGGTCATATTTGTGAATAATCAAGTTATGTAAAGGATTCAGTTTCAATATATGTTAATACTTGTTTGTTAAGTACTGTGGCACGCTCCACTGGATGCAGTATTACAATTGTATTCCTGTAGAAGTGGTGCTTACAGGAGAAAACACCACTATAATGCAGTGTTGCAGAGAGCAATCGCAGTGAATATGACAGTAAAGATCTAAAGCTGCAAATGCAAAGCTTATGTTATCATCTCCACAGTAAAGAATACTTTCAGGAATTACTAAAGCAGAAAGATCAAGCCTCTCCCTGTAAAGCAAAGTTAAATGATGGTCTCACCTCAAACTATGCAACTAACGAATGGTTAATAAGCTGTGGGAAACCTAATGACAAACTGTATTATAATGAACCGTGGCACATAAAAGGGAAATGAATTAATGTAAGCATGTGAAAGTCAGTAGATGTAGCACTGGCAGAATGACATACTGACAATGGGATAATATAAACCTGACAAGATTCATCTGAAGAGAAAGCAGAACTTATTTCATAAAGGATGAGAGGTGCATTAACAAAGATGGTGGCATCTTTATAACTCTACATGAAATGAGAAGCAGCAGAATGGACTTCTGAAAACATGGACTCATTTACACCAGAAAGACTAGCTAACTCCTGTCACTTCAGAGATGAATGACAATCATTTCTATGAAAATAAAATTGTAAACATACTAAAAAAGAAGATGGAAGACAGCAGACGCACCTCACTGATGAATACAATGAAGAACATACACACTTGTACAATAATGGGAGGATATTAAATGAGAGTTCTTGTTCTGCTAAGCATCAAGAGCATTGTAAACAAGTAGAACCGGTAGCGACAAGTAGTAGCTGGTACCTAAAATGCAGACAGGTTTTGCATTTATCTAATTAATTGCTACAGTTTTTTGCATACATTGTGTTTTTTTGTTTTATCACCAGCAGGTGTTTGTAAAAATTCCATTTTAACCCTAAGAGACTTATAAGTAGGGAATGATATATATATATATATATACATACACACACACACACACACACACACACACACACACACACACACAGTGCCTTGCGAAAGTATTTTCAACCTTTTGCCACATTTCAGGCTTCAAACATAAAGATATAAAATTTTAATTTTTTGGTGAAGAATCAACAACAAGTGGGACACAATCGTGAAGTGGAACGAAATTTATTGGATATTTTAAACTTTTGTAAAAAATAAAAAACTGAAAAGTGGGGCGTGCAATATTATTCGGCCCCCTTAAGTTAATACTTTGTAGCACCACCTTTTGCTGCGATTACAGCTGCAAGTCGCTTGGGGTATGTCTCTATCAGTTTTGCACATCGAGAGACTGAAATTCTTGCCCATTCTTGCTTGGAAAACAGCTTGAGCTCAGTGAGGTTGGATGGAGAGCGTTTGTGAACAGCAATTTTCAGCTCTTTCCACAGATTCTCGAATGGATTCAGGTCTGGACTTTGACTTGGCCATTCTAACACCTGGATACGTTTATTTGTGAACCATTCCATTGTAGATTTTGCTTTGTTTAGGATCATTGTCTTGTTGGAAGATAAATCTCCGTCCCAGTCTCAGGTCTTTTGCAGACTCCAACAGGTTTTCTTCCAGAATGGTCCTGTATCTGGCTCCATCCATCTTCCCATCAATTTTAACCATCTTCTCTGTCCCTGCTGAAGAAAAGCAGGCCCAAACCATGATGCTGCCACCACCATGTTTGACAGTGGGGATGGTGTGTTCAGGGTGATGAGCTGTGTTGCTTTTACACCAAACATATCGTTTTGCATTGTGGCCAAAAAGTTCGATTTTGGTTTCATCTGACCAGAGCACCTTCTTCCACATGTTTGGTGTGTCTCCCAGGTGGCTTGTGGCAAACTTCAAACGAGACTTTTTATGGATATCTTTGAGAAATGGCTTTCTTCTTGCCACTCTTCCATAAAGGCCAGATTTGTGCAGTGTAAGACTGATTGTTGTCCTATGGACAGACCCTCCCACCTCAGCTGTAGATCTCTGCAGTTCATCCAGAGTGATCATGGGCCTCTTGGCTGCATCTCTGATCAGTCTTCTCCTTGTTTGAGATGAAAGTTTAGAGGGACGGCCGGGTCTTGGTAGATTTGCAGTGGTCTGATACTCCTTCCATTTCAATATGATCGCTTGCACAGTGCTCCTTGGGATGTTTAAAGTTTGGGAAATCTTTTTGTATCCAAATCCGGCTTTAAACTTCTCCACAACAGTATCACGGACCTGCCTGGTGAGTTCCTTGGTCTTCATGATGCTCTCTGCGCTTTAAACAGAACCCTGAGACTATCACAGAGCAGGTGCATTTATACGGAGACTTGATTACACACAGGTGGATTATATTTATTATCATCACTCATTTAGGACAACATTGGATCATTCAGAGATCCTCTCTGAACTTCTGGAGTGAGTTTGCTGCACTGAAAGTAAAGGGGCCGAATAATATTGCACGCCCCACTTTTCAGTTTTTTATTTTTTACAAAAGTTTAAAATAACCAATAAATTTCGTTCCACTTCACAATTGTGTCCCACTTGTTGTTGATTCTTCACCAAAAAATTAAAATTTTATATCCTTATGTTTGAAGCCTGAAATGTGGCAAAAGGTTGAAAAGTTCAAGGGGGCCGAATACTTTCGCAAGGCACTGTATAGATACACGCACACACACGGACAAAATTGTTGGTACCCCTCGTTTAATGAAAGAAAAACCCACAATGGTCACAGAAATAACTTGAATCAAAACTGGAATTTGTCAAACTACATGTTGACAAGCCACAAAGCTTCTGGGAGAATGTCCTATGGACAGATTAGACAAAAATCAAAATTTTTGGCAAGGCACATCAGCTCTATGTTCACAGACAGAAAAATGAAGCATATCTTGAAAAGAACACTGTCCCTACTGTGAAACATGGAGGAGCCTCTGTTATGTTCTGGGGCTGCTTTGCTGCATCTGGCACAGGGTGTTTTGAATCTGTGCAGGGTACAATGAAATCTCAAGACTATCAAGGGATTCTAGAGAGAAATGTGCTGCCCAGTGTCAGAAAGCTTGGTCTCAGTCGCGGGTCATGGGTCTTGCAACAGGATAACGACCCAAAACACACAGCTAAAAACACCCAAGAATGGCTAAGAGGAAAACATTGGACTATTCTGAAGTGGCCTTCTATGAGCCCTGACGTAAATCCTATTGAGCATCTTTGGAAGAAGTTGAAACATGCCGTCTAGAAAAGGTACCCTTCAAACCCGAGACAACTGGAGCAGTTTGCTCATGAGGAGTGGCCAAAATACCTGTTGAGAGGTACAGAAGTCTCACTGACGGTTACAGGAATGGTTTGATTACAGTGATTGCCTCAAAAGGGGGGGGAAAAAAAAATTAGGTAAGGGGGGCCCCCTTTTTTCTCCGGGCCGGTTTCTGGGGTTTCCTTTTTAAAAAAAATTTGGGAAAAAGGTGGAAAAAAAAATATGGCTTTCTTTTTTTTTTTTTTTTTTAAAAAATTTTAAAAAATAAATTTTTTTTGTGTTTTTTTTTTTTTTTTTTTTTTTTGGGGTTTTTTTTTTTTTTAAAGGAGGGGACCAAAATTTTTTTCTTTTGTGTTTTTTTTTAAAAAAAAAAAAAAAAAAAAAAAAAAAAAAAAAAAAAAAAAAAAAAAAAGGGGGGTAGTATAAATAAAATACAGTCATGAAAAAGTTTGGGCACCCCTATTAATCTTAATCAGTTTTAGTTCTAAATATTTGGGTGTTTGCAACAGCCATTTCAATTTGATATATCTAATAACTGATGGACACAGTAATATTTCAGGATTGAAATGAGGATTATTGTACTAACAGAAAATGTGCAATATGCATTAAACCAAAATTTGACCGGTGCAAAAGTATGGGCACCTCAACAGAAAAGTGACATTAATATTTAGTAGATCCTCCTTTTGTAAAAATAACAGCCTCTAGTCGTTTCCTGTAGCTTTTAATCAGTTCCTGGATCCTGGATGAAGGTATTTTTGACCATTCCTCTTCACAAAACAATTCCAGTTCAGTTAAGTTTGATAGTCGCCGAGCATGGACAGCCCGCTTCAAATTATCCCACAGATGTTCAATGATATTCAGGTCTGGGGACTGGGATGGCCATTCCAGAACATTGTAATTGTTCCTCTGCATGAATGCCTGAGTAGATTTGGAGCTGTGTTTTGGATCATTGTCTTGCTAAAATATCCATCCCCGGCGTAACTTCAAATTCGTCACTGATTCTTGTACATTATTCTCAAGAATCTGCTGATACTGAGTTGAATCCATGCGACCCTCAACTTTAACAAGATTCCTGGTGCCGGCATTGGCCACACAGCCCCAAAGCATGATGGAACCTCCACCAAATTTTACAGTGGGTAGCAAGTGTTTTTCTTGGAATGCTGTGTTTTTTTGACGCCATGCATAACGCCTTTTTGTATGACCAAACAACTCAATCTTTGTTTCATCAGTCCACAGGACCTTCTTCCAAAATGAAGCTGGCTTGTCCAAATGTGCTTTTGCATACCTCAGGCGACTCGGTTTGTGGCGTGCTTTCAGAAACGGCTTCTTTCGCATCACTCTCCCATACAGCTTCTCCTTGTGCAAAGTGTGCTGTATTGTTGACCGATGCACAGTGACACCATTTGCAGCAAGATGATGCTGCAGCTCTTTGGAGGTGGTCTGTGGATTGTCCTTGACTGTTCTCACCATTCTTCTTCTCTGCCTTTCTGATATTTTTCTTGGCCTGCCACTTCTGGGCTTAACAAGAACTGTCCCTGTGGTCTTCCATTTCCTTACTATGTTCCTCACAGTGGAAACTGACAGGTTAAATCTCTGAGACAACTTTTTGTATCCTTCCCCTGAACAACTATGTTGAACAATCTTTGTTTTCAGATCATTTGAGAGTTGTTTTGAGGAGCCCATGATGCCACTCTTCAGAGGAGATTCAAATAGGAGAACAACTTGCAATTGGCCACCTTAAATACCTTTTCTCATGATTGGATACACCTGGCTATGAAGTTCAAAGCTCAGTGAGGTTACAAAACCAATTTTATGCATCAGTAAGTCAGTAAAAAGTAGTTAGGAGTATTCAAATCAATAAAATGATAAGGGTACCCAAATTTTTGCACCGGTCAAATTTTGGTTTAATGCATATTGCACATTTTCTGTTAGTACAATAAACCTCATTTCATTCCTGAAATATTACTGTGTCCATCAGTTTTTAGATATATCAAATTGAAATGGCTGTTGCAAACACCCAAATATTTAGAACTAAAAGTGATTAAGATTTATAGGGGTGCCCAAACTTTTTCATATGACTGTATATAGAACAAAAAGAAATCAAACAAAACAATAGTGTAGGGTAATAGTATTGAAAATTGTGTGTCTTTATATATTACATACAGTGTAATAACCTATAGTGCCCTCGCATATGTAGTGTCTGAGATCATCAGTGACAGACTAGGTATATATTAGGAAATTGGAGCACCTGCTGTTCTCTTGCTCTAGCCATAGTTCCAATAGAACCTCTTTAACATGCTGAGTCACATATATCACATTAGCTGCAATGTTCTATTCTTTTTACATTTCAGGTTGTACGTCATCATTTTAAAGCATTAAAATAAGTGCAATTAGCTGGGCTGAAATACAATTTTAGAGAAGAGGGAAATGTCAAAAATATGCCAGGTCATTGTCCAATTACACCATTTTATTTAGGCAAAAACTTACTACATAGGTATCTGCAAAGACACAACTAGTGAAATCACTCACCAGGACCTGCTCGACCAACCCATTCATAAGCAGCCAATAAGAAAAGGAGTAAATAATGGAACAAGAGCTAAATAAGTAGTTATATTTCAGATACTTTTTGTGCCCTGCCTGGCAAGCACAGTGGCTTATCGGGAAAGGGGTATGACTTTGGTGCATCTCAGCATTAAACACTTTGATAAATATGGAACAGTTTAAGACTGTCTGATTTATCGTCCTATTTATGGACAGTATAAATAAATCTGTTCATAAGTAAAAGAATAGATAAAAGTTAAAAAGATCGGCTTAAAAGCAAAATGAACTCATACATAGTACACACACACACACACTATATATATATATATATATATATATATATATATATACACACACACACACACACACATATACACATACAGTATATATCTTATATATATATAAAAATGAGTTTCTGTCTGTACTTTATGCGTGGCCAAACAACTGGACCGATCCTCACCAAATTTGGCTCACAGGTACATCAGGTGTCCAGGAAGATTTTATACCAGGTCTCAGCTCTCTAGGACGTACCGTTCCTGAGATACAGTATTCCCAAAAAATGGCCTGCATTAGCTAATACAAACCTGCAAGTCTTTCACTCATATTCCAACTTTCATACATACGGTCACATGTCCCTTATCAGCCAATAGAAGCTCGCAGACACTTATTCTCCACAGGCACACAGGTTTCCATAGCAACCAAGCTATTTATGACCTGTATTAGTCAATAGCAGTTTGCAGGTCCTTAAATATTCAGTCATATCACGTGTATCAGCCAATATAAGTTCACATTTAATTTACCAGGTTTCCAATAACAACACAGCCATAAATAGACCTATACTGGACTCAGTGGCGTAACTAGGAATGGCTGGGCCCCAAGGCAAACATTTGACATGCCCCCCCCCCCTGCAAACGCCCCCCCACCCCACACACAAACCGCATTCCTGCACACACTATTATGCCCCATAGTGGCCCCTACACACACTATTAAACCCCAATGTGGCCCCTACACACACTATTATGCCCCATAGTGGCCCCTGAACACAGTATTATGCGCCATAGTGGCCCCTGCACACAGTATTATGCCCCATAGTGGCCCCTTCATATAGTATTATGCAACATTGTGGACCACCCATGAACAATTATTTTCAGACACCAGAGTATAATGATCGGAGACCCAGGGGAGGATACAAACATAAAAAAACAATGTTACTTAGCTCTCCCTGACTCCGACGCACTCCCCGCTACCTCTTCAATGTTGGACCAGACGTCACGTAAGCCAGGCATGCGTCACGACGCATGACGACGTCAGACTGGCCCACCGACGTCTGGGCCGTCACCAATGAGGCCCAAAGCCTGCTGGAGCGCAGGAGAGGTAAGTAACAGTGTTTTTTTTTATGTTCCCTCACCTCCCCTGGGCCTCCAATCATTATACTTTGGGGTCTGAAAAGTCCCCAGAGTATAATGATAGCAGTGTTTGTGGGGTTCGCGGCCCGCGGCCTTACTTACCGATCCCCGTTCCTGCTCTCGGCCGCCTCCGCAGAAGGTCAAGTGCAGGCGGCCGTGAGCAGGAGCGGGTATCCTCTCCTGTAAGTAAATAGGGCCCGTTAACTGCTGGTGTTACACCAGCAGGTAATGGCCTATTAAAAAGAAACATTAGGGGCAATATAACATCACATTTAATTTACCAGGTTTCCATAACACAGCCATAAATAGACTGTACCTATACTGGACTGCCATACTGGATGTCAAGTCCAAAACTGGGCAATTCTTATGGGACCACTAAACATACAAAAAATTAAATATACCCGTGCGAAGCCGGGTCCTTCTGCTAGTATATATATGTGTGTGTAACACCTGTGCAGGATTGGTTGTAGGGGGAGGTATATTTCTCCAAGGTTCCTCTCCTATGTGAAGTATTAGGCAGAGGCCCTCACCTGCTAATTCATTAATTAGTTAATTCAGAGAGAGCGGGTATTTGAGAGAAGCTAGGAGGGCAGTTCTTTTTTTTCCTTTCTCTCTGCCTGGGGACACAGGAGGTCTGTCTGTGTGAGAGACACATGTAAGCAAAAGGTTGCTGGATGTTGTTGCATTTGTGATTTGGCAAGGAAGCTCTCCAGCTGCTAGCTAGGGTTTAATATTTAGTAAGTTCCATCAGGTTTTTCTTTCTTTGCTCTTATGTTTTATTTTTTTTTTAGTATGCTTGCAACCTCATCAATAAGACATAACCCAGTGTCAGCTTACACCTATCTGCAGCGGTTTGGCTTCAAAACTCAGAATGCAGTTATATCTCAGACAGATATGAAAATTATTACAGGAGTGGTCTTGCTTCAAGAGGGCATAAAAGTACTTCCCAAGTGCACTAAAAAAAAAAATAAATAAAAAAAAAATAAAAAAAAAAAGCGCCCTATCCATCCCCGTACACAGAAATATAAAAAAGTTATGAATGTCTGAATATGGCGAAAAAAAATTTTTTTTTGCAAAGTTTTGGATATTTGTTAAGGGGGTTGTATATAAAATATAAATAAAACTCCATAAACTTGGTATTTCCAGAATCGTACTGAAACATAGAACACAGTTGACATGTCATTTTGGCTGCACAGTGAACGCCGTAAAAACGAAGTCTGTTAGAAAGTTGCACAAATGCAATTTTTTTCTAATTCCATCCCAATCTAAATTTTTTTCCAGCTTCCCAGTACATTGCATAGAATAATAAATGGCACCATTATGAAGAACAATTTGTACTACAAACATTAAGCCCTCTTATGACTCTGTGAACTGAAAAATAAAAAAAAGTTATGGGGTTTGGAAGGTGGGAAGTCAAAAACAAAAATCAAAAAATCACCAGCGGGAAGGGTATTTTAAAAAAAATAAATACAAAATCTGCCTGGCATTCATTTCAACTGGAGTCTCAGGCAGAATCTGCCTAATAAATGAGCAGGACATTTCACTTTTCCGCTAACTGAAAAAAAATCAGCTAGCAGAATAAAATCTACCTCTGCTTCCCACTGAAATGAATGGGAAGCAGATTTCAGGCAGAATTTGGAGCTGATTTTGAGGCAGAATCTGTGTGTGAACATACCCTAAGACTCTCCTCTGTAAGAGACATATGAAAGTCCCCCTGAAGTCTGTAAAACATTAGTTTCTGGTCTGCTGACACACAGGTTGAACTTTTTGGCCTCAGTTGCAAGTGTCATGTCTGGAGGAAACTTGGCATTGCTCATCACCTGACCAATACCATCCCTACAGTGAAGTATGGTGGTAGCAGCATCATGCTGTGGCTGGGATAGGGAGACTGGTCCGGGTTGAGGGAAAGCTGGATGGAACAAATACAGACTCCTTTTAAATACTAGGTGTGCCATGTTAAAAACAATTTAATATTTCATACATTATAACAAGAGGTTTGTGATATTTCGAGAATTTACAATACAGTACATGTAAAGGGATCCTGGATTTTAAGAGCTTGCAGTGGGTAAGGAACCCTTTAAGAAAATGCAAAGCCATGAAGTACCTACCAAAAGCAGCTGCCATTGTGGCATCAAGGGATGGTTGTCCATCTCCAGTAGGCAGATCAAGGCGTGTGAAGTCTCGACTCTTATCATTGTTATATTTGACATTAAGGCTGGTCAGCTTGGAGGATTCAATACGCAATGTGCAGCAGGCATTGTAAATGTTCTGCCCATCTAGAGCCTAGAATATGAAATATTTGCATTACAAAAGTCACACAAACTGTGGAATAAATCATCACTCATTCATAAATTAAATAAGGACATATAGAAAAATACACTCATTTTATTAGGTAAGTCGCTGGTATACATGTACTTTATCTTGTTCAATAACTTTTCTAATAACAACACATGTAAATACAACATATGACTCTTACATAAATCAATGGAGCAGTCATATAAATGTGGTAACAACATTGGAACTATGCAAAATTTGTGTAGCTATGTTATTGTCACTTAGAGCAACGATAGGAGATGGTGGGGAATATTCATGTGCACCATCAAAATTTCCAGCCACAACAGTCACCTTCCTGACGCTAGGTGCACACATGGGGACCTGAAAGACTGAGACCCTGTCCACTTAAAAAGCGGTTACCTGTGGACCCCATAGACTAAAACGGGGTCCGCCAGATTTCTGCCAGCTTTATACTGAAACTTTATACTCAGTTAGCCCCTAAAAGGTATCACCTGATTAGTTCACTCTTTCACTACTTTCAATGGCTAACACGGTACAACATTATACTACTATTATACTGAAACCGGCAGAGAGAAAAGTCCTCCTTGCAGGAATCTCCTACAGAGACTCCAACACAGATGTGAATCCAGCATCAGCTAGGACTAAAAATGCTGCAGTCATGTACAGTGCGGAAAAAAAAAGTATTTAGGTAGCCACCAATTGTGCAAGTTCTCCCACTTAAAAAGATGAGAGAGGCCTGTAATTGACATCATAGGTAGATATCAACTATGAGAGACAAAATGAGAAAATAAATCCAGAAAATCACAGTCTGACTTTTCAAGAATTTATTTGCAAATTATGGTGGAAAATAACAAAAGTTCATCTCAATACTTTGTTATATATCCTTTGTTGGCAATGACAGAGGTCAAACGTTTTCTGTAAGTCTTCACAAGGTTGGCACACACTGTTGCTGGTATGTTGGCACATTCCTCCATGCAGATCTCCTCTAGAGCAGTGATGTTTTGGGCTGTCGCTGGGCAACACGGACTTTCAACTCCCTCCAAAGGTTTTCTATGGGGTTGAAATCTGGAGACTGGCTAGGCCACTCTAGGACCTTGACATGCTTCTTACGAAGCCACTCCTTTGTTGCCCTAGCGGTGTGCTTGAGATCATTGTCATGCTGAAAGACCCAGCCACGTTTCATCTTCAATACCCTTGCTGATGGAAGGAGGTTTGCACTCAAAATCACACGTTACATGGCCCCATTCATTCTTTCATGTACACGGATCAGTCGTCCTGGTCCCTTTGCATAGAAACAGCCCCGAAGCATGATGTTGCCACCGCCATGCTTCACAGTAGGTATGGTGATTTTTGGATGCAACTCAGCATTCACTCTCCTCCAAACACGACCAGTTGTGTTTCTACCAAACAGTTTTACTTTGGTTTCATCTGACCATGTGACATTCCCCCAATACTCTTCTGGAACATCCAAATGCTCTCTAGCAAACTTCAGACGGGCTCGGATATGTACTGGCTTAAGCAGGGGGACACGTCTGGCACTGCAGGATCTGAGTCCCTGGCGACGTAGTGTATTACTGACGGTAGCCTTTGTTAAGTTAGTTCCAGCTTTCTGCAGGTCATTCACTAGGTCCCCCCGTGTGATTATGGGATTTTTGCTCACCGTTCTTTTGATCATTTTGACCCCACAAGTGAGATCTTGCGTGGAGCCCCTGATCAAGGGAGATTATCAGTGGTCTTGTATGTCTTCCATTTTCTAATTATTGCTCCCACAGTTGATTTTTTCATACCAAGCTGCTTGCCTATTGCAGATTCAGTCTTCCCAGCCTGGTGCAGGTCTACAATTTTGTTTCTGGTGTCCTTCCACAGCTCTTTGGTCTTCACCATAATGGAGTTTGGAGTGTGACTGTTTGAGGTTGTGGACAGGTGTCTTTTATACTGATAACAATTTCAAACAGGTGCCATTACTACAGGTAATGAGTGGAGGACAGAGGAGCCTCTTAAAGAAGAAGTTACAGGTCTGTGAGAGACAGAAATCTTGCTTGTTTGTAGTTGACCAAATACTTATTTTCCACCATAATTTGCAAATAAATTCTTTAAAAACCAGACAATGTGATTTTCTGGATTTGTTTTCTCATTTTGTCTCTCATAGTTGAGGTCTACCTATGATGACAATTACAAGCCTCTCTCATCTTTTTAAGTGGGAGAACTTGCACAATTGGTGGCTGACTAAATACTTTTTTCCCCCACTGTACAAATAAGAACTAGCAATTCTATCTATAGTGTTGGATCATGGAGGATTAGTTTTTTTGTTTGTTTTTAAGTGAGACATGCTTTGTGATGACTATTACTTACATTGGAAGAAGTTAGGCTAGGTTTAGGCCCTGCACAGCGAATTGCTGCAGAAAAGACATGCTACGACTTACAAAAATGCTCGAGTTTTTGAAATCACGGCATTTCCACTGCAGATTTTTTTCTGCATTGTGTGTATGGGATTAGCTAGAATCCCATCCACTTTTCAGGTAATGTAAAACACAGCATTTTTGCTGCAACGCTTTCGCAACGTGGGGCCCCGGCCTTGCTTTTTTTTTTTTTTCATTTAGGCTAGGTTTACACGGTGCCTTTTTTTTATTTTTTTTGAGGTTTTCAATATGATGGTCATCAGCTCACAGGTGGAACAAGAAGCATGAATTGCTTGAGCAGGAATTCTGGGGCATTTTGAATAGTACAGCCAGTCAGTGCGGCAACCACACAGGATTGAAACCCGTCCCTTAGAGCACCCAATGACCGCATGGTTCTGGAGGGAGGGGGCATTGTTGTAGGGCTGGGCTTCAGCTTGGTACAGTTGCCAGACTGTCTGACCGTGCCCTAAGTAACAATTTCAAGCTTACAGGCTTTGTTTACCTTCTTTCATCAATGTTCTTTATTTCAACTTTTTATATTTCCATATAAATTTCATTTGTTCAAAGCTCTACAAAGTCCTAAAGGCAAACAAACATCTGCAGTTCTACACAACTGTAGAAAACATATAGAACTATTATACTTGGCATACCTGAGCAGACAATACTGCAATCTGCCCAATAATTTTATAGTCTAATTATAATGGCTATGGAGTCGGTAGGCCAAACCTCCTCCTCCTCTATTTTTCCCACAGCCTCACTCCAGGGACTCCTTCATAAATGGCTGACAGCAATCATGCTTCTCTAATTCATTAAAAAGCTTGTGAATGAACTCCTATGAAAGTAAATATACAACAGGCTATGCATCTAATTACACAACGACAATAACTCCCCCCACCTCCAAATTCACATAAAACTGGCTCCGACTCGGACTCCACAGCCATGCTAATGCTAGGTTCACACTAGCGTTTGGCATTCCGTTCTGCAGGTCCACTTGGGGATCCAAAGAATGGAAACCTAATCCGCTTAAAAAGTGGCTACCCGTGGACCTCATAGACTATAATGGGGTCTGCCGAGTTTCTGCCTGAAAAATGCGGAGAGAAGTCCTGATTGCAGGACTTTTCTCTCTGCATTTTTCGAGCTGAATGGGGAACGGAAACCCCCAACAGAGAACGAGCACTAGTGTGAAGCTAACCTTAGTGGGACAAATTTGTGCATTAAGATATCACTTACTGCCTGTCTGAGCATTAATCCATGTGCTAACTATTCCTTTGTTCTGATCAAATCTGCAGCATCTCGACTATGAAACCCATTAGGTGCATTTTTTTTTCTTGCTGCACATTCTTTGATGCAGAAAATCTTCAATGTATTCGTTGGAACATACAAATACAACATAAATATATCTTTTTCTGTTTTAGATATGGAAGTGCGGTTTACTTCCTCTTTATATCCCACATTAATTTAGTAGTGTAGAAGCAAGAAGTTGTGTTGAGCTATTAGGAGTTTCCGGGAAAACCGTTTATACGAGTTATACTGTGATTTAATGAAGCTTAATCCATCTAATGAATTTAGGTTCCTTTACCCTTAGGCTAACACAGGGTTCAAAGAAAGAATGAGTAAAACACAGCATAAGAAGGAAGCAACACATTACACTCTTTATGACTATAAGAAATTAACCCATGTGTTTTCCAGCAGGCTTTACTATGGTGGCAGAGTGGCACTTGAATGTGTTGTGGTCATTGCTACATTGAACTATTTTTGCCTGATTAAAACCAAATGGGAAGGTGCCAGGAGCCAAATCTCACTAGATGGGATGTTTTCCCATGTCAAAGTTCTCTTAGTAGTTTTCCATCATGATGTTGCCAAGGTCTTTTTGACACTGATATTTTACAGTAGAAAGTTATTATGATTTTCCTAGGTGTTCTATGAATATTTTTATGGCATTTTTCCCACAAGGTCTTCAATGGAGTAGAACATAACTGTTATAAAATAGTTTTTAAAAAGAAACACCACAAACAAAAATTCATTGGGCCAGCTTTATTAAGACTGGCATGTAAGAACAGAGGTGTGTGTAGCACAAACAGGGGGAAGAGTCACAATTTTTACTGCAAATACAGACATGCAAAAAAATTGTGACTTTCATTATACATTTTCCACCAGTTACAGGCATAAAGTGAATGATAAATTCCCCCATTGTGTGCTGGGAACTGCATGTTCCATAAATAACTTTCTGCCATTTTTTTTTTCCAGCCAGATCTCATCCTTGTACACGATTAAATCAAGACTCAAAACACATGTATTCAGTTTGGTATTTTAAGTCGAATAACACCCTTGCAATACTTAGGATACTGCAAAATACTGCTTAGTTAACCACTGGACTGCAGTTTGAGTCTATTGTGAGAAACGTTTGTTGTTGTTGTCCCCTAATGTGTGTTGCTGCAAGATCATTCTGCAAACCACATTGCAAATATGAAGTAACTGTGAATGTGACTTCTGGTTGCAAAAAAAGAGCACTACTGGATTTTTCTTGCGACTAGAAGTGGTGGTCACAGCAGCTTAACAGCATGGAGGCACAATGCAACACCATTCACTCACATTAATGAAGGTGCATCTATAGGCGACACAGTGATATATAAATCGGATGACAGGAGCTGTGACCAAAGTTGCATGTAGCCCCAGCCTTAAATACTAAGTGCATAACATCAGGCTGATGGTTTAGTGACCCCAAATCTAGTAACAAATTTAATTTTATTTAATTTGAACATAAATATAAGTTAAGTAATATGTGATCTCTGGTGAGTTGCAATATTCGGATGGGTTTCCACATTCGGTTTTTTGCTTGCAGTTTTTGGAGACAAAGTGTATAAAGGACACATGCTACTCCAAATGATCATATATAAGTAAGAATGAATGGGCTCATAGAGCAGCCGTGGGAAATTCTGTGAAGGTGCTGCCACATGTTCCTCCTGACCATAAGCATTTACTGCCAGAAGGCACCTCTACTTTCCTACCTGTAGCAATGGCAAGTACAGGTGTAGCCTGCAAATCGTAGTAAACACATGCGGCCGCTAACTGCCAAACTGCACCTGTAATCCCTATTACTTCAAATAGGAAAGTACAGTTGCATCCCAGCAATAAATGGGAAACATATGTAGCTAGGAGCACCATGTTACTGCACCCTTATTAATATTATAGAGGATAAGGGCAGTATTTACAGCACCTGTGAACTTTGAGCAATGGAAGGAAAGAAGCTGTCATGAAGGCCAATCATACATGCAATAGTGTTTTTTCTGCCACTGGTAGCCCAATGGTGGCAAACTTGATTCGGGTAATAAAAGCAGGAATTTAGATTTAAAAAGCATTGTAGGAAATGTCAAATAAAATACCATATGTTCACTAAACATGACATTGTGTGTAAAGCAGTGTTACTAACTAGTAAAACCAACAGAATCATTGATGGTGGTGATCTCACAAGTAAAATACTGCAAAAGCAGCAATTGCCAAACTCTTTAAATGGTCACTAACTTTTCAGACAATTTAGTCTCATTTAATAGAGCATGTGATTCTGGATCAAAATGTAATGAACTTTATTAAAAAAAAAATGTTGCTGCCACTTAGTATCTCCCGTCTAGCTAGTTTGCTGTTCACTCCCTGGTTCTAGGGAAGTACCATCCTTAGTTACCTTCAAAATGGAAGACAGGTTCACAGTGACTGTGGAGAGAGGAGGGATTGTTTTTTTTCACACAGTGAATGGAGAGGTGAGGGGCTGGCCTCTCCTCACAGCCTGTACATGTCTGCATTTAGCTTTCTCTGTAAAATGCACAGAGAGTATTCTGAAGCATCTCATATCTTACAATGTAAGTAAAGTCTACTATGTACTTGTATCTACTTCTGGCTGCTTGATGGGATGTTAGTTAAAGGCAGCAAGCAGCTTTCCTAACTGTATTCAGGACTCTTTTTTTACTTCTCATGCCCTATAGCTGCAGTCCAGTGTCCCTATAATATCTACTATATTATAGTCACATGGGCTTTGCTTTTACAGTTACTCCTGGCAGTATTACATGTAAAGAAACTAGTAGTAGTAATAATGGAGTGGGGGGACAGGCTGATCCTTATTGTATATGCCCCCCTACTCAGGGAGAAATGCATAGTATGCTGTAGACATAATAGGGATATTAGCAGCAGAAAAACAGATAGAACTCTTTGTATGAAAGCTTGAACAGTCAGAGCACAGATTGCCCAGTAAGACCCTGCAGATATTTTAACGTTTTATGAAAACTCAGGTACCCTTTAAGTGGGATGGTCATTTTCTAAAAATATTAACAAATAGATCCTAAACTATTTGTTGTCTCATATGCATCTGTAAATCACATCATAGGGTTGTTTATTTAGGACAACTACTCAAGAGTTTGCCGTGGATAAAAGTTGCTAGAGAACTTGATTGTATAATTATTTCTCAATGTGCTGAAATACCTATGTGATTAATGGACACCACACAGAAATCACTTTAGATACTACATTTTTCACATTAATATAAAACAGAAAGAAGTTCAGCTCTCACACAATATGAATGACAAAATGTGTGAACATAAAAATACCCATGTGCAGTTTGCAGGTTCATCTCCAAAAAATAAAAACTAGCAAGTGGGAAAAACGACAAACACTAACCAACAGTATGAAGAATGATATATTTGTGTAAAACACTTGCTCTCTTGATAGACAACTAGTCCTGCAAAGCTCTTTAAGGTGGATAAATTTTCTCCCGATTGTCAGTACAGGCTTCTGCCACTTATCTCAATGTTGCAAAATAGGTCAGTCATTGTAGAGCTGGGTCCAAGAACATTTCAGACTCATTTATTACTGAAGGTCTTTGTTTACCAGGCACATTTACACAAAGCATCTTTGTAACTCTGGTAATACACAACATAAGGCTGCCAAAATTCAGGAATAACTGTAAAACATTCAGAGAGAATATATTTTTCCTTCCTGTATTCTGTAATAAGTGTGTGCATCATGTGCCTCCCTTACCACTTTGGCGTGATGTGCGTTCATTGGATCAGCATACTGAAGCAGAGCCTGGAACTGGTTGTTCTTTGTGAATGTGATGATCTTCAGAACTGTTCCAAACTTGGAAAAGATCTGTGACACAGGGAAGAAATTAGAAGTGTTAAGTGCCTAAAATATGTCTTACAGATTCCTCCTTTACTTTGAACACATAATGTTAATGTCTTCGTACAAAGATTCTAATACATGTGATAAATGAAAAGACAAATAGTAAAGACACAGAACAATGTTTGATCCTAAAACATATCACTACTGTACTTTGGTACTTGAAAGTTTGTCAACCCTTCAGGTTATTAGATATTTTTGCACAAAAAATAAAGTTACATGAAAGTAGATAAAAAGAAACAAAATCGAACAAATGAGCCAAAAATATTATTTATAGAGGAAAATGATTCAATATCACATATGTATCTGTCAGTGGCAAAAGTATGTGAAAAAGCTATGAAAAATAACTAATGCAAGTGTAAACTCTGCCTTATAATGTAATGTAAGTGCATCTATGTCATGCCTTTAAAGGAGGAAGTGGTACAAATATAAATACCTGATGGAGAACTTCCAGAGTAACAGGATAAAACAGGTTTTCCACAATTATTCTTAGGACAGGGCTCTGGCCTGATAATAACATATTTTCACCCCCAAGACCACCAGTGAGTGTAAGACCACCAGACTGGACAGTGTTCACAGCTTGCAAAGCAGCCTGAGCACGCTTTAAAAAGAACAAACAATAACGCTATATAAGTAAACATTTTCTATATATAAAAGGAGAAAAACAAACAAATTTAAAGTCTCTTCAGACCCCAGAGAATAATGATCGGAGGCCCTGGGGGAGGTGATCAAACATAAAAAACGAGTGTTACTCACCTCTCCTGGGCTCCAGTGTGACACACAGGTCTCAGTGGTCCCTTTCAACAGGCAATAGCGCCAAAGAGAAAAAGGGAGCTGCTGTGTCAACACAAACACCTCATACCAACTGTGAAGCATGGTGGAGGAGGTGCAATATTATGGGCTTGTTCTGCAGTCACAGGAACTAGCACCTTGCACACATTGAGTCGACCATGAACACCTTTGTATAACAAAGTATTTTAGAGTCAAATGTGAGGCCATCTATCCAACAGCTAAAGCTTGGCTGAAACTGTGACATGAAACAGGGCAAAGATCCCAAGCATACCAGCAAATTTACAGCAGACTGACAAAAAAAAAGAAAAGTATTAAGGAGTTATAATGGTCCAGTCAAAGTCCAGACCTCAAATCAACTGAAATGCTGTGATGGAACCTTAGGAGAGCTGTGCACAAATGCCCAGAAACCTCAATGAAATAACGTTGTAAAGAGTGGATCACCTGACACAACAGACACGCTTTAATGTCCAACTTCATTTACATTTATTTGTCTGCAGGAGGATATATGTTTTGCAAGACATGTTGCAATTTTTAATGGCCTAATTTTAGACTACATTAAACTCATTACATTTTTATTACTGTGGGGGGTGAACAAAAAACAGCAATTCCACCACCATTTTTGAGCTATAAAATTTGCACCACTCACTGTGTAACATAAGCAATATGTTACCTATATTTTTTCGGCCTGTAGGATTCTAGCAATATCAAATATGTATAGGTAGTTTTAGATTTTACTACCTTTCCATTTTAAAAGATTTTATTAAGAAAATAAATTGTGTTGTCATATTCTCAGAGCCATAGCTTTTAAAATTTTCTATCAGCAGAGCTGCATGAGGGCTTTTTTTTGCAGGATGAACTGACATTTTATTGGTATTTCTTTTAAGAGATGGTATGAACAAAAAAACGAAACACAACTTTTAAGTTTTTTCTTCACCTTGCAGGTTAAATACAGTAACACTGTAGTTAATGTTGTTATGGACACATCAATACCCAACTAGTAGTAATGCTCATCTTACCAAGGTCCTGCACCAACCAATGCCCTGGTCCTCAGTTGGTCTCAGTTCACCTAGCTTCAGTGATCATGTGTTATCTTGCCACATGATAGGTGCAGCCAATCATTGGTGGCATGTTGCCCTTTACTGTCATCTATGGGCAGTGACATTGGTGGAGCCAGGTGAACACAGACCAGGGAAGCATCACAGGAACAGCGGGGTATTGTAAAATATTAATCATTTTGTTATTTTAAACTATTATTTGTCTATATACCCACATAGTGGCAATTTCTCTAATTTTGCTGTTACAGAGTGCCAAGCCATCTGCTTTCTTCACACAACAGATAAAAATTCATCTATGTTCAGGTGTGACTAGGGCAATTTAATAAAGACTGACTTATAGAGCTCACATTGAACTCAATAATAAACCTGTTTTCAATAAGCCCCCTACATTTGTGTTACCATTTTTCCATAAGACTATTCAAAGCAATCAAGCCTAATATATACATACACACCTAATACAATACAAGCCTAATATATACATACACATATATACATACACATATGGACAAAATTGTTGGTACCCCTCGTTTAATAGAAGAAAAACCCACAATGGTCACAGAAATAACTTGAATCTGACAAAAATTAAAATTTTTGGCAAGGCACATCAGCTCTATGTTCACAGACGGAAAAATGAAGCATATCTTGAAAAGAACACTGTCCCTACTGTGAAACATGGAGGAGCCTCTGTTATGTTCTGGGGCTGCTTTGCTGCATCTGGCACAGGGTGTTTTGAATCTGTGCAGGGTACAATGAAATCTCAAGACTATTAAGGGATTCTAGAGAGAAATGTGCTGCCCAGTGTCAGAAAGCTTGGTCTCAGTTGCAGGTCATGGGTCTTGCAACAGGATAATGACCCAAAACACACAGCTGAAAACACCCAAGATTGGCTAAGAGGAAAACATTGGACTATTCTGAAGTGGCCTTCTATGAGCCCTGACCTAAATCCTATTGAGCATCTTTGGAAGAAGCTGAAACATGCCGTCTGGAAAAGGCACCCTTGAAACCCCAGACAACTGGAGCAATTTGCTCATGAGGAGTGGGCCAAAATACCTGTTGAGAGGTGCAGAAGTCTCATTGACAGTTACAGGAATCGTTTGATTGCAGTGATTGCCTCAAAAGGTTGTGCAACAAAATATTAAGCTAAGGGTACCATCATTTCTGTCCAGGCCTGTTTCATGAGTTTTGCTTTTTTAAAATTCTGTTGAAGCATGGTTGAAAAGCAATGTCTGACTCATTTGTTCATTTTCATAGAATTTTTAAATATTATTACTTTTGTCAGATTCAAGTTATTTCTGTGACCATTTTGGGTTTTTCTTTCATTAACAATTTTGTCCGTGCGTGTGTGTGTGTGTGTGTGTGTGTATATATATATATATATATATATATATATATATATATATATATATACACACAGTACAGACCAAAAGTTTGGACACACCTTCTCATTCCAAGAGTTTTCTGTATTTTCATGACTATAAAAATTGTAGATTCACACTGAATGCATCAATACTATGAATTAACACATGTGGAATTATATACTTAACAAAAAAGTGTGAAACAACTGAAAATATGTCTTATATTCTAGGTTCTGCAAAGTAGCCACCTTTTGCTTTGATTATTGCTTTGCACACTCTTGGCATTCTCTTGATGAGCTTCAAGAGGTAGTCACCTGAAATGGTTTTCACTTCACAAGTGTGCCCTGTCACGTTTAATAAGTGGGATTTGTTGCCTTATAAATGGGGTTGGGACCATCAGTTGTGTTGTTCAGAAGTCAGGTGGATACACCGCTGATAGTCCTACTGAATGGAGTGTTAGAATTTGTATTATGGCAAGAAAAAAGCAGCTAAGTAAAGAAAAACGAGGGCCATCATTACTTTAAGAAATGAAGGTCAGTCAGTCCGAAAAATTGGGAAAACTTTGAAAGCGTTCCAAAGTGCAGTGGCCAAAACCATCAAGCGCTACAAAGAAACTGGCTCATATGAGGACCGCCCCAGAAAAGTTAGACCAAGAGTTACCTCTGCTGCGGAGGATAAGTTCATCCGAGTCACCAGCCTCAGAAATCGCAGGTTAACAGCAGCTCAGATTAGAGACCAGGTCAATGCCACACAGAGTTCTAGCAGCAGACACATCTCTACAACAACTGTTAAGAGGAGACTGTGTGCAGCAGGCCTTCATGGTAAAATAGCTGCTAGGAAACCACTGCTAAGGACAGGCAACAAGCAGAAGAGACTTGCTTGGGCTAAAGAACACAAGGAATGGACATTAGACCTGTGGAAATCTGTTCTTTGGTCTCATGAGTCCAAATTTGAGATCTTTGGTTCCAATCACCGTGTCTTTATGCGACGCAGAAAAGGTGAACGAATGGACTCTACATGCCTGCTTCCCACCGTGAAGCATGGAGGAGGAGGTGTGATGGTGTGGGGATGCTTTGCTGGTGACACTGTTTACATTTATTCAAAATTGAAGGAATACTGAACCAGCATGGTTACCACAGCATCTTGCAGCGGCATGCTATTCCATCCGGTTTGCGTTTAGTTGGACCATCATTTATTTTTCAACAGGACAATGATCCCAAACACACCTCCAGACTGTTTAAGGGCTATTTGACCAAGAAGGAGAGTGATGGGGTGCTACGCCAGATGACCTGGCCTCCACAGTCACCAGACCTGAACCCAATCGAGATGGTTTGGGGTGAGCTGGACCGCAGAGTGAAGGCAAGAGGGCCAACAAGTGCTAAGCATCTCTGGGAACTCCTTCAAGACTGTTGGAAAAGCATTTCAGGTGATTACCTCTTGAAGCTCATCAAGAGAATGCCAAGAGTGTGCAAAGCAGTAATCAAAGCAAAAGGTGGCTACTTTGAAGAACCTAGAATATAAGACATATTTTCAGTTGTTTCACACTTTTTTGTTAAGTATATAATTCCACATGTGTTAATTCATAGTTTTGATGCCTTCAGTGTGAATCTACAATTTTTATAGTCATGAAAATACAGAAAAGTCTTGGAATGAGAAGGTGTGTCCAAACTTTTGGTCTGTACTGTATATATTATATATATATATATATATATATATATATATATATATATATATATACACACATACATATACATACATATACATACACACATCTGGAGGCACATAGCACATATAAGTCGGAGGATTTCCCTGATGTATACATATAAGGGAAGGCTTCAACATATGCCATTATACAGGTATATAGTTCAATATACTTCTCACAAGCATCAATACATAAATGAAATACATATATGGTAAACCAAGCAGTTAACCATAAATTTTGCAGTGGATTATGCTGCATCTGAAAATCAGTAGCATCTCCTCAAATCAACAATGTGAAATGTATGTAACCACTTGTATTGTACTGTACTTTATTGTATATTTTCAATGTATAACCTACAAAGAAAACCTGTAACAAATTTGCCACTATGAAATTAGCCTAAAAATGTCAGGTTTACCAGTATTTTTCATGGCTAGAACAGAAATGCCTTTCACTTTATTCTTACTGTCAAAATGACAGTCTCCAAACAGACTCCATTAAGTTTACTGACAGATTTTGCGGGCATCTATTTGAAAACAGGTCTTTTTGTAACTGTTAAAGCTCCAGTCAAAATGGAAGCCATGAAGCTAGTGTGAACAGACACTTAGCCCAAGTAAACTTTTCCCTCTTAAGTATATGATCATTCATAATTTTATTATAGTACATACCGACTGATTAGGTAGGTTGTCAGTCTTCAGTTCTCTATGGTTAGAATACTGAATATAGACAGGCTGACTGCGGAGATGAGGAGTGACAGGAGTATAGTAATTCATCATAGTAATAGCTGCTTCTTCAGAAGCCATTTCCAAGAAGGCCTGAGATTGAAAGAAACAAAAAGGAAAATGTTACCATGAAACTATACTGCAATACATATATCTGCAGCATTCATTATTTCATTCTATAATACTGAATGAGTAATTGGTTTTGTTCCCTTATTAAAATACTGCTTCCAAAAAAACCCAAACATTTGTCATCGTAATTAATGGGTTACCAGTATCCTTAAAACAGTCTCAATGACAATTGAATAGCAAGTACTTGTGCTTCTCCAGCTCAATGTGAATATGTAATGTATAAATAGCATATGTGCACTTCAAGCAAGCTGCATACTAAACACGGACTACAACAACCTACTCATCTCTCTCCTCACTAAATAACTAGTACAAAGATGAGAGGGTGGCATGAATAAACAATTATCAGAAATGGCAACCAAGCATCTGTGCCTTATTTTAAGCTTTTATGTATATAAAAACAATAATCAGCATATATACAGTGGGGAAAAAAAGTATTTAGGCAGCCACCAATTGTGCAAGTTCTCCCACTTAAGATGAGAGAGGCCTGTAATTGTCATCATAGGTAGACCTCAACTATGAGAGACAAAAAGAGAAAACATATCTAGAAAATCACATTGTCTGATTTTTAAAGTATTTATTTGCAAATTATGGTGGAAAATAAGGATTTGGTCAATAACAAAAGTTCATCTCAATACTTTGTTATATATCCTTTGTTGGCAATGACAGAGGTCAAAGATTTTCTGTAAGTCTTCACAAGGTTGGCACACACTGTTGCTGGTATGTTGGCCCATTCCTCCATGCAGATCTCCTCTAGAGAAGTGATGTTTTGGGGCTGTCGCTGGGCAACACGGACTTTCAACTCCCTCCAAAGGTTTTCTATGGGGTTGAGATCTGGAGACTGGCTAGGCCACTCCAGGACCTTGAAATGCTTCTTACGAAGCCACTCCTTCGTTGCCCTGGCGGTGTGCTTGGGATCATTGTCATGCTGACCCAGCCATGTTTCATCTTCAATGTCCTTGCTGATGGAAGGAGGTTTGCACTCAAAATCTCACGATACATGGCCCCATTCATTCTTTTATGTACACGGATCAGTCGTCCTGGTCCCTAAGCAGAGAAACAGCCCCAAAGCATGATGTTGCCACCCCCATGCTTCACAGTAGGTATGGTGTTCTTTGGATGCAACTCAGCATTCACTCTCCTCCAAACACGACCAGTTGTGTTTCTACCAAACAGTTCTACTTTGGTTTCATCTGACCATATGGCATTCTCCCAATACTCTTCTGGACCATCCAAATGCTCTGTAGCAAACTTCAGACGGGCCCGGATACATACTGGCGGTGTAGTGTGTTACTGACGGTAGCCTTTGTTACGTTAGTCCCAGCTTTCTGCAGGTCATTCACTAGGTCCCCCCCTGTGGTTCTGGGATTTTTGCTCACCGTTCTTGTGATCATTTTGACCCCACGGGGTGAGATCTTGCATGGAGCCCTGATCGAGGGAGATTATCAGTGGTCTTGTATGTCTTCCATTTTCTAATTATTGCTCCCACAGTTGATTTCTTCACACCAAGCCGCTTGCCTATTGCAGATTCAGCCTTCCCAGCCTGGTGCAGGTCTACAATTTTGTTTCTGGTGTCCTTCCACAGCTCTTTGGTCTTCACCACAGTGGAGTTTGGAATGTGACTGTTTGAGGTTGTGGACAGGTGTCTTTTATACTGATAATGTCAAACAGGTGCCATTACTACAGGTAATGAGTGAAGGACAGAGGAGCCTCTTAAAGAAGAAGTTACAGGTCTGTGAGAGCCAGAAATCTTGCTTGTTTGTAGGTGACTAAATACTTATTTTCCACCACAATTTGCAAATAAATTCTTAAAAAAATCAGACAATGTGATT
The DNA here is from genome assembly GCA_947044405.1 of Leptodactylus fallax. Lineage (NCBI taxonomy): Eukaryota > Metazoa > Chordata > Amphibia > Anura > Leptodactylidae > Leptodactylus > Leptodactylus fallax. Next base: position 4,502,235 of record CAMRHE010000041.1, read on the forward strand.
TTCTACATATGTTTTCTCATTTTGTCTCTCATAGTTGAGGTCTACCTATGGTGTCAATTACAGGCCTCTCTCATCTTTTTAAGTGGGAGAACTTGCACAATTGGTGGCTGACTAAATACTTTTTCCACGACCGTATATATATAAAAATATATGTTGTTCTATATAAAAGATATACAACAATTTCAGTAGTTCAATCACATCCAAAAAGCTAGTTGTGCAACCATGCAATTATTTTCCGATACTCTGAATGGCAAAATGCCACAGTCCGGTAATGCAATCTGGTGCAGTGGCATTGTGAAATGAGAAGTCTCAGGCTGTACATGGGAGTCATGGTGGTGGTGGTAGGAATGGGGGGGTTTACCAGGGCTGTTTTTCCATAGCCTGACTTAAGGTGTGTTCACACGGAGGAATTTGCCGTGGATTTGGGGGCAGATTTCGAACCCACCTCCCATTGTTTTCAAAGGGAGGCTGAGATCGCAACAGGACACGGAAAAAAGAAGCGTCCTGCTCGATCTTGCCACGGATTCTGCACGCAGTGTCCGCGGCTCGAGACTCCCACCTGATCAGGCCCATTCCGCAGCGGAAAATGAGGAGGAATTCCGCATCATTTTCCGCCATGTGAACATACCCTTAGGCTCCTTCATAAACATAGATGTGTAACAATGTATGCATGTAATTAATAAACATAATAATGGAATCACAGTATATGACACCCTTATAGCTGTGAATGACATTTTCAGCCACTGCTTGCATCACAGCTGTCTCTAGGCAAATATCTCCATCCCCGGTCCACTTACCACTGATTTACATATATGTAAAAAGATGATTATTTCGACACTACTTAGTTTATGGTCACAAAGGTATATTTCTACTCCTATTAAAAGACCCTACATAGCGCTATTATTGGCTTGGGAGGCAAACCATTTGTTATTTATTTTGAACCAGGAGTTGGTAACTTTTTTTATGACTAACTCCACCCAAAACTGGCCTCAACTTTGACTCCACAGCCCTGAAATTTACTAACCGACCAATGCCAGAAAACTGGGGTAGAAGTTGTGTCACACTATCCCAATTTGCGCCACTTTGTTGATTCTCTACGCAGCTCACCTCTTTTTAACGGTGCTGGGCAGAGCAGCATAGGGATCAAGATGTATTAGGTTTACCTCAACAAGTCAGATAATAATACTACTATAATTGACATTAGAAAACTGGTGAGAGCAGGTGTAGATTTTGATTCTGGCGCATGAGACCTCTCAAAATACACCAGAATTATTAAGAGGCCAGAGCCTCTTTATTCTGGCCTATTTCAAGCCAGCAGGGAAATTGATTAACATCGTCTTAAGAAACACCAGACTTTAATAAATTCTTACAATAGTTTTTATTTTAAAGCATCCAAGGTCTTGTAACAAATCTAATTGTCCAACTAACAATGTACTCTGTTGGGTGTACTTTTTGAATTATTTTAATAAGGACAATAGTGCTGTGCCCCCTTCTAAGTTCAAACAGACATAATATACACAGGCCCCTATAATATTTTCTAGGTTGATGACATACTTTTGCTATCAATAAATGAATGGAACTGATTTAAAAGAACATCGCTCTCACTTCAACAAGTTTAATAAAATTCTGCTCACGGTAAAGGCTTCAAATATATATAGCGAATAGATTTTGAATTGATCATAACCAAATACAAACTGATTCCACTAACTGTAATAAGCTCTCTCAGGGTTCTGTTTGACTATATTCTTAAAGGGAATCTGTCAGGGCAATTTGGCACACTAAACCACCCACATGTCCATATGGACCTGGGGTTTAGTGTCCCAAATCACCCTGTTATAACGCAATCAATGGTTGCATTAAAAATAAAGAAGCTTTATACTCACCCTGCTGCTGTACTCCCCACACCTGCGCAGTTCTTCAATGAAGCCAGAGGAGTACTCCTTGGCTTCAGTGCGCATGCCCCGCAATTGCGCAGTGAAGCCGGGGTGTCCATCTTTGGCTTCACTGAAGAACAGCGCAGGCGCCAGGAGGCGTGCCAACGAAGAAGCTCATGAATAAGCCGGACTGTTCTCTCGCTGAGCAACGTTGATCGGACCCTTCTCTAGGTAAGTATAAAAGTTTTTTATTTTGAATGCGCCTGTGGATTGCATTACAACAGGGCTATCTGGGAGGGGGAGGAGGAGGAGGAGGAGGAGGAAGCAGTACTTCCCCTAAAAACATGAGGATCCTTCTCATCCCGGATATTTGTGGATGAAGGAGACTTGGAAGGCGCCTCATACACAAGATGCTTGGCCCATTCCACTGAATTTAATGTGTTTGCCAACAATTTATTTTTTTTTTTTTACATATTGAAGGAACACTACAATTTATCAAAAACTTAAATATAAAGAGGAAAGTATGAAAAAAAAATGGAATATGATAAAACCAATATACAAATACCTGGCTTTTACTTTTCAGCATCAAAAGATTTGTAACTTTTCCAAAAGGTACACCTAGTGAGATGATGTCAGCTTCTGTAACATCATTTGGAATTTTGCGAATGTGGATAACACGTGACGGGGAACAGGGAGAGCGATCTCCTTTAAATTTCTTGCTATCGTTCCCATTAGCTGAAAAGTGATAGAAAAATATTTATTGCTTAGAGTAAAGGAGCTTTTCTGATAATAATACTGTATTAGGCAATACAACTGTAGAAGTGGCTACAAACCAGAACTTCACTATTAAATGCTAAAGTAATACACAAACCAGATTCATAAAAATCTGTGGTATCTATATATGATCTATTAAAATATTACAACATAATGATTTTAATGTTTATTTATTTATTTTTTTTAATTCAGTGGGTCCACAACTATTAGCTATAGCCAAGAGACACACACATTTGTCTGAATATTGTGGAATTCATAATTTTCCCAGTGTTGCTGCTTCAGGAACAATGTCAATGCGGCAATTGGGGGCCTCTATTTACCTCATGACATATGCTGGGCATTCGGATTTCAGCTGCCTGATTTCTTCCTTTTCTGGGAGATAAACTGTTGCCAGAGCTGTCTGTCGGCTGCTTACTCCCATATCACATTGTGTACACATGCACTGCTCATCATAGGGTAGGTTCACATCTACACTCTGTGAGCACTTGGGGATTCCGGTTCCCATTCCGCTTTAAAAAAGCGAAGAGAAAAAAAGTCCTGCAAGCAGGACTTTTCTCTCCACATTTTTCGGGTGGAAACCCGGCAGACCCCAGTATAGTCCATGGTATCCATGGGTAACCGCTTTTTAAGCAGATTAGGTTTCTGTTTTTCGGGTCCCCAAGCGGACCCAAAGAACGGAAACCCAAGCGCAGATGTGAACCTAGCCTGAGCCAAGCATACATGTGACTGTATATGGGGATATCAGGTGAGATCTGTTGGCGGATATCTGTTCGACAGTAGCTATATTTTATGTTTGTCCAGCATTAAACTACTGTGCATTCCCTTGTGAAACACAGAATTCACTATTCTGAAGCACATTTTCTAAAGCAGACAACTGCTTTATACTGAGGTCACAAGTTGCAGAGAAACTGCAATTTTTTGAGCCTCCAAAAGGAATATGAAATCTAATGGAATCATGTAAAGAGGACCTTTCACCACGTCCAACAAGGCCAATTCTTCACATCAATTAATAAGCGCTGCTCCACTGATTCCAGCAAAGTTGGTATTTTTTTCTCTAGCCCTCAGCGGTCCTGAACAATCATTGCTGTTAGTTTTGGTGCCTGATATGCTTATTTAGGCTGTGGACTGTCGGGATGGTGTGGGCCAGAGAAAAAATTCCACATGTGCTGGAATCAGCGGAGCAGCGACTATTAACAGATGCTAAGAATCGGTGGTGGTGGTGAAAGATTCTCTTTAAAATTCTCCCTTCTTCATTCCAGACTATGATGCAAAAAACTGAAGCAAAATCTCCAACAAAAAAAGTCTGACCTCAGCCTGTCCAAAAGTATACAAGCACACACAGGATTTTACCTATTGCAGGTGAACATTAATTCAATAAACAAAGATTGGCCTTTGCAGAGGACTACACATCTCCTCCAAGATTAAATTCATGCTAGTGCACCATTAAAAGGTTTTCCAATCCCAAATCTATTTTTGGGGAGCATGTACAGCACCGCTCTTATTCAAGCAATACCCTGGAACCACTGCTATAGTGTGGACACGGCTGCCTGGTCGCTCCTAATACTTGAAAAAGTAACAGTAACTGCATGCACTCCCTGTCCAATAGCAGGTTCTAGCACCCGGAGGCTACTGCAACAGCTGATCTGTGTGGGGTCCAGATGTCAGACCCCCATAGATCACATCTTGATGATTTGGGGCAAGAAAACCGCTTTAAATAAACCACTACATAGAATGGCTACAGGCTGGAGAACAGTTGGCTGTAGATCGCCAAAATAATAGGTATATAAAACCATATTTTAAGTATTCCATATACAGTAAGTACAAACAACATTAATGTCATACACATACACACAATGCAAGCAGGAATCTGTGGTTAGTACAACAACTAAAAAATAAAACATTCCGAATGCATACGGAAGTCTGTCACTATTTAACACAGAACAGCCAATGTTTCTAGAAACTGGGAGTATTCCCAATTCTGGCTATGCCCCTAAAATGCCTGCTCAATTCAGACAACTTCCAGGCTTCACACAATTATTCCATTATTTCTAACGATATGGAATAGCATCTAAAAAGCTGAAGAAAGCATGGAAGCATGCAGTGGTAGACGGCATACATACCCTTTAACCCCTTAATATTCTAAGCCAACCTATTACGTCATACTGAGCATATAGTTAATGATCTGTGCCGTAGTAGTATGGTACAGGGCTATAGCAGGGACAGGAGCGGTGTCTGCTACATGGCTTCTAATCCCAGTTGTACCACACAGCAGGGAGCTGGTACCAAATGCAGGAGTCAGTAAATACTCCAATTTTTGGGGCTTAACTCCTCAGATGCCGTGATCAATAGCAATCAAGTCATCTCGGTGATTAGTGCGAAAGATTGCCCCCTTTAACTCCTCTTTCCCCACCATGAGATTACAGGATCCGAGGGGTTACCATGGCCCATCAATGGGGTAGGTCTCTCTTCACACAGTGAATGGAAGTTTGGTGGGCAGGTCTTTCTTTAAAGCCTCTGCACTTTTGCAGGTTTCTACATGGCTTTCCCTGCTTCACACTGGACAGAGGGTCTGCAGTTTCTCATAGCTCAAAGTGAATGTATTTACTTCTGACAAGTTTCTTGCATTATTGCTGATGGGCAGGGGCGTAAATACCGGGGTAGCAGCGGTAGCGGCTGCCACAGGGCCCGGAACATTATGGGGCCCGGAGCCCTGTGGCAGCCTGTGAAGAATATCGCCTCGCCCAGCCGCCTGGCACGCCTGCGATCAAACTTCTTTCTTAACCTCCCACTCACACAGTCCGAAAGGGGTGATAAATGCCGATCGCTCCTGTGCCTGAGGGGACAGGGGGATCTACCAGTATCCCCGACTCAAGTCCATGATGGACAGGTACTGAGCCTTACCTAACCGGTCAAGCAGTTCGTCGATGCGCGGCATGGGGTACGCGTCGTCGACTGTAACCACATTAAGTTCCCTGTAATCTACACAGAACCGGGTGGTCCGGTCCTTTTTAGGCACAAGAACCACAGGTGAAGCCCATGCACTGTGAGAGGGACGAATCACCCCCAGGTCCAGCATCTTGCCAATCTCCTTGCGCATCTGGACCTGTACCTCCGAGGAGACGCGATATGGCGACCGCCGGATAGGGGCATGATTCCCGGTATCCACATGGTGAATGGCCTGGTCAGTTCTCCTGGGCTTCGCGGAGAACAGACCAGGTAGGGAGTGCAAAACTCCATCCAGCTGGGACAGCTGGGCCTCAGCCAGCAGGGGGTTCACCTGTGCCTTCTTGTTGGACCCATCCTCCTGAAAATGAGCAAGCAAGACAACAAGGTCTTCTTCTTCCCCCTCCTCTAACAGACTGCATACCGGAAAGGCACTAGCTTCCCGGTCATGATGATCCTTCATCATGTTGACATGGAAGACCTTATGCCTGTTCCGGCCTGGATCAACAGTGACCAGGTAGCTGACGCTGTTGACCTGCTGGTGCACGACGTATGGACTGGTCCATTTCGCCTGAAGCTTGTCCTGGGGCTCAGGGACTAGGACCCATACCTTCTGCCCCGGCTGGTATGTTCTCTCACGGGCATTCTGATCATACCAGCGCTTCTGGTCAGCCTGAGCCTGGACCATGTTGTCATGCACCAGCTGCGCCATAGCCTGCATTTGGTCACGGAATCGCAGGACATACTCCACGACTGGCACACCTTGGATGGCCGTTTCTCCTTCCCAGGACTCTTTCACAAGAGTTAGGGGCCCACGTACACGTCTCCCGTACAAGAGCTCAAAGGGGGAGAACCCCGTTGAGGCTTGAGGCACCTCCCGGTAAGCGAAAAGCAGGTGCGGGAGATAAGGCCCGTGGAACTCGACTAACATCCTGAGCATCTGCTTCAGGGTGCCATTGAACCGTTCACACAGGCCATTGGTCTGTGGGTGATACGGGCTGGACACCAGATGTTGCACCTCTGTTACCTTACACAGGCCTTGCATCAAGGCAGACATGAACTGGGTACCTTGGTCTGTGAGCATCTCTCTGGGAAATCCAACACGGGAGAAGATGCCTACCAGAGCCTTGGCCACTACATCAGCCCGGGTGGAAGACAGCGCGACAGCTTCCGGGTACCTAGTAGCGTAGTCTACTACTGTTAATATGAAACGTTTTCCCGGTGCGACTGGGAATGGACAGGGGTCCAATGAGATCCACAGCCACCCGCTGGAAAGGTTCGGTTATGATGGGCATAGGTATCATTGGTGCTTTGAAGCCTTGCCCCGCCTTGCCCATCCTCTGACAAGTGTCACATGAACGGCAGTATTTAGCTACATCTGTCCCCATCTTAGGCCAGTAGAATAAGTGGCTGAGGCGAGCCTTGGTCTTAGCGATCCCCAGGTGGCCTGCCAGTGGAATATCATGAGCAATCCGCAACAACTCCACCCGGTAGGGTTGGGGTACCACCAAATGTTTCTCTCTGAGCCGACTTTCTTTTCCCTTTGTGGGGATCGTTTCCCGGTACAACCTCCCTTGCTCCCAGTACACGCGGTCCTTGTCCGACTCCAAGGGAGGTTGATCAGCACGCTCCTTCAATGCGTCCAGACTGCGGTCAGCTTGGACAGCGTCCCTGAACTCCTGACTGGAACCAGACAGAAGAGATGTGCATGTCACATACCCGCCGGGCTCCTCCGGCTCCAGGGTGGGGAGGCTAGTCACGGCGGCCTCAGTGCCATCTCCGGGTGACAGAGGGAACGCCTCAGGGGTCGGAGCACCTTCCACCCCTCTAGCACTCTGGCTGCGGGTTACCACCGCAACACCAGCAGTCCGTTCCTCATCCGGATCGGCCCTGAGATCCCCGTGACCCACCTGACCACCTGGCACATTGTCCTCAGTTGGGGTTGCCCCCAGCATCTCAGAAGAGCTACCCTGTAAACCTGCAAGGCAAGAATTAGCAATTACATTGACATTGCATTCATTCATTGATTCACAGTGAACTGCATGGGTGAATGGCTGAGCCAGGGTCACACTGAGGGGGCTCTCATCACCTGCAGATGTGGGCGGGGCTACAGCCAGGTCAGCATTCCACAATGTCTCATTCACATGCTCACTGATTACTTTAGCTGGGCACATAGCAAGGGGAGACAAAAGGCTGACCCCTCCCTCTGCCTGTGTCTGTGCCTGTGTGGCAGGCTTCAACACCTCATTAAAATCATCCTTCAGTACAGACATTTTGTCACAGCGAGGTGGGGCTACTCCCACCCCATATTGGGACACCAAGGGCCCCAAATCTCTTCCCAATAGTACATTGGCAGGCAGATCAGACATTAGCCCCACATCACGCATCCCTTTTCCCGCACCCCAGTCCAAATGGACGCAAGCCATGGGCACAGTTACGCGTTCTTGTCCAATACCCTTCAGGGTCAGAGTTTTTCCAGGGAGAATACTGTCCGCAGGGACCAAGTCAGGTTGCACCAGAGTAATCTGCGCCCCAGTGTCCCGAAATCCCATTACCACTTTACCCCCCACAATGACCTGTTGACTGTTGGCATCGGATTGCAACCCCCTCCCTCCCCACCAAGTATACAGATGAGCCAGCTGCCGTGGCTGGGGAAACAGGGGGGTTCTTAGAGCGGTTGGGGCACTCCGCCTTGAAATGTCCTGGCTGGTTACAGGCATGACACCGCCGGGCCTCTCCTTGGGACTTGGAGGGGGTACCCGGGGCGCCCAGAGTTCTTGGGACAGGGGAAGTAGAGGGGGCACCCGGGACAAAGTTTGTCTTACCCCACTTGGAGACCGCAGGCTGTGGTGAACTCCAACTTTGCCCCTCCTTCCCGCTTGGGGGTCTCTGCAGTGTGGCTCCTCTCTTGGCCACTTGCTCCCTGGTGGACACATAGTCGTCAGCAATCTCTGCAGCCTTGTCTGCTGTTTTGGGTTTCCAGTCACACACGAACTGGCGGACCTCCAGAGGGCACACCTGGAGAAATTGTTCCTTTATCATAAGATCCCCAATTCCCTCAAACATGGTAACAGTAAGTCCTTTAATCCACTGCCAGAATGTAGCCTGTAAGTGGTGCAGAACATCCGCATAGCTCTCTGTGGGACCCCGCTGTATATTCCAGAACTTTTTGCGGTACACCTCCGGCGTGAGCCGGTATCTCCGGATCAGCGCCGCTTTGATGGTCTCATAGTCCGCATCCTCTGATAAGCTCATGGAAACATCCAGGCCTTTTCCCTTCAGCCGGGGAGACAGGTTACGTGCCCATTCTGCCTGGGGAATATGATGCTGCTTACACACCCTCTCAAATCCCCGCAAGAACGAGTCCAAGTCCCCGTTATCTTCCAAGATTGGAAAGTCCTCGGATCGGATCTTTTGTGCTCGGGCTCCTGGAGTTTGAGCAGGGGAAGGTTGCACCTGCCGGGGAAGTTCCAGCTTTTTTAGCTCAAGCTGATGCTCCCTCTCCACCTGGCGTTCACGGGCCTCTCGCTCAGCCTCTCTCTCAGCCCGACGCTCTGCAGCAGCGGCAGCGGCCTCTCTCTCCGCCCGGCGCTCTGCAGCTTCACTCTCCGCCCGGCGCTTTGCAGCAGCTTGGTACTGGTGAATCACCTGCAGACGGGCGCTAGAGTCACTGGCGTCTATCTGCTGTAGGGCCATTTGCAAGTATAAGTCCGTTACCCCCACAGAACTGGGGTTACTGGTCCCTCCAGGCTCAGTTACCTCTGGGGTCCGGGCACCTGCTGCACCGTCTGGCATGGTGATGTTTTCTTGTGCCAGCCCCTCAGGACTTTGCTCCTTGTCCTGCCCGGCTGCAGCACCTTCCATATCAGCCATCTGCGCAGCGTTTGTATCAGTCAGTTGCTGACGTCCCCTGACTCCACTTCTCAGAGTCCGAGACATCCACTGGAAGTCGTTGCCAAATAAAAGATAGGACAGAAAAAAAGAAGAAGGGAGGGAACAGTACTGTACCAAACTTTCACCGTATTTTAAGCTTGATCTCATACCGCGCTCGTTCCATAGGATTGCCGCAATCCACAGTGTCTGCGTGATACCACACCCACACACTGTTATCCTAAGATCCCACAACGCTGCCACCACTGTGAAGAATATCGCCTCGCCCAGCCGCCTGGCATGCCTGCGATCAAACTTCTTTCTTAACCTCCCACTCACACACTGTGAGTAGACCGGGTCATAGGATAAAACGAAATGAGCGATATAAATTTTATATGTTTAATAACCCAAGTGGGTCGGTATGAATTAATAGCATATACATAAATATACAATATTAATATGATCAAGCATAAACATACAAGCAAAAGGCAATGATACAATACACCAAAATAAAAGGGAAATTAAAATATAGAAAGATACCTAAGCACACAGCTCTGTCCTAGCTGTCTCTCTTCCAGGCTCAACACAATAGACCCTGAGAAAACTCCCTACCTCCGTGTGAGACCCTCTCCAACCACACCCTTCACCTCCCCCAGCCAGGGATGAAAACCAGTGAGACATAGTGTCCAGAGGTGTAACCTCCTTTGCATCACATTCCAACCAGTGGGGGAAGGAGTGACATGATCAAGTAAAAACACACTTCCAAGAAAGATACATAAATTGAGGGTCTCATCATCACACAGCCGCTATCGCGAACCCCACAAACACTGCTTTTCAGACCCCGGAGTATAACGATCGGGGGCCCAGGGGAGGTGAGGGAACATAAAAAACACTGTAACTCACCTCTCCTACGCTCCGCAGGCTTCGGGCCTGTTTCGTGACGTCATTATGCGTCGCAACGCCGGCCTGACTCACGCGAGATCCGGTCCAACATTGAAGATGGCCGAAGTAGCGCACTGGAGTGCAGCAGAGCGAGGAAGAGGTAAGTAACTTTGTTTTTTATGTTTGTATCCTACCCTGGTTCTCCGATCATTATACTCTGAGGTCTGAAAAGACCCCACAGTATAATAATAATTCATGGGTGGTCCACAATGGGGCATAATACTGTGTGCAGGGGCCACTATGCTGCATAACACTGTGTGCAGGGTCCACTATGGGGCATAATACTGTGTGCAGGGGCCACTATAGGGCATACTACTGTGTGCAGGGGCCACTATGGGGCATACTACTGTGTGCAGGGGCCACTATGCTGCATAATACTGTGTGCAGGGGCCACTATGGGGCATAATACTGTGTGCAGGGGCCACTATGGGGCATAATACTGTGTGCAGTGGACACTATGGCACATTTAGTGTGTGCAGGAATGCGGTTTGTGCGGGGGGGGGGGCATGTCAAATGTTCTCCTTGGGGCCCAGCCATTCCTAGTTACGCCACTGCTGATGGGATATTAGTCATAGACAGTAAGCAGCTTTTCTGATGGTGCTCAGATTTCTCTTCTACTGTGTAAGGCCTGATTTACATCTGCGTTCGGGTTTCCGTTCGAGGTTTCACTTAGGGAAACCTAAACCGAAACCTACACGCATAAAAAAGCGGTTTACCTGGGAAATCCGTGGACCCCATAGACTATAAAGGGGTCCGTGTGGTTTCTGCACAAAACATGTGGAGAGGAAAGTGCTGCTTCATGCGGAAACTGAGCGGAAACCACACGGACCCCATTATAGTCTATGGGGTCTGCGGGTTTCCAAGGTAAACCGCTTTTTTATGCGTATAGGTTTCCATTCAGGGGTTATCCAAGCAGACTCCTCGCATGGAAACCCGAGCGCAGATGTGAACCGGGCCTAACGCTGGATTCACATCTGCGTTGCAGTCTCCGCACATTCCGCTTAATAATCGGTGGAGAGAAAAGTCCTGCAAGGTATAAAAGTGAGAGAAAAGACCCCATTATAGTCTATGGGGTTCACGGGTAAGTGGACAGGGTCTTTGTCTTTCGGGTTCCTATGTGGACCCAAACGCTAGTGTGAGCCTAGCGTCAGGGATATTTTCATCTGCATCATAACCTGAATTTCTAGTTCAGTGTCCCTGGATCTCCCAAATTGTGTTCATTTGGGATTTTCTCAACTATTTATTTGCCATTTTACAGTTATTCCTGCAGAATTAGATCTAAAGGAACCAGAAGCAGTAACAATGGACAGAGGGATAGACTGCTCTATATTATACATGCCCCCTGCCTCAGAGACAAATGCAAAGCATGCTGCAATCATAATGGGGCCATTAGCAGCAATTGAAAGGACACCATGTATGAACGCTTATATAGCCAGAGAATACATTGCCCAGCAAGACCATACAGATAAGAACATCTGGGATATTAACAATAACTAATTCTTCAATCTAGAAAGCCAGGGGTTAATCCCTAAACAAGCATAGACCACCAGGAAAAGAAATAGCAACTTCATACAAACCCTTGACAATGGAGATTTATTTTTTTTATTTTTATTTTATGCTTACTTGTATAGCGCCATCATATTCCGCAGCGCTTTACAGACATTGACAGTCACTGTCCCATATAGGGCTCACAATCTACATTTTCCTATCAGTATGTCTTTGGAGTGTGGGAGGAAACCGGAGTACCCGGAGGAAACCCCGCAAACACGGGGGAGAATATACAAACTCCTTGTAGATGTTGTCCTTGGCAGGATTCAAACCCAGGACTCCAGCGCTGCAAGGCTGCAGTGCTAACCACTGAGCCACCGTGCTGCCCCATTGCCAATCACCAAAATCAAAAATAATAAGCAATATCATCCTGTGGCCCATCCACCACAATCAGAAATGTTCTCAACAACCTGTAAACCACCATAGAATGAACATTAAAATGGACTGCTAAAACCATCCAATATTCTGTTTGTTCTAAACGGCAGTAATATTTAGACCCTGAAGGCATTAATATTTAGGCATTGAAGGGCAGTATTATCTGGGCACTGTTATACATGGCTATACTATATGATCAGCAAACACTTTACTGGTGAAGTAAATTAGAGTAACCAGGCTAGACAAGATAAATATTTTAACAGAGTTTTTGACAGCCTTTCCTGACAGTATTATTTGTTCATTTATTTATTTTCACTGGCGAGTTTTTCCCATCTAAAAAAATTTCAAGGTATGTTGAAAATTAGTTTGTACTATTGTTTTTTTTTTTTTTTGTTTTTTTTTGTATGAATTTCATTAAGAAAATATTTCATGAGAGGCCGGCACATGCATAGTACATTGGCTCTCAAAGACAGTACCTGTAGCTGGAGTGGAATGGCTCATGGTAAAAGGCCTGATATCGATACCAGAAGGAAGTCTGTTAGATTCCAACTAAAATAAAAAATAAATAAAACAATGTATATCAGTATAAACCCATTTAAAAACACAACAGAAAAAAACAAAACACGGCAACATAAATAATGCTAGAATTGTGTGTTTTCAATTACATGTGGGAGAAGGTTCTGGGGACTGCATTTACAAAATCTAGTTCAGAGAGCAAATACAGGTTATTATTCTTAGGCTAAGGCCCCACATTGCAAAAAAGTTGCTTTTTTTTGTTGCAGCTTTTGCTATGTTTTTTTGAGCCAAAGCCAGGAGTATATTGAGCAGAAGGGAGAAGAGTAAGTGCTTCCTTTATATTTCCCTTTTCTTTTGTAGCCACTCCTGGGTTTGGCTCAAAAAACTGCAGCAAAACCTGCACACAAAAAAAAAAAAGCGCAGGTTTTCCACAAAGTTGGGCCTTTGCCTTATAATACATTCTCACTGAAAGACCTCCTTCCTTTTTTGTGTCCTGTTCTGTGTCATTTTTCACAGAATCTGAAGAATTAAAAATTTTAAAGGGAGTTGACATCAGAGCCTCTGTGGCTGGCACCATTTTCTTTTTTTAAGGATAGGAATGCATGCATAGGGAGCTGGTTATATGTCTGAAAACGTTGCTTGGCTTTCTGTCCTTAAAGTCTTTTCTAGTAGCAAGCAGGAATGACAACTGCATGTAAGCAAGTGCATTTTCTCCTACAGTCAATACTAAATGTATGATCACCCCATTCTCTTCACGTGCTCTTTATTCTGAGGAAAAAAAAAAAGGAGTAGTCCAAGTTTGCATTGGACAATGACACAGCAAGGAGTCCAGATTTTCTGCATTAGTTTTCATTTTCTAGAAAAACCTGTGCAGATTAAATTGGTCACCAATATCTCTTATATATCTATAAAAATAAGTTTCTGTCTGTCTGTTCTTTATGCGTGACCAAACAACTGGACCGATCCTCACCAAATTTGGCACACACGTACATCAGGTGTCCGGGAATATTATAGACTGGGTCTCAGCTCTAAAGGATGTACCATTCCTGAGATACAGTATTCCCAAAAAATGACCAGCATTAGCTAATACAAGCCTGCAAGTCTTTCACTCATATTCCAACTGCCATATACACGGTCACATGTCCCTTATCAGCCAACAGAAGCTCGCAGGCGCTTAGTCTCCTCAGGCACACAGGTTTCCATAGCAACCAAGCTATTTATGACCTGTATTAATCAAAAGTAGTTCACGGGTCCTTAAATATTCAGTCATATCACGTGTATCAGCCAATATAAGTTCACATTTAATTTAACAGGTTTTCATAACAACACAGCCATAAATAAATAGACTGTACCTATACTGGACTCAGTGGCGTAACTAGGAATGGCTGGGCCCCAAGGCGAACATTTGACATGGGACCCCCCCCCCCACCACACAAACTGCATTCCTAAATTTCTGAAAAGACCCCAGAGTATAATGATAGCAGTGTTTGTGGGGTTCATGGTCCGCAGGCCTTACTTATCGATTCCCGCTCCTGCTCACAGCCGCCTCCGCAGAAGGTGAAGCACAGGTGGCCATGAGCCGGAGCAGGGATCGGTAAGTAAATAGGGCCCATAAAAAAAAAAAAAAAACATCAGGGGCCTGCCAGGAACCGTAACGTCCCGGGCCCTGTGGCAGCCGCTACCGCAGCTACCCCGGTATTTATACCACTGACTGGACTGCCATACTGGATGTCAGCATTCTTATAAATTGAAACGTTTTTAAACTATTCATGCCCCCTGCAGAAAAACACACGGCTGCTGCTCGAGCTAATGAAAACTCTCAGCAGACCCAAGCCCGTCTCCAATCTGACAAGGCATTGTCAGCCACATGCACACAGCTGCACTCCATGTTTCCATAACAACCCAGCCATTTTTCTTCACTGCTGTGGGTCAGCTTTAAAGGAGCAGGGCGCTGTGGATGACACTGTTACACAAGGTCACATACACACAGCTTTACTCCAGGTTTTCCATAACAACCGATGAGTATGAGTCAATAGCAGTTCGCAGGTCCTTAAATATTCAGTCATATGATGTGCATCAATCAATATAAATTCACATTTCATTTACCAGGTTTCCATAGCAACACAGCCATAAATAGACTATACCTATACTGGACTGCCATGCTGAATGTAAAGTGCAAAACTGGCCAATTCTTATGGGACCACTACACAAACAAAAAATGAAATGTACCCGTGCGAAGCCGGGTCCTTCTTCTAGTGACCAATAAATGTAATTGTGCTACTACATTTTTAAACTTATGAGGCTAAAATAGCAAATTAGCATGCTGGTTGCCTGCAGGCACCCACTGAGAACATGGAAACTGCTGCAAACTATCTTATTGAGTTTAATGTGTAACCATATGCAGTAGGTACCTATGCTCCCTCTAATGGCAGCTGTAGGTAGCCAGAACACACAGCAATGTTACAATCAGCTGTGGTTGGACACAACAGCCCACTGTCTAGTGTGAATGCTGTGGTCACAACACCATGCACTTTCTAGTGTAAGTGCTCTCTTTATTTTACAAGTAATGAAAGCTTAAAATATACAGTGCCTTGCAAAAGTATTCGGCCCCCTTGAACTTTTCAACCTTTTGCCACATTTCAGGCTTCAAACATAATGATATAAAATTTTAATTTTTTGGTGAAGAATCAACAAGCAGTGGGACACAATTGTGAAGTGGAACGAAATTTATTGGTTATTTTAAACTTTTGTAAAAAATAAAAAACTGAAAAATGGGGCATGCAATATTATTCGGCCCCTTTACTTTCAGTGTAGCAAACTCACTCCAGAAGTTCAGTGAGGATCTCTGAATGATCCAATGTTGTCCTAAATGACTGATGATGATAAATATAATCCACCTGTGTGTAATCAAGTCTCCGTATAAATGCACCTGCTCTGTGATAGTCTCAGGGTTCTGTTTAAAGCACAGAGAGCATCATGAAGACCAAGGAACACACCAGGCAGGTCCGTGATACTGTTCTGGAGAAGTTTAAAGCCGGATTTGGATACAAAAAGATTTCCCAAACTTTAAACATCCCAAGGAGCACTGTGCAAGCGATCATATTGAAATGGAAGGAGTATCAGACCACTGCAAATCTACCAAGACCCGGCCGTCCCTCTAAACTTTCATCTCAAACAAGGAGAAGACTGATCAGAGATGCAGCCAAGAGGCCCATGATCACTCAGGATGAACTGCAGAGATCTACGGCTGAGGTGGGAGAGTCTGACCATAGGACAACAATAAGTTGTACACTGCACAAATCTGGCCTTTATGGAAGAGTGGCAAGAAGAAAGCCATTTCTCAAAGATATCCATAAAAAGTCTCATTTAAAGTTTGCCACAAGCCACCTGGGAGACACACCAAACATGTGGAAAAAGGTGCTCTGGTCAGATGAAACCAAAATTGAACTTTTTGGCCACAATGCAAAACGATATGTTTGGCGTAAAAGCAACACAGCTCATCACCCTGAACACACCATCCCCACTGTCAAACGTGGTGGCAGCATCATGGTTTGGGCCTGCTTTTCTTCAGCAGGGACAGGGAAGATGGTTAAAATTGATGGGAAGATGGATGGAGCCAAATACAGGACCATTATGGAAGAAAACCTGTTGGAGTCTGCAAAAGTCCTGAGACTGGGACGTAGATTTATCTTCCAACAAGACAATGATCCCAAACATAAAGCAAAATCTACAATGGAATGGTTTACAAATAAACGTATCCAGGTGTTAGAATGGCCAAGTCAAAGTCCAGACCTGAATCCAATCGAGAATCTGTGGAAAGAGCTGAAAACTGCTGTTCACAAACGCTCTCCATCCAACCTCACTGACCTCGAGCTGTTTTCCCAGAAAGAATGGGCAAGAATTTCAGTCTCTCGATGTGCAAAACTGATAGAGACATACCCCAAGCGACTTGCAGCTGTAATCGCAGCAAAAGGTGGCGCTACAAAGTATTAACTTAAGGGGGCCGAATAATTTGGCACGCCCCACTTTTCAGTTTTTTATTTTTTACAAAAGTTTAAAATATCCAATAAATTTCATTCCACTTCACGATTGTGTCCCACTTGTTGTTGATTCTTCACCAAAAAATGTAAATTTTATATCCTTATGTTTGAAGCCTGAAATGTGGCAAAAGGTTGAAAAGTTCAAGGGGGCCGAATACTTTCGCAAGGCACTGTAATTTGACTGTTTCAGACTTTGAAGCTAAAGACTACAAAGTGATTTTTTAACCTAGGGTGTAGAATACAATAGGGAGGCAACATATCAAGACTGGCATTTACTTTACCAGGCTTGATCCTCTGTGCAGCAAATGAAGATGCACCTAATTTATTAAGAGACACAGGCCTCCTAATATACTAGCAGCATCTTCCTCCCACTATGTACCAAAAAATTAATCTAAGCCAATTAGAAGATGGCCTAATTTTGGACTGTAATCTGCACCAGTTAAATTATACACACACTTTCAGGAAAGTGGCATATAGGTGCAAAAAGCCCAAAGGTTGCAAAGTCAGGTAGAAAGTCACTAGTGCATAAAAAACTACTACTTTTCTACGCATATACAGTTTGATAAATGCTCTCATTAATATCTCATATCTATACAGATAGGCTAAAATTTTGCTGTTTCCAGACTTTGTGTTAGTCAGTGAAATTAACAATAGAGTCAATAAAATTGCCTGCCCTATGATCACTACTTTTTGTCACATCTTTACAGCTCAGGAACCTCCAGTAAGAGTATGGGGCCAATCACATTTTAAACAACCATTTAGCAAATCTATTTAACCATTGCATAAACTCCTTGGCCAGACTGGTTCTATATGTCTATCCCTCTCATATTTAATTCAATGGGCATTTAAAGAGTGTCTGTCAGCAGTAAATTGGTTATAAACCTAACGATAGTACCTTGTAGATGAGATTCTACAGTTCCCAAACATGCCTCTGTTATTCAGCTTTGAAGCCCCATTTCATGTAAATTGGGGCATGACCTTAGCTTTCCTGGGCTTTTGACTGATTCCCAGAACAATGCCTTTTTGCACTCATTTGAAAATGAGAATCTAAAGCCAAATAACAGAGGCATATTTGTAAACTGTAAATCACCTCTACAAACGGGATTAGGTTTATAAACCAGTTTACTGCTGACAAACTCCATTTAAAGGCCAATTGAATTAGACATGAGAGGGATAGACATATAGGACCGGTTCGGTCAAGGAGGCTGGTGGAACAAGGCTCCCTAGATCCTCTACCTCTACCCTTTAAGTAGGTGTTTATATCCTAGAAGCCAACAATGAGGAGACACACCCTGTAGGAAAATGTAAAAATACCTTAAGGGGTATGGGTGACCCTTTTAAAAGTTGTCTGTGAATCCCAGAATTTTATATTATTTATAAGGGTAGTGCATAAACGGTTTGCTTATGGTGCCCTCTTACGAAAACAGGTATCCTATGATGACCTTTCAGCAATACTATCTTACCCAGAATTTGGACAATTGAGACACTAGAAGGCCATTTCCATAAACAGTTTTAGACTACATGGTTGAAAGAGATTCTTGATGATGGACCCGGGAGTTATGGACTGGTTCCGACCCATGGGTCATGTGATTGGAACCAGCCCCCGAGCCCAGGACGCTCTGCCCCCTCTCTCCTCCCCTGATATCACAAGAGAGGTCACACTACACTTTTCACAGGAGTAAAAATACTCTTCTTCTCATATTTGAGGAGTATTTTTCGCCACAGAGGAGTATGTAATTCGCAGTAATGGAAATAAATTATATGTACATGTAATAATGTTAAGAGGTTGCTATTCAAGCAGGGAAACCATTACAATAACTGCTTTCCCATGAATAAATAGCGATTTTAGGGTTTAATTTTTATGGTGTTCACTTTGTGATAAAATAACATATTTCTGATAATCTTTGGTTCAGCCTGATCAGAGAGATACCAAAAGTTTTTGGAATGTTTTAATACCTTTACAAAAATCCAATACTTCAAAATTTAAGAAATTATTTTAGACGCCATATTATGACACCTGTAACCTTTCTATGTTTCTGTGCAGAGAGATGTATAAGGCGTCTATTTTTGCTGCACAAGTGTAGTTTTTATTTATAGCATTTTGGGGATGTCCTACACCTAGATTACTTTTTATTCCATTTTTGGGGGGAGGTTAGACAGTGATTCAACTATTTTGATCTTTTTTTACTGCTACAGTGTTCATTATATAGGATAAATATTTTTATTTTTCATAGTACTGGCACTTTAAACGCAGGGATGGCTAATGTGTTTGTTTTGGGGTTGTTTTGTGATTGATTTATGCTTTAAGTTTTTTTTTTTTTGTAAATTTTTCTTCAACTTCGTTTTAGCGAGCTTGAACCTGAACTCTGATGTTAGGCATTAGTGCTGGATAGATATCAGCAAGGACTTATTGATTGCTGCATCTGTTAACTTTTTCTTTGCCATTGGTGAGGAACTGGTTAACAGATGCTGTAATAAAGTCATTTAACACCAGCATGCAGCATCTCTGTTAGTGTCTGAGCAGGGGCAAGGGCTGCCACATGCATGCTGCTGTTAAATGACTTTATAAACAGCATCTGTTAATGTTTCCTCACTAATGGCACAGAACAGGTTAACAGATGATATAGATTAAATTTGTTTACATCAAGAGTGTGGTAGCTCTGGTCTCTGCTCTGACTGTTTGGGGATGGGGACAGAGCTGAAGCACACTGGTGTTAAACGACTTTAACCACTTAAGGACTGGGCTTAAAACTGCCTTAAGGACCAGGCCTCATTTTTCAAAACGGACATGTGTCACTTTAAATGGCAATAACTTTGAGACGCTGTAACTTACACAACTGATTTTGAGATTGGTTGTTTTTTAGTGACACATTGGACTTCATGTTAGTGGCAAACACTGATCAATATTTTTGTATTTATTTAAAAAAAAAAGAAAAAAAAAAAGGAAATTTGATGGAAATTTTGAAGAAAAAAACAACGCAATTTTCAAAATGTGAAATGCTCTGCAGTCATACCACCCAAATGCATTAATAAATATTATCTAACATATCTCTACTTTATATTAACATCACCTTTTAATGTATTTTGGACATTAGAAGGCTTACAAGTTTAACAACGATTTTTCCAGATTTAGATGAAAATTTCCCAAACTAATTTTTTAGGGACCACTTCAGTTCTGAAGGGGATTATAAAAGGCCTATATATTAGAAACCCCTCATAAATCCCCCCATTTTCAAAACTGAACCCCTCAAATAATTCAAAACAGCATTTGGGAAGTTTGTTAACCCTTTAAGCATTTCACGGTAATTAAAACAATATGGAAATGAAATTTAGACATTTCATTTTTTTTTCACTAATACATTCATTTAGCCCTAAAATTAACACATTCACAAAGGGTTAAAAGGAGAAAATGCATCTCACAGTTTATTATAGAATTTCTCCAGAGCACAGAAATACCCCGCATGTGGGTGTAAACTGATGTTTGGGCATTCGGCAGTAAACAGAAGGGAAGTAGCGACACTGGACGTTTGAAAAGCAGATTCTGCTGGAATAGTTTTCAGGTGCCATGTCTCTTTTGCAGAGCCCCTAGAGTACCAATACAATGGAAACCCCCAAAAGTGTCCCATTTTGGAAACAACACCCCTCACAGAATTCATCAAGGGGTATAGTGAGCATTTTGACCCCACAGTCTTTTCACAGATTTTATTAACATTGGGATGGGTAAATGAAAAATTACTAAAACGTCACTTTATCCGCAAAGTTTTTCATTTTCACAAGGGGTTAAAGGAGAAAAAGCACCCTACAGGTTGTTAAACAACTGCTCCTGAATACGGCAATATGGGCTGTATGGGTACATGGTGGGGCTTGGAATGGAAAGAGGCTTTTGGAGGGCAAATTTTGTAGGAATAGTTTTCAGGTGACATCTAAAACAGCTCATAGATTAACCCTTCGGCATAACTCAAAGTTTTTGTGGACACGTTGCAGATCACCTTTGCCCAGGCAGCGAGACTCTATTGAAATCTATGAGACAGCTCTGCAATACCTACACTCACCACTACAGTTTGTACCAAGAGCTGTGCTGCCTGGGTATCAGTGATCTGCAGGGGGTCCCGGATATTTTTTATTTTTTTTTACTGTTACCAATGCTGTTGCAAGAGCTCTAGGCAGAGAGGAGCTCATCCACTATATTAAAAAGACCAGTAAATAAAAATAAAAAACAGGTTAACCAGCAGTTTTGTCTACAGGCCCTTGAACATTATTTCTTCATCAAGGGAATAATGGTGATGGACACCTAAGAACAGAGGGTCTGTTACAATAAATAAATATGACAGAGAAACCATAAGTGTGTTTCTGTAGCTTTAAGATCTAATATAGTAATAATGTTTAAACCAGGGTGGAACTAGAAAGGAGAGATAATAGAGCAGGACTCAGCAGAGCCTGCAGCAACGCTGCTTACCTCACTGTTTCAACATAAATGCAAGTCTCACAATTCCTGTAACCTCCGGAAGGGAGTGAAAAGGGTTGGGCAAAGTTGAAAATCTTTGTAATTTTTTTTTCTCATTAAGTCGACAGATCTTTTCCTGAGTAGTTTGACTAACATGAGTAGCTCACAAGCCTGTCATACTGTTGTTTCCATTACATTTACAGTTCCATACCTACAGCAACAGTACACAGACAATGTAGTATGCAGACTGAGGCACAGAGGTGAACTGTTTTGTTCTTTTGGTCCAAATATAAGGATAATGGTATAATTTATGTTTAATATAATATAATATAATTTAATATAATTTATGTATTATACTTTCTTTGTAACAAAGCAACACAGACTAACAACCCAGTGAGTTTCTAAGGGAAAAATGTATGCCATAAAAATGGCCTTTTTTCACATATCTAAGAAGTTAACATTTGTATACTCACAACATTTTTCAGCACTTACAGAAAAACTATTTAAGAAAAAAACAACACTGCGTCTTTTTTGGCAGTTTTTTTCACAGAAAGAGGCAGAAAGTGCTGCATACTATTATACCAATAAGGAAAATGCCAGCGTTTCCATAGGTATAATTGACATGCTGCGATTTACAAAGATACAAGCATTTCTGAAATCGCAGCATTTCCACTGCAAACTTTTTTCTGCAAAGTGGGTGGGATTAGCCAGAATCCCATCCACTTTGCAGGTAATGTAAAACACTGTGTTTTCACAAAGTGGGGCCCCGGCCTCAAACTGCAATAATATTCCTGCAGTTTAGGGTCAATGTTATGCCTACAACACTTGGACTCTCTCCTGGTTCTACAAAACCAAACTCAGACCACCATTAGGATCCATCGCAAAATAAAACTAGTCTTCAGGCCTCGTGACGTCACATGCCCAAGGAACACTGCTGAGGCCTATCACCCCATGTGTGACATCACAAGTGGCCTGAAGAGGGCGCAAGGTGACCACAAGACACCATGAGGATGCCCAGGAGAGATGAGGTAAGGTGAGTAAGTGTTTGTTATTTTTACACCTCCCTTGGTCCTCCACTTATTATACTCTAGGGTCTGAGGAAACCCCAGAGTACAATAATTTACCAAAACTAACAGGGGGGTTTGCATTATACTGTGAAGGGCCACTATGGAACATTATACAGTGAAGGGCCACTGTGGAGCATTATACTGCGAGGGGCCACTGTGGAGCATTATACTGTGAGGGGCCACTGTGGAGCATTATACTGTGTGGGGCATTAAACGGTGTGGGAGGCACTGTGGAGCATTTTTATATAATGAGGAGCATTATTCTGTGTGGAGAGCACTGGGAAACAGTATATATACTGTATGGGGGCCACAGGACAGGAAACTGCAAGGTACATCGGGGATCACACAATTAGTGCCGATAAAGGGCTCCAAAATTCCTGATGGCAAAATAGAACAAAAACCCAAAGTACAGTGCTAAAAGGCAGAATAAGAGGCAGAATACAGGTAGGGGCATTTATTTTTCAAATGCGACTAAGTACTGTAGAAGGGCGTCCCTGGCCAAATTGTCTTCCAAAAGTGGGTCCTGCTTTTCAGACGGTTTGGGAACCACTGTTCTAGAGGAAGGCACATTGTGGACTCCACATTATAATAATAATAATATTTTTTTATTTATATAGCGCCAACATATTCCGCGGCACTGTACAACATTAACCACACTGAATAACAATGAAGCAGATCCATTAGCAAACTTGTTGCATATCCACACCAGAAATCTGAAGTTTGCCAGGGACACAACTTCTCTTGCAGGTTGGGTTCACATCGGCGTCAGAGTCCTTCGCAGAAACCTCTGAAAATAGGTGAGGAAAAAAGTCCTGCCAATGGGGTCCACTGGTGTCCATGTGTAACCGCTGTTTTAGCGGTCCGTCTCTCCATCTTTTGGGACCCCCGGGGGACCCAAATGGCGGAGACCACAGCTCTAGTGTGAACCTAGCGTGAGCCAACAAAAGATAAATGTGTATGGCCATATTAAATAGGTAGTGTAGTTTCAAACTGAATAAATCAATAGTACAGATGATTGTAAGAAACTTATCTTATCCAAGAGAAATGAAACCTTTCTGCTCTTATCTGTCAGTTTCTCTGCTCCCCCTGCTAAAGTAGCTTTCACTGTGAAAATCACTGCTGTAGGGATCTGGAGACAGACCTGAGTCGCATGACTCATGTTTGGGTCAAGGAAGAGGGAGCAGGATGGGAGACAAAAAAAGCTAGGCTTAGACTAAAGTTTTTCTATTACAACTAAAGAACTTCATTCACTTCAATACATCTCAGTACATCTACATTATGTTCTACATGGTCCTGATATGGTTTCTGAATGAAAGTGTGTGTTATATAGAGATTCCTCCTCTACTCACTGTGTGTACTGCAAAACAATGCAAAATATAAGTCATAATGGTGAGCTAGACTCCTCACGTACACGGCAGCTTATTTTGAAAAGTCAAATGAAAAAATAAGCAGATCAAAGATTCAGATACACATAGAAAACGGTTACTGCCCTACATAAAAAAAACATAGGATTAATCTTCTCTGCCTAGTGTATATGTGCACTAATATATACCATCATTTTCTGACTAAAAGACGTACTTTGTGTGTAGTAGAGGTGAACATATATATACATTGTGCAGCAGTGCTGTGTGTGTATTCACAGGTATGTGTAGCAGAGCTGTTTGTGTGCATATGAACAACAGGCTGTTAGTGTATGTATTGTGTGTGTAGCAAAGCTAAGTGTGTGTAGAGCAATGTTTATCCACTGTGTGTATTTATATGTACAGTAGTGTGTGAAGTTAGTGACACTGATCTATTCACTTCCTTTAACCACCAGGAATATTTAACTGGTCTTTAAATTTTTTCCTATTCCTATTTTTTTTTCCTATTTTTGGTGTCTAGTCCAAAAAATATGTTGTGCATATAGATCTCATTCAAATACCATTGCCTAACAAAAATGACAAACATGTATAAGAAAGGAAATTGGTACAGTGGTTTCCTTTGTAAGAGTAGCGAGTGTTTTGGTAATCTAAAGGGCAACTGTTCAGCCTTGTGGCACGGTATGGTTTTTTTGCCAAAAAAATCTGGCATATCTGATCTACTGTAGAATTATGTAGTAGAATCACAAGGTCTCTGGTAGTTTGTGGAATATTGGCAAAGAAGAACAAACTTTGGTAACATATTTCAACTCAATACACTTATTATAAAGATAAACAGGTTGTAAAGATTAACATTTGATGATTTAATCATGAAGATTAAGAAACTCCAGTTAAATAGTGTACTTTATAGCAGATTCTCTGACACTGGAAGTGACACATGAAGGGAGATTACAGCAAAATGACAATTTGTAATTGGTATGTAGGACATAAATGACAAAATCTAAAGTAGTTTTCATCACTTGTACAGGCGATCATTTAGACAATCCAAAGCATCAAGGAAATTGTTATCTCACAAAGAAGGGCTCACAATACAAGCATGTAGTGAATATCCTGACATTATCTATTTCTCCCATCAATTTCACTTGGGAAAAATGCAAAGTATAAACTGCAATTGATTATAGAATACCCCCCAATCAGATTGGTATCTCTAAGTACACTGCATAAAATACATCTGATAGAGGTTGCAACTGAGAAAAATCAAACGCGTTGCCCATGGCGTAAACTCAAGGCTGAGCCACAGGTTTCTGCCATTAGCCCCATTTAGTTAGTGTTGTAGATTCTGTGGATAAATCAGCCAAAGAATACGTGGAAAGACTGAGCAGGACGCTTATTTTTTCAGCTTCCTGCATTGATCTCTGCCTTGAAAAAAATAGAAAGCAGATTAAGGACGTAATTCGGTGTGTGAACATAGCTTAATACCTGTAATCAGCCACACCATTAAACTTTTTTAGACACACAGACATTTCTCCATTCAGTACCATATCTTTATATTTGATGTAATTCTTGACTGAACAGCAAATGTAGCACAGTGTAGCTATTCCCTAAATGTCCTACTCATCATCAATACAATTATGAGGCGTTTTGGCGGTGACTGAAACTGGAAAATTCTTTGGATATTATCTATATCAAGAGTCATCAAAGAGCCAGTATAAACCAGCCATGACACCAGTGTGAACAGGACCTAAGCCATAAAATATGCATTCCATTGAGACTGTGTTTGAGGAATTTTTGAATGGGGAATTCCTTGCAGAAAATGTTTTATCTTAGGCAAGGCCCATTTTTTTTTTTTATCAAGAGAAAAAAATAAGGCTAAAAACAGGTAATACGCATACATACCTATAACCAAAAAAAAAAAAAAAAGAAAAGAAAAACAATTGTTGTAATTATGCAGCAATAAAACAGTGTAAACAATGAAAACGCTAAAAAATGTAATAAAAAGAAAACATGTTTGCTATTAGCACCGATTTTTTTTTTCAGCACTCACTTCCCTTCCTGTACTTGGCCCTGCTTCATTATCACTGTCCTCCTCTTCAACATCCTGCTTTCTTTTCAAGTACCTCAACATGATGGTAGAACTAACTTGCTCTTTCCTAAAAAAAGAGAGGAGAGAGCCAAGACTCTTAGTTAATTAGTTAAAGGGATTGTCTTATATCCCTGCTTAGAATGTCCCTTTGGGAACCAGAACAGAAAGTTGCCTTTGTTCTGGTGGACTTGAGCTATTCTTGGTTCATATGGAAAGCCATTCATCTGAAAGGCTTCCAGGTAATTCATACATATCGCTGCAGCGCCCACGGTTTGCCTGGACAACTCTTTTATTGATTAATGTAATGTCTTCTAATCAAGGCAGTCCCTAGCTGAACCATCATGGTCTCCAGATGCTGAACTTCAGCACAATTGTCAAAAAATGTTTCAGGTTTGATGCTAGTATATCATGACGTAAAGGTAATGATAGCAGACCCCTGACCCCAACTGGGAAGCGCTGTGAGATGCAGGAGCAACTGCATGCGGAGCAGTAGGTTTCCTCAGCATCCAACCGATGACCAGTGAATAATGTGCACTATTCTATTCTACTCAGCAACTTTTCCACCCAGAGTGTAGTTGTGACTCTCCACTCCTGTGAGATGAGGAAGTGACAGTAGCGATTTCTGAACACTGATTCTGCATCACAAGCCATATGACGTCACGTTCATCAGGCACACGGCCTGTGAGCAGCCCAGCCCCCTTAAAGTGAATAGAGTAGAGATGCAAAACCAAACACAGCTACTAAACAATGTATGGCTCAGTGCTTGGTTTTAGTGAAGAAACAACAGAACTCCCAAACACCGAAGTCTCTTCAAACAGCTAATCGACCGGCGTCATGGTTGTCAGATCACCGCCCATCTATGACCTAACCAAAGGATAGGTCATCAATGTTGTAGTGACACAGAACCAATGTGAAATCCAAGGCTATATAAAAACTGGTCGAGTTAGTCAAGTGGTACCTGCCAGTCTATGCTTGCTTTTCTGCAGTGATGACATGTGCCATAAATGCATAACTTCTCCTACCAATCCCTGGCTGCAAATCATCATCTGGGTGCAGAAGTGAAAACAGACTGCCGGGTACAATCAGAGTGCCACCAATAGTGCTGCATGAGATCATACAGGTGAGTACAGTTTGTAAGTATGGGCTAACCGCAAGAAAACTGATAAAACAACTTTAGGCAATTGTATTACAGAGACACAAAGCATGCTGTTAATTTTTGGGGGACAAACACCCCTATTTTACTGGTCATGCCCCCGCCACACACTTTTTACAAAGTACACCCGCTTAAGTGATGGTAGCCTGCACCTTGATTGTGAATTTGGGATTATTCTCATGATGCTGCATCATCTCTCCAGGAAGCACGGGCCATGGAGCACTACTTCTTGGAAGGTTTAGCCTGGGAAAGCTGGACATTCAGGGAGAATTGGCAAGCGAGAGTTAGCTCAATTTTTGAAAATCCTGGACAACCACAATAAGGCCTAAAATAGGGGTTAAAGGGGTTGTTCAGGATCTGAAGGTAACTGATACTGATAACCTATCCACAGGACACCCAGCCCCAGTCAGCCATTTCAGCCGCCAGAAGCATCCCTGCTCCTTTTCAAGGTTCCAGGTGCCACTGCTACAGTGTACAGAGCTCTATTCACTGTATACAGTTTCCAGTCCATACAGAGTAGTGATGGTGCCTGGAACTGCAGCTCTGCTTCCATTCACTTGAATAGGAGTAGGCCTGCTTCCAGCCATATATCTAGTATATGGCTTCCTCTGACCGAAACATCTCATTGGGACAGGGTCTGGGTGTCAGACTCTGACCAATCTAATGCTGATGACCTACCTTGTGTACTGATCATCAGTATAACC
The DNA here is from genome assembly GCA_947044405.1 of Leptodactylus fallax. Lineage (NCBI taxonomy): Eukaryota > Metazoa > Chordata > Amphibia > Anura > Leptodactylidae > Leptodactylus > Leptodactylus fallax. Next base: position 4,529,926 of record CAMRHE010000041.1, read on the forward strand.
TTCCTTCAGATCCTGGACAATCCCTTTAAGAATGTAGCCAGACACTTCAATTGCTTTGCATTATTTTATGTAAAAGATGTCTCTACAAATATTCTCATATTGGGCTTTTTAGTTAGACCATCAGAAGCAAAAATAAGAATTGTATTTATTTACCCTCGCCTCCCGCATTTCCTTCTCTTCGTGGTCCCAGCCTGCACATACGTCAGACGTCATAACGGCGTGCACGTCGCTGCTCCTTATTAGCATCAAGAGATGCACCACAACGCGACAAGACGTCCGGACGTTAGACCCGCACAGTACACTGCGCAAAGAAGCCGCGTCGGCTACTGCGTTCAGGTCTCACGATACGTCGCACATACCTTACTGTGCTGCAAATTCTAAAATGCACTATTAGTCCTTAGATTTCTATACCGTTCTGTGGCCATATGTATCTACAGCGCACACTCACTGTCCTTCCTGTCCACACATGGTATGTGAAGTCCGCGCATAACCTATGACATATGTGATCCTGAATCATGATTGTAAATTGAAGGGTGTGTGCCAACTGCAGATTTTGGGTACCTAACGATGCATTCACACGGTGCAGTTAAAACTGGATTGGAAACGCCTGTATGCAGTTTTTGGGTGTAGTTTCTTAATTTTACAGGTGAAGCATGTAAAATGTGTTTGCCCTGTAATATCCTAAAGATAAATAATCAATGTTAGAAAACTGATAACAGTGCACACTGCAGTGTGTCATTTACAATGCAGTTTTAACTGCACCGTGTGAATGCACCCTAAGGTTACACATGTTCAGTCCCAATTGAATCCACAATAGTACAGAACAGTCATAAATTTGGTTGTAGTCCTAGTGGGACCTACTGTGCATGTCAAAAAGTAAAAAATTATTATATCCATGGCACTTACTCCATAATTGTCAGATTATGCCACTTTCTGGTGTATTTCACCCATGAACAGGCTCAGTTTCTATTGTCAAATCTTGATGATTTTAACAAGACAAAAGCAATGGTTAGGAAGCATATGGACATGGCAGAGAAAAGCCCCCTGCCTTCAAGAGCTGTAGCACAAACGCTCATAGTTCAGTAGACAGCTATTCCAACCAACTTCCCCATACACATACATGGTACTTTCTTTCCAAAGAACTTCCCACCTTTGTTGCTTTACCTTCCCCTCTGACTACCTGGCTTCAGCAGCCATGTAACCAACTCCATTCTGAACATGGCACACATAGCAAATCCTATACAAACCTATCTCAATCTCCACACACTGTCCCATTTCTTCCTGGGGGCTACACGGTTCCTTGCAGGCATTCTGTCCATTTGTCACTCTACATCAGGGGTAGGCAACCTTTTTTGTTCGGCGTGCCGATTTTAATAAAAAAATCAAAGATGAGGTACTCGGAGTGCCGGTCAATAATTGTAAGTCTGACGACCCCTATATTAAAGTCATATACCACAAACCATAACACAGAAGTGCTGCCACCAGATGCTTTAGGACACATGCGTTTACTGCTATTTCCTGGGTCGCTCCTATACTTTCCGATTAGAAGCAATGAAAGTCCATGTGCAGCCCCCAATTAGTCGTAAATGTATGTGTCCAGGAGCACCGTATGGCAGCAGCCTTATGGTGAATACACTCTATGTATCTGTATGCAGCTATATTCTTAGGCCACTGGAACTTTTACTTCAATGTAAAACTGCGTTCACATATTGCATTTTTGCACAAAAAAAAAAAATGCCTGTGTTTTCTGTGCAAAAACACATCCTTAATGCAGAAAACACACCGCTATACAGAATAATGTCCCATAGCGGTCCCTGCACACGGTATTATGTCCCATAGCGGTCCCTGCACACGGTATTATGTCCCATAGCAGTCCCTGCACACGGTATTATGTCCCATAGTGGCCCCTGCACAAGGTATTATATCCCATAACAGCCTCTGCACACCGTATTATGTCACATATTGGCCCCAGCACACGGTATTATGTCATATAGTGACCCTTGCACAACGTATTATGTCACATAGTGGCCTCTGCACACGGTATTAGGTCCCATAGCTGTCCCTGCACACGGTATTAGGTCCCATAGCGGCCCCTGCACACGGTATTATGTCACATAGCGGTCCCTGCACACGGTATTAGGTTCCATAGCAGTCCCTGCACATGGTATTATGTTCCATAGCTCTTTTCAGACCCCCGAGTATAATAAGTGCAGGACCAAGAGAGGTGACAAACATAAAAAAGCAATGCTACTCACCTTTTTCTGCGCTCAGCAGCCGCTGTGTTCTCTTAGGCGCTTCTGCCTGTAGTCAGCGACCGCTGATTGGGTCTCTGGGGTCACGTCATTATGCGTAATGACGCTGGACGTGACCCCTGAGGCCCTGTCAGATGCGCCTGCAGATCGCACAGCTGCCGTGTAGCGCAGAGAGCAAGGTGAGTATCATTGTTTTTTATGTTTCATCACTTCTCCTAAGTCTCCGCTTATTATACTCGGGGGTCTGAAGAGACCCCACAGTATAATAATGGCAGTTTTGTTTCGGCCATGTTTGGTCCGATTGAAGCTGCTGGGTGAAGACTTCGCTGCAGTGCCAGGGAAATAAGCCTCGCGTGCCAAGAGTGGCACGCCTGCCGGGGGTTGCCGACCCCAGCTCTACAGGTTCGGCAGAGAATACTCTTATGCATGCTTACAATATGCAGGTTTTGCTCACCCATACCCAGCCTGCCCATGTATTACACAGTCAGCATGTAATAAATGTATGTCTGGTTGTAGCTTCCTCCATCACAAAAATAAATAAAAAATACATTGCATTACAGGGTTTTTTCCCATTTTGGCAAATCACTGCCAAGATGGGAATAACTGCCTACAAGTCCCAATCACCAAGGGTAGGTCTTATGGAAACACATAATTTAACTATGCTGTTTTCCTAACTCCCATAGAGGTGAGTGGTAGCTACGGAAACAGCGTAGTACAGCTGAGCTACACTCTTTCCATATGTCCACAGTCACAGAAACAGTGAGGTTAAATGTGCTACATCATTTCCGTAGCTCCCAATTACCTCTATGGGAATTACAGAAACAGCATATAGCAGTGCTGCTGCCCTGGTGGTTTGGACTGACAAGCAGTTATTCCCATCATGGCAGTGATTTGCCAAGATGAGAATAATCCTTTAAATAAAAACACTCAAGGGGCTAGCTAAATGGGCTGACATAGTAAATTCAGTACTTGTGCTGTTCTCCTGATCTACAAATCCATAACACAATCAGATCACTGAATAGCCACTGGATTCCCCACCTCTAGAAAGCGCTGTATCGCTGTGATCTCTAAAAGAAAAACATTACCCACTACTGTGCTTACAAAATATTACAGGCAAAAAGCGCATACTTTTGTTCCTTCAAAAAACATATTTTTTTTTTTTTTTCCCTCACACAACAAAGTTTCATCCATCTATGATGCGAAGTGTCCATGCCTCTCAGTGAAATACTGTTCCGTACTGTAATCACCATGGAACTAAGTATTTCACTGTATAAGGCTATACGGCTAAGATTCCCTCTTCAGGCATAGAGTTTAGACTAGTAAATACAGCTCACACAAGGACAGAGCTTCACAGATGAAACTTGGTCGTGTGAAAAAAGCCTAAATCTTAACTTTTATTGCACTATATTAAAATGGAATCAGCGTTTTTATGAACAGCAGTCACACAGCCATTTTCAAAATAATGAGTCTATGGGGCTATTTGCATGTATTATTTTTACCTGTTTTCTCAGATCCCTGAATAGACTGAAGTCTATGAGGGATCTTTGAAAACAGGTACCCCACAAAAATAGACCACAGTTGATTTAACCCGTTCCCGCTCTGCGCGGTACTATTACGTCAAGCTGTGCATATAATTAATGCACAGCTCAGTAAATAGTACGACGCTGTAATACTGCGGGCACAGAAGCTGCCTCTCAGCTGTGTTACACACCCAAGGGTCAGGACCAGCTGCCGGAGTCGGAAGACACTCCGACTCCAGTGGATTAACCCCCTGGATTCCATGATCAATAGCGATAAGATCACGGGTTCCAAGGGGTTGCCATGGCAGCCAGGAGGCCAGGCCACAGTCTCCTGACTGCCTATGCATAGTTTCCATAGGAACTAATGTGCGATATTCTGCAATACTATGTATTGCAGGACATTGCACAGGGGATCTGACATCCCAGCTTCAAGTCCCCTTGTGGGACAGGGAAAAAGTGGGAAAAAAAACACATAGTAAAGAGACAGAAAAATAAACAAATAATGAAAAAAGTAAAAAAAAAAAAACACCTTTATATTTAAAAATATATAATGTAAACAAAAATAAACAAACAAACATGTTAGGTATCCCCACATGCGTATAAGTCCCCACTATCCAAAAATAGTATTACTTATCCTGTATGGTGAATGCTGTAAAAAAAATTATACACACATACACGTGGACAAAATTGTTAGTACCCCTCGTTTAATGAAAGAAAAACTCACAATGGTCACAGAAATAACTTGAATCTGATAAAAGTAATAATATATAAAAAGTCTATCAAAATGAACAAATGAAAGTCAGACATTGCTTTTCAACCATGCTTCAACAGAATTTTTAAAAAAAGAAAACTCACGACAGAATGATAATATTTTGTTGCACAACCTTTTGAGGCACTCACTGCAATCAAACGATTCGTGTAACTGTCAATGAGACTTCTGCACCTCTCAACAGGTATTTTGGCCCACTCCTCATGAGCAAACTGCTCCAGTTGTCTCGGGTTTGAAGGGTACCTTTTCCAGATGGTATGTTTCAGCTCCTTCCAAAGATGCTCAATAGGATTTAGGTCAGGGCTCATAGAAGGCCACTTTAGAATAGTCCAATGTTTTCCTCTTAGCCATTCTTGGGTGTTTTTAGCTGTGTGTTTTGGGTCATTATCCTGTTGCTAGACCCATGACCTGCGACTGAGACCAAGCTTTCTGACACTGGGCAGCACATTTCTCTCTAGAATCCCTTGATAGTCTTGAGATTTCATTGTACCCTGCACAGATTCAAGACACCCTGTGCCAGATGCAGCAAAGCAGCCCCAGAATAGAACAGAGCCTCCTCCATGTTTCACAGTAAGGACAGTGTTCTTTTCAAGATATGCTTCTTTTTTCCATCTGTGAACATAGAGCTGATGTGCCTTGCCAAAAATTTTGATTTTTGTCTCATCTGTCCATAGGACATTCTCCCAGAAGCTTTGTTCATTTTCATAGAATTTTTATATATTATTACTTTTGTCAGATTCAAGTTATTTCTGTGACCATTGTGGGTTTTTCTTTCATTAAACGAGAGGTACCAACAATTTTGTCCACGTGTGTATATACACGCACAGCAATGCGCAAATTAATGTATTTTGGTCACTTTCCACAAAAAACAAAAAGTGATCAAAAAGTCATACATACCAAATATTGGTATCAATAGAAAGTACAACTTGTCCCGCAAATAAAGAGCCCTGACATATCTCCATCAACTGTACAGTAAAAAAAAAAAAAAGTTATAGGCGTCAAAATACGGTGACCCTAGGAAAATAGTTTCAAAAAATAACATTTTATTTATAAAAGTGGTAAAATGCAATAAAAACCAATATACATATGTAGAGATGAGAGAATTTCTCAAAAGTTCGATTCGGCAGTTCGATTCGAAGTTCCAAAAAAAATTTGCTTCGATCCGAATTATTTTGTGGCGAATAAACAGCTATTTCCGGGCTGCAGAGAGCTAGGGTGGGCGGCAAAATGGCGGAAGCCCTTGGATGCTGCGGTCATGTTTCTCTCTCTCTCTCCAGCATGGACAACTTTTATTCATGTGGAAGGATCTGCTAACAAGCAAAGACACGCCTACCCAATCACATCACTAGAGAACATCTTGTGACCGTCTGATGTCACAAAGGTCCTTACTAAATATTCGTTACCATGAAGCATCAGGAAATCCGGAATCGTGGAGAATCGAAGATTTCCTGAAATTCGGATCGAATTCCCACTTCTGCAGAATCGTTTCGCTCATCTCTATAAATATGGTATCACCGTAATCATAATGATCAGCCGGACAAAGATGACATGTCATTTTTAACGCAGAGTGAACGCCATAAAAACAAAATGCAAAAAATTATGATTGCATTGTGTGTTATTTCACATGGACCCCCAAAAAATGTAAATAAAAGCTAATGAAAACATTATATGCACCCCAAAAGGGTGTCAAATGAAAGTACAACTCGTCACGCAAAGAATAAGCCCTCACATAGCTATGTAGACGGAAAAATAAAAAAGTTATGAATTTTGGAAGACGGAGAGGCAATATATGAAAAAAGTCACCGAGCATTAACGTACAAACTACCCTGCGTCCTTAAGGGGTTAAATGACATTTGTCTCAATAAAGCCTTACATGAAAACCCACAAATGCTTTTGCCCCAGACAACCTCTGTGCTAGATCCAGAACTAGGCTGATATATAAAAACACACATGTATTCACAGTGTTCATTAATAACATCAGGGATGGGGCAAAAAGGTAAATACCAATCTGCACATCTACGAAGGAAAGCAGAGTGATTGCCCTATTCAGAAACCTGTCCCTGCAGCACCCCAATACACCCTTACCTCAATAGGACATATAAGAGAAAAACAAGACAGAAAGATCATAACAATGCTTTAAAAAAAGCAACAGATAACAAATGTCCCACATCCCAATATTTACCACAAGGTGAATGCAATGCATAATAAATTGATAAAGTATGGGAGAACAATATACCGCTAGCAACATTTATTTAAACATAAGCAAAGTGCTAACAAACCTCTATACATACAGTCCCAATGAATTTTCCCCTTACAACTTCATCAGGGAACTTAGTCAGCTGATAAATGATTTTTACAGTACAGGGTAACACAATAGCTTAGCATAGCACGCAACAAGATAAGCAAGACTGAACTATTCATGTATCCTCAATATCATAACATCTGCACTCACTTGGTGCTCTGGTCTGGTAGGACATATTGACGTGACTGTGAGCAGTTGACTAGGAGGGCAGGATTCTCTCTAAGAGTGGGTCGGCATGTAATGCTATGTGTTGCTTTCTGCTATTACAACATTGCCAGGATGGCTTCAAAGAAACATAATTTGCTAGAGTGATGTTTCTTTAAAAGAAAATATTCTAGGAAATGCTGCCAAGACTGCTTCTATGGAAAACCCTATTGCATTGCTACTATATGTATAAGCCATGCGTGTGCTTAGTACAAACATGTTTGTCTTGTAGTCTTTTAATTTTTTATTTTTTTCAAAAGGGAAAGTCAATATGCCACTCATAAATTATATAAAAGCAAAAATATGGAGAGAAAGGGAAAGGTAGGATTTAGGCCCGTTCAGACATCGGAAAATGGATTGGAATTTGAGGTGGACATCCGCCTCGGATTCCTTGTCATTTTCAGTCTTCCCGTGGCGGAAGAACAACAATGCAGAACATTGGCATAACAATGCAGAGCATCGGCATTCCAACGCAGTTTCCACCGCTGGTAAGGCCCAATTGAATAGGCCTAATCAGCAGGAATTCTCAAACCGCGGAATCTGCAGCAAGATCGGGCAGGACGCTTTATTTTTTTCATTGTCCTGCACTGTTTTCTGCCTCCCATTGAAAACAGTAGGAGGCAGAATGAGAGTAGAATCTGCCGCTGATTTTGGGGTGAAATTAGCAAATTCATATGCAGATTCCGCTGTGTTTACAGGGCCTAAAAGGGATGGTTCCACTAAAGACAACTATTTCCAGTCAGTAGGACAGAGGAAAAGTGGCTGATCATTGGACCATCCACTGGAACCCAAATGAACACAAGAGCTGCAAGTTCCTGTAATTTCTCCAAGTGAACAGACTTGTGGTGTTCTAGGACGGGAATCTCTCTCCTTGGGGAGAGCACCAGTGAAGGTGTGTAGAGTTTTGAATTGCCTTTTGCCCTCTACTAAGGATCTACATATCACAAGGCATTATGGGAAAAGGAGCTGGAAGCTCATGCGCCCTCTGTTGGATGTAACAGATCCTCAATTTGTTTTTGACTCACTGAGTCTTGAGACAGCAAATGGGATTTTAGCCAAGCCAATTTCACTCATCTGCATACAGCGCTGTTTCGGGATTTTTGTCCCTCATCAGTGCAGAGCAGAGTGAATTGGCTGGCTTTTTGGGAGGCAATGAGTGGCTCAGGGACGGGAATCTCTCTCCTTGGGGAGAGCACCAGTGAAGATGTGTAGAGTTTTGAATTGCCTTTTGCCCTCTACTAAGCATCTATATATCACAAGGCATTATGCACTGATGAGGGACAAAAATCCCGAAACAGCGCTGTATGCAGATGAGTGAAATTGGCTTGGCTAAAATCCCATTTGCTGTCTCAAGACTCAGTGAGTCAAAAGCAAATGGAGGATCTGTTACATCCAACAGAGGGCGCATGAGCTTCCCAGCTCCTTTTCCCATAATGCCTTGTGATTTGTGGTGTTCTAGTCAGACCACTGCTCAATTCATTTCTATGAGACAGCAATCTCTGACAACCAATAAAAGTAAATGGAGCACTTAGAGGAAGCTGTGGGACCCCATTCTAGCAATCACTGGAAGTACCAGCAGTCAAATCTCCATGCAATCAGCCACTTACCCTGTGGCTTCCATCCTTTTTTTTTTTTTAAAGGGTATTTCAACATATAGTGGTCTGATAGAGCCCAGATGAGTGTCCTTTTGGCCTTCATCTGGTTAATCACCAAGCAGAACAAAGACACAAGAAGCCCAACTTACGATTCTAGAGAACAACTTTAATCATGGATTTGTTAAGACAATAATTAACTTGTATTAAAAATCCATGTTATGTGCAAAATTGGAGGGCACTGATTTGGTCGATCTGTACCTTTTTTTTTTTAGTTTCAACATTTTTGTTAAAGTTCCATCCTCAAGGTAGGGCATCAATAATGGATAAGTGGGAGTCCTACACCTGGGATCCCCGCTGATCAGCTATTTGAAAAAGCAGCAGGAGTCTGAGTGCCGTGAGCCCTTCTATACCTGAGGATAGGTTATCAACAAAAATGAACTGGATAACCCTTTAAGACTTTCTTGCTTATTTATGTAGGGCATGCTACCCTAACTTATGCACTTTATTATACATAGCCATCTTTGATGCAGTTTTGCACTGAGTGACTTTAATCTTAGGCAGTAATCTTAGGGCTATTTTCCTTATGAGCAATGAGCATATGGATTTTAAATTTAACTATTTTAATTGTGGATTTGTGTGACCAATAATACAGATATGTTCTCTGGGTTTCTTGTATGCTTGTTCTTTGTGATGATGAGTTGATATTATCACAAGATATGATAAATAATATTGGTTGGGATAGTTCTGACTGTTTAATACATACATCAGGATCTTTCATGGTACACGCGCTAAACATACATCACAAACGTGATATGAACCCTTACTGCCATGCAAACCAGAAATGTGCTTCACTTCCAAACTGCTGTGCTAGGTAGAAGACGACAGGAGTAGTCAGTAGCCAATTCATCTAGTCTTCACACCTTCAGCATGTCCAGTGTACACATACAGGGCATGCCAGATACCATATTCCACCACTGCATGCAAAGCAAGTGCTTACTTAACAGTCATTTTTAACTTTTGTCATTTAACCTTAGGGCTGTGGTTTTAGATGGCAGGTAGCACCATCTTCAGGGATTGGTGGGTGCACCTTTCCTGGGAGACATGCCGCCTCCACACTTCTCCAGCCCTCACTGAGTTATAGTTCAGAGCTTCTGGCTTCTGTATCCCCTGGGCTGCAGAGGGTTCCACACGCCTGAAGAAAGGCCTAACAGTCTGAAAAATTGCACTTTATAGCTACTCAATATATTGATAGCTGGAGATGTATAATTTAATGGCTGTATATACAGAAACATGGACTTCAGTATCAATGCACAATAAACTGATTAGCAAGCTCAAAAATTTTGGAGTGCTGTCCTTTTCTTCTAGCAAGTAATTAACCTTAGGACTGTATCTACTGATCTAAATAATGTGGGCTTATTGGAAATAATAGAAAAATATATATATAAAAGAAATGCAGTAAAATGTATACAAATTTATAGTCAATAAAAGCCAGGTGTCATCATCCAAAGAGGGCAGCAGTGACTTTTCAAAAATATCTGTCCATCTTGTGTGCTTTTTTAAAAAGAAACTTCAAAATTATTTGTAAATATTTACCTCAGGTTTTCTTAAAAGGCAGGGTCATGTACGGAACCTCTGTGAGTGTCTACCAGAAGGAAATTCAGCTAAAGGGAGAAGAGGGGAAACAACAGAAAACAAAAATATAATTTTTGCCTTTCCTACGTGTAAGGAGATAAGGCAGGAAATTATTGATGTATCTTAACACATGAGAGGCAAGGAGGAAAAGAATTCAGATGAAGGAACCTATTTGCCAACATCAAAATACAAAGTTTTCAAGACTAGATATCTACTAAACAAATTTATTAACTCATGTTTAATAATCGATTTCCAAAAACTGATCAAAATCAGACAACCAATAAAATGGTTATTAGTAGTAATGAAATTGTAGATATTAAAACCCTAAAGCCTTAAAACTAAACACACCATTAGGGCCCTTTCAGTTGACAGAGTGTTGTCCAATTTCAATGGTCGTTGAAAATCTGACCACACACAGAACCATTGCAACCAATGTGACCATACCGTTTTTACCACATGGACACCCAGTCCTAGGGAGAAAATAAATTTCTTTATCAGTTAAGGAAATTCAATGTGTAGCCCGAGATTTCCTCAGATTGCACATTGCCTTAACTTTTTTCTGAAAAGATCTGGGCCTTATGCCTCTACTACTACTATAGAGTGACAACGTGAAGACTACTGAGTAAAATAAAAATAGAAAAAAAAAGCATCCATTCACAAAATACAGTAGTATATCCAACTAGGACAATATATTGTTTCCCTTTTGCATGTGAATAAATAAAGCTATGCATTGCCTTTATTTGCTCTAAGTGTTCATTTTCCTGTTATTGTAGTGGAATACATGTAAAATAAAGAAAATAAGCAATCTACTCCATCGTATAACATACAGATATAATATTTCCCTTTCACCATTCAAAATATGCCATTAACCCCTTCAAATACATTTCACTTGTGAGGCCTATTGTACAATAGCCCGCTTTAACTGGTTTCTTTTTCCTTGTTACTACAATTACCAGTACACAAAGCAACAAATGACTTGGAACGCAGAAAATAGGGCAGTCATGTCACACCAAACAGGAAGCGTATATTTATTTCATTTGCAAAGCACCGTATTAAACTTTCATGATTGAATATACAACAATAAGCGGCGGTAAAAAGTAGATTATGTGACTGAAGTAAAACAGAGTACTACATGTTTAGATACAGCTACGAAAAAGTATAGGAAAGGAGGAGGCAGGGCTGCCCTGTGTGTACTCTGCAGCAGTAGGGTGTAGCTCTGCCATGAAACTCCGTGCAATACTTTTACCTTTTACAAGTTGTGTGTCCCTGGCAAGACTTCAGACGAGGTGGCAACACGGTCCAGCCGTGGCTGAGGGCGATGGAGACAAAAAGCTGCCATGTAGGCCTCTAGCATGAAAAGCAGATTTCAGAAGAGCAGGCAGAAGAGAGAGAGAGAGCCGGAGGGAAGCAGGATAGAAAAGAGGAAGCAGTGGGAGCTGCAAGCAGTAGATAAACAAATTACCCTCACACAAAAGAGGGCTGTCATTTCATGCAAACAGCACAGATGAATGAGAGCAGAGCGCTGGGAGGGAGGGGACTAGAACACCCAGTTCTCCTCAACAGGTGATCTCCTATACAAGTACAGCCTGCTGCTAGAAGGCTCAACTTTGCCTCTTATTCACCTACAATAGTTTTTTTTTAATTTGATCTGCATTCAGTTACCAGTTTCAGAAAGTGCACATATATTCCAATGTGAATAAGTAGCTGTATATTATGTAGGCTTACATAATAGGCCAACAATCTCAGTGCTCAGACCTTGCAATATAAACCAGGCCAATGCCTTCTGTTGCTTTCAAAAAATTGACATATTCTTCACACCCTTCTTGAGAAGTCAAATACAAAATTCTCTTACACTGAGTCCACGGCTACAACAGTATGCTATATGCATTCATCAGTGTGCACACTATTATTTCAACTGCAGAAACCCCCTTTAAATCGTTTTTGGATATGACAGCAAACACCACAGTAATCTGGTAGCAAATTTGGCTGTGGTTAGCTATTTCTATACATGGATGTTTAGAGTTAAACAGTGCTATAATGATACATTCAACCCAAATAAAATGTGTAAGGCCTTTTTGCCATATTTCCTATGCTAAAACTTGTTAGACCCACAAAAACAGATTCTGTAATTAGCAGCTAAAAGTGCTGATTCAGCTTGATTTTTTCATTGGAATATATGGTTTTCCTTCTATAATAAAAACTGGTAGACACATATAAAGAGAATAAGGGAAGCAGAATAAGAAACACACATTGGCCTTGCCCTGCTGCTTGGCTGTGGAAAGAGCAGCTGCTGGCTGTGCCTCCCTTTTCTCCTCCTCCTGCTGCCCAGCTAGCGTGTGGCCTATTGTCTAATGGATCAATTATTGAAGAGAACCTCTTCATCTTGTAATAAGATACCTGACATTCTAACAAAAGCCACACCACCTTGTCATTAGATGGCCCAGAAGCCACTGGCTTCACAAGGGGAACAGTAAAGCAAACACAAAGTGACAAATTAGCAAGTGGTAGAAAAATTTATAAAATGTTACCTGGTTGTAAAAACATTTTTAAATATAATCCCTACACAAAAGTCATGTCATTGAGTTTTAGGCATTATCAATGAATTGTATGGTAAAAATGTATAAATATTTAAAAGTCACAAACTGACAAAAAAAAAAAAAAACTCAGCATGCAGTTATGTCTCAAGCAAATATGTCAGTCATTAATGGTGTGATCTGATTAGACACTGGGTCTTGGTGTACAAGTGCTTCCCCCACTGCTCTCAGCTCTCATTTTGGGTAGTGTAGTTCTTGGTGAGAGATCAATAATTGCTAGACATGCCTCTGACACACTCCTCCCTGTTCACAGACCTTGAGAGGGGTGTATGATTGGCCTGAGAGAAGCAGGGTGGTTATTTCAATGAATTGCCTGCCATTGGGCCTTTTGTGGCCTAGTTGGTAGGAGGTATTGTGAGTGGTGGTTACCTGAGGAAATGTGCACAAACAGCGAACAGGCTGTGAATGGCCCAGACATACAAGCATGAGTAGTTCCATGGTGTATAATCAAACTTTATCTATGAATCTTAAAGGGGTTTTCTGGACTATACTAATTATAAGTCCTATCCTAATCCTGAGGATAGATCAATTGAACATCAGCAGGGGTCCAACACCTGGAACCCCTGCAGATCAGCTGTCTAAAGCAACAGATGTGCTCTGTGAGCACTGCTTACACTTCACAGGCCATGTGACATCATGTTGATTGGTCACGTATCCTGTTTGCAGCTCAGTTAGATTCAAGTATGTAGCTAAGCACAGCAGCTATACAAATGTACATCATTGTAGTGATGAGTCTGCAGCACTCACACAAATGCTGCAGCCTCTTCAAACAGCGGATTGGCAGAGGGCTACAGGTGTAGGTCATCAATTATTAAGCCTGGAACACCCCTTTAAAGGGGATGTCGCAGGTAATTTAGGTGAAGTGTCATATGTCAACACATATTATACATATAGGCTTCATAAAGTCACAGTTTATTAGGCGCAGCAGGAAGCATTTGTTGTGAGTTGGGAGTCCTTTGTATTCATGAGCTTCAGGCTCTCCCCATTCTCTAACTGCTGACTGACAGCTTTCCCTCTATCACAGTGCATAGGGATAAGCCTAGCGCTGCCCCTGATAAACTGTGATTTCCTGAAAACTACAACATATTGAAAAGCAAGTGATAAACTGATACAACCAGGAACTCTGATGATAGATCCCTACTGAATCTAGAATTAATTTTGAGGCTAAAGGCCCCATGTAGCAAGCCGCTGCCAAAAAGCACTGCGGAAAAGACTATGGTGGAAACGCATTGCTTTTTTTTCCGCAGCGCTTTTCACAGAAAGTCCACGGAGGAAAACTTTGCGGACTTTCTGTCCCTAATACACCTATACGGAAAATGTCAGCAGTAGGTATAATTCACATGCTGAGATTTACAAAAACGTGATGGTTTTTGAAATCGCAGCATTTCTGCTGTGGATATTTTTCTGCAATGTGTGGATGGAATTATCCAGAATCCCATCCACTTTGCAGGTTTTCACAACGTGGTGTCCCGGCCTCAGAGTGGATTCCGCATCAAAATCAGATCCAATTTCTGTCTGAACGCTCCTTGCTTCAGTTGCAAAACCCTCAGCGCAAGACACTCTGCCGATTAGCCCCATTGTTTCTGATCTAATCGGGAAATACGTCCATGGAAAAAAAGCACAGGGCCAAAAAGTGGAGAGGATTCTGAGGCAGGAGACTGTCTCAAATCATGCATCACTTTCTACTGTAATGTGTGAACCTGGCCAAATAAGCGGGAGTATAATGCAGATAACGGTAGTCACTGCTGACTGACTTGTACTGATGATTGTGAGGGTCAGGCATCCCATTTTCCCAAAAAGTAAATATTTCAGAGGTGGCATTCAACGACAGATGTAATAAAAGCATATTTATGTATTTTGTGGAGACTATATGTGCACTGCAACTCTAGCTGTGCCGCAATAGTCATCCCTACCAGGTTATTATATACATTCTTATTCTGGTAGTGAATCATTACAGAAGAATGTAGTTGCCATTATATACTACAGACAATCACATATCTGGCATCATTTTGTTATGGAAGGTAAAACTGCTCCAGAAAACGCCTTACCGTGAATTCTTTATCTTCTCCCTTAAGCCAGGGAGGGACAACATTGTTTTTTTTTCAGAGTTTCTAAGATCTAGCCATATAGCTGGTTTTATCAGGAATATAAATGAGCAAGGTGCAGCACTATCTTTCTTGTCTGCAAAATGATCATGTTTGAGGACAGTGCATTATTATGCATGCTTCAGCATATGTTTTATCTCAGGAACATATATATTCATGCTTCAATGTGTAAATTATTTGTGTCCTACCTCAAACATTTACAGCTAATTGTCCCCAGCTTAATAGATCCATATATTTTTCTACTTTATAATATTTTTATTTTTATAATATAATATTTTTACTTTGTTTTTCCATATTTGGCCCTGTTTGTTTTGATCTGCCTGCCCTACAACAAAAGTAATGGGAAAATAAAAAGGAAGTTTTTGTCTGTATCATCCCCAAGTTGCATTAAAAAACACTACATTCGTATTTGAAAAACAGCATCTTAATTTTACCTGCAAAAACGCTGTGTTTTCCCCATATACATATAAGGGGGAGGCAAAAATGCATTTTTGTTGCATGACATTATGCTACATTTTTTGCAGTGTTTTTTTTAGCTGCAATTTGTTATGTGGAGCCTTAGCCTAATGGAATTTCAACAAAATGTCTGCAAAACATGGCATGCAGTTATGTCTCAGGCAGATATGTACAGGTGTGGTCAGATTAGACACTGGGGTTTGCCACAAGAGGTTGTAAAAGTGCTTCCCCTACTACCCTATAAAAAGGCTTTAGAAGCTTCTTTTGGGTAGCATACCTCTCTGTACTTGAAGAAATTTTGCCCAGTTGAGAGACTATGAGAGGGGGCATATCACTGGATTGACAGAAGCAGGATGATCATTTTGACAAACTGCCCACTATGTAGATAGTTCTGACCTAGTTGTTAGAAATTGTTGG
Organism: Leptodactylus fallax; assembly: GCA_947044405.1. NCBI lineage: Eukaryota > Metazoa > Chordata > Amphibia > Anura > Leptodactylidae > Leptodactylus > Leptodactylus fallax. The sequence goes on from CAMRHE010000041.1 coordinate 4,545,772, forward strand.
AAGCAGCAATTACATGAGGGAATGCATACAAACAGGCCACGGATGGCCCAGACAGACCACAAATAGAGAGGATCATTTGATTCACCAATAAGCATGAGAAGCTCCCAGAGTTACTTTGTTCACCACCCAGACACAGGTGGCATCTTCATTACACACCCACTTCTAACTGGACCATTTCCAGATGTTTAGCTTAAAGGAAGATACTGAGACTCCCATTTGGCACAAGGCCCTTTTTTGCACCTCACACCTCAAACCTTATTTGCGCCTCCCCCACCATTGTGGCAACTGATTTATTATAACACATGCCAGTTTTAGTAAGAAAATCCATGGATTTCCGTTCTGACAACAAAATGTCTTGATAGATTTATGAAGAGGCCACAGACTCTCTGTTCCTGCGCCAGTCGGGCCGTTTATTATAACTGTATGATATGCCATCATCCCAGCCAAAGGGATAATGACTAGAACTAGCAACTTCATAGGTATCTACATTAAAGGGGTTTTCCCAAAATATAGGGGATAACTCCCACTGATCAGGGGAATGGGGTTTTGAATGGAGTGGTGGTTATGCAGCAGCGCACTGCTTCATTCATTTCAGTAGGCTTGGCTAGCTCCAGTGCTCCCATCCGTGGTCAGCTCCCCCACTGATTTGCAAGTTATCTTGCTTTTGTGGGATACGCCTTTAAATCTGCTGTTTGGACAGAATTTACAGTCCAAATTTAATATAATATGGTCTGTATAATAGGGACGTATTATAACCACATGGTGGAAAAGGGGGACCTTGTTTTAGCGCCACCTTTTAGTAAGCATCTCCCTATAGATCAGTGCCTTTTCTGAAACATAGTGGCATGAGCTAGGAATAAAGCCAAGTCAGAATATCTCCTCTAAAAGGAAGAGCGATCCATCCACAGACAGCTGTTTAAGGGTTATTGCGTCTCATCAGTGTAAAGTAGGGTATTGGCTGGCAGGGTGAGTGGTCATAATCAAGCCTTACAATGCCAATGTTGACATATGCATCTGTATGGTATGCAGTTTCATATGTGAGGGCTATGTGTTTAGTGCATACATTGGAAGAAATTCTAGTATTTTCCAGAATAATTAGGCCTCACCAGACAGATAAATAGGGGTCCCGAGTATGCTGGCTATGAGGAAGCCACAATCTGTACATGCACACACCCTTTTGCAATCATTTTTTTTTTCTTTTGTCTTCCATTAGCCACCCCCTGGCTTATCTTTCAGATTATATTGTGGCTTCACATTTCCAATGATATTCATGGTACCCTGTTCGATATAGGTCAAGCATGTAAGACTGCAAATGTTGCAGCAAGCACTATTACACATTTACATAACCCTATGTAAAAACAGTTACAACATTTGTGAATTGGTAACCTACATTGATAGGTTGGTATAATGAAGCCTTTTTATACACAGACGTAGACCGACGTCATACATTATAAATTAAGAGCTACTACAACTATTAGCCCTTGTAATGTTACTGTTAATGAAGAAGCACATTGCTGCAAATTAAATATTACTGTCTTTCAAAGGAAAGGCCATTGTCTTTTCCCTCTGACTTAAACTAAGCAGATGGTTTCTGTTTATTCAGCAAGCCAGGTGGAGGATGTTGGAAAATATATAATCCTCCCAATGTTTCTCATAAGCATCATCATTGTATTTGAGTGGAATGAAAATCCCATAATACTAGACGTCTAATTCTGGTAGATGTATTAGCAATTGAGTCAATACTGTTATATACATATATATAAGTATTCCCATCAGTTTTTGTTTTTTTTATATAATTCCACACATGACTGTAGCAGAAGGTAGTGATTACTAGTTTTTTTTTTTTTTACTATACTGTTACAGAGACTGGAGATCCGATCCTCTGATATGGATCCACAAATATCCTAATCAACAATGCTTAAAATGGCTTTTCCCATGAACATTGCCTACAAATTTAAATATGGCTATGAAAAGTTAAATATTTTTGCAAATATAAATGATTAAAAAAAAAAATAATAATGAAAAGTTTTAAAGATTTTCTCCAGCCATTTTAGTGGTGACTTTTTTCTAGATTGGCTGCCATTGCATACAATGAATACAGGAACATTCTATGGTCTGGCACTTGTCAGAAGCCCAGTCATGATTCCCTATCAAGACAAAAGACTGTCACCACTAAGAGAAAATATTTATAAAGATGCAAAAAGTATAATAACTTACATTTTAAAAAATGTTTTCATTATAATTGTCTCAAATATTAAATAAGTTTATGTTCATGGGAAAACCCTTTTAGGCTGAGGCCCAACGCTGCGAAAATGCAGATTTTGTTGTGGTTTTTTTGAGTCAAAGCCAAGACGGGCTACGAAAAGAATGTAACAAAAAAAAGCTGCGTTTCCACAATGTGTGCAGTCTCTAGGTCAGAAATACGGCACAGATGACACATAGATTGGTATCCGTGTGTCATCCATGATTTTCACTGACCCATACAATCAAATGTACTGACAGAGCTGCAATTACAGACAGATATAGGATCTGCTCCATAATTTGTGGCTCTTCAATTCGGCCTCGACCCACAAAATTACAGCTGTGTGTATTGGCCCACTCAAATGTATAGATCCGTACTTTTATCTGCAATTGCGGATACAAAATAGGTCTGTGTGCAGGAGGCCTTAGGCTAAGAAACTGCAGCGTTTTCACAAAATGTGGTCTCATACTAATACTGCAATTTTTTTCAAGCTTTTAAAATAGTAAACACATTAACCCGTCAGCATGATTTAGCCACTAAAATCACCATCAGTACCTGACAGCGTAACTCATATCTTCTCCATTTTTATTTTTTTTTTTCACCACAAGAAATACAAAAATAAAAAAAAACATACATTCTCTACATTGAGGAGGGGGGAAGGGGGGAGGTAAGGTAACATTTAGGGCGGTCGATTAGGGGGAATAACTTATTCAGATCCCAATGGTACATAACAACAACAAAAACAGAGGGTTCAGGCCCACCATTCTTTATACGTAAATTAGATTTTTGCTGTCAAACTGTCTACACCCCACCTTGTTCCTTCCACCGCAATGGACTGCCTCTCCACCCCTTGAACTTCTAACACCTAAGCACTATGAAAATGGAGGCAGCACTCACAAATTATAAAAACAGCATTGGTGAAGATATGATATGCCCTGTAAGGTAGTGATGATGGTTTTTGCGGCTAAATCATTAAAGGGGGTATTCCAGTTAATATCCCCTATACAAAGGCATGACTGCTTACTCAGCTATCTCAATAAAACTGACAACTGAACTTCTGCTACACTGAAATTACCTTCCAATCCTGTTACATGAGATAAAATTAAAAAAAAAAAAGTCTGATTTTTTAAAAAAACATCACCAATTGTGTCTAAGGTGCCTAAATATTGTACTGTGGTTCAGCCTTATCCCAGTGAATATGACTTAACAGCCAGTGGCTAGATTTACTATTGTAGTTACAACTGGACACTGGCATAAACGTGCATCTACATTTTTTTTTTTACTTGCTAGACATGTGGGTGTGAAAAAAATTCTGGCTCAGAGTAAACCAATTAAAGGGTGATATAAACTTAGACCAGACAGTGTAAAGATACACCAAATTTATAATCCAGCATGAGTCACTGTATTAGACAGCCTGTCTAAATTTGCACTATTAGTAAATCTAGGCATGTGAATGTGGAATAGAACAGTTTCTGGATTAGGTTCTTCTAATTCTTTTTTAACCATCCCAAATTCACAATAAAATCCCCCATGCCACCTAAATGTTGTACACAATATTTTTTTTATATAGATGGGCAGGATAGACAAATGTAGTTTGTACCATTGTGCTGACACTGTATACCAGCTAAAACCTTACAGTATTCGCACATCAGTATTTCAGTCAGTGTTTTGCATCATGATTGTAAACCAAAACCAGAAGTGAGTGGAATACAACTGAACAGGTTAAAATCCTTCTATATCATCTAATCTCTTTGTAGTCTCCACTCCTGCATTTTGCTTAGGGTGGTTTCACCCTTGCGCTGGAACTCCGTCCGCCGCCAATCCGAGCTAAATGTTGGAAAACTGGATAGGGAAAGGTTTGTGTCGCTTTGCTTAAAATCCCATTCACTTGTATGGGTTTTTAAAGCAATGCGCAGGTGTGTGCTTACACCATCTGCGCCGTGAAGCCAGTTTTTTCGTCGGAAACAAAGTCCTGCATGTCCGACTTTGTTTCCAACGAGAAAAAAAATGGCTTCGCGGCTCAGAGGGTGTAAGCGCACACCTGCGTATACCTTTAAAGACCCATAGAAGTGAATGGTTTTTTTAAGCAAAGCGTCGCAAACCTTTCCCTATCCAGTTTTCCGACATTTAGGTCGGATTCACGGCGGACGGAGTGCCGGCGCAAGTGTGAACCCACCCTTACAAACACTGATGCAAAACAATGACAAGTGAATAAAGGTCTTAAAAAGGGAGTTTACTACTTCCCCGAAGCATATATAACGGTCACCATTGTGTTACAGAGCACATTACAGTAATAAACATAAGAAAGGTATGTTGTTTATCACTATTCTGGATATGCAAAAATAAAAAAAAAATATTTTGATGTTTTATGCAAATGAGGCAGTTGTTGCACTGGGGACGGGCCTTTAGCTCATTGGAGCACCATTCTTACCATTCAAACCCATACTTCTGCATGCAACATCCTACGTAGTGGAAGTTGATCCTCCCCACTGCTAGGAAATCAGATATCCTACTTGAGCAGCAGGAGCAGTGCTCCCACAGCAGAAGGACCATCCCCAGTGCACCAACTGTCTCATTTGCATATCACTTCAAAGTTGTTTTTCTCAAAATCTATAAAAGTGACATCCATGACAAAGGTATGTGCTCTGTAATGAGGTGGTGGCAGTTGAATATGCTTGTGGAAGGTGATAGATTCCCTTTTAAGTAGTTTACATCTAGGTTTTTCCTGGTTTTCTGTCCTGTTATAAAGGGATCCATTTGGTTTTCATTATGGTGTCCATTATTCTGGTACAAGAGAAAGAAGGGCCTAAAACATAACTTTTATTCTAATACAATAATTAAATGGTGAAATGCGTGCATCCAACATAAAAAGAGAGTTTCTGGCAACCACAAGCCCTTGTAGGACAACAGAATAAGCTGACAAGAAATTGCACACAGTAATAGACCAACCTGGAGGCCGCATCAAGAAAGTCCCCTATAATATTGAATGGTCTTACCACATGTCTGGTTTCTCCCTATAGGGTCTTCCAAAGTGCGTTTGCTGCCAGCGTAAATGACAGGAGCGGGTATGGCACCAATGAAGTACTCTACTACATAGGTGGGAGTCACCGGCCACTGAACTGACCCTGTAAGGCCCTTAATCATCTGGCCCTTGAACACTCATAAATTGCTCCCACCCTTACAAGGACAGTACCCAAGCTTGCCCTAAAACAATATAATCCTAGCATTCCCTATCCAATATTCTGACTGCTTCAATAGTACAGCATGATGTGCTACTCCGACGTAATTTGCAACATAGGCTCTTAACGGAATTCAGATGTGAACATAGCATAAAAGCTTGTCATTAATCAAGTGAGAATTAGATGGTAAAACAAATTTTCTGAAGCACCCACAACATATTTCACACCGATTAGGGTGCATACACATGCTGCAGTTTGGCACAATTAAAATATCATCGGAATAAAGCATGCAGTTTTGATGTAGGGTTTGGTGCAGTTTCTAAATTTTACAGGTGAAACACATTTATTTAATATGCTTCACATGTAAAATAAAAAGCCGCATCAAAATTGCATAAATTTTTTATGCAGTTTTAACTGCACCCAAGTGTACTATGTGAATGCACCCTGCTTCTAGAAAGACTTCATTCTGTTCTGTTTACCAAATCATCAAAAGGGGTTAAAATACTTTTCCCAGTAGGTTTCTAGGACTATTCATACCCCCAACTTAGATGCTAACAATCTTGCCCAGAAGCACATTGTTTATCATACTGTTCCTAAAATAACAAGGACAACCAAATTATCACCAGCTATACAATTCTGAAGTGGACTTCTTTTTTTTCCCCACACAAAAGGAACATGGACTCCTCAACTTGTGCTCTTGTTTCCCAAGTGTTTGCCCAATAGTTTCTGTAGACTCCTGCCACTCTTAACAAAGAGATGGAAGCCTCTTTATTAAACACAGCATGTCTGCCTTACTTCTACTTCACAGAGATACAAAGCTGGAGCTTTCCATGAATGTGTCAATCAATACTGCTGAGCAAGACTTGTGACACAGCATATATGACTTGGGTGTTTGTTTAGATTCATTGGTAAATATAGAGCAGCAGCGCCAAGGGGCTTAAGCAAACAGACGCTTATTTCACCCACCAAAGCATCTAGTGAGGGGTAAAAACCCTGTAATCAGCACATAATATGCATTTTATTCATGTATTGTACTACATGTTCCTCTCTCACAATACAGCAGCTTCCCTAGACTTTCACATAAAACAAACTTTTGTCAGGTACCAACTTGAAAAGGTTAAAAGAAAGGGCGACAGTCTGCTTTCAGATTTTGTGTTAATTCAATATACAGCCAAGACATCCTTTTGATGTAAATACATAAAATCAAATAATGCAATAATGTACATATTAACAAAGTTATTAGAATTGTACATAGAAGAAAGGGAATACCATCTTTATTCTGTAGTGATCGCCAACTAATATCTTTCTAGCAGCACAAGCACTATGTTACTATGTTATGGGGACTGTATGTGTTACATATATTAATAAATTACCCTTAGGCCGGGGCCCCACGTGGTCTAAACGCTGCGGTTTGGCCGTGGCAGAAACGCAGCAGAAAAACTGCAGCATTTGACAGTCCCTGCAAAGTTGATGGGAGTCTAATGATCCCATCCACACGTTGTGGGGAAAAAAAAAACATGAAGCGGACACGCTGTGATTTCCAAAACCATTGTGGTTTTGGAAATTGCAGCAAGTCATTTATACCTACGCAAACGCCGGCGGTTTCCCTACAGGTATAATTCAAGCAGAAAGTCGTAGAGGAAACCTCTGCAGACTTTCTGTGAAAAGTGCTATGTTAAAAAACGCAATGTGTTGCCGCCACAGTTTTTCCTGCAGAGCTTTTTTGCTGTGGCCCACTACGTGGGGCCTTCGCCTTACACAGTTTAAATTTTAACTCTTCTGTTACTCATCCACCTTATTCCCCTAATATTTGTAATGAAGTTGTATGTTCTTGAGAAAAAACGTATTTTCATTGTAAGCTTCATTATATAAACCAGAAATATCAATGGATTAAAATAATAATAATAATACATTTTATTTATATAGCGTCAACATATTCCACAGCACTATACAATTTGTAGGATTCAAGTACAGACAAAAAGATACATTACAAAGAAATAGTCAATTCACATAATGCGACTGAGGGCCCTGCTCGCAAGAGCTTACAATCTATGTGGTAGAGGCGGTGACACAGGAGGTAGCAGGGGCGGCATCGGAGGTAGCATTGCATATACAATGGTCAGACAATTTTCTAATAGAGGTTACTGTCATTACACATATATAAGGCTGTATGACCCGTCACCAGTCGTGTCCTTTAACGTACAGATGGTGCCTGGACGTATAAAGTTAGTCTGAAACGGCATCATATCCTGAGAGGTAATGTGGGAGCATAAACAGAGGAGGGTTCGTTTTAGGGATTCTAACTACGGAAGGGTTTACATTAGGAACTGTGATAGGCCTGTCTGAAAAGATATGTCTTTAGTTTGCGCTTGAAGAGTGGGAGGTTCTGATAATAGAGGATGTTAGTCTTAGGTCATTGAGTTAACGGAGAGCACAGGTTGGGCGATAGACAGAGATGAGAGAAGAAATGTAGGGAGGTGCAGCATTATGGAGAGCCTTGTGAATGAGGGTGATAAGTTTATATTGTATTCTGTATTGAATAGACAGCCAATGTAGTGACAGACACAGACCGGAGGCATCGCTGTAGTGTCTAGACTGATAGAGGAGCCTGGCCACTGCATTCAGAATAGATTGTAGAGGGGAGAGTTTAGTAAGGGGAAGAACAATTAGTAGGGAGTTACAGTAGTCAAGGTGAGAGTGAATCAGGGCAACAATAAGTGTCTTTAGTGTATCTCTGGTAAGGAAAGGGCGGATTCTGGAGATGTTTTTGAGGTGGAGGTGACATGAGCGTGCGAGTGATTGTATATGGGGGAGTGAAGTAAAGGTCTGAGTCAAACATAACCCCGAAGCAGCGGGCATACTGCGTAGGAGTTATGGTAAGGCCAGAGACTGCAATGGAGATATCAGGGACAGATCTATTAGATGGTGGAAACAGCATTAGTTCAGCCTTTGAGAGATTCAGTTTCAGATAGAACGAAGACATGATATTGTAGACAGCAGAGAGACAGTCACTGGTGTTCTGTATTAGTGCAGTGGTGATGTCACAGGAAGATGTGTATAATTGGGTGTCATAAAGATGGTACCGGAAGCCAAATCTGGTGATGGTTTGTCCAATGGGGGCTGTGTAGAGGGAGAAGAGCAGGGGGCCTAGGACTGAGCCCTGAGAAATACCAACGGCAAGGGGAAGAGGGGAAGAAACAGAGCCCGCAAATGATACACTGAAAGTGCGGTCCGAGAGATAAAAGGAGAACCAGGAGAGCGTGGTGTCCGTTAGGCCAACTGAGCAGAGCATAGTGAGGAGGAGTTGATGGTTAACAGTATCAAATGCTGCTGAGAGATCCAGAAGAATAGGAAGAGAGAAGTCACCATTGGATTAAGCCGTCAGGAGATCGTTGGAGACTTTTGTCAGGGCTGTTTCAGTAGAGTGCAGAGTGCGGAAGCCAGATTGTAAGGGGTTAAGAAGAGAGTTAGCAAAAAGATGGCAGATTAAACGAGAATAGACCAAGCGTTCCAAGATTCTGGAGATGAAGGGGAGGTTAGAGACAGGTCGATAATTAGCAGCACAGGACGAGTCAAGGGAGGATTTCTTCCATAGTGGGGTTATGACAGCATGTTTCAAAGAGGATGGGAATATTCCAGAAGAGAGAGAGAGGTTAAATATTTTAGTAAGGTAAGTCGTGACAGCAGGTGACAGAGATTGGAGAAGGTGTGCGGGGAAAGAGTCACTACTGTAGGTCGTAGGGCAAGAAGAAGAAAGTAGCTGAGAGACTTCCTCATCTGTAACAGGTTCAAAAGTAGAGAATGGACAGTCTGAAGTGCGGTTGGTGAGGGGATCAATGCCGCCTGGGGATTGGGCAGTTATTTCCTGACTGATCTTATCAATATTGTGTAAGGGTCTTGCCAAACGTAGCAACCCTGACACTACTGCAGCGGTCTGGGAGGAAGGACAGAGCAAGTGAGCCCTAATCCACCCCAGCCACTGCCCTTCCCACTTGTCTCACTGTCCTAATGACAGGAACAACCTTGGAGCCGGTCCCTACACTGAATAAGTGACAACACAGAACGAAGACAGGACGCACAAACAACAAAAGAGAGGTCAGGAAGCCAAGGGGTCAGTAACAAACGAGCAAGCAGTACAAAGTCAAAATCCAAGAGAATAGTCAGGGGCAAGCCAAAGGGTCAGAGAATCAAGTAGCAAAGTATCAAGGAATATAGTAAGACAGCAGGCAAAACACAAGTGTAATAACCGGCAACCTGTTGAGAAATGACATCCTGTATATAGAAAGTCTGGGACCAGCCCCCAGACCTGATAGGTACACAGGCTGTCAATCACACAGGCCAGGAAGAGATTAACTCTATGCAGTCCAGAGAGAAATGTTCAGACACGGGTGGGGCCGGAAATCAATTACACTGACTAGGACCATGTTCAGACTGAGCAGCAAGAAACTTACACAAAGAATCAAACTGAACACGCCTCCTTCGCCACAGCGTGCGAGCGGAGGGTGGCGCTGAGACCCGAAACGGCAGAGACGTTACATTTTGTCATGGAAATAAATGGCCAGGTCATCTGGACTAAGGTCTGTGAATGGCACCTGCACCCTGGGATCTTACAAGAGATTCCTGCTTGATATTGCAGCGGGAGCTTAATACAAATATAGACAAACACCCCTTTAAAGGAAGTGTCACCATGGTGAAGCAAACTAAACCGGCAATGCAGTTAGGTCAGGTTCAACTGAATGTAATGCCTTTTTCCTCTTTGTGTCTGCGGTGCCAAGACTGGAGCTCATTTGCAAACTGCTATGCCCACACAGCTTCAATAAAATTATGTTAAGTGGTTTTGGCAAAAGAGAACTTTTATTTCTTAAGCAAATTACAGTGGGGAAAAAAAATATTTAGTCAGCCACCAATTGTGCAAGTTCTCTCACTTAAAAAGATGAAAGAGGCCTGTAATTGTCATCATAGGTAGACCTCAACTATGAGAGACAAAATGAGAAAACAAATTCAGAAAATCACATTGTCTGATTTTTAAAGAATTTATTTGCCAAGTATTGTGGAAAATAAGTATTTGGTCACCTACAAACAAGCAAGATTTCTGGCTCTGACAGACCGGTAACTTCTTCAAGAGTGCTCCTCTGTCCTCCACTCATTACCTGTAGTAATGGCACCTATTTGACATTATCAGTATAAAAGACACCTGTCCACAACCTCAAACAGTCACACTCCAAACTCCACTATGGTGAAGACCAAAGAGCCGTGGAAGGACACCAGAAACAAAATTGTAGACCTGCACCAGGCTGGGAAGACTGAATCTGCAATAGGCAAGCAGCTTGGTGTGAAGAAATCAACTGTGGGAGCAATAATTAGAAAATGGAAGACATACAAGACCACTGATAATCTCCCTCGATCAGGGCTCCATGCAAGATCTCACCCCATGGGGTCAAAATGATCACAAGAACGGTGAGCAAAAATCCCAGAACCACACAGGGGGACCTAGTAAATGACCTGCAGAAAGCTGGGACTAACGTAACAAAGTCTACCATCAGTAACACACTATACCACCAGGGACTCAGATCCTGCAGTGCCAGACACGTGTCCCCCTGCTTAAGCCAGTACATATCCGGGCCCGTCTGAAGATTGTTAGAGAGCATTTTGATGTTCCAGAAGAGTATTGGGAGAATGTCATATGGTCAGATGAAACCAAACACAACTCGTCGTGTTTGGAGGAGAGTGAATGCTGAGTTGCATTCAAAGAACACCATACCTACTGTGAAGCATGGGGGTGGCAACAACATGCTTTGGGGCTGGTTCTCTGCAAAGGTACCAGGACGACTGGCCTAGCCAGTCTCCAGATGTCAACGCCATAGAAAACCTTTGGAGGGAGTTGAAAGTCCGTGTTGCCCAGCGACAGCCCCAAAACATCACTGCTCTAGAGGAGATCTGCATGGAGCAATGGGCCAACATACCAGCAACAGTGTGTGCCAACCTTGTGAAGACTTATAGAAAACGTTTGACCTCTGTCAATGCCCACAAAGGATATATAACAAAGTATTGAGATGAACATTTGTTATTGACCAAATACTTATTTTCCACCATAATTTGCAGACAATGTGATTTTCTGGATTTGTTTTCTCATTTTGTCTCTCATAGTTGAGGTGTACCTATGATGTCAATTACAGGCCTCTCTCATCTTTTTAAGTGGTAGAACTTGCACAATTGGTGGCTGACTAAATATTTTTTCCCCACTGTACCTTAGCTAGTCAAGTGGGAGAGCTGGTTGCTAGCTTACAGAGGAGTGACTGATATTCAACAGCCAATGGAATGTGAGCTGAGCGTGGATCCAATCACTAGTTCTCCCTGCTCCCAATACATGCACAGTGCATGCCTGAAACCAGAGCTTCACTGTGCACAGCTAGGGAGCAAGGAACTAGTCTGCATTGAGGATTTCAGGAGATACATCAGGACATTAGACCATAGAGGTGTGATTACAGCGATGCTGATGTGACCTTGTCCCAACTTTGTAATGTCAGTCACTCCTTTATGGGTATAATTACAGTGATCCCTCTGGGGCGCAGGACCCATGCTATCAGGCCACTATTGGTTAGATTGTACCGATGACTATGTGACTAAAAAGTCAGAATGCCCGCCCACATGACTAGATGAAGTAATTTGCAAAATAAATATAAGATAAAGCATGTTTATGGGGGAATCAGACAGATAAGCCATTTCTAGAGATCAATCTCAGTAGTTGGAGCCCTCAAAAAACTTAGAGCTATTGGAGGAAACTGAAAATCACTAAAACACAGGTGTCAAACACAAGGCCCGCGGGCCGAATCTGGCCCTCTGCCTTCTGTTATCCGGCCCAGCCTCACGCAATACAAGAACAATAAAGATGGCGGCCGCCTCACTTCGCCTCATTAGCGGTGCGCCCCTGGGCGGCCACCATCTTTATTGCCTCAGGCGGCACTGTCCCTCACTGTCTGGGGGGCGACATTTTTCTATTCAATGTAAACCAGCCCAGGACAGGCCGCTTTAAAAAAAAAAAAAACAGAGCTGAGCGGGGCCTGTCCTGGGCTGGTTTAAGAGACGTCTCCTACGCTGAGACACAGACGTCGCGGACAAGAAGAGGTGGCAGTGGCTGCATCAAGGCATCGCAGGTGAGTATAACTTTTTTTTTATATATAAATAGGCCGTGACCTGCTGGAGTATCCCCAGCAGGTCAGGGCCTGTTTATTTACCTACCCCGCGTCTGCTCGTGGCCGCCCCCGCTTCTCCTTCTGCTATGGGCCGCAGAAAGGGAAGTGGATGCCGCTGTGAGCGGCCGCGAGCAGCGGTAAGTGAGGCCGCGGGCCTCAAACACTACTATTATTATACTCCGGGATCTTTTCAGTGACGTGTGTGCGCAATTAAACAGGGCCGAAAGCTGCAAGGAGTGCAGCAGTGTCCAGGATAGGTAAGTAACAGTGGTTTTTATGTTTGTCACCTCCCCTGGGTCTCCGTTCATTATACTCTGGGGTCTGAAAAGACCCCAGAGTATAATAATAGTTCATGGTTTGCCCACTATGGGGCATAATACCCTGTGCAGGGACCACTGTGGAGCATAATACCAGTACAGGGGCCACTATGGAGCATAATACAAGTGCAGGGGCCACTATGGAGCATAATACCGTGTGCAGTGGCCACTGTGGAGCATAATACCGTGTGCAGGGGCCAATATGGAGCATCATACCGTGTGCAGGGGCCAATATGGAGCATCATACCGTGTGCAGGGGCCACTAGGGAGCATAATACTGTGCATAATACCGTGTGCAGGGGCAGCTGCAAGTCATAATACAGTGTGCAGGGACTGCTGTGGAACATTATAGTGTGTGTAAATGGGGCGCTATAAATAGGGGCTATGGCGCCTGTTTATATTATACGCTGTCTAATAGCTCGCTTAACTGTTAAGGAGAAGTTACTTTTATAAACGTGTAAAATAATCTTGGCCCTTCAAGGTACCCTGTGAGGCTGAAGTGGCCCCCGGTGAAAATGAGTTTGACACCCCTGCACTAAAACATAGCCCATGTTTAGACATTACAGATTAGTTGCAGGTTTCACCTTTTGTAACATCGCTGAACTTAATACAATAGGGGATATTGTCATTTCAGCAAATAAATCTTTGAATGAAAAGTTCTACAATTTTCCAATATGCGTTTTGTATAAACTCCTTGAAAACTCCTAAACCATTTTAAGAGTGCTGCAATACTTAGTTCCAGATGAAAATGCAGGTGAGGGTGGGTTCACAATGCGCGGGTGTGTGCTTACACCCTCTGCACCGCAAAGCCGTTTTTTTTGTCGGAAACAAATTCGGACATGCAGGACTTTGTTTCCAGCTAAAAAAAAAAAACAGCTTCGAAGCGCAGAGGGTGTAAGCACACACCCGCGCATTGCTTTAAAAACCCATTCAAATGAATAGGTTTTTAAGCAATGCGTCACAAACTTTTCCCTATCCAGTGCCTATACAGTTTTCTGACATTTAGGTCGGATTCGCGGCGGACGGAGTGCCGCCGCAAGTGTGAACCCACCCTGAACAGGTCGCTACTAAACAGAACTCTGGTAACTTTAACCAGTTGTGCACTGAGGGTTATTAATGCTTGACAGCTAGCAGAGATCTTGAAAACTGTAAGGAATTGCTATAGAATGCATATTTGAAAACCATACATTTCATTATACAAAAAATAACCTTTATTTTTAAAGAATTATGCATTACACTGAACAAAGAAAGCATGTCTTGCTTACTTTGCTATATGAACTGTAAACCTCAGTTTGTCTTGCTGAAACAAGACATGAAAAAAAATATTTTTGCTCGAGTTTCTTTTTTGTGGTTTCTAAGAGAAATGTCAGTAGAAAATGTGGATTGTGAGCAATAATCTGATTTACATCAGATTAAAAGAAGGAAGTAAGAACGCATGGCTGCATGAAACAAACAGTTCATTTAAGGCCAATTACAGGAGAACTTTTGACTAAAATATCTCATATTATATATGTAATATATGCAAAAACTAAAGGATATTTTTCACACATTTTATGAACTGAGTATGGAGTACTGCAGATACTATAGGCGTAGCTGTATTTGACAATTTATGGATCTTTTTATGGCATTAACCCCTTAATGCTCTGTGCCGTAGTATTACGTTGCACTGAGTGTATAGTTAACACTCAGTGCCATAATAGTGCAGAGCTGTAATGGCGGGAAAGCTGTGCCTGTGGCTTTACTTCTGGGTCTTGTCTGTGTTATACAGCCGTGGGCTGGAACCAGCCCTCGAAGTCGGAAGATACTCTGACTCCGGAAGATTAACCCGCTGGATGCTATGATCAATAGGAATCATAGCATCCAGGGGGTCTGGGGGCAAGATCGCCCCCCATGCGCCCCTCTGACCCCCCACGATAAGATTGCGGGTTCCGAGGGGTTGCCATGGCAGCCAGGAGGCCGGGACACGGCCTCCTGACTCCCTATGCATAGTTCCAATAGCAACTACAGTTCAATGTTCTGCAATATTATGTATTGCAGGACATTGCACTGGGGATCTGAGATCACAGCTTCAAGTCCCCTTGTGGGACATATAAAAAGTGAAAATCCACACAAACACATAGTAAAATACAAAAAACACATACAAATAAAACCCACCTTAAAACCCAATATTTAAAAAATATATAATGTAAACAAAAATAAACAAAGAAACATGTTAGGTATCCCACGTGTATATTAGTCCCCACTATCCAAAAATAGCGTCGTTTATCCCCTATGGTGAACGTCGTGAAGAAAAAAAAAAAAAAAAAAAAAAAAAAAAATATATATATATATATATATATATATATATATATATATATATATATATATATATATATATATACAATGCACAAATTAATGTATTTTGGTCACCTTGCTTTCCCAAAAAAAGAACAATAAAAACAGATCAAAAAGTCATACATACCAAATATTGGTACCAATAAATATTACAACTTGCCCTGCAAATAAAGAGCCCTGACATATCTCCATCAACAGTACAGTAAAAAAGTTATAGGCGTCAGAATACGGTGACCCCAGGAAAATCGTTTATTTTCAAAAAGATCGTTTATTTTCAAAAAGCTGTGTGGACAGAAAAATCCAAAATTTCATAACTTTAAGACGGGAATTAAAATATGAAAAAAGGCGCTGAGCATTAACATACAATCTACCCTACATCATTAAAGGGAATGTGTGGCCAGAAATTTTTTTTAATCCAGTATTAGTTAAAACATATTTTCTATTAAAAAAAAATTCCTAAAAATCCTGCAGTTCTGATTCTGGCCATTAAGGCAAATGATATGCTGAGACTTCCTGTTTTCTGTAGATTTCTTTGCAGCAGTCACCTCACTTATCAGCACACTAATGATCAAAGTTATTATGTACTGTATATGTAGATAATACATATAATCCACCAGTCACAATAGGTAGTTTCACTGCTTATCTACTCTCCCCCTCTTGGCAATGACGTCTGCACAAGTCACAGCACATGCCTAGAAAACGGTCCCAAAGAAGTCATTAGGGTTTGCTCCATACCAATGTGTCTATGGCCCAAGGTCCATCTCCAGGAAGTCACAATCTATTTTAGGCTTTAGCGGCAAAAGTTAGAATTGTAAAATGTTTAGGATTTTTTGAAATATAGAGAACATGGAAAATTAAAAACGCATCACAAAAAAAAATTCTTAACTATAACAACATGATTTAAACTATAGGTCATTTCCTGACTTTTCCTTTAAGGTGCCAAAACCGATAATGGATCAAAATCAAATGGGGAATATGAAAAAAGGACTATTACTTCTCCTTACTGCAGGGTCCACTTTTTCCTTAAAAAAAATTATCAAAACCTGCTGTGGCACATTTTCCACATAATGTGAGAAACCAACTGCTAATGTCATAATGTTCTTTGGGGAAACTACTCCAGTTCTGTATGCCAATAAAAAAACCGCAACATTGCAATCTGAATAGAATGCAACTTTTTGCAATAGAATGCTCCCAATTCACACCCCCTGTACTAACACACAGGCTTGCAGTGGGACAGTGACACAGGAACTGAACAGCACAACCTGTAGTCTTGTCCAATAGGACTTCCTAGAATAAAATAGCCATAATCTTATAAAAAGAATCCCATTTTCAACTGAAGTCAGCTTGGCAAACAGCTGCTTGCCTAGGTTGGGTTACAAACACAGTGGAGTAATAGTATTATATGCCAGCCATATGATTGAATGAAAATGAATGACAAAATCATAAAACATGACCAAACATGCTCTTCTAAAATGAGTGCTGATCTTTATTATGCTACTTTGACTAATAACAAAGGTCTCAAATGAGGGACAGGGTATATGGAAGAGTTCTTTTTTAACAATCTTTTGCTGTAATTTATAACCGACCGTAGTGAGCTTTCATAGACTTGGGATAAATCTCTAACATGGATACAGGAAGCCAATAAATGGTGATTTATCTGGCAAAGTCCTCAAGGTACAGAAGCGCTGGTTAGCAATGATTTGCTTTCGCTGACTGACATGTATAGTCACATTAAACAGTAATGGCGCAGCAGAAAACTCACTTTACCAAAATCATAGTATATAGTGGAGATTTGTAAGGACTACTAAAGGTAATACTTCATGGGAAGAGAATGCAGAACCTGCAGGGGCATCACCGACGTGACGCACAACACTATGAGTTACTATTATATCATTCATTTACCATTTATAAATTATGATAGTCTTGCAGAAATAATAACAACTATAACAATATGTAGGATTTTTGCTTATAAATCTTGTGATCTTTGAGATCTGCTGAGCCAAGATCTTAAGATTCTTAACACTGATCTTAATAAGGTTTCAGGTCAAGAGGAGTCTTCGATTACTATACTACGGTATTATCAAAGACAGACAGTATTAGCTACGGCTACATACTAAGGCTGGGTTCACATCTGTGCCAAAGTCCATCTCGGAAACTGACGAAAATCGGTGAAGAGAAAAGACCTGCATGGAGGACTTTTTTCTCCGCCACTTTCAGTTTTAAAACGGCGGACACCCAGTGGACCCCATTATAGTCAATGGAGTCCACCGCTGTGCATGTGTATCTGCTGTTTAGAGCAGTCCGGGTTTCGTTCGTTCAGGTCTCCTGGCGGATCCAAATGACGGAGACCATGGAGCTAGTGTGAACTTGGTGTAATTGTTAACTTTGACTTAGGTTTTCCTTCTTGTATAATTTCACATATACTGGACATAGCTCGGTGTTATAACCACTAATAAGATGTAACATAAAAAAAAAAATATATAAAATAAAACAAAATCATCAAAAACTAACAATTTATTTAAAGATTTCAAATAAGGAACGTATGGTTGGAAATTACTGTGATCTCAAATAATCCTAGCTTTTCTAGCAAAATTTGTTTACGGACCTCAGAAATCACTTTTTTTTTTTTTTAACCATTTACAGACAAATTACAATATACTGGAAAGTAATCTCATTTTATTAGCAGGCTGTAAATTGATAAGATGCATCCAAAACAGTAGTATAAAAATACATTCCAGCCATGCTAGTCAATTACTCTCTTTAGTCTAATTTTTTTTTTCTGTACACATTTACTTTTCAGTTCCTCAAGCTGCAGTGTCTTTTGTTTTCTCTAAATATTGCCTTGGCATACATCCTAGCTTTGAAAAATCCAATTAGGTAATAACCTCATTACGCCAAATATTAAGCTAGGTTTTCATCGTTCTTTTCCTCCCTAAATGCTGTCATATGTCCTCCGCTAATGCCTGAAAAATACGTTTCAAAATAATTAAGGCTGCAGTGCAAGTGAATATAAATCCCAGAATCTGATATATTTCAATATGGTTCAATCTGCATCCAGCAGTATTTTATCTACCCTGTAATTCAGATTTACAGCAGGCATATACCCACAGGAATACGCCCAACAAAACTTTACGATTGCGCACACATTCAGAAGATTTCAGTGTTTTTCAAATAATCATATTTGGAATAGACGGACTACAAATCATGTTACTGTACAAAGAACAAAGTGTTGCTTACAGCTATCTATAGTGTATGGCCAAATTAAGACCAGGGCTACATTGCAACTTTTTGTAGTGCTACAAATCGATTTTAACTATTGAGCTATAACTACAGTCCAAATTAATACATTGGGAGAAATTTATTAAGACTGTCATTCTGCACGCCAGTCCTAAAAGAGGATCTGTTATTATGTTTAAAATCTCTTTTTTTTTTTTTTTATCTTGCCTTATTCTCGCTGCCCCACAGATTCTATACAGTTTATTTTCTCTTGCCTCCTTCATTATTTAGATATTGCCCTGGTTAATTACCGCCTTCAGTATGCAAATACAGAGCTAATCCTCAACTAGGCAGCAACCTAAGGCTGTGTTTACATGGCAGAAAATGAAGAGGAATTTTCTTCATTTTCCACCACTGGAATTTTCGCCGCGGTCTAGCAGCAATGGGATGCCGATGTTGCCACAAAAGAGATAACTTAAAAAAAAAACTATACCGTGTGAAAAACCACCCTAAGGCAAAGGCCCTACATTGCAGAAAAATAGCTTTTTTTGTTGCAGATTTTGCTGCTGTTTTTTGAGCCAAAGTCTGGAATGAAATTAACCCCTTCCATCTGCAGGCAATTGTCAATTTTGACTGCCTGCCTTCCAAACCCCATAATTTTGTTACTTTTCGGTCTACAGAGCCATAAGAGGGATTAATGTTTGCAGGACAAATTGTACTTTGTAATGGTACCATCTAATATTCCATATGATGTACTGGGAATCTGGAAAGAAATTCAGAATGGGGTGGAATTGGAGAAAAACTGCATTTGTCCGCAACACCTGTAACTTTACATATTCTGTGTATGGGGAGGCATAAGGCGTCTTTTTTTGCAGGGCCAGATGTACTTGTACTTTTTAGTAATATTATTTTGGGGAATGTCCAATGTTTTAATCAATTTTTATTAAAATTTTTATGGGAAGCAAAGCGGCAAAAAAAATGCAATTTGGGGCTTTTGAGGTTTTTTTCTCCGCTACGGCTTCCGCCGTATGGGAAAAATATTTTTATATATTTATCGACCAAGTGTTTTCAAACATGGGGATGTATAATTTATTTATGTTTGTTTTTGCTTATTTATCTTTATTTCAAATCTAGGGAAAGATTTATATTTTTGTTCTTTTTAATTTCTTTTAACTAATTTTATTAGCCCCCCAATAAAGTCTATGGGACATTCGCTACATAACTCAATAGCTATAATGCAATGACAGGCCTGGGAGCCTTCATAAGGCTCCTAGCTGTCAAGGGAACAGGACGGCTACTGCGATCTCGCCGTGCGGGAACTGTCCAGCAATGATAAAGGGGGCCATTGTTTTTTTGTTTTTTTTTAATTTGGGGGGGATCCTGGTTTGCAATGCCTGCGATCAAAGTGAACTCTGATCGCAGGCAATGTGGGACTTTAGCCTGAAGGGGTTTTTCCATTTCCCTCTTTGAGCAGTTTGCCTGCTGTCTCTTCTTTTCATTTTCTGTATTCTTCCACATGCTGATGGGTGGGTATTGACTGTTTGATGGACAGGACACTATAAAAGTACCTCAGTAAATTTTAGACATTGCCTTTACCATGAGAGATTATTTATTAAGATTACTAGAAATGTATAATAATGCAGATCAAATATGCACAGTAAATGTATATTACATTACACAGGGTTGGAGAACACTTACACTTTACCAGGACAGACAACGGACTTGCAGTAAACTCAATGTTATCTTTGTCCTTACATAGAGAGGTAAAAACACACTGTCGAGCCTTTATCAGCAAACTGCAATTAGCTGTCCTGATTGCCCAGACCCCAGGGCAGAAGATAACAGCTACAAAAGTAACCCAGAGAGCTCAGCCCCCCTCCCCTCCAGAGAGCAGTGAGTCACGTCATCTGTCCTGAATCAAACAACAGGCCAAGTGCCTTAACAATGATTTGTAGGCAATGGGAAGAATAATTTCACATAGCAGGCAAATGAAGAAGCATTGCTAAAGCAATGTATTTAGGAAAACTCTTGAATTTACATAAGCTAGCAGTATAGATAGGAACTCTGAGATGGGAATACCCCTTTAAAAGATGAATCTTGGTTTTAAAGGGCTTTACGTTAGCATTTTTTAAAATATCTTTTTCACCACATTTGGAGAAAACTATATTACCTTTAGGCCATGTTGCATTTTTCACTATAGGAAATGTAGGGAGGTGTAGCGCTATAGATGGATTTATGAAAGAGCGTAATAATTTTATATTGTATTCTTTGGTGGATGGGCAATCGGTGCAGTGACTAGCAGAAGATAGATGCATCTGTGTATCGGTTATACAGAAAGAGGAGTAGCGGCGGCTGCATCCCTAGTCATTGTCTACTACCCTAACCATCCTCTCCATTTTGCCAATGACCTTACATTTGTATCCCCTGTTATCCAAACATCTCACTCCCTTCTCCAAGACTTTTTTTTCAAGCTGCACTGCACTGTTCTACCCCCGGATTAATACCCAACTGCAGTAGCATCAACCATGCCCTAAAGTCACATCTGTTTAGGCAGGCTTATCACATAACCTGATTGCATTGTTCTACACCAAGCTAACATTTCTTATCCTTCTTACTCTATTCCTCAGAACCTGACACCTCCATATAGAAGTTACTCTGCAATCCATGCACTTAGAATCTGTATATTCACAGATACTGGCTGGTGACTGGCTAATACAGCTTCAGTTATATGAGCATATCTATTAATAGATGGCTGGACCATTGTACCAAATAAGCCCTTTTACCTCGTGTCCCCATATTTCCTCATAGGATTTTTATGGACTGACCAGGAAATTATGGACAGTTGGAGATACAGGGGTGGGGGGGGGCGGAATTGTGGCATAACATGCCAGTCATTCAAATGAATGACTGTCCATGTAAGTACTGAAATGCAAGAAGAATTTCTGTTCATGTGAGCCAAATTATGGAAGTAGATTATTATTATTAGTTAGTTAAATCTGCTTATGACAAAGACGTGTCTAAAATGTTTATTAAAAAATGTGTAACATGTGGTGCAACTTGTTAGCTGCAGCAGCTAAAATATTTAATAAACAAAGCCAGAATTCTTGACAGAGCCATAACAGCAGACCTGTTTTGAAATGGATCTTAATGACATTTAAAAGAACACAGAGAAAATGCACAAAAATTTCTGCTTTAGTTTGACCTTTTTTTCCCCTCATATTACAGTTGATTGCTGATGGTCCAACGATGGACCCCCAGCGATCACAAGATAAAGGGCCATCAGATCTGACCACAGCTCCACTCACTTCTATGAAACTGAAAAAAACAGCTGTACTCTATTAACTTTCTCAGTCCATGGAAATGAAGAAAGACTACCACTTTGTTCACACAGGGTCGTGAAAACTCCCATTCTGATGATCATTGGAGGTTCCCCACAAATCAGGATTTCTACAAGACCCAGAACAGGCAGATAATCCAGCAGACAACGTTTGATTATTTATTTATTTATTTATTTTAAAGGTAACACAAATGGACATTAGTGGTAGTGTGAACAGCCATGACAAAAGGCTGAATCTTGTTTTTATAGCACCATATTTTGCTGGTTAATTAATCTACCTCATAAAGACCATATCTATCACATCCATATCTTTTTCTCCTTCAGCTTTTGCTGTTGTATTTGAGGAAAACATGAAGTGGCACCTACTAAAAGCCATATTGAAAACACCAAGGTCATAAGTTAATGGGCATGACTATCTAGGGCCCCTTTAATTTATTGTGTAACACTGAGGCAGTATTTAGCTGACCAACATAATGTTCTATAAAAGTGGTGCCTCTCTTTGATCTGGTAACTCCAGATGTGAACACATCCTATAGAACATTAAAAAACAATAAAGATCATTGAAATTACCATAGCTAATGCTATGACAAGGAAAGTTCCTTACATTTATGAGATTTGCCTAAAGGCAGATCTTTCTCACTAAGAGAAACCTTTGTGTGGTTAAAAGAAAAATACAAAAAGTAGATTTATAAAAGGAAAAAATTAATGTGATTACCTTAATATCACCGTTGTGCCCCCCCCCCCACCCCAGTTACTCCATAGTTTCCACTGTTTAATACTAGATTGAATTATTGGTTATTACAGTCAGCAATGCGAAAAAACATAACTGTGGAGGACACATAAAAAATGTAATGTTTTGAGTACTTTTCCATAAATTCGGATGATTTTTAAAGACACGACATGTTCTAGTTAAGGTTTTCTTTCGGCTCGTTTGGTGGGCACCTAAACCTTCATGATCAGGCTCTTTACTTATAACACATTTACAAAGCTTTCCCAACTATAGGATATCAGGGAAGACAACTGCTGGGAAATCTGAAACCAACATGCCACCTTTTATGACTCCCAAATCCTTCTCTTACCTGGAACATAAAATCTAATTTACAGAGTAACTTTTGTGTTTGTGTATAAACATGTGTCCTTTCAGATATGTTCTTACACCAATTCTGACAAAGAGACCTAGAAGTCATGAAAGCTTACATTATAAATCTCCTCTATTAGCCAATAAAAAAGCATCACTCATTCTAGAAAAGGAAAAAAAAAAATACAACATTTTTGTGGCATACCCAAAAAGTCCTTACAAAGAAACTTCTGTATATGCAGTCTTAGAACAGTTCGATGCAGAATATGCTGCAGTATGTGATGGGCAGTTAATATTTAAAGGGGTTGTCTAGGATAAACTATGAATCAACCCCTAAACTAAACCCCTCCCCCCGCCTAACTTCTTTTAAAAAAAAAAAAAAAAAAAAAAAAAAAAGTATAAATTACCCATATCCCTGGGGCGGACATTTTCTGATAATCTGGTGACGTTCCGTTTCACTGCTTCCGAAATGGAACGTTACCAGTACTTACATGTCTTCCTGTGTCTGGAACGGCTAGTCCTCTTTTGAAGTGCTTGCACAGTCAGGAGGTGACTGCAAGACATGCGCAATAGAGATGGCACTCCATCGCTACTGCGCAGGCCTCACAGCTACTTCCAGTCTGCGCACAGCGTTTCCAGCCTGCGCACAGTGAAGAAGACAAGAGGAGCCGTCTCCCAGTTCGGAAACTAGGTAAGTATGATGAGATGGGGCGGGGGGGTTCTTAGTTAGTTACTTGAGAAGGGCTAGCAGTGGGCAGGATAGTTTAGCGTAGCTTAGCTAGGGAGACAGGGAGGGGGTGTGTAATGGCGTTAGGGGGGGGGGGGGGCAGTGACAGGGAGGTAGTGTAGAAGGTACACAGGAAGTTACTTTGCAGGAAGCCAACACCATGTAAACAAATGCAGAAGATACCAGGAGCTCCCACAGACACCCAGAAATCCCTCAAAACACTGCTAAAAGTATATGGGTGTACTTTTAACCCATTAATAGCACTAACAGACCTAACAGGGTATCACAAGTCTTGTGTAGGTAAAGGCGGCAACAGATGTAAGAAATATGTTGACAATTCTGGAGCTATTCTAAGAACTATTCACAATCTAATATCTTGCGATTTAACAAGCTTGCTTATTCCCCCCTCTTCCCTTTGGCATTAAACACACATGCTAGGCCAAACAGATTAGATGGGCTCTTTTGTTGCAGATTTTGCTGCCTTTTTTAAGGCCAAAGTCAGGAGTGAATTCAAAAGGAATGGGAAATGTAAAGGAAACACTTATACTACTCCTGCTGCCAAATCCTGGCTTTGGCTTAAAGGGAACCTGTCACCATGAAAATGTTGTGTAATCTGCAGGCAGCATATTGTATAGCAGGAGGAGACAAGCAGATTGATATATAGATTTGTGGAAAAATAATTCAGTATAACTTATTTATTCATTAATTTCACTGTTTTTCTATGCATAAAACAAGTGATTTAATTCACTGGGAGGTCCTAACAGTGATTGACAGTTATCTTTGTATGCACATTAATAGGAGGGGAGGCTGTCATTCACTGTTGGGACCGCCCACAGGACTCAATTACTCTTTCTATGCATAGAAAGGATAGAGAAATAAATTGACAAATGCAAGTTATACTTTCCAACAAAACTATATACATCAATCTACTCAATTTCTCCTGCTCTATAACATGTGACAGGATCACTTTAGAAAAATAAAAACACAAAGCCAAATCTGCAAAAATGCAGGGTTTTGGCCGAGGCAAAAAACGCTGAATTTTACATTACCTACAAAGTGGATGGGATTCTAGCTAAGGGGAGACTAGTAGCAGTCAGCCACACAAGTAGGGCTGTGGAGTTGGGGCCAGTTTTGGGTGGAGTCTGAAAAAATGTTAGCCTCAACATAAAACTATTATAAAATTACTGATATTGTATAATTAAATGTGTAGTTTACTACATATTTACTTTAATATGAATTCAATCTCTAGATTTTTTCCTGAATTAGATGAGCTTTAGTGCTTCTGTCTGACCATGGCTGTCAGTCAGGATATGGAAAAATAGAGTTGTCAGTGTAAGTGGTTTGGCCTACCGACTCCACAACCCTGCACAAAAGTGTTCAGCCGATGGTTGTGTATGCCAAACATTTATGGCCCGAAACGGCGCTGTATGCAGATAAGTGAAACTGGCTTGGCTAAAATCCCTTTTGCTGTCTCAAGACTCGGTGAGTCAAAAGCAAACTGAGGATCTGTTACATTCAACAGAGGGCGCATGAGCTCCCAGCTCCTTTCCCATAATGCTTTGTGAAACATTTATGGCCACATTAAAGCCAATTGTTAAGGATTCAGAAGATCTTAAGATTGTTGATGATAACCATTATGTATATGGTATTCAAAATGTTCAGTGGAATACACCTAATTCATGCACAAAATTCTTCTCAGTTGTTAGTGGAAATATTAGGATTGTAGGGCTTACTCTACAACTATCCAAGAAAAGTGCACTTGGGGCAATAGAGGTATTCAATAGGTCTTACAATATGACATTTTTTTCCATTGTTCAGATTATGAGAAAGATCTATGAATCTATGCACATCCCCCAATGAGAATTTCAAATCACAAAACAAAAAAAATATGAACAGAATATCAGGTGGGTGGCGGAATAACACATAAAACACACACAAATATTATAAATATATTTAAGGCAGAAATGTGATGACTACTAGCCACAGGACATAAATGTAACTTATACAGGGATGGAGGACCCAACTACTGTAATGGATTAAGGGTATGACTGCTCTGAGAGTTGGGGCAACAAATTTACTTGTAATATTGCTGTTGTTGCTGGCTCCTAGACACTGATAAGATTTGTCCAGATGCAACAGATTTACGTCACACACAATACGGTATATCATGTATAGTTTTTCATGTGCTATCCTTAACTATAGGTGATACATTTTGAGAGATAGAGCATCTAAAAGTAAACACAATTCCGCATACACTGGCCATCAGAGGTCCAGTTCAGCTAAAGTATAAATGAAGCAGGCTGTTCTTGCCTAAACTGGTAATTGAAAAGAATTTTCCTCAGGCCAAGAACGTCAGACGTAGATTAAGACTATTCAAATATATAACAGCACATTTTATAAAGTTAACATTTCTGCTAGAGTACTTTAACATTATATTAATCTTTTCATGTCACTTTCTTCATACATACATAGTTCCAAAGGCACCGGAATACAAGATTTTTAATAAGGTGTTCAAGTTCAGTTACATTAAAGGAGTGTTCCAAGTCCTATTTCATACCCCCTGTTTGGCCGAGGATCCAATAGAAAATCTCAGTTCAGGTCCCCAACGTTCCTGACCTTTGGCAACACGTGAGTGTATCACCCAATCAGTGGCTGAGAAATGATGAAGTTGCACTCTATAGACAATGTGCATATGTAATGTATTACGAGCAAACTGACGAACTGGAAGCACTAAAAAAGCACTTTTTATCTTGAAAGTACCAAACTTCCCACAGGAGTCAGGTCTAACCTCCTGTGGGTTGTGAGATCTTTTCCCTAAAAGTACTTGCCAGGTATAAAGTGCTTTTTTTAAAATCATACAACCCCAATTCCAAAAAAGTTGGGACACTGCGGCGTAAATTGTTAAGAAAACAAGAATACAATGATTTAAAAAATCTCATACAAACATATTTTATTCACAATTGAACATAAAACACATCAAAAGTTGAAAGTTAGATATTTTTTCCATTTCATTTGAAAAAATTAACTCATTTAGAAATTCTTGACAGCAACACCTCTCAAAAAAGTTGGGACAGAATTAACAAAAGGCTGGAAAAGTAAGTGGTACTAATTAAAAACAGCGTGAGACTCACATGACTGGGTATGAAAAAAACATGTTAGAGATTCATAGAGAAAAGATAGTCAGGTTCTTTGAATATTCCACCCTCTATGGTACATTATATCATAAAAGATTCAGAAGCACTGCATTAAAAACAGGTATGAATTGGTAATGCATGTGCTCCGAAAATACTTCCAGAAATCATTGCAGAGCAAACTGTGTTCATAGATAATCTATAAATGCAAGTTAAAGCTATATCATGAAAAGAAAAAGCCATAGACAGTCATGTCATAAGTGATGGCACCCCTGAAATTTTTCCAAAAAATGAGGTATTTCTCCCAGAAAATTATTGCAGTTACACGTTTTGTTATACACATGTATTATATGGGAACAAACAAAAAAAAAAAACTGGGAGGGAAAAAAAAAAAAAAAAAAGCCAAAAATTATATAAAATTTCACACAAAACTCCAACAATGGGCTAAACAAAACTTCTAGCACTCAACTTAATATCTGGTTACACGCCCTTTGGAAAAAATAACTGAAATCAATTGCTTCCTATAACCATCAACAAGCTTCTTACATCTCAACTGGAATTTTGGACCACTTTTTTTTGTAAACTGCTCCAGGTCTCTCATATTTGAAGGGTGCCTTTTCCCAACAGCAATTTTAAGATCTCTCCACAAGTGTTCAATGGGATTTAGATCAGGACTCATTGCTGGCCACTTCAGAACTCTCCAGCGCTTTGTTTCCATCCATTGTCCTGTTTACCACTCTAAGTTATCAATATTAAAACTTTAAACGCAAAGGAGTGCTTCAATTTTTTTCATTTCTATTGCACACGGTCAAGGCATCCCGTGCCAGAAGCGGCAGAAAAACCCCAAAACATCTTTGAACCTTCACCATATTTGACTGTTGGTACGGTGTTGTTTTCTTTGTAGGCGTCATTCCATTTTTGGCAAACAGTAGAATGATGTGCTTTACTAAAAAGCTCTATCTTGTTCTCATCAGTCCACAAGACATTTTCCCAGAAGGATTTTGGCTTACTCACGTACATTTTGGCAAACTGCAGTCTAGCTTTTTTATGTCCCTGGGTCTCCTGCCATAGCGTTTCATTTCATTCAAATGCTTATGGATAGTTCGCGATGACACTGATGCACCCTGAGTCTGCAGGACAACTTGAATTTCTTTGGAACTTGATTGGAGCTGCTTATCCACCATCCAGACTATCCCGCATTACAACCTTTCATCAATTTTTCTCTTCCGTCCATGTCCAGGGAGATTAGCTACAGTGCCATGGGTCGTAAACTTCTTGATTATGTTGAGCACTGTGGACAAAGGAACATCAAGATCTATGGAGATGGACTTGTAACCTTGAGATTGTTGATATTGTTCCACAATTTTGGTTCTCAAGTCCTCAGATTGCGCTCTTCTCCAATCCACTTTTGGAGTTTTGTGTGAAATTATGTCCAATTTTCCTTTTTTTTCTCCTCTGTTTTTTTGTGTTGTTCCAATACAAACAAAGGAAATAAAACACGTGTATAACAAAACATGTGTAATTGCAATAATTTTCTGGGAGAGATACTTTTCAGGGGTACCAACACTTACACCCATGATGGTATGAACACAATCTTCTGAGAGCCATAACTTTTTCCTTTATTTTTCCACTGACTTCTCTTTATTTGAGGGACGGATTGTATTTTTCACTGATTCATCCTTTTAAATAAATAATTCACGTCATTCTTTTCTAGCCCAGTTTTTATGCTGTTTTTACCCATTTCTCATAAGGAGATAAATTCAGCATACCACTTCTTTATTTTGCCATAGATTTGTGCCAAATCCTGACAAAATTTTCATAAAAACTGAAGCATATTTATGAATATTGGTAATTTCTATTTTCTTTATACATTACTTTTTGCCCTACGTCATATAAATTGATTTTTTACACACAGTCTATAATACGTTTAAAGGAAGAAGGTACTTTCTGTGACACATATGATAAAGTATGCTTAAAGAAAAAAAAATACTCCGGCAAACAATTCAATTTAAACAGTACAGTGCTACAATGGTACACTGCTTTGATGTTGCTGTAACTTAATGACTTTCTTGCAAGGAAACTTCCTCAAGCCATTTTCTTCATAATGAACCTTTAATCATCATCATCATCATCATCATCATCATCATCATCATCATCATCATCAATAGTGCATTTGACAGGAAAATCGTGGCAGCCTGGAAAGATCATTCAAATCCTCTTAATTTTCTAATTTAATTGCTCATTTATGCTTTTTCAATGTTAAACCTTTAACCTACAGATTTTAAATGCAAGTCATTCTGGCCAAGAGATTTTGTATTTGTGACCACCCCATATATGGCCGTTCAGAGCTGTAAAATGTATGGGCCTTTACAATGCGAAACAAACTCTAGAAGTAGCCATGCTTTCGCATTATGGTTCTGTGCATCATGGAATTAATTAACACAGTACTTTATTCTTTCCAACATAAATGGGAAGTGACGCGAACATATATATTATATATGTAATACACATAAACACTAAAATATTAAACTTGCTAGAACACAAACTAGAAACAGGTATTTGTCTAACCGGTGGGTATACTCTGGCGAGTATCATTTTTAGTACTCTATATAAAAGTCTATTGGGAGATTCTGGGAAA
Source organism: Leptodactylus fallax (assembly GCA_947044405.1). Taxonomy (NCBI): domain Eukaryota; kingdom Metazoa; phylum Chordata; class Amphibia; order Anura; family Leptodactylidae; genus Leptodactylus; species Leptodactylus fallax. The sequence goes on from CAMRHE010000041.1 coordinate 4,575,164, forward strand.
TGTTTTTCATAAATTGCTGCATTTTTTTCCTACAATGTGTGGATGAGATTAAATGAAATCTGAAAATTTTCTTTTCTTTGGACTGTAAAATGTTTAAAATGCATTTCCACAGCAGCCAAAAACACTGCATTTCTACAACATGTGGCCTTAGCCATCAGGTGACATTTCCTAGAAATGAAAAACCAGTACAGAAAGTTCTGTATAGGAACATATCTTGTTGTATGCTGTACAAAATTTTCTATCACATGCCCATATGATAAGGAGTGAAACATGTATATTTTGATTTTTCAGGTCCCCACCTCAAAAATTCTCTTTAATGGTAAGCTCACATAGGACAGGACCCACTCTCAGAAAAGAAACAGCTGGAAATTGACTGTGGTCAGATGAATCAAAATTTAAATTCGTTACGGAAACCACAGACACTTGAACTTGAAGTTTGCACGGTCTAAAACTACAAATCCTGTTTGTAGTTTTAGACATATTTATAAATTTGACTCACTTTCCAATGTCAAAATTATGGCTCACGTTCCCATGCACCAAAGTTCTGTCAAATTTTTCTGATGCGCCAAAAAATCTGTCTCCATTGAGTCAAAAAAAAAAAAAAAAAATCTGTCTCTATTGCCCATATCACAAAATTGAATCTTCAACTAAGTTTACACCATTTAAAACTTGGTATACTTTGCACAAGAAAATCTGCGCCAAATTTGTACTTTTCTGTTCAATAAATGTGTCAAACTTAGACACTTGTAAACCGCGTCCATTCTGGTGCACATTTTGTAAAGGTGTCAGCCAGTGCACTCTATTTTTTGCCACAAATATAGACAGAAAAGTGTCAGACTTCCATTAATAAATATGCCCCACTGTGTCCTGATGACTCAAGAGGAGAGGGAGGATCCAGATTGTTATCAGCACACAGTTCAAAAGCCTGGTATGGGGTTGCATTAGTGCCTATGGCACATCACAAATCAATGCTGAACTGGACATCCAGAAGATGTCTCTTTCACTGAAGGCCTTGCATATTTCATCAAGGCAATGCTAAACCATATACTTGAACCAACACAACAGCATGGCTTCACAGAGGCAGTCTGAGTTCTGAACTGGCCTGCCTGTAGTCCAGACCTTTCACCAATGGAAAATATTTGGCATATTAAAAGGGAGCCTGTCACGAGGGTGAAGGATTATTAAACCTGCAACATATATAGGTCAGACTCACCTGACTTACCCATGATAATTCATGCCTCTGTTGCCAAGATACTCATTTATTTCACAAAGTGCAAATGAGCAATCTGAAGCACATAGGGCGGCTCAGTTGCTCTAAACTGATATGCCACACACTGCTCTAATACTCCCTCCTTCTTTCTTTGAGTAACAGGGCCCAGGGATCTATACTGAAATCTGGTCTTGTGTTCTCATATTTGCACCGGCGTATTAGAGTATAGGTCATAGCAGGAGCATACGCTCTGTGTTCCAGATTGCTAATTTGAATATTGTGAAATAAATTAATATCTGGTCGATGGAGGCAGAAATTTTCATGGGGAAATGGATGTTATATTCAGGTGAGTCTGACCTGTTTTGCCGGTTTAATATGCTTTGTCCTGGTGAAAGACTTTTATGAAGTTAAAAATCCGGTACAGACGACCCAGAACTGTTGAGCAACAAGAATCCTACATAGCATGGGACAACGTTCATCTCCCAAAACACCAACAATTCCCAGACGATTGTAAAAAGAAGAGGGGATGCTACACAATGGTAGACATCGATGTGTCCCAACTTTTTTGAGAGGTGTTGCTGCCATAAATTTCATGTTCATTTTTTCAGATGAAATGGAAAAATATTTAAATCTCAACTTCTATTTTGAATAAAATATGGATATATGAGATTTAAAAAATCATTGCATTCTTGTTTCCTATACATTTTACACAGCGTCCCAACTTTTTTGGAATTCAGATTGTATTTGTTCATAGCTTTATAAGGGGTTATCCAGGGAGTGCTTGAACGATTACTTCCTCTGTGGTTCTATTTGGTATGAACCTCGGACTGGTTCTGACCCTGGGTCACTTGATCAGAACCATCCACCAGCACCACAGTCTCTTCACATCCTCCATCCCTACTTTCACTGTAATAGAAAAGTCAGCCCCTACAGTACAGGTAACTAGTAGTGAACACGGAGAGGAGTGAGGAGCTGGAACAATTCAGGTGCTGGTCCCAGTCAAGTGTCCCAGGGTCAGAAGTAGTCCAGAAACCTGAGGTTCATCCCAAATAGAACAACAGAGAAAGTACGGTAAGTATTTAAACACTCCTTGGAAAATGCCTTTAAAGTAGCACTCCAACTTTTTTTTTTTTATTGTTTTACTGTTGGTATTGGGCATCTTTTAAACTGCCGTTTGCTCACCCAATGCAGCTTCTTTTTGTGTCATGTGATCAGAAGTCTGACTACTTCAATGTAAGTCTCAGAGACTTGTGCAGAGAAATGGACTTCCATGCTGTGCAAATCGTTGGGTCAGACTGGCATGAAGAAATTGATTTCAGGTCCACCCAGCTGATACTGTGTAAACCGTTGTCAAGTGACACTGCTGATCACATGATCCAACAATGGACTCAAAAAGAGGTGATAACACAAAAGGTTTACAAGATATTTACACAAATATTTACAAGATGTCCAGTACTAATGGGAAAAACAATTAAATTGTTGGAGAACTAAATTATTACAAATATTTGTTGTTTCATTGGTTATTTAAATTTGTAGGCAATAGTTAAACATATTTGCAAATATGTTATTAAAGATTTTACAGAGTTTTAGAGATTTTCTGAAACCATCTTCGTAGTGACAGTCTGTTGTCGTGATAAGTTACCCATGGATACGACCATGAATGCGGAAACTTTCTATGGTCTGGGAATTGTCAGAAATCCAGTCAAGATTTACTTATTGTGGACAGGTCATCAGCACAAACACTACATGCATGAGAAGATTACCTGGCCACAATAAAGAAATCATTGCTGATTTTGTGATAATAGATTCTGCATGTATAGTCATATCCACTGGCAACTGATCAAGACAACAGACTGTCAACACTAAAATGATTAGAAAAATTCTTTAAAACCCTGCCTTATTTTTAAATATATTTGCAAAAATGTTTAAAGTTTCAGTTGTCTAGAACAGGGGTAGGCAACCTTTTTTGTTCGGCGTGACGATTTTAATTAAAAAATCAAAGATGAGGTACTCAGAGTGCCGCGCAATAATTTTAAGTCTGACGACCCCTAAACATATATATACAGTACAGACCAAAAGTTTGGACACACCTTCTCATTCCAAGAGTTTTCTGTATTTTCATGGCTATAAAAATTGTAGATTCACACTGAAGGCATCAAAACTATGAATTAACACATGTGGAATTATATACTTAACAAAAAAGTGTGAAACAACTGAAAATATGTCTTATATTCTAGGTTCTTCAAAGTAGCCACCTTTTGCTTTGATTACTGCTTTGCACACTCTTGATGAGCTTCAAGAGGTAGTCACCTGAAATGGTCTTCCAACAGTCTTGAAGGAGTTCCCAGAGATGCTTAGCACTTGCTGGCCCTTTTGCCTTCACTCTGCGGTCCAGCTCACCCTAAACCATCTCGATTGGGTTCAGGTCTGGTGACTCTGGAGGCCAGGTCATCTGGCGTAGCACCCCGTCACTCTCCTTCTTGGTCAAATAGCCCTTACACAGTCTGGAGGTGTGTTTGGGGTCATTGTCCTGTTGAAAAATAAATGATGGTCCAACTAAACGCAAACCGGATGGAATAGCATGCCGCTGCACAATGCTGTGGTAACCATGCTGGTTCAGTATTCCTTCAATTTTGAATAAATCCCCAACAGTGTCACCAGCAAAGCACCCCCACACCATCACACCTCCTCCTCCATGCTTCACGGTGGGAACCAAGCATGTAAAGTCCATTCGTTCACCTTTTCTGTGTCGCACAAAGACACGGTGGTTGGAACCAAAAATCTGAGATGCTGTTAACCTGTAATTTCTGAGGCTGGTGACTCGGATAAACTTATCCTCCGCAGCAGAGGTGACTCTTGGTCTTCCTTTCCTGGGCGGTCCTCATGTGAGCCAGTTTCTTTGTAGCGCTTGATGGTTTTGGCCACTGCACTTGGGGACACTTTCAAAGTTTTCCCAATTTTTCGGACTGACTGACCTTCATTTCTTAAAGTAATGATGGCCACTCATTTTTCTTTACTTAGCTGCTTTTTTTCTTGCCATAATACAAATTCTAACACTCCATTCAGTAGGACTATCAGCTGTGTATCCACCTGACTTCTAAACAACACAACTGATGGTCCCAACCCCATTTATAAGGCAAGAAATCCCACTTATTAAACCTGACAGGGCACACCTGTGAAGTGAAAACCATTTCAGGTGACTACCTCTTGAAGCTCATCAAGAGAATGCTAAGAGTGTGCAAAGCAGTAATCAAAGCAAAAGGTGGCTACTTTGAAGAACCTAGAATATAAGACATATTTTCAGTTGTTTCACACTTTTTTGTTAAGTATATAATTCCACATGTGTTAATTCATAGTTTTGATGCCTTCAGTGTGAATCTACAATTTTTATAGTCATGAAAATACAGAAAACTCTTGGAATGAGAAGGTGTGTCCAAACTTTTGGTCTGTACTGTGTATATATATATATATATATATATATATATAATTATTGTGAGAAGGTGATAGGACAAGTGCTGGAGTCACGGTATGTCAGCCCCCTTGTTTTTGTCATATGGCTGGTCCAGGGCGGGTTTCGAGTAAGCCCCAGCCCAGGTGCGGGTCTTGAGGCTCATTACTGGCCCATATAGGCCTGCAGAGTCTGCACGAGTGCAGATCCTGGGGGAGTGAGAGCAGGCGTCTGGATCTGTCCTGATCTCCTAAAACTCTGATACTGTGCCAAAGTGTTTGCTGGTGTGGCCGGCAGAAAGCCAGACAGATAGTGTTATTTTGTTTAGGTAGCCGCTCAGACGAGCAGAAGTTTATTTATTTTGAGCCTAAAGTTAAGGCTGATTTGTTTTTGCTTGTTTTCCTGAAGTGAAGGTTTATTTATTTTTTTGTCATTTTTTTAAAATAAACCTGTTGCACCTGAGTTTTCGTGTCACCGTCTCTGACTGTTTGGGTCTGTACCTGGGCCGCTACCGAGCTACCTCCCCCACAACACATATATATATATATATATATATATATATATATATATATATATATATATATACACACACACACCACAAACCGTAACACAGAAGTGCTGCCACGAGATGCTTCACGACACATGCGTTTCCTGGGACACTCCTGTACTTTCCGATTAGAAGCAATGAAAGTCCATATGCAGCCCCCAATTAGTGGTAAATGTATGTGTGCAGGAGCACTGTATGGCAGCATCCTTATTGTGAAAACACATTATGTATCTGGGTACAGCTATATTCTTAGCCACTGGAACTTCGATGTAAAACTGCGTTCACATGGTGCATTTTTGAACAAAAAAAAAAAAAAAAAAGTGTTTTCTATGCGAAAACACACCGTTATACAGAATAATGTCCCATAGCGGCCCCTGCATATGGTATTATGTGTCATAGCGGCCTCTGCACATGGTATTATATCCCAAAACGGCCTATGCATGCAGTATTATATCCCATAGCGGCCTCTGCACGTGGTATGATGTCGCACAGCTGCCACTGCACACGGTATTATGTCTCATAGCGACCCCTGCACACCGTATTATGTCCCATAGCGGCCCCTCCAAGCAGTGTAATATTCCAACTTTTATAATATTCCAATTTTCGACACTCACTAGCTATTATTATACTGTGGAGTCTCTTCAGACCCCAGAGAATAATAAGTTGAGGGCCAAGAGAGGTGACAAACATAAAAAATAATGTTACCTTCCCTGCGCTCCGCAGCGGCTCTGTGCTCTACAACCGCTTCTGCCTGAAGTCAGTGAACGCTGATTGAGTCTCAGGGATCACATCGCGTCATTATGTGTAATGACGCTGACGTGACCCCTGAGGCCCTATCAGCGGTCTCTTAGTTCAGGCAGAAGCGCTCACAGAGCTGCTACAGAACGCAGGGAAGGTGAGTAACATTATTTTTTATGTTGTCACCTCTCCTGGGGCTCTGCTTATTATACTCTGGGGTCTGAAGAGACCTCACAGTATAATAATAGCAGTTTCGTTTCGGCCGTGTTTGGTCCGATCGAAACAGCAGAGCTAGGACTCGGGTCACCATGCCAGGAAAATAAGAGTGCCAACCCCTGGTCCAGAATTTAAATATGGTTATTATAGTCTAGGAAATGTAGTGCCCATTATGAAACACTAAATATATCTGTATTACATTTACTGACCAAAAAAAAATATAGTGCACTCAGAATGTAGCCATGTCTCAGGGAAATATGTAAATGATTACAGGTGTTGTTTGATTAGACACTGGGTCTTGCCATAGGAGGGCATAAAAGTGCTTCCCCCGATGCCCTACAAACAGGCTCTTAAAGGCTACTTTTGGGTAATGTACCTCTCAGAGAGAGATTGTTATCTGCTATACTTGCCTCTACAATGCACTTGAAGCCATTTTGCCCAGTTGACAGACTATTTAGACTAGACATTGGACTGAGAAGAGCAGGATAGTTGTTTCAACTAACTGCCCACCATATAGGCCATTCTGTCCTAGCTGTTAGGTGGTGTTTGGTTACATGAGGGCACACGCATGCGGAGAAAAGGGTCCTGACGGCCCAATGGGACCACCAGTAGAGAGGATTGATCAGTCACCAAACATGAGCAGCTCCCACAGTTTCCTCATCCATCAACCAGACACAGGTGAAACCTTCATTACACATTTGTCTCTGCCTCGACCATCCAGGAATGCAACAGAAGGAAATTTGATGTCATGGTGCCCATTACATGTCCTGCCATTGACAGCCAGCCAAAGACACCTGTGACGGTTGGGTTAGGGTATAAAGGCTTCATGGTGAGCACTTCATTCATACCTTTGTTGTGGAACTACACACTACCCCCAACTGCTGGTGTAATGATCTGGGAAGCCACTCCTTGCAAAGATACGAGGAACTCTAACAACTCAGCAATATGTGCATGACTTCCTGTGGCCAAATATTTTCTTTCTCATGGCAGGGCTTGCAACTGGCATTTTTCAGCACAACACTAATTACCCACACACAGCAATGGTTTCTCAGGAATGTCTCTGTCAGATTGCAACACTTCCTTGGCCTGCTTGGACGCCAGATTTATTGCTAATCAAAGTATTTATTGGACTACAACCTACAAAAGCGTGCAGAATCTACAGGCCCAACTGCAATACCTATGTACAAATGAGTTGCAGGATGCCATACGGAACCTGTATGTATTGTACAGTTTTCAATAATAAACTTATTCAGACAAAGTTTCATTAAACTCCAGCAATTCCTCCTTGGTACATTTTTTTGTCAATGAGTACATACACACGTGGACAAAATTGTTGGTACCCCTCGTTTAATGAAAGAAAAACCCACAATGGTCACAGAAATAAATTGAATCTGACAAAAGTAATAATATATAAATATTCTATGCAGTGGCGTAACTACGAATGGCTGGGCCCCAAGACGAACATTTGATATGGGCCCCCCCGAACCGGTTACGGGTCCCCAAACAGGAAAATATGCTCAACAGTGGCCCCAGATAGTATTATATGCTCAACAGTGGCCCCCACACAGCATTATGTGCTCCACAGTGGCCCCCACACAGTGGCCCCCACACAGCATTATATGCTCCACAGTGGCCCCCATACAGCATTATATGCTCCACAGTGGCCCCCATACAGCATTATATGCTCTACATTGCTCCCCCCACACACAGTATAATATGCTACCCACAGTGGCCCCACACAGTATAATATGCTCTACACAGTGGTCCCCACCCTGTATTATATGCTCCCCGCAGTGGTCCCCACCCAGTATTATATGCTCCCCGCAGTGGCCCCCACCCAGTATTATATGCCCCCCACAGTGGCCTCCACCCAGTATTATATGCTCTACAGTGGCCCTCACCCACTAATATATGCTTTACAGTGGCCACTCCCAGTATTATATGCTCTACAGTCGCCCCCACCCAGTAGTATATGCTCTACAGTGGCCCCCACCTAGTAGTATATGCCCACAGTGGCCCCCACACAGTAGTATATGCTCTACAGTGGCCCCCACCCAGTAGTATATGCTCTACAGTGGCCCCCACCAAGTAGTATATGCCCACAGTGGCCCCCACCCAGTAATATATGCTCTACAGTGGCCCCCACACAGTATTATATGCTCTACAGTGGCCCCCACACAGTATTATAAGCTCCCAACAGCTCCCCCTCTGCTTTGGTGCTATTATTATACTTTGGGGTCTCCTCAGACCCCAGGTTATAATAATCGGAGGCCCAGGGAAGGTGATTAAAAACAACAAACATTCATACTCACCTGCATCCAATTTCTGCTTATAATGCTGCTAAGTACACTAAAGAAATTAAGACTAGATGTTTCCTATCAGTTTTAGATAAGAAAACTGCCAATGTTTTGCAAACCACTGATGTTCTGCAATGTGAGATAAATATTAACATTTTAGTAGCATCATTGCTTCAACTTGTAAAATACACTAAAGGGAATGTCTTTCCATTCTTCTGGTCGGAGGACCAGAAGATCAGAAAACTGGACACCATCAGATCAGTTCTATGACTGACACAAACAGAGCCCATGGGGTTAGGGTCCATTGTGTGGCTAATGTATCTGTAGTATCAAGCAGGCGAATGTATCAGCCCTAGTTACAGGGGAAATCAGCAAATAAATAAATAAATAAAAATGGAGGACACAATGTGTAAATGAAGTAAAAAAACAAACAAAAAAAAAAAACTCTACCATGCCCATGTGACAGGTTCTAGTCCTGCTCCCAGTGACACAACAGGAAGTGTCACCTACGGAAAACTCATTTAAAATTTATAAAAACCATTTCCACTCCTTTTTTGTTTACATTTTCTCGGGTATTAAGATAAAGAAAAAAAAAAACAACATGTAAAAATAAAAACATAAAAATAAAGCCCTATTTAAATCACTGAAAAAAAAATCCCAAAATTATTTGCATAACCCAAAAGGGAAAAAAATAAAAAATAAAATTATATATATTTATAAGAGCGAATTTCTCAAAAGTTCGATTCGGCAGTTCGATTCGAAGTTCCAAAAAAATTTGCTTGGATCCGAATTATTTTGCGGCGAATAAACAGCTATTTCCAGGCTGCAGAGAGCCGGGGTGGGTGGCAAAATGGAAGAAGCCCTTGGATGCCGTGGTCATGTCATGTACAAAAAAACCCTGAAAATGTGTCGAACCCTAAACCAGGGAAAATGGTCCAGACCTGAACTGGTTAAAGGAAGTCTGTCAGCATGAACACCCAGTTATAAACTTAACACAATGGGGGGGGGGGGGAATTTATTATGTGTGTCTTTTTTTTTTTTTTGCCCTTTTTAGTCATATGAGCCATTTTTCATTGGTAAATTTCCATGTGCCTAGTTTACTAAAAAAAAACAAAAACCCACAAGATTTGTAATTAATCTTGCACAAATTCAACTCACAGAAATTGTGATTACACTGCTGTAAAAAAATGTCATAAATGCACCCTTAGATGTTACTTTCCATGACAAAGAAGCAAAGTGACAAGTCTTTGACATAAGGCTTGTCACTTTGCATTTTTGAAACTGTGTGAATGGCCCTACAGTACTGTGTGTTTAGTTTATATCTGATGTTTTCGCTAACAGACTCCCTTTAAGGAAACTTTAGATGGAATTAAAAAAAAAAAAAAAAAAAAAAAAGGGACACTGTAAAAGCATTAATATATAATGTATTTTTTATTCTTAGGGGACTGCAAGGGAAAAGATTGTGTATCATAGCCAGCTATATGGTTTACAACTGTGTCTCAGTTGGGCAGCGTGGGAGGACTTGCAACATTAATTTCATAATGATAAAATCTAAAATGTTTTAATTTCTGTTTTAGAATAATCACTAAATGTAAAGCAGAACACATTTACTTGCTTTTATTACTGAATGGATACATAATAAAAAAAAAAAAAAAACAAAAAAAAACTTTATGATGCTTGCGCTGTCAAAATGAACAATATTCATAGTTTTTAGGCTAGGGCTGCATGGTGACATATGGCTTTGATATTTGTGCAGCTTTAATATTTGCCTGTTCGAAACAAAGTTGCAGGCAATCTTGCCACCAGGGCCGGCGTCAGCAGTCGGCATACCCGGGCAAGTGCCGGGGCCCAATGCTCCTGAAGGGGCCCACTCGGCTGCTGGGTGCTGACTGTTTTGGCGTAACGATCGCGGTCGCACCGGACCCAGAGGGGTACGGGGTCCAAAGCCAGCTGGAGATGGCTGGGGCCCTGGACCACTATGATAGCGGTCGGGAAAAGTCTGGTTCCCTGATCGCTATACATACTGTTATTGGAAAGGGGCCCTGGCATATTACCAGGCCGCTTTCCAATAGATGGCATCCCAGGGGAGGTGACTGAAAATAATAAATACATATGATCACCTCTCCTGGGCACAGCGTTCTCTCCGGCACTCTTCCGTCATGAGGCCTGTGATTAGGCCCCAGTGGTCACATGGGGCGCAGCGGCGTAATGACATCAGTGCGCCCCCACGTGACCGCTGAGGACCAATCACAGGCCTCAGCAGGGACGTCTGAAGATGGCCGAAGATGCTGAAGACAGAAGGACAGACCAAGGATGCCCAGGAAAGGTAATGCAAGGTGAGTATCAGTGTTTGTTGTTATTTTTATTCGCCTTCCCTGGGCCACTTATTATAATAATAGCACCAGAGCGGGGGGGGGGGGGGAGGCTGTTGGGAGCATATAATACTGTATGGGGGGCCCCTGCTGAGCACATAATACTGTGTGGGGGCCCCTGCTGAGCATATAATACTGTGTGGGGGACACTGCTGGGCATACAGTCATATGAGAAAGTTTGGGCACCCCTATTAATCTTAATCATTTTTAGTTCTAAATATTTGGGTGTTTGCAACAGCCATTTCAATTTGATATATCTAATAACTGATGGACACAGTAATATTTCAGGATTGAAATGAGGTTTATTGTACTAACAGAAAATGTGCAATATGCATTAAACCAAAATTTGACCGGTGCAAAAGTATGGGCACCTCAACAGAAAAGTGACATTAATATTTAGTAGATCCTCCTTTTGCAAAAATAACAGCCTCTAGTCGCTTCCTGTAGCTTTTAATCAGTTCCTGGATCCTGGATGAAGGTATTTTTGACCATTCCTCTTTACAAAACAATTCCAGTTCAGTTAAGTTTGATGGTCGCCGAGCATGGACAGCCCGCTTCAAATTATCCCACAGATGTTCAATGATATTCAGGTCTGGGGACTGGGATGGCCATTCCAGAACATTGTAATTGTTCCTCTGCATGAATGCCTGAGTAGATTTGGATCATTGTCTTGCTGAAATATCCATCCCCGGCGTAACTTCAAATTCGTCACTGATTCTTGTACATTATTCTCAAGAATCTGCTGATACTGAGTTGAATCCATGCGACCCTCAACTTTAACAAGATTCCCGGTGCCGGCATTGGCCACACAGCCCCAAAGCATGATGGAACCTCCACCAAATTTTACAGTGGGTAGCAAGTGTTTTTCTTGGAATGCTGTGTTTTTTGGACGCCATGCATAACGCCTTTTTGTATGACCAAACAACTCAATCTTTGTTTCATCAGTCCACAGGACCTTCTTCCAAAATGAAGCTGGCTTGTCCAAATGTGCTTTTGCATACCTCAGGCGACTCTGTTTTTGGCGTGCTTTCAGAAACGGCTTCTTTCGCATCACTCTCCCATACAGCTTCTCCTTGTGCAAAGTGTGCTGTATTGTTGACCGATGCACAGTGACACCATCTGCAGCAAGATGATGCTGCAGCTCTTTGGAGGTGGTCTGTGGATTGTCCTTGACTGTTCTCACCATTCTTCTTCTCTGCCTTTCTGATATTTTTCTTGGCCTGCCACTTCTGGGCTTAACAAGAACTGTCCCTGTGGTCTTCCATTTCCTTACTATGTTCCTCACAGTGGAAACTGACAGGTTAAATCTCTGAGACAACTTTTTGTATCCTTCCCCTGAACAACTATGTTGAACAATCTTTGTTTTCAGATCATTTGAGAGTTGTTTTGAGGAGCCCATGATGCCACTCTTCAGAGGAGATTCAAATAGGAGAACAACTTGCAATTGGCCACCTTAAATACCTTTTCTCATGATTGGATACACCTGGCTATGAAGTTCAAAGCTCAGTGAGGTTACAAAACCAATTTTGTGCTTCAGTAAGTCAGTAAAAAGTAGTTAGGAGTATTCAAATCAATAAAATGATAAGGGTACCCAAATTTTTGCACCGGTCAAATTTTGGTTTAATGCATATTGCACATTTTCTGTTAGTACAATAAACCTCATTTCAATCCTGAAATATTACTGTGTCCATCAGTTATTAGATATATCAAATTGAAATGGCTGTTGCAAACACCCAAATATTTAGAACTAAAAATGATTAAGATTAATAGGGGTGCCCAAACTTTTTCATATGACTGTATAATACTGTGTGGGAGCCACTGTGCAGTATATAATACTGTGTGGGGGCCACTGATGGGCATATAATACTATGTGGGAGCCACTCTGGAGCATATAATACTGCAAGGGGGCCACTGTGAATCATATAATACTGCGTGGGAGCCACTGTGGAGAATATGATACTGCGTGGGGGCCACTGTGGAGCATATGATACTGCGTGGAGGCCACTGTGGAGAATATGATACTGCGTGGGGGCCACTGTGGAGCATATGATACTGCGTGGGGGCCACTGTGGAGTGGCACTATTAACAGTATCAGACCCTGTTCACATGGTGGAATCTGAAACTAATTGGAGCAGGAAGCTGGGGAAAAAAAAAAAAAAAAGTGTCCTTCTGGACCTTGCCGCAGATACTGCAGCCGATTTGGAGGCCGCCGCTTGAGACTCCGCACTGGTTAGACTCATTCATTTGGGCCTAATCAGCAGTGGAAAACCGCAAGGGCATGCTGATGTTCTGCACCATGAGCCGGGGGCAGAATATAAAGAAGAATCCGAGGCTGATGTCCACCTCAGATTCCTCTTTACTTTCCAATGTCTGAACAGGTTGTATCTACTTGTATCGAATAGACTGTATTACAGTCCACTCCAGTAGGTCTACTTCAGCAAAAAACACTCAATTTCGATTGTTTTTTTGCAGCATTGTGCATGAGTTACTCCAAAAGGGATCCACTTGGGCTCTGTAGCCCAAGGGCCCACACAAACCTGGAGCTGGCCCTGCTTGCCACCATTGCAGAATGCCGGCTCTCCTGCTCCTGTGGTATAAAGTTGCTTCTGCTAGTATGACTGCTAATTCGCACCTGGGTGTCTCTAGAAGGAAGGATTTTCCCTCATTGTTATGCTAGGTTTACACCAACATTCGGGTTTTCATTCTCCTGGTCCACTTGGGGACCCGAAAAACGAAAACCCTATCCACTGAAAAAGCAGTTACCCACGGAAACCATAGATTATAATGAGGTCTGCTGGGTTTCCGCCCGAAATCTCCACATATTTTAAGAGGAATGGGGAACGGAGTCCCCGAACGCTAGTGGACTTCAGCGTTAAATGTTATCATGTGCTGAAAAACAACGTGTGGTAAACTTCCAGCATCATCAAAGCAGACAGAAAAAGACCACATGGTCCATTTAGTCTGCCCCGTATTACCTTTTTATCTTAGGATAGACGTGTATGTATCCCAGGCAACTATATCTGCTGGAAGTTTTAGGCAGGTGTAAAAATTTTATTTGATTTTTTCAATGAACACAATGAACTGAATGAACAAATGAGAAATCTAAATCGAATTCTCCTTTAGAGAAGTACTGTAAGTGATAATACGGCCCCCACAGAGCCCTGATGGCAACACAAAGTCTGTCTGGGATTACATAAACAGACCGAAGGATTTGAGAAAGCCTACATCCACAGAAAATCTGTGGTTAGTTCTCCAAGATGTTTGGAACAACCACCCTGCTGAGTTTCTTCAAAAACCGTCTGCAAGTGTAGCTAGAAGAATGGATGCTGTTTGAAGACAAAGTGTGGTCACAGCAAATATTGTTTAATCTAGATTTTTTTTTTTTCATTCACTTAATTTTATTGACAAAAATAAACTATCACTTTTTATCACTGTATGTGGACAAGCTCCAACTGCGTAATCCAATTTTTGTAATAAACCACCAACTATTACAAGTTCATTGCTGCTGACATAAGTCATAAATAATTTGTGAACTGTTGGGGTCCTTCACATACAACCCGTGTTAATTTGGAAATGGAGCATATATAGCCAGTAGCTTTCCACTCCACAATTAGATTTTATTCTGTACATCTACTGTTTATTTTTTTATGTACATCCATTAAAAAGGGCCATAAATGTAGGACTGACTAACCATAATGGCTGCTATTCCATGACTTGCAGTAAAAGCCTGACATTTCTAGAAAGCAGACAAACCTGAAAAGCAGATCTCCTGTCAAAAAGCCAATTTGTGTGGCTTACTCGATTCACAGCTGTAAGCACTTGGCTGTGCCTCTGCTAGATTACAGCCCGGCAACGAAAGACAAGAAAATGGGCACACATTGGATGCTAAAACAACACATACTCTAGTTTTTTTTTTTTTTTTTTTTTTACATTTTTCTTTTTAGATCACATTAAAATGTAACCTTCGATAGGTGTATCTGTAACTGTTGGGAGTAAATTAAACAGCTTTCAATATAGATTGTCAATCAAAAATATATTTTTTGCAATATTAAATAAGAATAGTAAGAATGTAAATGCCCCTGATAAAAATAACAGTTAAAAGACTGAAAAAGCAGAAAGACATTACTAGTAGAGCCGGCAGTATAGAATAGAAGGCACTCGGCAGATTAATATGCAATTTTGTGGGACAAGATTCAGTACTGTATTTTATTCATTTCAATCCTTGCACTTTCTAAACTTAGCAGTCCAGTGGGCAGTCCTACTCACCAACTGGCAGCCTTGCCTATTCATACAGAGATAGCTATCAGTGAGTGTGACCACCCACTGGACTTATAAACATAGAAAGTGCAGGGCTTAAACGAAGAAAAAAAAAATAATAAAATGAACAAAAAACAGCTCAGGCTGCGATTACACTATAGTTTAGTGTCCGTTCGGGAACTCCAAAACTTTTCTCTCTACAGATTTCGGGCAGAAACCCGGCGGACTCTATTATAGTCTATGGGGTCTGCGGGGACCTGAACAACGGAGAATAGGACCGCTAAAACAACGGTTACTCGTGGATACCATAGACTATAATGGAGTACGCCGGATGTCCACCATTTTTATACTGAAATTGGTGAAAAGAAAAGTCCTCCGTTCAGGACGTTTCTCTCTGTTGATTTTCAGCGGTTTCTGCAGTGAAATCTCCAACAGAGGCGCAAATGTGTACCTAGCCTTACATGTTGTACTTCAGTACTACATAATAAAATGAACCTATACTTTAGGTGGCATAGTATCTCCAACCATGATGTACACTAACAATGGTACAGTGGCAGTTCAAGACTTGTGTTTAGATAAGCAAGCTTGAAAAACATATGCAAACTCAATATTTGTTTAATGTCCAGAGCCAACAATGGATTTAAAAAGTCATACTAAGGGGACATTCACACTACCGCTGGTGACTGTCAGTAGTGTCCGTTGCTATTGTCCGTTACAAGATTTTAGCATTGGACACTATATGAACCATCAGAAATCCGTTAAAATTTCCATTCATTTCAATGGGTTTTTAGATGGTTTCCGTTAGTGTCCGTTTACACCAAATTCGTCAGAAGTCCGTTTTTTTCGCGGACAAAAAATCCTACATGCAAGACTTTTTGTCCGTTTGAAAAAAACGGATTCTTGATGGACAGCAAGTGTCCGTTATTTTTTTAACATTGAAGTAACGGACTTATAACGGACAGTAACTGATAGCCATCAGTTACTGTCCATTATTTTATGTCCGTTTTTCCTGCACATGCTCAGAAAGGAGAAAACAAACAAAAAAAAACAGACAGTGTTAAAAAACGGACGCTAACTGAGGCTAATGTGTCGGTTTTTTTAACTGAACCATTAATTAGTGTCCGTTATGATAGGTGTCTGTTTTTTTTTTTTTTGTTTTTTTTTAACAGACACCTTCATAACGGACTCCAACGGTAGTGTGAACCCTGCCTGCCTGCCTGTTCTGCACTACAATGAAGATCATAGCTTCAAGGACATCTAAAGTAATCGTTGGCTAGAGCGCTGAAAACAAGAGAGTGCCTAATGGATATCAAAACAGAGTAAGTTTTTACCACCATAGTCACAGTCACCAAAAGAAGTTTTATAGATTTGAAATCTAGCTGTAATGGGCTTAAGGGACGTGTAATTTGCGCTATGGGCTTTGGTGACGCATTTACTACACGCCCCTAAAGCCCAGTTACAAGCCATGTGGTTCTCCCTTCAGAGAGCTGAAGCCCAGCCCTCTGTCTGGGCTCCCGCTTTGTCAAACTTATCACTTGGTTTGCCAGCATCTTCTCATTACATCCTGGGAGTATAGGCAGAAAAATGAAAACATTATCAAACTGTCATTTCAAAGCTCGGTGCAAATATTGAGAGGTGACCAAGTATCTTCAGTGTAAGAGACCTACTTTTTAATGGCAAAATACAAAACACTCAAATTTACAGTCACTTAAAATGACATGGCAATTGTTAAATGTACAAAACCATAAAAATTGGAAGGTGACAGGTCCTCTTTAAATCCAGAGCAGGATCTTTAACATCTATACAACTTGAAAGAAATAAAATAATGAAGAAGCAACACTATAAATCCAACACAGCTGAGGGACTGAAACATGAGATTATTCTTTCACTGATTGACTATAAATACCATCTCAGATAAATAAAATCATGGAAGTATGCAAACTAGAATTTCATACTAGGCATCATATCAGCAGCATCCAAAATAAACAAATGCAATCAGCGTCCAGGAAATTGAATGCACAGCTTATCACATACAGACAGTATTTAGCATTCACTAGTATCCACAAAGGAGCACTGTGACATAATAGTTATTGCTCCTGGAAACCTACAAATAAACTGACAACTGGGTGTTCTCATTTCACTTGTTAATTGGTCAGGTCCCTGCAAATTTGACAATGTCAGTACTGAATGGAAAACTCTGTTAAGAACAACTGAAACATCCAGGTTTCAATTTATTCATCCATATCCAGGGACATTAAAGAAGAACTTTCACCACTTCCACCAACTCTAGCTTTTTTTTATCCTTTAATAGGAACCTCCCCACTGATTTCAGCACAGTTTTTTTTTTCTCTAGCCCCCACCATTCCAGAGCAATCAACTCAACTTAGTTTTGGTACCTGATATGCTAAATGCAGAAAAGGGAGCATGATTTGGATCTGTTACAATGTCTGCTTCTGATTGGAGCTCTGAGTATCTGTTCCTGGCCAATACCACCCATTTGATGTTAGAGAGTCTAGTTAGGATATCAGACCCTACACTACAGTTGGGGCTAGAGAAAAAAAATTCTAAATGTGCTGGAATCAAAGGAGGTCTGTCTATTGAAGGTTGAAAAGAACTGGAGTTGGCAAAAGGTCTTCTTTAAGGTTCTTTCACAATGCATTGTTATACTTGGACAGCCCATTGCAGTGATACAATTGTCCTGGTTACTGACAAAGTAAGGTGTACTGGCAAAAATACTGAAACAGATAATTTTAGGGGATGGACTGTCAGACTATCTTTTACAAAATCTGAAATAAACTTATCCTTCAGGTGCCTTTATACTCATGATCACTGGACGTTTCATCGTTCAGTCCTCTCCAGAGCTTTGTACTAGACAGCAATGCCTACTGTAAAGACTGATACATTCACCGGTCATATTGCAGATCATACCAATTTGCATGGCAAAGAGATTGATGAAAATAGATGATAAATGATTTTCTTTGTTTATTCCTTGAACCATTCACACTGTCCCTGACAAGAATGATAACAACATACCAGTGTAAACAGGGCTTTACCTGTCTAAGACCTGACTTCATTGTGCAAGTGACAGGTCAAGCACATTTTTGGGTCAGTTCTCTCGGTATGGGGACACACATTGCAGAAAAGCTGCTTTATTTCTTGCAGATTTTACTTTTTTTTTGAGCCAAACCCAGGAGTGTATTGAGCAGAAGGTAGAAGTAGAAGTCCTTCCTTTATACTGTATATCCCATTCTTTTGAAGCTACTTTGGCTCAAAAAAACACAGTAAAATCTGAAGCAAAAAAGCTGCTTTTCTGCAACGTGTAGCTTCAGCCTGAAGCTAGTTTTACATATTAGATAAAAATTGGCCATCATGTGGTTAGTCGATCAATGATAGGATTATTCGTATGAAAGATCAACATTAACAACTAGTTAACTAAGTGACTGCAGAAGGAAGCAGCTTAAAAAAAAATAAAAGAAAAAGAAAAAAATACTGCTCTAAGTCTAGGCAAATGATCAGCCAAATTTGGCAGATCATGTCAAAATTACTTTAAGGCTAAGGCTTCACGTTGTGGAAATGCAGTGTTTTTTGTTGCAGATTTTGCTGCGTTTTTTTCAGCCAGTCGAGTGGCTTGGAAAGGAATAGAAAATATAAATAAAGCACTTAGACATTTCTCTACTGTTAAATCCACTCCCAACATTGGTTCAAGAAAACGCAGCCTAACCCTCAGATTATCCTCCAGAAATTTTGGGCCGACAAAGTCTACTAAGCCTACAAAGTCAGCCATTGTGAACAGTTGCTTGCGGTACTTTTTTTTTCCATTGGGTGATAAGGCCATTTTGGATGTCTAAAATCTAATGTGTATGGCTAACTTTATAAACAATCATTTTGGACAAACTTGAGTGTACTTTTCTGTCATAAAGCAATGACATCATTATCCCATCACCCACACTAACAATATTTCCTTTGTATTGTGCTTATCTTATTCTCTCCCATCTGCCAGTGTCTTTAAAATACATCCTGGTCTGCTGAGCCAACAGTGTTGAATGCTATACAAACAGTGTCTTATCTTGCTATATCTTTCACAGAGTGTATATTTATATTGAATTCTTAAGATTCCTGTTCATGCTCTTCTATTTGGAATTATTACCTTTGACCTCTGACATTTACTATACATTGATTTTTCTGCAGATGGTCACAAAAGACCAGCTCAAGTTGCAATGAACATCAATCCTTCAGTACAGTCTTTATTCACATCTTAGGATGTTCTACAGAATGAAATTTCTCTATAAAGGGAGTCTGTCACACAGTTAGGGTTGGTTCACACTTGCT
This sequence comes from Leptodactylus fallax, assembly GCA_947044405.1. Lineage (NCBI taxonomy): Eukaryota > Metazoa > Chordata > Amphibia > Anura > Leptodactylidae > Leptodactylus > Leptodactylus fallax. Next base: position 4,594,578 of record CAMRHE010000041.1, read on the forward strand.
CCGGCACTCACTCCGCCGTGAATCCGACCTAAATGTCGGAAAAAAGGATTGGGACAGGATAGGGAAAGGTTTAAGACGGTTTGCTTAAAGCAATGCGCAGGTGTGCAGCTCCGCTTTAACCAGTGATATCTCAAAATGTAGGATTAAAATGACTGCCATCTCTGCAGTCTCCGTGGATGTATCCAGCTCAAGGTAAACTGTAATGCACTTTGTTCAAACCGTAAGCAGGGCTCATCCAGAACTGACCGTGTGTGTGTGTGTGTGTGTGTGTGTGTGCGCGCGTGTGTGCATGCGTTTCTGTACTAACGCGGAAAGAATTAACAATTCGGCTAAGCAAATATTTGGCTCAGAAAACGGATTGTAAGTTATGAGTTAAATTTAAATAAATTTAAGTTATGAGCAAATTTTTTAAATATTTTGCTGAAAAGAAATTTAACATTAACGTGCAAATTAATTGTTTGATGTACCCGGAGCTTGGTACCGCCTGCCAGTGCACTTGTTTTAGCCCATGGTTGCCAACCTAACAAAGATTGACAGGTCACAATGGGCAGTGACCTCATGTACAGGGCCGGCATTAGGGGGGGGCAAACAGGGCAATTGCCCTGGGCCCCCATCCCCAAAGGATCCAGGGCACCAGGCTTTTCACCCGATGCCTCTGATCAGGGCAGCTCCCCTTTCAATTGAAACAGAGGCCTCAGGACTCCGATTCAGTTGCAACCTGTATGACAGACAAGGGAGGTATAGGCTCCATTCACTACCATAAAGTAGACCACAGGATTACTACATTAACTATCTGAGCGCAGGTCACGTGATGATGTCACTTTATCGGGCCACCTGTGCCAGAAGTCTGACTTCAGGAGATGAGTTGCAGCTCCACTTGTCAGGGAATCTGGGTAAAACAAGTATAACATGTGTTGTTTTCTAAAGAACGGAGGGGACACTATAACTAATAGAGGACCTAAAAATAATAATGGGGCACTATAAGTAATGAGGAGGCACTATATACAATATAGGGGGACTATAAGTAATAAGAAAGCACTATATGCAATAAGGGGGGACTATAACTAATAAAGAGGAACTATATGTAATGAGGGTGGAGCTATAAGTAATAATGAGACACTGAATGTAATAAGAGGGAAATATAAGTAATAAGGAGAAACTATAGCTAATAAGGGGGAACTATAAGTAATAAGGAGGTACCATATGTAATAAGGAGGGATTATAGGTAATAAGGGGGTAGTATATCTAATAAGGGGGGACTATAAGTAATAAGGAGGCATTATATATAACTTGGGGGAACTATTTATAATAAGGAGGCACTATGATCTCAGCGCTCATTTAAGTCAGTGGACAGTGAAGTGAATGTGCCCTGACTGCTTTACAGTGTGCCCGGACTGCTTTACAGGGTAAAGAGTTTTCAGCTTCCGTACAGTTGATCGGTCCAGCGGCCAGCTCTCAGTCCCCCACTGATCAAGTTTTTATGGCCTATCCTGAGGATAGGCCATAAATAGCTTAAGCCTAAACAATGGTTGCTGTCATGTCATAGTGTTGCAGTAATATTTGGTCCTTGTATAGAGGTATTATTGGTAATATTAGTCTTTGCATTGTGTGTTTTGTTCCATAACAGTATGGATGTTATATTTAATCACTGTATGGTGGTAATATTTTGTATAGTGTTATTATTCGATAACTATACATGTTTATAAATAATTTTTTGTGGGTGTGTGTAGGTATTCAAATCTGATCTTTTAACCCTTTCACTGCCAGGGGTCTCCGGAAATTTTGAACCTCCTGTAGCCAGATCAATTTTCACAGTTTTGAGATGGACAAATAAAACCTAAATTGCAACATTAAAAAATCATGCTAACCCCACATACCTATATATTTTCTTAAAGTAGACACCTGCAGCATTGTCCGATTGCCACTTGGTACTGTATGTGAACAGGCACCTTCATTCAATTTTGATTTAAAGTGAATGTTTTATAATAAAAAAAATGCAAATAAATGTATATTAGTTGTTAAAAGTGGAAACCAAACAAAAAGTTATATGCACCAAACCTCCTAAAAATAAGAGTTCAACATGTGCAGAGTTCATTCATATCACTAAGGGGGCGTTCACACTACCGTTGGTGACCGTCAGTAGTGTCCGTTGCTATTGTCCGTTACAAAATTTTAGCATCGGACACTAGCTGAACCGTCAGAAATCCGTTAAAATTTCCATTCATTTCAATGGGTTTTTATATTGTGTCCGTTTACACCAAATCCGTCAGAAGTCCATTATTTTTCGCGGACAAAAAATCCTACATGCAGGACTTTTTGTCCGTTTGAAAAAAACAGATTCTTGATGGACAGCAAGTGTCCGTTATTTTTTTAACATGGAAGTCTATGGGTAACGGACAGTAACTGATAGCCAGAAAAAAAACAAAAAAAAACGGACAGCGTTAAAAAAAACGGATAGTGTCAAAAAAACGGACAGTGTTAAAAAAACTAACTGATGCTAATGTGTCCGTTTTTTTAAACTAATCCATTACGGGTTTTTTTTTTGTTTTTCTTTTTTTAACGGACACTATCAGAACGGACATCAACGGTAGTGTGAACCCTGCCTAAGGCCTACACCTGCATGCACATGTCTTCAGAAAATCACTAGAACTGGAAGGAACAAAAATCTGCTTTGAAGCGGGAAATGTTAAAAATGTATCATCCTATAAAATGTAGGGATTACACACCGTGGAGAGCAAGTGAACCCCTAAACCCTATATATTTTTTGAAAGTAGACAACCTGAAGATTACATGTGTCTCAATGGGTTATCAATAACCACATCCACCTTCATGTAACTTTGTGACAAACACATAATTTTTTGAAAAAATGCACTAAAACACATATTTGCACCTAAAACTTATATTCAGTCTTACATTCACACAAAATACATTTAAAATAAAAGATCACGGTGTACACAATTTATATACACTGCAAACATCAGCTACAACAAGAGCTCGTACTCTCAAAAACACTGATACAGAAGACAAGCAAGATTTTGTTGTTATTCACTAATATGTTAAAAATCTATACTGCACATAGCAAAATTTGACTGTGATACCAAAATCTAACTTTTTTGAGATTGAACAGCATACAGTATATAAAAACACAGCTTAATGTTTCATATATACACCCCCCTTCATGCAACTTTGCAACAAACAAAGATTACAAGCAAAAATAGCACAAAAATTCAAATTTGCCACTAAAGTGCAAGATCAAGCAGGCCCTTTCTGCAAACAAAATGTACTTTCCAAAAAACTGCAATATGTGAGGAATTCATGCATACCACACAAATATATTTACAGGTACAGGTGTTAAAAAAAGCAGAAATGCGCCAACCAATTTTGTGCATGCAAATTAAATAGGAGTTTACATAAGAATATAATTTTCTATCCCCCTATAAAAATTGTAGCAATTTATACTTTCATCTCTAGTGATAATCGTTATTACTATTATTTTAGCGCGTAACGGATATCACTAAGAGAGGCATATTTTACTCTAGAAAGATCAGGTATGGACAGGGTGAAATGTAAACTTTATTGATGACTTTGTGCATATGTTGTGTGTTTGGTGCAACTCTTTTGGCGCTGCGACATGGACAATGGTAAACATCTGGGTCACAGTGCCAATAAACTTCCTGGTTATGTTCAGAGGGGTATTATATAAGAATACCCCTCTAATAAGGCTCAGAGGGGTATTACTTTATTCCTCTACATAAAAATCAGAGAGCAAGAGTACAGTATGCTCTCTGATTGATAGGAAAGGGGAAAACATGGACAGAAGTCCCTGCTGCCCCCCTGGGGTCACATACAGGTTATGCACTGATGATGATGATGATGATGATTTATCATCTCTGTGCAGTTTTCATGGCTGCTCCTCCCCCCTCCTTCTTCCTATCACAGTTCTTAAGATTGGTCAGGGTATTTAGTCAGCCACCAATTGTGCAAGTTCTCCCACTTAAAAAGATGAGAGAGGCCTGTAATTGACATCATAGGTAGACCTCAACTATGAGAGACAAAATGAGAAAACAAATCCAGAAAATCACATTGTCTGATTTTTAAAGAATTTATTTGCAAATTATGGTGGAAAATAAGTATTTTGTCAATAACAAAAGTTCATCTCAATACTTTATATATCCTTTGTTGGCAATGACAGAGGTCAAACGTTTTCTGTAAGTCTTCACAAGGTTGGCACACACTGTTGCTAGTATGTTGGCCCATTCCTTTATGCAGATCTCCTCTAGAGCAGTGATGTTTTGGGGCTGTCGCTGGGCAACACGGACTTTCAACTCCCTCCAAAGGTTTTCTATGGGGTTGAGATCTGGAGACTGGCTAGGCCACTCCAGGACCTTGAAATGCTTCTTATGAAGCCACTCCTTCGTTTCCCTGGCGGTGTGCTTGGGATCATTGTCATGCTGAAAGACCCAGCCACGTTTCATCTTCAATGCCCTTGCTGATGGAAGGAGGTTTGCACTCACAATCTCACGATACTTGGCCCCATTCATTCTTTCATGTACATGGATCAGTCGTCCTGGTCCCTTTGCAGAGAAACAGCCCCAAAGCATGATGTTGCCACCCCCATGCTTCACAGTAGGTATGGTGTTCTTTGGATGCAACTCAGCATTCACTCTCCTCCAAACACGAAGAGTTGTGTTTCTACCAAACAGTTCTACTTTGGTTTCATCTGACCATATGACATTCTCCCAATACTCTTCTGGAACATCCAAATGCTCTCTTGCAAACTTCAGATGGGCCCGGATATTTACTGGCTTGAGCAGGGGGACACGTCTGGCACTGCAGGATCTGAGTTCCTGGCGGCGTAGTGTGTTACTGATGGTAGCCTTTGTTACGTTAGTCCCAGCTTTCTGCAGGTCATTCACTAGGTCCCCCCTGTGTGGTTCTGGGATTTTTGCTCACCCTTCTTGTGATCATTTTGACCCTATGGGGTGAGATCTTGCGTGGAGCCCCTGATCAAGGGAGAATATCAATGGTCTTGTATGTCTTCCATTTTCTAATTATTGCTCCCACAGTTGATTTCTTCACATCAAGCTACTTACCTATTGCAGATTCAGTCTTCCCAGCCTGGTGCAGGTCTACAATTTTGTTTCTGGTGTCCTTCCACAGCTCTTTGGTCTTCACCATAGTGGATTTTGGAGTGTGACTGTTTGAGGTTGTGGACAGGTGTCTTTTATATGGTTAACAATTTCAAACAGGTACCATTACTACAGGGAATGAGTGGAGGACAGAGAAGCCTCTTAAAGAAGAAGTTACAGGTCTGTGAGAGCCAGAAATCTTGCTTGTTTGTAGGTGACCAAATACTTATTTTCCACCATAATTTGCAAATAAATTCTTTAAAAAATCAGACAATGTGATTTTCTACATATGATTTCTCATTTTGTCTCTCATAGTTGAGGTCTACCTATGATGACAATTACAGGCCTCTCTCATCTTTTTAAGTGGGAGAACTTGCACAATTGGTGGCTTACTAAATACTTTTTTTTCCCCACTGTAACTGTAGCGTCTGGCGAGTCCCTAATCCGCATGAGACCTTGGGCAGAGAGGGCCGGCGGAGTTGTCTCTGCTGAAGAAGGAGGCGACGAAGGTGACGTCATCGCTGGAATTTACATAGGTGGAAGTGATCAAATAAAGTCAAATTAAAATGTAAGCCATGGACAAATTTTGGAGAAAACTGGGAAATTTATTACCATAACTATATTAGATATTGTGGGACTGCTGGTTAGAGGGGGTAAAAATGTCTATCAGATTCCCTTTAAATTCAAAATCTGCAATAAAGAAAAGTGTGACATTTTCAAGAGGGTTTTTGCAATTTTAATGTGACAGTTAGGGGATTGATATAAAAACTCTATATAACTACCTGACTCATGACAATGAAGAACTAGCATTTGAACTAGCATTACTGCATTACAACAATACATGTACCAGCAAACAGATACTAAATCACTTAAAGACTACCTTTAATCACCTCCAACAAACCCAGCTCCTTGCACAGCTGCTCCACTGATTCCTGCACAGTTGGAATTTTTTTTCTAGCCCCTACCATTTTTGAGCAATCAATGCATTATCATTGGTGTCTGATATGCCATTTAGGCTCTGTGCTGTCAGGAGGGCGGTATCAGACGGAAGCAAGCAAGGGGTGTGATTCTGAGCTCTGACACTGGCTGCCTGACACTGCCCATCTGAGATTAAAGTCTAAATGGCACATCAAGCACCAAAACTAACTGTGCTTATTGCTCAGGAACGGTGGGGTCTAGAGAAAAAATTCCAACTGTGCTGGAATCAGTGGAGCAGCACCTATTAACAAATGCTAAGAACTTGAACTGGTGGAGGTTGTGAAAGGTCCTGTTGTTATTCTCACAGTGTTCTATTTGTAAAACAATGACTGTGTGCCATCCAAATTTCTCAGACTGAGCATGGCCATGTTAATGGAACTCACTACATGGTAGTCAAGATAAGTTATGCAGAGTTATGATGCAGTGAGCTCTGAACGGCCAAAGAGCTGATGTACTAAATTGACAAAGCTGAGAGTTCAGTACAGTAGCACTCCAGCTATTTGGAAGCTCTCTGCATCATAACTAACTACCATGCAGTAAATTCCATTCACACGGCCATGGCCAGTTTATGAAATGTGTCAAGTATATGGACAGTGATTTATGGACAGAACACAATTATATGTTATATACCGTATATAGCAAAAATCTGAGAAGCAAATTCCTATTACTGTGGGTTACAGAAAGAACACAGATCTCATGTGGATTACTGGTCTATTTGTACAACAAGATTTTATATTGCAAGAAAGTATTTTTGACCCTGGTTTCTCAAAAGGTCATCGACTCTGGATTAATGGTTTCTTTTACTGTTTGCACTTTGAATCGGCTTTAGCGATCCTCTGTGCTTAGACACTTATCTATCTACCAAAAATATTAAATTAAGAAGATGGCAGCAACGCCAGCAGTGTAAGGGTGCACACCTCCAGGGGTTACTGACACAGTGTCCCAATAATAGCTAGAAACTTAAAAAAAAGTGAAGTAGCACTTTTAGGGATAGTGAATAAAGCAAGTAGATCCTATTATTCACCCATGCAATGTTTCGGTTCAGCTCAATGGGACCTTTCTCAAGCTTAAGAAAGGTCCCATTGAGCTGAACTGAAACACTTTGCAGGTGACTAAAGAGATCCACTTGCTTTATTCACTATACATTAGAGTGCAGCTTAATTTTTTCATATTTTTTTTTTCTACAGTAGGTATGTGTTTGAGTCATGGTCTAGTAGCCAATTCCCATTACCCTACATATTTAGGCACAAGAGAGTGGGCATCCACAAGCAATAGATAAGATACTGTTCATATTTTGTGTATTAAGGTCTAGTAACAGTGAATGAAAAGGGAAAAAATGAGTTTATTGAATAACTAAGCAAGGCATATGTCCTTTCTAGTCATTAACATATCCACTCAATAATTTTCTATAGATATTTCAGAGGTTTTCACATTTTCTGAAAAAAAGAGTATTGTCTACAGATTTATTTCTGCCTGAAGAGGGTGAAGTATATGAAGGATTCCACATCCTAATGCTGTGTTTACACCTTGAGGTTTTTAAAGCAGTTTTTGAAGTCAAAACCAGGAGTGGATTGAAAAGTAAAGTATCATCTGTCTTTTATATGTTGTTTTTTTCCCCTTGATGATCCAGATCTAGTTTTAAAAACTGCATTTAAAATATAGAACATGAAAATCTCAGTCTTTTTTTTTTTTCAATGCCGGTTTCCAAGCAATTTATACTGCGTTCTAAAAGTTTTGGGTTTTTTACATTTAGTTGCAGAAGACTTGTGATCTACATGTCCACTCTACTATAGTACATAAGCAGATGTACAAATAATGGTACCAATACATATCTAACAGAGTAGTTTATCCTCCTCCATCTTGTAAGGGTGATAGTGGGCATTTGAGAAAGCCACGGTGATGGGTCTAAAACAGCACACTAAGATAAGTAAATTCAGTGGTACATTTGATTTATTCAGAGTGTTGCAATTCCAATAACATGTGTGCATTCCTCTGGATAACACAAAAATACTCCATTATCTTAGTACTTATTGTTTTCCCGTCTTCTTATGCATAATTTGTAACCACATTTTCTGAAATGAGGTCTTAATAAATATACCCTAAAAATGGGAGTCAGACACTTTCTAGTGATTAGACTTTAATGTAGATAGTCAATTTTTTTTTTTTTTTTTTTAAATAAGTGTTCCTATTAGCCTCCAACTACACAGGTGTGACTGTACATACACAGGGAGGGGCTGCTTGCATACTTCACACACCTCTGCTTCACATTAAATAACCAAGTCCATAGCATAATGACAGGCCAGGCAAGTCTCACAACCACAAAACAACTCAAGTTATATATTACATAACTCTGAATGCACTTCTGTACACATACATATATATATATATATATATATATATATATATATATATGTATATATATATATCACATACATCACACACACACACACACACACACACACACATACATAGACTTACTCGTCACATTTGTAAAAGTATACAAATATGACTAAAAAGTAGTATGATCACAAAAAGCATGGAGGTCTCCTTTAAAACTCTTATCAAGTTTCTCCTGTTATATCTCACAATGTATACTCAGCCTTGATAAATGTTTATGGAAACAAACCGATACAAATATGTGAAACTAGTTCAACATATTGAATATCTAAAGACACATATCCAGGGATCTTTATTAAGAATCTACCTCCCCTCTGAACTGAGGTTTACAAACACATACACACCCACCAACCCCTAGAGGTTTGTTCAAAGGAGATTATAATTTCAGGGTGAAGCAGTGAGCACAAGATATTATCAAGTCCTCTTCTTCTCCTTCGCTACATTCATTGATGCCGAAAACACTATCTGCACACTTAGCACCTTCACAGATGAGGCATACAGACAATATAGTCACTTACCCATCCATGGCCCGGAGAACAAGGAAAAGAAGAGAGAAGAGAGACAGACAGAGAGCAGAAGAGACCAGTGCAGAGAAGAGGGAAGAGGCGGAGGGAAGAAGGAAGGGAGATGATTGAAGAGGAGGAGGGAAGGAGGAGGGCAGGAAGAGAGGTGCCACTGGAGAAGAGGAGGTGGGGAGTTACCACTTTAACAGCTTCAGTGCCAGAAGAGCTAAACACTCACTGACAGCATTTGTGAGAAGATGTGCAAGATATTACAAGAGAAATCATAAAAAGAAGCCTGAAGAATCTGACACAGGATGGTCACCAGCAGTAAAAACTGTCTTGATGGTACTTACATAATAATAATAATCATCATCATCATCATCATCGGAGAACAAGCTGATTTTATAAGGGACATTCCAATAATATTAAAAGAATGTTATAACAGACTTACTGATAATCAAGCTTTTCCCATATCAGGTAACTGCATTACAATTCTCTAATATATTGCCATTACTAGAATCACTCAACATATGCCATATTGATGGACGGGAGCAGCTGCAGGTAATACCACATAAACCAATAGGTAGACAGTGAGAAGAACTTGTTTTATTCTGGTGTAAAAAAAATCCACACATTTTTGCACAAGCCCATTCTTGTGTAAAAATGCGTGACTTTACGTTTTACACCACAGCACTTTCCCAAAAAACAGGTGGGTTTAGTAGATGTGTGTGGACTACCACAGCGCAACCAAGTTACTATCATTAAGGTCAGAAGTTGGAGTAAATCATAGTTCACATTTATGCCATCTTGATTTTCTGGCACATAAAATACCATAAATGTGCCCATTTTCTTAAGAATCAACGGCTATTCTGAGCTGATAAGGGAAATCACATTCAGATGTCCGATGCTACACAGTGTCAGGCCTGGCAAGGACCAGAATGGGAAAATGCCCGAGAATCCCTGGTTCTATTAATCAAGAGGGTGTATTTCTTAAATTAAAAGGGTATTCCCATGGACATGATCATATCTAAATTTGTAGATAATTAAATGTTAAACATTTTTGCAAATGGACATGATCATATCTAAATTTGTAGATAATTAAATGTTAAACATTTTTGCAAATATAAGTAGTTAAAAATTTTCTCTAACCATCTTAGGGGTGACAGCTGTTGTCTTGATCGGTTGCCAATGGATACAACCACAAATGCAGAAACTTTCTATGGTCTGGGACTTGACAGGAACTCAGCCATGATTTTCTTATTGTAGCTGGGTTACCAGACAGGGACATTACATGTATCAGAAGATATCCCAGCCACAATAAGGAAATCATGGGTGTATTTCTGACCTTAGAAAGGTTCTGCATTGATGGTCGTATCCACTGGCAACCGATCAAGACAACAACTTGTGACCACAAGATATTTAGAGAAAAATCTGTAAAACTCTGCAAAATGTAAAATTACTTATATTTGCAAAAATGTTTAACTTTTAATTATCTACAAATTTAAAAATGGTTATGATCACGGGAATACCCCTTTAAGCACATCTCACTCCAGCACGCATTACATCAAGACTGGAGTATAAAATGTCAAACTTCATTAATCCCCCCCCCCCCCCCCCACACACACACACACCCCCAAGTTTACACTTGGGCAGGCAGTTTGCAAGTGTTCCATATTTATTACAGGACAGTATTATACAGTTGTATAATAAATCTGGGTCATAGAATACCTGTCTAAAAACTTTACACAACCTATTGGTTGATTGGTTGGCCTTGTTTGTGCCAAAACTATAGTGCAATTTTGGGGCATTTCAAGCTATACCTACTTTCCACGACAACACATCTTTAATTTATACCACAACAACTCAACAAACTAGGTGGAAAAACTGACTAAAGCTGAGGCCCCAGAAAAGCTGCTTTTTGTTACAGATTTTGCTGCAGTTTTTTGAGCCAAAGTCAGGGGTGGATTTAAACAGAAGGGAAACATCTAAGTGCTTCCTTTATATTATTTTCTGTTCCTTTTCAAGCCACTTTTGACTTTGGCTCAAAAAAAAGCAGCAAAATATGCAACAAAAAAAAAGCAGATTTATCGCAGAGTGGGGCCTTAGCCTAAGACTAAATGTGACATTTTGTGTCAGAAATGCACTAGGTAAGTGCAATTTGCAAAGAAATAATGTCAGAGGTATGATGCATATGGCAGGACTCAATAGTAACAGTGGATTTTCCCAACAACTGCATGTTCAAACCCCCAAGGAGGGCTTCAAATAAAAATTAAAACAAAAAAAAGTTTCTAAAAAAATTACAGAAAAAAAAAAATTATATATAAGCTATATATATTATCAGCTGAGCTGTGCTTTATGTCAGACCTCCCACTGTTCTGATATTGATGACCTATTTTTTTTTTTTTTTTTAAATTATGACTTATGCTTAGGATATGCCATAAATATATGCTCAGTGGGGGGGGGGCAACAACCGGCCTCCATATTGATTAGCTATTTGGTGGTATATATGATCTCCAAGAAGAAAAAACAAGATGGACCTCACATCCCAATCTTATACATTGATCTTGTGCTTCTCTACAAAATCTACATTATAGAACATGAGGTTCTTAGTATACATATTGATCAAGGTGTATAAGCCCACTAGTCACTTCACAGCGACCTCTTTGACCCCCAAGCATTCAGAATTTGATTGCATCTAAGAAGTCCCTATTCTACTGGGTGCAGCACTGAACAGCAACCGCCACCACCACAATAAAGCGTCCACAGAGAGAGCGACCCAGCAGCCAAGGATGCTAATGTTGGTGGCTGTGTGAGGCTTGAGCTCCCAGACCCACAGTCTGCACTACCACCTTTAATCAGTTACCCCAGTCTCTAGGATGAAAAAAGCCCCTCAACTGGCTGAAAACACCCAGTTCTTGTCCACCCTGGATGCCTAGATCCCTCCTGAACAAGAAGTCGCGGGACCTCCCCTTCAATATGGCAATGGCACCAGTGCACCACACTGCTTCTAAGCTGGTATATTCCCCATCCCAGTTTAGCGAGCAGTCCATATTGCGCCCATCCTGTCAGACCTCCTTTACCTGCTTCACTCTGCTGGGATTGGAGAATAGTCCCGCTTCTCCCCTGTCCCCTGTATCGAGGAAACCAAAAATGGTGCTGCAGTCTCTGGCAGCAGCTCGCCATGCTTTGGAGCCCCGCTCTCGCTGCTTGGTTACCACTCTCTGCTCCCAATGCATCCCAGGAGACAGCTCCTGCCTCTCCTTCTGGGGACGACTTCTCTCTCCATGGCTTAGACTTGTCAAATGCCCATCTGCACGGCTCTGCCGCAAAGGCATTATAGTACTGCCAAGAGTCACAGCACTTCCAATATCTGCCAATTGCCGAATAATTCTGAGTTTAAACTGGTTCTTTCTGAAGTTAAAGATGCCTGGCAGCAAGAAATGGTGACGAACCGTAATGATGTGATGAAGCAAGCGCCATCTAGAGTGGAGCAACTCGAAGAAGATCACAATGCTGCTTGTGCAGCCATGCGTCAACTCCAGAGCACTGACTGTACAGGGCCACAGGAATAACAGAGTGAGGGGGATCCCTGAGGCTAAAGGCAAGGAAAACTTCTTTACCCTACTGCAACAGTTGTTCAATTCAGTGCTGGGGAACCCTCTTGGACCTACGCCTGAAATCACTGAATGGTGACCCTAGGGACATAATCTGCTGCATTACAGACTTCCAACTTAAGGAGGAGATAATGTCTAAAGCTAACTTCCATCACTTGGATTTCTCAGACACCCAGGTTCAGCTTTACTAAGATCTCTCCTGGATCACTTCTCAACAATTGTAACAGCATAGACGAGAAAGAATGGCAGTTCAGAGACTTCTGTGCTGCCTTAGATCTTATATCTCCCCAGCTACCGGATTGGTGCTCTGCCGTCCTTCCCTCTTCCACCAACATGGGAGGAAACCAAACAAAGGAAGACCCGCATCCGGAGTCAAGCTTCATCATAAGGTTTATTTTGTCAACATTTTTTCTCTCTAATGGATTGTAATTTGCGACTGGGAGACAATACTACATAGTCTTGCCATGGCTGATATTGTTTAGTAGTTTACATTCTCTATGACTGTATCCCCACCACCTTCCTGGTTAGACAGGAGACCCCTTTCTTAGGCACTGCCTATGGGTCTTTCCTTTACTCACTGCTTGAACGAAGTTATGGCTGTTGGATACCCTTTGGCAACTACCACATCCCCTCAACAGGGTCACCTGTTTTTCCTTGCACTCTTATTTGAGGAGCTTATTTTTATTTTTTTTTGTGTTAAATGGATAGCCTCACAGATTAATCCATTATTTACATTGTTATTCTGTTGACTGTACTGTTATTGCCTTGTCCATTTTCTGGTATTTGTTTTCTGGTTTTTTTTTGGAGCCTTGTCTGGAATTATTCTTGCCAGGTATTACTTCACAGGATATGATGCCGTTTCAGACTAACTTTATATGTCCAGGCACCATCTGCACGTTAAAGGACACGACTGGTGACGGCTCATACAGTTTTCTATGTGTAATGACAGTAAACTTTATTACAAAATTGTCTGACCATTGTATAAGCAATGCTACCTCCAATGCCGCCCCTGCTACCTCTTGTGTCACCCCCTCTACCTCATACATGGTAAGCTCTTGCGAGCAGGGCCCTCAGTCCTATTGTGTGAATTGACTATTTCTTTGTAATGTATCTTTTTTGTCTGTACTTCATCCCTACAAATTTTACAGTGCTGCGGAATATGTTGACGCTATATAAATAAAATGATTATTATTATTATTATTATTATTATTATATACTTTGCCGAGGTGAGACAGCCTGACGCCACTCCCATTTGAAGCCCTGGGGGCTACTGCTGAGATATTTCCACCGACGTTTCAGGGCCCAGTGAGAGCTTTTTTATTTGAAACCTCTCCATGACTCGTATCCTAACTCTTAAAGGTTTTTTTGTAAAACAAAAAAACACAGACAAAAATTTGCTGAAATTAATTGTTCTAATTAAGACTAAATAAAAAAGTGTCCTACCATTTTTCAGAAATGTGTGCCAACACAATCTCTGTTACAATCACTTCCTTACTGGTCCTGATCATTGTGCATATGACATTAGGTGTTAGCCATACCCACTATAAATGTGATGTCATCATTGATGAAAGTAGCATTTGTCTAAATTTTATTGGCTGCTAGAGCAGCCAGGAGGTGGGGGCTGGTCCTGATCACCAGCAGCTGCAGGAAGGCAAACGCATTTTTATTTTTTAACTGTTAGGATTCAGATGCAAGGCCACAGTAACAAGGAGTGAAATACAGGCTTTAGGAGAGCAGCAGCAGAAAAGGTCTGATAACTGCGAGCAGTAGGAAATGCTACCTAAAGGTAATACACCTCTGCGAGCCAAGACCGGCCTCAGACGCCTTCATCAGAGTTCCTCGCAAGAAGAGATGGATTTTTGCTGAATTTGAAGACCGGAATGGTCACCTTAACAGATGAGTGTACTACCAATAGATGCAACAAACCAAACACCAAATCCAAAAACTACTCACAGGAACAGAGATCACAGAATGGTCATCAAATCACAGGTCAACAGCAGAAGAGGGTAACGAGAAACCAAATCATAAGACGAAGTTGAGTCCGTAAAACCAAGCCAAGTCAAATCTAATCGGGAATGCCAGAACCAAAATCGCAAGACAGAAAGGAATCCAGGGACATAGCCAGGAGGTCAGAATAGGAGTAGTCATTGTAAGGAGGAGCAGCAAACTAGCAGATAGCAAACTGAGCTAATAGTCCGCACATGAGTCAGGACGGTGTGGCTTTTTATAGGCCTCCTCTGCTACTAACTGGACCAAGCCATGAAGCCTCTGGAACTGCAAAAGCTTCCCAGGTTGTCCAGGTAACGTTAAAGGTGCAGCAGCCGGATAGAGAATCCTGACAATTATTCTAGCCTCTCCCTTCTGTCCATCGGACAGGCATTTTTCTGAGTGTGTTTTGAGGGTTTTATGGACACTGATAGGCTGACACCATCTTAGATGCATAGGGAGGAAGAAGACCAGCGACATGTGCAAAAGATGTAAATGCTTCATCATTATAATAATGTAGAGAAAACTACATGCTTTAAAAAGCATGTGTAGATTTCATGCATGGATTTTTTTTTTTTTTTTTTTTAAACCAACCGCATTCGATTTTGTGATAAAAACACACACACTTTTTTTTAGCTAAACCACACTGTGTGAATACAGCCTTACTGGGAAGTGATGTATCATGGTACCCCCTTTTGTGGTTCCGCACATAGAGGATGATCCCCAGGGCAGATTTTTTAATTTTGCAGGGTGTCCACCCTAGCAGGCCTCCAGGTAGTGCTATCCACAGTTTATCCAGGACATCTCTGCTTTCTGTCTTCTCTCAGTTTTCCTCACTGCAGGGTACTGCATTATTGTTGACTTTAATATGCTCTTCTTCAATCTTACAGACAGGTCCTCTTTCACTCAGCCCCTGTTGTCTCCTGCTCTTGCATCGATTGTATATTTGTTAACATTCCAACACTTTGGGCTCTGGAATCAGCCTTTGTGGGTCCAATCACACCCTAGTTTGGGTGAACATAAACTTCATCTCACCACCCCCTTGTCCAAGTCGCTGACAATTAAACAAATCTCTGTTGACTAAGCCTTCCACTTGACAGACTCCTCAACTATTTCTCTGAAAATGAGTTTCCAGACATCTCAGTTGTGGTCCTTTGGGAGGCACATAAGATATTCTTTCGGGAGGAATTTCTCTGGTCACACAGCTTAAAACAGGAGGATAGTACTAAATGGATTGCCTGGAAGAAGGAACTGCATCGCTTGGCTTCCCTTGCCCAAGAACCCTTCTAGATTCCTCATAAGAGGCATTGTCGACCTCCATTTGCAATTACGCAATTTGGCACTAACTAGAGTGGCTAAATTGGTTTGCTATTCACATCAAAAGTTCTACGAATACAGGAATTGGACCTTTACCCTGATAGCTAAACAACTGCAAGACCAGACATCCAGAATGAATCCCCACTCAAAGACTCTGCAGGTACGCTTCATTAAGACCCCTCCAAGATTTTTCAGCTGTTTCAAGACTACTGCTCTTCCCTTTATACTCTTCTATGTCTGTGGGCAGGTGGGGAGAAAGAGCCTCTTTGATAACTCTCTTTTTGCTCCCTGTCCAAACTCCCATCAGATGCTCTCTCTCACCTCAAATCAGACCCATTACTTTAGAGGATCTGCAGAAAGTGGTTAGGGATCTCCCTGATGGTATGCACCAGGAATCCTCAGGAATGCTCTAGTTATCAACCCAATTCCCTAATCAACTCAGATATGAAAATTTACACCGAACTTCTGGCAAACAGTTTCAATTTCTGGCTCCCTCAGATAAGCACCAGGTAGGCATCATTTGGTTCCGTCAGGTGGGGGTAACACGAGAAAGATTGTTGACTTGGTGGACGCGGTTATTTGGGGTGGGGTGGAGGCTTTCAATCGCCTTGCTTGGTCATTCATATGTCGCATTCTGATACATTTTGGCTGTGAGGGCTCTTTTTTTCACCAGCAATTAATGGTCTCTACCCCTCTCCAACTGCAAATAACTGCCCATTCTCAAACCTTTCCCATTGGGAACATGACGCATCAGGGATGCCCACTCCCCCCTCTTCTTTATGCCCTTAGCATTGAGTCCCTGGCTGCCCTTAGATCCAACCCTAATATTTCAGGCATTCTTGTTAAAGATAAATCTTTTAAAATTTCCCTGTATGCCAATGATATTCTACTATCACTCACAAACCTCCACAACACTCATGATACATACAGCAGTTTTTTGTGGAATAAAATTAATGCATCTAAAACAGAGGAGTTGCAACTGAACTTTGCCCTTTCATTACTCCAGGAGAGAAAAGACTTTAAAATTGAAGCCTACTTATCTCTCCCGCTATCAAGCAAATTACTTGTCTTTGATATGGGAGGTTAAGATGTCTACACTGTATTCTCCCAAGTTTCTTTATCTTTGCCTTTGTGCCAACTGTAAGGTCAATTCAGAGCTTCCTCTTGACCTATGTGTAGAATTCTATACGCTATGGGATCCCCCAATCAGTCCTCATTGGAAGGATTGTCCTTCCCTAACCCTCTATCACTACACTGCGCACCTATGTCAGTTACCCTCTTGGTCGACCTTGTAGGTCTACAATCGCTGGATCGAAGAGTAGAAGCTCTGGTTGGCTCAGAACCATCCTAGCACCTTGCTCTGGGGCCCAACCCCTGAGACTTCACCACAGTATCTTCTGGGTCCTATGCAATTTGCCAGAGAAATTTAACCACCCTTCAATCTCTTCTGACCCATTTCTCTTCACTCCACTGCCATGCCAATGGCACTACCATGTGGCATGGCCCATCCGTGGATTCGGGCTGGCCTTTTTCAGTTTGGAGACTTGGTGGATTCCTTGACCAGTCAGCTTCTCCCCTTCCTCATTCTTAAAGATAGACATTCCCTTTCTGCTTCGGTGTACTCAATTGCCAGAGGTAGGTCTATATCCTGACTGACCCCATTTGAGTGCATATGTGCCCAGAGCTCCTACACTTCGGGCCGAATTTCTGCCATACATAATCTTCTTAAGCAGGCTTCACACTATCATTGGATTCCGTTATGAAGGTGTCCGTTAAAAAAAAAAAAAAAAAAAAACGGACACCTATCATAACAGACATTAACGGACACTAACTGATGTTAATGTGTCTGTTTTTTTTTTAACTGATCCAATTAATGGATCAGTTAAAAAAAAATGGACACATTAGCATCAGTTACCATCAGTTAGTGTTCGTTTTTAACACTGTCCCTTTTTTTTATTTTTTGTTTCTGCTTTCTGAGCATGCGCAAAAAAAAAAAAAAAGGACATAAAATAACGGACAGTAACTGATAGCTATCAGTTACTGTCCGTTATAAGTCCGTTACCCATAGACTTCAATGTTAAAAAAATAACGGACACTTGCTGTCCGTCAAGAATCCGTTTTTCCAAACAGACAAAAAAGTCCTGCATGTAGAATATTTTGTCTGCGGAAAAAAAAACAGACTTCTGACAGATTGGGTGTAAAAAGACACAATATAAAAACCCATTGAAATGTGTGGAAATTTTAACGGATTTCTGATGGTTCAGCTAGTGTCCAATGCTAAAATTTTGTAACGGACAATAGCTACGGACACTACTGACGGTCACCAACGGTAGTGTGAACGCCCCCTTAGATTATTCCTCCTCACTGCTTCCAAAGCATGTTTACAAGTCCAAAAAATTTTTTTGCTTAGAGTCGCCATATTCTGACATCCTTAACTTTTTTATATTTCTGTGTACAGGGATTCATAAGGCATCTATAATTTTGCAGGGCCAGATGTAATTTTTAGTTATACCATTTTGGAGAACGTCTATTGAATTGATCATTTTTTGTTGAAATTTTTATCACAGGCGAAACAGCAAATAAAACGGTGGTTCGGCTTTTTCCCCTGGGAAAAATATTTTTATAAAAGTTTGTAGACTGGGCAATTTCGGATACAGGGATGTGTATGTGTTTCACTGTATTTTTTATTTTTTTTTTGGGAGCTTGGATCGCTGGCCCCAGATCTTGTTCCGGGGACCGGCCATCCTCCCCAAAATGGTGGCACCCAGGCTCCGCAGGGACCACTAATCGCAGGCATTAGCATTGGGTCTTTGCTGTAGATTACAGCCATATTTATATACCTGACATCCGCCATAACAGTACAGGATGTCGGGAAGGGGTTAATTGTTGTTAAACAAATAGTTAAAATAAATAAATAAATAAATAAATAATTCACATTTCTGTAAATTAATGTGTGAACTTATACGGCAAGTTAAAGTGTATATTCACAAATGCCAGAAGCCTAGCAAGCAAACTGAGGGAGCTTAAGGCCCTGGTCCCAGGAGGAACACATTGATGTAGTTGGTGTGGCTGAGGCGTGGCTAAATTCCTCACATGATTAGGCTGTTAATATTCAGGGTTTTACACTCTTTCACAAAGACCGGGCTAAAAGGAAGGAAGGAGGTATGTGTATGTATGTCAGAAGTGACATGAAAGCAAGTGTGGAAGAGGCAAATGTGGGTGAAGATTGTGAAGATGTGGAATCCTTTTGGGTGGAATTGCATAAAGATGTAATTACTAATTGGCATAATCTATAAACCCCCTAATAAAGCTGCAGAGTCAGAAGATCAAACAAATCGAGTTGGCGGCGTAGGCAGGTACGGTGGTCTTGAATGGAGATTTAATTACTTGGATGTTTATTGGGGTGAAGGGGAGAAAATTCCTCATCTTATTGTTGAACAATTTTATGGTCCAGTTTGTAGAAGATCCAAGGAGGAGATGCTCTGCTGGATCTGTTAATTTTTAATAATGCGGGTCTTGTTGGAAATTTCATGGATTGTGAAAATCTTGGTAATAGCAACCATAATCTAATCACATTCCACCTAAATTGTAAAAAGCAAACAATGGTTGGGAGGGCAAAATCCCTTAAAGTGTACCTCCAGTTATAAACAACTTTTCATAAATTAACAATAAATTTAAAAAGGACCTTTAATGTCCTCTGACACCGGCGGTATTATATACCGCTGGAAAGCTTTGCCGGTATGCACCCCGATGCCGGAAATATCGGTGCCATCGGTATCAGCACCAATATCCCTCCACTGTCAGAAAATCAGGACTTAAAGCCTAGCATCATCGCTGGGCTGTGAGGAATGCCTCCCCTGACAGTACTATTCCATAGCCTTGTATTGTCAGGGAGGGTGTTCCTTACCACTCAGCGATGATGTTAAGCAATAAGGCATGCCCTTCTGACAGTGAAGGGATATCGTTGCCGAAACTAACAGCACAGATATCTCTTACACCAGGACACATACTGGAAAAGCAGATTTCTACCAGTATATAATACCATTGGTGCCAGAGGTTCTTTAAATATATGAAACTTTGTAATATATCTCATTAAGGAGATCTGTTTCCTTCAGCACTCATCAAGCCTGTTTACATTATATCTCTCTGTATTCAGCCTCACCCATACAACTCTGTAGAGCAGGGAGGGGTTGAGTAGAATTCTCCTGCTGGCTAGTTAATTGATTTATTGCCTCATTCTGCGTACTAGCAGCCTTTTAGCTACAACCTAGCAATCAAGGAGTAGCGGAGTAAAGAAGCAGTAATTATTCGAGTTTCCTTTCTATTCCCACGCCACTCATCATAGACTAATATGGAGAAAGTACCTGCCAGAGAAGTGGTGAAGGAAACAGACTTCCATAAGACATATTACAAAGTTAGTTCTTTCTTTCTTTCTTTCTTTCTTTCGCCTGTACTATTCATTTATGAAAAGTTGTTTATAACTAGGAGGTACACTTTAATTTTAAAAAAGGTAAATTTTCCCGGGTTAAGGACCGCTCTTCAGGATATAGACTGAAAGCAACTATTGTCAGATAATGATACAGAGGTTAAGTGGGAAACATGTAGAAGGACACTAAACCCTGAAAACCAAAGATACAAACAAAAATCTGTATGCAGGGCCAACGTTGGGGGGAGCAAACTGAGCAATCGCCCAGGGCCCCCATAACTTAAGGGGCCCCCTGACTTCAGAACCATTAGCTGTAAATCAGCACCCCGGACCCCAAGCTCCTGAAGGGGCCTACTGGGCTATTGGGTGATGACTGTATTTCTCCCCTCTCTCACTTACGCAGTGTTTGTGCAGGGTGACAGCTCCTCCTCTTGCTGTGTAGGGGATGATTGATTACATTAGGTTGCTGCAGTCCAGAGTAATTAATCCCTGACTCGGCTCCAGGTATGTGCTGTGTTTTGTGTGTGTGTAGTAATACAGATTCCCTATGGTATGGTTCCTTACCGCCCAGTGATGACGCTGAGCAGTAAGGCCCGCACCTAACAGCACCGATATCTCCAGCACCCGGGCACATACCCTCAAAGTTGACAGTGCGCTGAATTCACACGGTCAGCTTTCCAGCGGTATATAAAACTGCGGTTGCCAGAGTACATGAAAAGTCCTCTTGAAAATGGCAGAGAGAAAATTTCTCCATGCAGGACTTTTGTCTCTGCTGATTTTCAGCGGTTTCTGGAGACTCCTGCGTAGATGTGAACTTAGTCTTAGTTATGCATGGCTGCAACATATGGGGGACTACATGACCTGATTCTGCTTTGGTTGGGCAGGCTGGCCATATTCTAACCCAGGGGTAGGCAACCTTTTTTGTTCGGCGTGCCGATTCCGATTAAAAAAAGCAAAGTTGAGGTACTCGGAGTGCCGGTCAATAATTGTAAGTCTGACGACCCCTGCACACGGTATTATGTCCCATAGTGGCCCCTCTACACGGTATTATGCCCCATAGTGGCCCCTGCACATGGTATTATGCCCCACAGCGGCCCCTGCACACGGTATTATCCTCCATAGCGGCCCCTGCACACAGTATTATCCTCCATAGCGGCCCCTGCACACAGTATTATCCTCCATAGTGGCCCCTGCACACAGTATTATCCTCCATAGTGGCCCCTGCACACAGTATTATCCTCCATAGTGGCCCCTGCACACAGTATTATCCTCCATAGTGGTCCCTGCACACGGTATAATATTCTAACTTTTATAATATTCCAATTGTCACCATTCACTAGCTATTATTATCCTGTGGTGTCTCTTCAGACCCCAGGAGTATAATAAGCGGAGGACCAAGAGAGGTGACAAACATAAAAAACAATTGCGTTCTTGCGTTGCAGAACTTGGACAATGCAAATCCTGCCATAGAAATAATAAACACAGTGTTAGAGGGGTAATAAGCACCAAGATGTCACATCAAGGTGATAATGATCACAGTGATGTCATAATACATAGGAAATAAACATGGATATCTGAGCAACGTGATAAGTAATGTCATGGGTAAAAGGATAGAAATAAATCACAGTAATGTCATCATACTGGGATGATGCATGTAGTGAAAAAGCAAACAAACAACAGCATTCCCTCAGATTCAAGTGTCCTTCAATGAGAATGAACACACTAAGGAGCACTTAGGGGTTAATTTGCATATGTATAAAAGCTGAATTTCTCAATGGAGCAACAAATCTCAATAAAAAGGTGCCATTAGAATCTGCATCAACTGCCCTACAGCACTATGAGGTGGTGGTGGGGGGGGGGGGTTGTTTTATCAAGAGTAGCGGTTTCCATGCTGTTCTTGATATCCTCATCATAAATTAGGCCCATCCTCTGGGTTACCGTGTGCCTATGCTCATTGCTGGCAGATATTTCTGCCATTATTTATGCTAGAAAACTGGTGTAAATGATAAATCTGTCAGGCCAAAAGACCCTGTCCTTACAATGGCATCAGAGCATGCCAAGGGTGGCGTAAAAATCCTGGTTTGCATGCTAACAGACTACCTCTCAAGAAGTTTTCCCAAAAAAGACATTTATGGCATATTCACAGAATAGCTGATGATCTTCTCGGCAAGGTTTCGGTCAGGTAAGTAGCAGGCCACATCATTTCAGATAAAGATGCAAATCCCACCTTTGGGGACAGCACCTATTAGACATTTTAAAAAAAAATTATTTTGAAGCATGGTTAAAAAGCAATGTCTGACTTTCATTTGTTCATCTTCATAGAAATTTTATATATTATTACTTTTGTCAGATTCAAGTTATTTCTGTGACCATTGTGGGTTTTTCTTTCATTAAACGAGGGCTACCAACAATTTTGTCCACGTGTGCATGGTATCTCCTGTGGAGATGCCATAACTGTTTTTCATGGGAAAACCACTTTAAATTATAGTAAAGGATTATAGATTTCATAGTATGGGAGCATTGTACAAAGTGATGTCACAGAACAGGTACTTAGTGGTTCTTAGCCGACAGTCACAGCTAATAAACCATAGGAAAGTCACAGGAGAGGGAAAACAACATTGGTGATAAAGCTAAGAGGGACCAGCTGATTTCATATTTTTCCTAGTAAGGATTTGGTTTTCTTATGAAATTTAGCTTGTCATTTATATTTTTATTGACTATGGGATATTCAGAAACGAGTCATTTATCACTACAAAATTATCATCTAGCGGACTTTGCAAAAATAGGTTTTACAAAGCATCACCCCTGAAACAAACAATAAAAAAAAAACAAACAAAAAAAAAAAAACCACACACGAAAGCCTTTGAGTGGTCTACCTCTCTCAAGTAATTACAATTTTATCCAGCATACCCAGTGTTTAGTACCCTAGGAGGTTAGTAGTGTCTGGCAGTTTACTCTCTAATCAAATGAGTATGTTGGCAATCATGCAGTCCAAGCCTTAAAGGGGTATTCCCACAAACATATCCATTTTTAAATTTGTAGATAATTAAAAGTTAAACATTTTTGCAAATATAAGTAATTAAAACATTTTGCAGAGTTTTAAAGATTTTCTCTAAATATCTCGTGGTCACGAGTTGTTGTCTTGATAGGTTGCCAGTGGATACGATCATGAATGCAGGAACTTTCTAAGGTCAGAAAATCAACCATGATTTCCTTATTGTGGCTGGGATATTTTCTGATACATGTAGTTTCCCTGCCTGATAATTCAGCTACAATAAGAAAATCATGGCTGGGTTCCTGACAAGTCCCAGACCATAGAAAGTGTCTGCATTTGTGGTCATATCCATTGGCAACCGATCAAGACAACAGGCTGTCACCACTAACATAGTTAGAGAAAATCTTTAAAAATCTGCAGAATTTTTAGCTACTTATATTTGCAAAAATCTTTAACTTTGCATTATCTACAAATATAAATATGATTATATTCATGGGAATACCCCTTTAAGTAACACTTTCGGACTGCACAAGGAGCCAAGGATTTCAATGGGGTTTCAGCTTTGGCCTGTGTAAAAGCATGTGTGTGTGTTGAGGGAGTCAGGTGATGGACTGCTAACAATCTGATACGGATATCCTATCCTGGAGGATGGGTCAACAGTATAAAAAAAAAAAAAAAAAGAATTATTAACTTTCATTAATTTAAAGGGTCACTAACTTTGTTTAATTTAATGGACTGTGTGATTTCATTAAAAATATTGCTATTTGCCTGAAAAACCTCTCTAAAGTTCCTGCCACTAGGTGTCTCCCTTCTAGCTAATTTACAGTTCACTACCTTTTACTAGGGAAGTTTTCGCTCCATACATGCAAGACAGGATCATCGTGAGTGAAAGGGGAGGTTCTTTTCTCTCTTCACACAGTGAATGCAGATGGGAGGGACTGATTCTCCTCACAGTCACACACGTCTGCAAACTGATTTCTCGGTGCATAAAGCAGCCTGTCATACAAAAGAATGCCAGACAAGCCTGGGAGCCTTCAATAGGCTCCTGGCTGTCATGGCAACAGATCGCCAGCCACGGATCTTGTTTCGGGTGCCAGTGATCCCAAAATGGCAGTGCCCCCGCCGGGAAAATGTCACCTCAGTCAGCTTTGGCAGAGGCACCGGGGACCTTAATGCTCGCGATGAGTGCAGGCACTGATCGTGGCCATTAGCACTGGGTCTTTTCTGTTTCAATACAGAAAAGACCTGGGGGCTATGGCAGCCACCATATTTAATTACCCAACATTCGCCGTACTATTACGGCAGATGACGGGAAAGGGTTAAAGGATATATATTAAAAAAAAAACATAAATCCCCCCTTTTCAAAATTGCACTGTTCAAATAATTCAAAGCAGCATTTGGAAAGTTTGCTAACCCTTTAAGCATTTCACATAAATTAACCATTTCTGTACCAGGCCAATTTGTAGTTCAAGGCCAGACACATTTTTGGGTTTTTTGTATGTTCCGTTTTGAGGGATATAACATTTTTATCATCTGCGTTATTCAACTAATTTCTGTGTCTTTTTTCGGTGACACATAGGGCTTTATTTTTATGTTTTTATTTTTGCATGTGTTTTATGTGTTTTAATTTTTTTTTATATCCAGGAAAATATAAACAAAAAAGGAGGGAAAACGTGTCTGTTTTTCACTTTGTTTTTTTGTCTTTTTATTTAGTAGCACAAAGTGCTTACTAAAAAAACTTTATAAAATAGTTTTTCCTCTCCATTACAGGAATTTTTATTTTGTATGGTGTCATCAGGGGTGGGGCTAGAACCTGTAATAAGGGCGTGTTGACGTATTTTGTTTTTTTTATTATTTTATTTAAAAAAATTTATTACTTTTCTATTCATTTTTTTTTTTTTTTTTTTTTTACATTGTGTTCCCATAAGGTCATAATAGACCTTTGGGGACATCTGATCACTTTCTTTTTGTGGGGAAGGCTGATTATCCCCTGAAACTGATGCTGGTACATTTAGCCCCAGTTGCAGGAGGAATACAGCCTCCTACCCATAATTTTAGAGCTGATCTGGGAGCTCTAACAGGCTCTGATCCTGGCGGATCTCAATAATATGTTCATTTAGCCCTAAAATTTAAACATTCACAAGGGGTTAAAGGAGAAAATGCATCTCACAAATGAATGTAAACTGCTATTTGGCCACACGGCAGCACGCCAAAGGAAGGAGTGCTACTGGGCTTTTAAAAAGGTGATTTTGCTGGAATAGTTTTCAGTTGTCATGCCTCATTTGCAGAGCCCCTAAAGTAGCAGTAAAATGGAAATTCTCCAAAAGTTACCCCATTTTAGAAACTACACTCCTCAAGGAATTTATCAAAGGCTAGTGTGAGCATTTTGACCCTACAGCTGTTTCACATATGTTATTAACATTGGATTGTATAAATAGAAAATGACTCAAGTTTTCATTTTCACAAGGGGTTAAAGCAGAAAAAGCACTCCACAGTGTGTTAAACAATTGCTCACGAACATGGCAATACCCCGTATGTGACTGTAAAATGTTGTATGGGTACATGGCAGGGCCCAGAATGGAAAGAGCGCTATTTGGTGGGCAGATTTTGCTGGAATAGTTTTCAGGTGCCATGTCACAGTTGAAGAGTCCCTAAAATACCAGTACAATGGAAAACCCCAAAAAGTGACCCCATATTGGAAATTACACTCCCACACAGAATTTATCATGGGGTATAGTGAGCAGTGTTTGCGTGGGTTTCCTCCAGGTACTCCAGTTTCCTCCCACACTCCAAAGACATACTGAATGGGAATGTAGATTGTGAGCCCTATATGGGACAGTGACTATGTCTCAAAAAGCGCTGCGGAATATATTGGCGCTATACAAGTAAGCAAAATAAATAAATAAATAATTTTGACCCAACAGATGGTTTCCAAAAAGAAATGTTCAGTAGATGCAAATGAAAATTGTAATGTTCCCAGATATATGCTATTTCAGTGCCCAATATGTCATGTCCAGCTTGTGGCATTGTTAAAAGTAATTTCTCGAGTTATTTTTCAAACACCCTACATGCGGCCCTAATCTTTTCCCTGGAAATATGACAGGGCTCAGAAGTGAGAGTGCCATGTTCATTTGAGGCCTAATGTGGACATTTGCACTGCATCGGCGGACATTTGCAGAGGCTCTGAGATAAAATAATTAACCACATTTTAGAACTACACCCCTCAAGAAATTTATCATGGATATTTTCATTTTGAGCCCAAGAGTGCTTTCTAAAAACTAATGTGCAAAGTGGAAATTGAAATTTTTAAAGAAATATGCCATTTCAGTGCCCAACATGTTGTGCTCAGCTTGTGTCATCAGAGACATGCACTCTTAAAACTTTTAAGTGGGTTATCCTGGGTACAAATAAGTTGCATATAGGTGTTGTAGGCATAAACTGCTGTTTGGGTACACAGCAGGACTCAAAAGAAGGACTGCGCTCTTTAGCTTTTGGAGTATAGATTTAGAGAGACTGGATTCTGGATGTTATATTATATTATGTTTTTGCAGAGCCCTGGAGGTGCCGGGA
Organism: Leptodactylus fallax; assembly: GCA_947044405.1. Lineage (NCBI taxonomy): Eukaryota > Metazoa > Chordata > Amphibia > Anura > Leptodactylidae > Leptodactylus > Leptodactylus fallax. The sequence goes on from CAMRHE010000041.1 coordinate 4,621,493, forward strand.
AATTGGGATTCCCCAAGAAGTAACCCTAATTTGTAAGGGCAATTTTATGGTTTCTGCAAATGATGTGTGCACAAACGGCAGTTTATTCCCACATGTAAGATACTGTTGTACCCAAAATAATATATGTAATGTCATATGTGAGTACAAACTGCTGTTTGGGCACACAGCCGGGCACAGAAGGGAAGGAGTGCCATTTAGTTTTTGAGCAGTTTGGTTTTGGACGACATAACTTTTGCATAGCCCTTGAATTGCCAGTAAAGTGGAATTTGAAGACACGTGACCCCATTTTCGAAGCTACGCCCACACAAGGTATTTATCCAGCGGCATAGAAAGCATTTTTAACCGTTGAGTGTTGCATTAATTTAGATTCCAGAAATTAATGCGCAGCTGATGTGAAAGCTGCAATTTTTCCAGAGATATGTATTTTCAGTGCACAACTGCTTTTGTAGCATTAGTCTCTGACACAAGTTGAGCACAGCATATCGCTCACTGAGATTAGGTATTTCTGGAAAAATTGCCATTTTCATTTTTCCCAAACAGCTGCACATTCACATCTGAAAAATAATGCAACACTTGGGGGGTTAAAAATGTTCACTTTACCCCTTGATATCATTCAGTAGTGTAGTTTCCATAAAGAGACCAAGTGTCCAGGGATTCTACTTTACTGGCATTTCAGGGGCTCTGCAAAAATGGGAAGGCATACAAAAACCAAACCAGCTAAATATCTGCTCCAAAAACCAAATAGTGCTCCTTCCTTTCTGTACCCGGCTGTGCCCAAACAGCAGTTTATACCCACATATCACATTGTTAAGTACGTTACCCTGGGTACAACAGAGTCATACACAAGGACATAAACTGCAGTTTGGGCACATAGCAGGGCGCAGTTGTGAAGGAGCGCTGTGTGGCTTTTGGAACACAGATTTAGAGGTTTGGTATCTGGACACCATGTCACGTTTGCAAAGCCCCTAGGGAGTGATCCCATTAGGAAAACTGCACCCCTCAAAGAATTTTTCAAGGGGAATAGTAAGCATTAGTTTTCCCAGACGTGAATGCATAGTGGGTGGTGAAAAGTCAATGTAAACTGTGTGAAGTACATTGGGAACAACAAATTCCCTATTATTTTCCCAGTAGCTTCTCTGATGGGTAGAGTCACTGTGGGGGTCACTTCTGGTATCTTTTCCCTCGTAAGCTTTAAATACGTGGTATACTCCGATATATGCTTGCACAGGCTATACATTCCCTTCTTGCCACAGTCAGTTTTGCTCTAAAGAAGTGGTGATTTTTGGGGTTTTTGTCGTCACTTTGTACAAGCTATATTTTTTTTTTTTTTTTTTTCTGGTGGTGTAGCCATGTGAGTGTTTTTTTGCAAGATGAGATGCATTTTGCAATGACACCATTTTATAGTGCCTATAACATATAAAATTTTATTAACTCTTTCTTGTTTGATTGGAAAAAAAAAAATCATCATTTCTTGCATTGCTTTTTAACTTTTAATTTTTTTGCCAGAGTACAGCATAAGTATCATGTTACCTTTATTCTATGGGTATGATTGTAGTGATGCCTTACAAAAACCCATTTGGGGAAATAAATTAATTGTTTTTGCATTAGGCATAACATTTTTATTTTTTTGTTGACAGAGTTGGTTAAGGGCTTTTTTTGTTACGGTTTTGGGGTAAATATGACTTTTTGTAGTATATTTGAGGCAAGATGGCAAAAAATCATAACAACCCCAATTCCAATGAAGTTGGGACATTGTGTAAAACATAAATAAAAACAGAATATGATGATTGGCAAATCCTTTTCAGCCTATATTCAATTGAATACACTACAAAGATAAGATACTTAATGTTCAAACAGATAAACTTTATAGTTTTTTTGCAAATATTCACTCATTTTGAATTTGATGCCTGCAACACGTCTCAAAAAAGCTGGGACAGGGGGAAACAAAATACTGGGAAAGTTGAGGAATGCTAAAAAAAACACCTGTTTGGTGCATTCCAGAGGTGAACAGGTTAATTGGAAACAGGTGAATGTCATGATTGGGTATAAAGGGAGCATCCCCAAAAGGCTCAGTCGTTCAAAAGCAAGGATGGGGCGAGATTCACCACTTTGAGAACAACTGTGTGAGCAAATAGTCCAACAGTTTAAGAACAACGTTTCTCAATGTAGAATTGCAATTACAGTCCATAATATCAAACGATTCAGAGAATCTGGCCAATCTCTGCAAGTGGCAAGGCCGAAAACAAACATTGAATACCCGTGACCTTTGATCTCTCAGGCGGCAATGCATTAAAAACCAACATCATTCTGTAACGGATATTACCAAATGGGCTCAGGAACACTTCAGAAAACTATTGTCAGTGAACACAATTCATCTCTACATCTACAAGTGCGAGTTAAAACTCTACTATATAAAGCGAAATCCATATATCAACGCCACCCAGAAACTCCTCCGGCTTCTCTGGGCCTGAGCTCATCTGAGATGGGCTGACGCAAAGTGGAAAAGTGTCCTGTGGTCTGACAAGTCCACAAATCATGGACATCGTGTCCTCCGAGTCAAAGAGGAAAAAGACTGTCCGGATTGTTATCAGTGCAAAGTTCAAAAGCCAGCATCTCTGATGGTATGGAGGTGTGTTAGTGCCCATGACATGGGTAACTTGCACATCTGTGAAGGCACCAGTAATGCTGAAAGGTACATACAGGTTTTGGAGCAACATATGCTGCCATCCAAGCGACGCCTTTTTCAGGGACTTCCCTGATTATTGCAGCAAGATAATGCGTTACATTGTGGGTACTAGACTGGCCTGCCTGCAGTCCAGACCTGTCTCCCATTGAAAATGTGTGGCACTTTATGAAGCGTAAACTACGACAACGGAGACCCCAGACTGTTGAGCAACTGAAGTTGTACATCAAGCAAGAATGGGAGAGAATTTCACCTACAAAGCTTCAACAATTCATGCCCTCAGTTGCCAAACACTTATTGAGTGTTGTTAAAAGGAAAGGTGATGTAATACAGTGGTAAATATGACCCTGTCCCAGTCTTTTGTTGCCCGTCTCAGCTTTTTTTGGAACGTGTTGCAGGCATCAAATTCAAAATGAGTGAATATTTGCAAAAATACAAATAAAGTTTATATGTTTGAACAATAAATATCTTCTTTGTAGTATATTCAATTGCATATAGGTTCAAAAAGATTTGCAAATCATCATATTCTGTTTTTATTTATGTTTTATACAACGTCCCAACTTCATTGGAATTGGGGTTGTACTTCTGACATTTTTTTCTGACTCACAACATACACTGTGCAAGTTAAATAATGCTTCAGTTATTGTATGGGTTATTACGAACGTGTTGATACCAAATATTTAATTTTTTTTTACATCATTCATTTTATGTAGGAAAGAGTCATTTTTGTGAATTTTTATTTATTTTTTTACATTTTTTTCGACTTGAACCAGCAATCTTCTGATTTGCTGGTTCATTAGTATACACTGCAATAGACAGACATTGTGATAATGAGAGAACCCCCAGTTATATATTTTTCTTTGATATGTGTTGCTCTATATACAAATTACCTAATCTTGTTAGTCCTATGTTGTGTTTACATTGCCCTTTCTGGCTCCAGCAAAACAGTTTTATTACCCTTGGACAAACAGATGTCAAAAGGAGGGAGAGAAGGCTAATGACCCTCAGCTCAACCCAGACATTGCTTTCCAGCAACCAGGAAAACCTCCTTCTTTCTCAGGATCTTGCAGTGGGGGTAAGAGGAGAGGGGCTACCTGGCCAGGAGGTGTGGCTGGACACTGGCCTTAACTGAGAGGAAGACCTAGATTCTTTGTCACATCTGTGGAAGCAGCTAAGAGAGCTGGGTGTGTCCACTTCACTACAGAAGATCTCCAAGCTTCCTGGAACCAAAGACTTAAGTATTATTCTGTTTTATTCCTTTTTATTTTATAGCTGTTTGAATTGTGTGTCATTTGTTATCTCTCTATATCTGCAGCACTGAACCATCGTGGTATTAAAGTGTTAACCTTAAGGCTACTTTGTGTATGCTCTATGAACCCATTATCTTTTTGAAGTGTATATGTGCACAAGGTTTCTGCTGGACCTGAATCAGCAGTGGTGGCGGCAGCGTGTATTTGGGGTGCATGGACTGTGTTGGGGTGCGTCTTACACTCAATTTGCAGCCTGAGTGAAGGGTGAGTGCAAGATTGAGTGGGCGGAGTTGAGTCGACCCCTGACAGCTGCACCCGTGCCACGTGCTAGTAAGGCCTATACGTGACACACAGGTATCACATATCCTGACTTTTGACAGCATAGGCTAACTTCCTCTTATATATGTAGGATCAAGCGGGTATGTGGTCAAAGGCCGAGTCCTTCCTCTGGTTCAACCTGCTGGAACCAAGGGCTATCTTATTTGCCCTGTCTCTTTAGACCTCTCTGATCCAAAGAGGTCTGGTCACAGTGCAGACTAACCACTTTTCTGTGGTCGCTTACTTGAACCCTTTCTAGAAGCCGCCCAATCTCTTCCTTGGTTGGAGCGCCACGTTCCAGCTCTTCGGTGGTCCACATTTTCTGGCGTGAACCACTGGGTGGCAGACTACTTGAGTCGAGAAAATATTGCTCCAGGCGAGGGTCGCTTGATCAGATCCTCCTTCAACTGTGCTCCTGCTGTGGCATGACAGATGTTGACTTTTTTCACCTCCAGCCGGAACTACAAGGTCCCTGGCTACATTGCCAGGTCTCTGGATCCTCAAGCCATCACCGCAGATACTCTTGTGAGTTCGAATTTTTGTCTCCTCTTCCTCGGGTCCTCAAGAATCTCAGGGGGTTTCAAACTATCCTGGTGGCATCTGATTGACCCTGCCGGGCCTGGTACGTGGATCTCATGTTCCTGCTGGCAGGCGCTCCTTGGCCTCTTCCTCTGCAGGTCGGCCTTGTCTCAATGACTGCTGTTCCACCCCACGCTGTGGCTGTTGAATCTGAGGTTTGAGGCGTCGTGGGTTTTTTTGGCGTTTGCTTTCCTGATCATACTCAAGGCCCGGAATTCCCAGATAGCTATGATCTGCCATCGCACGTGGAAGGCTTACGTCCACCGTTGTGAGAGTAACTATTCTCATCAGATATTCTCCAGTCCGGTCTGGACCAAGGTCTTAGTCTTCTTCCCTTTAAAGACTTTCCTACGGGAATGGAGCTCTTGCTCCTTACCTCCCTAACATCCTCCCTTGGAGCCGTGGGATCTTACCTCGTTGTTGAGGTGCTTCAGGTACCCCCTTCGAGCCCTTGATGATATCCCTCTTTGCCTTCTGTCCTGGAAGATCGAGTTCCTGGTGGCCATTATCCTCCATCCGCAGGAGTCCAGAGGTGGCTGCCCTTTTTCCGCAGCCTCCCTTTCTGGTCCTCCACAAGGATAAGGCTGTCCTCCATCCGCCAGTCTTTTTTTCTTAGGGTGGTTTTCCTCCCTCCACATCGAGGACTTGGTCTTACTCTCTTTCTGCTCAGTCCCCAGGCATCCATGTGAGTGCTTGCTCTTCCCTGCCCGGTTGCTGTCCTGGCAATTTGGGTCTATATTGTCCCTCACTGACCTTTTCTGTTGTTCGGACGCTTTTTTTTCCCTGAGGGCCCTTGCAAGGGCCTGCCTGCTTCTAGAGCTTCTATCTTCAGACGGCTTTTGCCTGAGATTGAGACCTATCGGTTTAAGGGTAGGGCTCTGCCCTTCCATGTGACTACTCTCTCCTCTAGAGCTGTTGGAGCTCCCTGGGCCGTTGGCATCAGGCTTCTGCTTCCCAGGTCTGTGAGCCTCCATCTACTTTCTCACCAGATCCATTCTGTGGCCTCTGCCAGTTTAGGTTGCAAGCTTCTGCAAGCGGCTGAGCGCTAAAGGTTTGCATGGCCGTGTTATTCCCAACCTCTGGGACTGCTTTAAGACATCCCATGTTGCTGTGTCCCCCAGTGAAATAGGCGAGAAAATGAGAATTTTGTTCTCACTGTAAAATCCTTTCCTTGTTGTATTCACTGGGGGACACAGATCCCACCCTTCTTTTTCACGATTTTTCCTACACGAGCTGTGTTGGTTCCTTTTCGGGTTCAGGACATGTTAGTGGTTGTTGGTTCCATATTCCTTGATGCCTCTCTCCTACTGCTATGGAACAAACTGAATTCATGCACAGTGCTGTGGCAGGGCATAGCCTGGAGGTGGAGCCAACAGCTTTTCATTTCCCTAGTATCTGTCTCCTAGTGGTCAGGTCTATAGCCATGGTGCTGTGTTCCCCAGTGAAAACAACGAGAAAAGGATTTTACGGTGAGTACAAAAATCCCATTTTATGTTGTGTTTGTAAGGTGACAAAATGTGAAAAAGTTCAAGAGGTATGAATGCTTTTGCAAGCCACTGTAATTCTAGCATCATACTAAACTTGTATTTCATCTGCTCTCCCTCTACATGCTTCCATAAACATATGAAATATGAGTCATGTGACCTACAGCCAGTCATGAGATTGATATAGCAGAATTAAGTGAAAGTCAGTTTAGTAGAGGGAAGGCAGAGGAGGGAAACAGCCTGATAAGCAGAGAAAGAGGCATTTACCTTGGAGCAGTTCAAGTCTGAGACTGCAGGTTGAAACTCATTTGTGTGCGGAGTATGCAGAGGATTTGAATACAATGTTGATGCAGGGAGCCGTACACACAGTGAACAAGCTCAGGATGGAACAGAAAAGGCACTGTACACCACCATTTAAAGCACGAACAGCTCTAATGGTTTCCTTGTCTATCATACAGACACAGGTGGCACCATCATTACGCATCCGCTGACGCTACCCAGGTGCTTAGTAAATGGTAATTACTTACTGGTGATTGGATTTTCCAGACCACCACCCAGAGAGCACCCAGAAAGAGGATCCGCCCCCAGGGAAAGGAAAAACTACGGTACAAAAAGGTGGAGCCTCTCCTACCCCTCAGTTGTTTTATAGAAGCGAGAGACTCTAGTTAACTTGTAACACATGACCCTAAGGTCAAAACATCTTTTTTTTTTTTTTCTTTTTTTTGCTTGCTACACCCGGTGCCAAACAAAAGTCCATCACCAAGAAAAAAGGGAGGGATAAAGGACGGTGCTGTTGTGGGTTCTAGAAAATCCAATAACCTGTAAGTAATTACAATTTTTCCCCATCACTCACGACAGCACCCAGAGAGAATAAAATAGGAAAACTAGGGAGGGACCACCGCTTGTAAAACTTTCCTTCCAAATGAAAGATCAGCAGAAGCCCCAATGTCCAGCCTATAATGGCGAAAAAAGGTAGAAGGTGAAGACCAGGCTGCTGCTTTGCAAATTAATTCTATGGAAACATCAGCTCTCTCAGCACAAGAGGTGGCAACCGCCCTAGTTGAATGTTTCTTGAGCCCTACTGGCGGGGGCAAAGAACTGTAGGCCAGGGAGATTGCTAGTCTCATCCACTTAGCCAGACTACATTTAGAGGCTGCCTTCCCTTTGTTGGGACCTGAAAAGAGAACAATAAGGGAAGTAGATTTCCTCCAGGAGGAAGTAGAGGACAAATGCTGGATTAGGCAACGTCTTACATCCAAACAGTGGTATTCCTGCTCGGGTTAGCATAAGGGAGAGGAGAACTATCTCCTGAGGTCTATGAAATTTTGAGGCTACTTCAGGCAAAAAAGCTGGGTCAGGTTTAATTATTACCTTGTCATCTGTAATGACAGTAAAGGGTGGATTAGCTGATAGAGCCTGTAATGCTCCTATGCGCCATGCCGAGGTAAGAGCCACTAAAAGAATCTCTTTCAGGGATAAATTTTTAATAGGGATAGAATCCAATGGTTCAAAGGGAGGTTTAGTTAAGGCAGACAGAACTAGGTCCAGGTCCCAGGGAGGAACTCTGGACATAACAGGTCTACTTCTAGAGGTCACCTTGATGAACCTAATCACCCAGGGATTATCAGCCAATTTAACGTCTAGCAGAGCACTACCACTCTTAAAGTGTTGGTAGAAAACCCCTTTTGTAGCCCCTTCTGAAGGAACTCTAGAATCTGATTCCTAGGTATATCCTTAAGCTTCCCCAGAGAACCCCCTAGAAATTAAAAAAACTGGAACCAAGTCCTAGCGCATATTTCATTAGTGACCGGTCTTCTGCTTTTTAGAAAAGTGGTAATGAGATTCTGCGAAAACCTTTTTGAGGCTAGTAATCTCCGCTCAAATTCCAGGCCATCAAATGCAAGTGGCTGGACTCCGGGTGGAGAATGGGGTCTTTATATAGAAGGTCCTGGTTGACTGGGAGAATCCAAGGGTCCGAAACGGACAGGATCCTTAGCCAGGTAAACCAGGCTCTCCTCGGTCAAAAGGGGGCAATTAGAATGACCCTCGCTCGATTCTCCCTGATCTTCCTCAGAACTTCTAGAATGAGAAAGAAGGGAGGAAAAGCGTAAGCTAGGGTGAAATCCCACCTGTGGGTCAGAGCGTCCACCCCAAAGGGGGAATTCCTCTGGATTTAGGGAAAAAAATAAAAAATAAATATATATATCTCCACTTTCTTGTTTGAGAAACTGGCAAAGAGATCTATTTCCAGGACCCCCCAAACTCTGGTGATCTCCCACTTGCTCTGATTCAGGCTGCGACGGCTCAAGAAATCTGCTCTGAAATTGTCTGACCCCCGGATATGCAGAGCAGGCAAAGAGAACCAGAGGCTGTGACAATTGTAGAATCTGGGTCATTATTTTCATAAGGGGAAGGGACCTTGTACCCCCTTGTCGGTTTATATATGAAATTGTAGTCATATTGTCGGACATGATCCGGACATGGCGATTCTGAATACCCTGACTTACGACTTTCAGGGTCTCCAGAACTGCCATTAGTTCCCTCTGATTCGAGGTGACCTGAGAGACTCCTTGACTAGCAGCCCTGGAACATCATGTCCCCCATCCGTGTACGACCAGAGGAAAGCACAGGAAATCCTCTTTTTATCCACTGCCTTAGATAAGATGTCATCCAAAGCTGGTCCAAAGAGATATTGACCGTCACAGGGCAAATTGCACAACCAGGTCTTAGACCCTACATCACCTGTCCAACTCTTCAGCCATATAGCCCTTCTGGCAGAGTTGCTCAGGGCAAGGGAGCGAGCTGATAACTTACAACGTCCGCTGAAGCTTCTGCCAAAAAATCTTCTGCTTTTCTAACAGTCAGCAGGGCTGACAGAATCTGCTCTCTTGGGGCCTTATCCGTTAATTAATTTTCTAGCTCCACTAGCCAGATTAAAAGGTATCTAGCAGTACAGGTAGCCGCTATATTGGGCTTGAGGGAAGCTCCTACTGACTCCCAGGAACACCTTAAGAAGCTTTCTGCTTTCTTGTCTAAGGGATCCCTCAGGGTACCCATGTCCTCAAAAGGCAGTGCTGACTTCCTGGAGTCTCTGACAACATCAATTTTTGGCACATTATCACAAGAAGAGCAAGCTCCCTCTTCAAATGGATACTTACACTTAACTCCTCTAGGGATAAAACCCTTCTTGTCTAGCTTTTTCCATTCTCTCTTAATAAGCGATGTAATATATTTATGGACCGGAAAGTGTCGTCTTTGACGAACCTCTAACCCTCCAAACATAATATCCTGTATAGAACGGGAGATTCTAGAGTCCTCAATCCCCATAGTTGGTCGAATGGCTTTGAGAAACTGGTCGGTATCCTCTACTGGAAAGCACAACTGTCCTCCTTCTACATTAGATATGGAGGAAGAAGAGGTGTCATCAGATAATTCTACACTTTTGCCCTGAAAGGACTCCACCTCAGAAGAGGAGTCCTGACCCCGGGTAGAGAAACTGGTCTTCTTATTCTGGCTATTTTTACTCTTAAAGGGAACGTCTAACTTCCTCTTGTATCATAGATCTGATACTCTGCAAGAATGAAGGGGACTCCTCAGCATTAGTTCTATCAATGAATGTTGGCCACAGCTTTTTCTCATATGGCACATTCTTTATTCTTAGATTTGGCCAAGGCTTTCCTAGGGCTATCCTACAAAAAACAGAGAACTGATTAATCAATAAAAGAATAATAACGGGTTGTCACGCAGCCACTTACATTCCCTAGAATACCGAGGAAGGTAGAGGTGGACCTTCCTTTTGCCGGCAACTACTGGGACTGTGACTGTAGCTGTTGTTCTTCCATACTGTAGTCTTCTCAATGCAGGGAGAACCAGAAGCCTGCTCAACAGAAACTCACCGTTCCTCAACCAGCATGATAAGGCCATTTAGTAGTTAAGCCCCGCCCCTCCACAGGAAGCCACGCCTTACATCTGGTTAAGCCATGCCCCCCCCCCCCCACTTCCGTTCAAGTCGGCAACTCCAAAGCAGGCATGTAGGTCTCCCTCCAATGACAGGAAACAACTGAGGTATAGGAGTGATTCCACCTTTTTGTACTGTAGGTTTTCTTGTCCCTGGGGGCGGATCCTCTCTCTGGGTGCTGTCGTGGGTGATGAGCAAAAAGGAAATTTGGTGACATTCTCCATAACAAGTCCTGCAATTGATAGCCAGCCACAATCACAGTCACCTTTGTTTGCAGTGGGGTCGTAACCAAGAATCCTGGACTACTATGGACTGGAGCCATATCATCCATTTGTGATCCAATGAAAATCAGGTTCCTGATCCAATGAAAATCAGGTTCGAGTATGAAGGCCACATGATGAGCACTTTAAATGCTGCTTTTGCTGTGGGGCAACACATTGCCACCACTGTTGGTGTGATGATCTAGGGGACATTGCATACAACAGTCAGTCAACCTTATTAGTGATATGAGAGACACTAACAGCTCAGAAATATGTGCAAGACATCCTGTCATCGCAGGGCTTCCAACTGGAATGGTTATCTGTGGGATGATGCTCGCCCATACACTGCAAGGGTTTCCCAGTAGTGTTTCACTTTATTGGCCATCCAGGGTGCCAGATTTATTGACAATCAAGCATATATGGGATCAGTCAGGTTCTACAGACCCAGCTTCCATATCTGTGGGCAAATGTGCTGGGCCCACCTATATGCCGTGGATTGGTGTTTCAACTAGGTTTATTTCTTTGCTGGATATACATAGGTTATGTTCTGAATATGCACAACTACAGTGGGGGAAAAAAAGTATTTAATTTAGTCAGCCACCAACTGTGCAAGTTCTCCCACTTAAAAAGATGAGAGAGGCCTGTAATTAACATCATAGGTAGACCTCAACTATGAGAGACAAATTGAGAAAACATATCCAGAAAAATCACATTGTCTGATTTTTTAAGAATGTATTTGCAAATTATGGTGGAAAATAAGTATTTGGTTACCTACAAACAAGCAAGATTTCTGGCTCTCACAGACCTGTAACTTCTTTTTTAAGAGGCTCCTCTGTCCTCCACTCATTACCTGTAGTAATGGCACCTGTTTGAAATGGTTATCAGTATAAAAGACACCTGTCACAACCTCAAACAGTCACACTCCAAACTCCACTATGGTGAAGACCAAAGAGCTGTGGAAGGACACCAGAAACAAAATTGTAGACCAGGCTGGGAAGACTGAATCTGCAATAGGCAAGCAGCTTGGTATGAAGAAATCAACTGTGGGAGCAATAATTAGAAAATGGAAGACATACAAGACCACTGATAATCTCCCTCGATCAGGGGCTCCACGCATGACCTCACCTCGTGGGGTCAAAATGATCACAAGAACGGTGAGCAAAAATCCCAGAACCACACAGGGGGACCTAGTGAATGACCTGCAGAAAGCTGTGACTAACGTAACAAAGGCTACAGACAGTAACACACTACATCGCCAGGGACTCAGATCCTGCAGTGCCAGACGTGTCCCCCTGCTTAAGCCAGTACATATCCGGGCCCGTCTGAACTTTGCTAGAGAGCATTTGGATGTTCCAGAAGGGTGTTGGGAGAATGGCATATGATCAGATGAAACCAAAGTAGAACTGTTTGGTAGAAATACAACTCGTCGTGTTTGGAGGAGAGTGAATGCTGAGTTGCATCCAAAGAACACCATACCTACTGTGAAGCATGGGGGTGGCAACATCAGGCTTTGGGGGCGGTTTCTCTGCAAAGGGACCAGGATGACTGATCCGTGTACATGAAAGAATGAATAGGGCCATGTATCGAGAGATTTTGAGTGCAAACCTCCTTCCATCAGCAAGGGCATTCAAGATGAAATGTGGCTGGGTCTTTCAGCAAGACAATGATCCCAGGCACACCGCCAGGGCAACGAAGGAGTGGCTTCGTAAGAAACATTTCAAGGTCCTGGAGTGGCCTAGCCAGTCTCCAGATCTCAACCCCATAGAAAACCTTTGGAAGGAGTTGAAAGTCCGTGTTGCCCAGCGACAGCCCCAAAACATCACTGCTCTAGAGGAGATCTGCATGGAGGAATGGGTCAACATACCAGCAACAGTGTGGGCCAACATTGTGAAGACTTACAGAAAACGTTTGACCTCTGTCATTGCCAACAAAGGATATATAACAAAGTATTGAGATGAACTTTTGTTATTGACCAAATACTTATTTTCCACCATAATTTGCTAATAAATTCTTTAAAAATCAGACAATGTGATTTTCTGGATTTGTTTTCTCATTTTTTCTCTCATAGTTGAGGTCTACCTATAATGTCAATTACAGGCCTCTCTCATCTTTTTAAGTGGGAGAACTTGCACAATTGGTGGCTGACTAAATACTTTTTTCCCCACTGTATATATTTGCACAGACCACAAATAATTGTTCACATTATATTTCTTACCAGTGTTTCCTGTTTGATGTTTTCTATTTCTGAAAATCTGAATAAACTTTATTTTTGCAAAAAAAAAAAAAAAAAAAAAAAAAGTGCCGCAGGATACTATTAGGAACCTGTATGCTTCCATGCCCAACCAGATCTCATCTTGTAGCCAGACTAAAGACGGCCCCACAGGTACTAGATCCTCATTTCAATTGTACAGTTTTCCCCAATAAACTTAACCTTAATTTTAATACTGTGATCACTTACATATATCATCATTACATTCACACATATTTGAGTTGATTTATCATGCCTTTTTACGTCAGTTTTCAGGCTTACAAGGCATGAAAAAGTCACAATTTGTGCACAAAAACCCAACTTGTGCAAAAAGTTGTGAGCTTTCTTTTTCACGTTGCCCTCACCACTAGGGGGCATGGCAAAGAGCATGGCATGGGATGGCTGACAGTTTTATGATCGCTTATGCAAATTTACTGGTATAAATAATCCCTGAAATCTACGCCAGTTATGAACTGATTTATGAGGTGGTGTGCAGTATTCATAAATCTACCCCATAAAATTTCATTTGATTTAAACTCCTTCTTGGTGCGCTATTTTTCTTTGTCAATTGATTGATTGATAAAATCAACCAAATGACATATCTTACAGTGGAATTTCCACCAATTGCTAAAACTCCACTCCAGTCAACCATCCACCCCTACAGGCACCTCCATGTTGAGAAGTTGTATGGTCCCCAGTGGTCCATACAACTGCACAATACATCTCTATAAGAGGTATTGAAGCAGCTGAGTGAGAGTACTTGACTGGTCACATAATAACCATACATTTAACCTACAGATAAAGCTTGCATTTGTTTGAATTCCACAAAAATAAATTAGATCACTTCCTTTAATTTGTATAAAAGGTCACCAGTGAGTCTCTTTTAACAAAGACCATTTCAAAGATGCTCACAGTAATTGTAGATTGCCATACGTGTTGCCTTAGGCCATTTACTTTAACACCATAGTGCCTCAGCAGATAGCATTACTGTCCTGTGTTTGAATCTGATCCAGGGTAACATTTGCATGGAGTTTGAATGTTTTCCCCATGCATGTTCATGGGTTCTCCTGTTTCCTCCCACACTATATACTAGTAAGTTTCTCAGTACACAGAGCACACTATTCGTATTTACTGATATTTGTTTTGTGCCATTGATCTTTTCTTTTTCCAATTTAAGTTTTTATTGAAATAATTTTCAAGTAACGGAATATATACAGGACATTCAGTACAATAGTGGACTGAGATGAAAGCAGTGTAGCAATGTCCAAAAGGCAAGGTACTGAAAAGAAAAGGAGAGATGGGCAGCATAAAATAGTAACAGCACATGAAAATTGTATCATAGTAAAACATGAAATACAATAGAAACAGAAATGTCTACTACAGAGTTGTAAATAATGCAACAGGGGGAATAAGGAACCATTAATCATCAGATGTGTTTTGGTAATTGGGGGAGTATTACTTTACCAGGATTGAGCAATCAGCAAGCAGACAGTCAGGATAATATTGCCTGCCATATATCTAGTAGGCAGTGGGATGGATTCCAGGCCTATACAAGCACAGGTTCATAGGGGCTGACGCAGAGATGGCAGTCTGAGTGACAGTAAAGATAAATTGAAAAACTGACATCCAAAAGTTGAACACAGAAGGGCATTCCCAACACATATATAGGCAAGAACCAGGTTTGCCGCATTCATGCCAGCATAATGGGGAGTAGTCGGGTATAAATTTTGATAGTTGTGGAGGGGTTCTGTACCATCTCAGCAGAGTATGCATAAGTTCTCAATGCAAGTGGGGAGTAAGCTGCTGTCAAACATCTCTCAAGTCAACTTATCTTTACTGAAAACATGTTGCAGCCCAACTGCCAGATCTTTCTGCCCCCTAACATTTGCAGTCCAGGGAAAAGAGAGAGGCCCCATACACAAATGGATGGTTGATTCCCCCACAAATCAGCAGTTCGAAGTGGCAGTGGTATGACAGTGAGCACTGATTCTGCTTTACAAGCCATGTAATGTCAAAATCATTAACACATGGTCTGTTTGCAAAGGGGTTGAACTGCTATACAAAGTACAACCTCCATACAAAATATGGATCTGTGTTTGGTAAGCATAGAAGAGCCCACAGCACTCATCCAAATGACGCAATCTCTACAGCTGATCCGTGGGTGTGCTGGGTGTTGGACCCCTAATGATCAGAAGTTGATATCCTATCACGTTAGGCCATCACCATTTTAGTCTTCGGATACCCCTTTAAATGTATATGGACATCTTAAATGTCCACATTAATACATTTACAATACTGGATTAGTGTCACTATTCTGTCTAATCAGTCAGCCTGTTTTACTAGGAAATCCCAAGGATACATCTTTAACCTCTTTCCGCCGGTGACATTTTTCGATTTTCGTTTTTGACTCCACCCCCCCTTCCAAACCCAATAACTTTTTTATTTTTCTGTTCTCAGAGCCATATGAGGTCTTAAAGGGGTATTCGTATGAACATAATCATATCTATATTTGTACATAATTAAAAGTTAAACATTTTTGCAAATATAAGTAGTTAAAAATTCTGCAGAGTTTTAAAGATTTCCTCTATCTTAGTGGTGACAGTATGTTGTATTGATCGGTTGCCAATGGATACGACCACAAATGCAGAAACTTTCTATGGTCTGGGACTTGTCAAAAACCCAGCCATGATTTTCTTATTGTAGCTGGGTTATCAGGCAGGGACACTACATATATGAGAAGATATCCTGGCCACGATAAGGAAATCATTGCTGATTTTCTGACCTTAGAAGGATCCTGCATCCATTGGCAACTGATTAAGACAACAAGACTGTGACCACAAGATATTTAGAGAAAATCTTTAAAACTCTGCAAAGTGTTTAATTACTTATACTTGCAAAAATGTTTAACTTTTAATTATCTACAAATTTAAAAATGGTTATGTTCGTGGGAATACCCCTTTAATGTTTGTGGGACAAATTTTTTTTTTCATGATACTACCATTTATTATTCTGTACAATGTACTGGGAAGCTGGAAAAAAAATTCAGAATGGGGTGGATTTGAAGGAAAAGTGCATTTGTGCATTCGGGCTTCATTTTTACAGCGTTCGCTCTACAGTCAAAATGACATGTCATCTGTATTCTAGGTTTCGGTACAATTCCGGGGATACCAAATTTATATGGTTTAATTTACATTTTAACCCCTTAACAAAAATCCAAAACTGTGCAAAAATATATATATTTTTTTTAAAAAGTCGCCATATTCTGACATCCGAAACTTTTTTATACTTCCGTGTACAAGGATGCACAGGGCGTTGTTTTTTGCGGGACCAGGTGTACTTTTTAGTTATACCATTTTGGGGAATGTCTATTTCTTTGATCACTTTTTATTCAAATTTTTATCAGAGGCAAAACAGTGAAAAAACGGTGGCTTGGCACTTTTGATTTTTTTTCCCCACTATAGCGTTTACCGTACGGCACTGATCGCGGATATTAGCGCTGGGTGTCTACTATATAATAGAGCAGAAACCCGGCGGCCATGGTGGCTGCTCAGGTCCCGAGCGGTCACCATATTTAAGCACCCGGGATCCGCCGTACCATTACGGCGGATGTTGGGAAAGGGTTAAAAAGTGAAAACTTCATTATTGTATACTACCATAAGCATTCAACAAGATATATCAACAACAGAGTTACAGGATTTCACTTTCATCCTTCTATCAAATTATGCAAGTCATTTCATCTGCCAGCTCTAGCAGCTGTCTTATAAGCAGTTGTTTTCCCCATCTCCCTGCCTCAGCAGCTTTGCCTGCAGTCTCTTCTTCTCACTTCCTGTATTCTTCAGCAAGTTGGTGGAAGGGCTTTGACTGTTTGATGAACAGGATACAATGAAGTATCACAATAGATATAGACTTTGCCAACAGAGATTATTTATTATGATTACTAGAAATATATTATAAATGCAGATCAAATAATATGCACAGTAAATGTAGATTACATTACATAGGTTTACATAGAAAACTTACCATGCTTGTACAGACAACAGACTCAGTGTTATCATAGAGAGATAACAGACATTCCTGAATGAGAGAACTCACCCCCCCAGTGAGCAGTGACTCATGTCATCCGTTCTGTTTATCAGATACAGGCCGTGCACCATGGAGACAATGGGAGAAATAATCTAACATAGCAGGCAAACAAGGCAGCATTGCTAAAGCAATGCATTTAGGAAAACTCTTGAATTTACATAGGCTTGCAGTATAGATAGGATAGATAGTGGGCCTCTATATGAAATTTAATTTCAACCATACATGTATATTATTTACAAAGGTTAGGCGTTCACACATGCGCTTGGAGTCTCTGTTCAACTCTGCTGCTTTCAGTTTTAAAATGACGGATGTCGACAGAACTTATTATAGTCAATGGGGTCCGCATATAATCACTATTACAGTGGTCTTTCTTTCTGTTGTGCTGGTCTTCCGACAGACCAGAGCGACAGATACTCTAGGCTCACACTAGCATTGGCCTAACTCCCACAGAGGTGATTGGGAGCTGTAGAAAACACATAGCTAAATGTGCTATACCATATCCTTAGCTCCCATTTAATACTATGGGAGTTACAGAAAAAGTATAGAGGAGCATTACTTGACGGTTTCCGTAAGTCCTGCTCTGGTGGTTGGAAGTTACCAGAAGTAATTCCCTTCTTGTACAAAGACAGCAACGTGTACCACAGCTAAAAATTATAGCTGGCTGCATTAAATAATTTACCACTAGACCAAGAGAGTAAATCAAAAAACAGCTAAATAGGCATAAAACAACTTTTAATAAGTTGTTTAATAAGTTAATAACTCTAAAAACCATCAATTGGTACCAAGATCACGTCAGCAATAAAATGGGGTGAATATGCAACCCCAAGAAGTGAACTACTTAATAGCCCACTCTTAAACATCAAATGGCATACTGACTGGTACAGTCTTACCACATAGGTGATGTTCTCCAGTGAAGTACATAATGTGTTGTAGACGACGGGAGACGGGAACAGGTGTGTAACAAAGCAGGGTACTCAGCCACTCCAGTGGGAGTCACCAAGAACTGACCGTGTAAGGCCCTTTAACTGCTGTCCCTTAGACACCCAGATATAGTTTGAGCCCCTACAAGAGCAGTACCCAAACTTACCATATATCAAAATTACCCTGTATAGCCCTATCCCTCAGGGAATCTATCTAAACTGACCTAAGAACACTTGTGCAACAAAAAGACCAAAAATGGCACAGTGGGACGCCAGAGGAGGAAGACACGCAAGAGTGGTTGGATACCAAAGGTGGAAAGCAAGAACCATATGACTAAGGCACTTAGGACTAACAGTGTCCATTCTAAATATCCATCTTGGCAGCAATTTGTAGAGATAAAAATAAACCTTTAAAAAGGGAGTCTGTTACCAGAACCCAGCATATAAAAACACAGCCCCACAGATAGATAGGTTATGGTCACCTGAATCAATTGGTGCTTTCCTCTTGTGAATTTGTGTCTCCATTGCCAAGATATCACCATTTTTGTTGATATGCAAATGAGGTACATTGCTGCTTACCTCTTTAGAACAAAGACAATTCCATTTGCATACTGACAAAAATGGCAAGATCTTGGCAATGGAGGCACCTATTCACAAGAGGAAAACACCAATTGATTCAGGTGACCATAACCTATCTATCTGTGGGGCTGGGCTGATATGCTAGGTTCTGGTGATAGACTCACTTTAAGGCCAGGGATTTCCTACATTTATCCTGAGTAGGTTTCCACCATAAAAGAAGTGATCCTTCCTCGGCTGTTGTCAATCTCAACAGTTACTAGCAACAGTAACACTCATCAGGGAGACTCATATGGGGAGGATGATGCCCACATATTTTCAAAGGTATCATATATTTACAAAAACCAGTAATACACTAGATATAGTGGGACTACAAAGTAATCCACCAAAATAGCACATCAATATATAGACAACCAGCAAGGAAGTGCAAACTATATAAAACTTTAATAAATACGAATAAAATGCTAATCAACACTCTAAAAATGAATATACTGCCCAAACACAATGAGACAGCGGCGGGGCCCGGCCGGGGGGGGGGCGGCGGGGGGGCCCCCCCCCCCCCCCCCCCCCCCCCCCCCCCGCCGCACGGGCCAAAAAAACCCCCCCCCTACCCCCCCCCCCCCCCCCCCCCCCCCCCCCCCCCCCCCCCCCCGCCCCCCCCCCCCCCCCCCCCCCCCCCCCCCCCCCCCCCCCCCCCCCCCCCCCCCCCCCCCCCCCCCCCCCCCCCCCCCCGCCCCCCCCCCCCCCCCCCCCCCCCCCCCCCCCCCCCCCCCGCCCCCCCCCCCCCCCCCCCCCCCCCCCCCCCCCCCCCCCCCCCCCCCCCCCCCCCCCCCCCCCCCCCCCCCCCCCCCCCCCCCCCCCCCGCCCCCCCCCCCCCCCCCCCCCCCCCCCCCCCCCCCCCCCCAAACCCCCTCCCCACCCCAAAAAACCAAAACCCCAAAAAAAAAAAAAAAAAAAAAAAAAAAAACCCCCAAAATAAAAAATTCCCCCGCCCCCCCCCCCCCCCCCCCCCCCCCCCACGCCGCCCCCCCCACCCCCCGCCGGGGCCGCCCGCCCCCCCACCCCCCCCCCCCCCCCCCCGCGGGGGGGGGGGGAAGAAGGTCCTGTGGACTGATGAAACAAAGATTGAGTTGTTTGGTCATACAAAAAGGCGTTATGCATGGCGTCAGAAAAAAACACAGCATTCCAAG
The DNA here is from genome assembly GCA_947044405.1 of Leptodactylus fallax. Lineage (NCBI taxonomy): Eukaryota > Metazoa > Chordata > Amphibia > Anura > Leptodactylidae > Leptodactylus > Leptodactylus fallax. The sequence continues at coordinate 4,641,042 of CAMRHE010000041.1, forward strand.
AAAAACACTTGCTACCCACTGTAAAATTTGGTGGAGGTTCCATCATGCTTTGGGGCTGTGTGGCCAATGCCGGCACCGGGAATCTTGTTAAAGTTGAGGGTCTCATGGATTCAACTCAGTATCAGCAGATTCTTGAGAATAATGTACAAGAATCAGTGATGAATTTGAAGTTACGCCGGGGATGGATATTTCAGCAAGACAATGATCCAAAACACAGCTCCAAATCTACTCAGGCATTCATGCAGAGGAACAATTACAATGTTCTGGAATGGCCATCCTAGTCCCCAGACCTGAATATCATTGAACATCTGTTGGATAATTTGAAGCGGGCTGTCCATGCTCGGCGACCATCAAACTTAACTGAACTGGAATTGTTTTGTAAAGAGGAATGGTCAAAAATACCTTCATCCAGGATCCAGGAACTGATTAAAAGCTACAGGAAGCGACTACAGGCTGTTATTTTTGCAAAAGGAGGATCTACTAAATATTAATGTCACTTTTCTGTTGAGGTGCCCATACTTTTGCACCGGTCAAATTTTGGTTTAATGCATATTGCACATTTTCTGTTAGTACAATAAACCTCATTTCAATCCTGAAATATTACTGTGTCCATCAGTTATTAGATATATCAAATTGAAATGGCTGTTGCAAACACCGAAATATTTAGAACTAAAAATGATTAAGATTAATAGGGGTGCCCAAACTTTTTCATATGACTGTATATCAAATTGAAATGGCTGTTGCAAACACCGAAATATTTAGAACTAAAAATGATTAAGATTAATAGGGGTGCCCAAACTTTTTCATATGACTGTATATCCTATCTATCCCCCTCTATACATTGGTCTACTCTCAATGATTTATAGTTTTATATACAGGTGCATCTCAAATTAGAATATTTTTGAAACGTTCATTCATTTCAGTAATTCAATTCATAATCAGCGTCTTCCATGATTGTGTCCTACTGAACCAGACTGAGGGACCATTTAAAGGCTTAGGAAACCTTGGCAGGTGACACACTGAATTTACAATACTGAACGTTTTTACAATATTCTAATTTTCTTAGATTTTGGTTTTCATTACCTGTAATCCATAATCAACATTTACAAAAATAAAACAATTGAAATAGAACACTCTGTGTGTAAAGAATCTAGAAAATATATGGGTGTTGGGGTGTCAGACCCCCACATTTTTTAAATTTATGACCAATTCTAAGGCTAGGTCATCAATGACAGCCACTTTAAAGGAAACCTGATTCATGAAAAATGTAGACTAATCTACTGTACAAGCAGCATGTTTTGGACCAGTAAAACACAGTCAGTTTGTAAAGTAGACGATGGCAGATATGTGTCACTGCGGCTTCTTCTCACAGTGATGCAAGCAACTGGAGTTGGGGTACAAGATTTAGGAGTGACTGAATGTCCTGGGCATGAAAGTCATTCTCATACTCAATTTCTTGTGTTACCTACCTGAACCCGATGCCCCAGCTGAATTTAGCCACCACTGAAATTAAAGCTGTAAGAGAGCAGCATTGTATAGTGGTCTAGAGAGGAAGATCAGCTTGAGGGTGCCAAGTCTGAATTTACAGTACTACAGTGCAAAGTGAAAAGCACTTTCGAACTGAAAATGTAAAATTTGGTGAGAAGCACAGAACTTTTGTATTGGTAACCTGACATTTTTTATAATTTTTTTTTTCTGCTGAAGCAAGCATGTTCAAGGTGCTGATTGTAACTCTGTATAACAAACCCTGGATAACTAAACTTATCTATATTCCAGTGTGTACCTGTTTGCTGCAATACTGATAGAGAGGCTCCAATTCACAGCAGATGGAGCTGAGCAGATTGATCTAGTTTTGTAGGAATAGATTCAGTATAATCTGTCATTTATACATTAATATCTCAGCTTTCTCTATGATGATTCCCCTGATAATAATACATATTAAACGTATATAATGCCAACATGTTCCACATCACTTTACAAATCATAAAGGTACATGTCTCATTTTATATTTACATTACATAATAAAACAATTCACACAATAGGAGTGAGGGCTCTTCCCGCAAGAGCTTACAATCTATCAGGTAGAAGGGATGACACAAGAGGAAGAAATACTTATACAGTGGAACAGCCATTTTTTCTATGAAAAAGTTTAATTATACAAATAAAGCTGTATGAGCAGATGCAAAGTGTCTGGGCATACAGGGTTATACTCTGATATAGGAAACATGTCCTGTTGGATAATGGAGGGAGGGGGCGTAATCAAAGGAGGGTCAGTTTGGGAAGCATAACTGCAGCAGTGTTAGATTAGGAAACGTGATAGGCTACCTAAAGAGACATGTTTTTAGGATGTGCTTAAAGATGTAGAAGTTGGGGGTTAATCTAATTGTCCGAGGTAGCATATTCCAGAGAAGTGGTGCAACTCGGAAGAAGCCTTGAAGACGCAAGTGGCAGGTTTTCATAACGGTGGATTTTAGCCTTACGTAACAGACAGCAATGAGGAAGGAAATATAGGGAGGTGCAGCGCTTTGTGGATTAGGGAGGTTTATACTGTATTCTATAGTGAATACGCAACCAGTGAAGTGACTGACACAGACTGGAGGCATCTGTGTAGCGTTTAGATTGATAGATGAGCCTGGCTGCCACATTCAGAATATACTGTAGAGGGGAGAATTAAGTGAAATGGAGACCAATAGGTAGGGGGTTACAGTAGTCGAGAGTAGATAATTGGGATAATAAGGGTTTTTGATACGTCCATGGTAAGGAAAGGGCGTATTCTAGAGATGTTTTGAGGTGCAAGTGGCAATAGCGTGTGATTCGATATATGGAGTAAATGAAAGGTGAAACATAACCTCATGACAGCGGGAATGCTGCCACAGTGTTTTAGTAAGACCACAGAAACTGCAACATCAGGGTTAAAGGGGTATTCCCATGAACATAATCATATCTATATTTGTAGTTAATTAAAAGTTAAATATTTTTGCAAATAGAAGTAGTTAAAAATTCTGCAGCGTTTTAAAGATTTTCTCTTAGAAGTGCCTTGATCAGTTCCCATTGGATACGACCACAAATGCAGAAACTTTCTATGGTCTGGGACTTGTCAAAAACCCAGACATGATTTTCTTATTGTTGCTGGGTTATCAGGCACACTACAAGTATCAGAAGATATCCTGGCCACAATAAGGATATCATTGCTGATTTTCTGACCTTAGAAAGTTCCTGCATTCATGGTCGTATCCATTGGCAACCAATCAAGACAACAAGACTGTGACCACAAGATATTTAGAAAAAAAATCTTTAAAATTCTGCAAAATGTTTAATTACTTATATTTTAAAAAATGTTTAACTTTTAATTATCTACAAATTTAATAATGTTTATGTTCATGGGAATACCCCTTTAAGTCTGTTAGTAGATGTGGGAAACAGCAGTAGTTCAATTTTTGAAAGATTCAGGTTCATGAAGGCATGATATTAGAGACAGCAACTGGTGTTCTGAAGTAGAGCAGGGGTGATGTGATGGGAGCAGGTACATACTTTTTTTTCCCCACTGCCACCAACCGTGCAAGTTCTCCCACTTAAAAAGATGAGGCCGGCCTGTAATTGTCTTCATAGGTAGACCTCAACTATGAGAGACAGAATGAGAAACAAATCCAGAAAATCATATTGTCTGATTTTTTAAAGAATTTATTTACAAATTATGGTGAAAAGTAAGTATTTGGTCACCTCCAAACAAGCAAGACTTCTGGCTCTCACAGACCTGTAACTTCTTCTTTAAGAGGCTCCTCTGTCCTCCACTCATTACCTGTAGTAATGGCACCTGTTTGACATTGTTATCAGTATAAAAGACACCTGTCCACAACCTCAAACAGTCACACTCCAAACTCCAGTATAGTGAAGACCAAAGAGCTGTGGAAGGACACCAGAAACAAAATTGTAGACCTGCACCAGGCTGGGAAGACTGAATCTGCAATAGGCAAGCACCTTGGTGTGAAGAAATCAACTGTGGGAGCAATCATTAGAAAATGGAAGACATACAAGACCACTGATAATCTCCCTCGATCAGGCTCCACGCAAGATCTCACCCCGTGGGGTCAAAATGATCACAAGAACGGTGAGCAAAAATCCCAGAACCACACGGTGAAACCTAGTGAATGACCTGCAGAAAACTGGGACTAACGTAACAAAGGCTACTGTCAGTAACACACTACGCCGCCAGGGACTAAGATCCTGCAGTGCCAAACGTGTCCCCCTGCTTAAGCCAGTACATAGCCGGGCCCGTCTGATGTTTGCTAGAGAGCATTTGGATGTTCCAGAAGAGTATTGGGAGAATGTCATATGGTCAGAAGAAACCAAAGTAGAACTGTTTGTTAGAAACACAACTCGTCGTGTTTGGAGGAGAGTGAATGCTGAGTTGCATCCAAAGAACACCATACCTACTGTGAAGCATGGGGGTGGCAACATCATGCTTTGGGGCTGTTTCTCTGCAAAGCAGGGCTGTGGAGTCTGTACGCCAAAGTCCCGACTCCGACTCCTCAATTTCCCCTGACTCCGACATACATGGCGCATGTTTAAGAGATAACTTAATTTAAGCTTTTTATCATCCTTATGATACAATAATCAAGCTATTTAGGTTGAACATAAAATATATTTATTGGATACAACTTTAGAACACAAAAAACTTTAATAAATTGCAAATATGCAAAACGCTGCAGTAAGTGGTAAAAAAACAGTTTTCAACAAAAACAGTTTTCTCAGTCTCAGCACAATGATTCACTTGCTGACAAGCAGTCACTCTGTGTCCTCGGGCTGTGGGTGGGTCTCCAGCACAATTACAGATAAAGTCAAGCTTTTCAGTCCTCACAATCACAACACTTGTATCTTTTGCTTACTCCAGATAATGGTGCTAAACCTTATAGGTTCACTCAGAACTCAGTCCCATCATTATATGAGGAATAGAACAGACCTTTACAGGACATTTCATCATTTTCAACATTTCATCATTTTCCCAAATTCTTATGAAAATATATTCAGCACATACTTCATTGTACTACTAACTGTACCAATTTATTATATATTTTGGGAGTCGGAGTCGGTCCATTTTATACCGACTCCGACTCCACCAAAATAGGCACCGACTCCGACTCCACGACTCTGACTCCACAGCCCTGCTGCAAAGGGACCAGGACGACTGATCCATGTACATGAAAGAATGAATGGGGCCATGTATTGTGAGATTTTGAGTGCAAACCTCCTTCCATCAGCAAGGGCATTGAAGATGAAACATGGCTGGGTTTTTCAGCATGACAATGATCCCAAGCACACCGCTAGGGCAACGAAGGAGTGGATTCGTAAGAAGTATTTCAAGGTCCTGGAGTGGCCTAGCCAGTCTCCAGATCTCAACCCCATAGAAAACCTTTGGAGGCAGTTGAAAGTCCGTGTTGCCCAGCGACAGACCCATTAACATCACTGCTCTAGAGGAGATCTGCATGGAGGAATGGGCCAACATACCAGCAACAGTGTGTGCCAACCTTGTGAAGACTTACAGAAAACGTTTGACCTCTGTCATTGCCAACAAAGGATATATAACAAAGTATTGAGATAAACTATTGTTATTGACCAAATACTTATTTTCCACCATAATTTGCAAATAAATTCTTTAAAAATCAGACGATGTGATTTTCTGGATTTGTTTTCTCATTTTGTCTCTCATAGTTGAGGTCTACCTATGATGACAATTACAGGCCTCTCTCATCTTTTTAAGTGGGAGAACTTGCACAATTGGCGGCTGACTAAATACTTTTTTTTCCCCACTGTAGCTGAGTGTCATCAGCATAAATATGGTACAGAAAGCCAAATCTGCTGATCGTTTGTCCATTAGGGGCTGTGTAGAGTGAGAAGAGGGTGGAACCTAGGACTGAGCCCTGGGGAACCCCAATAGCAAGGTGAAGAGAAGAAGAGACAGAGCTCACAAATGATACACAAAGTGTGGTCTAAGAGATTGGAGGAGAACCAAGAGAGCAATGTCCGTGAGGTCGATAGAATGGAGCATACTGAGGAGGAGTTGGCAGTCTACAGTGTCAAATGCTGCTGAGAGATCCAGAAGAATAAGAAGATTATAGCTGTGATTAGATTTAGGTGTCCGGAGATCACTGAAGACTTTCAGTAGAGTGCTGAGAAAGGAAGCCAGATTGTAAGGGGCTGAGAAGAGAGTTAGCAGAGAGATTGCAGATTAGGTGAGAATAGACCAAGTGTTCCAATATGTTGAAGATGAAGGGGAGATTGTTGATGGATTGATAGTTAGCAGCACAGGTTGGTATGGGGGTGGGGGTTCAGTAGTGGGGTTATAACGGAATATTTGAAAAAGGAAGGAAAGGTTCCAGAAAAGAGAGAGGTTAAATATTTTAGGAAGGAAAGTAGTGACAGTCAGGGACAGAGACTGGATAAGGTGTGAAGGGACAGGGTCACTAATACAGGTGGAAAGGCAAGAAAAAGAAAAGAGCTGGGAGACTTCCTCTTCTCTAATTGGCTCAAAGAATGAGAGTGAACAGCAAGAAGTGTGGAAGACGGAGGGGGGGGGGGGTCAATGAGCCCTTGGTGATTATTTCCTGACAGTTTTTTTCTCTGATAAGATAATTTATCAGGGAAAAATAGCGCTTTCTGCTTTTGGTAGACAGTTTCCCTCATTGCTGTGGAGTTGGAGTTGTGGAATCATGACTAATTGTAGGTGGAGTCAGAAAAACTGTTACTGACTCCCCAACTTCAAAATAAAATGATAAAAGAAAATCAAGAGTGCCGAATCACTCTCATGACTATTATCTTGTTGTTTATTTTGTCTATACTGTTCCTACCGATCTTTGTTGAGTCAAAGACGATATGTATTGTGAGAAGGTGACAGGTAAGGTTCTAGAAGGTTGCTATGTCTCCCCCAAATTCCTCACTTATGTATGGTAAGTGGGGTTACAATACAGGTAACTGTAACAAAACTTCAGCTGTGAGAAGTCTTTTTTCTGTTAACCACTTCTTGTTCTACTAGGGAGGGGCCTTCAAGCACAGGTGGGAGCTTGGCTTCATTAAAGGCCTATAAAAGGCTGTAAAGTCCACAGTCCTGGGGAGAGAGCAGGATTCTGAAGCTAGCCACCCGTACAGTTAGGCTATTCCTGTGTTTAGTTAGCAGCTCAGACAAGCAGGATTTATGTTCTTGTTTTGCCTGAACGTTAAGGCTTATTTTGTTTTGCTGTTTTTTGTAAAATAAACATACAGGGTAAAGCCTGTTGGAACCTGAATTTTTGTGTCTGTCTCTGTCTGGGTCCGCTGCTGCTACCACTGAGCCAATCCTCACCACAGTATTGATCCTTTGATTGCATATTCTCTTTCCCTTCAGGATTTGTGTTTGATTTGCTGTTTATATTTTGAAAAACAATAAAAATATATTTACAAAAAAGTGCCGAATCTGCTTTTTACCATTTATCCTCCCCAAAAAATTTGAATAAAAAGTGATCAAAACATCAGACATTTCCTAAGGCTAAGGCCCCACGTTGCGGAAACACAGCTTTTTTTGTTGCAGATTTTGCTGCAACAGAAGGTAGCAGTATAACAGCTTCCTATATATTTCCCTTTTCTTTTGTAGCCATGCTTGGCTTTGGCTCAAAAAAACCACAGCAAAATCTGCAACAAAAAAAAGCTGCATTTCCGCAACATGGGGCCTCAGCCTAAAGTGGTATAAATAAAAAAGTACATCTGGTATATGGTAATATAAAAAAAAAAAAAAAAAGTTGCGGGTTTCAGAAATTTTTTTTTCAAAGTTTTGAATTTTTTTAAGGTGTTAAATAAAACATAACCAAAACTATATAAATCTGGTATCTCTGTAATAATGCTGAACCACAGAAAATAGGTAACATGTGATTTTGGCCTCACAGTGAACACCGTAAAAATAAAACCTATAAGAAAGTGGCCTAAATGCAGTTTCTCGAATTCCACCCCATTCTGAATTTTATTCTAGCTTCCCAGTACATCGTATGGAATACTAAATAGTACCATCATGAAGTACAATTTGTCCTGCAAAAAAAGCCCTCCTAAAGCTCTGTGAACAGAAAAATTAAAAAAAGTTATAGCTTTTGGAAGGACAGAAGTAAAAAACGAAAATCGAAAAATGTCCACAGCGGAAGAGGTTAAAGTGTAACTAAACTTTCGGACAACTTTTGATTTTCTGGCAGTATTTGTGTCATAAATAAATTTTGCAATATACTAAACAAATTTTGGATACTTTCTGTGAAATCCTGCATTTTTTGTGTATTGAGAGCTGTTCCTGCCTCTCACTAAATGTTACTGTTACAGGCTGTGTAACATGTAGCATGTAGAGAAAATTAAGGTAGGGGAGGGTGACTTTAAACAGCTATATCTCGGACATTTTAAAATGTATAGACTTGATTTTGGTGTCATATGAAAGAGGAGTGTGAAGAATATCGCCTTGCCAAGCCCCTTGGCCTACCTGCGATCACCCTTCTTAACCTTCCACTCACAACCCGTGAGCGGACCAAGTTCATAGGATAGAATGAAACGAGCCGTATAAATTTTATATATTTAATAACCCAAGTGGGTCGGTACTAATTAATAGCATATACAGAAGTATACAATATTAATATGATCAAGCATAAATATACGAGCAAAAGTGCGATGATACAGCACATAAAACAAAAATGGGAATAAAGTATAGAGTAATACCAGACATAAGGAAGGGTCCTGAGCTCAGCTCTCTCTTAGCTGCCTCTCTTCCAGGCTTCACACAAAGACCACCAGACCTCACCCCACCTCAGTGTGAAGACCCTGTCCAGCTCCACCCTTCACCCCTCCAGCCAGCCCTCTCCTCACGAAAAGAGGAATCTATGCCGGTTAGAAGGAAAGGTGGGTGCCTGGGTTAGTTTCAGGTCATTAGCCCACACTCCCCCCTTTGGACATCTGGGATATCACACTGACGGGTCAGAAAAACCCTCTCTCCATGGTATGCACATAAAACCACTGGAGCGAATTGACCACCAATGTAAACACAGCTCTACAGTCCTACAGATATGTGAGACTGATATGAATAAAGAATGATACATGTCCAAGAAAGATACATAAATTGAGGGTCTCATCATCACAAGGAGATTCTCTTCTTTCATATGATCCAAGGTTGCAGTGCTAGCTAAATTATTTCTGGAGATATCACTGGTTGAAAACAGTCGGGATTAGGCTATTCACATGCAAATTTGTACGTTTTATAATGTCCAAGAAATAACTGTTTGAAGTGACCATCCTCTACCCTCATTTTCTCTGCATTTTACACACCCCATACTCCAAGCTTATACTCCCGTACACAGTAACATTTAGTGAGAGGCAGGAACAGCTCTCAATTCAGAAACATGGAAAGAGTGAAAAAAATACAGGATTTCACAGAAAGGATCCAAAATTTGTTAATAAAGTACCGTATTTTTCGGACTATAAGACGCACTTTTTCCCCCCCAAATTTGGGAGGAAAATGGGGGTGCGTCTTATAGTCCGAATGTGGGGTGTTTTGGCAGGGAGGGACCCCAAGGAGCGGGGTCGCAGTATTGCCCCACTCCTGCCACCGCTGCCTGCTGGCTTCCTGCAGTGGGACGATGCTAAGGGCCTTGGGCTGAGAGGGTGTCCTGGCGGTGTGAACATCTTGGTATCAGCCGTGCTGTTATGGCAGATGCCGGATCTATGAAGATGATGGTGGCCACTCCGCTGCAGAGCGGAGTGTCTCCATGACTACCGAGTCTCCGCTGTAATGCGGAGACCCAGAGCTAACGCCCACGGTCAGAGTCCACTCTGATCACGGGCATTACTACCTGTGAGCCCCCTATAAGGTAGTAAAGCTGCCCCCGGGGCTAGTCCCCACTGGCCCCATACCTTTCTTGTTGCAGGCCGGCTCCCACGCGGCACGATCATGGGAGCCGTCCTGTGACAGCCGGGAGCCTTATGAAGGCTCCCAGGCAGGGGCGTAACTACCGGGGTAGCAGTGGTAGCGACTGCCACAGGGCCCGGAACATTACGGGGCCCGGAGTCCTGTGGCAGTCGCTACCGCGAACCCCACAATCACTGCTATCATTATACTCTGGGGTCTTTTGAGACCCCGGAGTATAACGATCGGGGACCCAGGGGAGATGAGCGAACATAAAAAACACTGTAACTCACCTCTCCGCCACTCCGCAGGCTTCGGGCCTGTTTGGTGACGTCCCAGACGTCAGCCGACGTCATTATGCGTTGCGACGCCGGCCTGGATCGCGCGAGATCCGGTCCGACATTGAAGATGGCCGAAGTAGCGCACGGGAGTGCACTGGAGCGAGGAAAAGGTAAGTTGCAGTGTTTTCTATGTTTGTATCCTCACCTGGGTCTCCGATCATTATACTCTGGGGTCTGAAAAGACTCCAGAGTATAATAATCGTTCATGGGTGGTCCACAATGGGGCATAATACTGTGTGCAGGGGCCACTATGGGGCAAACTACTGTGTGCAGGGGCCGCTATGGGGAAAACTACTGTGTGCAGGGGCCGCTATGGGGCAAACTACTGTGTGCAGGGGCCGCTATGGGGCAAACTACTGTGTGCAGGGGCCGCTATGGGGCAAACTACTGTGTGCAGTGGCTACTATGGGGCAAACTACTGTGTGCAGGGGCCACTATGGGGCAAACTACTGTGTGCAGGGGCTACTATAGGGCAAACTACTGTGTGCAGGGGCCACTATGGGGCATAATATTGTGTGCATGGGCCACTATGCTGCATAATACCGTGTCCAGGGGCCACTATGGGGCATAATACCGTGTGCAGGGGCCACTATGGGACATAATACCGTGTGCAGGGGCCACTATGGGACATAATACCGTGTGCAGGGGCCACTATGGGGCATAATAGTGTGCGCAGGAATGCGGTTTGTGTGTGGGGGGGTTGGGGGTGGTGGCTTGGGGGGGGGGGGCCCATGTCAAATGTTCGCCTTGGGGCCCAGCCATTCCTAGTTACGCCACTGCTCCCAGGCCTGTCATAGGAATATTACTATTGCGGATGGTCTATGATCAGCCGCAATAATAATATACAGAATCTCCCATAGATTGCAATACACTTGTATGGGACTGCAATACAAGTGTATTGCAATCTATCGGAGTTTCTGTACAATATTATTGCGGCTGATCATAGACCATCCACAATAGTAATATTGATTGCAGGTTCAAACCCCCTGGGGGGGGGGGGGGGAGGGGGCTAATAAAATAAATAAAAATAAATAAAAGTTCTAAATCACCCCCTTTCCCTAGAATACATATAAAAGTAGAAAATTACTGTGAAACACATACACATTAGGTATCCCTGTGTCCAAAAATGGCCGGTCTACAAGCTTATAAAAATATTTTTCCTGTAGGGTGAACGTCATAGCAGGAAGAAAAATCAAGAGTGCTGGACCGCCATTTTTTTCTCTGTTTCGGCTCTGATTTGAATAAAAAGTGATCAAAGCAATAGACATTCCCCCAAAAAAAGGTATAACTAAAAAATACACCTGGCCCTGCAAAAAAAAAGATGCCCTATGCATCCCCGTACAGCTGCAGGGCCACCTGTCAATGTGGCCTTGCAGCTGTTGCAAAACTACAACTCCCATATATTAAATATTTTACCACATTTTTTTGCTTCAAAATTTTTTTCCCTATTTTCCTCCTCTAAAACCTAGTTACATCTTATGGTTTGGTGCTTCTTATGGTCCGAAAAATACAGTATATTACAAAATTTATTAATTACACAAATGCTGACGACAAAAAAAATAATCAAATGTCTGAAAGTTTAGTTGCGCTTTAAATGGGGAAAACCCCTTTAGGCTAAGACCCCATGTTACGGAAAAGCTACTTCTTTGCTGCAGATTTTGCTAGGTCAAAGCCAGGAGAAGATTTAACAGAAGGGAGAAGTATATGTGTTTCCTTTATATTTCCGATTCCTTTTCAAGCCACTCTTCATTTTTGCTTACAAATAAATGCAGCAAAATATGCAACAAAAGCAGCTTTTCTGCAACGTGAGGCCTTAGCCTAAAACTACTATACCAGTGATCATATGATAGCATCCACCAATTGAGCCACACCTACAATACTACTCATGACACTGTGTATAAACAACAGCGATTGTGGAAAGCTCATTCTCAGATTTTGTTGATGCAGTTTTTGGTGCCAAAACCAAGAATGGACTGGAAAAAAAAAGATAAGTACCATCTGTCATTTATAGGTTCTCAACCTTTATGATCAGGTTGTGCTTTCAGAAACTGCATCAACAAAACCTGAAAGTGTGCTCTTACCCTTAAAAAAATAAGGAATTACCTGATTAATTTTACATAAATGAATTTCATGTGTTTGTTTATCCTCATTGAATTTCTGAGGATTGAAAATACAGAAACAATTTTTTGCAAAACAGTTGAGTAATATCAGCTCCTTAAAATATCCATTAACCCATGCAGGCACATGCAAAAATCAATTTCAGTTGAATATTTTATGAATACAAACATCCATTACTTGAGGTTCTGCACACAGACTATAAATATAGATTTCATAGTGAGAAATGTGTTTTTTAATTTCCTCTGGGAAGCTCTTGGTCATGCCAAACATTTATCTGATACTTTCCAAGGTTTACCATATCTGTACTTTAGCGTGGCCTTGCCCTCAGTCCTCAGGGAAGCAAGGCTATGTACAGTAGCTCAATCTGAGCATACCATAGTACTGTCGGATTGATTGGTCTCTTCCTCTAATCTGTTGGATACAAATGCTCCACAAAGAGTGGTATGCTGTATTAACAACTGAGAAATATTTAAAAGGAATTTTTTTTTTATACAGCTTTAACTTAAAACCTGAACCACACAAAGCAAAAGTATGTTGCAAAGTAAATGTATTTGAAATTAGCACATGCTTTTCTACCATGTTGTTGATTTCATGTGGGCTAACTGAGCAAAATCAGTTTCTGTCCGATTTTGCACAAATTAGAAGACTGCACTTTGTCACTTGTGTCATTCGTCCTGTCACTCAAAAAAAGAAAACAGGTGAGAAAAGTGGGAGCAGTCAAGCTATACAAGTGATTTGAAAATGCATGCACATGAACATTTTTGGGCTCAAATTTAGCAGCCATGCATTTATCACAAAATCTTAATGTGTTACAAATGGATTTGCTGCAGACTTGAGGCAACTTCTACTTATTGCAATATGGATTTTACCATGGATTTATTGCAACCAAAACCATGGCAGAAAAATATGGCATTTGTGAATCCATCCTTAGGCTAAGGCCCCACGTGGTGGAAATGTTTGCTTGTTAATGCTTATAACACATGTACAGTGGGTACGGAAAGTATTCAGACCCCTTTAAATTTTTCACTCTTTGTTTCATTGCAGCCATTTGCTAAAAGCAAAAAAGTTCATTTTATTTCTCATTAATGTACACTCAGCACCCCATCTTGACAGAAAAAAAAACAGAAATGTAGATGTTTTTGCAAATTTATTAAAAAAGAAAAACTGAAATATCACATGGTCATAAATATTCAGACCTTTTACTCAGTATTGAGTAGAAGCCCCTTTTGAGCTAGTACAGCCATGAGTCTTCTTGGGAATTGAAGTCAGGGCTCTGGCTGGGCCAGTCAAGAATGATCACAGAGTTATTCCGAAGCCACTCCTTTGCTATTTTAGCTGAGTGCTTCAGGTCATTGTCTTGTTGGAAGGTGAACCTTCAGCCCAGTCTGAGGACCAGAGCACTCTGGCAGAGGTTTTCTTTCAGGATATCTCTGTACTTGGCCGCAATCATCTTTCCTTCAATTGCAACCAGTCATCCTGTCCCTGCAGCTGAAAAACACCCCCATAGCATGATGATGCCACCACCATGTTTCACTGTTGGGATTGTATTGGGCAGTTGATGAGCAGTGCCTGGTTTTCTCCACACATACCGCTCAGAATTAACACCAAAAAAGTTCAATCTTCGTTTCATGAGACCAGAGAATCTTATTTCTCATAGTCTGGGAGCCCTTCTTGTGTTTTTTGGCAAACTCTATGCGGGCTTTCATATGTCTTGCACTGAGGAGAGGCTTCCTTCGGGCCACTCTGCCATAAAGCCCCGACTGGTGGAGGGCTGCAGTGATAGTTGACTTTGTGGAACTTTGTCCCACCTCCCTACTGCATTTCTGGAGCTCAGCCACAGTGATCTTTGGGTTCTTCTTTACCTCTCTCACCAAGGCACTTCTCCCACGATTGCTCAGTTTGGCTGGACGGCCAGGTCTAGGAAGAGTTCTGGTCGTCCCAAACTTCTTCCATTTAAGGATTATGGAGGTCACTGTGCTCTTAGGAACCTTCAGTGCTGCAGAAATTCTTTTGTAACCTTGGCCAGATCTGTGCCTTGCCACAATTCTGTCTCTGAGCTCCTTGGGCAGGTCCTTTGACCTCATGATTCTCATTTGCTCTGACATGCACTGTGAGCTGTGAGGTCTTATATAGACAGGTGTGTGCCTTTCCTAATCAAGTCTAATCAGTTTAATTAAACACAGCAGGACTCCAATGAAGGAGTAGAACCATCTCAAGGAGGATCAGAAGGAAATGGACAGCAAGTGAGTTATAGATGAGTGTCACAGCAAAGGGTCTGAATACTTAGGACCATGTGATATTTCAGTTTTTCTTTTTTAATAAATTTGCAAAAATATCTACATTTCTGTTTTTTTCTGTCAAGTTGGGGTGCTGAGTGTACTGTACATTAATGAGAAATAAAATGAACTTTTTTGCTTTTAGCAAATGGCTGCAATGAAAAAGAGTGAAAAATTTAAAAGGGTCTGAATACTTTCCGTACCCACTGTACATTGCTAAGTTTCTAGTACTGGCATACTTATCAGAATGACTTGCAGAAGTTTAGCATCTAATAACCCCTTTAAGGCTACATTCACATCTGCGCTAGAGTCTCCTTTTGGAGAACACAGATTAATTGCTAAAGACAATACAGCTCCAGTTCGTAGCTGTCCAAGCTTCTCGTTCCCAACATCACTGCAAATGAAGGTGGCTGGCTGTTAATGGCAGGACATGTAATTGGTGCCGTGACACCAAGTTTCCTTCTGCTAAGCACCTGGAAATGATACGGGTAGAGACAGGGTGTGCTGGTCAGTGTACCAAACAAGCCTGGGCCATCCAGAGCCTATTTGCCATGTGCCTGTGCCCTTACATAACCACTGCCCCCAACATCTCCCAGAACCTAGGTCACAACAGCCTAGATGGCTGTATGTACAAATTCTCTCAGTCCAATGATGCGCCTCCTATCAAAATCTGTCAACGATCTCTCACCAAGAGGTACACTACCCAAAGTAGCCTTTTTATAGTGCAGAGGGGGAAGCACTTTTATGGTCTATTTTTTGGCAGTGATTATCAGCATCTGCCAGGGATTGGCTTAACTAATAACCCCTGGAAAATCCCTGTAAAGGGAGTCTGTCACCAGAACTCAGTCGAAGCCATTTTTTCATCATCGCATATCTATAATTTTTTATTTTTCCATCAATGTAACCCTATAAGGGCTATTTTTTTTCAGGACAAGTGATAATGTATAACAGCACCATTTATGGATACATATACCAAGGGATGTGTTGCCTTTATAAAAGTGGATAGCTACATATATTCAGACCCCATATAATAAAAGTACACCCCAGATTGTTACTAGTTAAACAAAATAAACAATTGCAACATCTTTATTTATACCATTTAGTGATCATGTTAAATATTGTTTAAATTTTATTGTGTGATTAATAATGGTTACTGTGATACCAAATACATCAATGTTACTTTACAACTTCTGTTTTGTGATAGCCATTCAATAAAGTGTATTATTAAAATGGGTTTATGTAATGCAAAAAAACCCAAAATGGCTGCCCTTGATAAAATGGCTGCCTCTGACAAGATGGACAGAAAGCCAGCTCATAGTAACCTTAATTTCAACAGACCAAGTACAGCAATTCTAGCATTTTTTTTTTACACCATTCCCTGTGCCACAAAAATAACATTACACTTGTATTGCTTGGGTCATACGCAGCAATATCCAAGATGTTTTCATTCAATTATTTTTATTTACAAAACAATTTGGGACAGGGGACCAATATTTTATTACTTTAAAATAAAAAAAAAAAAAATATAAAAAAAACCAAACAAACCACTATTTTTAGTCCCCTTGAACTTCTGATCTTTAGATCACTTACATAATACATTGCACTACTTTTGTAGAGCAATGTATTATTCTTTCTGTCTGGAACTGACAGGAAGTCTAGTAGGTATATACTGAAGGCATACCTGCCACGTAAAGGCATTGGCAACCCATGATTGCAGTGGTGCTGATTCCTATGAAAGGGAACATTTTAAATTCCAGTCACTAAAGGGTTAAACACCCAGGATCAGAGGTTTACTGATCCTAAGCACCTGTCTTGCTAGGAATACACAGCCAGGAACCCGCTTCGCACAGCGTGGGAGAGGCTGCAGGGTTTTGATGCTTATGATGTAGAAAGTAAGGCAGGGTTCACACTACCCTTGATGTCCATTCTGATAGTGTCTGTTAAAAAAAGAAAAACAAAAAAAAACGGACACCTATCATAACAGACATTAACGGACACTAACTGATGCTAACTGATGTTAATGTGCCCGTTTTTTTAACTGATCCAATTAATGGATTAGTTTAAAAAAACGAAAAAAACGGACACATTAGCATCAGTTAGTGTCCGTTTTTTAACACTGTTCGTTTTTTTTTTTTTTTTTCTGCTTTCTGAGCATGCGCAGAAAAAAACGGACATAAAATAACGGACAATAACTGATGGCTATCAGTTACTGTCCGTTATAAGTCCATAACCCATAGACTTCAATGTTTAAGAAATAACGGACACTTGCTGTCTGTCAAGAATCCATTATTTCAAACTGACAAAAAAGTCTTGCATGTAGCATTTTTGGTCTGTGAAAAAAAAAAAAAACTGACTGACGGATTGGGTGTAAACGGACACAATATAAAAACCCATTGAAACGAATGGAAATTTTAACGGATTCCTGACGGTTCAGCTAGTGTCCGATGCTAAAATCTTGTAACGGACACTACTGAAGGTCACCAACGGTAGTGTGAACGCCCCCTAACTGTCAAACAAAGTCTATTAGTCACTAAGTGGTTAATTTCTCTGAGGAATAACAAAGTATTGACTCAGTGAAGAGTTCTAAGAAAGGATACTGCAGAAATTTTTTATTATGGGGAATTCAAGTATTTACTACAAACATGTCAGAAGAGATAACATGGAGTGGGGAATGGAGTTACAAGGATCAGGGATAATTCAATTGAAATAGTTTTCTGGTAAGGTTTTTTTTTCCCCCTTTAAACTATTCAGCTCTGTAAATTAAAAAAATGCATCACTCATCTTACCAATCCCCTACTGCCTTTGTTTCTGGTCAATATCGGCACCCTTTATTAGCGTAATATGCTTGAATTGTCTTTTTTTTAATGAAGTGACTCTTTAATAAGCAACGTCATGTTAATGATATTTCCATCTATGATACCAATTAAAGGAACAAAATCTCAGACTCTTCCCAGTCCAAGGCAATGGGCGACCAAATGAGGTATAGCCATGAAGTATGTCAGCATACTTATAAAGTTCTTTTTAGTAATAAGCAGACATTAATTCGCGTTTCCATAAATAATACCTGCGGGCTGCTCTCTTTTAACATATTTACCTCACTTTGCACCCACGTCCATTTTCCATAGCAAGAAAAGAAGACGCTCTGCCGGTGCAGCAGCCTGAGCGTTCCAAGCCTCGCTCTCAGATCCAAATCCTGAGCGCCGCTCATGTGAGGGGTACATTGCTATGGTCGCCGATTGGTTGCCAGTCGAGGCAAGCTCCTATTGGCTGTGTTTGACACTGGGCGCAGGAACTGGGTGACCGGTCACGGTGGAGAACGCCGGGTCCAGCACTAGGTACTAGCTGTGTTATAGGAGAGATATTGTGTCTATGTACTATTTACTCTGTACATGTTATCCTCGTCATGGCGGCTTTTATAACTCTCAGAGTGGTAACTGCACAATTCCAGTGGTATTGACCTTTATTACATGACGTTGCAGGTGAACTTGGAATTGTAGAGTGAAGGTTAAGCCTACTTGCAGCTTCACTATACTCGTTTGCTAGTCACAAGCTCCTCTGAAGTGACAGCAGGAAGGATCGTGCGCCCTGGAGTATACACCATGCTGCCAAACACTGGGTAAGCTTGCACAGTATGGTAAGCATTTACTAAGGATTTCTGGTCGGGTGTACATAAAAGGGTTATTAAAATCATTGTCATACTGAAAGTGCACAAATTGCTGTCTTCAGGTTGCTTCCATGTGTCCTTGCTGCTGCAGCTCTCTGCTTCTGAAGTGGGTACTGGGAACAGTCTCCTGCCTTCTGCTGTGTCTTGGCAGTTCTGTGGTGAACATAGGATTGCTAAGCAGAGATTTGGGTGTGGGAAATGTAACTGCATGTGTGTCCACTAACACTCACCTCTAGGTGGGCCTGCACATTGCTATACTCTTTGAACACCAGGTGGAGCCATATTATATAACTGTCATAACTTTTCATTGGGGCATGTAATGCTTGTTTTGATAATGATCTGTTCAATAAATATATTTTATGGTTGTGCAGCTACTTAAAAAGGGATGTCCGAGGAATTTGGATTAATTTACCTGATCCGGTGGAGTATTGTTGATAGAGCACTAGTTCCAACCATGTTACTCAGTGTTGGAATAAGGCCAAAATCTTTCAGGTCCATCATCAAGAGTCTGACTATTCAGGTAAGTTAATCTAAACTCCCCAGACAACCCCTTTTAAAGGTTCTATTTATATCATATTTTTTTTGGCTTATGCTAGGTTCACACTAGCGTTTGGGTTTCCATTCTTCGGGTCTGCTTGGGGACCTGAATAACGGAAACCTTATCCGCTTAAAAAGTAGTTATCCGCGAAAATCCACGGACCCCATAGACTATAATGGGGTCCGCCAGGTTTCCTCCCGAAATCAGCGGAGAGAAAAGTCCTGCGGAATGGGGGGCGGAGTCCCTGAACGGTCACCGAACGCTAGTGTGACCGCAGCCTTAGTGGTATATATGAGGAGTATTCCCTTTCAGCAGCTTCTGATGTATGCCATTGTTTATCTAATGTATACGATGTGGAATACTTTATTCTACTGACTACCGCTGATGCTTTTCAGTGCAACCTATATCTATTTTGGCATATGTGGGGTTCATGGTGAGAGTGGCCCTATGGATAAGGTTATGTCCCCTAGAATCATTCTCAGCATTTCAATACACACAAACCTCAAACGTTTTTATCGATTTAGATGTGAACCAAGTCTTAACACTATAATGAAAAGTTCTGCAACTTGATATTCTATTATGGGTAGATTTATTAATTGCTTTACACCACAAATCTAGAGTAGAAAAGATTGAAAGTGAGTGGGGTTTAGCAAGGGTGGTATTAATTTTGTAGTCCAAATCTACAGTGGGTACGGAAAATATCCAGATCCCTTTAAAATTTTTCACTCTGTTTCATTGCAGCCATATGCTAAAAGCAAAAAAAGTTCATTTTATTTCTCATTAATGTACACTCAGCACCCCATCTTGACAGAAAAAAACAGAAATGTAGATATTTTTGCAAATTTATTAAAAAAGAAAAACTGAAATATCACATGGTCATAAGTATTCAGACCCTTTGCTCAGTATTGAGTAGAAGCACCCTTTTGAGCTAGTACAGCCATGAGTCTTCTTGGGAATGATGCAACAAGTTTTTCACATCTGGATTTGGGGATCCTCTGCCATTCTTCCTTGCAGATCCTCTCCAGTTCCGTCAGGTTGGATGGTGAACGTTGGTGGACAGCCATTTTTCCCATCACCCACAACAGCACCCAGAGAGGATCCGCCCCCAGGGACAGGAAACCTACGGTATAAAAAGGTGGAGCCTCTCCTACCCCTCAGTTGTTTCCTGTCCCTGGAGGGAGACCTACGTGCCTGCTTGAGGCAGGCTTACCTGATGGCATAGGAAAGAGTTGGTCCTGGTAGGGGTTGCCTCTCTTCTTCCATGGGTGGCTGTTAGCTGTGGCCCAGTCTGGAGTCAGGTGCCATCCCCCCAGCTATGCGCCGCTGGTGTTCCGGGCGCGGGGGTTCCGATATCCAGGCAGAAGGAGTGTGTTTCCTCTGCTTTAGGCCGCAGGAGTTCCAGGCCTGCAGGGAGACACATGGAGGTGCCAGCCAGCAGGACATGGGCGTGGCTTCCGGTGGAAGGGGCTCGGCTTACTGGTAATGAAGGCGTGGCTTCTGGTGGAAGGGGCGTGGCCTAGCGGCTGAATGGCCATATAATGCAGATTGAAGGATGGTGGAGCTGCTAAGCAGTTCCTGGCCCTCCATGCACCGAGTCTCTACAGTATGGAAGAGCAGCAGTCGCCACTGCCACAGCAGCCGCTGCCACCGGCAAGAGGAAGGTCCACCTCCACCTTCCTCGGTATTCTAGGGGGATGTAAGTGGCTGCGTGCCAACCCTTTATTTTTTATTGATTAATGGTTTCCTCTGTCTTTTGTAGGATAGACCTAGGAAAGTCTTGGCGAAATCTAAGAATAAGGAATGTGCCTTATATAGAACTAGACTTTCTTCTTATGAGAAAAAGTTCTGCCCATCATGTATTAATAGAACTATTGCTGAGAGTCCCCGTCATTCTTACAGGGTATCAGATCTATGATACAGGAGGAGGTCAGGAGTTCCCTTAAGGGTAAAAGTGGCCAGAAAAAGAAGTCCAGTTCCTCTACCCGGGGTCATGACTCCTCTTCTGAGGAGGAGTCTGTTCCAGGTGAAAGTGGAGAATTATCCGATGATGTCTCTTCTTCCTCCATATCTGATGTAGAGGGAGGACAGTCGTGTTTTCCAGTTGAGGACACTGACAAATTGCTCAAAGCCATTCGAGCGACTATGGGGATTGAGGACTCTAGACCCTCCTGTTCTATGCAGGACATTATGTTTGGAGGTTTGGAGGTTCGTCAAAGGAGACACTTCCCAGTCCATAAAAATATTACATCGCTTAGCAAGAAGGGTTTTATCCCTAGAGGAGTTAAGCGTAAATACCCGTTTGAAGAGGGAGCTTGCTCTTCTTGGGATAATGTACCAAAAATTGATGTTGCCATAGCCAAAGCCTCCAGGAAGTCAGCACTGCCTTTCGAGGACATGGGTACCCTGAAGGATCCCTTAGACAAGAAAGCAGAAAGCTTCCTAAGGCGTTCTTGGGAGTCAGTAGGAGCGTCCCTCAAGCCCAATATAGCGGCTACCTGTACTGCTAGATCCCTTATGATCTGGCTAGGGGAGCTGGAAGATCAATTAAGGGATAAGGCCCCAAGAGAGCAGATTCTGTCAGCCCTGCCGACTATTAGAAAAGCTGCAGATTTTTTGGCAGATGCTTCAGCAGACGCTGTAAGATTATCAGCTCGCTCCCTTGCCCTGACCAACTCTGCCAGGAGGGCTACAGTATATGGCTGAAGAGTTGGACAGGTGATGTAGGGTCTAAGACCCGGCTTGCAATCTGCCCTGTGACAGTGAATATCTATTTGGACCAGCCTTGGATGACATCTTAGCTAAGGCAGCAGATAAAAAGAGAGTTTTTCCTTTGCCTTCCTCTGGTCGGACACGGAGGTCCTTTCGTCCGTTTGGAGCATACAGAGGGCAAAAAATTGTCAGGTCCAGAGATAATAGTTGGGCAGAATCCAATAAGAAACACAAGGGGTTCTTATTTAACAACTCACCCCGTAATAAAGATCCAAGACCCAATAGGCAATGACGCCAGGCCCCGGGCAGGGGGGAGACTGAGGAAATTCCTTCCTGCCTGGAGGAAAATTTCATCAAGCCCTTGGATCCTGGATACAGTGGGAGTAGGCCTGAAGTTGGAGTTCTCTTCTCCTCCGCCTTCAAGTTTTCAGATTACCAGAACTCAGACTTCCCTAACCTCTCAATCGGCTCTGGAATTGGAAGTGAAGAGCCTGATCTTGAAAAGGGTGCTGATTCCAGTTCCCCAGGAAGAGGAGAGGCAGGGGTTTTATTCCCATCTGTTCTTGGTAAGGAAACCCGATGGCTCCTACAGAATCATAATAAATCTAAGGAGGTTAAATCAGTTTCTGTTTTACAAGAAATTCCGGATGGAGACAGTGCAGTCAGCAGTGAGATTGTTAACTCCCAATTGCTGGATGGCGGT
This sequence comes from Leptodactylus fallax, assembly GCA_947044405.1. Taxonomy (NCBI): domain Eukaryota; kingdom Metazoa; phylum Chordata; class Amphibia; order Anura; family Leptodactylidae; genus Leptodactylus; species Leptodactylus fallax. Next base: position 4,663,289 of record CAMRHE010000041.1, read on the forward strand.
GATAGATCTGAAAGATGCTTATTACCATGTTCCAATTTTTCAAGGTCACCAGAGGTTCTTGCGAGTAGCAGTAGAGATGGGAGGGGTGGTTCAGCATTACCAATATCAGGCTCTTCCCTTTGGAATCTCCATGGCCCCAAGAGTCTTTACCAAAATAGTGGCAGAAATGGGGGCACATGTAAGAGAGAAAGACATTCTGTTTATTCCATATCTAGACGACTTTCTCATTGTGGCAAGATCCAGAATAGAATGTTTAGAAAGTGTCAGAGTAGCACTGGACATTCTGGAGGAATTAGGTTGGATGGTGACTCTAGAGAAGTCAAGTTTAGTTCCTTCTCAACAGAAAAAGTTTCTAGGAATCATTTTAGATTCCACGGCTCAGAGATCTTTTCTCCCTCCAGAGAAAATAGAGAGGGTTCTGTCCCTAGTAAAAACCCTGATCCAGTCCCCCAGGGTCACTATAAGAAAGGCTATGTCCATCCTGGGGACTCTCACGGCCTTTATTCCAGCTGTACCTTGGGCTCAGAGCCACTCCCGAGACCTGCAGTGGGAAATCCTGGCAGCCTGGCGTCAGGAAGAGAAAATTCTCGACAAATTTATGTGGGTGTCTCAGCCAACAAGAGAAACCCTGGGTTGGTGGTTAGTCAGGGGTCACCTAGAAATTGGAGTTCCATGGAAGATCTCAGACCCCCTAATTATTACCACGGATGCCAGCCCTCGGGGGTGGGGTGCCCACATGGGGGATCAGGTGTTCCAGGGCTGCTGGTCAAGGAGTCTCTCAGGCATCCTCAAATCAGAGGGAACTAATGGCGATTTTGGAGACCTTGAAAGTCGTAGGTCAGGGTATTCGGAATCGCCATGTAAGGATCATGTCCGACAATATGACAGCAGTTTCATATATAATCAAACAAGAAGGTGGAGAGATTTTTTTCCCTAAACCCAGAGGGATCCCCCTTTGGGGTGGATGCTCTGTCCCACAAGTGGGATTTCAATCTAGCTTACGCTTTTCCTCCCTTCTTTCTCATTCCAGCAGTTCTGAGGAAGATCAGGGAGGATCGAGCAAGGATTATTCTAATTGCCCCCTTTTGGCCGAGGAGAGCCTGGTTTACCTGGCTAAGGATCCTGTCTGTTTCGGACCCTTGGATTCTCCCAGTCAGCCAGGACCTTCTATGTCAGGGCCCCATTCTCCATCCGGAGTCCAGCCACTTACATTTGACGGCCTGGAATTTGAGCGGAGATTACTAGCTTCTAAAGGTTTTTCTCAGAATCTCATTTCCACTCTTCTAAAAAGCAGAAAACCGGTCACTACTAAAATATACGCTAGGCCTTGGTTCCGGTTTTTTGAATTTCTAGGGGATTCTCCGGGGGGAGCTTAGGGATATACCTAGAAAACAGATTCTAGAGTTCCTTCAGAAGGGACTAGAAAAGGGGCTTTCTACCAGCACTTTAAAAGTCCAGGTTTCAGCCCTTAGTGCTCTACTAAACGTTAAATTGGCTGACAATCCCTGGGTGATTAGGTTCATCAAGGCGGCCTCTAGAAGTAGACCGGTGGTTAGGTCCAGAGTTCCTCCCTGGGACTTGAACCTAGTTCTGTCTGCCTTAACTAAACCTCCCTTTGAACCTATTAAAATTTTTATCCCTGAAAGTGATTCTTTTAGTGACCCTTACCTCGGCACGTTGCATAGGAGAATTGCAGGCTCTATCAGTTAATCCACCCTTTACTGTTATTACAGAGGACAGGGTAATAATTAAACCAGACCCAGCTTTTTTGCCTAAAGTAGCCTCAAAATTTCATAGACCTCAGGAGATAGTTCTCCCCTCCCTCTGTGCTAACCTGAGTAATGCTAAAGAGCAGGAATACCACTGTTTGGATGTAAGACGTTGCCTAATCCAGTATTTGTCCTCTACTTCCTCTTGGAGGAAATCTACTTCCTTTTTGTTCTCTTTTCAGGTCCCAACAAAGGGAAGGCGGCCTCTAAGTGTAGTCTGGCTAGGTGGGTGAGACTAGCAGTCTCCCTGGCCTACAGTTCTTTGGGCCTTCCCCCCCCCCCCCCAATGGGGCTCAAGGCACATTCTACTATGGCGATTGCCACCTCCTGGGCCGAGAGAGCTGATGCTTCCATAGAATCTATCTGCAAAGCGGCAACCTGGTCTTCACCTTTACCTTTTTTCGCCATTATAGGCTGGACATTGGGGCTTCTGCTGATCTTTCTTTTGGAAGGAAAGTTTTACAAGTGGTGGTCCCTCCCTAGTGTTTTCCTATTTTATTCTGTCTGGGTGCTGTCGTGGGTGATGGGAAAAATGGTAATTACTTACCGGTGATTGGATTTTCCAGAACCCACGACAGCACCATCCTTTATCCCTCCCTTTTTTCTTGGTGATGGACTTTTGTTTGGCACTGGGTGTAGCAAGCAAAAAAAAAAAAAAAAGTCTCTCTCTTCTATAAAACAACTGAGGGGTAGGAGAGGCTCCACCTTTTAATACCGTAGGTTTCCTGTCCCTGGGGGCGGATCCTCTCTGGGTGCTGTCGTGGGTTCTGGAAAATCCAATCACCGGTAAGTAATTACCATTTTCAGATCTCTCCAGAGATGCTCAATTGGGTTGAGGTCAGGGCTCTGGCTGGGCCAGTCAAGACTGGTCACAGTTGTTCTGAAGCCACTCCTTTGCTATTTTAGCTGTGTGCTTAGGGTCATTGTCTTGATGAAAGGTGAACCTTCGGCCCAGTCTAAGGTCCAGAGCACTCTGGAAGAGGTTTTCTTCCAGGATATCTCTGTACTTGGCCGCATTCATCTTTCCTTCAATTGCAACCAGTCGTCCTGACCCTGCAGCTGAAAAACACCCCCATAGCATGATGCTGCCACCACCATGTTTCACTGTTGGGATTGTATTGGGCAGGTGATGAGCAGTGCCTGGTTTTCTCCACGCATACTGCTTAGAATTAATGCCAAAAAGTTCAATCTTCATCTCATCAGACCAGAGAATCTTATTTCTCATAGTCTGGGAGTCCTTCATGTGTTTTTTGGCAAACTCTATGCGGGCTTTCTTATGTCTTGTGCTGAGTAGAGGCTTCCTTCGGGCCACTCTGCTATAAAGCCCCAACTGGTGGAGGGCTGCAGTTATAGTTGACTTTGTGGAACTTTCTCCCATCTCCCTACTGCATTTCTGGAGCTCAGCCACAGTGATCTTTGGGTTCTTCTTTATCTCTCTCACCAAGGCTCATCTCCCATGATTGCTCAGTTTGGCTGGACGACCAGGTCTAGGAATAGTTCTGGTCATCCCAAACGTCTTCCTTTTAAGGATTATGGAGGCCACTGTGCTTTTAGGAACCTCGAGTGCTGCAGAAATTCTTTTGTAACCTTGGCCAGATCTGTGCCTTACCACAATTCTGTCTCTGAGCTCCTTGGGCAGTTCCTTTTGACTTCATGATTCTCATTTGCTCTGACATGCACGGTGAGCTGTGAGGTCTTATTTAGACAGGTATGTGCCTTTCCTAATCAAGTCCAATCAGTTGAAGGAGTAGAACCATCTCAAGGAGGATCAGAAGGAAATGGAGAGCATGTGAGTTAAATATGACTGTTTGGAATACGGTTACATACACTATTGGAATACTAGATGCAAGTGTGAACCTAGCGTTAGGCTAGGTTTGTTGTGTTTCTGCCGATTTTACACTGAAAGTCCTCCGTGCAGGATTTTTCTCTCCGCAGATTTTAGACAGTCTGTGGTGGAGACTCCAACACAGATGTGAACCTAGCCTTAAAGACAAGTCAATAGGCTCCCGACAGTCATGGCAATGGATCTCTAGCCCGAATCTCATTCAGCTTTGACTGAGGCGCTGGGGAAGATAATGCCTGCCATCAGGGCGGGCACTGATTGCAGACATTGCCGCCAGTTTCCACTGTTCAATACAGCGGAGACCTGGCAGCTATAGCAGCCACTCAGCTCTTGAGTGGCTGCCATTTTAAAGAGGACCTGTCACCAAGTGGAAAATACTAAAGAAAACACATAATTCTTGCTGTCCCCCTGATTACTTTGGTGTTTTTCTTTTTAAAATGTGTCCACCAATTGAAAAGATATGGCTCCTGGAAGATTATACTGTATGTATACTAGCCCTGATTCTCCATATGGATGGGAACCATTTGTTTTCTCATAGAAAAACATAAGGTTCCATTTGAATTTTGCTTTGGCATTAAATTCAGATTGTCAAAGCGTCTATTCATAACAGGGCCTCTGCTGGTAATAGCAGGGGTAGCTTTGCTATTTTTTTTTTTTTTTTTTTTTTTTTTTTTAACCACTGCCACCAATGTTATTTGCTATTACTGTACTGTGACATCATAGTGTCACAGCACAGGGATCGACCATAATGGTGGTGTCCCTTTATCACAGAAGAGAATTCAATAGGGGCAGCGGCTATCCTGTGATTCATCCACTTGAATTGAATTTGGCTAAAGCCGAATGGGTCATTCACAGAAGAGCTTGTGACCACGATTGATTTCAGTAGTGGCAGTGGCTCTTCTGTGATTGGTTAATCTGAATTTAGTGCCAATTTCAAAATGCCTAAAGGTTGATTTATAAAAGGGCCACTGCCAGCAGGGCAGCTCTGCTATCATATATATATATATTATCATATATATCATATATATTTTTTTTTTTTTCCTCAATTGTATTTAAAGATTTTCAATATAGTGTACAAATACAAAACAACCAAAAAAAAAAAAGCATATTGCTTGTAAGACCAAAGTTTGAGGTGCAGTCAGCAATCAATATAGTGCAATAGAATGTGAAAGAAATCCAAGAAAAAAACAAATGATCTAAATGGGGGAGAGACAAGACAGGTACCATAGGGAAAGGACGGGGAACACAACAGATAAGGAAGAGGGATCACAAATCATGGTTTGCCCAGAACATGTCCCAGATAGTCTGGCTCTTATCCTTCTCAATGTTTAAGAGGGCCGTCAAATAGTCTAGTGACCAAGTATCCCTAATTCTAGATAGAGTACAGCTCCTCAAGTGCGGGAGGAGCGCTCTGTCTCCAGTATTTGGCTATCAGACACCTGACGGAGGTGAGCATATAAATCAGAAGCTGGAGGGAATGCTTACGCAGCCTATCAGGAGGTAAGTTAAGCAGAAGGGTGTATGCTTTCACCATCTGCCTAAAACCTAACACTTGCTGCACCAGGGATTGGACTTGACTCCAGTAAGCTTGGAGAAGGGGGAAAGACCAGAAAAGATGGTAAATGTTAGCTGGACGAGATCCACACCTCCAGCAGTTATCTAGCACAGTTGAGTTAAGGGTGGAGAAGGGCTGGTGTGTGGTACTCTCTCATTTCGTCATGTAGCTGTGTTTAGGCAGAGTAGTTTGGGTAGGGTCTGAGAAAATGAGGCCAGCAATAGTAATTTCTGATTTACATAACTCTTCAAAAAAAATGTGGGTTTCAGGAGCACTAGCACCCCGGAAGACAGCAGCAGGTGGGAGGGTTGCCACCTTGTTAAGGACTCTGGTAAGAGAGTCTGGCTGGGAAGAGTTGGGGGAATAAAGGTGGCAGAAAGTAATATGCTTGCCTTCAAGCTTACTATGTAGGATAACATACCTCCCATGGGGGTCTAGGATGGAGAATACCACCTCCAAGGGATATGATAAGGAAATTAAAATGGCCATTCCTGCACACTTCTTAGATTGGGTTGCAGAAAACACTGTGGGGTAAAAACTTACCGCTAAATTAAAGGAGCAGGAGGCGTCAAAATGGGTTTCCTGAAGAAACACAATATCAACTTTGAGAGTGTGCAATTCTGCTAAAGCCATTCTACGCTTTGCATTGGATTTGAGACCTTTAACATTAATAGATACAATATTAGCCATAGCTAAAATAGGAAAAGACAACACAGAGGAAATGTAGCTTACTACCTGATGACTACACAATAGCATGCCAAATACACCCTTGGGATGGGGACGCAGGCACAACTCTGGAGACTGTGTTCAGAGATCAGGAAGACATGGGAAAAGACTAACAGGAGAGGGGTAGACGAGACAGAGAACATAACAAATGCAACAGTAGAAAAACCATCAATGTGTCTGAGGGGGGAGGTTTACTCCCGGGAGGCGCTAATAAAGGCAAAGAACAGAGGCAAAATTTATTAGACTACAGAGTAATGCAAAACCAGGTATAGCCATGGCAATGTGCTCCTATGCAATGGGAGAAGAGGTCACAGAAGCCCAGCAGATGGAAGAGACAGAACCAGCAATCTTAAACCACAGCAGACTCCCAGCAACCTGCCCTGCCATGTGTCGAAAAGTAGCAATAATGAACAACCGAGCCTAAACAAGAGTGGGGGAAAAAGCACAAATGAGGTCACAAAGTCTCGAGTAAGACCAGCTTGAGCAGAACGAGCCATCACTGAAGCAGAGAGAAATCAGCGTGGTGAATCCCGATCATTGCAGCCATTTACTAAAAGCAAAAAAAGTTCATTTTATTTCTCATTAATGTACACTCAGCACCCCATCTTGACAGAAAAAAACCAGAAATGTAGATATTTTTGCAAATGTTTTAAAAAAGAAAAACTGAAATATCACATGGTCATAATTATTCAGACCCTTTGCTGTGACACTCATATTTAACTCACATGCTGTCCATTTCCTTCTGATCCTCGAGATAGTTCTACTCCTTCATTGAAGTCCAGCTGTGTTTAATTAAACTGATTGATTAGGAAAGGCACACACCTGTCTATATAAGACCACACAGCTCACAGTGCATGTCAGAGCAAATGAGAATCATGAGGTCAAAGGAACTGCCCAAGGAGCTCAGAGACAGAATTGTGGCAAGGCACAGATCTGTCCAAGGTTACAAAAGAATTTCTGCAGCACTCAAGGTGTCTAAGAGCACAGTGGCCTCCATAATCCTTAAATGGAAGACGTTTGGGACGACCAGAACTATTCCTAGACCTGGTCGTCCAGCCACACTCAGCAATCGTGGGAGAAGAGCCTTGGTGAGAGAGGTAAAGAAGAACCCAAAGGTCACTGTGGCCGAGCTCCAGAGATGCAGTTGGAAGATGGGAGAAAGTTCCATAAACTCAACTATCACTGCAGCCTTCCACCAATCGGGGCTTTATGGAAGAGTGGCCCAAAGGAAGCCTCTCCTCAGTACAAGACATATGAAAACCCACATAGAGTTTGCCAAAAAAACACATGAAGGACTCCTAGACACTGACAAATAAGATTCTCTGGTCTGATGAGATGAAGATTGAACTTTTTGGCGTTAATTCTAAGCGGTATGTGTGGAGAAAACCAGGCACTGCTCCTCACCTGCCCAATACAATCCCAACAGTGAAACATGGTGGTGGCAGCATCATGCTATGGGGGTGTTTTTCAGCTGCAGAGAAAGGATGAAAGGTTGCAATTGAAGGAAAGATGAATGCGGCCAAGTACAGAGAGATCCTGGACGAAAACCTCTTCCAGAGTGCTCTGGACCTCAGACTGGGTCGAAGGTTCACCTTCCAATAAGACAATGACCCTAAGTACACAGCTAAAATAATAAAGGAGTGGCTTTGGAACAACTCTGTGACCATTCTTGACTGGCGCAGCCAGAGCCCTGACCTCAACCCAATTGAGCATCTCTGGAGAGAACTGAAAATGTCTGTCCACCAACGTTCACCATCCAACCTGACGGAACTGGAGAGGATCTGCAAGGAAGAATGGCAGAGGATCCCCAAATCCAGATGTGAAAAACTTGTTGCATCATTCCCAAGAAGACTCATGGCTGTACTAGCTCAAAAGGGTGCTTCTACTCAATACTGAGCAAAGGGTCTGAATACTTATGACCATGTGATATTTCAGTTTTTCTTTTTTAATAAATTTGCAAAAATATCTACATTTCTGTTTTTTTTTCTGTCAAGATGGGGTGCTGAGTGTACATTAATGAGAAATAAAATGAAATTTTTTTGCTTTTAGCAAATGGCTGCAATGAAACAAAGAGTGAAAAATTTAAAGGGGTCTGAATACTTTCTGTACCCACTGTATGTGTTACTATTGTAATAGGGACTACTGAGTATTAAATATACTTAAGTAAACACTCCTCCTTGCTCTTTAATTGTTTCTTAACTTTACAAATGTATCTTTCAGGTTCCCAAAAAAGCTGGGTAACATACCAGACAGTGCTGTAATACAAAATCTATCTATGTAAACCTCTTTTTAAATTATGACACAGCTAGTTAGTTTTGCCTTCAGGGTCTGAGAAAGCTGTGTGATTTGCAGATATTAGATGAAAACCACACATATGTTCTCTGTCTCTGTCTCTCTCGTATAATTCATGGTCTGGAGCTGCACTGTCTCCATTACACTCAGTATTCAGCCCCTTGTACTCTGATACCCCTAAATAAAATCCAGTGCAATAAATTGTCTTCAGAAGTCACTTAATTAGTAAATAGAGTCCAGCTGTGTGTAATTTAGTCTCAGTATAAATACGCCTCTTCTGTGAAGGCCTCGGTGGTTTGTTAGAGAACACTAGTGAACAAACAGCATCATGAAGACCAAGGAACTCACCAGACAGGTCAGAGATAAAGTTGTGGAGAAGTTTAAAGCAGGTTTAGGTTATAAAAACATATCTCAAGCTTTGACCATCCCAAGGAGCACTGTTCAATCCATCATCCAAAAATGGAAAAAGTATTCTACAACTACAAACCTACCAAGACATGGCCGTCCACCTAAACTGACTGTTAGGATTCAGATGCAAGGTGAGGAATATACTGGTCTTGCAGGAGAGCAGCAGCACAAATGGGCTGACAACTGCGAGCAGTAGAAAATGCTACTTCAAGGCAAAACACTACTGCGAGCCAAGACCGGCCTGAAATGCCTTCACCAGAGCTCCTCGCATGAAGAGATAGAATTTGCTGAATCTGAAGACCGGAATTGTCACCAGAACAGAAAGTGTATTACAAATAAATGCACTGCAGCAGTGGCCTACACTAAATCCACACACTACTCACAGGGACAGAGAAAACAGAATGGTCGACAATCACGGGTCAGCAGCTGAGGAGGGCAACACAGATCCAAATCACGAGACGAAGACAAATCTGGGAAACAAAGCCAATAGTCGGAACCAATCAGAAATGCCAGAACAAAATCGCAAGACAAAAGAGGAATCCAGGTACACAGCCAACAGTCAGGTATAGGAGCAGTCAAATCACAGTTAGGTGCTTAGCAGGAGTTAGGAAACTGATAGCCAGCAAAGCTGAGTGATAGGGAGGGGTTTAAATAGGCCTGGTCAGGAAGCTTCCCTATGTTGTCATGGCAACCTTAAAGCAGCAAGCACCAATCCTTCTTTATGTTGACCTGACAACTTTAAAGCGGCAACAACAAGTGGGAGAATCTGTTCACGGCACAACTATAAGTCGTGCACTCCACAAATCTGGCCTTTTAAGAAGAAAACCATTGTTGAAAGAAAGACCTAAGAAGTGCCGTTTGCTACAAACCGTATAGAGGACACAGCAAACGTGGAAGAAGGTGCTCTGGTCAGATGAGACCAAACTTAATCTTTTTGGCCTAAATGCAAAGTGCTATGTGTGGCGGAAAAGTAACACTACTCATCACTCTGAACACACCATCCCCACTGTGAAACATGGTGGTGACAGCATCATGCTGTGAGGAGGCTTTTCTTCAGCAGGGACAGGGAAGCTGGTCAGAGTTGATGGGAAGATGGATGGAGCTAAATACAGGGCAATCCTGGAGGATGAAAAAGACTTGAGACTGGGAAGGAGATTCACCTTCCAGCAAGACAGTGACCCTAAACATACAGCCAGAGCTACAGTGAATTGGTTTAGATCAAAGAATATTCATGTTAGAATGGCCCAGTCAAAGTCCAGACCTAAATCCCATTGAGCATCTGTGGCAAAACAAATTTGCTGTTACAGGCGCGCTCCATCCAATCTGTCTGAGCTTGAGCTATTTTGCAAAGAAGAATGGGCAAAAATTTCAGTCTTTAGATGTGCAAAGCTGGTAGAGACATACCTCAAAAGACTTGCAGCTGTAATTGTAGCAAAAGGTGGCTCTACAAAGTATGGCTATAGGGGGGTTGAATACTTTTATTTGATTTTTAAAATTTTGAAAACCATGTATCATTTTCATTCCACTTTACTTCACAATTCCACACTACTTTGTGTTGGTCTGTTGCTTAACATCTCAATAAAATGCATTAAGTTTGTGATTGTAAGGTGACAAAATGTGAAAAATTTCAAGGGGTATGAATGCTTTTGCAAGGCACTGTATGCTAAACTGCTCAGAGCTGCAGTCATTCCGGCAGACATAGCTATATAACTATATAATTCAGTTTTTTTTTTATTCTTGGTTTTCAGAGTTTAGTGTCCCTTTAACTTCTTCAGTAGACACAGCTTCTCAAGTAGACTCTGCAGGCTTTACTGGGCAACTTCCTGAAGTCTCAGAAGTCCCCTCCCTAAACACACACAAGTCGCTACAGACACACCTCTGTTTCACAAATGATAACAGATCCAAAACCCTACCTACCCCCAGCAGGATGTCACTGTAAGACTATCCCATGTTTCCACAGCTTTTTCCTTCAGTAGCAGTAAAAGAAAATAATAATAATGATGATAATATAAAATAGTGATGTACATTAGCTAAAGTTAAAACTGCTCAGTGGTTTGGAATCAACTTGTTGACTACCTTGTATTTTATTACAGGAGACTTGCAGGATGTACTCTGTTTATCACTGGTGCCAGTCGTGGTATTGGAAAAGCCATTGCCCTAAAAGCTGCCAGAGATGGTGCTAATGTGGTTATAGCAGCAAAAACTGCAGAACCACATCCAAAGCTGCCAGGAACTATCTACACCGCAGCTGAGGAAAGTATGTCTCAAAACGTGTTAACCTATTGAACAAATTCATTTAGATGAGATTTTCAGCAATATACAGCTAATGAAACGTGTACATTTTTCTTTATTTTACATGGACAAATTCTGTGCCAAAATAATGTGGAGAATGTGTATAGTTGTGCTTTGGTCAAGGATATAACAGTGGAGGCTCACAAAGTTCGGGAATAAAAAGTGATCAAAAAGTTATACAGTGGGTATGGAAAGTATTCAGACCCCTTTAACTTTTTCACTCTGTTTCATTGTAGCCATTTGCTAAAAGCAAAAAAGTTCATTTTATTTCTCATTAATGTACACTCAGCACCCCATCTTGACAGAAAAAAAACAGAAATGTAGATATTTTTGCAAATTTATTAAGAAAAACTGAAATATCACATGGTCATAAGTATTCAGACCCTTTGCGCAGTTTTGAGTAGAAGCACCCTTTTGAGCTAGTACAGCCATGAGTCTTCTTGGGAATGATGCAACAAGTTTTTCACATCTGGATTTGGGGATCCTCTGCCTTTCTTCCTTGCAGATCCTCTCCAGTACCGTCAGGTTGGATGGTGAACGTTGGTAGACAGCCATTTTCAGGTCTCTCCAGAGATGCTCAATTGGGTTGAGGTCAGGGCTCTGGCTGGGCCAGTCAAGAATGGTCACAGAGTTGTTCGCAAGCCACTCCTTTGTTATTTTAGCTGTGCGCTTAGGGTCATGGTCTTGTTGGAAGGTGAACCTTCCGCCCCAGTCTGAGGTCCAGAGCACTCTGGAAGAGGTTTTCTTCCAGGATATCTCTGTACTTGGCCGCATTCCTCTTTCCTTCAATTGCAACCAGTCATCCTGGCCCTGCAGCTGAAAAACGCCCCCATAGCATGATACTGCCGCCACCATGTTTCACTGTTGGGACTGTATTGGACAGGTGATGAGCAGTGCCTGGTTTTCTTCACACATACCGCTTAGAATTAATGCCAAAAAGTTCAATCTTCATCTCATAAGACCAGAGAATCTTATTTCTCATAGTCTGGAAGTTCTTCATGTGTATTTTGGCAAACTCTATGCGGGCTTTCATATGTCTTGCACTGAGGAGAGGCTTCCTTCGGGCCACTCTGCCATAAAGCCCTGACTGGTGGAGGGCTGCAGTGACAGTTGACTTTGTGGAACTTTCTCCCATCTCCCTACTGCATCTCTGGAGCTCAACCACAGTGATTTTTGGGTTCTTCTTTACCTCTCTCACCATGGCTCTTCTCCCACAATTGCTCAGTTTGGCTGGACGGCCAGGTCTAGGAAGAGTTCTGGTCGTCCCAAACTTCTTCCATTTAAGGATTATGGAGGCCACTGTGCTCTTAGGAATTTTGAGTGCTGCAGAAATTCTTTTGTAACCTTGGACAGTTCTGTACCTTGCCACAATTCTGTCTCTGAGCTCCTTGGGCAGTTCCTTTTGACCTCATGATTCTCATTTGCTCTGACATGCACTGTGAGCTGAGAGGTCTTATATAGGACAGGTGTGTGCCTTTCCTAATCAAGTCCAATCAGTTTAATTAAACACAGCTGGACTCCAGTGAAGGAGTAGAACCATCTCAAGGAGGATCAGAAGGAAATGGAGAGCATGTGAGTTAAATATGAGTGTCACAGCAAAGGGTCTGAATACTTCTGACCATGTGATATTTCAGTTTTCTCGTCTACTTCACTGGGGGACACAGCACCATGGGTATAGACCTGGTCACTAGGAGACAAGACACTAGGAAAAAGCAAAAGCTGTTGGCTCCGCCTCCAGGCTATACCCTGCCACAGCCACTGTGCATGAATCAGTTTGAAACCTAGTGTCATAGGAGGCAGACACGACCTGACTCAGGTCTTCTGTCTTGCATCGTTTTTATTTTTACCTTTCTTTCAGGTGCAGGGGGTAGTCAGCGTGTACGCCACACTAGTCATACCCTCCTGCGGGCGCAGCGCTCTGCAAAGAGCAGCCTCGCTGGTCACCCAGTCCCCACTCACCATTCGCCGCACCCCGAAAGCGGCCGGCGTACCGGTGACCCCCACTCCCACGTGCGAGGTCCTACCGAGGGGGTGACCCTGCGGCGCCTGAAGACGCCAGACTGGTGAGTATGAGAAGAATAGAAGGCAGGTGAGTATGAAAGTTACCTCAGCCCCTCTCCATCTTCCCTTCAGGCCCTCTCCACCTCCCCTCAGCCCCTTAGTGCCATTTCCCAGGGGGACAATAGTATGGGTTCTGTTTAGGTGGGGCATCACAGGGTTCCCCAGAACTGGGCCTTAAATCTTAGTAAATAAGCCCCTTTTTTCTGGGGCGTTTTTGGGTTTTCTGGTCGCTCCTACCGAGCGGCCCCCGTCGGGGGGGGCACCCGGTTCCCCCCCCCTGCTCGTGTGGGGACCCCCTTTCCTGGCCCCCCGGTACCTTTTCCCAGGCCTCCGCGGAACTTCCGGAGTTCGCGCCGCGCCGCCGACGGTGCCTCGCGGTCGGCCGCGTTGTACGCGAGTCCGAGGCCTTGCCAGGAACTAGGCCGCAACGGGCCCGTCCCTTTCCCGGGCTTTTCTGGTACCCAGACTCCGCCTAGGGCCTTCCATTGTCCAGGGGGCTGTCCTGGCAAGCCATCCAGCCTGCCCAGTAACTACTGAGCCTGTTTTTTCCAGGGGAAGAGCTTTGCTCTCCTCATATTCTCAATTTATTTATTTATTGGCTTATTTATTTATTTTTTGGCTTGCTGGGACAGCAGGGATTCTTCCCAGTTCCCTGAGAGACATTGCACCTGCGGAACCCTTGCTGCAGCAGTGTGTGAGCGGCCATCTTTTGCAGTCTGGTAGGCTAACCCCCTGGGTTACCCTAATTTCCTTGGGCTCCCCCCTCCGGCCCCTCGGGTTGTGTCACGTTTTTATACGTGCACCCGCTGTATCAAAAACAGTTGCTATGCGGACAGCCCGAGCCCATGTGCTCTCTCTGCCTTCCGCCTCAGCCAGTCAGTAACCTCCTGGCCCCTCTCCGGTTCTTCCATCCCCCGGATTGGGCGGCCTCCCTAACCTTGGCCATGGTGTCCTTACCAGACTTAACTAGTCAGTGCTGGAAACTTGGAATGGCTGCTTTCCCAGATCGCCGCTCAGTCAGCTGCTTCTAGGGATCTCCCTGGACACCCTCATAGTTCCCGTCGCAGCTCCAGGAGCCTCAAAAGGACCAGGAAGTCTTCCTACGGTTCACGGTCCGCCACCCCTTCCTCTGGGTACTCCCCAGATAGGAACTCAGCTCACGACTCCACTCCGACAGGCGGATACCTTCCTCCCTCTGCTCGGTCTATTTAACTGGGGACGCCTCTGACTCCGACTCGGAGCTTCAGCTAGGCTCATCTATATCTGCTGCTACGCGGGAGTCATCTATGCGATAGAGACCCTACAGATCTCTGAGGACCCGGACTCATCCTCTCAAGTGGACATCTCTTTCTGCCACTGGATGTTTGATATCATCTTGAGGGCACAGTGACTTCTCCCTGGACCATCCTCTGTCTTCGACTAGGAAATCGGACATCCCTTCCCTTGACCTGTGTGTCTCCAAGTGGAAGGTGAGCTCGGGCAGTTCTGCCAGGCTATGCTGTGACACACGTCTCTAGCTCTCCCTGGCTGGCAATGATGAACATCCGAGGTAAGGGAAGCAGGTTGCTCCAGTGGTGCAATCTGTTAGCGCACGGTACTTAGATATCAGTAACTAGTGAGCGCAAGCTGGCCTGTCTTGACATTTTGTCAGCGAGCCGCCCCATGTGTCCCTTCCTATCACTAAGAGCCTCCCACGGTGGATCCCATGATAGCTAGGCTCTCCAAGGCTTCTAGTCTGCCTTCAGCGGATTTTGCCTACCTCAGTGATCCCTCGGAGTGAGATCAGATCGCATCTGTTGTATTGTTTGCAATGCAGAACTGATACATTGCATTGCCCTAAATGCTGGCTATTGTATTGCTGCAAGAAGGTGGCTTCCCTCACCAGGGTGGCCTTCGTAGTGGCTGGTTTCTCCCCTGCGGCTCTCCTTCGCTGCCTCTTGGGTCATCAAGGCCTTCTTTTCCTGGGCCAAACAGCTTCAGTCAAACCTCCCTGATGCAGTTTCCCTCCAGCCGCTCATCTCTGAGATCCTGAACGCTTCCCAATAACTGGAGATGCCTCCCAAATCTGCTAAGGCGGCCGCCAATGCAGTCATTATCTGCCATACCGTTGGGATCCGTTGTGGAATACAGGGTCCGCCTCCAAGAAGGCGAACGCAGCCCTTCTCCCTTTCCAGGTCGTCCTGGGCCAAATTTTTTGTTAAGGGCGTCGAGAAGCTTATCCCTGAGGCCACGGGGGAATAGATTCTTCCTCCCTCAGAGGCGTCCTATGTGTCAGCCGTTCTCCT
This sequence comes from Leptodactylus fallax, assembly GCA_947044405.1. Lineage (NCBI taxonomy): Eukaryota > Metazoa > Chordata > Amphibia > Anura > Leptodactylidae > Leptodactylus > Leptodactylus fallax. The sequence continues at coordinate 4,678,520 of CAMRHE010000041.1, forward strand.
GCTCCAGAAAGCTTCTTTCAAGTCCAGGCCTCCCTGGCGGTTCTGCACTAGGTCGTCCAGGTCTTCCTCTTCCTAGCCTCCTCGGCAAGAAGTTTTTTCCCCTCTCTGGGCATCTCAAATGGCGGGACGTCTGGAGCCTGGGCCTGAGAGGCGGTGTCGTCCGGCTACTCCAGTTTTCGCTGGAGTCTCTTTGCCTTCGCTATGTCGGACAATCCAGGCTGTCTCCAATCTCCAGCGGCAGGGAGTCAGCGTCCCTGTTCCCGTTGCAGAGTGTATCTGGGGTTACTATTCCTACCTGTTCTCCATTCGCCTAGAAGGACGGCTTCCTCTGTCCCATCATGGACCTGAAAGGGCTCCACAGGTTCTTCCATGCCTGCAGGCTCCGTTGTAGTCTATGCAGTCTGTGGTGGCATCCCTGGAGATGGGCGAATTCTTCATCCATCTACATCATCTCGCTGTGCCGTCAGCGATTTCTTCGTTTTGCTGTGGATCCTTGACCTTTCCAGTTGTCTCTCTCCCCTTCAGGCTGGCCTCTGCCACCGGGGTTTTTTTTTCCTCAGTGATGGCGTCTCTCATGGCCATCCTCTGCGCCAGAGGTGCTGCCGTGTTTTCAGACTTTGACAACCTCCTGGTGAAGCCCCTCCAGGTCAGACAATCTGACCAGCTTGTGGTTCACCTTGGATGTTCTTCGCCGGTTCTGCTGGCTCATCTATGAGGATGTCTCGTGTCCTCTAAGCACATGGAATCCGGGACATGATCCTCTGCTCGCTCCAGGGTGTGATTCTCCCTCCGGAGGCCAAGATCCTGAGTGTCCCACCTTCGGAGGTACTCTCCTTGCTGTCTTTGAATCGGCATGTGGGTCCTGCGCATGATCGCCTCAACCATCTAGGCTGTACCTTTCATTCACTCTGTCGTTCTCTCCTCTTGAAGATTACGGCCTGCTGGGACAAATCTCTGGACAGCCTCATCTGCTTGGTTCTCTTTCCACCTTGGTTCACTGAGAGATTCTTTAGTGTATATTCCTCCCCAGGAATTTCTCAAGGGAAGTCCTTCTTCCCCTCTGTTGGTAAGTGATTCCGACTGCTGCCAATTTCCCCGGCTGGGGAGTGGTCCTCGATGCTTTGATTGTTCAGGGCCTGTGGTCCAGGGCCGATTCCTCCCTCTGGTTCAACCTGCTGGATCCCAGGGCTATCTTATTTGCCCTTACTCCTTGGATCTCTCTTCTCCAAGGACATCTGTCACAGTCCAGACTGACCTCTCCTCCATGGTCGCCTACTTGAACCCTCAGCGTGGCACCAGGAGCCGTGCGGCCTTACTAGAAGCCTCACAATTTCTTCCTTGGGTGGAGCGCCTTGTTCCAGCTCTTTCGGTGGTCAACCTTTTTCTGGGTGGCAGACTACTTGAGTCGAGAAAATATTGCTCCGGGCGAGGGTCGCTTTATCTGCAGATCTTCCATCCACTGTGCTCCCGCTGTGGTGTGACAAACATCAACCTTTTTAGCCTCCGCCGAAACCACAAGGTCCCCGGCTAAATTGCCAGGTCTCTGGATCCTTGAGCCATCACCGCTGGCGCTCTTGTAAGTTCGGTTTTTCACTTCCTCTTCTACTTTGGGTCCTCCAGAATCTCAAGACCAAGGGGGTTCAAGCTATCCTGGTGGCACCAGATTGGCCCTGCCGGGCCTGTTATGTGGATCTCATGTTCCTGTTGGCGGATGCTCCTGGCCTCTTCCTCTGCTGGTCGACCTTCTGTCTCAAGGACTGCTGTTCCTCCCCACCTTGACTCAGCTGCGTTCACGGCGTGGCTGTTCAATCCGAGGTTTGAGGCATCGTGGTTTTTTCGGAGTTTGTAATTCTAACATACTCAAGGCCCGGAAATTCCAGATAGCTTAGATCTGCCATCAAACGTGGAAGGCTTACGTCCACCGTTGGAAGAGTAACGATTCTCATCGGATCTTCTCCAGTCTGGTCTGGATCAAGGTCTTAGTCTTCTTTCTTTTTAAAAGACTTTCCTACAGGAGTGCCACTCTGTGCTCCTTTGGAACCCTTGGATCCGTGGGATCTTAACCTCATCTTTAAGGTGCTTCAGGTTCTCCCCTTCGAGCCTATGATATCCCTTTTTTTGCCTTCTGTCCTGGTAGAATGAGTTTCTGGTGGCCATTACCTCCATCCGCAGGGGTCCCTAATTGGCTGCCCCTTTTTTTCGGCAGCCTCCCTTTCTGGTCCTCCACAAGGATAAGGTTTTCCTCTGTTTGCCACAGTCTTTTTTTCTTAGGGTGTTTTTCCTGCTTCCACTTCAAGGACTTGGTCTTGCCCTCTTTCTGCTCGGTCCCCAGGCGTCCATGTGAGTGCTTGCTCTTCCCTGCCCGGTTGTTGTCCGGGCAATTTGCGTGTATACTGTTCCTCACGGATCCTTTCTCTTGTTCGGACACTTTGCTCATTCTCCCTGAGTGGGCCTGCCTGCTTCCAGAGCTCCCATCTTCCGATGGCTTTGGTCTGAGATTAGGGAGACCTATCGATTTAAGAGTACGGCTCTGCCTTCCCGTGTGACGGCTCTCTCCTCTAGAGCTGTTGATGTTCCCGGGGCCTCCGGTATCAGGCTTATGCTTCCCAGGTCTGTAAGTATCCCACTGGGCCTCCATCCTTTTTCTCTAAGTTTCTCCAGATTCATTCTGTGGCCTCTGCTGATGCCAATTTGGGTTGTAAGTTTCTGGAAGCGGTTGAGTATTACGGGTTTGCATGGCTGTGTTATTCCCACCCTCTGGGACTGCTTTAGGACATCCCATGGTGCTGTGTCCCCCAGTGAAGTAGACGAGAAAGTGGGATTTTTGTGTACTCACCGTAAAATCCTTTTCTCGTTGTATTCACTGGGGGACACAGATCCCTCCCCTGTTTTTTTCAGTGTTCCTGCCCGAACTGTGTTGGTTCCTTTTTGGGTTTGGGCATTGTTGGTGGTTGTTGGTTCCATGTTCCTTTGTGTCTCTCTCTCCTACTGCTATAGTACAAACTGATTCATTCACAGTGGCTGTGGCAGGGTATAGCCTGGAGGCGGAGCCAACAGCTTTTGCTTTTTCCTAGTGTCTTGTCTCCTAGTGACCAGGTCTATACCCATGGTGCTGTGTCCCCCAGTGAATACAACGAGAAAAGGATTTTACGGTGAGTACACAAAAATCCCACTTTTCTCTTTTAATTAATTTGCAAACATATCTACATTTCTGTTTTTTTTCTGTCAAGATGGGGTGCTGAGTGTACATTAATGAGAAATAAAATGAACTTTTTTGCTTTTAGTAAATGGCTGCAATGAAACAGAGTGAAAAATTTAAAGGGGTCTGAATACTTTCCGTACCCACTGTAAATTGCAGACACAACAGGACAGACAAAGACTCAGGCATAAAGTAACTGAGCAGCATGTATTCAAACATATCGAGGACAGAACACAGAACTCCGATTAAAAAAAAAAAAAGGGACAGACGGACACTAGCATAAAAAAGCAGAATGCGTGCATGGAACAGAACTTAATGAATTTATTTACACTGAATTTTACATTGAATTTAATTTATATTGCTCAGCCGAAGGACTAAAATCTGCTGCATTCACATGGTGAATTTTTGTAACACCTATGCATTCGTTTTTATATAAAAACCACATGCTTTTTGGAAAACAATGCTTTTTAAAAACTGCATTAGCTTTTTGTATAAAAGCATAGTGTTTTTTGTTTTTCTGTAAAAACACACTGTGTGAACCCAGTTAAGGGTGGGTTCACACCTGCGCTTGAGTCCGTCCTCTGCCAATCCGAGTGAAAATCTCAGGGAACGGGATAGGCATTGGATACTGATAGGTTAGCGACGCATTGGTTAAAAACCCATTCAATTGAATGGGTTTTTAAAGCAATGCGCGGGTGTCCGATTGCACCCTCTGCGCTGCGAATCCTTTTTTTTTCGTCGGAAACAAAGTCGGACATGCAGGACTTAGTTTCCGACTAAAAAAAACGGCTTCGCAGCGCAGAGGGTACAAGCGCACACTCGCACATTGCTTTAAAAACCCATTCAAATGAATGGTTTTTTAACCAATGCGTCGCTAACCTAAGTCCTGCATGTCCGACTTTGTTTCCGACGAAAAAAAAAGGATTCGCAGCGCAGAGGGTGCAATCGGACACCCGCGCATTGCTTTAAAAACCCATTCAAATGAATGGGTTTTTAACCAATGCGTCGCTAACCTATCGGTATCCGATGCCTATCCCGTTCCCCGAGATTTTCACTTGGATTGGCAGCGGATGGACTCAAGCGCGGGTGTGAACCCACCCTAAGTTAGACACACAGGAGGACATTGGCAGGAGAGGAGGAGGACCAGAACACAGTAAACAGTAAGTTAGGTCTTTACAAAAATATTATTCCATCGAACACAGAGTACAAGTGTTACAAAACTGTCTGTATTCTCTCTGCTCTGCTCCTTCCTCTTCCAGTCTCTGCTTCGCACTATTAAATTGTAAAAGCAAAGTTGAATGGGGAGGTATACTGGATTATCAAATTAGATGGGCATGTAAGAATGTGTGCAGTGGTCAAAATGTCTGGAAATGTAGATATTACTGGTAGTTTTTTACTTTAAAACATTGTATAAGAATTAGGGTAAAAAAAAAAATGGAAAAGGGGTGGGTGTGTAGGTTTTTTTTTTTTTTTTTTTTAACATAAATTTGCCATGCATTGGCAAGCTTTGGTAACCTGTCACTATGTTATTGATTGAATGAGCTGACACAATGACTGTTGGCAATAAGTTTCTAAAAAGATAACTCAAAGGTGACAACTAATATTGTTTCCAGATGTCAGTTTTTCTAAAAACTGCCACCATGGCAACAAAAGGAAAAACTCTCTAAGTAAATAATAATACACAATTACCAAATGTTAGCTACAGATGAGTTGGCGATTACCACCAAAACCAACAAGGAATTTTATAAACTTTATAAATCTGATAAGCACTGTTGCTTTGTGTCCATATGCTGCAAAACTTGAAAATAACTGCCAAGTGCCTACAGAGCTTTAATCTGACTGTTATTTATGTATTTTCTCTTCGAAGTTGAAGCTGTTGGTGGAAAGGCTTTACCATGCATTGTCGATGTGAGAGACGAAAATCAGATTAGTGAGGCTGTGGAAAACGCAGTGAAAACATTTGGAGGTACCACAATGCTTTTGACAGTATTTTATGCAAATTTATTTAAGAAAAAAAAAGTAATGAGAATAATGCAGCTTTTTGAAAAAAAATTGTCTAAATTTTTTTTTAAATTTCCTGTACTTTTTCCATTTCAAAACTGATCAAGGATAAAGTTGGCCATACACATATAAAAGTCAAACATGAAGCTCCCAATTGATTGATCCCACCTTCACCATAACCAGCTAAATAGCCCAAGGGACAGTGTAAGATTAAATAACATTCCTAGTCTGCACCAAATGCCATATACTTATATTTTTGGGCAACCCACAGGTGAACATTTCTGACACAACTCATCACATTTTTTGACAGACAGATGTCTGCCATTGACCATCATTAACATTTGTTTTTACTTTTTAAAAAAAAAAAAAAAGTGTTGACTGAAATGGCCAAAAACAGCCATTTCAACCAACTTTTATCTCATGTGGATCTCCAGTTTAAGCAGGAGGTGATGGGGCCAGCAAGATTCTGAAATTTATCAATAGTAAAGACAGTAATTGAAGCAAAGTACCATATTGTTCAAGATTATAAGACACACACCAGGTTTGAGCAAGAAAAATTAGGAAAAAATATTTCATATTTTTCATAATTTAACCTTCCCTGATGTTCAAATTGAGTACAGGGGTCAATGTCACAAACTGGTATGCAAGGAAAGATAAGGAGTCAGTAGAAGCACTTACCTCCCTATCACTGCCCTTTTAGCACTAATACACAACAGCGTCACCAGCAGGTAATGGCCTATTACACAAAAAAACATCAGGGGCCTGCTGGGACCCGGCCCTGTGGCAACCGCTACCACTGCTACCCCAGTTTTTACACCACTGACTGGACTGCCATACTGGATTTCAGCATTCTTATAAATTGAAACTTTTTTAAACTACTCATGCTCCCTGCAGCAAAATACATGGCTACTGCTCAAGCTAATGAAAACTCTCAGCAGACCCAAGCCCGCCTCCAATCTGAAAAGGTATGTCAGCCACATGCACACAGCTGCACTCCATGTTTCCATAACAACCCAGCCATTTTTTTCACTGCTGTAGGTCAGCTTTAAAGGGGCAGGGATGACACTGTTACACAAGGTCACGTACACACAGCTTTACTCCAGGTTTTCCATAACAACCAATCGCAGATCTTTCACTGATATCCAAACTGAGCTACACATGATCACATGACGCTTATGGTCCAATGGAAAATCGCAGGTTCTTCAGTCTTGACATACATACAGATTTACACCAGTTTTCCATAGCAACCAAGCTATTTATGACCTGTATGAGTCAATAGCAGTTCGCAGGTCCTTAAATATTCAGTCATATGATGTGCATCAGCCAATATAAATTCACATTTCATTTACCAGGTTTCAATAGCAACACAGCCATAAATAGACTATACCTATACTGGACTGCCATACTGGATATCAAGAGCAAAACTGGCCAATTCTTATGGGGCCACTACACAAACAAAAAATGAAATATACCCGTTCGAAGCCCGGTCCTTCTGCTAGTAATGTAAAATGCTAAAAAAAAGCAGTGGTTGGAAGGTGAGTGTTTGTTTCCCCTGACCACTGTCCCATTCAAACCTATTTCAGCCAGCTGCGCTGTCCTCTCTGATAGATTGGTGTGGGGCAGGAAGGGAGAGAGCTGTGCAGACGCACAGCTTTCTCGTTGATTGGGAAAAGTGCTTTATCGGTGCTTCTCCTGCATCATTTTCTAGCATTCGGACAGTTCAAGTTTGGCAAATTTATTAAGATAAACATTAGTTCAAGACTGGTGTTTTAAACTGCTAGTTTTAAAGCAGGATTTGCATACAAATAGAGCCTGCAAGACATATGCGAGAGAGCTATTGTGAAGAACATTGATTGGATTGACTGGCTTTTATCATTCTTATCCTACTGTTTGTTAAGAATAAGCGACACTTCTGTCAAACAATCCTCATCTCCCCTGTTATATATTTAATTACTTGTTATTATTAAACTGCAATTTATTGACATGAATATCTAATTCCTAGAATACACCTCTACTTAATATAAATATATGGCAGATCCTGAGGATAATTCATAAAAGCCTGAACTTGAAAAACACCTTTAAAATTGACCATTGATAAGTTGTTTTTTGAGTCAAGGATAAAACATGTGCTTATGCTAAAATATTTTTTGTATAATTTTTCACTGATTTTAAACAGGTATAGACATCTTGGTGAACAATGCTAGTGCCATCAGCCTAACAAACACTCTTGATACATCAATGAAAAAAGTTGATCTCATGATGGGCATTAATACTAGAGGAACATATCTCACGTATGTAGCACTTGGAAACTTTCCATTGTAATATATTGGTTAATGATCATTAAAGAGATTGTCCAGGATAAAAAAAAAAAAAAAAAAAAAAAAAAACATACTCACCTGTCTCTAGTTCTCCGGTGTACTCCCAGGATGGTCCTGTCCTGTTGCTCGGCTGTCTTCTTTTGCCGGAAGTCCTCGCCGGCTGTGACGTCCCATGTCCCTTTCCATAGGCCACTGATTGCCTTAGCGGCCTAAGGAAAGGGTATTGGATGTCACAGGTAGCGAAGTCCCATGTCCATTGCTGAGGCCGCTGATTGGTCATGTGCAGCGGGGAATTCCGCCTGAAGAAAACACAGGAGCTTCAGGACTGGACTGCGCTGGGAGACACCGGAGCACCAGGGACAGGTGAGTATAGTGTGTGTTGTTGTTGGTTGTTGTTTTTTTGTTTTGTTTTGTTTTTTAAATTTTCACCTTCCCATCCTAAAATTAAAAGAAAAAAATATCCTGGACAACCTCTTTAATAGTGAGTCAGTAGTGAGTATTTTTGTATTTATATATTGTGTGTGTGTGTGTGTGTGTGTGTGTGTGTGTGTGTGTGTGTGTGTATGTATATATAATATATACAAAAACTTATAGTTGCAGTATGTTATTTTTGTGCTGCTGTCATATAAGCAAGAGTGATATTTACATATTACATACTCTTATGTTTCTGGTTTTAGAGTGTTGAAGTTTACTTTATAAATGAAAAGTCTTACAACTTTCTAAGGCTACATTCACATCTGTGTCAGACTCTGTTTTTCATGGTGTGCGTTTTAGTTTAAAAGAACGGATACCCAATGGATCCCATTATGGTCAATGGGGTCCAATGGGCACTGTTGGTGTCTGCTATTTTAGCGATCCGTGTATGTTATTCTTTCCCTCCTCTGGACCAGAACAACAGACACAGCAGCGCAGATGTGAACGTAATCTAATATATTTCATATTTACATTAGAGCAGGACTACTTGTCTACAGGGTTTTAGCCTTCACGTGTAAACAAAAATTTTCTAGTTCCTTCGTAACAAACTAATATCTTAACCCCTTTCTGCAAAGGGATATCATTGTACACCAAAGTTGCAAGTAATTTAACTTTTGGATGTACAGTTTGCATCTCGTGGGATTTACCGCGGGAGCTATCAGTAGTAAACTGTCCCACTCTCACTGCAACAGCCAGAATCAAGTGTAACACTGATTCTCTTTAACCCTTTAGATAATGCAATCAATAGCAACTGCAGCAACTAAGTGGTTGACAGAGGCAGGGAATCCTCAGCCATCAGGCCCCACTGCTATGCAATTCCAATGATTGCCATGTTTGGAATGACCCCTTAAGAACCAAGCCAATTTTGTTACTAGTATATCCTTTTTTTTTTTTTCTAACACAAATTCCAAGAGCCATAATATTTTTTTTTTTTTAAACTTTTATTGTAAGTTTTCCCTAGGGGACTTGAGCCCTAGGGGGTCTGATTGTGCATAAAATATACTGCAGTATAAATATAAGTATATTGTAAAAGCCATTGACTTCTATTAGCTTGTAATAGAACTATAGTATTGACAGACTTGGGAGGTAAATAATCTGTATAAAGAGTTAACAGCCACATTTGGTGCTGGCACTGTTAGTGGTGGGTGCTGGTTGTATTATACAGCTGGCCACCTCCTTGTATGTAGAGGGCTCAACTGCATACAGTCCCTCATGACCAATGACGTATGTGTGGTGTTGGTGTTGCAGTTTTAACCCCTTAAGGACAAATCAGAAAAGTCTTTGAATTATAGAAATCACACAGTCGATAGACAGACATGTTAGTCCTTTGTAAATTTTATATTAAAAAAAACAAAAAACAAAATATTCGTAACATCTCAGTTTGAGTGTCATCACCATGTGCAAAAGTTCACACACCAGCCTTAGCATGCTATCAGTGAGGTTATTAATGATTGTCTGAGAAATGTTATACTGCATTGAATTCACCTGGGCACACAAATCATCAAGATTGGCTGCCTAATGACGTTCTAGATGTGCTTGATGGGAGACAAGTCCACAGACTCTGCAGGCCATGGTAGCACACCTTCTGAGGGTTTGCGTGGACACTGTTTGCCTTTTTAAGCTTGAGATGTGGCGTTCAATTTCACTTTCAGTACAGAATAGATCACCTCTGTCTGTCTTCCAATCAGACGATCTGTCCGTGCAGAGGTTCATCTCTGTGCACCTCTTGCCATCATTCCAGTTAGTGCTTGACCTAGGTGCGTAACAGTATAAGGGTGGGTTCACACCTGCGCTTGCTGTCCGTCCGTTGCCAATCCAGTGAAAATCTCGGCGAACTGGATTGGCATCGGATACAGACCGGTCAGCGGCGCATTGGTTAAAAACTCATTCATTTGAATGGGTTTTTAAAGCAATGCGCGGGTGTGCGCTTACACCCTCTGCGCTGCGAATCCTTTTTTTTTCGTCGGAAACAAAGTCGGACACGCAGGACTTCGTGTCTGACGAAAAAAAAAAGCTGGTGAGATAAACAATGTCTCAGTTCAAGGTTTACATCCCGCTAAGCTGCCACAAGTAGTGAGAACAGGCAGGTTGATTAACAGATAACATTGCAGAATCCTCCTACACTTTCTTTTCAGTCTGGCTTCTGTGCCCCTCCTGCATGTCACTGATTAGAGCTAGATGCTTAAAAATTTGATCACTTGCAGATCTTATTAACTGTGGCTACTTCCTTGATTTGCATAACCTTACGGCTTTGTGTTGCAAGTTTAATGTCGAGGAATGTGTGAAACATGAGCTATGCCATACAGATATGCTATTGAAAAAAAATACTGACTTTTAAAAGGCAATCCTAAAGTTATATTAAAATTGTACCAAGTAAAATATTAGCTCATCCTGCAAATAAAAAGTCCACCCACATCCGCTGTGTGCCCATACAGCAATTTCACAGCCCAATGTTGAGTCTTTCGAGAGAGGGTTTTTTTGTTTCGGCACATCTAGGCTTTTGCAATCCTGTCATGGTGCCTGAAAAACATAAGAAAATAAGGGCCCTAAAATTCATAAGGTGCTCCTTGATTTCTGAGGTCTGTTTTTCAGTTAAGGTCACATATTGGATATTTCTGTAAACTGCAGAATCGTGATAATCGATTATTGAGGTTTTCCAAGCTATTAATATTGATGACCTGTCCTTTAGATAGGTCAACAATCATACACTGCTGACATGCAATACCCAGGACCTCTGCAGATAAATTGTTTGAAGAGACTGCAGCGCTCGTCTGAACGCCTTGTCAAACGCACTTGCCAATCTTTGATGAACATTGAAAATCTTAAACTTTCAAAAGTAAAATACCTAAAAAGTTAATAACATTTCTAAATACTATTTTCAAACTAGGTGCAGTTTCTAAAATGCTTATATTTATGGGGGGGGGGGTGTTCTATTATATAGTCCCTGTGACAACTTGGGGGAATTAATCTCAAATGGCAGCAGACTCCTGGTCCCGACAGCGGTGGTTCGTGGTACTGGGCGCCGGAAAGATAGTGTTCAGACGGTCCAAGTGTAAAATAAACGGGCTTTATTCAGCTTACGTGCAACATAACAAAACAACAAAAAACCTAGGCCACAGTGGGCACTAACTGACTCCTTGAGCCCCTAACTAGCCTCTGGGGCAATAAGAAGCTTGACTTAGTCTCTGTAAGTCCTCTCTGGACCCCAGCACTCTGGGGACAGACTGACTCTCTGTCCTTGGCTGGTCCACCATTTCCTGCTTCCTGCAGGATACTCCAGCCTTCTGGAGTTACGTGCCCCCACCCAAAGGTGTGGCTGAGAGCCTTTTCTGGCCTGGGCCTGGGTCGCTCAATAGCGCCCTCTGGTTACATACTCACACCCCTTAAAGAAATAGAATGTTGAACCTTTTTTAAAATTTAATGGTAAATATTAATTACTAACTATCTTGGGTGGGGTGGTATTAAAAGCAGAATAATTTTTGAAAATTGTTTTTATTGAAAAAATGCAATTTTTTACTGTCACTTTTAAAGAAATAGAAAAAGCTTAAAGGAGTTGTGCCATTAGAGACGCTTATCGTCTATCCACATCAAAGGGTAAAAGTGTCCATCCGCTGGGGACTTTCAGTACTCCATTCTCCTAATCACTGGAGGACACAGTGATGTGACACTTATCCGCTATTGTAGGGATAGGGAATAAGTGTCTCTAATGGCACATCCCCTTTAACAACCAAAAGTTACTATATGCTCAAAAAAACTGAATCTCTACCTGAATTGAGTTTTCAGATTTGAAAAAGTCACTGTCGTAAAGCGAAAACTGGCTGCGGCAACAAGGGGTTAAATAATGGCAAGAAGTTGAAAAGCAAAGTATATTAGAAAATTGTAGAACTTTTGTACAGTGAATAAATATTAATTATATAAAACTTTAACCTCCTTTTGTTTGTGGTATGTATCACATGCAAGTTTTTTGTAGATTTTACAGTTGAGCTGCCACAGATGTCACCCTATGCATTGCAAGAGCTGAAATTCATGGTGCAAATCCACAACATAAATTGTCATGGATTTGGGTGTAAATTGCGCTAAAGCATTTTGATGAGATGTGTTTTAATTTTCATAAACTTTCCTTGTAGTGTAATAAGTTACAGATTTTCTCCCTGCAAATCTGGTTTTCCATGGCTGCCAATCAAAATAACCAAGTTAGTGGATTGTGATATGCTATGATCTGTTATCCACCGTAAACCGTTCTTGTCTTAGCCATTTTTTTTTATTTTTCAATTTTCTTTTTTTTACTCCTCTCCTTCCAAAAACCATAATCTTTTTTATTTTTCCGTTCACAGTGGCCTATGAGCACCATTTAATATTCCATACAATGTACTGGGAAGCTGGTAAAAATTTAGAAAGTAGTTGGATAAAAACTGCACTTACTTGACTTTCTTAAGAGCTTCATTTTTACAGCATTCATGGTGCAGCAAAAGTAACGTGTCAGCTGCATTCTGTGCGTCGGTAAATTTGTAGACCAGGCATTTTCAAACACAAGGAAAACCTATTGTGCTGTTAATGAGGATATAGCGTAGCCTTGTACTGTCAGGGGGGCGTTCCTTACCGCCCAGCGATGATGCTGAACTGTGAGGAATGCCCCCTCACCACCCCAGTACAAGTCTACAGTGGGTACGGAAAGTATTCAGACCCCTTTGAATTTTTCACTCTGTTTCATTGCAGCCATTTGCTAAAAGCAAAAAAGTTCATTTTATTTCTCATTAGTGTACACTCAGCACCCCATCTTGACAGAAAAAAAAACAAATGTAGATATTTTTGCAAATTTATTAAAAAAAGAAAAACTGAAATATCACATGGTCATAAGTATTCAGACCCTTTGCTGTGACACTCATATTTAACTCACATGCTCTCCATTTCCTTCTGATCCTCCTTGAGATGGTTCTACTCCTTCATTGGAGTCCAGTTGTGTTTAATTAAACTGATTGGACTTGATTAGGAAAGGCACACACCTGTCTATATAAGACCTCACAGCTCACAGTGCATGTCAGAGCAAATGAGAATCATGAGGTCAAAAGGAACTGCCCAAGGAGCTCAGACACAGAATTGTGGCAAGGCACAGAACTGGCCAAGGTTACAAAAGAATTTCTGCAGCACTGAAGGTTCCAAAGAGCACAGTGGCCTCCATAATCTTTAGATGGAAGAAGTTTGGGATGACCAGAACTCTTCCTAGACCTGGCCGTCCAGCCAAACTGAGCAATCGTGGGAGAAGAGCCTTGGTGAGAGAGGTAAAGAAGAACCCAAAGATCACTGTGGCTGAGCTCCAGAGATGCAGTAGAGAGATGGGAGAAAGTTCCACAAAGTCAACTATCCCTGCAGCCCTCCACCAGTCAGGGCTTTATGGCAGAGTGGCCCGAAGGAATCCTCTCCTCAGTGCAAGACATATGAAAGCCCGCATAGAGTTTGCCAAAAAACACATGAAGGACTCCCAGACTATGAGAAATAAGATTCTCTGGTCTGATGAGACGAAGATTGAACTTTTTGGCATTAATTCTAAGCGGTATGTGTGAAGAAAACCAGGCACTGCTCATCACCTGTCCAATACAGTCTCAACAGCGAAACGTGGTGGCAGCATCATGCTATGGGGGTGTTTTTCAGCTGCAGGGACAGGATGACTGGTTGCAACTGAAGGAAAGAGGAACGCGGCCAAGTTCCTGAGATATCCTGGAAGAAAACCTCTTCCAGAGTGCTCTGGACCTCAGACTGGGCCGAAGGTTCACCTTCCAACAAGACCATGACCCTAAGCACACAGCTAAAATAACAAAGGAGTGGCTTTGGAACAACTCTGTGACCATTCTTGACTGGCCCACCCAGAGCCCTGACCTCAACCCAATTGAGCATCTCTGGAGAGACCTGAAAATGGCTGTCCACCAATGTTCACCATCCAACCTGACAGAACTGGAGAGGATCTGCAAGGAAGAATGGCAGAGGATCCCCAAATCCAGATGTGAAAAACTTGTTGCATCATTCCCAAGAAGACTCATGGCTGTACTAGCTCAAAAGAGTGCTTCTACTCAATACTGAGCAAAGGGTCTGAATACTTATGACCATGTGATATTTCAGTTTTTCTTTAATAAATTTGCAAAAATAGCTACATTTCTGTTTTGTTTTTTTTTTTCTGTCAAGATGGGGTGCTGAGTGTACATTAATGAGAAATTTAACCACTTAACGACCCAGGGCGTAATAGTACGTCCTGAGTTGCATGACGAAGTATGGAGAGCGCTCTCCATACACCGCGGGTGCCGGCTGTATAATACAGCCAGGACCCGACACTAACAGCAGTGATCGGTGCCTGCACCGATCGCGGCTGTTAACCTTTTAGATGTCGCGGTCAAACGGGGCGGCATCTAAATTGCGCAGCCGCCACGGGCGCCACCATTTTTCCCTGATCGCTGCCCTCCAGAACGTCATTGGAGGGCGGCGATTGGTTGCCATGACAGCCGGGAGCCTATTAAAGGCTCCCAGGCCTGTCGTTATATCAGAGCTATTACACGATGCCAGAGGCATCGTCTAATAGCAGTGAAGGCATTTTGTAGTATCGCAGTGAATAGTATGATCGCTCAGACTCCCTAGGTTTCAAGGTCCCTAGGGAGTCTGATCATACAAGTAAAAGTAGAAGAAAAAAAAGTTTTTAAAAGTATGAAAAAATTAAAAAAAAAACACAAGTTCAAATCACCCCCCTTTCCCTAGATCAGATATAAAAGTAAATAAACAAAAGTAAGCATAAACACTTTAGGTATCCCCGTGCTCCAAAATGCCCGAACTATTAAAATATTAAAATATTTATCCCATACGGTGAACGGCGTAGCAGGGGAAAAAAAAATCAAAATGGCCAAATAGCGTTTTTTTTCAACACTTTGCCTCCTATAAAAAATTGAATAAAAAGTGATCAAACCATCAGATCTTTCCCCAAATGGTATCAATAAAAATTATGTTGTCCCGCATAAAAAGACGCCTTACCCAGCTCCATACATGTAAATATGAAAAAGTAACAGGTGACACAATATGACGCAAAATTTTTTTTTTCTATTTAGCAAAGTTTTTAATTTTTTAAAAGGTATCAAAACATTACAAATACTATATAAATATGGTATCGCCGTGTTCATACTGACCTGCAGAATACAGGTAACATGTCATTTTTACCACACAGTGAATGCTGTAAAAATTAAACCCATATGAATTTGGCGCAAATGCAGTTTTTCTCCAATTGCACTTCATTCTGAATTTTTTTTCCAGCTTCCCAGTACATCGCACAGCATATTGAATAGTGACATTACAAAGTACAATTTGTTTCGCAAACAATAAGCCATCATGTGACTCTGAACTGAAAAATGAAAAAGTGATGGCTCTTGGAATGTGGGGAGGGAAAAACGAAAGTGCAAAAACAAAAAATGGCCCAGTCATTAAGGGGTTTATGAACTTTTTGGCTTTTAGCAAATGGCTGCAATGAAACAAAAAGTGAAAAATTTAAAGGGGTCTGAATACTTTCCGTACCCACTGTAGACTTGTACTGGGGTGGTGGTGGGGGGGGGGAACCGACAGTGCGCTGAATTCAGCTTTCTAGCGGTACAGTGGGAAAAAAAGGTATTTAGTCAGCCACCAATCGTGCAAGTTCTCCCACTTAAAAAGATGAGGCCGGCCTGTAATTGACATCATAGGTAGACCTCAACTACGAGAGACAAAAAGAGAAAACAAATCCAGAAAATCACTGTCTGATTTTTAAAGAATTTATTTGCCAATTATGGTGTTAAATAAGTATTTGGTCAATAACAAAAGTTCATCTCAATACTTTGTTATATATCCTTTGTTGGCAATGGCAGAGGTCAAAAGTTTTCTGTAAGTCTTCACAAGGTTGGCACACACTGTTGCTGGTATGTTGGCCCATTCCTCCATGCAGATCTCCTCTAGAGCAGTGATGTTTTGGGGCTGTTGCTGGGCAACACGGACTTTCAACTCCCTCCAAAGGTTTTCTATGGGGTTGAGATCTGGAGACTGACTAGGCCACTCTAGGACCTTGAAATGCTTCTTATGAAGCCACTCCTTCGTTGCCCTGGCGGTGTGCTTGGGATCATTGTCATGCTGAAAGACCCAGCCACGTTTCATCTTCAATGCCCTTGCTGATGGCAGGAGGTTTGCACTCAAAATCTCACGATACGGCCTCTCTCTCTCTCTCTCTCTCTCTCTCCCCCTGGCCCCTTTCTTTCTTTCTTTCTTTCTTTCTTTCTTTCTTTCTTTCTTTCTTTCTTTCTTTCTTTCTTTCTCCCAGTACTCTTCTAAAACATCCAAATGCTCTCTACCAAACTTCAGACTGGCCTGCATATGTACTGGCATAAGCAGGGGGACACGTCTGGCACTGCAGGATCTGAGTCCCTGGCGACGTAGTGTGCTACTGACTGTAGCCTTTGTTACGTTAGTCCCAGCTTTCTGCAGGTCATTCACTAGGTCCCCCCCGTGTGGTTCTGCGATTTTTGCTCACCATTCTTGTGATCGTTTTGACCCCACGGGGTGAGATCTTGCATGGAGCCCCTGATTGAGGGAGATTATCAGTGGTCTTGTATGTCTTCCATTTTCTAGTTATTGGTCCCACAGTTGATTTCTTCACACCAAGCTGTTTGCCTATTGCAGATTCAGTCTTCCCAGCCTGGTGCAGGTCTACAATTTTGTTTCTGGTGTCCTTCCACAGCTCTTTGGTCTTCACCATAGTGGAGTTTGGAGTGTGACTGTTTGAGGTTGTGGACAGGTGTCTTTTATACTGAGAACGATGTCAAACAGGTGCCATTACTACAGGTAATGAGTGGAGGACAGAGGAGTCAGAGGAGTCTTTTTTTTTTTTATATAACTGTAATTTTATTGAAAAATTTTTCATTAACAAGGAATAAAGAAAAAACAAAAAAAACAATAATAATCAAACAAACAGGAAGCATTAAGGTAAATAGAGGCTATCTGCCTCCTCCCCCTTAAGCAATATGCATTTAAATTAAGCAGTGAACAAGAGAGGGGGGAATGGAGGGGTTAAGAAGACAAGGGTAGGACCAAAGGGGGGGAAGGGGGGGAGGGAAGGAGAGGACTAGAGATCAGAGACCCTGTGATGTACAATACATGTCCCAGGGTGCCCAAATAGCCCCAAAGGCTTCCCGTGAATTATGTAGGCCAGCAGTCAGGTATTCAAGACTCCTCACATCCTTCATTCTAGCCACAAGCTCAAGACTAGATGGGGGACTCACCTTCTTCCAGTTTCTAGCTATGAGAGTTTTAGCTGCAGTACAAAGATGAAAGAAAAGCCTGGATGACTTATTGCTCAGGTGTCTGGGGGGAAGGTTCAGGAGATAAAGAAGAGGGTCAAGAGGAACCTCTTGCAAAAAGAGAGCAGTCGTCAGAGTCCTGACCTCCCTCCAAAAACCGAGGATGAGAGGGCACGTCCAAAAGATATGGTGCAGGGTACCCACCGCAGCTCCACAGCGCCAGCACCATGGGGGAACTAATGGGTTTAAAGTATGAAGGAGAGCCGGAGTATGATACCAATGCATCAACAGCTTATACTGTGTTTCCCTAAACGTAATGCACTGAGATGATTTCTGGGCCCGAGACCATACAATCCGCCACTGTTCCTGGGAGATGGGTTTACCCACCGCCTCCTCCCATTTAAGCATATAGCAATGATTAACAGGAGAGCCTGTAGTTTGTGAGTTAAGAAGTTGGTAAATAGAGGATATAAAGCCCCTAGTGGACGTGCCTGCACGGCAAATCTTTTCAAAAGCGGTGGGGAGTGACACCTTAAGAGACCCATGGAGGGAGCGGACAAAGTGAACCACCTGCAAGTAATGGAACCATTCAGTACTTGGCAGGTTTTGATTAGCGGTAAGATAAGCAAAGGACCTGAGTTCCAAGGTTCCAGGGTCAACCATGTCAGCAATCCGGTAAAGGCCAGCTTCAGACCACACTTTAGTCATGGCAGAAGTCAGGCTCTCCGGGAGAAGGGGGTTGTATAGTATGGAGACCATAGATGAGCGCGGGGACATCAGGGAGAATCTAGCACAACAGGTAGACCAGATCTAGTAAACCGAATGGGGCCCAACAGGTACGAGGCAGGGTGGGTGGGGGGGGAGCTGACCCACAGAAGCGCGTTAGGATGCATGGGTGCCAGCCATAGCTTCTCTATCTGCACCCATCTGGTGTATGCTGGCATAGCCGCCCAGAATGGGATATGGCGTAAGTGGGCCGCCCAGTAATAATGTAACAGATGTGGGACAGCCATACCCCCAGACCCCCTATCCGCCAGCATAACAGATCTAGGTATTCGGTGTCGTTTTGCTTTCCAGATAAACTGGAAGATAGCTTTCTGTAGGTTCCGTAATTCTCCCCGAGGTATCGCGACTGGGAGCGTCTCGAAAAAATACAGTAGCTTCGGGAGGAGAGTCATCTTGACCGCAGCAATTCTCCCCAAAAGGGAGATAGGCAAGGGTTGCCATTTGTCCAATAGGGCTCTTAGCTCACAAAACAACCGTGGGTAGTTTGCCGAGTAGAGGGTCGCATAGGAGGTGGATATATGGACTCCCAGGTAGCGGATAGAGGACTCCCGCCACTGGAAATCGTAATTACTGCGGAGGAGAAGGAGAAGGTCCCGTGGGATGTTAAGTGGGAGTGCCTCAGTCTTCGCGGGGTTCACCTTATACCCTGAGAGATCACCATAGGTCTCCAGCGAGCGCAGCAAGTTTGGAAGGGTAGTATGAGGGGAGGCGAGAGTGAGGAGTACATCGTCCGCAAAGAGAGATATCTTAAATTCCTTATCTTGGACCATGATGCCCTTGATATTAGGGTCTCGCCTAATCTTGGCCGCTAGCGGTTCAATGCAGAGGGCAAATATGATGGGTGACAGGGGGCAACCCTGCCTAGTGCCATTTCGAATAGGGAAGGAGGGCGAAGATGCATGGGGAAGCTTAATTGCTGCTGAGGGTAAGGAGTAAAGGGCCTGGATAGCTGTGAGAAACGGTCCCGTAAGCCCGAACGCCTTAAGCGTAGTATGCATAAACGACCAATTTATGCGGTCAAAAGCCTTTTCAGCGTCCAGGCTCAAGAGAAGGGCCGGGGTAGAATAATGATTGGCCACCTCCACCAAATCCACAGTCCTCCTGGTGTTGTCACCACCCTGACGACAGGGGATGAATCCCACCTGGTCCTTATGGACAAGCAGAGGGAGCCAAGCATTCAGTCTATTGGCTAAGAGTTTGGTGAAAAGTTTCAGGTCCGTGTTCAGCAAAGCAATCGGTCGGTAGTTAGCACAATCCTGCAAGTCCTTACCCGGTTTAGGGACCAATGTGAGTAGTGAAGAGAGCATGGTCGGGGGTATAGGGGAACCTGAAAGGAAGGAATTGAAGAGGGACAATAGATGAGTAGAGAGTTCACCCTGGAAAACCTTATAATAATTGTAAGTGAACCCATCTGGGCCTGGGGCTTTCCCATTTGGGAGGTCCCTCAGGACCCCTTCTAGTTCCTCCCTGGTGATGGGGGTGTTCAGGGAGGTTAAGGCCTCAGGAGGAAGGCGTGGGAGACAACAATCCTTTAAATAGTCTTCCAGTAGTGTTGAGTCATCCCCAGGGAGTAGTGCTCGTGGGGGGGGTAAGTCATACAGCTTAGAGTAGTAAGAGTGGAACGCCAGCGCCACAGCATCAGGGTGATGTTGAAGAGTACCCGCGGGGTCACGGACAGAGTGTGGTGTGGAAGAGGCCCGATGATCCCTGAGGGTTCCTGCCAGGAGGGTATGAGATTTATTACCTCGTTCAAAAAACCTCTGACGGGTATAAAGGAGAAGTCGTTCCACATGGCGGGTCTCCAAATCACGGAGGTCCGCCCGGGCCAGGACCAAACGGCGAAGAACCCCCAGGGATGGATGCGCTGCCAAAGTCGTCGTAAGGGACCGAATACGGGCTTGGAGGAGCTGTTCCTGGACCTGTCTGTCCCTTTTAAGCCTAGAAGCCAATGCGATACAGCATCCTCTCATGACCGCCTTATGGGCTTCCCAGAGAATGGCAAGAGAGTCTACCGAGCCTAAGTTGTCCCTAAAATAATCTATCAAGTGTGTGCGCAGGGCCTCGAGGGAGGTCGGCGAATTGAGCAGTGTTTCGTTAAGACGCCAATGACATTGGCGAGTAGGCACTGGAGTCGTAGATAAGGTAACCACGACCGACTGGGGCATGATCAGACCAGGTGAGAGGGCCAATGTTCGTGTCCCTAAGCAAACGAAGAGCGGGAGCATTTCCAAAGAAGTAGTCAATGCGGGTGTGAGTGTTATGAGGGTGAGAAAAGAAGGTGTAGGAGCGCGCCGAAGGATTGTCCACTCGCCAAAGGTCATACAAAGAGTGGGCGCGGATCAGCCTGCGGAACTCCCTTGCAAGTTGGGCCAAGCTATGGGGGGTTGGGCCCTGGGGAAACGCCAGACGATCCGCCCGTTCAGAGAAGACCATGTTAAAGTCTCCCCCCACCAGCCAAGCTGATGGTGGGAGAGTGCGCAGACGGGAGAATACCCGGCGCAAGAACGGGATCTGTGCTGAATTGGGGGCATAGACATTGCATAAAACAATCGGGGCACCATAAAGGAGCCCCTCCAAGATAACAAACCGGCCACCTGGGTCTATGTGGGAAGTCGTCACTGTAATTGGGCAGGATCGAGAAAGAAGGATAGCCACCCCAGCTCTGCGTCGATTGTGGAAGGCCGAAAAAGCTACGGGAAAATAATGCTTAGCGAAGGCAAAAGTACCAGCGCGGTCAAAATGAGTCTCCTGAAGAAACGCCACATCCGCTCGTAAGGAGCGGAGTTCTCTAAGGACATGGCGCCTTTTAATGTTGGAACCCAGGCCCTTGACATTAATTGTCACGCACCTAACCATTGGGACCCAGGATTGGAGGACAGTGGCGGATTGCAATAAGCTCACCCATCTCACATGACGCTGGCAAGTTTCCCTCGGAGAGGCAAAAGGGCAATCCACAAACAGGAACCCAAAGTCGAGGCAGGGTCTCTAGATCAGGGGGGGGGGGGAAAGAGAGGGAGGGAGGGAGGCAAAAGACATCATAAATGACAAAGTAAAAATAAAAACAGTTAAACAATACTTTGTGGGCGAGGCTAAGTCACTCGCCTGGGGACCAATGAGGGCAGCCAGAGGTCCAATCAGGATCAATGGCCGCACAGTCCAAGTATCCCCTTAGGGGGGAGAGCGTGGACAGGAGGTCGGAGGGGAGGCGGTGGATCCCCAACCACCAATAAAAAGAAGGAAGGAAGGGGAGTCACCGGAACCCCACCCCGCCCCACTCCGCTAAAACAATCCAATAATAAGCATAATAGATGAGACCCGTAGACCTAAAAAAGAAAAAAAGAGAAGCAAACATAACATTAAGGCATGCAGATTCCAAAGCACCACCGAGAAAAGGGAGAACGTCTCAAGGGGGGGCAGCCTCCTCAGGGATCAGTCTCCAGCCGGGGCCTCCGAGTGGTCACCACCGCGGAGGATGCATGACGTCGTCTGGGCTCCAATCGTTGCCAAACCGGTGGTGGGGGAGGGGGTGGAGAGAATAGCTCCCAGTCTGTTAAATCCGGCAGGGGAACATCCAATAGGTCACAGAAGAGAGGCAAATCCGCAAAGGAGCGAAGCGTAGCGGAGCGACCATCCCTACGAGCAATGAGAGCAAACGGAAATCCCCACCGGTAAGGAATTTGGTGCTCCTGAAGAATCTGGAGGAGGGGTCAGAGATGGCGGCGTTTCTGGAGGGTGATTAGCGACAGATCCTGATAGAATTGTAGTGGAGCTCCCTGAAACTCGAAGTCTTTGAGTTTGCGCACTTTGCTCATTATAGCCTCTTTAAGGGTGAAGTCGTGGAGGCAGCAGATGACATCACGGGGTGTGGCGGAAGATCCTCTGGGTCAAAGGGCTCGATGTGCCCTATCAAACTTAATTTTGTGGGACGGGGGCTCCTGCAGTATAGTGTTGAAGACAGCCTCCAGCAGAGCAGGCAGATCCTCAGATTGGTCAGCCTCTGGGAGTCCCTTGACGCGTATATTGTTGCGCCGGCCCCTGTTGTCAAGATCCTCCAAGTGGCGTTGCATGTCCCGTATAGCTGAACCCTGTTCAGTGGTAGTATCATGCAGTGAGGCAACATAGTCCCTGGTAGTGTCATGGTCATTCTCCAGCGTGTCCATTCGGTTAGCAATGGAGTGTAAATCAGTGCGGAGGGTAGCAATTTCAGATCGGAAGGATGCTGTGATTTCCGCAACCATACTTTTAAGGTCTTGTTTAGTAGTAAGTTGAGGAAGAAGGTCCGCCATGGATGATGGTGCTGAAGATGGGCCTGGGATACAGCTCTGGGGGTACAGGACTGGAAGGGGGGAGCCATAATCCTTGGGAGTGCGGGGCAGAGGAGCCCCTACGCCAGCGTCCCCCACCACGCCATCCCCCTCTGAGCCATGGAGGGGGGGGGTGATGGGGGAAGATAGTAGGTGGGGGACAGAGGAGTCTCTTAAAGAAGAAGTTACAGGTCTGTGAGAGCCAGAAATCTTGCTTGTTTGTAGGTGACCAAATACTTATTTTCCACCATAATTTGCAAATAAATTCTTAAAAAATGAAACGATGTTATTTTCTAGATATGTTTTCTCATTTTGTCTCTCATAGTTGAGGTCTACCTATGATGACAATTACAGGCCTCTCTCATCTTTTTAAGTAGGGAACTTGCACAATTGGTGGCTGACTAAATACTTGTTTTTTCCCCCACTGTGTATAAAACCGCACCTTCATGAGGACATGAAAGGTCCACTTTAAGTACACCAAATGCAACACAATACACATGTCAATGCAACAGATGCACATTGCACAAAGTAACAATGCAACATGTGACTCTAATGCGCCAAAATAACTTACTCTTATACTAATACTACACACAGCTCACTTTTTGCTTAATTCTTCCTCTAATTTGTCCCAAGCAAAGTTACAGACTCTGCTGAGAAGTATTGATAGAGTTGTAAGTTGGTGGGGACTTACACCTTAAACAGTAGACCGCCGTGATGAGTTCTATTTGTCAGCTCAATTAGTTTAGACTTCACTTTATTAACGCGTACTACATGGGAATGGTATAGAGTATGGGGATGACTCTCATCTAAACCAAAAACTTTACAATTACTGTCATCTTCCTGCACCCGAACTCTATAAAGATGACTTGCCCACAATGTCAATCCCTAATTTCCAGCTATTGCCCTGAATCCTTCCCTTTAACAATGCTCTCCCCTTATTCCATTGAGAAGACACAAAAACCATTGGGAAAAGGATGACCTAGTTTGTATTCCTCTTTTATACAACTTCTTCTGCTTGTCAATGGAGAAATTTAGGTAACTGTAATATATAAAGTTGTTACAAAGTGTATATCAAGAAAATCCTTTGTTTGCTGTATATGGTTCAGGACAAATTACACAATGATGGCAGCATCTGACCAGTTCCATTCTTCTTATTCTAAAAGGGTGCCTCTGTAGGAAAAGTCTTCCTAATATGCCCTATTAGTGCATATGGATATTATAAAGGGAAGTTCCCTTCTTGGGATCAGAGGAAAAGGCTGCTATCAAGCTCTGAATGCCCACCATGTACCGTAATACTAAGTTATTAGCCAATAGCAATTTTTTTTAATTTACTTGGAGCTGGACTTCTGTCATATAGGGTAATAATGAGGCTACCCCTTTGAAGGTTTTTTGCCAAGGGTGCTTGTTACAATTGCATTATAAATAATCATTGCTGATAAAGTATTCTTCTTCAGTACACTTTGTGAGATATTTGGTCAAGATATACCTTACTAAATCTTTTATGTAGATATATCCAAATTGCGGCCAGTGACTGGTAACAAAGTGCTGATACAGGGGGCAAGTTTAATCTAATAAACAGAAACTGAGCCACTTTAGATATTTTTTTTGTTCTTATTATTTTTATTGTCCATCAAAATTCTGTTTTATGTATGATATGTGTCGAGATTACTATTGAATCTGCATGATGCTTTTCTATCTTAGATGAAAATGGGGCTTTCACACCATCCTTTCTTTTAACTAAACTATGCAGGGGAAAAATGATAGTTAATTAACCCCAGCATAACCTTCTGCATCTGCCAAACAATACATCTTTTGAAGGTGTTAAATACAGTTCACAAACAAGCCATGTTCTTCTTAAGGAAGAAAAAGCCATTTTCTATGCATTTTACCATCTCAATTCACTGTCTTTGTGTGAGGAGCGTCATTAGAAAACACAATGCGGAGCGCTTTGACACATTTATTAAAATGATAATGCAGTGAAGTGTCTTTACACTGTTTCATACGTCGCTGCTTTTGCCAGCTGGAGGAACAAGGCAATATAAATAATCATAATAACTATAGCGTGTTGTGTGTTGAATTTTAATATGGACCTAGATCAAATGTGCTAGAGTGCTGCTATTTAATGAAATGGATGTGAACAGCTCTTCAGCCCTAAGTGTATTTAGCATTATTTAGTATGGCAATCAATATCACAATAAAAGAAAATGCACATAAAATGCCCTATAGATAACATAACAAAAAGGAAGGATTCCTTCTTAAATGTGTCATTTAATATATCCTTGTGAATCTCTGGTGATTACTTCTTTTCATCTTAAGGGCTGCTTTCCATTACAAATCTTAGAGAATACAATACACTGGGAATGGCTAGGAGCCAGCAGGTCATGCTCCCTAGATTATTTATTGGAGCAAATTACATGACATATTATACAGGTCTGAATAGTAATGTGTTGGGAACATAAATAAAGATTATGGCCTGTTAACACCAGGCTATGACAAATAAAAATGATAGCCAGAAAGCATATTACCCATTCACCATATCAAGATTATTCATTTAGTCTGCATTGGTGACAGCAGATGTTTAAAAAAAAAAAAAAATTGAACACAAATGCATTAACTAAAAGCCCAGGGGTTTATCACTGATTAGGGTCTGATATTTGATTAACCACTTTCATACCAGATGCTTTACGTCCCCCCCCTCCAGACCAGACACATTTTTTGTACAGTCATGGCCAAAAGTTTTGAGAATGATACAAATATTAATTTTTACAAAGTCTACTGCTTCAGTTTTTCTAATGGCAATTTGCATATACTCCAGAATGTTATAAAGAGTGATCAGCTTAACATCAATTACTTGCAAAGTCAATATTTGCCTAGAAAATGAACTTTATCCCCCAAAACACATTTCAACATCATTGCAGCCCTGCCTTAAAAGGACCACCTAACATCGTTTCAGTGATTGCTCCATTAACACAGGTGTGAGTGTTGATGAGGACAGTGCTGGAGATCAATCTGTCATGATTAAGGAAGAATGACACCACTGGACACTTTAAAAGGAGGCTGGTGCTTGCCATCATTGTTTCTCTTCTGTTAACCATGGTTATCGCTAAAGAAACACGTGCAGTCATCATTGCACTGCACAAAAATGGCCTAACTGGGAAGAGTATTGCAGCTAGAAAGATTGCACCTCAGTCAACAATCTATCGCATCATCAAGAACTTCAAGGAGAGAGGTTCCATTGGTGCCAAAAAGGCTCCAGGGCGCCCAAGAAAGACCAGCAAGCGGCAGGACCGTCTCTTAAAAGTGTTTCAGCTGCGGGATCGGGCTACCAGCAGTGCAGAGCTTGCTGAGGAATGGCAGCAGGCAGGTGTGAGTGCATCTGCACGCACTGTGAGGCGGAGACTCTTGGAGCAAGGCCTGGTCTCAAGGAGGGCAGCAAAGAAGCCACTTCTCTCCAGAAAAAACATCAGGGACAGAATGATATTCTGCAAAAGGTACAGGGAGTGGACTGCTGAGGACTGGG
Organism: Leptodactylus fallax; assembly: GCA_947044405.1. Lineage (NCBI taxonomy): Eukaryota > Metazoa > Chordata > Amphibia > Anura > Leptodactylidae > Leptodactylus > Leptodactylus fallax. The sequence goes on from CAMRHE010000041.1 coordinate 4,704,415, forward strand.
GTAAAGTCATTTTCTCTGATGAATCCCCTTTTCGATTGTTTGGAACATCTGGAAAACAGCTTATTCAGAGAAGAAGAGGTGAGCGCTACCACCAGTCTTGTCTCATGCCAACTGTAAAGCATCCTGAAACCATTCATGTGTGGGGTTGCTTCTCAGCCAAGGGAATCGGCTCTCTCACAGTTTTGCCTAAAAACACAGCCATGAATAAAGAATGGTACCAGAATGTCCTCCAAGAGCAACTTCTCCCAACCGTCCAAGAGCAGTTTGGCGCTCAACAATGCCTTTTCCAGCATGATGGAGCACCTTGCCATAAAGCTAAGGTGATAACTAAATGGCTCAGGGAACAAAACATAGAGATTTTGGGTCCATGGCCTGGAAACTCCCCAGATCTTAATCCCATTGAGAACTTGTGGTCAATCATCAAGAGACGGGTGGACAAACAAAAACCAACAAATTCAGACAAAATTAAAGCATTGATTCTGCAAGAATGGACTGCTATCAGTCAGGATTTGGTCCAGAAGTTGATTGAGAGCATGCCAGGGAGAATTGCAGAGGTCCTGAAGAAGAAGGGTCAACACTGCAAATATTGACTTGCTGCATTAACTCATTCTAACTGTCAATATAAGCTTCTGTTACTCATAATATGAATGCAATTATATTTCTGTATGTGATAAAAACATCTTACAAACACACATAAAAACCAGAGGGCAGCAGATCATGTGAAAATATAATATTTGTGTCATTCTCAAAACTTTTGGCCATGACTGTATGTGCGGTTTTGAGGGCTATAACATTTTTATTATATGCGTTATTCAACTATTTTCTGTGTCTTTTTTTGGTGAGACACAGGGCTTTATTTTTATGTGTGTTTTATTTTTGCATTTATTTAATTTATATCCGGTGTCAGGATCTGGGGTGCTGGGTGGGCTGACATGAACACAGACTCCAAGGTATTAGTCCAAGTATTGAGTTTTATTCACTGAAAAACACTCCTTGGTACATGCAACATAATGGAAACCAAAAATAACATAAAATAAGCACCTGCCCATCTGGGCTCTAACTAAAGAGAAGTGGGTTACCTCACCTAGAATAACACAGATTTGGACAGTTACGATTGTCTCCAGCAGTGCAACCTTCTTTGTGGTTTTCCAGCCAAGCTCTGCCACAGTCTGCTCTCCTAGCAGACTTCTTATATCCCCTTAATGAGGACAATCCCAGTCAGCTGGGTTTCTCCAGGAGTGTCCGCAAGGTGTGGACTGGAGGGGATGGGAATGGCAGGTCCCACTACCAGCCTACCCGCCATTCCATAGAAAATCCAGCCCAGTGCACAGCACTTAAATAATGCTCAGCAAACATAGTTGTCTGCTGAGAAGCAAACTTTCTGGATTTCCCTCATCTCACCCATCTGAGCAACCTGGGTGAGATGTACATCCCTTCCAATACTTTTCCAGCCATCTGCTTACACCGGGAAAATATAAACAAAAGAGGAGGGAAAACGTGTCTGTTTTTTTCATTTTTTTTTTTTTTTTTTTTAACACAGAGTGCTACTAAAAAACTTTTTAAAATAGTTTTTACTCTCCATTACGGTAATTTTTATTTTGTATGGTGTCATCGGGGGTGGGGCTATAACCTTTATTAAGGGTGTGTTATTGGCATATTTTATTTATTTTCCTTTTTTTTTTTTTTTTTTTTTTGCATTGTGTCCTCATAAGGTCATAATAGACCTTTGGGGACATCTGATTTACTGGGAGGCTGATTTACCCTGTAACTGGGGCTGGTACATTTAGCCCCAGTTGCAGGAGGTATACAGCCTCCTGCCCATTACTATAAAGCTGATCTGGGTCCTGTAGGACCCAGCAGCTCTAACATTCTGTGATCCTAGTGGATCACGTGACCGCCGGGTCAAAGGGGAGCCGCAACATGGCGGTGCCCATAGCGCTTTATACAGCGCTCATTGAGCACTGTATACACAGCAATTGGGGTGGCAGGTAATAAACCTTCCCTGCCTTCTCTCAGGGAGCTCTGGCAGAAGTTACAGCCGGCTCCCAGTTTCAGCAGCTGCACGATTTTGTGCAGCTGCCGAATACTGCTTGGATGTACCGGTACGTCCTTGCAGAACAAGGCAGCCACCCCTTGGACGTATATAGTCTATGGGCGGTATGGAAGTGGTTAACCTTTTTGTTTTGTCACAAAAATGGTAGTTCCACTTGCAGGTCTGTGGAATTTGTAGTATTTTCATATTTCTTTTATGAACTTGACACTTGCCCCACTCAGTTTGTTAAAAAAAAAAAAAAAAAATACCTCACTAAAGGTGTGGGTGTTGTATGGAATGTAGAAATTTTATGACTTTTACTGATTTTCTATTAGCTTTTCTCTTAAAGCTAGAGTTATTTTATGATTTCAATAAGATGACACACTGATCATTTTCAGGTTGTCTGTCTAGCTTACATGTATATGTTTTAATGCTATATTGTTATGCCTTCACTTACTTTTTATTAAGCATATTTAAACTATTGTAAAAACATTCAAGCGTCTGGTATCGCACATGCCATTTTGTGGCAGATTCCGATGCTGTGTTTTAGGCAGGGGCCTCATATTGCAAAAATGCAGTGCTCTGGCCACGGCGGGAATGCCGAAGCAAAAACACTGCATTTTAGATGTCCTGCAAAGTGGTTGGGATTCTGGCTAATCCCATCCACACATTGCAGAAAAAAATATGCAGCGGAAATGCTGCAATTTGAAAAATGCAAGTGTTTCTCGTCTACTTCACTGGGGGACACAGCACCATGGGTATAGACCTGGTCACTAGGAGACAAGACACTAGGAAAAAGCAAAAGCTGTTGGCTCCGCCTCCAGGCTATACCCTGCCACAGCCACTGTGCATGAATCAGTTTGAAACCTAGTGTCATAGGAGGCAGACACGACCTGACTCAGGTCTTCTGTCTTGCATCGTTTTTATTTTTACCTTTCTTTCAGGTGCAGGGGGTAGTCAGCGTGTACGGCACACTAGTCATACCCTCCTGCAGGCGCAGCGCTCTGCAAAGGAGCAGCCTCGCCGGTCACCCAGTCCCCACTCACCATTCGCCGCACTCCGAAAGCGGCCGGAGTACCGGTGACCCCCACTCCCACGTGCGAGGTCCTACCGAGGGGGTGACCCTGCGGCACCTGAAGTCGCCAGACTGGTGAGTATGAGAAGAATAGAAGGCAGGTGAGTAAGTTACCTCAGCCCCTCTCCATCTCCCCTTCAGGCCCTCTCCACCTCCCCTCAGCCCCTTAGTGCCATCTCCCAGGGGGACAATAGCATGGGTCCTGTTTAGGGGGGGCATCACAGGGTTCCCCTGAACTGGGCCTTAAATCTTACTAAATAAGCCCCTTTTTTCTGGGGCGTTTTTGGGCTTTCTGGTCGCTCCTACCGAGCGGCCCCTGTTGGGGGGGGCACCCGGTTCCCCCCCCCGCTCGTGTGGGGACCCCCTTTCCTGGCCCCCCGGTACCTTTTCCCCAGGCCTCCGCGGAACCTCCGGAGTTCGCGGTTGCGCCGCGCCGCCGACGGTGCCTCGCGGTCGGCCGCGTTGTACGCGAGTCCGAGGCCTGGCCGGGAACTAGGCCGCAATGGGCCCGTCCCTTTCCCGGGCTTTTCTGGTACCCAGACTCCGCCTAGGGCCTTCCATTGGCCAAGGGGCTGTCCTGGCAAGCCATCCAGCCTGCCCAGTAGCTACTGAGCCTGTTTTTACCAGGGGAAGAGCTTTGCTCTCCTCATATTCTCAATTTATTTATTTATTGGCTTATTTATTTATTTTTTGGCTTGCTGGGACAGCAGGGATTCTTCCCAGTTCCCTGGGAGACATTGCACCTGCGGAACCCTTGCTGCAGCAGTTTGTGAGCGGCCATCTTTTGCAGTCTGGTAGGCTAACCCCCTGGGTTACCCTAATTTTCTTGGGCTCCCCCCTCCGGCCCCTCTGGTTGCGTCACGTTTTTATACGTGCACCCGCTGTATCAAAAACAGTTGCCATGCGGACAGCCCGAGCCCATGTGCTCTCTCTCTCTTCCGCCTCAGCCAGTCAGTAACCTCCTGGCCCCTCTCCGGTTTTTCCATCCCCCGGATTGGGCGGCCTCCCTAACCTTGGCCATGGTGTCCTTACCAGACTTAACTAGTCAGTGCTGGAAACTTGGAATGGCTGCTTTCCCAGATCGCCGCTCAGTCGGCTGCTTCTAGGGATCTCCCTGGACACCCTCATAGTTCCCGTCGCAGCTCCAGGAGCCTCAAAAGGACCAGGCAGTCTTCCTACGGTTCACGGTCCGCCACCCCTTCCTCTGGGTACTCCCCAGATAGGAACTCAGCTCACGGCTCCACTCTGACAGGCGGATACCTCCCTCCCTCTGCTCGGTCTATTTAACTGGGGACGCCTCTGACTCCGACTCGGAGCTTTAGCTAGGCTGATCTATATCTGCTGCTACGCGGGAGTCATCTATGCGATAGAGACCCTACAGATCTCTGAGGACCCGGACTCATCCTCTCAAGTGGACATCTCTTTCTGCCACTGGATGTTTGATATCATCTTGAGGGCACAGTGACTTCTCCCTGGACCATCCTCTGTCTTCGACTAGGAAATCGGACATCCCTTCCCTTGACCTGTGTGTCTCCAAGTGGAAGGTGAGCTCGGGCAGTTCTGCCAGGCTATGCTGTGACACACGTCTCTAGCTCTCCCTGGCTGGCAATGATGAACATCCGAGGTAAGGCCAAGCAGGTTGCTCCAGTGATGCAATCGGTTAGCGCACGGTACTTAGATATCAGTTACTAGTGAGCGCAAGCTGGCCTGTCTTGACATTTTGTCAGCGAGCCGCCCCATGTGTCCCTTCCTATCACTAAGAGCCTCCCACGGTGGATCCTCCCACGGAGTGAGATCGGATCGCATCTGTTGTATTGTTTGCAATGCAGAACTGATACATTGCATTGCCCTAAATGCTGGCTATTGCATTGCTGCAAGAAGGTGGCTTCCCTCACCAGGGTGGCCTTCGTAGTGGCTGGTTTCTCCCTGCGGCTCTCCTTCGCTGCCTCTTGGGTCATCAAGGCCTTCTTTTCCTGGGCCAAACAGCTTCAGTCAAACCTCCCTGATGCAGTTTCCCTCCAGCCGCTCGTCTCTGAGATCCTGAACGCTTCCCAATAACTGGAGATGCCTCCCAAATCTGCTAAGGCGGCCGCCAATGCAGTGATTATCTGCCATACCGTTGGGATCCGTTGTGGAATACTGGGTCCGCCTCCAAGAAGGCGAACGCAGCCCTTCTCCCTTTCCAGGTCGTCCTGGGCCAAATTTTTTGTTAAGGGCGTCGAGAAGCTTATCCCTGAGGCCATGGGGGAATAGATTCTTCCTCCCTCAGAGGCGTCCTATGTGTCAGCCGTTCTCCTGCTCCAGAAAGCTTTTTTCAAGTCCAGGCCTCCCTGGCGGTTCTGCACTAGGTCGTCCAGGTCTTCCTCTTCCTAGCCTCCTCGGCATGAAGTTTTTTCCCCTCTCTGGGCATCTCAAATGGCGGGACGTCTGGAGCCTGGGCCTGAGAGGCGGTGTCATCCGGCTACTCCAGTTTTCGCTGGAGTCTCTTTGCCTTCGCTATGTCGGACAATCCAGGCTGTCTCCAATCTCCAGCGGCAGGGAGTCAGCGTCCCTGTTCCCGTTGCAGAGTGTATCTGGGGTTACTATTCTTACCTGTTCTCCATTCGCCTAGAAGGACGGCTTCCTCTGTCCCATCATGGACCTGAAAGGGCTCCACAGGTTCTTCCATGCCTGCAGGCTCCGTTGTAGTCTATGCAGTCTGTGGTGGCATCCCTGGAGATGGGCGAATTCTTCGTCCATCTACATCATCTCGCTGTGCCGTCAGCGGTTTCTTCGTTTTTGCTGTGGATCCTTGACCTTTCCAGTTGTGTCTCTCCCCTTCAGGCTGGCCTCTGCCACCGGGGGTTTTTTCCCTCAGTGATGGCGTCTCTCATGGCCATTCTCTGCGCCAGAGGTGCTGCCGTGTTTTCAGACTTTGACGACCTCCTGGTGAAGCCCCTCCAGGTCAGACAATCTGACCAGCTTGTGGTTCACCTTGGATGTTCTTCGCTGGTTCTGCTGGCTCATCTATGAGGATGTCTCGTGTCCTCTAAGCACATGGAATCCGGGACATGATCCTCTGCTCGCTCCAGGGTGTGATTCTCCCTCCGGAGGCCAAGATCCTGAGTGTCCCACCTTTGGAGGTACTCTCCTTGCTGTCTTTGAATCGGCATGTGGGTCCTGCGCACGATCGCCTCAACCATCTAGGCTGTACCTTTCATTCACTCTGTCGTTCTCTCCTCTTGAAGTTTACGGCCTGCTGGGACAAATCTCTGGACAGCCTCATCTGCTTGGTTCTCTTTCCACCTTGGTTCACTGAGAGATTCTTTAGTGTATATTCCTCCACAGGAATTTCTCAAGGGAAGTCCTTCTTCCCCTCTGTTGGTAAGTGATTCCCACTGCCGCCAATTTTCCCGGCTGGGGAGTGGTCCTCGATGCTTTGATTGTTCAGGGCCTGTGGTCCAGGGCCGATTCCTCCCTCTGGTTCAACCTGCTGGATCCCAGGGCTATCTTATTTGCCCTTACTCCTTGGACCTCTCTTCTCCAAGGACATCTGTCACAGTCCAGACTGACCTCTCCTCCATGGTCGCCTACTTGAACCCTCAGCGTGGCACCAGGAGTCGTGCGGCCTTACTAGAAGCCTCACAATTTCTTCCTTGGGTGGAGCGCCTTGTTCCAGCTCTTTCGGTGGTCAATCTTTTTCTGGGTGGCAGACTACTTGAGTCGAGAAAATATTGCTCCGGGCGAGGGTCGCTTTATCTGCAGATCTTCCATCCACTGTGCTCCCGCTGTGGTGTGACAAACGTCGACATTTTTAGCCTCCGCCGGAACCACAAGGTCCCCGGCTAAATTGCCAGGTCTCTGGATCCTCGAGCCATCACCGCTGGCGCTCTTGTAAGTTCGGTTTTTCACTTCCTCTTCTCCCTTGGGTCCTCCAGAATCTCAAGACCAAGGGGGTTCAAGCTATCCTGGTGGCACCAGATTGGCCCTGCCGGGTCTGGTATGTGGATCTCATTTTCCTGTTGGCGGATGCTCCTGGCCTCTTCCTCTGCTGGTCGACCTGCTGTCTCAAGGACTGCTGTTCCTCCCCACCTTGACTCAGCTGCGTTCACGGCGTGGCTGTTCAATCCGAGGTTTGAGGCATCGTGGTTTTTTCGGAGTTTGTTATTCTAACATACTCAAGGCCCGGAAATTCCAGATAGCTTAGATCTGCCATCAAACGTGGAAGGCTTACGTCCACCGTTGGAAGAGTAACGATTCTCATCGGATCTTCTCCAGTCTGGTCTGGATGAAGGTCTTAGTCTTCTTTCTTTTTAAAAGACTTTCCTACAGGAGTGCCACTCTGTGCTCCTTTGGAACCCTTGGATCCGTGGGATCTTAACCTCATCTTTAAGGTGCTTCAGGTTCTCCCCTTCGAGCCTATGATATCCCTTTTTTTGCCTTCTGTCCTGGTAGAATGAGTTTCTGGTGGCCATTACCTCCATCCGCAGGGGTCCCTAATTGGCTGCCCCTTTTTTTCGGCAGCCTCCCTTTCTGGTCCTCCACAAGGATAAGATTTTCCTCTGTCTGCCACAGTCTTTTTTTCTTAGGGTGTTTTTCCTGCTTCCACTTCGAGGACTTGGTCTTGCCCTCCTTCTGCTCGGTCCCCAGGCGTCCATGTGAGTGCTTGCTCTTCCCTGCCCGGTTGTTGCCCGGGCAATTTGCGTGTATACTGTCCCTCACGGATCCTTTCTCTTGTTCGGACGCTTTGCTCATTCTCCCTGAGTGCCCTTGCCAGGGCCTGCCTGCTTCCAGAGCTCCCATCTTCCGATGGCTTTGGTCTGAGATTAGGGAGACCTATCGATTTAAGAGTACGGCTCTGCCTCCCGTGTGACGGCTCTCTCCTCTAGAGCTGTTAGAGTTCCCGGGGCCTCCGGCATCAGGCTTATGCTTCCCAGGTCTGTAAGTATCCCACTGGGCCTCCATCCTTTTTCTCTAAGTTTCTCCAGATTCATTCTGTGGCCTCTGCTGATGCCAATTTGGGTTGTAAGTTTCTGGAAGCGGTTGAGTATTACAGGTTTGCATGGCCGTGTTATTCCCACCCTCTGGGACTGCTTTAGGACATCCCATGGTGCTGTGTCCCCCAGTGAAGTAGATGAGAAAGTGGGATTTTTGTGTACTCACCGTAAAATCCTTTTCTCGTTGTATTCACTGGGGGACACAGATCCCTCCCTTGTTTTTTTCAGTGTTCCTGCCCGAACTGTGTTGGTTCCTTTTTGGGTTCAGGCATTGTTGGTGGTTGTTGGTTCCATGTTCCTTTGTGTCTCTCTCTCCTACTGCTATGGTACAAACTGATTCATGCACAGTGGCTGTGGCAGGGTATAGCCTGGAGGCGGAGCCAACAGCTTTTGCTTTTTCCTAGTGTCTTGTCTCCTAGTGACCAGGTCTATACCCATGGTGCTGTGTCCCCCAGTGAATACAACGAGAAAAGGATTTTACGGTGAGTACACAAAAATCCCACTTTTTGCAAATCGCAGCATGTCAATAATACATGTGGAAACGCTGGCGTTTTTTGTATAGGTATAATAGAAGTAGAAAGTCCGCTTCTGTGAAACCGCTTCAAAAAAAACGCAATGCATTTCGGGGGCGCTCTTTTCCGCAGCAGTTTTTGGCTGTGGCTCGCTACATGGGGCCTTAGCCTTTAAGCAGTTTTTTTGTACTAAAGATAGGATTGCAATAATAGGTAATGAAAATTCTACTTTCCAGCAGAGTTTGTTATTCCCTGCAGTGTAATCCCCTAAGTGTTTTCTGGGCACATATTTGCACAGAAAATGTGCAGCAATTCTGTTAAACGTACACTCCTTTTTTCAGGCTATTTTATGCAGTTTTTGTCGAGGATCAGTGCCTTTTTGTTTTGTTTTTTGCAGGACCCATGGTTTTTTTTAAATGGCACCATCTAATGTTCTATATACATTGTATTGGAAGAAAAAATATATACTTGCGGAGGAATCAAGGAAAAAATGCAGTGTCATTTTTATTTTACAGATTTAGTTTTTACAGCGTTTTCTAGGCAGTAAAAGTTACATGCTAATCTTTATTCTATGGGTCAGTATGATTACAGCGATGCTAAATGTATATAGGACAGTGACTGTCAATGTCTGTAAAGTGCTGCGGAATTCACATTAGTATCGCCTCTCCATTTTTCGGAGACCCAAACAACGGAGAGGCGGACTACTAAAACAGCGGTAACACACGGAGCCTGAAGGACCCCATTATAGTCAATAGTGTTCGATGTTTTTAAACCACCAGACGCTGCGATGGAATCTCAAACGGAGACTCTGGCGCAGATGTAAATGTAGCCTTAGATGTTTCTTTCATACAGATAGGCTGTCTGTATCCCCAGGCAGAGAGAGCTGCCCTCCTAGTCTCTCTAAATACCCTCCCTGTCTCAACCAATTAATTAGTTAGCAGGTAAGGTGCTGTGTCTGATCCTTCACATATGAAAGGAATCTGGGGGATATATACCTACTCCCTACCAGCTATCAGGGAGAATCTCTGCTGCTCTGGGCATCTCCGACTGTCCACAGGGAAGTCTCAATCCGGGTTTTGTTTTTGGAGAGAGAGGGGTATCATATTTTCTCCACAATTCCGAACCTTGTTCACAAGGTTGGGGAGAACTACAGCAGAAATATAACTTAGGTCCTGCCCATTTTCTGCACTTTGCTCAAATCAAATATACTCTAATGACCAGATTAGCAGATGTTCAAAATGAGATCTCTCAAAATGGGATGGGCAAATTGTTGTCTGACTCCATCTGCCCCAACTTTTCTGTAATGTATGCCCAGCTGAGAGATAATTGAGGAACTTTTAACCCTAATGTTTTGTTTGCTCGGGTGAGCAAATGCTATGGTGGTGGCATTCCCTTAGGGGCTCGGTTCTCAATAAGGTGTGGAAAGATACTATTTTCAGGATGCTACATAAGGCTATTGTTATGAAAGTATTTCTGGAGCAAATATCAGAAATTGCAGGAACTGGCTGACAGTAGAGAGCAGTAAAACACACTGTTTAAATCTCACATATTGCTGAGAGAGGAATTCTGGGCACCCAAACGTCTTTACCAGTGCCGGATGGACTTGTGCTGAATTTGGGGCCCAAGATATCGCCACAGAAACCGGTATAAGAAATAAAAACTCCACAATTGAAGTCTAACCCAAACCCGCGATAAAAGCTCAAAGATCAAAAGTAGTGTGATGAATCAGAAAAATTAATGTGTTCAAGCCAAAAGTCAGTCTGACAGGTAATGTCAGAGCCAAAATCAGAAGACAAGCAGATTTCCAGTAACAACCTAAAGGTCAATAATAGAGCAATCCAGCACAAACGATCAGGGAAGTTTCACTAAAGAGCTGTCCTAACATTTAGCCTTTATATCTCCCTCTCTAGCTAAACCAAATAGAATGACACATTGCCCCATGTCCTAAGAGTCAAAATTTCTGGACATAAGTGCAACTTGCTGATGATCAGGGACAGTACAGCCTACCCAAATTATTTCATTCCATAGCGCAGATGTCAAAGAGGTGCCTTTTGTAACATTGGCGAAGCCCAAACACCTCTGACCCAAGCTCTGTTAATTGACCAACTGAAGTGCTTACAGCAGATAGAGCAATTGGAGGTGGAGAGGAGGAAGGATTCCCTTACTGGGAAGTTCTTCCACAAATGGAAGGCTTTCATTGTAACCCATTTGCCTGGGGAGCAGGTGATCCAGTTGGTAACACCCTTTCTATCCACACAGTAGTATGTACCAGAGAGCCTGAAGCAGGGCTGTGGAGTCGGAGTCGGTGCCTATTTTGGTGGAGTCGGAGTCGGTATAAAATGGACCAACTCCGACTCCCAAAATATATAATAAATTGGTACAGTTAGTAGTACAATGCAGTATGTGCTGAATATATTTTCATAAGAATTTGGGAAAATGATGAAATGTTGAAAATGATGAAATTCCTGTAAAGGTCTGTTCTATTCCTCATATAATGATGGGACTGAGTTCTGAGTGAACCTATAAGGTTTAGCACCATTATCTGGAGTAAGCAAAAGATACAAGTGTTGTGATTGTGAGGACTGAAAAGCTTGACTTTATCTGTAATTGTGCTGGAGACCCACCCACAGCCCGAGGACACAGAGTGACTGCTTGTCAGCAAGTGAATCATTGTGCTGAGACTGAGAACTCCTTTAAGGCAAGTACTTCTTCTTAGTATATCTAAACTTTCAATAAACTGCATAAATCAATTGTCCAGTGTATGTTCTCTCTGTATGCTTTGTGTTAGTTTGCTTCTCTTCTGAGCTCATGTTTGGAGAGGTTAGCTGCTCTGCTCAGATGGCTTATATATGCTATACATAGAATATAAGGGGGGAAACTGTTTTCTAACATCTCAAACTTAGAAATACAGAAACACACATGTGAGAAAGTACTATAGGTGTAGTAGCTGTTGCCACTTGCCAAGGCTTTGTTATCTAGCACTGCTAGTAGTTTCACTTTGTAGATTGTGAAGCAGTATGATGTAAAACACCCAGGGCCTGATGTATGAAACTGTCTAGGTGTAGAAGTTTCTTTGTTGCCCATAGCAACCAATCAGAGCTCCCCTTTCATGTAGTGCTCTGGAGAAATGAAAGCAGAGCTCTGATTGGTTGCTGTGAGCTCTGACTGGTTGCTATGGGTAACAAAGAAAGTCTTAGACCAAGACAGTTTTCACACATCAGGCCCTTAGTGAGCTGTATCCAGAGAAAAGTGTGATACTGAAAGTTCAGAGTAAAGAGACCTAATAAAACATATATTACAAACTTTTTATTTATCATGACATATCGATAGCTGTACTATTGATTTATGCATAGTTTGTTTTATTTCTATCCAAAGTTATACTCGCTATTCTTTCAGATATTACAATATACCTTTTTTTTTTTATAGGACAAAATTATTTTGAAAACAAATTTATATCATTATAAAATGTCTAAGAAGCTTCCTATGAAGTCAGCTGTATTTGAGCATTTCACACTAACTGAAGATAAAAAATATTTTGTGTCAGTGTAAGATAAGTGACCCAGATGAGAACAAATGCTGTGATGTCAAAATCAGTGCATACTCCGGAAGCGAGAAAAACGCTCCTACGAGAGCTTCCAATCTAAAAAGACATTTAAGCCGCTTCCACCCAGAAGTTTTCAAAGCTGTGACTGAGAAGGATCAAAGTGACACCAAGAAACCAGTGCCCAGCACTTCCCGCCAGGCAACGGAGGATGAAAGATTGTCTCAAACATCAGTAACAAGATATTTTCTAAGTGACAAAATTACTGTAACAATGACAGCAGATGTGTTTAAAAGACAGCTCATAGAGCTTGTTGTGAAGGACGTTGTACCATTATCATTATTTGCTTGACCAAGTTTTAAAGCTCTTAATGGAGAAATGGCCCGCAAACTTGGTGTTTTCTCTGGAAAGACAAAGTATTAGAAAATTAGTGATTGAAGAAGCCCTTAACCAAAAAGAACATCTTAAAAAGATTCTCAAGAGACGCTTAATATATCTTAAAATGGATGCCTGCACGCGTCAGAGTGAACTATTTTGCTATAAATGTAAGATTTGTTTGTGACAACAAAAAATTTGTTACCACGACACTGGCAGTAAAGGATACTAAAGCTCAACACACCAGTCAGTTTCTCCAGGCCTTAGTGGAAAATGTTCTGGAAGATTATGAACTCAAAAAAGAACAGGTTCTTGCTATTGTAACGGACAATGCTTCAAACATGATAAGTACAATTAAACTGATGAATGAGAATAAGGAAGGTGAAGAACAGTTAGAAGAAAACTTTGGATTCAGTATGTCTGAGATGGAAGCCCACAGTCCTGTTCCTGTAACTGAGGAACAAACAGATATTACTACAGAACAACAGCAAAATGATACTTTAGAATTAGATCTTGCTGAAGCTGCTTCAAAATTCTCTCATATTTATCACATGCGCTGTGCTGTGCACACAATGCAGCTGGCAATAAGAGACAGTCTGCAAGAGGGACATGCTGGAACTCTAATTGGCAAGGTGAGGAAATTGGCTATTGCTGCCCGAACCCCTAAAATTGATTCCATCTTGAAGAGACGTGCTGGGAAAGGAGCAATCGTAGATCAAGCCACTCGGTGGGGCAGCACCTATTTAATGATTGAGCGATTAGTTGAGCTGAAGCCCTTTCTTGTGGACATGGCCAACCCTCAGGTAACATTAACAGAAGGTCAATGGACACAGGTGGCTGAATTAATGGAACTGCTTCATCACCCATTCACAGTAACAAAAAAATTACAAGCTGAGGATTTAACTCCTGGAACTTTCTTAAAGGAGTGGAAGAACTTGCTGTTTTTCATGTCCCAAAGACAAGGCTTAATCGCAGAGGGCATTGCTGCTTCAATGAAAAGGAGAGAGACACTGTTATTAGATAACAAAATTCTTCTGGCAGCTGTTTATGTGGACCCAAGTCATCGTATATTGCTGAATGATCAACAGATTACTAAAGGAAAAGAAGCTCTGACTGAGGTAGCAATTAGGCTGAGTGGGCTACAGGACTGCCAAGAGCAAGAGGAATTGGGTCTTGCCAGTGCTACTGCCACCATATCTTCAGCCTCATCAGATGAAGAGTTTAACTTTGAAAAGTATTTGGATGACATGGATCAGGCAAAGCGTTGCCGCAGAGAAAAAGATTCCATTCCCATAGCAAACAAACTGACTGTAGTTCAGCAAAATTTTTCACTTGCTCTCAAAGAAGTAGAAGAGTTCAACCGATCATCAAAACTGACTGTGCAGGAGGCAATTCCTTTATACTCCGAGATTGTTAGAGATCTTGCCCATGTGGTCACCGCTTTGCCACCAACCCAAGTTAGTGTAGAGAGGCTGTTCTCTAGCCTTAAAATAATTCGATCCGATTTGAGGTCATCTTTGAAGGAGGATCTGATGGAGGCGATACTTTTTCTCAGAACAAATTCATAGACTCCACAAATGTTATTCAGGCCGCTTTTGTTGAAAACTGTTTTTTTACCACTTACTGCAGCGTTTTGCATATTTGCAATTTATTAAAGTTTTTTGTGTTCTAAAGTTGTATCCAATAAATATATTTTATGTTCTATCTAAATAGCTTGATTATTGTATCATAAGGATGATAAAAAGCTTAAATTAAGTTCTCTTAAACATGCGCCATGTATGTCGGAGTCAGGGGAAATTGAGGAGTCAGGGCTTTGGCGTACTGACTCCACAGCCCTGGCCTGAAGGGTTCCTTGGGATCGTTAAAGTTGGATTAGGTCTCATGGGGGAAGGGGGGTGGGGTCCCCATTCACATTAACAGTGAGATATTCAAGGCGGGGGGGGGGGACTTTCTGTCTAAGACTTTAACTGTTTGATGTACAGAACTCTATGGGTATGTTCACATAGTTTTTTTTTTTACAGGCTGAAAAAATCTACTTCAGGAATTAGAAAACGTTTTTTTTGTCACGTTTTTCATTGCAGTTTTTGCTGAGTTTTTTTTTTTTTTTTTTTTACTCTTTAGCACACTGTATGGACATGGAAACTTCCCTTTTAAATGCTTGCAATTTATGATGCTGTTTTTTTTTTTTTTTAAAAGCATCACAAATAGTGTCAAAAAACCGCACCGCGTATTTTCTGTCTGCCATTGATTTTAATGGGTTTTTCAAGACTGAATCCGCATGAAGATAGGTCATTTTTTTTTTTTTCCTCAACTGAAAAAAGATCAGCTAGAAGAAAAAAAACTGCTACTGACTCCCATTGAAATAAATGGGAGTCGTTTTGTGAGGCAGATTCCGCCTCAAAATCTGCCTGCAAAAAACTGTGTGAATATACCCTATGAAGTATCACAATATAGACTTTGCCTTTTAACAAGAGAGATTATTTATTATGATTACTAGAAATCTAATATACAGATCAAATAACGCTTCTAGAGAATTAACTGTGTTAGCTTTGTGTTTACATGGAGCCTTTATCAGCAAACCGCAATTAGCTGAACTGATTGTCCTTCAGGCAGAGCTGTACATAACAGTGAGAGCACTCGCCACCAACCATCCCCCCCCCCCCACCCGAGAGCAGTGACCTACATCATTTGTCCTGTTTTATCAGACAGGCCACACTCCATGAAAACTGTGTAAACAATGGGAGAAATTATTTCACATAGCAGGCAAACAATGCAGCATTGCTAAAGCAATGTATTTAGGAAAACTCTTGAATTTACATAATCTATAGCCATATAGATAGGATCCTTGAGATGGGAATACCCCTTTAACTGATTTATGACAACATTTTTCTAAAAAACCCACAGGCGTATCCAAATCTGTAGCACAAGAATAGCACTGGCTTAATCCATGAACTCCTCAAGTCCCGGAAGTTCATGGATACAGCCAAATCAATAAAATCTGATAACCAGGAAAGCAGTTTAAAATCTGTAAACAGAATTACAGCAGATAAACTTTTAAACTGAGAATTACTATAATGGCAGGCATCTGAGTAGTCTCAAAGTTTAACCTTTTCAGGGCACAGCCTAAAAGTGCCTTCGTGACCAGGCCTCATTTTTCAAATCTGACATGTCACTTTATAAATAACTTTGAGGCGATTTAACTTTCATAAGTGATTTTGAGATTGTTTTTGTTTTTTTGTGACACATTTTACTTCATGTTAGTGGTAAATATTGATCAATATTTTTATATTTACTTATAAAAAAAAAATAGAAAATTTGATGAAAATTTAGAAAAAAAAAATTGCAATTTTCAAAATGTGAAATGCTCTGCTTTTCAAACAGTCATATCACACAAATACATTAATAAATATTATCTACCATATTTCTACTTTATATCGGCATCATCTTTTAATTGTACTTTAATGTATTTTGGACATTATAAAGCTTACAAGTGTAACTGTGATTTTCCAGATTTACAAGAAAATTTCCCAAACTAATTTTTTAGGGACCACTCCAGTTCTGAATGGGATTATAAAGGCCTATGTATTAGAAACCCCCATGAATCACACCATTTTCAAAACTGCACCCCTCAAATAAGTCAAAGCAGCATTTGGGAAGTTTAAGCATTTCACACAAATTTAAAACAATATGGAGGTGAAATTTAGACATTTCATTTTTCTTCAGTAACACATTCATTTAGCCCTAAAATTAACCCTAAAATTAACACATTCACAAAGGGTTAAAGGACAAATGCTTCTCACAGTTTCTGTGCTCGGAAGAAATTGCATAACAAATACCCCACATGTAGGTGTAAACTGATGTTTGGGCAAATGGCACAGAAGGGAAGGAGCAACAATGGGCGTTTGAAAAACAGATTTTGCTGGAATAATTTTCGGTGCTATGTCCCATTTGCAGAGCCCCTAAAGCACCAGTACAAAGGAAACCCCCCAAAAGTGACCCCATTTTGGAAGCTATACCCCTCACAGAATTTATCAAGAGGTATACTGAGCATTTTGACCCAACAGCCTTTTCACACATTTTATTAACATTGGGATGTGTAAATGAAAAATTACTAGAATGTCACTTTTTCTCCAAATTTTTCATTTTCACAAGGGGTTAAAGGAGAAAAAGCGCCCCACAGTTTGTTACACAATTGCTCATGAATGTGGCAATACCCCATATGCGGTCATAATCTACTGTATGGGTACATGGTGGGGCTTGGAATGGAAAGAGTGCTATTTGGCTTTTGGAGGGCAGATTTTGCTGGAATAGTTTTCATATGCCATGTGACATTTGCAGAGCACCTAGAGTACCAATACAATGGAAACCCCCAAAAAGTGACTCCATTTTAGAAACTACACCCCTCAAGGAATTTATCAAGGGGTATTATCATTTTGAGCCTAAGAGGGCTTCCAAAAAATTAATGTACAAAGTGAAAATTTTAATTTTTAAAAAAATATGCCATTTCAGTGCCCAATACGTTGCACCTACTTTGTGTCATCAAAGATATGCACTCTTAAAACTATTAAGTGGGCTATCCCGGGTAGAAAGAAGTTGTATATGTAGGTGTAAACTGCTGCTTGGGCACACAGCAGGGCTCAGAAGGGATGGAGCAGTGTGCTTTTTAGCTTTTGGTGTACAGATTTGGAAGGATTTCCTGGACGCCTTGTTGTTTTTGCAGAGCCCTGGTGTTGCCAGTAAATTGGAATTCCCAAAGAAGTGACCCCATTTTGTAGGGACAATTTTAGAGTCCCTACAAATGTGACATGGCGTCCATAAACCAACAATCTAAATCAGTGGTCCAAAAGCACAAAGCGCTCCTTCTTATCTGCACCCTCCTGTGTGCCCAAACAGCAGTTTATGCCCACATGTATGACACTGGTGTACCCAGGATAATGTACTTAATGTCATATGTGGCTGTAAACAGCTGTTTGGGCACAGAAGGGAAGGAGCGCTATTTTGGTTTTTGGACGTCGTGCCACTTTTGCAGAGCCCTGAATTGGCAGTAAAGTAGAACCCGCAGACACACAACTCCACTTTGGAAACTACACCCTTCAAGGGATTTATCAAGTGGCGTGGCGAGCATTTTTAAACTTTGAGCATTGCATTAATTTCATTTCCAGAAATGAATGCGCAGCTGGTAATGAAAAGTGAAAATTGCAATTTTTACATAGATACGCCATTTCAGTGCCTGATATGTTGTACCCAACTTGTGTCAGCAGAGACACGCACACCAAAAACTGGTAAGTGGGTGTCCCAGGCACAACAGCTTTTGGAGCATTCGTCTCTGATACAAGCCAGGCACAATATATTACGCACTGAAATGACGTATCCTTGGAAAAATTGTCATTTTCACCTTTCACAATCAGCTGCGTATTCATTTCTGGAAAATTAATTAAGGCAACACTTGGTGGTTAAAATGCTCACTGTACCCCGGGATAAAAACCCCTATATAAAAACCAAACTGTCTAAGTCTGTGCTCCAAAAACCAAAATAGCGCTCCTTCCCTTCTGTGCCCAAACAGCAGTTTATACCCACATATGACATTAAGCACATTACCCTGGGTACACAAGTGTTATACATGTGGGCTTAAACTGCATTTTGGGTACACAGCAGAGCATTGTAGGGAAGGAGCGCTATGTGGCTTTTGGAGCGCAGATTTAGATGTTTGGTATCTGAATGCCATGTCATGTTTGCAGAGCCTCTAAAGTACCAGTAAAGTGGAATCCCCTAGGGAATGACCCCATTTTTAAAACTCCACCCCTCAAAGAACTTATCAAGGGGTGTAGTGAGCATTAGTATCCCAGACGTGACTGCACAGTAGATGGTGAAGAGTGAATATATAAGCTGTGCGGAGTACATTGAGAACACCAAATTCCCTACTACTATATCCCCAGTAGCTCCTATGATTTGGGAGGTCACTCTGGGAGTCGTCAGTTCTGGTTTATTTTCCCTTGTAAGCTCTAAATCTGGTTTGTCCCCTGATATACTCTCACACAGCTTATACATTTCCTTCCTGCCGCAGCCAGTTGTGTTCTAATGATTAGGTGATATATGGGGTTTTGGTCTTCACATTGTACAAGCTCTTTATATATATATATATATATATATATATATATATATATATATATATGATGGGCTTGTTGTTTGCGGTATGAGATGCATTTTGTAATAACATTTTTGGGTGCCTATAACTTATTGACTAACTTTTATTAACTCTTATTTTACCTTTTATTGTAAATCCTTTTGAGTCTGAAAGGATTTATAATAAACACAGGGGCTCAAAAGCCTGAATACCTGTTATAATACAAACCGAAACCTTCTCCAAAGGAGATAGAATAAGTGGCGGGAATTGCAGACAAATGTTCCCAAAACAAAGGGGAAACCTACTAACCATACTAACCATAGTGGTGCAATAAAAATACAGGGTATAGGCAAATAGTCCCAATATATGACAGTAAATAACTGGACCCAGAGCTATGTCACGGAAAAATCTCCAAAGAAAACCTCACCACATACCACGTGTAAAAACGCACCCCAACGTGCGTTTTCGTTTTCATTTTTTTTTCCACACAGCGTACAACATAAGTAACCTGTGACCTTTATTCTGCTGGTCGATACGGTTACGGCGGTACCTCATTTATATTGGGGTTTTTTATGTGTTACTAATTTTGCAGAACAAAAATCCATTTGGGGACATAAATCAATTATTTTTGAGGCGTAACATTTTTCGGTTGACAGAGTTGGTTGATGGCTTATTTTTTGTGGGACAGCCTGTGCTTTATATTGGTACTGTTTTGGGGTACTTTTTTGATCACTTTTTATAGCATATTTTGTAGGGTGAGATGGCGAAAAATCATTACTTCCGGCGGATTTTTTTCTGTTTATTTTTTTTTTCTGACGTTTCCCGTGTAGGTTAAATAATGTGCCTATGCGGCTGACTTCCTGCATCTCGGCAGGATCAACCAGGTACTGAGGGAACCTAGCAGCCTGGGGTCACTGGCCAGTGACCCCATGTTGCAGAAGATACATATGGTCAAGTTTGACCGCGGCATCCAAGGGGTTAAAACCTCCGGTCAGAGCCCAGCTTCGACAGGAGGTTATGGAGTAGGGTGTTAGCTATCAGATACAGCCAACATCTGCTCCCAATTCAGTTTATAAATGTCGGCGCTGCACAAATCCCAGCAAGCGCCGACGTTTATATACAGTGGGCCGTCGTGAAAAGGTTAAAAACCCCACCTTAGCTCAATTTTGGACAATGAGGCAGCACTCTTATTGGCTCAGCATCTCAATGCTCTAACTGGTTGAAAACCTAGCTAGAGTTTGACTTGTAGATATAGCAACCTTTTAAACAACAGCAGTGACCAGTAGTGCACTGAAAAGTTTGATGGCTACAAGTAAGATTATAAATATTAGGATTCCTAACAGTTTCAAACAGCAACAAATTTTCCACAGTATCTAATCCACAGGTACTCTAACCACTTTTAGGTCCATTGGCCTGAGTCTCTGGCCTGGACAGTCCACTGATGGCAAACAGTAGCTGAACATGTCCTGTAATTACATATATTAAGACATGCCTCTAACCCCACTCAGTTCTGCCCATGCCTCCTTTGAACCCACCCAGTCTTTGTGGTGCCATTCAATAGGGCTCTTCTCTTTTGGAAGGTAGCTCCCTATAGATCAGTGCCTGGTTTTCATGAAACCTAGTAGCATAACCGTGACAATACAGTCAAGTCAGAATAACTCCACCAAAAGGAGGACCCACCCACAGACAGCTGTTTCAAGGCTATTTCCTCTCGTCAGTGCTAAGCAGACTACCGACAGGTAAGGTCTGCTTAATGACACATAGTACACCTTCTGACTGACTCTCCCAGCCAACTAGTACCCTGCTGTGCACTGATGATAGGCTATAACTTTGAAACATCTGTCTGTAGATGGGTTCCTCTTTCTTTCAGAACAGTTCTTCCGACTTGGCTTTGACCCCAGCTTATGCTAATAGGTTTCATGAACACCAGGCATTGATTTATAGTGCGCTGCCGCTCCAAAAGGTGACACTAGAGCAAGTCTCTCTTTTCCACCAAGGAAGACTTATTTGCATATTCCTTTCCTAGAATTTCTAGCAGTACATGTATGGTCTAATTAAAAAGCCTTGTAAGCTGCGAAGCGGCCTTTTTGAGACGTCTTTTACTCTTAGTCGCCTCCAAACACAGTATAATGCTCTGTAGGTGAAATTGACACTGGCGTTGCTTACTGTTACGATCCATCATAGGATCAGAACTATAGATCAGAAGGTTGACAGAATAAAGGATACAGATGAAGTTCCCTCACTGTAATTTTTTTTTATAACTAGCTTTGCGTTAATTTCTGCATTAAAATGTGGGCTCAAACTAAACACTACATCCTAGCTGAATTATCATTTATTTATTTTTATAGCTCCATTAATTCCATGGTGCTGTACATTTGAGGGTTTACATAAAAAACACAAAATAAACAAAACAAGTACAATACTACCCGTGACCATCTGGAACAGTGGGATAGTCTTGAGGACTTGGATGTGTAGTTTGCAGGATATGTCAGAGTCAAGGGTTATCTTAAGGCAACAGACCTGTGGGGCTGGGGTAAGTGTGGTACCATTAACTTTGATAGATGGGTCAGGTGGGGGGGGGGGCATGCGAGATGGGACAAAGATGATGAACTCCGTTTTCTCCATATTGAGTTTGAGAAAGTGGTAGGGGAGGTAGACATTATGGAACTCTAGACAACTGAGCGATAGTGTGTGTGGTCCAGAGAGATATATTTGAGTGTTGTCGGTGTAGTAATGGTATTGAAAATCGTGGGATTGTATGAGTTGGCTGAGGGTGTAGATGAAGAACAGGAGAGGTCCCAGGACCGAGCCTTGGGGGAAACCTACAGAAAGAGGCTGCGGTGAGGAAAGTGGTGTGCAAGTGGGAGACACTGAATGTGCGATTGGTGAGGTATGAGGAGATCCAGGAGAGAGCCAAGTTGGTGATGCCAAGGGATGAGAAAGTTTGTAACAAGAGGCAGTGGTCAACTGTGTCGAGGGCAGAGGAAAGGTCAAGGAGGAGGAGAACAGAGTAGTGCTGCTTTGCTTTGGCAGTTAGTAGGTCATTTCTGACTTTGGTTAGGCCGGTTTCTGTAGAGTGATAGGGTCAGAAGTCTGATTGTAGTCTGTCAGAAAAAGCTGGATGAGAGGTAGGAGGATAGTTCAAAGTGGACGTGTTGTTCAAGGAGTTTTGAGACATATGGGAACAGTGAGAGGGGGTGATAGTTGACTGGGGGGCTGGGTGAAGGGATGGTTTCATAAGGATGGATTTGAAAGTAGCGTGTTTAAAGGCAGAAGGAAAGGTACCTCTGGTTAGAAATGGGTTGAAGATGTAGGTTAGAGCAGGAGTAAAGACTTCAATGAGGCTGAGGATTAGATGCGATTGGATCGGGTCAAGCACACAGGTTGCGAGGTGGGATTTTGAAATTAGTTTGGAGAGCTTTTCATTGGTGATGGTGGAGAAACAGGTTGGAAATCAGGATAATACATTTTGAGGTGCATTTCCTTAGGATCATGTGATTATTGGTCAAATAATTGCAAGATAACAAAAATTGAAAGTCAGCTTAGTTAATAAATGTGAACATTTACTATTTCAGTTATTTTGGATCCATGTCGTTCTGCCTCACACTTCATTAGGCTAAAGGCTATGTCATGAACTGTGTCTACTGTATCTATTATCACAATCCAATCAGTATTGCTGATATTTAAATAACACTGAAATTCAGGCGTGGTAAAAAGTGGAGTATCCTAAAATAACTTCATTAATTCTAATTGAGGTAAAATGTTCAATCGTTATTAAGGGAGAACTCTTTCCATATCATCCATAACTTATTGATGGAATGGGCAGCCCCTTAATAAAAGTATGGGTAGGGGACGGGGGCCCTCACTCAATTAGGGGTGATATGGAGAGAGCTCCCTTAATAAAGTATAGGTAGGGCAGAAGGGACCATCACTCAGGGGGTACTATTACTGTAATAA
This sequence comes from Leptodactylus fallax, assembly GCA_947044405.1. Classification (NCBI taxonomy): domain Eukaryota; kingdom Metazoa; phylum Chordata; class Amphibia; order Anura; family Leptodactylidae; genus Leptodactylus; species Leptodactylus fallax. The sequence goes on from CAMRHE010000041.1 coordinate 4,727,007, forward strand.
TGCCCCCCAGTTAATAACATTAACTGTGTGGGGGGGGACTCTTATTAACAGTAGGGGGTGCACTATAACTGTAATAGTGCAGCCCCATACAGTTGTATTATATATATACACTACTGCTCAAAAGTTTAGGGTCACTTAAAAATGTCCTTATTTTTGAAAAAAGCACAGTTTTTTTCAATGAAGATAACATTAAATGAATCAGAAATACACTCTATAGATTGTTAATGTGGTAAATGACTATTCTAGCTGCAAATGTCTGGTTTTTAATGCAATATCTACATAGGTGTATAGAGGCTCATTTCCAGCAACCATCACTCCAGTGTTCTAATGGTACATTGTGTTTGCTAACTGTGTAAGAAGGCTAATGGATGTTTAGAAAACCCTTGTGCAAGTATGTTAGCACAGCTGAAAACTGTTTTGCTGGTTAGAGAAGCTATAAAACTGACCTTCCTTTGAGCTAGTTGAGAATCTGGAGCATTACATTTGTTGGTTTGATTAAACTCTCATCATGGCCAGAAAAAGAGAACTTTCATGTGACACTCGACAGTCTATTCTTGTTCTTAGAAATGAAGGCTATTTCATTCGAGAAATTGCCAAGAAACTGAAGATTTCCTACAACGGTGTGTACTACTCCCTTCAGAGGACAACACAAACAGGCTCTAACCAGAGTAGAAAGAGAAGTGGGAGACCCCGCTGCACAACTGAGCAACAAGACAAGTACATTAGAGTCTCTAGTTTGAGAAATCGACGCCTCACAGGTCCTCAACTGGCAGCTTCATTAAATAGTACCCGCATAACGCCAGTGTCAGTGTCAAAATTTAGACCTTGTAATACATTGAGAAATATAAAATGCTTTAATGGTCTACCACCTCCCCCCAAGCATATTCCACTGCCACCACTATGTTACAGAGAACATTACAGTTGTAATTTGTTATGTATGTCACTTTTTGTAGATTTGGAGAAAAACAACTTTAAAGTCTTATACAAATGAGGCAGTTGACCCACTGGGTGCGAGCCTACAACCCTGCTCTTGCTCCTCAAGTAGGATGGGTGATAGCAGAGCAATGTGTGGATCAACTCTCACTGCACATGGTGGCACAGGCCAAAGATGGTAGAGATCTGAGTGGTAAAAGCTTTGCCCCAGGGCCCTGAAGGCACCAACTGCCTCATTTGCATAGAATTTCAAAGTAGTTTTTCTCCAAATCTACAAAAGTGACATATATAACAGTTGTGTTATTTATCTCTGTAATGTGCTCTGTAACTGTGGAGACAGTTGAATATGCTTGGGGTAGGTGGTAGGTTCCCTTTAAATACATGAATTTCATTACACATTAAAACAGCATGTACATAAATGAGATGTTAAAGGTAGAAATGTTTATTTTTGTCCAAATTAGTTTTTTTGTTTTTAATACCATTAATTGTATCATTCTACCACTAAAGTAAAGTACTATCTGTCACGAAAAAAGTGTCAGAATACACAAAACCATTACAGAGAGAGTTTATAAAATGTTCATGTTCATAGGTAGCTCACATTAAACCGACAACATTGATCATAAATTGAGTAATCAAGCCACAAATAGTAATAATAATGCCGCATCTTCATACAGAACACTTCAGCTTCAGTAGATAATACCAGTTTGATCTTCATAACAGAGCATGCCGCTATTATTTACCTGTGAACACAATCCCTATTTGTACAATACTGTTGCAAACTTCTGAGTTTCAATTACTTCTTAAAGATGTCATATTAGAATAGACCATTTTTAGAGAATTCATTGACCCTGTACAGTTTAAACAAAGAACATTTTCCACTCATACTTGTACTGTACAAGGGACAATGAGGTGCTGCATGTAAAAGTGGTTGGATGGGAATTTGATCATAGAACTCGCCCTTCCAAGCTGTGCAGTCTGTGTACACCTGTTGTGAGTGGACTCTCTTCTTCAGACATGGTGTTATACAAGAACTGAAAATTTCAGTTCTTGTTTAACACCATGTCTGAGGAAGAGAGCTAGACTCTTGAAAGCTTACTTATCAAATATACTCAGTTAGCCTCTAAAAGGTTTCGCCTGATTTCTTCACTCTTCCACTACTTTCAATGGCTAACACGGTACAACATTATACTACTATAAAAATTGTAGATTCACACTGAAGGCATCAAAACTATGAATTAACACATGTGAAATTATATACTTAACAAAAAAAGTGTGAAACAACTGAAAATATGTCTTATAATCTAGGTTCTTCAAAGTAGCCACCTTTTGCTTTGATTACTGCTTTGCACACTCTTGGCATTCTCTTGATGAGCTTTAAGAGGTAGTCACCTGAAATGGTTTTCACTTCACAGGTCTGCCCTGTCAGGTTTAATAAGTGGGATTTCTTGCCTTATAAATGGGGTTGGGACCATCAGTTGTGTTGTTCGGAAGTCAGGTGGATACACAGCTGATAGTCCTACTGAATGGAGTGTTAGAATTTGTGTTATGGCAAGAAAAAAGCAGCTAAGTAAAGAAAAACGAGTGGCCATCATTACTTTAAGAAATGAAGGTCAGTCAGTCCGAAAAATTGGGAAAACTTTGAAAGTGTCCCCAAGTGCAGTGGCCAAAACCATCAAGCGCTACAAAGAAACTGGCTCACATGAGGACCGCCCCAGGAAAGGAAGACCAAGAGTCACCTCTGCTGCGGAGGATAAGTTCATCCGAGTCACCAGCCTCAGAAATCGCAGGTTAACAGCAGCTCAGATTGGAGACGAGGTCAATGCCACACAGAGTTCTAGCAGCAGACACATCTCTACAACAACTGTTAAGAGGAGACACTGTGCAGCAGGCCTTCATGGAAAAATATCTGCTAGGAAACCACTGCCAAGGACAGGCAACAAGCAGAAGAGACTTGTTTGGGCTAAAGAACACAAGGAATGGACATTAGACCTGTGGAAATCTGTGCTTTGGTCTGATGAGTCCAAATTTGAGATCTTTGGTTCCAACCACCGTGTCTTTGTGCGACGCAGAAAAGGTGAACGAATGGACTCTACATGCCTGGTTCCTACCGTGAAGCATGGAGGAAGAGGTGTGATGGTGTGGGGGTGCTTTGCTGGTGACACTGTTGGGGATTTATTCAAAATTGAAGGAATACTGAACCAGCATGGTTACCACAGCATCTTGCAGCGGCATGCTATTCCATCCGGTTTGCGTTTAGTTGGACCATCATTTATTTTTCAACAGGACAATGACCCCAAACACACCTCCAGACTGTGTAAGGGCTATTTGACCAAGAAGGAGAGTGATGGGGTGCTACGCCAGATAACCTGGCCTCCACAGTCACCAGACCTGAACCCAATGGAGATGGTTTTGGGTGAGCTGAACCGCAGAGTGAATGCAAAAGGGCCAACAAGTGCTAAGCATCTGTGGGAACTCCTTCAAGACTGTTGAAAGACCATTTCAGGTGACTACCTCTTGAAGCTCATCAAGAGAATGCCAAGAGTGTGCAAAGCAGTAATCAAAGCAAAAGGTGGCTACTTTGAAGAACCTAGAATATAAGACATATTTTCAGTTGTTTCACACTTTTTTTGTTAAGTATATAATTTCACATGTGTTAATTCATAGTTTTGATGCCTTCAGTGTGAATCTACAATTTTTATAGTCATGAAAATACAGAAAACTCTTGGAATGAGAAGGTGTGTCCAAACTTTTGGTCTGTACTGTAGATATATATTTATTTATTACCTATCATTGTCATCCTTCCTGTGCTGATAGTGAAGTGATTGCTGAAAAGAAATGTTCTACAGAAATGGAAGTGTCAGACTGTTATTGGGCTTGGTGGCGAGAGCAAAAACTGCAGGATCTTCCTCCTCCTCCTGCTATTCAGCATTATTTCCTTTTGCCTTTGTAGACACCTTCCCACAGATGTGTATGTTAGGATTAGTTATTATATCTATTTGATGATTTTACTTTAATCTTCAGACTTTTTCTATTTTTGGTGACATTTTGGGGTCTTTAGAACAAATTGCTAGGTTTTCATAGAATAATGGTCTCGAGTTACAGTGGTTTCAACCTAGTGGTTTCCCGTAACCAATTAATAGTGTAGCCGTAGGGACTGTAGAATAAAATAACAGTAGCATTTGGGTTTCCGTTCTTTGGGTCCACATGGGGACTCAAAAAACGTAAACCCAATCTACTTAAAAAGCGGTTTCACACGGAAACCCGTGGACTCCATAAACTATAATGGGGTCTGCCGGGTTTCCACCCGAAAAATGCGGAGAGAAAAGTCCTACAAGTTTTTCAAGCGGATTCAGGGACGGGATTCCCCGAATGGAGTGCAAGTGCTGGTGTAAATCCAGCCTTAACATGTTAAAAGCTGACATGTCACTTTAACCACACAGTGAACAACGTAAAACAAAACCTAAAGACAGGATTGCAGTTATTTTTCTATTCCACTCCACAAAATGTTTTTAAAAGTTTTTCAGTGCATTATATAGTACAGTTAATTGTCATTAAAAATTATAACTAATCTTGCAAAAATCAATCCCTTGTACCGCTCTTGGATGACAAGGATGAAAAATCAAAAATAATAATTGACTTGGTCCTTTAAAGAGCCTCTGATTTAAGCAGTGTCAGAGCTCTGAATTACGCTTTTTGGCTGCTCCTGTCTGAGACCACCCATTTCAGCATATCTGGCACCAATATTAACTGCACTGATTGCTGTGGAGCTGTGAAGGGTAGAGAAAAAAATGGCGTTTTCTTCAGGTTGCAAGAATGAAGGTGCTAACAGAGGTGCTCATTAGTGTTGTTTTTTACATGGTACAGCTTAGGTTCTGCTGCAGCCTCTATAGTTTATGCAAAAAAAAAACGCATACAGTATGAGTATGTATAATGTCTTTGTGCATTGTGGTCACATTTAAATGTAATATATAATATATGTAATTTTTTTTTTTTTTTTTTTTTTTTTTTTAAAGGTCAAAAGTCTGTGTCCCATACTTAAAAAGAAGCAAAGTAGCACATATCCTCAATCTGAGTCCTCCACTGAATCTGAACCCCATTTGGTTCAAAAATCACTGTGGTAAGTTGTTGCCAGACAGTGTAGTAGCATCTATACTACTTAAGCAGAAAAATGCACATGAGGGGTGGGAAATTTTCCGTAGGGAAATCATTAATACACAGGAACTAACAATACCTAGAAGCAAGAAAAATGGGAATCACCTAAAAACTCCAGGATGGATGACCAAAAAATTACATAACCTACTAAAAAAGAAAAAGGAAACATACAACAAGTGGAAGATGGGAGCTATATCTAAGGGAGAGTATACAGCAGTTTGCAGACTCTGTGGAGTTACTAAATTCATATTTTGTATCCGTCTTCTCCCAAGAAATGGATGGAAATATCAACATAAATGGTGATAGTGATGAGGGGAAAGAGGACTCCAAGCTGATTATAAGTGAAGGTTTGGTAAGAGAACATTTAGCTAAGATTAAGGAAACCAAGTCCCCAGGACCGGATGATTTACACCCTAGAGTTTTAAAAGAATTAGCAGAGGAAATAACAGAACCCCTTGCAATAATCTTTAATAAGTCATGGGAAACAGGAGTGGTCCCTCTAGATTGGAAAAGGGCAAATGTGGTCCCCATCTACAAAAAGGGGAATAGGGACGACCCAGGAAATTATAGGCCGGTAAGTCTGACCTCGATAGTAGGAAAAATCTTTGAACAAATCGTTAAAGAACATTTAATTAGGTACCTGGATGGGAAGGCTTTAATTAATCAGAGCCAGCACGGCTTTATGCCTAATAAATCTTGTCAGACTAATCTTATTTCCTTCTATAATAAAGTCACTGAATGGTTGGACCAGGGAAATGCAGTGGACATAGTATATCTTGACTTTAGTAAGGCCTTTGATAAAGTATCACATAACATTGTTATTGAAAAAATGATCAAGTATGGCTTTGATAAAATATCAGTGAGGTGGGTTCACAATTGGCTTAATGATCGGGCACAACGAGTAATTCTAAATGGCTATACATCAAACTGGAAGAAAGTAAAAAGCGGGTTGCCGCAGGGCTCTGTCCTGGGCCCAGTACTTTTTAATATTTTTATAAATGATCTGGATGATGGGATTAATGGGGAACTAATAAAATTTGCAGATGATACAAAGATAGGAGGAATAGCCAACACTAGAGAGGAGAGAGAGTGCATCCAAAAGGACTTAGACACACTGGAACAATGGGCTGAGGTGAACAAAATGGCATTCAACAGGGACAAATGCAAAGTCCTACATCTGGGTAACAGAAATGCAAGAAGCATATATAGTATGGGAGGAATAGTACTAAGTGAGAGTACAGGGGAAAAGGATCTGGGCATAATAATAGATCACAAATTCAACATGAGTCAACAGTGCGGTGCGGTGGCTAAAAAGGCTAATAAAATTTTAGGATGTATCAAGACGAGCATTGAAGCTAGATCAAGAGAGGTAATTATTCCGCTGTACTCTGCCCTGGTCAGACCCCACCTGGAATACTGTGTACAGTTCTGGGCGCCCCAGTTTAAGAAAGACATCGATTTATTGGAGCAGGTCCAGAGAAGAGCAACCAAAATGGTGGAAGGTCTACAATCCATGCCCTACGAGGAAAGGCTAAAAGAATTGGGACTGCTTAGTTTGCAGAAGAGAAGGCTAAGGGGAGACTTAATAGCGGTATTTAAATATCTGAAAGGTTGTCACAGTGCAGAGGGATCTACCCTATTCTCATTAGCAGAAGGAAGCACGAGAAGTAATGGGATGAAACTAAGGGGAAGGAGATTCAGATTAGACATTAGGAAAAACTTTATAACAGTAAGGGTAGTGAGGGAGTGGAATAGGCTGCCACAGGAGGTGGTGAGTTCTTCATCAATTGAAATCTTCAAGCGGAAACTGGATAGGTATATAGCTGGGATGATTTAGGAATTCCTGCTTTTGCAGGGGGTTGGACTTGATGGCCCTTGAGGTCACTTCCAACTCAAACAAACAAACAAGCATCTCTCTAATCCTCTTTACGTAATCCACACTGAGCTTTTCTTAGGCTTAAAGACCAAAAATGGTCATTTGTACATTGATAGGAATTTTAGGGTGGTGCCACACAGTGTACTTGGATGCAACAATAGCTGCACCCAGTCCCCTGGTTGCCAGTTCTTTCACTTCTAACAGTAAAACTGCAGAGCCTGTAATGATATCAAGCTGAAAGGGAGCAGTATTTCACTTTAGAAGTAAAAGCACTGGGGTCTAAGGGACTAGTTGCAGCCATTACCGCAAAACTGTTATTATTTTAGGGTTGCAATTATTGTGTGCATCTGGAATGACATGCTAGTGGCTGGCTTATGGGCTGCACAATAACTTGGTGTATAGAATTGCTGTTTTGCAGCGCTAAGGGTCCTGGGTTTGAATCTGACCAATGGCAACATCTGCATGGAATATATATAATCTTCCCATGTTTATGTGGGGGTTCTCCAGCTTCATCCCACAATCCAAAGACATACTGGTAGGGAATTTAGAATGTGAGCCCCACTAGCGACAGTGTAAGGAACATACATCGTGTTAGAGAACCAAAGAAAGGATTCATTAGTATAACCTAATGAATGTACACAAAATCATATCTTGAAAATATATTGACAAAAGTACTCTTTTTGTCTGCTCTATGTTCAAGTGCCGTTTTTGTGTTGCAGCATATACTATAGCAAAGTATGGAATGTCCATGTGTGTTCTTGGGATGGCTGAGGAATTTAAAGGAGAAATTGCAGTCAATGCTTTATGGCCAAAAACTGGTATGTGTACTATGTTTCTAATAAATACCTGCTAAGATTCTCTGCTCCTTTATTCATTCTTGGTTAAACATAGATCTGTCTTTTTGTCGTAATTCTGTTCAGTTTCTGCCTTTCAAGTCTGTAGAGCTGCTCTCTGTAACCAAAAGTCAATCAATCTTGCTATTATTACACTGATTTGACTGTCATAATATGAAGGCTACGTCCCAGTAAGTCCATCAAATTCTGCATTTATAAGAGAACAACCTGTTATGTAACACTTCTTTCTGTCATGTAAAAAGTTGAAGCGTAATACAGATTGAAAAGGCAAGCTATTAAAACGCATTGAATCTTCCAAGATTAAATATAGGCATTTAATTGTTCTATAAATGCCTCCATCTAAGATATCTGTTTTCCTGTAAGAACACTGAGGTTGAACATAATGGTCAGCCATCACTAGTCACAAGTTGCAGCATGTTTAAATATAAATACATTGATAACATTTCAGAAGTCTAGGGTTATTATGGTAATTATTGAACAGTAGTTGCTCTAAATTTATATGGTTTCATCAATTCAGAAACTAAGGGGCATGTATATATTAAATCACTTAATATAGATTTGTTTAGGGTCTTTTGTGTATTTTATGGCTAGAGATTAAGATTAACTCTCTCATCTTTTTCTGCTCTTGTATAGGGCAATTTTATTAAATAAGCTGGTCATAGACTGGACATTTTGTCCATGATAACATCTTGATGCACATATGTGTTTTTAAAGCGTAACCAAGCCTTCAAACAACTTTTGATTTTCTAAAAGAATTGTGTCATTAACAAATTGTGGCTTCTTTCTTTGAAATTCTGTGCATAACGCTTCTTAGCTGCATCGCATATCCATACATCAATTTGGGAGGATGTGACCAGTCCCCATGAATGTGACATCAGTAATGGTGAAACGTTCATGGTGGGTGTGGCTAACAGGCTAAAATCACATGCACAAAGGATGGCACATGATGAGGGAACCGCAGGGTAATGAATGTAAAGGGGATAGTCTGCATACTGCAAAAAAGGTAGGCAATCCTTATTTATTCATTTGCAAATAAAAAGGCTTGGAAAACGTCTTTAAAACTGAGATTGAAGATGTCTTCAATTGGTGATATCTGGATTTGTCATAGCTAAAACTGGAATGTGGCATATACACTACCGTTCAAACGTTTGGGGTCACCCAGACAATTTTGTGTTTTCCATGCAAACTCACACTTTTATTTATCAAATGAGTTGCAAAATGAATAGAAAATATAGTCAAGACATTGACAAGGTTAGAAATAATGATTTTTATTTGAAATAATAATTTTCTCCTTCAAACTTTGCTTTCGTCAAAGAATGCTCCATTTGCAGCAATTACAGTATTGCAGACCTTTGGCATTCTAGCTGTTAATTTGCTGAGGTAATCTGGAGAAATTTCACCCCATGCTTCCAGAAGCCCCTCCCACAAGTTGGATTGGCTTGATGGGCATTTTTTGCGTACCATACGGTCAAACTGCTCCCACAACAGCTGAATGGGGTTGAGATCTGGTGACTGCGCTGGCCACTCCATTACAGATAGAATACCAGCTGCCTGCTTCTTCCCTAAATAGTTCTTGCATAATTTGGAGTTGTGCTTTGGGTCATTGTCCTGTTGTAGGATGAAATTGGCTCCAATCAAGCGCTGTCCACAGGGTATGGCATGGTGTTGCAAAATGGAGTGATAGCCTTCCTTATTCAAAATCCCTTTTACCTTGTACAAATCTCCCACTTTACCAGCACCAAAGCAACCCCAGACCATCACATTACCTCCACCATGCTTGACAGATGGCGTCAGGCACTCTTCCAGCATCTTTTCAGTTGTTCTGTCTCTCACAAATGTTCTTCTGTGTGATCCAAACACCTCAAACTTCGATTCGTCTGTCCATAACACTTTTTTCCAATCTTCCTCTGTCCAATGTCTGTGTTCTTTTGCCCATATTAATTTTTTTCCTTTTATTAGCCAGTCTCAGGGCTTTTTGTTGGCCACTCTGCCCTGAAGGCCAGCATCCCTGAGTCGCCGCTTCACTGTAGACGTTGACACTGGCGTTTTGCGGGTACTATTTAATGAAACTGCCAGTTGAGGACCTGTGAGGAGTCGATTTCTCAAACTAGAGACTCTAATGTACTTGTCTTCTTGCTCAGTTGTGCAGCGGGGCCTCCCACTTCTCTTTCTACTCTGGTTAGAGCCTGTTTGTGCTGTCCTCTGAAGGGAGTAGTACACACCGTTGTAGGAAATCTTCAGTTTCTTGGCAATTTCTCGCATGAAATAGCCTTCATTTCTAAGAACAAGAATAGACTGTCGAGTTTCACATGAAAGTTCTCTTTTTCTGGCTATGATGAGAGTTTAATCAAACCAACAAATGTAATGCTCCAGATTCTCAACTAGCTCAAAGGAAGGTCAGTTTTATAGCTTCTCTAACCAGCAAAACTGTTTTCAGCTGTGCTAACATACTTGCACAAGGGTTTTCAAGGGTTTTCTAAACATCCATTAACCTTCTTACACAGTTAGCAAACACAATGTACCATTAGAACACTGGAGTGATGGTTGCTGGAAATGGGCCTCTATACACCTATGTAGATATTGCATTAAAAACCAGACATTTGCAGCTAGAATAGTCATTTACCACAGTAACAATGTATAGAGTGTATTTCTGATTCATTTAATGTTATCTTCATTGAAAAAAAAACTGTGCTTTTCTTTAAAAAATAAGTACATTTCTAAGTGACCCTAAATTTTTGAATGATAGTGTAGAAGTAAAGAATCTCAGCTTTAATATGACGGCAGAATCACTGTTATAGGTGGTATAAAGCCAAAGAGACAGCTATTTAAAGTGACCTCCCCCAAGCCTCAGCTGCTTCTTGTATACTGTTCTGTATCCCGGCAGACATTACAAATTAACAGGCATATGCCCCTAGCAACTGGCCAGGGGCACGAAGTGTGCGATAAACAATGTGGATTGTCATGCAGGGAAATGGCTGCATACCTTCTAGAGCTTTTAAAGGGGTTGTCAGTGATAAAAAGATAATTTAATACTAAACTAAACACTCTCCCCCCCCCCGCCTAACTTCTAACTAACTTACTTTATCAAAAATGTATATTTACCCATATCGCTGGGGCACGTTTTCTGATTTCCTGGTGACGTTCCGTTTCCTGAAACGGAACGTTACCAATACTCCCAACCTATCATACTTACCTGTCTTTATGTCCTGATCTTCTGGGTATGGATCGTCACTTCATTCACTTCACTTCCTTCACGACTCTATTGCGCAGGCGCCAGCAGACATGAAGAGGAGAAGGAGCCCGCCTCCCACGCCTGTGCAATAGAGCCGGAGCACTCTGGGTCTATTGCGCAGGCTCCGTCAGATGAGAAGAGGAGAAAAACAGAAGGATCTCCCATGCCCAGAAGATTTGGACAGGAAGACAGGTAAGTATGATGGGGTGGGGGGATGGGTTGAGTTAGTTAGTTAGGTAGGGCTAGTAGTCCCTGGGCTAGCTAGGGAAATGGAGGGGGGTGTGAGAGAATGAGGGGGAGGGAGACAGAGGGGGGATCTGAGTGAACAGCAATGTATCATGGTAGTTGTAGGATAGGAGAACAGGAAGCTACACATGTAAACAAATGCAGAGGAAACCAGGTGCTCCCAGAGAAATCCAGAAATCACATTAAAAAAACTGTTAAAGGTATTTGGGTGCACTTATTAACCTATTAATAGCACTAACACACCTTTTTAAAAAAAAAAAAAAAAAAAAAATTTTTGCCCAGAAACGCCCTTTAAGGCTAAGGTCCCATGTTGCAGAAAAGCAGCTTTTTTTGTTGCGGTTTTTTGAGCCAAAGCCAGGAGTGGATTGAACAGAACGTCCTATATATTTCCCATTCCTTTTATAGCCATTGTTGCACTGGGGATCTTAAATTCCAGGTTGAAGTCCCCTTGTGCGGCAGAGAAAAAGTTATTAAAAGTTCAAAATAAAGAATAAATAATAAAAAGGGTTAAAAACACCTTTACATTTAAAAAAACACATAACATAAACAAAAAATAAACATGTTAGATATCCCCATGTGCGTATTAGTGCCCATTATCCCAAAATAGTGTTATTTATCATGTATGATGAACGTCATAAAAAAAAAAATTATACCACAATGCGCAAAATAACAACATATTTTGTTCACCTTGCTTACCCCAAAAAATACCAATAAAAAGTGATCAAAAAGTCATACATGCCAAACATTGGTACCAATAAAAAGTACAACTTGCCCTGCAAATAAAGAGCCCTTTCTTAACTCTATCAACAGAACAGTAAAAAAAAAAAAAAAATAAATAAATTATAGGCGTCAGAATACGGTGACCACAGGAAAATCGTTCATTTTCAAAAGTGGCATGACGGTAAGAGTAAGCCCTCACTTAGCTATGTCAACAGAAAAATGAAAAAGTTATGAATTTTAGAAGGCAGGGAAGGAAAATATGAAAAAAGTCGGCGAGCATTAACGTGCAAACTACCTTGCATCCTTAAAGGGTTAAAGCCTAATGTTCATTGTTACTTATCACCTTTGGCAATAAACACATCAAGAGCACTTACCATAAATTATATGTAAATTCCCTGTAGGTAACACCACATGCTTAGAATTAAATGTAAAATCTATAATTACATGCAGAATTGAAACAATTGCATACCGACCTGGCTTTCTCTTGTCTTTTCACATTTGCCATCTTTATAACGTTGGTGTGAATTAATGTTGTATGACTAGACTACATTGTTCCATACTATATATGTGGGTTAGTAATTTCCAACCTTGTCCTAATGAGTATTGTATTTTTCTTACTTTTTACAGCCATACATACAGCTGCTATGGATATGCTAGGAGGATCTGGGGTGCAGAAGCAGTGTAGAACTACTGACATCATTGCCGTTGCTGCATACTCCATTTTGACTAAGCCAAAGAGTTATACTGGAAACTTCTTAATTGACGAGGAGTTACTGAAGTCTGAGGGGATCAAGGATTTTGATATCTATGCTGTATCTCCAGGTATACTGACTTTTACTATAATATATGAATTTCATTGTATTCATTTGTGTTGTACTTGAGTTCAGTGAGTTTGTGACGACTATTAAGCATATATATACTGATATATATATATATATATATATATAGATATATAGATATATAGAGATATCTATCGTGTGTGTGTGTGTATATATGTATGTGTGTGTATGACTTCAACTAGATTTTTTTTTAGCTAGTTTTGTAAGGAAAAAGTTACACAATTATACTATACTATGTATTAGAAACTTTACTTGTTTGATATATATTATTAGTATTAATATTATTGTTCATATGCTTATGACATTTTATGATACAGAGGTGTAAGTAAAGCGAAGCAGTCTATCACTGGCTACAGTAGCAGTGTCTGTAGTATTGACACATTACCAGTTTAGCTAGTGATTGGCTGCTGTGGTCACAATTTAATCTATGATATGAGGTACGGTAAATAATAGTGTATGAATAATGCTAAGTTCATATTTTATGAAAAAAAAAAAAACAAGACGGAAGAAAGTTTCTGACAAAAAAAAAAGTCCTGCATTCATGTTTTTTTACATGACGGACGCGGATGAATGCAGACGAAGAAGACTCCATATACATCTGTCATTCCAGACCCGTTTCAGTTGCTTTCATCCTATGTCAGATGAGAGCAGTGGGCTTTAAGAACGGAAATATGAACTTGGCCTTATCTTTTTAAGTCTGTATTATATCATAGAGCATGGCCGCCACGGTCACCTTTGCAATGTGACCCCTGAGCTAGAGGGCCTCATAGGCCCCCTTGCCACCAGTACTGTCTCCAGGTTTAAGGAATTTCATACTTACCTCTTCTAGCAAGATGCGGCTCCCTGTCTGTCCAGCCACCCTGTCTCCTGCTCTGTGGTACTGCTTGTGGTACCATAGTGCAGGTGACAGGGTAGCCCGGAGGACAGTAGAAGAGGTGCCCAGCCAGACGTGCATAAGAAGAAGCTGGGCACCACATCTTGCAAGAAGAAGAGGTAAGTATGTAATTTGTTTTGGTTAGAATTATTACCTGTGACGGTTACAAATATCTATGTGGGGGGCACTATTACTGTAAAGGGGGGGATAATTAGGACACTATTACCTGTCGGAGGGATAACACTGTTACTTATGGGGAGGACTATTGCCTATGGGGGGGGGGGATAATTAGGACACTATTTACCTATGGTAATACATTATGGTTGCCTTCAACAGGCTATAAATGTAAGTACACTTAACTGGCATAGTTACATTTATACAGTTGCTGAATTACTAACGGCCCTTCGGAGACAACCATAAGGCTGATGTTGCCCTCGGCGTAAATGAGGTTGACTTAGAGTAGTGTTTGCTTAGCTGAGCTCTTGTAGGATAGTTAGCTTTGCCTTCTTCAGATAACTGTACACTTTCTGATGTAAAGATGGCAGTCCCTGGAAAACAAATCACAGCTGAAGCCAGCAGAATTGCAAATACATCTTTGGTCTATAAGGAAAAATCCTTTATTGCCAATATACAGTATGTGCTACCTAAGTTTCACACACAAGTTACAAAATATTCTATTGAATTATTAAATAGAGGTGATGGGGGAAAAGTATATCACTATAAATAAAATGTACATTTATTATTGACAGTGATATTTTGAAATTGTTTAATAAAGCTAGAAAAATATAGAAAATTGGAAAAATAAGACTGTAGATGACCCTGAGTATTCCTAATATTAACGTGAACTAAAATCTAAGAAAGGTAAATAGATATGAAGAGTGGAGAGACGTTAAACATTAATGTTGGAAGTAGTACAAATTTTGGAATGTAAGTTGTAAGTCTGTTTTTCACGTAAATCAGTTTTACGTGTAAAGTGGTTCTCCCCTTTGAACATATTCTTTAAAACTAAATGTGGCATATTTAATTTTATTTTCCTTTAGGACATCCGTTGCTTCCAGATTTCTTTTTAGATGAATCTCCAGATGAATTAACCAGCAAAATTGAGAAACATGGTATGTACCTACCTCCTTAAACCTTATTACAATAGGTCATGTAAAAGTTTCTTTTGAATGTGTAGCTCCCACCCAGTCTACTACTTGTAATGATTTGCGTTTGCATGTACTAAGCATTTGTATAGTACATTTTGTTAACTGTTTATATAACCTTTTATTATAGGTAAAAAGATGTATATAAAACATAGACCACAACATGGATTTGAGACAGAATGCTAGACATACTGATACAGAATATAGATTGTGAGCCCTATATGGGACAGTGACTGTCAATGTCTGTAAAGCGCTGCGGAATATGATGCCGCTATATAAGTAAGCAAAATAAATAAACATACAATCCCAATTCCAATGAAGTTAGAATGTTGTGTAAAACAAATAAAAACAGAATACGATGATTTGCAAATCCTTTTCTACCTATATTCAATTGAATACGCTACAGAGACAAGATATTTAATGTTCAAACGGGTAAACTTTATTGGTTTTTTGCAATTGAATTTGGAATTTGATGCCTGCAACACGTTCCAAAAAAGCTGGGACAAGGAGAAACAAAAGACTGAGAAAGTTGAGGAGTGCTCAAAAAATAGCTGTTTGGAGCGTTCCAGAGGTGAACACGTTAATTGGAAACTGGTGAGTGTCAGTCGTTCACAAGCAAGGATGGGGTGAGGTTCACCACTTTGTGAACAACTGCGTGAGCAAATAATCCTACAGTTTAAGAACAATGTTTCTCAATGTACATTTGCAAGGAATATAGGGATTTCATCATCTACAGTCCACAATATCATCAAAAGATTCAGAGAATTTGGACAAATCTCTGCAAGTAAGTGGCAAGGCCGAAAACCAACATTGAATGTCCGTGACTTTCGATCCCTCAGGCGGCACTGCATTAAAAACCAAGATCATTCTGTAACGGGTATTACCACGTGGGCTCAGGAACACTTAAGAAAACCATTGTCAATGAACACAGTTCGTTGCTACATCTACAAGTGCAAGTTAAAACTCTACCATGCAAAGCAAAACGCATATATCCACATGTGAAAGATCCTCAGTGCGCCAACACCGCTGTGGCCACCCCTGAGTCTTCTTTCATATAAAAACCACACTCACCGCCAGTGAGTGTCGGGTTCACAAGATAAATACAAGACAAGCTTTCTAAATTTTATATATTTATTAACCCCTAAATGGGTTGGTATTAACATCTAACATATACAGTTCAGAACAGATATGCAGATATATGCAAGCATTAACAGTTACTAGTTACAAGATACAGTACAAATAAAATAAAAGGGATAAAGGTGAAATGATTACTTTACCACACATGTCCTTGATGTGGTTCTGTAGTCCAACACTCACACATGCTCTGGTATGTGTGAGATCACCAGTGGAGGCTGTTTAGCATGTGGCATTAATTCAATAATCCAGCCTGCATGCTCTCATCACAGTCTCTCAGCATTAGTCCAGTAGTCTCATCACAAAAAATCTCCTCATGGTCTGTCTGTAACAACTCTGTAGTCTGTGATGGTCTCAGCCCAAAACTCCATAGCATAATCTCCTCCCACAGGCCTCTTACCTCATCTTTTATACCCTTTATGCCACCTCCCAGAATGAGGTCACCGGCAACAGCAAGTCTGATGAGTTAATGCAATCAAGTCCAGATCTTTTGTATAGAACTGAGACCAAGTGAATTGATACAATGTTATCAGCCAGGTCTGATCAACAGCCCAGGCTTGAACAATGCACTATTGTTTCTTTGATCACTCAAGGCTGCATAGGAATACAATAGCTATTCTGGGATGGATACAAAGCCCTATTGTGCCAGCCTGGCCACTATTGCCAATATACACCTATGATTATGGCTGCGCACCTTATGAGTAAATGGAACTAGAGAGAAATACGCTACCCAGAAACCAAAAGACAGCTCTGAATTATAGCCACACTTAAGCAGAATCATCACACCACAGCACCCAGAAACACCGCCGGTTTCTCTGGGCCCAAGCTCATCTGAGATGGACTGACGCAAAGTGGAACAGTGTCCTGTGATTTGACCAGTCCACATTAAAAATTTTTTTGGGAAATCATGGACGTCATGTCCTCCAGGCCAAAGAGGAAAAGGACTGTCCGGATTGTTATCAGCACAAAGTTCAAAAGCCAGCATCTCTGATGGTATGGGGGGTGTTAGTACCCATGACATGGGTAACTTGCACATCTGTGAAGTTACATTAATGCTGAAAGGTACATACAGGTTTTGGAGCAACATATGCTGTCATCCAAGTGACGTCTTTTTCAGGGACGTCCCTGCTTATTTCAGCAAGGCAATTCCAAGCCACATTCTGCACGTGTTACAACAGTGTGGTTTCATAGTAAAAGAGTGCGGGTACTAGACTGGCCTGCCTACGGTCCAGACCTGTCTCCCGTTGAAAATATGTGGCGCAAAATACGACAACTGGACTGTTGAGCAACTGAAGTTGTACATCAAGCAATAATGGGAAAGAATTCCATCTACAAAGCTTCAACCATTAGTGTCCTCAGTTCCCAAACGCTTATTGAGTGTTGTTAAAAGGAAAGGTGATGTAACACTGTGGTAAACATGCCCCTGTCCCAGCTTTTTAGGAATATTCAAAATTGAGTGAATATTTGCAAAAAAACAATAAAGTTTATCCATTTGAACGTTAAATATCTTGTCTTTGTAGTGTAATTGAATATAGGTTGAAAATGATTTGCAAATCATTGTATTCTGTTTGTATTTATGTTTTACACAACGTCCCAACTTCATTGGAATTGGGGTTGGACATAACAACTTTGGCTTATAATGTAATTTCAATTTAGAAAAAAAAAGTAAAAGGGAACACCAAGCAATAAGATCTGTGAGTTGAATCAAAGCGACTTATTGTATTGGTCAGCAATAATGTGTGGAGTGTGTTGTGTGTGTGCGCGCGCGCGTGTGTGTGTGTGTGTGTGTGTGTGTGTGTGTGTGTGTGTGTGTGTTTTGTTTTTTTTTTTTTTGTTTTTTTGGGGGGGTTTTTTTGTGTGTAACATAGCAACTCTGCATTTAAACCAAGGTAAAAGAAGGCAGGGGAAAGGGGGAGTGCCATATTGAAAGGCATAACCTAGCTATGAGGTCCCAGGTTTGCTGAAATTTATCTTGAGAATTGGATAAAAAAGTAATTATTATTCATTAGTCATGTACTAAAGTCATATATATTTAATCGCTTCCCATCCCATGATGTACTGTTATGTCAGCAGCAGGTGCCGGTTTCCGTGAAACGATGTATCACATCATAAAGATAGTGCTGACTCAGCTTCTGAGCAGTCGCCATTAGGAGAAGTCAGCTGTAACACACAGCTAACAATTCTGCTCTAACAACTGCAAGCAGTGAAAACATTATTTGTGGCCGACTAACCCTGTCACCATCATTAGTTAACCTGGCAAAGAACATTATTTATCCCAAACAATAATAATCATAAAAAAAAAAAAAAAATTAAAAAAAAATTGCTGGTTTTTGGTCACATTGTTTCCCAAAAATTATCAAAAAGCCACATATAACCATAATGGTACCAATAGAAATGACAGTTTGATCCTGCAAAAACAAGCCATGTATAAAGACCTTGTACCTTTTAAAACCTAACTAAACTTCCAGACAACTTTTGAATCACATGGGCACAGAAGATTTGTGTCATGATGTTTTTATGTAAGTCAAACCGTGACATACAGTTATGCCATTGTGACGTAAAGGGGTTTTCCCATCTCCATGTTTCAGCAGCTTTGCCTGATGTCTCTTTTTCTCACTTCCTGTATCCCCCCCCCTCCCAACTTGCTGAACAGGACACCAGGCATCATCAGGAGTTTCAGGTGTGCAGCATGATGCTGCTTACAGAGACTTGGCTCACTGAAGTTACTCCGGACCCTCTGGTCTCCTTGGATGGTTTTAAACTCCTTTGGGCAGACAGGACAAGGGAGAGCGGTAAGAGGAAAGGAGGAGGGCTGGCAATATTTGTGAATGATAGATGGTGTAATCCTAGGCACATTGTGATTAAGGAGCAAACTTGCTGTAAGGACATTGAACTATTAGCTGTGAGCATGAGACCTTTCTATCTACCAAGGGAACTATCACATGTCATCGTGATAGCTGCATATGTCCCCCCCTCTGCGAAAGCTGACGCTGCCCGTGAGGTCCTACAAGCCACGGTGAGCCAACTGCAGTCACGACACCCCCAGGCCCTCTTTCTTGTGTCGGGTGATTTCAACCATGTCTCTCCATCATCTACACTGCCCAGTTTCATACAGTATGTAACCTGCCACACAAGAGACAACAAAACACTGGACTTGTTCTTTGCCAACGCGAGGGAGGCATATAACTCATCAGCCCTACCGCCCCTGGGAAGATCGGATCACAACCTAGTGCATCTCCGACCTGTGTACAAGCCACTTGTACGTAGAGAACCAGCTGTCACCCGCACAGTGAGGATATGGTCCGAGGAGAGTGATGAGGCTCTGAGGGATTGTTTTGGCACAACCGCATGGGAAGTTGTGCAGGATTCTTATGGAGACAATGACTTCACCCCAGGCGGCTACTTCCCAACAGACCAGTAAATTCAGAAATCCGTCTTTATCTGACCACAGTCTGACCTTCACACGGGCTCAGGTGAGGAAGGAGATGGAAAAAGATCAAGGCGAGGAAAGCCGCAGGGCCTGATGACATCAGTGCAAGGCTAATTAAGACTTGTGGGGACCAGCTGTGTGGTAGAATTACATATATGTTTAATATGAGCCTGAGGCAGGAAATAGTCCCTGAATTATGGAAATCTTCTTGTGTGGTACCAGTTCCAAAGAAACCTCACCCTACGGACCTCAACGACTACAGACCTGTAGCACTGACATCCCACTTGATGAAGATCTTAGAGAGATTGGTTCTCACACATCTCCGCCCTCTAGTGAGCTATCTTTGCTGCTGTAACACACTGAATTTCCCCATTGTGGGACTATTAAAGAACTGTTATTATTAATAATTCTCAAATCAATCAAATCATATATAATCAAAATTCATCTTTATTAAAAAGAAAATCCATATCATAATATTGCCAAAGTTAAAAGCAATTAAAAACAAGTAAAAAGACAAAATGTGGCCAATGTGGTACACAGAGATGGCAAACATATAATTTTGTAAATGACAAGATTAAGCGGTCTATTTAACAATTAATTCATATATGAAATAGAAGAATCGCCAAAACTAAATAACGACAAATAACAATGAATAAAAAGTGCAAGTGCAATGTGCAAAAATGCAAACCAGGAAATATAACCAGCTGTGGCCCAAAAGTTCATCACATATATTCCATTAAAATATAAACTACCCACTCAAAATAAATACCAACCAGCCATCATATCGCCTGCGACCACATGGACCACCACCCCAACGCACGTTTCACGATAGCTTCTTCAGGGGGGTGCTGGTTCAGTGTATAATGGAGGTTTTTATAGGCACAGCAAATGCGATCCCACTGTATTAGCTCCAAAATAGAGCTCACCTATGCTTTCCTACGCGGCGCATGAGCCAAAAATTGGATCCCCATTGCATCACGGCTGATGTCCCTTGCCGTGGAACTTTGCGTTCCACCGATACATATAATGGCGCCGTCGCGATGAAATGATGAAGCCGAATATACGGCACATGTGCACAGCATCAGTGCATAGCGGCGGCCATCTTAAAACTAGGCGAACTAGTGTATAAAGGCTGGAATAGTCCTAGATAATTAAAGAGAGCTCCTAATCGATCACAATAACAAATGGACATACAGAAAAATAACAATACAAGACAAAAAAAACAAAAAAAGGGGGAAACTAAAAACACAACTAACATAATATGTTACACAACAATAACCAGCATACATGCACAAAACAAAACAAATGCAAAAAGAAGACAAATAAGACACAAATAATGTGCATACAGTGAAAATAAATAAAAATGTAAAAGACAGCATTCTTTTTTATAATTTTAATATATATGTTGTGAAGGATATTTAATATATGATAAATGTACAAGAGTGTACATGTGAAGTATGTGTGAATAGTGAGATGAATAAATAATAAAATTCTGAAAAATATAATGAACAGATATGCATATTGTAAAAGTGAAAAGCATAAAAGTTCATGTATGAACTATTGTATTTTATAAAAATAAATGATGAATCGTAACAAGTGAAATATTAATAAAGTGTGTCAATAATATGGTGTGTAAACCCTAAATAATAACTAATGACGACCACTAAAGTATATCCAGACAATTATAGACCAATAAGGAACCACAGCAGTATCACTAAATATAGATCTCCACAGAAAAGAAACCGACACAAATGAAATACAGTTCCACATGTTCAAAGCCCCTTGTTTAAATGTTGTAGGTTGTAGGTGCTGCAGAAACTATAAACCCCCCCCCCCCAAAAAAAAAATGTATATATAATATAATATATATATATATATATATATATATATATATATATATATATATAAATATCACAAATAAATAATATATAATAAACCACCAAAACCAACAAAATTTAAATAATAACTCATACAAAAATCACTATGAACTATTTGAAGCTCTCTATTGCCGGATGAATCAAGAAACTTTGTCTGTTTTTCCATCAAAGAACAAGCACCACAATCCCCACAAGGATATGATTCCCATTTCAGACCCTGTTAACCAAAAATAAATTTGGTAGATGGTGCAACATAATGGCTTTTGACCAACATGTCCCTAAGATTACGTGATCTCCTAGGAGTCACGGAAGCATGGTGAGCAACTTCCATCCTAATATCCTCATCAGTGTGTAATATAGGCCAAAATCGTGACAGAATTGAATTCATCTCACGCCATTGTGCATATCATCTCTTAATGAATCTTACATTAACTGTTTTCTCAAGAAATTTGGGTTTCAAAAGGGACGCAATAATTTGTTTAATAAAGATGAATTTTGATTATATATGATTTGATTGATTTGCGAATTATTATTGGTTTCCTATTTTGAGTTTTGTTCTGGTGTTCTCTATCATATTGGATTTATACTTCTAACTATGAGACTGTATATTCTTTGTGGATTAATTTATTGCTGAACAGGACACTATGAATATGCACATGCTTCTAAAGAAGGCACTCAGTGTTATCTGTGTGTTTACATAGAGAGATAACAGACACAATTAGCTGAACTGATTGTCCTGCCAGCAGACCTGTAGATAAGAGTGAGAGCAGTCACTTGTCCTATCACATAGGTCATGGTTATGAAAACGCTGTGCAAACAATGGGAGATATAGTTTCACATAGCAGGAAAACAAAGCAGCATTTCTAAAGCAATATATTTAGGAAAAGTCTTCCATTTACATAAGCTAGCAGTATAGATAGGATCCTTGAGATAGGAATACCCCTTTAAGGCAGGGACTCTCAAACTTGTTTGTCTCTGGCCTCACCAGTCAGTATGTTGTGATGCCAGAGCCTCAGCAGCAAAGAAACACCCACACCAGTGCCAAACAAATACCATTGTGCAGCACAACATGCCTAAGCAGTAGTACCAAACAACATGGTAGCAACATTACCCCCCCTCCTAATGACGGATACAGTCTCTCCCTTTCCACCTCTAGCTAATTGGTAGCTTTATCTCACCAAATAAAACTTAAAACAAATCATTGGTTGGCCCACCCCTTTGCACACTGTTGGGAGCACCCTTACAACAGGAAGAGGATATAAGAGGAGAGCCACCTACCTCCAGTACCAGTCTATGATGCCTCTATCTCCAGATTTGAGCATTCAGCCTGCAGACTCTGGCCCTGTGGACGCTTGGTGATGAAGTCATTACAGGTCCTTCAGCCTTTCTATCTATTGAGACGAGGTTAATGCTAGAATAGAACTGTTCAAAAAGTTCTCCCTAGTGTGGCATGGATCCTGTGTGTTAGCTATGCGATCTGGTGGGCTCGGTCCACCAGCCCATGGCTGCTAACACACTCTCCACCTTGGCATTTGTTGTTGCAGCATGGTCTAAATAGTAACTAGATATTCTTCTCCTAAATGAAACCTTAACCAGCCTAGTTTTATGTGGGTACAAAAAGTGGTGCCTAATACAAAAAGTCAGAGGAGGGGGTGTGGACACTGGAGCCAAGGCATCGCCACCTACTGGATCCAGGCAAAGGAGAACCTACTTTTAACCACTCCTTTCAAGTATGTACTGTAGAGACCCCAATAATAATGGAAGTCTGGGATTATCAGTGCAGTTTCTTTAAAGCTCCTGCTTTTTGCCTCCTCACATGCATAGCTTATTGCAAAGATTTCAGCAAAGAAATATATGCTTCGCCCTATACATTACAATTAATCTATATCAGGGGTCTCAAACTCGCGGCCCGCGGGCCAACTGCGGCCCTCGGGACAATAGTTTGCGGCCCCCACCTCAATATCAAAGTTTAATGTTAGTGTGGCCCGAGTTTGATACGAATGGCACCAGGGGCGCACTGTCTGGGGGTGGCATTTTTTACTATCTAATGTAAACCAGCCCAGGACAGGCCGCTTTAAAAAAAAACAACGCTGAGCGGGGCCTGTCCTGGGCTGGCTTACGAGACGTCCGCATCACAGCACAGGCAGCGATATAATGACGTCATCGCGCCTCCTACGCTGAGACACAGACGTCTCGGACAAGAGGAGGAGGCGGCGGCTGCATCAAGGCATCGCAGGTAGGTGAGGATAAGTTTTTTTTATTTATATCCCCCCCCCCCCCCCCCCCCCCCCCCCCCCCCCCCCCCCCCCCCCAAATAGGCCGTTATCTGCTGGAGTATCCCCGGCAGGTCACGACCTATTTATTTCCCTACCTGGCGTCTGCTCGTGGATGCCGCTGTGAGCAGCCGCGGGCATCGGTAAGTGAGGCCGCGGGCCTCAAATACTACTATTATTATACTCCGGGGTCTTTTTAGACCCCGGAGTATAATAATCGGAGACCCAGGGGAGGTGAAGGAACATAAAAACCAATGCTACTCACCTCTCCTGTGATCCGCTGTCACTCAGAGCAGGCTTGGGCGCTCTGGTGGCGTCATCAGGTCGCATCGCCGGTCTCATCACGTGACTGACTTAGGGCCGAAAGCTGCTGGGACTGCTCCGGTTTCCAGTATAGGTAAGTAACACTGGTTTTTATGTTTGTCACCTCCCCTGGGTCTCCGATCATTATACTCTGGGTTCTGAAAAGAACCCAGAGTATAATAATAGTTCTTGGGTGGGCAACTATGGGGCACAATACCGTGTGCAGGGGCCATTATGGAGCCTAATACCAGTGTAGGGGCCACTATGGAGCATAATACCGTGTGCAGGGGCCACTAGGGAGCATAATACAAGTGCAGGGGCCACTATGGAGCATAATACCGTGTGCAGGGGCCAATATGGAGCATATTACCGGTGTGGAAAACCTGATGCGGCCCAGCCTCACCCAGACTCTACCTCCAGCGGCCCCCGGGTAAATTGAGTTTGAGACCCCTGATCTATATCAACTATTATAGATATGCCATCTATGTCTGAGTCAGAGCTAGCATCTGAGTTAGAGTGTGGAAAGACAGATGAATTGAAATCAGTCAGTTTGATTTACTTACTGTAAAGCCCTAGCTGTCTCATCTACCCATGTCCTTTTTGTTAGCAGATTCTTAAAGGATGCTAACAAAAAATGTGGTCGCCAGATAGAGGGGGAAGGGAGAAGGACAAGAATACCTGTCCAGCACACAGTTAATGTCATACATAAAGAGTTATAAGATAAGACCTTGGATATAGTCAGCTACTATTGTAACTAGATAAAAAAATGGAACCTGTTTCGCTTTTGGAGCATGCTATTTTTTTTTTTTTATCTGTTTGAATACCAAATTCCCATTATCACTTTTATCAAACATAATTTGAAACAAAATCATAATTTTCTTAATCTTTGACGTTTCTTTCTCTCTTTTTTTTTTTTTTTTTTTTTTTTGTATTTTGAAGGTGGATCTGCAGCTTTTAAGGAAGGTAAATCAGTGGCCTCAAGTACCAAGGGTCCAGTAGAGGAAACTTTCCGATTTATTGAAAAATCTATCAATGAAGAGGCTGTGAAGTCTGTTCAAGGAGTTTACCAATTTGTGCTTGCAGGTAAGAATTATGAATTATCCTGAACCTTGCAGATCACACAAAGCTTTTTAGTGCTGTGGATACAGTGCAAAATGTCCAATCCCTACAGGGTGACCTGGATAAACTGGCTAAATAGGAGATGAGCTTCCATGTTGATAAATGTAAGGTTATAAACCTTGGGTAAAAAAAAACTAACATATTAGTTATACCCTGAATAGATCACTAATAAAGTACTATTATATCCCTCTATAAAGTACTATTTCGACGGTACATCTTGAGTTATGAAGATAGATTATCAAAACTAAATTTATTTAATCTAGAGAAGAGAAGGGAGGACTATAATACAGTACCTTGTAAAAGTATTCATACCCCATGAACTTTTTCACATTGTCACCTTACAACCATTAACTTTAAATGTATTTTATTGAGAGTTTAAGTGATAGACCAACACAAAGTAGCAGATAATTGTGAAATGGAATGAAAATGATCCATGGTTTTCAAAATTTTAATCAAATAAAAATCTGAAAAGTGCGACGTGCAAAAGTATTCAGCCACCCTATATCAATACTTCGTAGAGCCACCTTTTGCTGCAGTTACAGCTGCAAATCTTTTGGGGTATGTCTCTACCATCTTTGAGCATCTAGAGACTGAGATTTTTGCCCATTATTCTAAAGCTCAGTCAGATTGGATGGAGAGCATCTGTGAACAGCAATTTTCATGTCTTTCCACAGATGCTCAATGGGATTTAGGTCTACACTTTGACTGGTCCATTCTAACACATGAATATTCTTTGATATAAACCATTCCACTGTAACTCTGGCTGTATGTTTAGGGTCATTGTCTTGCTGGAAGGGGAATCTCCTACCCAGTCTCAAGTCTTTTGCAGCCTCAATACAGGATTGCCCTGTGTTTAGCTCCATCCATCTTCCCATCAACTCTGACCAGCTTCCCTGTCCATGCTGAAGAAAAGCATCCCCACAGCATGATGCTGCCACCACCATGTTTCACAGTGGGGATGGTGTGTTCAGGGTGATGAGCAGTGTTACTTTTCCGCCACACATAGCGCTTTGTATTTAGGCCAAAAAGTTCAACTTTGGTATCATCTCACCTGAGCACCTTCTTCCACATGTTTCCTGTGTCCCTTATATGGCTTGTGGCAAACTACAAATGGGACTTCTTATGTCTTCCTATGTTATCGTATTCTTGCCACTCTTCTAGTTGTCCTGTGTACAGATTCTTCCACCTGAGCTCTGGATTTCTTCTGCAGCTTCTCCAGAGTGGCCATGGGCCTCTTGGCTGCTTCTCTGACCAGTGCTCTCCTTGCTTGATCTGTCAGTTTAGGTGGACGGCCATGTCTTGGTAGGTTTGCAGTTGAATACTTTTTCCATTTTTGGATGATGGATTGAACAGTGCTCCTTGGGATGCTCAAAGCTTGGGATATGTTTTTATAACCTAACCCTGCTTTAAACTTCTCCACAACTTTACCTCAGACCTGTCTGGTGAGTTCCTTGGTCTTCATGATGCTGTTTATTCACTAGTGTTCTCTAACAAGCCAATGGGACCTTCACAGAATAGGTGTATTTACACTGAAACTAAATTACACACAGCTGGACTCTATTAACTAAGTGACTTCTGAAGGCAATTGACTGCACTGGATTTTATGTAGGGGTATCAGAGTACAGGGGGCTGAATACTTTTGCATGTCACACTTTTCAGATTTTTATTTAATTTAAAATTTTGAAAAAAATTTAACATTTTCGCTCCACTTCACAATTATCTGCTACTTTGTGTTGGTCTATCACTTAAAATCTCAATAAAATACATTTAAGTTAGTGGTTGTAAGGTGACAAAATGTGAAAAAGGTCAAGGGGTATGAATACTTTTGCAAGCCACTGTATCTGTATATAAAGTGGGTATGGAAAGTATTCACACCCCTTTAAATTTTTCACTCTGTTTCATTGCAGCCATTTGCTAAAAGCAAAAAAGTTCATTTTATTTCTCATTAATGTACACTCAGCACCCCATCTTGACAGAAAAAAAACAGAAATGTAGATATTTTTGCAAATTTATTAAAAAAGAAAAACTGAAATATCACATGGTCATACGTATTCAGACCCTTTGCTGTGACACTCATATTTAACTCACTTGCTGTCCATTTCCTTCTGATCCTCCTTGAGATGGTTCTACTCCTTCATTGGAGTCCAGCTGTGTTTAATTAAACTGATTGGACTTGATTAGGAAAGGCACACACCTGTCTATATAAGACCTCACAGCTCACAGTGCATGTCAGAGCAAATGAGAATCATGAGATCAAAGGAACTGCCTGAGAAGCTCAGAGACAAAATTGTGGCAAGGCACAGATCTGTCCAAGGTTACAAAAGAATTTCTGCAGCACTCAAGGTTCCTAAGAGCACAGTGGCTTCCATAATCCTTAAATGGAAGAAGTTTGGGACGACCAGAACTCTTCCTAGACCTGACCGTCCAGCCAAACTGAGCAATCGTGGGAGAAGAGCCTTGGTGAGAGAGGTAAAGAAGAACCCAAAGATCACTGTGGCCGCGCTCCAGAGATGCAGTAGGGAGATGGGAGAAAGTTCCACAAAGTCAACTATCACTGAAGCCCTCCACCAGTCGGGGCTTTATGGCAGAGTGGCCCGAAGGTAGCTTCTCCTCAGTGCAAGACATATGAAAGCCCGCATAGAGTTTGCCAAAAAACACATGAAGGACTCCCAGACTATGAGAAATAAGATTCTCTGGTCTGATGAGACGAAGATTGAACTTTTTGGCGTTAATTCTAAGCAGTATGTGTGGAGAAAACCAGGCACTGCTCATCACCTGTCCAATACAATCCCAACAGTGAAACAAGGTGGTGGCAGCATCATGCTATGGGGTTGTTTTTCAGCTGCAGGGACAGGACGACTGGTTGCAATTGAAGGAAAGATGAATGCGGCCAAGTATAGAGATATCCTGGACGAAAACCTCTTCCAGAGTGCTCTGGACCTCAGACTGGGCCGAAGGTTCACCTTCCAACAGGACAATGACCCTAAGCACACAGCTAAAATAACAAAGGAGTGGCTTCGGAACAATTGTGACCATTCTTGACTGGCCCAGCCAGAGCCCTGACCTCAACCCAATTGAGCATTTCTGGAGAGACCTGAAAATGGCTGTCCACCAACGTTCACCATCCAACCTGATGGAACTGGAAAGGATCTGCAAGGAAGAATGGCAGAGGATCCCCAAATCCAGATGTGAAAAACTTGTTGCATCATTCCCAAGAAGACTCATGGCTGTACTAGCTCAAAAGGGTGCATCTACTCAATACTGAGCAAAGGGTCTGAATACTTATGACCATGTGATATTTCAGTTTTTCTTTTTTAATAAATTTGCAAAAATATCTACTTTTCAGTTTTTTTTTTTCTGTCAAGATGGGGTGCTGAGTGTACATTCATGAGAAATAAAATGAACTTTTTTGCTTTTAGCAAATTGCTGCAATGAAACAGAGAAATTTAAATGGTCTGAATACTTTCCGTACCCACTGTATCTATGTAAATAGTCCTTATAAAACCCAATACAAATAGTTGTTTGCTCCGCAAGCCAAACAGAGCATACAGGGTTACTGCTTACAGTTAAATAAAGTTCAGTTTCCCCCAAGATTTGTTAATAGTGGAAAGTGTGGTAAACTTTAAAAGGGTTTTCCAGCTTTATGATATTGGTGATCTGTCCTTAGAATATGGTAGGTCCTCAATATCCGATCTCTGGGGTTTGACACCTGGCCTTTCTACTGATCAGCTGTTTGAAGAGACTGCAGTGCTCATATGAATGTTGAGGCCTCTTCACTGTTTACCAAACACATGTATGCCATACATTGTATACCTTGGTTTTGCAGCTCAGCCCTGTTTATTTAAATGAGGTTGGGCTGCAAACAGGCCATGGGACAATGACCTAACATCACTGGCCTGTTAAGTGGAAGCTTTGGAACAGTTGATTTGTAGGGGTGTCAGACTCCTGCTGATCTGCTATTGATGACCTAGCCTAATGATAGTCAAATATACATTATAAGCGAAAAATCAAATCTTCATTTAAATCCCAGCAAGCCCCTTTAATAAAAAGGTTTTGTAACTTTCCTGTCAACCACAGTATACAGGACTACTGGTATTAATGTAGAATGACAGTCCAGAACTTTGATTGCCAGCAGGAGTTAGGAAGGAATCTTTTCCACTTTATAGAGACTTGGGTACCTGCCATTAAGGCTGGGGCCTCACGTGGCATTAATGTTTTAGTCACTGCAACAGATGGGACTCCATCCACACATTGCAAAAAAATATGCACGGTTTTGGAAATCGCAGCATGTCAATTATACCTATGGAAACTCTGGCGATTTACCTATAGGTATAATGGAAGCAGAAAGTCGGCAGAGGAAGACTTTCTGTGAAAAGCTCTACGGGAAAGACTGCAATGTGTTGCCACAGCGGTTTTTCCTGCAGTGCTTTTTTACTGTGGCACAGTACATGGCGCCTTGGCCTTAAAGAGGTGTGTGGGTTTTTTTTTTTGGTTTTTTTTTTTCCCTCCTTCCTCTGGATTAATTTATATATAACACTGATGAACTTGATGGACATAGGACTTTTTTTTTTTTTTGCAGTTCACTGTGCAACAATGTAATACTGTTATCTGCAAGCTTGTACATACCTAATATGTCATGACTTCAAAATGTTTGGTGTTACTATAATACAAGGGTTAGATGTTGACTTTATTACAATACTAAGATCTAAAAATATTAGTTCTTTAGGTGCAATATTTTGAGTACTCTTTTGAAGTCAGAAGGAGAATGAAAAGTTTTACTTTAATTGTGTGTGTACATAGGCAACAAGTGGGAAGTAGCAAGCTGGAAGTTAAAAGAATAAAAGTCACAATCTGATAATGTCAGCTTAATTACTGCATAGCTTTCCAGTGACCGAAAGGCAGGGAAAGTATGAAAAAAACATGTGTACACTTTATCACCCTTTTTACCAGTAATACAAAATTTGTATTCTCTAATTGTCATATCCGCAGGATAGAGGATAAATAGCTAATTGGTGGGGGTCTGACCGCTGAAACTCCCACCGTCATGCATTCAGCCCTACATTTAACATCTATGATAGTAAAATAATAAAATTGCAACAGATTTCAATATACTTGTTTAATGCAGTAACACGATGCATGCATATAGGCAAAAATAGTACTTCATGCAGGCAGGAACAGTACCGTGAGGGGGGCTAGCACAAGGTCAAACCCAACCACGCAAATAAATATCAGTGACCAGAGTATAAATGAAAACCAAGGGAGGAGGGGCACAAAAGACTAGAGGGGGAAAGATAGAGGCAAGCTATAAGAGAGATTCCGCAGATGACGCATTTGTGAGATTCCCATAGGGTAGTGCGAGAACTGTCTGAAAGATCATTATGCAAGAAGAAGTCCGAGAGGTCCCTACCAACCTCCTCAACTTCTGCAGGGTTAAGGAGCAGGCTATCGTTAAGTCTCCAATGCCAAGTGTGGGGTTGGGAGGACGGCAGTGACAGTATCACAGAGATCAAAGCATGGTCTGAGAACACGATGGTATCAATGGAAGCCGCGTAGATTAGAGAGAGATGACTGTGGTAAAGAAAAAGGTAGTCTATGCAGGAGTAGGTGGTGTAGGGATAGGAATAAAATGTGTAGTCTCTGCCCGATGGTTTGAAGAAACTCCAAGAATCGGTAGGTTGAAAGGAATGGATGGAGCCTTTTGCACGACGGAGTGTGGCATACGAGCGGGGGAGGAACCTCAAAAGGTGTCAGATAAGGGGTCAAGAGCCATGTTGAGGTCCCCTCCAAACACAACCACCCCCTCCAAAAAGTCCTCAACCTCCCCCAGGATAGAGTCTAAGCTAGAGACCTGGCCAGTGTTCAGGAGATACACTGTGGCCAGGGTGAAGGTCAAGTAAAAAGAGTTAGAGATCACAACCAAGCAAGAGAGACTAACACCAGGTGTGAGGAGCCTCACACCGCCATGACTAAGAGCCCAGGCCAGATACGGAGAGCATCCATCGGTATATAAGAAGAGTAAACAGGGCCTGACAATGAGAGGCAGCCAGGGAAGCATAAACAGGGGTGAGGGAAGAGTAGGAAGGGAAGGAGTAGTCACTTGTTCCAAGTCCGCATCAACAGATGGAGATAGGGAGAAGGGCAACTATAGTTCTCTCAACAGGGCAAGAGGGTCTTCGGCCACGCACAGGTAAGGGCCAGTCATACAGACATAATCCAGTCTGATACAGCAATAGAGGATGTGCCCAAAAAGCGTAATGCCTCAGCTAGGTAATCGGGGGAGTGGACGACAAACTCAGAGCCAGATCTGTAGAGGACCAGATGAAATAGGTGGCCCCACCAGTACGCGGCTCCGGCCTCTCTTGCTCTATCCAGAAGTAATATCAATTCTCTCCTCATGGCAAGGGTACGTCTGGAGACATCAGGTAGGAGGGTGACCGGAGTTTTGTCGTAGTCCACAAGATCCGTCTCCAAGGTTTTTCATAAGATAGCGTCTTTCTCCTGAAAAAGTGCACTCTGCACAGGACATCTCTAGAACAACTTCTATCAGCGTATCTCACATCAGACACCCTGTCTAGCTCTAAGGAGAAGTCCTGAGGTTTATCCAGCATACGGTTGAAAATAGCAATCACGGTCTGCTGCTGACAGCCTGAACACGGATTCAGGGATTCCCCTCAACTTAATAATTTTTCGCCTACCTTGATTTTCGAGGTCGTCCAGATGCAGCGACAGGTCACACAAGATGGTAGCATGAGAGGAGACCGTGTCAGATAAGTATTCTCCAAATCTCCCATGCGGTGTTGAAGCTGGGGGACTGCGTGGTGGAAAAAGAGGCCACAGAGGTTTTAATGTCAGCCAGGTCCTGAGCATGTTATTCTTTGCTGAAGCACCAACTACAAAAAAATGCACTCTCCCCCCCCCCCCTTTTCCTCCCTATACAGATATTTTCTATAAATGTCTATCAGTATCAGTTAAATGCATCAGTTTTAGTGGGTTGGTTTTGATTTTTGTGTAAAAACTGAAACAAAAAATCTGGTGTTAGAGCAGCCTAAGGGGAGAATGACCTGTCAACATTGATGGTTGATTTTTGTTTCTTTTTTTTAGGTTCAGAGGAAAGCACTTGGTATATGGACCTGAAAAATAAGGGTGAAGTTGGAAAAGGTGAACCACCTATCAAAGCTGATGTGGTAATGAGTATGGATAGTGAGGATTTTGTGAAGATGTTTACAGGTTAGTTAATGGTTTTCATACTAAGATTTCAGCATTTGCTAACTACTGTAAATTGAATTAACCCCTTTCCGCACCATGATGTAATAGTACTTCTTGACAAGTAGAAAGTTAACGCACAATGATTTCCCGATGCACTGAACTGACAGCTTTATGTCACTTAAAGAGGACCTTTCATGTTCTCATCAATGTGCGGTATTATATACTGTTAGAAAGCCGACAGTGCGCTGAATTCAGCGCGCTGTCTGCTTTCCTGGTATATGCCCTGGTGCTGGAGATATTGGTGCCATTAATTTTGGCACCAGTATCTCCTCACTGTCAGAAGGGCGGTCCTTACAGCCTAGCGTCATTGACTGTACTCTTCCACAGCCTTGTACTGTCAGAGGGGGCATTCCTTACAGCTCAGAGATTCAATGATCTACTTCACTGGCAGACCACTGTGCCTTTATAGTACTTAGAATTATTTCTATAGATGGTACTGTATTTTCCAATCTTTCCACATTGCTTATGGCCTTAAGCAACTCATTACATGATGGTACAAAGAGGCTTTTCCAGTGTTTAGATATGATACTACGAGCCTCATGTCTGAAGAAGAGAGCTAGAACTCTCAAAAGCTTACCATCAAATATACTCAGCCTCTAAAAGGTATCGCCTGTTTCTTCACTCTTCCACTACTTTCTATGGCTAACACGGTACAACATTATACTACTAAGAGCCTCAGTGAGGCACAACATAATTAGGTTCCTTTTTAGGACAGAATGTCAGACAGAAAAAATTGATAGCATTGCTATTTGTGGGTCATTTGTAAGATTCATGCCTTAGATGGTCAGTAGTGCTGAATCAGTGGTAATGTAAAAGGGAACCCAGACTTATCCAGACTATACAATAGTCTAAACATTAACATTGATTCATGCATGTAATTTTTTTTTGGTTTACATACATTGCTCCAATACATGTATATGTGTATAATATATATGTATGTATACACATGAGATATATATATATATATATATATATATATATATATATATATATATATAGACACACACACACACACACACGGACAAAATTGTTGGTACCCCTCGTTTAATGAAAGAAAAACCACAATGGTCACAGAAATAACTTGATTCTGACAAAAGTAGTAATGTATAAAAATTCTATGAAAATGAACAAATGAAAGTCAGACATTGCTTTTCAACCATGCTTCAACAGAATTTAAAAAAAAAAAGAAAACTCATGAAATAGGCCTGAACAGAAATGATGGTACCCTTAACTTAATATTTTGTTGCACAACCTTTTCAGGCAATCACTGCAATCAAACGATTCCTGTAACTGTCAATGAGACTTCTGCACCTCTCAATAGGTATTTTGGCCCACTCCTCATGAGCAAACTGCTCCAGTTCTCTCGGGTTTGAAGGGTGCCTTTTCCAGACTGCATGTTTCAGCTCCTTCCAAAGATGCTCAATAGGATTTAGGTCAGGGCTCATAGAAGGCGACTTCAGAATAGTTCAATGTTTTCCTCTTAGCCATTCTTGGGTGTTTTTAGCTGTGTGTTTTGGGTCATTATCCTGTTGCAAGACCCATGACCTGTGACTGAGACCAAGCTTTCTGACACTGGGCAGCATATTTCTCTCTAGAATCCCTTGATAGTCTTGAGATTTCATTGTACCCTGCACAGATTCAAGACACCCTGTGCCAGATGCAGCAAAGCAGCCCCAGAACATAACAGAGCCTCCTCCATGTTTCACAGTAGGGACAGTGTTCTTTTCAAGATATGCTTCATTTTTCTGTCTGTGAACATAGAGCTGATGTGCCTTGCCAAAAATTTCGATTTTTGTCTCATCTGTCCATAGGACATTCTCCCAGAAGCTTTGTGGCTTGTCAACATGTAGTTTTATATATTATTACTTTTGTCAGATTCAAGTTATTTCTGTTACCATTGTGGGATTTTCTTTCATTAAACGAGGGATACCAACAATTTTGTCCACGTGTGTATCTATGTCTATTAGATCGCTAGATAGACCTAGGCTTACTAATTAATCACACTGACTGCTAACTGAAAAACATTCCATGGACAATATATATGTATATGTCATTTAAATAACAATAATATGATTATTATTGGCTGATCAGATATCATGATTGTCAGAGGCATGACTTTGGCAATAAATGATTGGTTGTCTGAGTGAAATCCCTGAGACGTCTCCATTGACCCCTCATGTGTGTTGTTGTGTTTGTCCCCCTCTGGCCGGTGATGTTGAACTTGATATAATTTGAATCTTACAGACAAAGTAGAAGTCCATTTGGGCTTATCAAATTCTGCAGCAACACCCTCTTCCAATAATAGGAAAATAAAGCACACACATTCTTTCTCCATTGTACGTAATGAAACACATTGATAAATGTACCCCAGTTTTCATATTCATCCATATCAGGGGTGTCAAACTCATTTTCAACGGGGGCCACTTCAGCCTCACAGGGTACCTTGAAGGGCCAAGATTATTTTACACGTGTATAAAAGTAACTTCTCCTTAACAGTTAAGCGAGCTATTAGACAGCGTATAATATAAACAGGCGCCATAGCCCCTATTTATAGCGCCCCATTTACACACACTATAATGTTCCACAGCAGTCCCTGCACACTGTATTATGACTCGCAGCTGCTCCTGCACACGGTATTATGCACGGTATTATGCTCCATATTGGCCCCTGCACACGGTATTATGCTCCATATTGGCCCCTGCACACGGTATGATGCTCCATATTTGCCCCTGCACACGGTATTATGCTCCACAGTGGCCACTGCACACGGTATTATGCTCCATAGTGGCCCCTGCACTTGTATTATGCTCCATAGTGGCCCCTGT
The DNA here is from genome assembly GCA_947044405.1 of Leptodactylus fallax. NCBI lineage: Eukaryota > Metazoa > Chordata > Amphibia > Anura > Leptodactylidae > Leptodactylus > Leptodactylus fallax. Next base: position 4,762,105 of record CAMRHE010000041.1, read on the forward strand.
ACTGGTATTATGCTCCACAGTGGTCCCTGCACAGGGTATTATGCCCCATAGTGGCCAAACCATGAACTATTATTATACTCTGGGGTCTTTTCAGACCCCAGAGTATAATGAACGGAGACCCATGGGAGGTAACAAACATAAAAACCAGTGTTACTTACCTATCCTGGACACCGGTGCACTCCTTGCAGCTTTTGGCCCTGTTTAATTGCGCACAGACGTCACGTGATCAGGCCGGCGACGCGACCTGATGACGTCACCAGAGGCCTCAAGCCTGCTCGGAGTAACACCGATCGCAGGAGAGGTAAGTAGGATATGTTTTCATTTTCCCTCACCTCCCCTGGGCCCCCGATTATTATACTCCGGGGTCTGAAAAGACCCCGGAGTATAATAATAGTAGTGTTTGAGGCCCGCGGCCTCATTTACCGATGCCCGCGGCCGCTCACAGCGGCATCCACTTCCCCCTTCTGCGTCCCATAGCAGAAGGGGAAGCGGAGGCGGCCACGAGCAGACGCGGGGTAGGTAAATAAATAGGCCGTTACCTGCTGGGGATACTCCAGCAGGTCACGGACTATTTATATATAAAAAAAAAGTTATACTCACCTGCGATGCCTTGATGCAGCCGCCGCCTCCCCCTTCTTGTCCGCGACGTTTGTGTCTCAGCGTAGGCAGCGCGATGACGTCATTGTATCGCCGCCTGCGCTGAGATGCGACGTCTCTTAAACCAGCCCAGGACAGGCCCCGCACAGCTCTGTTTTTTTGTTTTTTTTAAAGCGGCCTGTCCTGGGCTGGTTTTCATTGAATAGAAAAATGCCGCCCCCCAGACAGTGAGGGACAGTGCCGCCTGAGGCAATAAAGATGGCGGCCGCCCAGGGGCGCACCGCTAATGAGGCAAACGCCATCTTTATTGCTCTTGTATTGCGTGAGGCCGGGCCGGATAACAGAAGGCAGCGGGCCGGATTCGGCCCGCGGGCCTTGTGTTTGACACCTCTGATCTATATAATAAATTGAAATGCTTACCCAAACTCCACTGGAACAGGACTGTGTCCATATTTATAATGGTGTACAGTTTGTCTGTTGGCTCGCGGCCAGGTATATCAAATGCATTAAAAGTAGAATCCATGAAACCATGAATCCCTTATTGTATTACTTCTTAAAATCCAGTGTTGCCAGTAGGTTATATAGGGAATAGCAGCATGGGCACTGTTGTGGCAGGGATGCGTTTTGAAGTGCACTGTTCTTTCTCAAGCAAAACATACACCACAGCAACATTTTTAACCTGTTAGTGACCAGCCATTATACTTTCTACATTTGTAACAGGCCGTATTCAGATGCATATGACTTTCTAGGTCTTATGCATCAGAACCCTGAAAGTTCTTCTACACTGTGTGTAGTCACAGCTGGGCACACACACCAAATTCTGGGAATGGAAAACCTCTGATCCTGTGTGTTTTAACCATTTAGATGCCATGGTCAATAGAGACAGGCTTTTAAATGGCTCCAGAGGGAGGTGGCTTCCCTTTAAGCTTTGGCACTCCTGGGAATGTGATCACAGGACGTCAATGCCTAATGAAAGCCCCAGGACTCCCTTCAGTGTATTCGTATTTGGCCTAAATGACTGTCTGTCAGTTCCATACTGACAGTATAATACACTTATTGACAAAAAATAATAAAACACCCAGATAGAAATGTCAGATGGCTGTAAAACATGCAGTTATGTCTCAGGCAGATATATAAATGATTACTGCTATGGTCTGATTAGACACTGGGTCTTGCCTCAAGGAGTTCTTAAAGTGCTTCCCACACTGCCTTTATAAAAAGGCTCTCAGAGGCTATTTTTAGTGTTGAATCCCTTTCCTGTTTGGGATCAATGACTGTCGGGTTTAAGTATGGAGGCCTTGTGGTGAGTGTTTCAATCCTGCCTTAACTGTGGAGCAACACTGCCTCAACTGCTTGTGTGTAAATCTGAGGAGCCATTGCAATATGGGCAGGACATCATGTGTTATCTGTCATGGCAGGGCTTTCAACTGGCATTTTTCAGTAAGATAATGCCAACCCCCACATACAACAAGGTTTTCACATGAATGCTTCCGCCATCTTCTTTGCCCTGCCCTGTCACAAGATTTATTGCCAATTGAGCATTAATGGAACCAGCTGGGACACCATCTTTAGCAATCTGAGTGTGCAGGATCTACAGGTCAACTGCAACATCTGTGGCCAAATGTGCCGCAGGATACCATATGGAACCTATATGCCTCCATCCCCAACCCTATCTCATTTTGTATCCCAGCTAGAGGTAGCCCAACAGGGTACTAAAGCCTCCTTTTAATTCTAAAGTTTTCCTCAACAAACTTTATCCTTTCTTTGTAATATTATAATCACATATATCATCATTACATTCACATGTATAAAGTTTAATTTGATTCCAACAACTCCATCTTGGTGTGTCATATTTTTTTTTTTTTGTCAATGAGTATACATTGCACTGAATTGCATTATGTAAGCGACCTGAAGATAGCTAGGTCCCCTAGGGAAACTATAAAATAGTGTAGAAAAAAAAAAAATAAAGATTATTTATAACAAAAAAAAAAAAGTTATAATAAATATCAATCTCCACCCATCCCTAAATGTTTTGCAAATTTAAAATAAAAGAAAATAAAATACACATTGAATATTGCTGTGTCTGTAATGACTCTACAACTCTAACCTTATTTTCCCCGCATGGTAAATAGCATAAAAAAATAAAAAAAAATACCAGAATTGCTACTTTTTGTCTGTCAGCCATCAAAAAAAAAAAAAAGAATTATAAAATGTGAACAAAAAGTGTTATGTTTCCCAAAATGGCATCAATAAACATCAGGTCTTCCCGCTTTTAAAAAAAAAAAAAAAAGCCTCCACACAATTCTGTTAACAGAAAAATAATAGTTATGGCTCTTGGAAAGCTATGATGGGAAAAAAAATATTAGAAGAAAAACTTTTTGTCTTACAAAAGTAGCAAAACCTACCTAGAAAATAAATCCATCAGGTTATTTAACTGGCATGGTGAATGGTTCTGAATGTATAGATTAATAAGACCATTGCAAACTTGCAGGTTTTTTTTTCTGTGCTTTCCCAGAAAGAGTTAATAAAAGTTAATCAGTGAAATATATGTACCTCATTAAACACTACAACTTGTCACCCAGTGAAACAAACCACAACAAAAAAAATAAGAAAATTATGACTCTTGGTATGTGATGATAAAAAAAAAAAAAAAAAACACAAAAAATGGCCTGGCTATTAAGGCCTAAAATGGGACAGTCACTAAGGGTTCAAATCACAGTACACACCACCCCAACAGCAATTGCCTTTATCTGTGGGTGGGGTCTGGAATATCATTAAAAAAAAAAAAAAAAAAAACCCTGCAGTTATACAGGTAGAGCACCATAACAGTATACAGTGGGGAAAAAAAGTATTTAGTCAGCCACCAATTGTGCAAGTTCTCCCACTTAAAAAGATGAGGCCGGCCTGTAATTGACATCATAGGTAGACCTCAACTATGAGAGTCAAAAGTAGAAAACAAATCCAGAAAATCACATTGTCTGATTTTTAAAGAATTTATTTGCACATTATGGTGGAAAATAAGTATTTGGTCAATAACAAAAGTTCATCTCAATACTTTGTTATATATCCTTTGTTGGCAATGACAGAGGTCAAACGTTTTCTGTAAGTCTTCACAAGGTTGGCACACACTGTTGCTGGTATGTTGGCCCATTCCTCCATGCAGATCTCCTCTAGAGCAGTGATGTTTTGGGGCTGTCGCTGGACAACACGGACTTTCACCTCCCTCTAAAGGTTTCCTATGGGGTTGAGATCTGGAGACTGGCTAGGCCACTCCAGGACCTTGAAATGCTTCTTACGAAGCCACTCCTTCATTGCCCTGGCGGTGTGCTTGGGATCATTGTCATGCTGAAAGACCCAGCCACGTTTCATCTTCAATGCGCTTGCTGATGGAAGGAGGTTTGCACTCAAAATCTTATGATACATGGCCCCATTCATTCTTTCATGTACATGGATCAGTCGTCCTTGTCCCTTTGCAGAGAAATAGCCCCAAAGCATGATGTTGCCACCCCCATGCTTCACAGTAGGTATGGTGTTCTTTGGATGCAACTCAGCATTGACTCTCCTCCAAACACGACGAGTTGTGTTTCTACCAAACAGTTCTACTTTGGTTTCATCTGACCATATGACATTCTCCCAATACTCTTCTGGAACATCCAAATGCTCTCTAGCAAACTTCAGACGAGCCCGGATATGTACTGGCTTAAGCAGGGGGACACGTCTGGCACTGCAGGATCTGAGTCCCTGGCGGCGTAGTGTGTTACTGACGGTAGCCTTTGTTATGTTAGTCCCAGCTTTCTGCAGGTCATTCACTAGGTCCCCCCGTGTGGTTCTGGGATTTTTGCTTACCGTTCTTGTGATCATTTTGACCCCACAGGGTGAGATCTTGCGTGGATCACCTGATCAAGGGAGATTATCAGTGGTCTTGTATGTCTTCCATTTTCTAATTATTGCTCCCACAGTTGATTTCTTCACACCAAGCTGCTTGCTTATTGCAGATTCAGTCTTCCCAGCCTGGTGCAGGTCTACAATTTTGTTTCTGGTGTCCTTCCACAGCTCTTTGGTCTTCACCATAGTGGAGTTTGGAGTGTGACTGTTTGAGGTTGTGGACAGGTGTCTTTTATACTGATAACAATGTCAAACAGGTGCCATTACTACAGGTAATGAGTGGAGGACAGAGGAGCCTCTTCAAGAAGAAGTTACAGGTCTGTGAGAGCCAGAAATCTTGCTTGTTTGTAGGTGACCAAATACTTATTTTCCACCATAATTTGCAAATAAATTCTTAAAAAATCAGACAATGTGATTTTCTAGATATGTTTTCCCATTTTGTCTCTCATAGTTGAGGTCTACCTATGATGACAATTACAGGCCTCTCTCATCTTTTTAAGTGGGAGAACTTGCACAATTGGTGGCTGACTAAATACTTTTTTTCCCCACTGTAAATACTTTAAAACCGCATCAAAACTCCTGTGGCAGTGGAGACTTTTCATATAATGACAGTTTATGGGAAAAACTATTCATGCAATTGTAATATAAATGCAGGAACTAATTAAGCAATTGTAGCCATCCAGAAGTTTTACAAAAAGAGGAGTCTACTAGAACTAGTTGAGCAATTAAAAATAGGCCAATAATTTTGAAAAGATAGATGACCAATTTAAGACAGACTATTAATTTTTGTTTCAAAAGTATTTATTGAATATTGGCAAAAATACAGCATACGGGGAAAGAAAAGAACAATCAATAAAAACATTCTACAAAGTAGGATATACAAAATGCAATACAAAGTTACGATAACTAATCTTAATTGATAAATCCCATAAAAAAGAGGGGTAAAAAGGTATATAACCAGCAATAAAAACAGAGGAAGGAGGAAAGGGGCGGACAGTGCTAAAGAATATAGGTCGGGAGGGAGAGGAGGAGGAGAGACCCTGCCTAGGAGAAAAACATAACACTCGGACCCAGTTACAAATTAGAGTTGAAGACAGTATGACAGATCTGGGATATTGGACCTATTAACCCAAGGAGACCAGACCTTGTCGAAATGTGCACGAGTATCTAAAAATAGTGGCACTGATTTTTTTTCATTAAGTAGGATCGTATCAACACGGCCAATGAAAAACTTGTACTTCCAGTTGGAAGCAATATGGATTCTCGCTGCCATCAGTACATACTGAAGCAATTTACAGTACAGACCAAAAGTTTGGACACACCTTCTCATTCCAAGAGTTTTCTGTATTTTCATGACTATAAAAATTGTAGATTCACACTGAAGGCATCAAAACTATGAATTAACACATGTGGAATTATATACTTAACAAAAAAGTGTGAAACAACTGAAAATATGTCTTATATTCTCGGTTCTTCAAAGTAGCCACCTTTTGCTTTGATTACTGCTTTGCACACTCTTGGCATTCTCTTGATGACTCTATAAGAGTTACTTGCCAGCTGCCGTTGCTAATAAAAGTGCAACAGTCAGACCACTGGGCTGGGGTTATGGAGGTCTCCAAGTCCTGTTCCCAGGCCATCATAAAGTTCAATTTGAGTTCAGAGGGCGGAGCGTTCAGTACAGTGTATATAAATCAGTATAAACACAATCTTTCAAAACTAGTGGGGGTGATCTCAAAAAGTGAAAGACCTGAGAAGTCCTGAAGACTTCTGAGGGGGGCGGAGAATGTGTGCGAATGAAGTAGTCTTTGGTAGAGACCCGCTGGTCTAAGAGAAAGTCACTGAACCTGGAATGTCTCCGCCAAGTAAACACCTAGGGGGATAGGCCAGGAGGGAAGAGGGGGTTATGAAATATAGGGAGCAGTGGAGATATCAGGCTTTGTAACCTGAAGATAAAACGGACTCTCTGCCAGGATATAGTTGGTCACTTTAGCAGTCGCTGGGATTGAGTGGTAGGTTGAGTATGGAGTGCATAGAAGAGCCTGTAATGAGGACTGGACGACCAGGGCTGATTCTAAGGCTACCCATTTTGGGCAGTTTGCCTCATTATAGATGGCGCAGAGATGATTGCCTTGGAGCAACATAATATTTATAAAGATTAGGAACTGATAGGCCTCTTAGTCTCTTATGCTAATGCATGGACTGTCTCTGGATCCGTGGGGGCTTATATGCCCATATAAAAATAAATATTTTCCTCTGTAGGCCGGCTAAAGAGGAAGAGCTCACTGGGGTCGGAATGGTATGGATGTAGTAAAGAATGTGAGGTATGGTGACCATTTTAACAGAGTAGCTCCTACCAACCCAGGAGAGGGTGGAACTGCCCTAGAATAGTAAGGCAAAATTAAGAACAATATCACCTGCATAGTAACTATAGAAAATAGAATAACAGAACTAAAACCATTAGAGGTATTAATGAAATATTAAGAGGCGAAGGCCAAAAACCTTAGACTACCGAAATGACAGTATAAGCAAATAGTAATGTGCATACTGAATAATCTGTGAATAAAACTAGACCGGTATCCATATACTTATCAAGGAGGCACAACACCTCAGTAGGACATGGAGGTCGAGCAGGGCCCGACAGTTGCTTGCATTTTGTGAGCCAGACACTCAAGGGTCTTTGACCCTCCTTCAGGGAGCGAAAGATTTGTTACTGAGAGAGCATGCAATGTGGTAAGGGAAACCCCAGCGATAACGAATCTGGGCCTTCTGTAAGGCGAAGGTGACTTGGTGCATGGTTCTACCCAAATCCAGGGTGGTCGGAGCCAAATCTACGACGACCTGGGCACTGGACAGATGGTAGAGGTTGTAAATTTCAGGATGCAGACCAGATCTGATCAAAGAGCTCTGTGCAGTGTAGCTTAAATAAAATGTCCCTGGGTACATTTAGGTTTTTAAGACAACTAAATGCTCTATGAATACGATCCATGTGGAGCAAGGTGGGGTCAGCTTGTGGGAGCAGAGTTGAAAACAGAGCTTGTAACCGTTTCCCGCAGTGTAGTCACCAATTCAGGCAATCCTCAATGCGAAAGTTGGCTCGTTGAGACCTATTTTCTAGGTCTTCCAATTTAAGTTCACTGGCCTCAAATTTTTGGGCACAGCAACTTTGTCTAATCTATCCTCCACCTCTGAGACCTTGGACCCAAGGTCCTGGATTTGTTTGGTGAAATCAGCCACCGCTTTATAGAGTTCAGTGGAAAACAATTGTTTGATCTTTGCAAAAGAGCATTGGGATCTAAATCAGTGGCCCCGGGTGTCCGCCATAGGTTCTAGGTCTGAGGTAGTGAGAGAGGTAGTGCTACTGTAGGGAGAGCCACCGCCAGCTGAGCCAAAAGGACAGGGTGATTGAAACCGTTCAGGTAGGGTGTGCCAAGCAGCTGAGTCCTCTCTGAGCTTTCTTGTTTTCAGCTTTTGAGAGCTTGTAGTCACTGTAGAGCACAAGCAGGTAATATGGTGGTATATAAAGTAAAGTTAAGCCATTGGTGCAGGTGGGAGAGCCATTACGGAGAGCTGAGGTGTTAACTGCACATGATGTGCACATGCAGAGTAGACCAGGAGCTAAACAGAGGCACCATAGCAGATGTTAGTATACCGCAGCCTTGGCTGGAAGTGGAACATTCAATATAATGGGTAGTGAACACCAGTTTCAGGGGACCAGGTCTGAACTTGTGGTATGCAGTATAAAAGTAATAGATCCAAGAAGGCCGCCAATAATAAGGCAGTGACAATGGAGCACAATATTTCCAGGTGTGGGACTCCTAACATCCAGGGGGGAAAGAGGTCAGGAGCAGAAATTAGCCCACCTGGGCCCAGGGTAAAAGAGTCCACAGCAGTGGAGGAGGGAAAGCACAGAGGTGATGTCTGCCTACCTCAAATAGCCTTAGCAGGGAGCTGTTGGCAGCCAATGACAACGAGGAGCCGTCCAGGACACGTTCCACCAGACTATCAATTTTAGATCAGCGGAGGTCTGCCTCTCATGAACACCACAGATTAGAGATGCTGAGAGCTGTGCTGCACACCCACCATACTTATAGTAGTGGTGGTTATAGGTACTGCAATGATGTCCCATAGACTTGAATGAGACATCACAGCAGGGCCTGTATCTGTTGCTACTAATAGTATGGAGATTGAATAGTAGTATTTTAATTATAGGCCATTTCCCCCTTTTTAGTTTTTCAATTTTCATTTTTTACTCCCCATCTTCCAAAAGCTATAACTTTTTTTTTATTTTTCCTTTAACAACCATATGAAGGCTTAATTTTTTAGGACAAATTGTACTTTGTAATGGTACCATTTAATATTCCATACGATGGACTGTGAAGCTGGAAAAAAAAGTGCAGCCAAAATAATGTTACCTGTATTCTGCAAGTTGGTACAGATGCGGTGATACCAAATTTATATAGTTTTTGTTATGCTTTAACAGCTTTAAAAAAAATATCCAAAACTTTGAAAAAAGAAACAAAACACAAAACATGTCTTGGAGTCGCCGTATTCTGACACCTGTAACTTTTTTATTATTTCTGTATATGAGGCTGCATATGGCGTCTTTTCTTATTGTGTGTGTGTGAGGCCAGATGTACTTTTATAATTTCAGGACCAGAAGAACGGAAAAACTGATCCATTCTATAACTGACACAAACAGAGCCCAAGGTACCCCACTGTCTATAATGGGGTCTGGTAGTTGTTTTAGATGAGTCTGTGCTTGAGACTCTGACTCAGATGTGAACTCACCCTTTCTCTATAATCACACGACAGTGAAAATTGGCCGACACATGGCCACATTAATTTAGCTGTCTGTGCATATGGGACTATTCACATGACCAATATTTTAACAGTCCATTGTAAAAGATGGTCAAAATGTGGGTAATGGACCTCTCCATACACTGCCATTTTAAGATAAGATAATCCTTTAATAGAAGTCCCAGAAATTTCGAGCTCCCCCTTCAAGTCCTGAAAGAGGGTCAAATGACCCTTAGTCCAAACTGACAACTCTGATGGCTCCAATTAGCATTTCCTTTCATTTGTAAATGTAGCCATTGTCTGAGGAATCTGCAGGGGGAAATTGTGTTGATCCACCTCAGGTCTTGTAAGAGAGTGTAAAGAAAAGAATGTAAGCTGCTCCTGAGTGTCTGCCCACCCCCCAGCTGCATTGTTGTGCTGGGAATATTTGCTAACACCTTAGCAAATTTGCATGCAGCCTTTTGTGCTGTGGGGGATGTGACTGCTTCTCAAAGTAGTCTGCGACTTGAAATCAAAGTACATCTGTAATGTCCTCCCATATCTTGGCAAGGACCCCAGTCGTCCCAGCGGGGAGAGACTGTCCGAAACTGTAGTGATGAGGCTGATGGAATCATTCATGGACAAGGGCAGAACTGTAACCACGAACAATTTCTTTACATCATTGTCACTTGCACAATGACTGCTTAGCCGGAAAACCACTATCCTCGGCACAGTCAACAAGAGTCGCCGGGAAATTCCTCAATCCGCTAGACAGATGGACCGCACTGAATTCACCACTCAGGTGTTTTCAACCACTGATGCCACACTGACAGTGTATGCACCCAAACGAAAGAAGTCCGTCTACATTCTCAGCAGCATGCACAGCGTGGTTGAGACTAAGGATACCAACAAAAGGAAGCCAAACACGGTCACACAATACAACCACACAAAGTGCGGTGTGGATGTAATGGACCAAATGGTGCGGGAGTACAGCCTGCATGCAGGAACACGGAGATGGCCATTCGCCGTGTTCTACAACATGATTGACATGGCAGCACTGAATGCTCATGTTCTTTATCAGGCATGCACTGGGGTGCAGGAGAGACGGGTGGACTTCCTGGTTGAGCTTGCAAAAGAGTTAGGTGGCTCTCATGTGACTGAAAAGAAGGCACGCAAGGAGAAACTCCTTCGGCAACAACCTTCCACACCCAGCCCTGGCAAAAGGGCGAAGTGTCAGGTCAACCATCGATGCACGAACAATTGTGCAACTGAGAGATGTGTTTACTGCTACAAATACACGTGTGGCAAATGTACCAGGGACATACCCAGGCAGTGCCAGGTATGTTCCGACAGTGCAGACAGACTGCTGAGTGAGTGCTGAAATGCTAGTCACACAAGAAGGACATGCCACTCACACACACACACGCAGCCCCCCACAGCAGCCTATTGTAAATATGTGTGGAATTGTTTTATTCCTTGTATTTTTTTTATTATTTTCATAACAAAAATAAAAAGCATAGAAACAAATAACAGTTGTTCTTTTGTATATTTACATTTTTGTATATTTAGATTCAAGTCAATGGGTGCAGAAAAAAAAAAAAAAAATCGCAAAAAAAATCACAGCTACTTGCGATATTTTTGTGATCTGTCCCATTGGTCATATAGATCACTCCTCTGGGATTTTTTCGCACGAAAAAAATCGCACAAAAAAAAAAAAATCGCAGGAAAATCGCACCTATGAAAAAAAATCGCACGAAAAAAATCGCACGAAAAAAATCGCAGGTGTGCTTGGTGCCATTGAAATACATTGGCAATTCGCAGAAAAAAATTGCATCGCATTGCGATGCGATTTTCGCGCAATTTTTTTTCGCTAGTGTGCTTGAGGCCTTAGACCAGGGGTCGACAACCTATGGCACGCGTGCCACTCTTGGCACGCGAGGCTTATTCCCCTGGCACGGCAGCGGACTCCTCACCCAGCAGTTTCGATCGGACCAAACCCGGCCGAAACGAAACTGCTATTATTATAATGTGGGGTCTCTTCAGACCCCCGAGTATAATAAGCGGAGCCCCCGGGGAGATGATCAAACATAAAAAACAATGTACTCACTATTCCACGCTCCGCAGCCGCTCTGTACTCTTCGGGCGCTTCTGCCTGCAGGGGCCACTATAGAGCATAATACCGTGTGCAGGGGCCACTATGGGACATATACTGTGTGCAGGGGCCACTATGGGACATATACCGTGTGCAGGGGCCACTATGGGACATATACCGTGTGCAGGGGCCACTATGGGACATATACCATGTGCAGGGGCCACTATGGGACATATACCATGTGCAGGGGCCACTATGGGACATATACCGTGTGCAGGGGCCACTATGGAGCATAATACCGTGTGCAGGGGCCACTATAGAGCATAATACCGTGTGCAGGGACCACTATGGGACATATACCGTGTGCAGGGGCCACTATGGAGCATAATACCGTGTGCAGGGGCCACTATGGGACATAATACCGTGTGCAGGGACTGCTATGGGACAACCGGTGCGGGGCCACTATGGGACATATACCGTGTGCAGGGGCCACTATGGGACATATACCGTGTGCAGGGGCCACTATGGGACATATACCATGTGCAGGGGCCACTATGGGACATATACCGTGTGCAGGGGCCACTATGGAGCATAATACCGTGTGCAGGGGCCACTATAGAGCATAATACCGTGTGCAGGGACCACTATGGGACATATACCGTGTGCAGGGGCCACTATGGAGCATAATACCGTGTGCAGGGGCCACTATGGGACATAATACCGTGTGCAGGGACCGCTATGGGACATATACCGTGTGCAGGGGCCACTATGGGACATATACCGTGTGCAGGGGCCACTCTGGAGCATAATACCGTGTGCAGGGGCCACTATGGAGCATAATACCTTGTGCAGGGGCCACTATAGAGCATAATACCGTGTGCAGGGACCACTATGGGACATATACCGTGTGCAGGGGCCACTATGAAGCATAATACCGTGTGCAGGGGCCACTATAGAGCATAATACCGTGTGCAGGGACCACTATGGGACATATACCGTGTGCAGGGGCCACTATGGAGCATAATACCGTGTGCAGGGGCCACTATGGAGCATAATACCGTGTGCAGGGACCGCTATGGGACATATACCGTGTGCAGGGGCCACTATGGAGCATAATACCATGTGCAGGGGCCACTATGGAGCATAATACCGTGTGCAGGGGCCACTATGGAGCATAATACCGTGTGCAGGGGCCGCTATGGGACAAATACTGTGTGCAGGGGCAGCTATGGAACAAATACTGTGTGTAGGGGCCGCTATGGGACATAATACCGTGTGCAGGGGCCGCTATGGGACATAATACCGTGTGCAGGGGCCACTATAGAGCATAATACCGTGTGCAGGGGCCGCTGTGGGACATATACCATGTGCAGGGTCTGCTATGGGACATATACGGTGTGTAGGGGCCGTTATGGGACATATTGCTGTGTGCAGGGGCCGCTTATGGGACAAATACTGTGTGCAGGGACTGCTATGGGACAAATACTGTGTGCAGAGGCAGCTATGGGACAAATGCCGTGTGCAGAGGCAGCTATGGGACATATACCATGTTGAAGGGGCCGCTATGGGACATAATACCGTGTGCAGGGACCACTATGGGACATTATTCTGTATAACGGTGTGTTTTCTATATTAAGGATGTGTTTTTGCACAGAAAACTCCGGATTTGTTTTTTTTTGTGCAAAAATGCACCAGTTTTACATTGAATGAAAAAGTTCCAAATATAGCTGCATCCAGATACATAGTGTGTATTCACCATAAGGATGCCGCAAAACGGGGCTCCTGGACACAATAAATTTAACACTAATTGGGGGCTGCACATGGACTTTCATTGCTTCTAATCAGAAAGTACAGGAGTGTCCCAGGAAATAGCAGTAAACGCATGTGTCCTAAAGCATCTGGTGGCAGCACTTCTGTGTTATGGTTTGTGGTATATGACTTTAGTTTAGGGGTCGTCAGACTTACAATTATTGACCGGCACTCCGAGTACCTCATCTTTGATTTTTTTATTAAAATCGGCACGCCGAACAAAAAAGGTTGCCTACCCCTGCCTTAGACAAATGCTTCTGGTCATTACTCACAGCTGTACCTTGCTCTAAAATTTCTAATTCTATTTAAAATATATAAAAAATGATTAATTGTTTCAGTGCTTTTTTGCTCAAATAAAACTAAACTTAATACAATATGTATAGTCTTTATATTATCAAATACAATAAACTGAATAGAACTAACTAGACACTAAATGGCTAAACTCAATGGAAAACAACAACCTCCTGTGGTGTGACAGTAATGGCCTTAATTACAGAACAAAAGACGGTGATTATAGGATGTGAGATAAAATCCTTCAGGTCATTCGACCCGTCTCTGGGTTCCAAAGGTAGAAATGTTAAATGACCCCTCTCTGGGACTTCTAGTGTTAATAGTCCCACCATGGGGAAATTCAGTGTGTTACAGCAGCAAAGATATGCAATACAAATACAATATATGCAAAACATTACAGTGATAGTAGGTACAGGTAAAAAAGTATGAGGGGATAACACAAATTAAAGTTCTTTCAGTTCTCTGTATGGAATGATGTCCGCTTAGGTCGGTGTTGGTTGTACAGCCTAACCGCAGTGGGGAGGAAAGACGTCTGATAGCGCTCCTTCTCACACTTAGAGTGAAGTAGTCGGTCGCTGACAGTACTGCCCAGCGCTATCACGGTCTCATGCATGGGATGGGAGTTATTCTCTTGCATGGAGCTCACCATGGACAGTATCCTTCTGTCACCCACCACCTGCATCGGGTCCAGGGGACTCCCCAGGACAGAGCTGACCCTTCTAATCAGCTTGTCGAGTCTATTCCTATCCCTGGTTGATATGCTATTACCCCAGCAGGCCACTCCGAAGAAGATGGCTGATGCCACTACTGAGTTGAAAAAGATCCTAAGTGCCCCCTGGACTCCAAAAGCTCTCAGCCTCCTAAGCAGGTAGAGCCTGCTGTGGCCCTTCCTGTACAGTACATCCAGGTGATCTACCCAGTCCAGCTTATTATTGAGGAGCACACCCAGGTACTTATAGGTGTTGACAATCTCAATGCCCGTCCCCTGGATGTCCCGGTTCAATTCTCTGTACTCCCTGTCATGTTCGTCTGTGATGAGGCCTACTATTGCAGAGTCGTCAGAATACTTCTGTAGGTAGCAGCTAGATGAGTTGAACCTAAAATCTGCAGTGTACAGTGTGAAGAGGAAAGGAGAAAAAACTGTACCCTGGGGTGCCCCCCGTATTACACATCCTGGTATCTGACACACAGTCCCGGGCTCTCACATACTGAGGTCGATTTGTGAGGTAGTCTAGGATCCAATTGAAGAGGTGGTGGTCCACTCCAACAAGGGCCAGCTTGTCTCTCAGTAGCCCCGGCTTTATGGTGTTAAAAGCACTGGAGAAATCAAAGAACATTATTCTCACAGTGTTACATAGTTACATAGTAGATGAGGTTGGATGAAGACATCAGTCCATCAAGTCCAACCTATAACCCTACAGTTCCCTACAGTGTTGATCCAGAGGAAGGCAAAAAAAAAACCCATGAGGCTTATGCCAATTGCCCCATTTCATGGGAAAAAATTCCTTCCCGACTCCAATCTGGCAATCAGCATAAAACCCTGGATCAACGTGCCCTTAAAATCTAAAACCCATAACCTGTAATGTTGTTCTGTTTGAGAAAGGTATCCAGGCCCTCTTTGTACTTGTTCAATGAATCCACCATCACCACTTCCTGGGGCAGAGAGTTCCATAGCCTTGTTGTTCTTACTGTAAAGAATCTTCTTCTATGTTGCTGGTGAAACTTTCTCTCCTCCAGTCGTAGAGGATGTCCCCTTGTTCCCTGGTTTCTCCAGGTGAGAAAGAACTCTGTGCAGAAGGTGGATGATGGCATCATCCACCCCAATGCCCGGCTGATAAGAAAACTGGAGAGGGTCCATAGCCGAGCTCACTAGAGGGCGGAGATGTGTGAGACCCAATCTCTGTAAGATCTTCATCAAGTGGGATGTCAACGCTACGGGTCTGTAGTCGTTAAGGTCCATAGGATGAGGTATCTTTGGAACCGGTACCACACAAGAAGATTTTTACAGTTCTAGTACCATTCCCAGCTTCAGGCTCATATTAAACATATATCTAATAATACCACACAGCTGGTCCCCGCAAGTTTTAATTAGCCTTGCACTGATGCCATCTGGCCCTGAGGCTTTCCCAGCTTTGATCTTTTTCATCTCCTTTCTCACTTGGGCACATGTGAAGCTCAGACTGTAGCCAGATGATGACTGATTTTATTACCATTGTCAATGTCATGGTGTTTTACTTGTATTGCTACTATATGTGTAGATTATTATTATTTTTTTTTTTTTTGTTTTGTTTTAATTTAACTGGCAGTCCAGGTAGGTATCCACTATGTTACTACAACACTGGACTGTAACAAGTGATACAATAAAGATTTCATGGTTTAATATACAAGAGTGCCAAACGTTTTTTCTCATGGGTGGGCAAAGTACATAGTAGACCTGACTAGGTGGATACTATTTCTTGTACACCATTACTCTTTGGTCAGGTGTTTTCTTAGGGGGCGTTCACACTACCGCTGGTGACCGTCAGTAGTGTCCGTTGCTATTGTCCATTACAAGATGTTAGCAACAGACACTAGCTGAACCGTCCCAAATCTGTTAAAATTCCTATTGTTTAATTCCATTAGTGACTGTTAATGTCAGTTATACACCCAATCCGTCACATGTCCTTTTTTTTTTTTTTCTCTCGAAAAAAAAATCCTACATGCAGGACTTTTGTGTCCGTTAAAAAATATGGTTTCATGATGCACGTCAAATGTCCATTATTTTTTTAACTTTAAAGTCTATGGGTAACCGGTGTCTGTTATAATGTCCGTTATTACTGTCGCGGTTTTTTTTTTTTTTCTGCGCATGCTCATTAAAAAATGGACACGTTAACATCAGTTGGTGTACGTTAATGTCTGTTATGATAGGTGTCCGTGTATTTTGTTTTTTTTGGTTTTTTTTTTAACGACACTAGCATAACGAATATCCAACGGTGGGGTGAACCCTGCCTTTGCCTTAACTGTTTTTTGCAAACAGATGTAAATATACAGAAGGGGACTATGGAGATGGCTCAGAAGTTGAGTACTCTCTTTACATGGCGGGTGCCAGATGTATAATGCAGCTAACAGCTGCGAAAGGTGCCTGAACTGATCACCGCTGTTAACCGTTGCCACTGTGAATGCCACCACATTGCTAGTGATCATCACAAACCCCAACAACCTATACAAGGCTCCCAGGCCTGCCACTACTTCACCTCTATTACATGCTATCTATAGAAGTGAAGACATTTTACAATATACTGTGCAATACAGGGAGTCTAAAAATAACAGTTAAAAAAAAAAAGTTAAAACAAATTTTTAAAAATATTTAAAAAAAATAAATAAAATAAAAACTAAAAAAATAAAAATTACCCCCTTTTTTTTTTTTAACGTCTCATATTATTAAAAAAAAAATGTATAAACAAAGAAAAGACAGTGCTCCAGTAGTCAGTTCAAACACTTCTGGTGAGATTTATTCCATTATGCAATGTTTCAGCTCCCAAGAGCCTTTGTCAAGCATAATGTCAGTTCAAAAGTTACAGATTTATATAATATATATATATAGATATATATGTTAAATACAACAATCAGTGTAATCTTCATACATACAAAATGCCATATAATGTTCAAAATCCATATTTTAAAATTGATGTGCTTCATGCTATATGCACGATTATGATGAATTCCTGGCATGTGCAATAATTGTATGCTGACATCGGCAGAAGTTTATGAATGGAGCATACAGGTCTGCAGTAAGTGTTTTTTACTGATCAATCATGAATTAATGTATTGCTGTAACGTCTCTGCCTGTTCGGGTCTCTGCGCCACCCTCTGCTTGCACGCTGCGGCGAAGGAGGCGTGTTCAGTTTGATTCCTTGCTTAAGGTTCTTGTTGCTCAGTCTGAACACTGTCCTAGACTATATAATTGAATTTCAGCCACACCATTCTTCTGCTCCTCAAATAGTTAATCTTAGCTTTGCCTGTGTGATTGACGGCCTGTCTACCAATCAAGTCTGGGGCAGGTCCTGGACTTGCTATAAACAGGTCGTTAGCTCACTCATGGTCACTGGTTATTGAGATTCTGTCCTGTGACTTTGTCCTTGCTAGCTCCTTTTTCTGCTCTTGTTGCATTTCTGACTTCTGACCTTTGGCTCCCCCTGTGACTACTCTCTTGGATTTCGTTTTGGTACTGTATTGCTCGACTGTTACCGACCCCTTGGCTTGCTGACTCTGCTTCTGTGGTGTTTTGTCTTGTCCTGTTCTGTGTGTCGCTTATTTAGTGAAAGGATCGGCTCCAAGTTGTCGGCTGTCACCTAGGACAGTCAGGCAAGTAGGCAGGGCCAGTGGGGGGGTCAGCTTTAGGGCTCACTGTCTTGTCGTGCCCCTCCCCCCAGGGTTCACCAGCAGCTACTTGGGAATTGCTCCTCTAGCAATTCCCTTACAATTGAACATGAATTCACTAATGATTGATTAAATATGGGTTTGATATATTTAATGCACTGCAATATATATTTATTCTCTATGTATTTATACTGTGAAGCACATGAATTTTAAAATACAGATTTTGCATATTATATAGCACTTTGTATGTATGAAGATTACACTGATTATTGTATTTAATTGATATATGGAACTTGATCAAAATGGCTGAACTGCCTTTTTTGTTCACGATTTCACCTCCTAAAAATTTGAATAAAAAGTGGTCATCAGACATTCTCCAAAATTGTAGCAATAAAAACATGTTGTGTGCGACTGACCCACATAAAATAGGTAACTTGTCATTATTTTTTCAAGATTGCCGGAATGTTGTACAGAACGTTAAATGGTGCCATTATGAAGTACAGTTTGTCCCAGAAATAAGCCCTCATATGGCGCTATGAATGGAAAAAAATTGATTCTTGGAATGAGGGAGAAAACAAACAAACAAAATTTTGCCTGGTCCCTAAAGGGTTAAAGAGCATCTGCTATTTATTAATGATCTTAACATATACAGTATGTGTGTTTATGATAAAAATAATTATGCAGTTTATTCATTCCACAGGGAAAATGAAGCCTACAATGGCGTTCATGTCCGGAAAGCTGAAGATTAAAGGAAATATGGGCCTAGCAATGAAATTGGAAGCACTCCTGGGCCGGATGAACTCAAAATTGTGATTTTACTGTCATTCTAAATGAAAACGCCATAAAAATTGTGACATTACCTAACAATAGGTTATGTAAAGGAGATGGGCAGAAACCGCAATACAGAAAAAGATATTAACCAAAACAGATATTTGTACATCACCTTTTTGTACTAGATGGGTTTCCAATGAGGGTAGGTATACAGTTAACACCTTTATTGACACTGTAGCCTAATAATGAATACCATACCCTTATCAATAATTGAATGACAAAATTTAGTAAAACAACTTTTTCTAACCATTAAAATTTTGAGATCTGATTCTGTGTTCTCTTTAGTTATGTGCATCACTGTCTTCTGTGAAGTGTACTTTGCTGGTTAATGCCATGTCCCTGGGATGGTAGTTGAGTTTGGACATTCATGGTGATCATTGCAGAGCAAAACATATATTTAAACCATCACATCTGTGTTTGTATTAATATGCCAAACACTATCGATCCATCAGTAAGTAAATAATGAGATGATAGTAGAATTTACTTTTCATGTTAACCTACCGTGACCCTGAAAAGCATTTTCAAGGCAAACCAGAAAATTAAATTAAACGGTGCCTACAGCTTATTATTATTATTATTATTATTATTATTATTATTATTTATTATTTATTTATATATATAGCACCATTAATTCCATGGTGCTTTACATTTGAGGGTTAACATACGGTACACAAGATATACACACAATTATAATCCTAACAGTGACCAACTGGCACAGTGGGATACAGGGCCCTGCCCGCAAGGGCTTACAATCTATGAGGGAAGAGGAATAGAGACAGAAGGTGGGGGGAAAGGCTGTACAGATGGTGGTGTGGTGACAGTAGCGTTATTGGAGGTTGTAGGCCTTCCTGAATAGGTGAATCTTCAGGGCCTTCTTGTAGCTTGTGACTTTGGGGAACAGTCTTATGTGTCTTGGTAATGAGTTCCAGAGTATGGGGGATGCACGGGAGAAGTCTTGGAGACTGTTGTGTGAGTAGCGGATAAGAGCAGTGTGGAGTAGGAGGTCTTTGGAGGATCGGAGGTTACATGTGAGTAGCAGGAGATTAGGTTGGAGATATATGGAGGGGACAGGTTGTGGATGGCTTTGTATGTCAGCGTTAGTAGTTTGATCTCTATTCTCTGGACAACGAGTAGCCAGTGAAGGGATTGGCAGAGGGGAACGGCCTATGAAGAACGGGGGGAGAGGTGTATTAATCGAGCAGGTGGACTCGGGGAGAGGGTTTTAGCTGGGAGGCCATGGAGTAGGGTGTTACAGTAGTCTAGGCGGGAGATTATGAGGGCGTGGACTAGCATCTTTGTAGTTTCAGGGGTGGGGAAGGAGAAGATTCAATGGATGTTCTTGAGTTGGAGGCAGCAGGAGGTGTTGAGGGTTTGAATATGCGGCTTGAAGGATAGGTCAGAGTCTAAGGTTATCCCAAGGCAGCAGACCCGTGGGACTGGGTTGAATGTGGTTCCATTAACTTTGATAGATGGGTCAGGTAGGGGGGCCATGCGAGGAGGGGTGAAGATTATGAACTACGTTTTCTCCATGTTGAGTTTGAGAAAGCGGGAGGAGAGAGAGGCTACGGCTGCTAGACAGTCTGGGATTCTGGACAACAAAGAGGTAATGTCTGGTCCAGAGAGATATATTTGCGTGTCGTCAGCATAGCAATGGTAATGGAAGCCATGGGATTCTATGAGTTGGCCAAGGCCGAGGGTGTAGATGAGAACAGGAGGGGTCCTAGGACGTAGAGCCTTGGGGGACACCTACAGAAAGAGGGCGTGGCGGGGAGGTGGTGTGTGAGTGGGAGACGCTAAATGTGCGGTTGGTGAGGTATGAGGAGATCCAGGAAAGGGCCAGGTCTGAGATGCCAAGGGAGTGGATGTGTGGCTCCAGCAGTTTAGAGACGTATGGGAGCAGTGAGATGGGGCGGTAGTTGGCTGGGGAGGACGGGTCGAGGGAAGGTTTCTTAAGTATAGGTGTGACGGTAGCATGTTTGAAGGTGGAAGGGAAGGATCCATTGGTTAGGGATAGGTTGAAGAGATGGTTTTATTGCACGAGTAATGACTTCATAGAGTTTGGGGATGAGATGTGACTGGATAGGGTCAAGCGTGCAGGAGGTGAGGTGGGATTTAGAGATTGGGGTGGAGAGCTTTACATCAGTGACAGTGGAGAAACAGTTTAAAGATGAAGAGCACAGGACAGTTGAGGGTGTAGGGTGAGACTGTCTCTGATGGTGTCACTTTTGCTTTTCAAATAGAAGGCAAAGTCATCAGCAGTGATAAGTGATGTCGGAGGTGGCGCAGGAGGACGGAGAAGGGAATGAAGGGAGTGAATAGATGTTTGGGATTGTGGGTTATGGCAGATATTAGTGTGGTGAAGTAGATCTGCTTTGTAGAGGTGAATGCATTCTTGAATGTGAGAACTGCCTCTTTGTACCTAAGGAAGTCCTCGTGGGAGTGGCTTTTCTTCCAGAGGCGTTCTGCAACCCGTGAGGCACGTCTCAGTTATTTAGTCAGGTCAGTGTGCCAGGGTTGTTTATTGATCGGTCGGGCTCTCTGACTGTCGTCCTCTCCTTCAGTCTACCAGCTGTGCCATTTCAACATCCTATACTGTCATTGGTAGACCATGCTATTGACTGTATATAGAGCTCTGTGTGGTGTTCTTGACATTATTGTGCCAACAGTTCATTTCTGGTATAATTTGTCTTGTCAAAGAACTGTACATAACATTATGTGCTTCCCACAATCTGTTCCCCTTTCACTACTGCCTTAGTCAGTCATAACATATCATGAACAAAGTGTCTTTTACAAGACATAACGCTCCTGCATCCTGATTTTCTCACAAACAGCTTAATTTTACCCATTAGAAAGACAAAAAGTATTCCTGCTAAGGCTAGGTTCACACTAGTGTTCAGTCTCCGTTCGGGGATTCTGTCCCCCATTCCGTTTGAAAAGCAGGCAGGACCCGAACAATGGAAAGCCGAACGCTAGTGTGAACCTAGCAACAGACTGTTTAGTCACACACTTTCTGATAAGCCCCCAGGAGGGGGACTTCATAGGGGCACTGCACACTGAGAAATGAAAACAAAAGATAAAGTGACTTGAATATACAACCCAGCCCACTGAAACTTAGCCTGAAGACTGGACTATAATAAGGTAAGTATACTCGAAGGGCTGAAAGAAATGGATTTTATGTTCAAATGTACCCAAATCAAGTGTCTTTACCATCAGCCTGGGTGGCCCCAGGTTGTCTACAGACAGCAGTTGTGCAAATCTTCATACACCAAGAACTAAACTGCCTTGAGTATGATGTACGAGTCCTGTTACCAATGGCCAATTGATCTTAGCCAGGTAATGGGTATATCAGAAACTATGTATTACTGATGCTGTAATAAAAAAAAAAAAAATACAGCGCATCCTAGAAAGTTAGGTATAATTCTCATTGCTTTACTAAAAGGAGACTAAAACTAAAGATTTACTTAACATGTAAATATTTGTAATAATTTGAAGGAAAATTGAATTTTCAGGTCTCTGACAACTATTTCAGACTTGGATTATTTTATTGTTTGGGTATGTGAAGCATATGACTATCTTGTTTTAAGACATCCCATTGCTGTATCCCATACATATTTTTGTGTAATATCTCAAGTGGCCTGTAGACGGCAGGGCATTTCCATTACATTATCATTAGCAGAATTCAATAACTTCCCTGCACTTAAAAATGTATTAAAGTCCTTGAAGAGTAGCCAATAACTTGGCATTAAACATACATCTTTATCTTTCACTGCGTTTGAGGTCTTCTGCATATATAACTATCAACTTTTTTTTTTTTTTTTTTTCATTTTTTTCTGAAAGCAACAAACATTTTTATTTCTTGAGTTAAAGAAATCCATCATAGGAGTAGATGAAAATATTCAACAATTAAATTGATTGCATATAGAGAAACAATCTATTCTCATCTTTAATGTGTCGTGGCCAATTTAATGAGCAACAATTGGATGGGAGGAAAATTATTCATTACTAAAAGAACTTCCTCATAGGAATTTTCATACAATGCGGTACAAAGATTAATAAAAGGATAAAGCAAAACCTATTAACATCCAGGGGATATAATTATTTTACAAATTGCCAAATGAACATTGCAAAGTTGAGAGAGGATATCCTAAATATAACTCATTAGCAAGCTAAAACTTGGAGTGTTCTAGAAATGTACAGTGTTGAACTATTACTATATAAGGCTATGTTCACATCATGTTTGACCATACTGCCAAATATGTGTTTGTAACATATGCTCAAAGTATGCCATTTAGGGTATGCATTTAACAAATAAGCGTGAAACTTAAAAAAAATAAAAATCCGTTTATATATTTTTGCAAAACAATGCAAACAGTCGGTGCAAATTGTGTCCGAGCTTGGACAATCCTGGGTTGGACTTTATTGGTAGGTGTACATATTTCCCCATGCATTCTAATTGGCTGCTTAAAAAAAATGTAGCAGACATATGCCACTGGATGCCCATACAATAGCATTCATCTGTCATGAACTTTTATTCTTTACCCTCTCCCTGCATCGCCACCCCCTTTTTTCCTTCTTGTTAACGCCTCCTCCTCTTCTTTGCTTCTTTCTCCTGGTGGTGTGAAGGCTAATTTACATAACAAAGATTTTTTATCTGAAATACACTGGAAAGATTCAGGAAATAAAAGGTATGCCTACAATAGCCTTTCTAAAGGCTACATGAATATAGGCTTAGCTAAAAATTGAAAATCTGAATGATAGACTCCCGTTAAGTGAAAAGAAAGTATACATTACATAATAATATAGTTAAAAAATGACATATGTCCATCAAATTCAACCTAGGGATGGGGAGGGCAAAAGGTCAAGAATTCTGTACAATTACATGAGCATGTTATTTTGCTATAAGAAAGTATCTAAGGTTTTTTGAAGCTCTGACCTTTGACCAGCTCCTGGGGTAGGCTATTCCGCAGATTCACAGTCATTACAATGAAGAAGTCTTGTCGCCTCTGGAAATTAAACTTATTTTTTTTTCTCCAGATGGAAGGAGTGCCCCCTTGTCTTTTGAGGGAATTACACCAGAAAATTAAGGGTCATTTATATATTTATAGGATAATGCGAGCTGAGCTTCAGTAAAAGCGACTGCCTACTATACTGGGCAGTGGCGTAAGTTACCGGGCTGCCACAGGGCCTTAAACCTTAGGGGGCTTGGCGGGCCCATGATGCTTGCTTTTTTTTTTTTTTTTTTGAATAGGCCATTACCTACTGGAGTAGCCCCAGCAGGTATCAGGTCCTATTTACTTACCGCTCCTGCTCACAGCCGCCTCCACTTCCCCCTTCTGCGTCCCATATCACGCCACTGGGGCCTCCTGGAGGGCAGAAGGGGAACCGGATGCAGCTGTGAGCAGGAGCTGCAAGAGTATTTGTTGGACAAACCCCAACAAATACTGCTGTTATTATACTCTGGGGTCTTTTCAAACCCTGGAGAATAATGATCGGAGGCCCAGGGAAGGTGAGTGAACATAAAAACCAGTGTTACTCACCTCTACTGCTCTCCAGCTTGAAAAGAACCCAGAGTATAGAAATAGTTTCTGTCCTGTACAGGAAGGGCCACAGCAGGCTCTACGTGCTTAGGAGGCTGAGAGCCTTTGGAGTCCAAGGGGCACTTCTTAGGGCTTTTTTCAACTCTGTAGTGGCATCAGCCATCTTCTTCAGAGTGGCCTGCTGGGGGAGTAGCATATCAACCAGGGATAGGAATACTGTAGACTCAACAAGCTGATTAGAAGGGCCAGCTCTGTCCTGAGGAGCCCCCTGGACCCAGTGCAGGTGGTGGGTGACAGAAGGATACGGTCAGTGGTGAGCTCCATGCGGGAAAATAACTCCCATCCCATGCATGAGACCGTGATAGCGCTGGGCAGTACTGTCAGTGACCGACTACTTCACCCCGGGACGCTATCGGAAGCCTTTCCTCCCCACTGCAGTCAGGCTGTACAACCAACACCGACCTAAGCGGAGATCATTCCACACAGAACTGAAATTTCTTTCTGTTGTGATATCCCCCCCACCCCCCTCTGCTACTTCTTTACCTGTACCTTTCTATCTGTCTTTCTACTATCAATGGGATGCCTCTACCTTAGAACATTTTGTATATATTGTATTTGTATTGCTTATCTTGCATTGCATATCCTTGCTGCTGTAACGCACTGAATTTCCCCATGGTGGGACCATTACACGATGATGATTATTATTATTATTATTATTAGTTAGTAGCTGGTCCATTATGGGGCATAATACTTTGGGCATAATACTGTGTGGAGGGGCTTTGCATTTAGGTCAATGTTTGCAGTGTCCCCTATATGGCTTATGGCAAACTAAATAGCACTTCTTATGTCTTTCTTTCAACAATGGTTTTCTTCTTGCCACTCTTCCAGATTTGTGGAGTTCACGACTTATAGTTGTCCTGTGGACAGATTCTCCCACCTGAGCTGTGGATTTCTGCAGCTCCTCCAGAGTGACCGTGGGCCTTTTGGCTGCTTCTCTGACCAATGCTCTCCTTGCTCGATCTGTTAATTTAGTTGGACGGCCATGTCTTGGTAGGTTTGCAGTTTTAGAATGCTTTTTCCATTTTTGGATGATGGATTAAACAGTGCTCCTTGGGATGCCCAAAGCTTGGGATATGTTTTTATAACCTAACCCTGCTTTAAACTTCTCCACAACTTTATCTCTGGCCTGTCTGGTGAGTTCCTTGGCCTTCATGGTGCTGTTTGTTCACTAGTGTTCTCTAACAAACCACTGAGGGCTTCACAAAACAGGTGTATTTATACTGAGACTAAATTACACACAGCTGGACTCGATTACCTAATTAAGTGACTTCTGAAGGCAATTGATAGCACTGGATTTTATTTAGGGGTATCAGAATACAGGGGGCTGAATACTTTTGCACGTCACACTTTTCAGGTTTTTATTTGATCAAAATACTTTGCTACTTTGTGTTGGTCTATCACTTAAAATCTCAATAAAATACAAAAGCTGTAACTGATAGCTAACACCCTGCTCCATAACACCCGGTTGTAGCACAGTTCCGATGGCGGGTTTTAACACCTTGGATGCCGTGGTCAAACATGACCGCGGCATACAAGTGGTTCCGCCATGCTACATGTCCACTTCTGCACCCCCCACGGCGAGATCGCGGGTGCCGATATGCATCTTCTGCAGCCCGGGGTCTGGCCAGTGACCCCAGGCTGCTAGTAGCCCCCAGTACCTGGTTGATCTTGCCCAGAATTGAGGAAGTCAGCCTATGCGTCTGCATAGGATGACTTCCTCTATAGACTAATCGAATCGTATCTGAAAATTCGGCGAAGCTGCCGAATCGAATTTTTGAAAAATTTTCTCATCTCTAGTTAACACCTACAATAAGAGCTGAGCTCCGACTGCAGGAGTTAAGAGAACAGTGTCAGCTATGTGACGTGACTGACATCCGCTCGGCATGGTGCACACTCAGCTTCTGAGTGCACTACATGTTCCTGCCGTAGAAGTACGGTGGTATGTGGGAAACCCTTCCCGGTTGTACTATACTATTACTGTTTAAAAGTAATGTTTAACATAAAAACTTTATTTAAACATAGATCATATTTTGGTGTCAGGCTCAATATAAACTTTTAGTTTTGTAGATGTACAGCATATAACGTTCTGCTTGGGTTACACTTTTAGCCGCTATATCAATTGTTTTGCATATTTTATGAAAAATTACACTTTTCAAAATTCTATGAATGTGCTTGTGTGTATAAAGCACTTAGTGGCATTTTAATAATAGTAATACAGAGCTCTTACCATAGACTTACCATAAGTGATCAACTGATTGTAAGTTCAAGTCCTCTAGGGGAACTTAAAAAAAAAAAAAAGGTTTTAAAAAAGTGATAGTTTGAAGCGGAAAACAGATCAAAATGCCCCTTTCATCTCCTCCTAAAATTTTTAAAAAAGAGTGATCAAAATGGCACGCTCCCCAAAATAGTATTAATAAAAACTACATTTAAAAAAAATTAGTTTCCCAGTACATTGGAGGGTATACTAAATCATGTCATTATGAAGTATAATTTATCTTGCAAAAAATTGGTCCTTATACAGCTCTGTGAATAGAAAAATAAAAATGTTATGGTTAAAAGCGAAAACGCAAAAATTTTAAATGGTTGTGGCAGGAAGGGGTCTAAAGATCAACAGGATAGCTACAGGAAGCCTATAAAGAAAGAAATCGCGATTTTCCATATCCAAATGACTTTGTCTTCTGAATAGTCTGTGGATTTAAGGAAACCCAGTACTACATGTTATCTAATGGGTCTGATGCAGGAGGTAACATCCAGCATCACTTACCCATCCTCACTCCATAGTCTAATTCACCTCTTGACACAGGCTGATGGTGGGACATCACCCAAAATGAAAAGAATTTTTCTAGGATATGGTCTGGTGTCAAAATTAATTTTGGAGACCTCTATGGAGTCTATGTTAAATTTTGCAGACAAAGTAACATTCAATAGTTTGCCTTATGATAGTTCTTAACACAGCTTACTGACCAAAACGTGTCTTCTCTTTGGCATAACTTTTAACATATTTTATTTAAAGAGAACTTTTCATGTCCATGCTCAATGTGTGGTATTATATACCGCTAGAAAGCTGAATTCAGTGCTGAAGTCAGTTTTCCCGGGATGTGCCCTGATGCTGGAGATATCTCCCCACTGTCAGAAGGGCGGGCCTTACAGCTTAGCGTCATCACTGACTGTACTCTAACATAGTCTTGTACTGTCAGAGGGGGTGTTCCTTACCTGCCAGTGGTGATGCTAGGCTGTAAGGCCCACCCTTCTCACAGTGGGGAGATATCGGTGCCAAAATTAACAGCATCAGGGGACATAAAGGGAAAGCCAACTGTTGGACATGAAAGGTTCTCTTTAATGTCTCATTTATTTTTAGACCACCTCTATGATTTTCTTTATTATAATGAAATTTACATTATATTAAAATATATGCAAACTTATGTAAATGATATTTATATATTGTAATGATATCATTTTAAAACATCACTTCAGTACCTTTATAATTTATTTAGCTCTAGCTCACATACTGAACATTTGAAATTCTTCAAGCAAGCATAATCTTTTACAGTATTTTAGTACCTTCAATAAGCAATTTAAAATTTTAAAAAGTAAATTATAACTTTAACTTTAATGTTAGCTAACATAGGTTGCCTTAATGTTATGATTATCATAATGTAATTACATGTAGCTCTGGGTGTGACCTATGCTAGGCAATGTACAGTATAGTTGTAGGAAAGATCACTAAGGCTATATTACAAAAGAAGACCTTACCAGCCGTTCTGGTGGTGGTTCTTTTAGTCCACGTTCACATGTAGCATGTTTGTGCAGATTCGTGTCAGAAAGTTCAGCTTTTATGCAGTGAAACAATACTATACAGATTTCATAGTATATTGCAGATTTTAAAATCTGCATCATGCTCTATAATGCCATGAAAGTGTGCACCATTTGTTGGATATTTGCTGCACATTTTATTTACTCTATTTTGAGAGGTGAATTTTGCTGTAAAGACAATATGGAAATCTACAAGTTAATAAATGTCACTTTGTCAGCAGTGTGTGAACCCAGTCTTACCCTGCATTTCCAATACCGAGTTTCAGCCTGCACCTTATGCCGGGAGAGGGCCACCTAGCAGTATAGTTACAGTGGGGAAAAAAAAGGATTTAGTCAGCCACCAATTGTACAAGTTCTCCCACTTAAAAAGATGAGAGAGGCCTGTAATTGTCATCATAGGTAGACCTCAACTATGAGAGACAAAATGAGAAAACAAATCCAGAAAATCACATTGTCTGATTTTTAAAGAATTTATTTGCAAATTATGGTGGAAAATAAGTATTTGGTCAATAACAAAAGTTCATCTCAATACTTTGTTATATATCCTTTGTTGGCAATGACAGAGGTCAACCATTTTCTGTAAGTCTTCAAAAGGTTGGCACACACTGTTGCTGGTATGTTGGCCCACTCCTCCATGCAGATCTCCTCTAGAGCAGTGATGTTTTGGGGCTGTCACTGGGCAACACGGACTTTTAACTCCCTCCAAAGGTTTTCTATGAGGTTGAGATCTGGAGACTGGCTAGGCCACTCCAGGACCTTGAAATGCTTCTTACGAAGCCACTCCTTCGTTGTCCTGGCGGTGTGCTTGGGATCATTGTCATGCTGAAAGACCCAGTCACATTTCATTTTCAATGTCCTTGCTGATGGAAGGAGGTTTGCACTCAAAATCTCACGATACCTGGCCCCATTCATTCTTTCATGTACAGTCATGGCCAAAAGTTTTGAGAATGACACAAATATTATATTTTCACATGATCTGCTGCCCTCTGGTTTTTATGTGTGTTTGTCAGATGTTTTTATCACATACAGAAATATAATTGCATTCATATTATGAGTAACAGAAGCTTATATTGACAGTTAGAATGAGTTAATGCAGCAAGTCAATATTTGCAGTGTTGACCCTTCTTCTTCAGGACCTCTGCAATTCTCCCTGGCATGCTCTCAATCAACTTCTGGACCAAATCCTGACTGATAGCAGTCCATTCTTGCAGAATCAATGCTTTAATTTTGTCTGAATTTGTTGGTTTTTGTTTTTCCACCCGTCTCTTGATGATTGACCACAAGTTCTCAATGGGATTAAGATCTGGGGAGTTTCCAGGCCATGGACCCAAAATCTCTATGTTTTGTTCCCTGAGCCATTTAGTTATCACCTTTGCTTTATGGCAAGGTGCTCCATCATGCTGGAAAAGGCATTGTTGAGCGCCAA
Source organism: Leptodactylus fallax (assembly GCA_947044405.1). Taxonomy (NCBI): domain Eukaryota; kingdom Metazoa; phylum Chordata; class Amphibia; order Anura; family Leptodactylidae; genus Leptodactylus; species Leptodactylus fallax. The sequence goes on from CAMRHE010000041.1 coordinate 4,791,581, forward strand.
ACTGCTCTTGGACGGTTGGGAGAAGTTGCTCTTGGAGGACATTCTGGTACCATTCTTTATTCATGGCTGTGTTTTTAGGCAAGACTGTGAGAGAACCGATTCCCTTGGCTGAGAAGCAACCCCACACATGAATGGTTTCAGGATGCTTTACAGTTGGCATGAGACAAGACTGGTGGTAGCGCTCACCTCTTCTTCTCCGAATAAGCTGTTTTCCAGATGTTCCAAACAATCGAAAAGGGGATTCATCAGAGAAAATGACTTTACCCCAGTCCTCAGCAGTCCACTCCCTGTACCTTTTGCAGAATATCAGTCTGTCCCTGATGTTTTTTCTGGAGAGAAGTGGCTTCTTTGCTGCCCTCCTTGAGACCAGGCCTTGCTCCAAGAGTCTCCGCCTCACAGTGCGTGCAGATGCACTCACACCTGCCTGCTGCCATTCCTCAGCAAGCTCTGCACTGCTGGTAGCCCAATCCCGCAGCTGAAACACTTTTAAGAGATGGTCCTGAAGCAGTAGACTTTGTAAAAATTAATATTTGTATCATTCTCAAAACTTTTGGCCATGACTGTACACGGATCAGTTGTCCTGGTCCCTTTGCAGAGAAACAGCCCCAAAGCATGATGTTGTCACCCCCATGCTTCACAGTGGGTATGGTGTTCTTTGGATGCAACTCAGCATTCACTCTCCTCCAAACACGACGAGTTGTGTTTTTACTAAACAGTTCTACTTTGGTTTCATCTGACCATATGACATTCTCCCAATACTCTTCTGGAACATCCAAATGCTCTCTAGCAAACTTCAGAAGGGCCCGGATATGTACTGACTTAAGCAGGGGGGACACGTCTGGCACTGCAGGATCTGAGTCCCTGGCGGCGTAGTGTGTTACTGACGGTAGCCTTTGTTACATTAGTCCCAGCTTTCTGCAGGTCATTCACTAGGCTCCCCCGTGTGGTTATAGGATTCTTGCTCACCGTTCTTGTGATCATTTTGACCCCACGGGGTGAGATCTTGCGTGGAGCCCCTGATGGAGGGAGATTATCAGTGGTCTTGTATGTCTTCCATTTTCTAATTATTGCTCTCACAGTTGATTTCTTCACACCAAGCTGTTTCAAACAGGTGCCATTACTACAGGTAATGAGTGGAGGACAGAGGAGCCTCTTAAAGAAGAAGTTACAGGTCTGTGAGAGCCAGAAATCTTGCTTGTTTGTAGGTAACCAAATACTTATTTTCCACCATAATTTGCAAATAAATTCTTAAAAAATCAGACAACGTGATTTTCAGGATTTGTTTTCTCATTTTGTCTCTCTTAGTTGAGGTCTACCTATGATGTCAATTACAAGCCTTTCTCATCTTTTTAAGTGGGAGAACTTGCACAATTGGTGGCTGACTAAATCCTTTTTTTTCCCCACTGTATATGTTTTAGTTTTCAAAAAATTACTTGTGTTTGTCACAAAGTTACATGAAGGTGGACATGGCTATTGATAACTCATTGAGACACATGTAATCTTCAGGTTGCCTACTTTCAAGAAATATATAGGGTTTAGGAGTGCACTTGCTTTTCACAGTGTGCTATCCCTACATTTTATAGGATGATCATTTTAAAATTTCCAGCTTCAAAGCAGATTTTTGTTCTTTCCAGTTCTGGTGATGATATGAAGATATGTGCATGCAGGTGTAGGCCTTAGTAATATGAATGAACTTTGCACATGTTTAACTCTTATTTTTAGGAGGTTTGGTGCATATAACCTGTTGTTTGAGTTCCACTTTTAACAACTAATATACTGTACATTTATTAGATTTTTTTTTTTTATAAAACATACAGGTGCATCTGAATAAATTAGAATATCTTTGAAACGTTTATTTCATTAATTAAATAATTAAAAAAAAGTGACGACCTATATTTTCTAGATTCTTTACACACAGAGTGTTCTATTTCAAGTGTTTTATTTCTGTAAATGCTGATTATGGATTACAGGTAATGAAAACCAAAATCTAAGAAAATTAGAATATTGTAAAAAAAAAAGTTCAGTATTGTAAATTCAGTGTATCACCTGCCAAGGTTTCCTAAGCCTTTAAATGGTCCCTCAGTCTGGTTCAGTAGGACACACAATCATGGAAGACGCTGATTATGAATTGAATTACTGAAATGAATGAATGTTTCAAAAATATTCTAATTTATTGAGATGTATCTGTACACTTTAAATCAAAATTACATGGTGCCTGTTAATATACCGTTCCAAGTGGCATTTTGACAGTTCTGGAGATGTTAACTTTAGAAAATGTATAGGGATGTTGTAATTTAGGTTTTATATGTGAAAATCTCAAAATATCCGGAGACCCCTGGCAGTGAAAGGGTTTAAGATGGCAGCCGCTCTAGCTACCAGGTCTCATCTGTAATGTACAGCAGAGACCCAGAGCTAATGCCCACGGTCAGAGTTTACTCTGATTTTGGGCAGCAAGCCAGGACCCCCCCAAAGTTAAAAAAATTGGCCCCCAGGGCCGGTCCCATACCTTTAATGTTGCAGGCGAGAGCTGACCTGTTCCTATGGCAGCTGCAAGCCTTATGAAGGCTTTCAGGCCTGCCATAGGAATATTACTATTGAGGCAAGTCTATGACCATCCTCAATAGTAACATAGCAAAAGTCCCATAGACTACAATACAGTTGTATTGGAATTTATGGGACCTGCAATCAAAAGACTGCAGGTTCAAGCATTCTGGGGGAGGGCTAATAAAACAGCAAAAAAAAAAAAAATTAAGTTTAAAAAAAAACAAAAAACTAAAAGAACCTAAAAGTTCAAATCACCCTTTCTCTAGAATACACAAGAATATAAAACTAAAAAATTACTCTGAAACACATACACATTAGGTATTCCTGTGTCCAAAAATGCCCCGTCTTCAAACTTATAAAAATATTTTTCCCATACGGTGAACGCCATAGCAGAAAAAAAAATCAAAAGTGCTGAACCACTGTTTTTTTCACTGTTTGGCCTTTTTATTTGAATAAAAAGTGATCAAAACAATAGACATTCCCCAAAATGGTATAACTAAAAATTACACCTGGCCCTGCAAAAAAGATGCCCTATGCATCCCCATTCATGGAAATCTAAAAAAAATTCCTGGTGTTAGAATATGGCAACTTTTAGAAAAAAAAATTTTTTTTTTTGCAAAGTTTTAGATTTTTAATAAGTTAAAATGTAAATAAAACTATATAAACTTGGTATCCAGAGTCCTACCGAAACATAGAATACAGGTGACATGTCATTTTTGCTGCGTAGTGAACACCATAATAACTAATCCCGTAAGAAAATCACACAAATGACACTTTTACTCCAATTCCACCCAATTCAGATTTTTTTTCCAGCTTCCCAGTACATTGTACAGAATAATAAATGGTACCATTATGAAAAACAATTTGTCCCACAAACATTAAGCCCTCATACACACGTAGGCAAAATTGTTGGTACCCCTCGCTTAATGAAAGAAAAACCCACAATGGTCACAGAAATAACTTGAAAATTAATAATATATAAAAATTCTATGAAAATGAACAAATGAAAGTCAGACATTGCTTTTCAACCATGCTTCAACAGATTTTTTTTTAAAAAAAGAAAACTCATGAAACAGGCCTGGACAGAAATGATGGTTCCCTTAACTTAATATTTTGTTGCACAACCTTTTGAGGCAATCACTGCAATCAAACGATTCCTGTAACTGTCAAAGAGACTTCTGCACCTCTCAACAGGTATTTTGGCCCAATCCTCATGAGCAAACTGCTCCAGTTGTCTCGGGTTTGAAGGGTGCCTTTTCCAGACGGCATGTTTCAGCTCCTTCCAAAGATGCTCAATAGGATTTAGGTCAGGGCTCATAGAAGGTCACTTCAGAATAGTCCAATGTTTTCCTCTGAGCCATTCTTGGGTGTTTTTAGCTGTGTGTTTTGGGCCATTATCCTGTTGCAAGACCTGCGACTGAGACCAAGCTTTCTGACACTGGGCAGCACATTTCTCTCTAGAATCCCTTGATAGTCTTGAGATTTCATTGTACCGTGCACAGATTCAAGACAACCTGTACCAGATGCAGCAAAGCAGCCCCAGAACATAACAGAGCCTCCTCCATGTTTCACAGTAGGGACAGTGTTCTTTTGAAGATATGCTTCATTTTTCTGTCTGTGAACAGAGAGCTGATGTGCCTTGTCAAAAATTTCGATTTTTGTCTCAACTATCCATAGGACATTCTCCCAGAAGCTTTGTGGCTTGTCAACATGTAGTTTTATATATTATTACTTTTGTCAGATTCAAGTTATTTCTGTGACCATTGTGGGTTTTTCTTTCATTAAACGAGGGGTACCAACAATTTTGTCCACATGTCTATGGCTCTGTGAACGGAAAAGTAAAAAAAAAATTATGGGGTTTGGAAGGTGGGGGGGGGAGTCAAAAACAAAAATTTAAAAATGTCACTGGCAGGAAGGGGTTAATAAATGAAAGGAGATAATACTTAGCTGTGGTTACAAATGATGAAATAATTGTTCACATGAGGAAATGGGGGGCCCATTTGTATATTATGCACTAATATAAACCTATTTCGTTCGATGATATCCAAAGATTGCTGGGCATCCTATGACCAAACTGAAGACAACTCGCACAATAGATCATAGAGTTTTATAGTAGCTTTGGAGGGGGGTGAAGAGCCTTCCTGGATTCTGTGTGTGTTTGGTCATAACATGACTATTAATGAGAGAACTGGAAATTGAAGGAATGTTAACAACAATCAGTAACAGATATTATCCATAGATGGAAAGCAAGAAATATTAAATCTATCCAGTCAGCAACTCCCCCTCAAACAACTCTGCTGATAGAGTGATCAGCTGCTCACTAATGAATCAGCTGCCATAAACAAATTGACAGCAGATAATGACACAACAGAGGAATATCTATTGTTCATAACAATATCTACAGTAACTGAAAATGGACATTCTTTTCTGAACTTAGTCAAATAAACTGAGCAGTTTTGGGACTATGGACAAGAATGCCAATATTTGTCTAGGAATATTTTGAGTTATAAATCCCTTTATACTTTCTATTACACTTTGGAGGATTAGTGTCCACATGAGCTGGATCTTAGCATACCTTATTTTAAAGAATAAAGGTTTATCTTAATACAATGTATTACTCAATTGTGTACGTGACAATAATAATGTTTAATTATAAATACAGCCATTGAAATTACTGTATATCATATCATGAGAACTGCCAAAATAGCTACCACACCCAGCGGAATACAGGTAAATTTTAAATGTAGCTGGTAATTTCAGGTATTACTTACTATGAACAGAATTTACTCAGTTTGTAAAAAGGAAATATTACAAGAGAAGTGTCATGTCATCATATGTTGCATTGCATAAGAAATGCAGTATCATACAAAAGGTTCTGAACAACATTGATATTTACTAATACAGTTTATACCTTTAACATCTTTAGTATATTTTAAGAAAAAATGAGAAATTAAAACATGGCACTCTAATCAGATTATATATAGATGGATAGATACTGCTGCTAAACTAAATAAAAAACCAAACCATTAATTCTTAAAGGACACGCCCCATTTTTCAAAACTGACGTGTCACTTTAATGTAGAAATATCTTGTTTTTTTCATGACATACTGTACTTTATGTTAGTGGTAAACATAGATCAATATTTCTTGCATTTATTTATGAAAAAATAGGACATTTTGAAAAATTCACAATTTTCAAAATGTGAAATGCTCTGCTTTTCAGGCAGATAGTCACCACCCAAATTTGTTAAAAAAAAACATTCTGCCATATTTCTGCTTTATGTTGGCATCATCTTTTAATCGTCCTTCAATTACTTTTGGACATTAGAAAGCTTACAAGGCTAAGGCCCCACGTAGTGTGGGCCGCAGCAAAGAAGTGCTGCGGGAAAAACCGCAAAGGCAACGCATCGTGGTTTTTCTGCATTGCTTTTCAAGGAAAGTCCGCAAAGATTTCCTCTGCAGACTTTCTGCTTCTATTACACCTATAGGGAACCCGCCAGCGTTTCTGTAGGTATAATTGACATGCTACGATTTCCAAACCGCAACATTTTTGGAAATCACAGCGTGTCCGCTGCGCATAATTTTCCGCAATGTGTGGAAAAGCGAATCCCATCTGCCTTGCAGTGACTGTAAAATGCTGCGTTTTTATCCGCAGTGTTTCTCCCGCGGCCAAACTATGTCGTTTATGCCACAAGGGGCTCCAGCCTAACAGCGATTTTTTTTCAAATTTACAAGAAAATTTCCCAAACCCATTTGTTAGGGACCACTTCAGTTCTTAAGGGGATTTTCAAAGCCCTATATATTAGAAACCCCCCACAAAATCAGTCAGTAAAGTAACCTTTGTAGGTTTGCATACTCTGGTTTGTGGGTTCAAATTCCCACTGATAATTCCCACCATGTAACAATTTTCAAAAAAATATTTGTTCCCAGTTGTGAAGTGTGTTTTCCTGATTGTTTGTACCTGAAATGAATAGAAAAAAGTTATTATTCCCTGTAAACTTTGCTTTTGTGGTCAGCACAATGATATTTTGAAATTGATCTATTTTTAAGGATATTCGCAATATTTCAAGATACTTAAGAAGCTTCTGGAATTGTGAGAACTATCAAGAAGTTTCTAGAACTGCCCAGAATTATCTAGAACTTTCTGGGACTGTACAGAATTGTAGGTAGCTGTATAACTACAGTTATATAGGGCCACTATAGCCCTTCCTGAGAGACGGAGAGACAGGATCTAATTGATTGGGATTGCATAGTAAGTGGGCAATGGCCATCACAGACAAAGGGGAATTGACCTAGACAGACAGGTGTGAATTCAATATCTATTCAGATTCTGATAACGACAGTATTCACACTTCACCCCACACCCATTACAGGAGGAGCTTAGGAATGTAAATGTATATATTGTGTGTTACTCTGGTACCGGGTGATCAATCTTGCTCTGCTGAATCCTCAGTACACTCTTGAACTTTAATACTGCATGGAATAAAGACCATTTTTATCAAGTTTGGAGAGACATCCTTTTTCCTTACAGTTCACAGTAACTTAGTCAATTTAGATGGCATCAAGAGGTTGCATACATCCAGCAGACGCATTTTGCTTCGTATGTGGCCAGTTTATAAAGACAAGAGCGAAAAAGTACTCTGTGGAAGCATCTGCTAAGATGTGTGAGGCCTACAAAGCATACTTCGGCATGCCTGTTGGTGACCAAGACAAACCATGGGCTCCTCATTTCACATGTGAGCACTGCAAGAAAACTCTTGAAGGTAAGTGGATAAATGCTACTCTCTTAAATAGCAGATTAACTGTGTTAATATTGTAAATATCACTAGTCATTAGTGTGAAATAGGCCTAAATCAAATTCTCAATCCAAATATTATTTTGTTTGCTTATAGGTTGGTACAGGGGAGAGAAGAGAGCCATGCATTTTGCTATCCCAAGAATTTGGCGTGAACCGACTGATCACTCAACAAATTGCTACTTCTGCATGGTGGACCCTTCCAAACGTCGCACTGGCAAAAATGCACCGCCTGTAACCTATCCTGACATTCCGTCATCTATTGCCCCAGTACCACACTGCCCTGAACTTCCTGTACCAACACCTCCAGACAGAGCTACACCACCTTCAAAAGAAAGCAGCAGGTCAGACATCGAGGAAGACGTTGAAGATCACGATTTCTCTTCATATGCAGATGAGGAGCGGAAGCCATACTACCCTAACCAAAAAAGACCTCAACGATCTGATCAGAGACCTTGGTCTCACCAAGTCCAACGCTGAGCTTCTGACATCAAGGCTCAAGCAATGGAACTTATTAGATGAAAGCATCCAAGTCACAGATCAGAGGAAGCGTCACCAAGTTTTTTCCATCTTCTTCAGTCATCAAGATGGACTGTGCTTCTGCAACAATGTGGCCGGTCTATTCGAGGCTATAGGTATCACCTGTAACCCGAATGAGTGGCACCTCTTCATAGACAGCTCATGCAAGAGGCTCAAAGCCGTGCTGCTTCACAATGGGAACAAGTATCCGTCTCTTCCTGTAGCTCACTCGGTGCACCTGAAAGAGGAATACACCAGTGTCAAGATGTTGCTAGGTGCCTTGAAGTATGATGAGTACGGCTGGGAAGTTATCAGAGATTTCAAAATGGTGCCATTCCTGATGGGCCTCCAAGGTGGTTTTACTAAGTATCCTTGCTTTATTTGCCTTTGGGACAGCCGGGATACTGAAGCGCACTACCACAGGCGGGACTGGCCTCAGCGGACAGAGTTCACTGTGGGGAAGAACAATGTAAAGTGGGAGCCACTGGTGGACCCACGCAAGGTGCTGATGCCACCACTACACATTAAGTTGTGGCTCATAAAACAATTTGTCAGGGCTCTAGATAAGGAGTCGAGCGCTTTCAATTACCTCCAAGATCTTTTACCTAAGCTGTCTGAAGCAAAGATCAAATCTGGTGTCTTCGTCAAACCACAAATCAAGAAGATCATAGAGTGCAGTGAATTTCCCAAGAAGCTGAATAGGAAGGAGAGAGCAGCTTGGAACAGTTTTGTCGTAGTGGTTTGCGGCTTCCTAGGCAATCATAAAGATGAAAACTATGTACAACTGGTTCAGACTCTGATAAAGAACTATGCTGTAATGGGCTGCAGGATGTCACTCAAAATCCATATCCTTGATGCTCATCTTGATAAGTTCAAAGAGAACATGAGAGCTTATTCAGAGGAGCAAGGCGAGCGCTTTGACCAGGACATTATGAACTTTGAACGCCGTTACCAAGGACAATATAACGAAAACATGATTGGCGACTATATTTGGGGATTGATTCGTGAAACTGATTTGCAGTATAGTCGTAAATCTCGGAAAACCGCACACTTCTGAACAGTTTTTGATAATCTGTGTAAATTTGCAATGCATATAGTGTTCTTAGTCTGACTGTATAAATGAGAAGATGCAAAATCGTCTGTTTCTGTAGTAAAAATGCATAATTTCTGTTGCCGTGGTCACAAAAGCGAAGTTTATGATGAATGTAAGCAATTTTTAATTTGTTTTAGACATAAGCAATTGGAATATAACATTTAAAAGCTGGGAACAAAATTTGTGTTACATAGTGAAAAATTAAACTTTAAATTGATAGATCTTCTGGCAAACTCCTCATTAATATTCACTAAATACTAATGAGCTGGCAGCAGAGTGCCTGGAGCTGAGTTACGGATTGATTACAATATAGTCAATCCCCTGGATTACAAGACTTTGGGAGGAAGAGGGAGCTGTCAGTCAGCACGGACAAGTTTAGTTGTAAACTAAGAATCTGTAGGAAGAGACAAAGTGAGGCAGTCAGCACCTGGTGAGTGGGCCAACCAGTAGCTTAGGGCCCTGGCACAGGCGTGTCACGGTTTTGGAAATCGCAGCATGTCAATTATATCTACAGAAACACCGGCTTTATCCATATAGGTATAATTGAAGCAGAAAGTCCACAGAGGTGAAAAATGCTGCAGGAAAAACTATGATGCCTTGCCGCTATGGTTTTTCCCACAGCGATTTTTTGCTATGGCCCGCTACATGGGCCTTAGCCTTACGCGGTTATCCTGGAAACAACAGCTTTTGGAGTTTTTGACTCTGACACCAGCTGTGCACAACATATTTTGCACTGAAATTACGTATGCAAAATCGTGCAGTTGCTGAAACAAGGAACCGGCTGTAACTTCAGCCAGAGGTTCCAGAGAGAAGGCAGGGAAGGTTTATTACCTTCCCTGCCTTCCCGATCGCTGTGTATACAGCACTCAATGAGCGCTGTATACACCGCTATGGGGGCCGCCATGTTGCGGCTGCCCTCTGACCCGGCGGTCATGTGATCCGCCAGGATCACAGTATGTTAGAGCTGTTTATAGTATGTTAGACACAGATCAGCTCTATAGTAACGGGCAGGAGACTGTATTCCTTCTGCAACTGGGGCTAAATGTACCAGCCCCAGTTACAGGGGAAATCAGCCTACCCCACAAAAGAAACAGTGATCAGATGTCCTCAAAGGTCTATTATGACCTTATGGGAACACAATGTGAAAAAAAAAATTTAAAAAATGAATAGAAAAGTAAAAAAAAAAATAAACACAAATAAAATAAATAAATAAAATAATACATCAAAAACACCCCCTTATTACAGGTTCTAGCCCCACCCCCGACGACACTATACAAAATAAAAATTACTGTAACGGATAGGAAAAGCTATTTTAAAAACTTTTTTAGTAGCACTTTGTGCTATTAAATAAATAAAAAAAAATGTGAAAAACAGACAAGTTTTCCCTCCTCTTTTGTTTATATTAAAAAATTTTTTTAAAAACATGCAAAAATAAAAACATAAAAATAAAGCCCTATGTGTCACTGAAAAAAGACACAAAGATTAGTTGAACAACCCAAATGATAAAAATGTTATAGCCCTCAAAACCGCACATACAAAAAACCCGAAAATGTGTCTGGTCCTGGACCAGAAATAGGCCCGGTACTGAAGTGGTTAAAATAAATTAATGCAATATTTGGGGGTTAAAAATGTTCACTGCACCCCTGGATACAATCATTTAGGGGAACATGTCAGGGGATTCCATTTCACTGACATTTCAGGGGCTCTGCATAAGTGGCATGACGTCCAAAAACCAAACAATGTAAATCTGTGCTCCAAAAACAATGTAGCGCTCCTTCCCTTCTGTGCATGGTTGTGTGCCCAAATAGCAGTTTGTACACGAATATGACATTAAGTACAGTTGTGCTAAAAAGTTTACATACCCCGGCAGATTTTTTGTTTTTTTTGGCCTTTTTTCAGAGAATATGAATGACAACACAAAAACTTTTTCTCCACTCATGGTTAGTGGTTGATTGAAGCCATTTATTGTGAAACTTCTGTGTTTTCTTTTTAAATCATAATGACAACCAAAAACATCAAAATTACCCTGCTCAAAAGTTCACATACCCTGGTGATTTTGGCCTGATAACATGCCCAGAAATTGACACAAAAGGGTTTGAATGGCTATTAAAGGTAACATCCTCACCTGTGACCTGTTTGCTTGTAATCAGTGTGTGTGCATAAAAGCTGAGGGAGTTTCTGGGATCCAGACAGACTGTTGCATCTTTCCTCCAGCCACTGATGTTTCTGGATTGTGACTCATGGGGAAAGCAAAAGAATTGTCCACGGATCTACGGGAAAAGGTAGTTGAACTGTATAAAACAGGAAAGGGATACAAAAAGATATCCAAGGAATTGATAATGCCAGTCAGCAGTGTTCAAACTGTGATTAACAAATGGAAACCCAGGGGTTCTGTAAAAACCAAACCACGGTCAGGTAGACCAACCAAAATTTCGGCCACAACTGCCTGGACTTTGTTCGGGATGCAAAGAAAAATCCACACGTAACATCAGCTGAAATACAGGACTCTCTGAAAACTATCGGTGTGGCTGTTTCAAGATGCACAATAAGGAGGCACTTGAAGAAAAATGGGCTGCATGGTCGAGTTGCCAGAAGAAAGCCATTACTGCGCAAATGCCACAAAGAATCTCGCCAATACGCCAAACAGCACAGAGACAAGCCTCAAAACTTCTGGAACAAGGTAATTTGGAGTGATGAGACAAAAATCGAACCATAAACGTTACATTTGGAGAGGTGTCAACAAGGCCTATGATGAAAGGAGTACCATTTCTTCTGTAAAACTGGGAGGTGGATCACTGATGATGTGGGGATGTGTGAGCTTCAAAGGCACAGGAAACTTGGTCAAAGTAGAAGGAAAGATGAATGCAGCACGTTATCAGCAAATACTGGAGGCAAATTTGCACTCATCAGCCAGGAAGCTGCGCATGGGACGTACTTGGTCGTTCCAACATGACAACAATCCAAAACAAGGCCAAGTCCACCTGTCATTGGCTACAGCAGAAGAAAGTGAAGGCTCTGGAGTGGCCATCTCATTCTCCTGACCTCAATATCATTGAGCCACTCTGGGGAGATCTCAAGTGTGCAGTACATGCAAGACAGCCCAGGAATTTACAGGAACTGGAGACTTTTTGCCAAAAAGAATGGGCAGTTTTGCCATCTGAGAAAATAAAGAGCATTGTCCACAACTACCACAAAAGACTTCAAACTGTCATTGATGTTAGAGGGGGCAATACACGGTATTAAGAACTGGGGTATGTGAACTTTTGAACAGGGTCATTTTGATGTTTTTGGTTGTCAGTATGATTTAAAAAAAGAAAACACAGACGTTTGACAATAAATGGCTTCAACCAACCACTAACCATGAATGGAGAAAAAGTTTTTGTGTTATCATTCATTTTCTCTGAAAAAAGGCCAAAAAACCAAAAAATCTGCCAGGGTATGTAAACTTTTTAGCAGAACTGTACATTAACCTGGGTACAACAGTGTCATACATCTGGGCATAAACTGCTGTTTGGGAACAAAGCAGTGCACAGTTGTAAAGGTGCGCTATGTGCTTTTGGGGCGAAGATTCAGATTGTCTGTCTGTTTTTTGACACCATGTCACGTTTACAGAGCCCCTGAGGTGCCAGTACCAGGAGCAGAATCCCCTAGGGAGTGACTCCATTTTAAAAACTACACCTCTCAAAGAATTTATCAGGGAGTGTAGTGAGCATTAGTTTTCCCAGATGTGAATTCAACAGTGGATGGTGAAGAGTTAATATGTAAGCTGTGCGGAATACATTGGATACACCAAATTCTCTAATATTTTCCCAATAGCTTTTATGATTAGGGGATCACTCTGGGGATCAGTTCTGGTGTTTCTTCCCTTGTAAGAAATTTGCACAGTTTATATATTCCCTTCCTGCTGCAGCAGTTTTGTACCAAAGACTTGGCATTTTTTCATTTTATTGTCATACAATAATATCTTGAATTTTTCTGGTGATTTAGCCATATGATGGCTTTGTTTTTTTGGGATGATATGCATTTTCTAATGACACTATTGATTTTTCCGTATACATTGGCACCTGATCAAGACAAAACGTTGTCTCCAATAAGATGGTTAGAGAAAATCTTTAAAACTGCAAGTTTTTTAATTATTTATGTTGGCAAAACTGTTTAACGCTTAGTTATCTGCAAACTTAAATATGGCTATGTTTGTGGAAAAACCCCTTTTAACCACTTCAGTACCGGGCCAATTTCTGGTCCAGGACCAGACACATTTTCAGGTTTTTTTGTATGTGCGGTTTTGAGGGCTGTAACATTTTTATCATATGTGTTATTCAACTAAATTCTGCGTCTTTATTCGGTGATGCTTAGGGCTTTAATTTTATGTTGTTTTTATTTTTACATGTGTGTTAATTTTTTTTTTTTTTTTTTTTTTATATCCGGGAAAATATAAACAGAAGAGGGAAAACAAGTCCATTTTTCACTTTTCATTTTTTTTTTTATTAAATAACACCAAGTGCTACTAAAAAAAACTTTATAAAATAGTTTTTCCTCTCTATTACGGTAATTTTTATTTTGTATGGTGTCGTCGGGGAGGGGCTATAACCTTTAATAAAGGCGTATTATTGGCGTATTATTTTATTTATTTTTTAATAATTTTATTTACTTTTTTTTTTTTTTTTACATTTTGTCCCCATAAGGTCATAATATGATCACTTTTTTTTTTTTTGTGGGGGAGGCTGATTTTACCTGTAACTGGGACTGGTACATTTGTTTGTGTAGTGGCCCTGTAAGAATAGGTTGGTTGCATATTTAATTTGCATGCACAAAATTGGTTGGCATATTATTGCGATTTTGGTGTTTCTTTAACACCTGCAACTTTAAATATACAGTATATATGTGTGTGGTGTTTATGAATTCCTCGCATCTTGTAGTTTTTTGGAAAGTACATTTTGTTTGCAGAAAGGGGTTGCCTGAGCAAGCACTTTAGTAGCAAATTTGAATTTTTGTGCAATTTTTTTGCTTGTAATTAGAGATGAGCCAGTTTTCAAAAATTAGATTCGACCAATTCTCTGAAGTTTCCAAAACAATTTGATTCGATCCAAATTAATTCACAGCAAATAGCTTTAAAAAACAGCTATTTCCTGGCTGCAGAGAGCCTGTATAGTGGTGTAGAACACTGTGCCTTGCAGTAACACATATAGGGAGTCTGCTGTGGTAGTGAAACAATACTGTGAGTCAGTGTGACACGCACATGACAGGCGTCGCTCTTAGAACCACTGCACACTTCACTTATTTGGCTAGTTATGGGGCAAAAACTGACCAACTCACTCAAGTGTGAACTGAGCCTTACAGGTCCATGTTAGTGCCAGGTAGAAAGAACTGTGCAGAGGCCCAACATCCTACTGTAGAGTGAAAGAGCACACTCCTATTACACCGTTGCCTGCTGATTCGACATAGATGTCTACAGAGTGGCAAGGCAACATAATGTGGAGGTAGCAGCAGCATGAGGAGGCCACAGAGTGGCAAGGTGACATAATATGGAGGTGGCAGCAGCAGAGGAGGCCACATAGTGGCAAGGTGACATAATATGGAGGTGGCAGCAGCAGTGGAGGCCACAGAGTGGCAAGGCGACATAATGTGGAGTTGACATCAGCATGAGGAGGCCATAGAGTGACCCTGTGGCAGAAGCATGAGGAGGCCACAGAGTGGCAAGGCGACATAATGTGGAGGAGGCAGCAGCAGGAGGAGGCCACAGAGTGGCAAGGCGACATAATGTGGAGTTGGCATCAGCATGAGGAAGCCATAGCGTGACCCTCCGGCAGCAGCATGAGGAGGCCATAGAGTGGCAAGGCGACATAATGTGGAGCTGGCAGCAGCATGAGGAGGCCATAGAGCAACCTTGTGACAGAGTGGGGAGGTGGGTGGCACAAACAGTACCTGCTGACTGTGGTGGCTGTAAGAAGGAGCACTTGGCATCAGATGTGTGTCATCAGGTATGTGGCGGCATCAGAATAGTATCTGAGGCAGATAGCCAGAAGAAACCGGTCTCTTTTGTCAAGGTTTGGGTGAGGCAGCATGGATGATTTAATCTGATGCATCAGACATTGGTAGGTGGAAATCCTGGCTGATCCAAACCTGATTCATCTTAAAAAAGGTCAGTCTCTCCACATTTTGGGTAGACAGGCGGGTTCTCCTTGGGGTAACTATTGCCCCTGCCACACTAAACATCTGCTCTGATGCCACACTACTGGCCGGGCAGGACAGCTTTTCCAGGGCAAACTCGGCAAGTTGCGGCCACAAATCCAGTTTGGCTGCCCAGTAGTCCAGTGAATCTTCGATGATGGGTGGCAAAGTGCACTCCAAGTATGCCACCATCTGCTGGTTCAGGTTCTGCTCTATGTCTAGCTGCTGGTGAGTAGTTTCTTCACTATGTAGGTGAAGAAAGCTGCTCATCAGCGACTCTAGGCTCAGGGTGCTGCTGATGGAGCTGGTACTGCTCTTGCTCCCCCACCCCCCACAGCAGCCATGGCAGTGCAAGCTGAGCGCCCAGGGCCCCACCTGTCAGATCTGCGAGAGGATGGATGATGGCGCAGATAGGCAGCGGCCAACTGTCTACATAAGATATCCCCTATAGTAGTTCAGTTTGTCTTCCCTCTCAGTAGGTGTAAAAAAGGCCCCCATTTTTGACCTGTAGCGAGGGTCTAACATGGTGGGGAGCCAGTAGTCATCCCTCTGCCAAATGGTGACAATTTGGCTGTCACTACGCAAGCAAGTGAGCATGCATCGGGCCATTTGCGCAAGTGACTCGGAGGGACTCCCTGCATCCATCTCCACTGCATACTGCCACGGTTTCTCTGGGTCATCTGCCTCGTCTTCCTCATCTTCCTCTTGCTCTTCCAGCTGCTTCTGCTCCTCCTCTCCTGTCTCCTGTGTAAAAAAAACACCCATTTCGCTACACATTGCTTTTGCTCCAATGTCTTCCTCCTCCCCCAGGTTCAGCCCCCACAGGGCTCATGTGGCCGTGAGATGTAGGTGCCACGTCTCCAGTCCCCTGACCAGCCAGATTTACTAGCATCTTTTCCAGGATATAAATCAGTGGAATGATGTCGTTCATCCCGTAGTCCTGGCGACTGACAAATAGTGGCCTCCTCAAAGGGCAAGAGCAAATGGCAGGTGTCACGCATGAGCTGCCACTGGCTAACATCGAAGTTACACAGGGGAGTACTCTGCTTGGATCATCAAGAAATCATTTATGGCCTTTCTCTGTTCGCACAATCGGTCTAACATATGGAGGGTGGAATTCCAACGGGTGGAAACGTCACATATCAGACTATGTTGCGGGATGCCATTCTGCCGCTGCAGCTAAAGGAGGGTGGGCTTGGAAGTGTACGAGTGAATGAAGTGCATGCAAAGTTTCCTGGCCATTTTTAGGATGTCTTGCAGATGGGTGGAAGACTTAAGGAAACGCTTGACAGCCACATTGAACACATGCGCCATGCATGGTGCATGGCTCAGCCCTCCTTGACGCAGCGCCAAAACCATGTTCTTTCCATTGTTGGTCCCCATGGTTCCGATTTTGAGTTGTCGCGGAGAAAGCCAGGATTCGATTTCTTGATGAAGGAGTTCCTCCCCTGTGTGACTCCGTTCACCCAGGCAAATGAGGTTTAGAACAGCTTGACACCGCCATGCCCTGCACATGTGGTATGCTGGAGGAGCACTGTGAATTGGAGGCTGAGGGCACAGTGGAGGAGGAGGCGGATATTGCAGGACCGCTTGCAACACCAGCTCCCACGCCACTCTCCTCATCACTACTTGCCCGTCTACCAGAGGAAGCGGCGGATGTCTCCTCCAGACCTTGGCTGGGCAGTAGCTGCTGAATGTCCTGTAGTAGCTCCTCCTCACTGTATAGTGGATCTGAGCCCACAGCATAGAGTACTTCTCTGGCTGAGGGAACAGAAAAGGAAAGAGGCAGGTGAGGGCACAGGGCCTGCTCCCGGGCCATGCCAACTAAGGGTTGTGTCTGATGAACCCACCGACTCTTGGCTGGGGGTGTCTGATGTGACTTGGGATGAAGTGGATGACAGTCAACCAGTCTACAACTTTTGGGTTGCTGGTCAAGACACGACCGCTAGCTGACACTGGAAGCTCAGGCCTCTGGAAGTGACCCCTGCTGCCACGCCCCCTTACTCTGCTGCGACCTGTGCCTGCGCCAGAAACATTTAGGCCTGTGCCCCTCCCCTGTGCAGGGCCTGTTGCTTCTCTTTCTGACATACTGTTACATCAAATAAGTAAAGAAAGGCCTGTAGTTTTCTCCCTACAACACAACGGTGAATAAACGCCTTATTATTTTCCCCACTAATAAACGCCTTGAAAAGGCATTACAACAGATTACTGCGGAGATTCATTGATAAGAATTTTTTTTTTTTTTTTGGCCACTAATGCACGGCAAAAAGGCATGTAATTTTCTCCCTTAAACACACAGGTATGATCTATTGCAAACCTGCAATGAGCAGCAGGATAATGGCAGTCAGTGCAGCAAGGTGTAGTAGAATTGTTACTATAACCCAGTCTACAAACACCCCCAATGAACCCTATTCTGCTTCAAAACTCTATAAATTCATCCCTATCCTATATTTCTAATGCTCTTTGAACTGCGATTGAGCAAACTATCAGTTTTGAAGTGTTTTCTACCACTTTCCCTAGCACCTGCTGACGTCTCTCCCTGCAGTAAGTACAATGTGAAACGACTGAACCTAAAATGGCGGAGGGTATATAAAGAGCTGTGACATCACAGGGCTGGCTGCTGATTATCTGCACACATGACATTGTGGGTGATCCCGCATTCCCAGTGTTCCTTGCCCTTTGTCCTAACATGTGCAGCAGCCATTTTATGAAAAAATGCGATTTGATACATCAAAGCATGAGGAAATCCGGAATCGAGGCGAATTGAAGATTTCCTGAAATTCGCATCGAATTCCGGTTTGTCAGCTTCGATTCACTCATCTCTACTTGTAATCTCTGTTTTGGCTGTGCAGTTGCATGAAGGTGGTTGTATATAGGAAATATTAAGTTGTGTTTTATATAGGGTATGCTGTGCTTTGCTATGTGCAATATAGATTTTTAACATATTAGTGAATAACAGCAAAATTATATTGACTTCTGTAGCAGTATTTTGGAGAGTACAAGCTTTTGTTGTAGTTGGTTTGAAGTATACAAAATTGTGTACACTTTGATTCAATATTTTATATGTGTTTTGTGTGTGAATGTACGATTTGAATATGAGTTTTAGGCGCAAATATATGGTGACAAGTAGATTAACTACCCCCGTTCTTCTGTATACACAAAGCTAAAGAACCCATTTAGTAGCTCTGCTTTTTCTTGATCCCCAGCGACCAACTCTCCATTACCATTATTTAGGGGACGTTATGTATTTTCTGCAGCCTGGGGTCTGGCCAGTGACTAGAAGCTGCTAGGAGCCCCCCATACCTGGTTGATCCTGCCGCCGAATGGAGGACGTCGGCCTATGCCTCTGCATAGGCTGACTTCCTCTATACACTGCAATACACATGTATTCACGTGTATTCTAATGTATAGTACTGAACCAGCGATCAGAGCATTGCTGGTTCAGGTCTCCTAGTGGGACATCAAAACAAATAATTAAAGTATGTGAAAAAAAATTAATAAATGAATAAAGCCACAAAAATGACCTTTTCCTATATAAAATGAATTATATAAAAAAAAAACTATAAATTAAAAAAAAAAACAATACATATTTGGTATTGCCGTGTCTATAAAAACCCGTAGAATAAAACTGAAATGTTATTTAACCTACACAGTGATCGTCAGAGAAAAAAAAACTGAAAAAAAAACACTGAAAGTAATGATTTTTTGCCATGTCACCTCACAAAATATGCCATAAAATGTGATCAAAAAGTCATACGTACTCCAAAACAGTACCAATAAAAAGCACAGGTTGTCCCGCAAAAAATAAGCCCTCAACTGAAAAATAAAAATGTTGCGCATTTCAGAAAATGATGATGCAAATATAATTGATTTATGTCCCCAAATGGGTTTTTGTTTCTTCAAAATTAGTAACACATAAAAAAAACCAAGATAAATTAGGTATCATTGTACTGACTCGCATAATAAAAGTAACATGTTATTTGATTATTAAATAAAAAAAAATATAGCTTGTACAATGTGAAGTCAAAAATCCCAGAAATAATCGCCAAATCATTAGAACAAAACTGGCTGTGGCAGAAAGGGAATGTATAAACTGTGTGAGCGTATATCAGGGCATATCCCAGATTTAGAGCTTACGAGGGAAAGGAAACCAAAAGTGACCCCCAGAGTGACCCCCTCCCCCAATCATAGGAGCTACTGGGGAAATAGGAGGGAATCTGGTGTTCCCAATGTACTCTGCACAGCTTTTTACCATCTGCTGTGCATTCACGCCCAGGAAACTAATGCTCACTACACCCCTTGATAAATTCTTTGAGGGGTACAGTTTTGAAAATGTGGTCACTCCTTAGGGAATTCCACTTTTCTGGTATCTTTAGAGGCTCTGCAAATGTGACATGGTGTCCAGATATCAAACTTCTAAATCTGCACTGCAAAAGCCACATAGCGTGTCCTGCTGTGTGCCCAAACTGTAGTTTCTACCCACATGTATGACACTGGTGTAGTCAGGATAACATACTTAATGGGTATAAACTGATATTTGGGCATACAACCAGGCACAGAAGGGAAGGAGCGCCATGTGGTTTTTGTGGCACAGATTTAAACTGTTTGGTTTTTGGACGTCATGACACTTTTGCAGAGCTTCTGAAATGACAGTAAAGTGGAATCCCCTGACATGTGACCCCATTTTGGAAACTACACCCCTGAAGGAATTTATCCAGGGGTACAGTGAGCATTTTTAACCCCCAAGTGTTGCTATAATTTACTTTCCTGAAATTAATACGCAGATGAGGGTGAAAGGTGAAAATTGCAATTTTTCCAGGAATACAGTGGGTACGGAAAGTATTCAGACCCCTTTAAATTTTTCACTCTTTGTTTCATTGCAGCCATTTTCTAAAAGCAAAAAAGTTCATTTTATTTCTCATTAATGTACACTCAGCACCCCATCTTGACAGAAAAAAACAGAAATGTAGATATTTTTGCAAATTTATTAAAAAAGAAAAACGTCAGAGGGAGCGTTCCTTACCGCCCAACGAAGACACTGAGCTGTGAGGAACGTTCCCCAGTACAGGGCTATGGACGAGTACTGTCAGGGGAGGTGTTCCTCACAGCTCAGCTAGACTGTCAGGAATGCCCTTCTGACTGTGGGCAGAGATCGGTGCCGAAAGTAACAGCACCGATATCTCCAGCCCCGGGGAACATAATGGGAAAGCCGAAAGTGCACAGAATTCAGTGCACTGTTGGCTTTCTAGCAGTATATAAAACTGCATATGCATGAGGACATGAAAGGTACCTTTAATGGCATATACGATACAAAAATTGCAATACTCCTTCTGTACCATCTGCTGTGCAGTACCATTTGAAAAAGTCTGATGAATGCCTAAAAGGGTAACGCTTTTAAAATGGAGTCACTTCTTTGGGATCTCAACTGTACTGGTACCTCAGGGGCCTTACATACATGCCTTAGCTGAAATGCCTTTCTGCTGCCAAATCCATGGACCTTTTCCATTCTGAGCCCTGCCGTGTGGACAGGCATCGCACAACAGCCACATGTACTGTCATATCTAGGAGAACCCACATTACAAAGTATGGGGTCTATGTCTCTGGTGGCACATGCTGGGCACAATATATTGAGTATTACCAGCAAAGACATAAATAATAATAATAATAATAATAATAATAGTCCTTTAATAGTCCCACAATGGGGAAATTCAGTGTGTTACAGCAGCAAAGATAAGCAGATACAAATACAAATACAACATGTACAGGAATGTTCCAAGGTGAGAGGCATTACATTAATAGCAGACAGACAGATAGGACGTAGCAGAGGGGGGGGGGGATTTAACAGGCAGAGAGATATTTCAGTTCTCTGTGTGTAATGATCTCCGCTTAGGTCGGTGTTGGTTGTACAGCCTAACCGCGGTGGGGAGGAAAGACTTCCGATAGCGCTCCTTCTCACACCTAGGGTGGAGCAGTCGGTCACTGACAGTACTGCTCAGCGCGATCACAGTCTCATGCATGGGATGGGACTTCTTCTTCTGCATGGAGCTCACCACAGACAGTATCCTTCTGTCACCCACCACCTGCACTGGGTCCAGTGGGCTCCCCAGGACAGAGCTGGCCCTTCTAATCAGCTTGTCAAGTTTATTTCTGTCCCTGGTTGATATACTGCTCCCCCAGCAGGCCACTCCAAAGAAGATGGCTGATGCCACTACCGAGTTGAAGAAAGTTCTAAGAAGTGCCCCCCGGATTCCAAAGGCTCTCAGTTTCCTAAGCAGGTAGAGCCTGCTGTGGCCCTTCCTGTACAGGGCCTCCATATGATCTGCCCAGTCCAGCTTATTATTAAGGAGCAAACCCAGGTACTTATAGGTGTTCACAATCTCGATGCCCGTCCCCAGGATGTCCACTGGATTTGGAGGACATCTGCCTTTGCGGAAGTCCACCACCATCTCCTTGGTCTTCCCCGCGTTAATCTTCAGGTGGTTCCGGTGGCACCAGTCCACAAAATCCTGGTTCAGTTCTCTGTACTCCCTGTCATCATCATCTGTGATGAGACCCACTATTGCAGAGTCGTCAGAATACTTCTGTAGGTAGCAGCTGGATGAGTTGCACCTAAAATCTGCAGTGTACAGTGTGAAGAGGAAAGGGGCGAGAACGGTGCCCTGAGGTGCCCCCGTATTACAGATCACGGTACCTGACACACAGTCTCGGGCTCTCACGTATTGAGGTCGATTTGTGAGGTAGTCTAGGATCCAGTTGGAGAGGTGGTGGTCCACTCCAGCAAGGCCCAGCTTGTCCCTCAATAACCTGGGCTGTATGGTGTTAAAAGCACTGGAGAAGTCAAAGAACATTATTCTCACTGTGTTCCCTGGTTTCTCCAGGTGAGACAGAGCCCTGTGCAGAAGATGGATGATTGCATCATCTACCCCAATGCCCGGCCGATAAGCAAACTGGAGGGGGTCCATAGCGGGGCTCACTAGAGGGCGGAGATGTGTGAGAACCAATCTCTCCAAGATCTTCATCAGGTGGGATGTCAGTGCTACAGGTCTGTAGTCGTTGAGGTTCATAGGGTGGGGTTTCTTTGGAACTGGTACCACACAAGAAGATTTCCATAATTTAGGGACTATTTCCTGCCTCAGGCTCATGTTATACATATATGTAATTATACCATACAGCTGGTCCCCGCAAGTCTTAATTAGCCTTGCACTGATGTCATCTGGCCCTGCGGCTTTCCTCGCCTTGATCTTTTTCATCTCCTTCCTCACCTGGGCCCGTGTGAAGGTCAGACTGTGGCCAGATAAAGACGGATTTCTGGATTTACTGGTCTGTTGGGAAGTGGCCGCATGGGGAGAAGTCATTGTGGTGGGGGAAGCTGAAGGACATACTGGGGTGGGAGGAGCTGGTGTGTGATCAAATCTGTTGAAGAATAGGTTTAGTTCATTAAGCCATTAATATACTAAAACATAACTTTTAATAAATGGAGAATAAAAATTATACCACTTCTCAAAGAAATTCAAAAGTGCCAAGATGAATACCACCAATAACATTACATATAGACCTCTAGTTCATCGGATCTTATGTAAAAAAGTTTGATATTTCAATACCATATATCTCATATATGGTATATCTATTATACCAAACAATTTAACATTAGCAGAGAATAGTGGAAATTTTTAATAACGCAAATAAATCAGTTTGATCCGCTGGTTCATGTAGTTCGCCTATATGTCAGGAGGTCAGTGAAAATGGGTGCTGGGTCCCATGCATACCCTAACTCACCCTTAATTCTCACCTCTAACCCCCATAACTCCCGCCCTAACAAGGGCAGTACCATGTAACTGTCCCTAAAAAAATTGTCCCTAAATGTCCCTACGTATGTTTCACAGTGGAGAAACCGTTCATCAGGGGACCTATCTCCTAAGGAACTAGTAGAAAAAAAATCTATATAGGGTAAATCTCAATACTCCAGTGATGGAGGAGGAACATATATACTGGTCATTACAACATGTAGACCAATTCACAGACAAAAAAAAGCAGCCTCCTGATCAATACAGTAGTAAGGTCAGCAGTTGAGCTACTCTGGTTCTAAAAAACGTTCTTGATTTTATTAATCCTGTATATTCGTTCATTTAGCCCTTCCTCTGTCCTTCAAGATACATTATGTGTTTCATAAATCTCTTCTCAAAAATTTTTTGACACCAGCTACCCTGCCTATTAAACCCCCTACCCCTGTTCAAGTGGAAGGAGACTTTGAGTTTGAGATTCTTTGAATTGTTGACTCCAGTAGAGTTAGGGAAGCTCTTCAGTATTTAGTTCTTTGGAAGGGGTATGGACCTGAAGAACGCACTTGGGTACTGGCTTGGTCTGTTCATGCTGAGACATTAATTTAAAAACCTGCTCCAAGGATTTTAGGGGTCCAGTACCCCTCATAAAAGTGGGACTACTGTCAGGAGTATCAGTTCTACTGCAGTTGCTTTAAGGTTTCCATGGCGACCTGAGAAGCTGCTGCAATCTCAGAATTCTCTGGTTTTGTCCAATTATGAACTAAGGAGGCATATTTAAACTTCCTTCCTCCTCAACCATCTGCCTGCAATTATTTTCCTTGTTCAGCTTTTTGACCTGATTCTTTGTGTACAGTCATGGCCAAAAGTTTTGAGAATGACACAAATATTATATTTTCACATGATCTGCTGCCCTCTGGTTTTTATGTGTGTTTTTCAGATGTTTTTATCACATACAGAAATATAATTGCATTCATATTATGAGTAACAGAAGCTTATATTGACAGTTAGAATGAGTTAATGCAGCAAGTCAATATTTGCAGTGTTGACCCTTCTTCTTCAGGACCTCTGCAATTCTCCCTGGCATGCTCTCAATCAACTTCTGGACCAAATCCTGACTGATAGCAGTCCATTCTTGCAGAATCAATGCTTTAATTTTGTCTGAATTTGTTGGTTTTTGTTTGTCCACCCGTCTCTTGATGATTGACCACAAGTTCTCAATGGGATTAAGATCTGGGGAGTTTCCAGGCCATGGACCCAAAATCTCTCTGTTTTGTTCCCTGAGCCATTTAGTTATCACCTTTGCTTTATGGCAAGGTGCTCCATCATGCTGGAAAAGGCATTGTTGAGCGCCAAACTGCTCTTGGACGGTTGGGAGAAGTTGCTCTTGGAGGACATTCTGGTACCATTCTTTATTCATGGCTGTGTTTTTAGGCAAGACTGTGAGAGAGCCGATTCCCTTGGCTGAGAAGCAACCCCACACATGAATGGTTTCAGGATGCTTTACAGTTGGCATGAGACAAGACTGGTGGTAGCACTCACCTCTTCTTCTCCGAATAAGCTGTTTTCCAGATGTTCCAAACAATCGAAAAGGGGATTCATCAGAGAAAATGACTTTACCCCAGTCCTCAGCAGTCCACTCCCTGTACCTTTTGCAGAATATCAGTCTGTCCCTGATGTTTTTTCTGGAGAGAAGTGGCTTCTTTGCTGCCCTCCTTGAGACCAGGCCTTGCTCCAAGAGTCTCCGCCTCACAGTGCGTGCAGATGCACTCACACCTGCCTGCTGCCATTCCTCAGCAAGCTCTGCACTGCTGGTAGCCCGATCCCGCAGCTGAAACACTTTTAAGAGACGGTCCTGCCGCTTGCTGGTCTTTCTTGGGCGCCCTAGAGCCTTTTTGGCACCAATGGAACCTCTCTCCTTGAAGTTCTTGATGATGCGATAGATTGTTGACTGAGGTGCAATCTTTCTAGCTGCAATACTCTTCCCAGTTAGGCCATTTTTGTGCAGTGCAATGATGACTACACGTGTTTCTTTAGAGATAACCATGGTTAACAGAAGAGAAACAATGATGGCAAGCACCAGCCTCCTTTTAAAGTGTCCAGTGGCGTCATTCTTACTTAATCATGACAGATTGATCTCCAGCCCTGTCCTCATCAACACCCACACCTGTGTTAATGGAGCAATCACTGAAACGATGTTAGGTGGTCCTTTTAAGGCAGGGCTGCAATGATGTTGAAATGTGTTTTGGGGGATAAAGTTCATTTTCTAGGCAAATATTGACTTTGCAAGTAATTGCTGTTAAGCTGATCACTCTTTATAACATTCTGGAGTATATGCAAATTGCCATTAGAAAAACTGAAGCAGTAGACTTTGTAAAAATTAATATTTGTATCATTCTCAAAACTTTTGGCCATGACTGTATTGCTGCTTCAGACTGATCTCCTGGAAACCAAACTTTGACTTGTGAGCAGATAACCCTTGTCTTCTGATTTAAACTCTGACGTGATCTCTTGGAATACTGACCCTTTGTTTTTTTTTTTTTTACCGGAAACAACTTGTCTACAGATTCTAGTCCTGACATGATCTTTTGGAATATAACCTTTTATATAGATATATAACCTTTTATATAGACTTGAGGATATTGGTAGACAGTAAGCTTAATTTTAGCAACCAATGGCAGCTGCTGCCAAGGCAAATAAATTCAGGGATGCATCATGAGATGAATAGATGCTCATGGCAAGGACATAGTTTTGCCATAGTTTTGAACTAGAGTGGGTGCAAAAGAGGGCAGCTAAGTTAATTTAGGGGATGAGTGGATTACAGTATAAAGACAAGTTATCAAACTTTAGTTTAGAATAAAGATAACTTAGGAGCAACCTAATTACAATGTACAAATATACAGTGCCGAGCTGTTTTCCAAGGAAGAATGGGCAAGAATTTCAGTCTCTCGATGTGCAAAACTGATAGAGACATATCCCAAGTGACTTGCAGCTGTAATCGCAGCAAAAGGTGGCACTACAAAGTATTAACTTAAAGGGGCCGATAAATATTGCACGCCCCACTTTTCAGTTTTTTATTTTTTACAAAAGTTTAAAATAACCAATAAATTTCGTTCCACTTCACAATTGTGTCCCACTTGTTGTTGATTCTTCACCAAAAAATTAAAATTTTATATCTTTGTTTGAAGCCTGAAATGTGGCAAAAGGTTGAAAAGTTCAAGAGGGCCGAATACTTTCGCAAGGCACTGTATGAATGGGCGGTACAGAGATCTTTCCAATGATCTTTTTACGCCTAGGCCTGTAACCATGACAAGGGGGCATCCTCTACATCTTGAGGGAAAAAGGTTTTACTATAGTCATCTTTACAGTAAGAGCTGTTAGACTATACAGTAGAACTCACTGTTACAGGATGTGGTGATGTCTGATAGGGGAGTGGATGTCTTTCTTGAAAGTAAGGATATCACAGGTTATGAGAACTTGAATTTTTTGGGATGAGATGTCCATCAAGAGACTTAGTCCAATTGCCACATTTGGAGTTGGGAAGGATTTTTTTTTCCTCTGGTGCAATTGGCATCAGTCTCATGTGTGGGTTTTTTTTTTTTTTGTTTTTTTTTGCCTTCCTCTGGATCAACTTTTTGGTTTATAGTTTGGACTAAAATGATTTGTGTATTTATCAACTATGTTAGCTATGAATTAATGGTGCTTTAAGAATAAACAATAATAAGACTCCACTATGTAGTTTAGCTGTAGTGAAATACAATAGAGATATCATGGCTCCACATACCTGACCCAAGGCCTGATTATGAGCTAAGCTCATAGCTCACATACTATATCACTATGTATCGGGATATTTAATGTAAGCGTATAGGACCTTTATAGCGTGCTTTTTTCTTTGAATACCATTGTAAGGAAAAACCCATATATATACTTGTCAGTGGAATTGTATTCTGGAGATGTGTGTATATTTCATAAATGTTTGTCTGTGTTAGCCCTGCAAACTGCCGAGAGGGAATTTTTATGGCAGGATGGGAATGGGAATAGAACCCATGCAGGTTGTGAGCCACCTGGGACTGGCTTATAACAAGCTTCAAAAGGATGGCTAGATGGACAGATAAAACATTTCAGAACAAAACAAACCCTATCCCATACAGTGGGTTGAATGAAAAAACAGGAACTAGTAATATTAATGGAACTTACATCCTTATTAATCCACTGAAAAGTCACCAACAAAGGATTCAAATAATGAACTAGAAGACGAAACTTGAGACAAGAGCTATCTTTATAAAACTTTATGACCAGAGGAACTTTGTTTCACCGAAACCTAGGGGGGTGTAAGGTTTTTGTTCCTTTTTATTTTGTAACAGTTTGCTTGTTCATGTCATTTTGATTTTGTCTCATTTTTGGAAGCACTGAATCTTTTTACATTAAAGTGTTCATTTTAATGTTAGTCCCTGTATGCTCTGTGGATCCATTGCCAAGTTTTTCTGGTAATCTGACTTCTGGGAGAAGTAAATGTGAATGTGTTTGGTTCCTATTTCCCTTAAAGGCAATAAATGGTAGAGTGAAGGGTAAGTGCAAGATTAAGTAAATTAACTCCTTCCAGTTGCATACACAACACATGCTAGAACAGTATGTACAGTACATAGCAACCATAATCCTCATCTAAATTGATCTCTTATTGATGCAGCCATTTTCTATTTTTGCAGTTTTGTTTCTTCACTTCCTGCCTTCCGGGAAGCCATTGCTTTTTTATTTGTCCTTTCACATATTTATATGAGACTTCTTTTTTTTGAAGGGCTAATCATACTCTCTAATGGCAACATTTAATATTTCATACAATCTATGAAAAATATTAAAGGGGTGGAACTGGAAAGACAAAAATGCAGTTGTGCAATTTTTAACATAGATTTTGTTTTTATGGCGCTCACTGTCCATTAAAAATGTCACATTACCTTATTCTGTGGGTCAGTATAATTAAAGCAAAACCAATTTTCGTTTTTCTTATTTTTATTACTAAAAGTTTAAAAAATTATCTTTTTCAGACATGGTTATACCAATTGGTGTTTCTTTTTTTATTTGTTAATTTATTTGTAAACTAAACTAATGGGTTAATTTGAAAATTGGGAAAGGGGGTGATTTGAATTTTGTTTTTTATATTTTAGTCCTCCTAAGGAACTTTAACATGTGATTGTTTCATCAATTATACAATGAACTGCAATACCATAGTATTGAATTGTATTGTAATTGCAATGTTTCTATGAAGGGCTCAATAGAAACATCGCACTGACAGGTCTGGTAGCCCTCATAAGGCTCTTGGCTGCTATAGGAACTAAATGGCTCCTGCAATTTTGGGTGGGAGCTGTTGAAGGGTCTTTTTTACCTTCTCTATACAGTCATGGCCAAAAGTTTTGAGAATGATACAAATATTAATTTTTACAAAGTCTACTGCTTCAGTTTTTCTAATGGCAATTTGCATATACTCCAGAATGTTATAAAGAGTGATCAGCTTAACAGCAATTACTTGCAAAGTCAATATTTGCCTAGAAAATGAACTTTATCCCCCAAAACATATTTCAACATCATTGCAGCCCTGCCTTAAAAGGACCACCTAACATCGTTTCAGTGATTGCTCCATTAACACAGGTGTGGGTGTTGATGAGGACAGGGCTGGAGATCAATCTATCATGATTAAGTAAGAATGACACCACTGGACACTTTAAAAGGAGGCTGGTGCTTGCCATCATTGTTTCTCTTCTGTTAACCATGGTTATCTCTAAAGAAACACGTGCAGTCATCATTGCACTGCACAAAAATGGCCTAACTGGGAAGAGTATTGCAGCTAGAAAGATTGCACCTCAGTCAACAATCTATCGCATCATCAAGAACTTCAAGGACAGAGGTTCCATTGGTGCCAAAAAGGCTCCAAGGCGCCCAAGAAAGACCAGCAAGCGGCAGGACCGTCTCTTAAAAGTGTTTCAGCTGCGGGATCGGGCTACCAGCAGTGCAGAGCTTGCTGAGGAATGGCAGCAGGCAGGTGTGAGTGCATCTGCACGCACTGTGAGGCGGAGACTCTTGGAGCAAGGCCTGGTCTCAAGGAGGGCAGCAAAGAAGCCACTTCTCTAAAGAAAAAACATCAGGGACAGACTGATATTCTGCAAAAGGTACAGGGAGTGGACTGCTGAGAACTGGGGTAAAGTCATTTTCTCTGATGAATCCCCTTTTCGATTGTTTGGAACATCTGGAAAACAGCTTATTCGGAGAAGAAGAGGTGAGCGCTACCACCAGTCTTGTCTCATGCCAACTGTAAAGCATCCTGAAACCATTGATGTGTGGGGTTGCTTCTCAGCCAAGGGAATCGGCTCTCTCACAGTCTTGCCTAAAAACACAGCCATGAATAAAGAATGGTACCAGAATGTCCTCCAAGAGCAACTTCTCCCAACCGTCCAAGAGCAGTTTGGCGCTCAACAATGCCTTTTCCAGCATGATGGAGCACCTTGCCATAAAGCTAAGGTGATAACTAAATGGCTCAGGGAACAAAACATAGAGATTTTGGGTCCATGGCCTGGAAACTCCCCAGATCTTAATCCCATTGAGAACTTGTGGTCAATCATCAAGAGACGGGTGGACAAACAAAAACCAACAAATTCAGACAAAATTAAAGCATTGATTCTGCAAGAATGGACTGCTATCAGTCAGGATTTGGTCCAGAAGTTGATTGAGAGCATGCCAGGGAGAATTGCAGAGGTCCTGAAGAAGAAGAGTCAACACTGCAAATATTGACTTGCTGCATTAACTCATTCTAACTGTCAATATAAGCTTCTGTTACTCATAATATGAATGCAATTATATTTCTGTATGTGATAAAAACATCTGACAAACACACATAAAAACCAGAGGGCAGCAGATCATGTGAAAATATAATATTTGTGTCTTTCTCAAAACTTTTGGCCATGACTGTACCTCCAAGGCTCCGTACTGCTCCTGTGTGAAGAGATTATGGGAGACATTACATTTCTGTCACAGCTGGCGCTCCCAGTGGCAGAGCTCAATTACAATACAGAAATGTTACCACAGACTGCAATACAGTAGTGTCAGTTTATGTTAGAAGTGATAAAATGATTACAGGTTCAAGCCCCCTGGAAAGCTAAAAAGAAAAGTTACAAAGTTTTTTTTGGTTAAATTTAAAAATAAACAAAAATATAAAAGTTCAAATAACTCCCTCTCCATAGAATATATATAAATAAATTGTAGGGATCGGCATGCACGGTGGGGCGGCAATGACCAAGTTCACACACAGCAGGTTACTTAAAACGGTGATAGAGCTTTATTTGTGGTAATTCCAGCACAAAACAAAAGTGTCCAAACAAAATAAATGTCTAGGCCTGTCCGGCGCTAGATAACAACAGCGTACCTCACTGTCCTCATGCAGGTAACCATAACATAGTGAGCACAGCAGTCCAGTGTAAACGCTCACCTACAGGAGCGTTTGGTCTTTCTCCCCCCTGCAGTATACCAGAGCTCACCTTTTGTGTTTGAGCTTCCTTCCTCAATCAAAAACCCACAGGAAACCTCACCTGGGGTTAGGGGAGGCAAATCCCGAAGTGGAGTGGGGTGTGGACTGGAGAGTACCCACTACCAATCCTGCCCTCCAGTCCAGAAAAAACAGCCCATATATTATAATGAAAAACGCTAGCAAACTATGGTCTGCTAGAGCAAGCTAAACCCTGGGTTTCCTCTATCTCACCTGGCTGAGGAAACCAGGCGAGATATACACCCCGTCCATGACTTTGCCGTACACTTTACCAAAATATATATATATATATATATATATATATATATATAATTACATAACATATTCCTCCTTGCATCTCATCATACTGTTTAGAACCACCGTGTAATTCGTACCTCTAGTACCGTTAATGGCGAAGCTATGGCACACGTGCCAGAGGGCACGCAGAGCCCTCTCAGTTGGCACACGCGCCATCGCCATGATCGCTCACTAACAGGGAATCTGGTACTGGATTCCCCGTTGGTGAGCGATCACTTCTTTCAGCTGTATGTGCAAATGGACATACAGTTGAAAGTTGTCAGTGTAGGCCGCGGTCCATGGAACCGCGGCCTACACTGACTGCAGAGTGTGACCTCTGCCTCGACGCAGGTGCGATGACGTAAATCATCAGCGCCTGCGATCAGAAGAAGGAGGAGGACGCGCTCCATGGGACTGCAGCTCTTCGTGGGACAAGGTAAGTAACATAAACTACTGTGTGGGGGCCTACTGTGATGCATATACTACTGTATGGGGGACACTGAAGCATATACTACTGTATGGGGGACACTGTGAAGCATCTAATACTGCATGGGGGACACTGAAACATATACTACTGTATGGGGGACATTGAAGCTTCTAATACTGTATGGGAGACACTGAAGCATATACTACTGTATAGAGGACACTGAAGCATATACTACTGTATGGGGGACACTGTGAAGCATCTAATACTGTATGGGGGACACTGAAGCATCTAATACTGTATGGGGGACACTGTGAAGCATCTAATACTGTATGGGGGGGGACACTGAAACATATACTACTGTATGGGGGACACTGAAGCATCTAATACTGTATGGGGGACACTGAAGCATCTAATACTGCATGGGGGACACTGTGAAGCATATACTACTGTATGGGGGACACTAAAGCATAAACTACTGTATGGGGGACACTAAAGCATAAACTACTGTATGGGGGACACGGTGAAGCATAAACTACTGTGTGAGGGACACTGTGAAGCATATACTACTGTGTGGGGCCCCACTGTGAAGCCCACCTGTGTGTGGGGGGCTTATTGAGAAGTATATAATGTGGGTGGGGGCCAAAAGTGGAGCATATAATACTGTGCGGGGGCCTCTGTGGAGCATATAATACTGTGCGGGGGCCTCTGTAGAGCATATAATACTGTGCGGGGGCCACTCTGGAGCATATACTACTGTGTGAGGGGGCTTATTGTGAAGCATATAATGTGGGTGGGGGCCCAAAGTGGAGCATATAATACTGTGCGTGGGCCTCTGTGGAGCATATAATACTGTGCGGGGGGCCTCTGTGGAGCATATAATACTGAGTGAGGGCCACTCTGGAGCATATAATACTGAGTGGGGGCCACTCTGGAGCATATAATACTGTGTGGGGGCCATTCCGGAGAATATAATATTGTCTGGGGGCCTCTTCGGAATGCATTGTACTGTCTGGGGCCCTTCATTATTTATATCACACAGTATCTGTTTTATAGCAGACTTGATACTATTACAGGTTGTAATAACATTGCATGGGCACTTTAAAACAGATCCTGGTTAATTTAAGGTTAAATTGCCGTGTTGGCACTTTTCGATAATTTAGTGGGTTTTGGGTTGCAGTTTGGGCACTCTGTCTCTAAAAGGTTCGCCATCACTGCTCTAGTATCTCTTAGGCTAAGGTCCCACACATTGCATTTTTTCCCGCAGCGCTTTTCACAGAAAATTTCTTCTTCAATTATACCTATAGGGAAATTGCCGGGTTTCCATAGGTATAATTGACATGCTGCGATTTCCAAAACCGCAGACGGATTTGGAGGTCGCAGCGTGTCCACTGCACGTATTCTCCTGCAATGTGTGGATGGGATTCGCAACAGGAACAGTAACTGTAAAACACCGCATTTTTTTCCACGCCATTTTTGCCACATGGGGTTTTAGCCTTAAAGTGTCATCTCATTTAGACAATCCCATACAAGTAAATTCAGTATTCTATAACTCCTATACACACTTCAGAATTACAAAAAGTTGAATGAGGTTATGAAAAACACAAAATTTGTCTCAATTATCTCAATCAGTACAGCAGACAGAAGAAATAGGAGAGAATTAAATATTGAATCAAAATCAATCCATATCACGGCCACTAGATCTCCCAATCCATCCACCACCCAACATCTACTCAAGTAGTCATGTGGTCTACTCAAATCCTTAACAGATGCAGGATTTGCCACAAGAGGGTGTAAAAAAGTGTTTTGCCCTAACCTATAAAAAAAGCTACTTTTGGATAGTGTACCTCTTGGTAAGAGATCGTTGACATCTAGACATGCCTCCACGACATTTTGCTCAGTTGATAAAATTTGTGTAGGTAAATTTAAAACCATTAGTCTATGCCGTGATAGTGGATATTGCATGACATCAATATTGGCTCCAAATCTTGCCAACATTCATAGTATACTACTACCATTTTCTATCAGTCTAACATATAGTGAATCTACCTTGGCAATGACAATTAAAAAAGTAAGTGCAGCTCAGGGTTTATAAAAGATCACATCATGAACAAGGTCTGGGCAATTCCAATCGATGACTACTCGAAATGCGGCCACGCTGCAATCTAAACTTTCAAATCCATCATCATCCTCTGCTCCATGATTAGTTGCAGTCTTGCAAACAATCACATTCCAATATAGGCGTATGAGCAAGCAAGGGCTACCTGTAGACATCAAAACTTATACCATTTGTCAAATTAATAATTGTCATACTCTTGCAGTGATTTATGCTGCTATGTGCACCTGCTCAAAAACATTTAAGTACCAGCAACACTGGAGGTACTATATCACATCAGGTAATTATCACATCATGTTTGATTCGTACACGTTTTGATATTAAATGCCTCCAATTTTGTTTATGTTATCTTAAATTGGGACAGAGACATGGAAATAGTGATAGGAATATTATTGGATTTTTCTTCTTAATAGTTGTAGCCCTTTAAGGCTTAATGAGGGATTCATCTTTACATTTTTAATACAGTGATATATATCATGATTTTTTTACTTCTCACTGCTATGGTATATATATGTCACCTTCATGATAGGAGCAGTGCTGCAATTCCCCATAACCACCATTATTGTATTTGGTATGAAAAATCAATTTAGGATCAGATCCCTTTAGGAATGATTTCCTCCTGATAGATCCCCATTAACATTCACCAAATATCTACTTTATGTTGGCGCCATTTTTGCAGGATGTTAAAAGGCTTGCAAGAGCAAATTTTCAAAAGTAACAAATTTCAAAATTCTTTTTTTTTCTCAAAATTGTATTTTTTAAGGGTGAAAAAAGTGTTTCTTGTAAAATCCAGCAACCAAGCAAGCCAAATATATGCTAAAACTTAGCTTTTAATCAATCATGGTAAATAGAATATGACAACAAACGCAGGATACATGTTTCCACAGGGTACAGAGCAGAAATCGCCTACACGACTTTTTTTCTCGCTACGGTGTTCACCATACAGGAAAAAATAGTTCTACAGTGCCTTGCAAAAGTATTCGGCCCCCTTGAATTTTTCAACCTTTTGCCACATTTCAGGCTTCAAACATAAGGATATAAAATTTTTAATTTTTTGGTGAAGAATCAACAAGTGGGACACAATTTTGAAGTGGAACAAAATTTATTGGTTTTTAAACTTTTGTAAAAAATAAAAAACTGAAAAGTGGGGCGTGCAATATTATTCGGCCCCTTTACTTTCAGTGCAGCAAACTCACTCCAGAAGTTCAGTGAGGATCGCTGAATGATCCAATGTTGTCCTAAATGACTGATGATGATAAATATAATCCACCTGTGTGTAATCAAGTCTCCGTATAAATACACCTGCTCTGTGATAGTCTCAGGGTTCTGTTTAAAGCACAGAGTGCATCATGAAGACCAAGGAACACACCAGGCAGGTCCGTGATACTGTTGTGGAGAAGTTTAAAGCCGGATTTGGATACAAAAAGATTTCCCAAACTTTAAACATCCCAAGGAGCACTGTGCAAGCGATCATATTGAACTGGAAGGAGTATCAGACCACTGCAAATCTACCAAGACCCGGCCGTCCCTCTAAACTTTCATCTCAAATAAGGAGAAGACTGATCAGAGATGCAGCCAAGAGGCCCATGATCACTCTGGATGAACTGCAGAGATCTACAGCTGAGGTGGGAGAGTCTGTCCATAGGACAACAATCAGTCGTACACTGCACAAATCTGGCCTTTATGGAAGAGTAGCAAGAAGAAAGCCATTTCTCAAAGATATCCATAAAAAGTCTTGTTTAAAGTTCGCCACAAGCCACCTGGGAGACACACCAAACATGTGGAAGAAGGTTTTCTGGTCAGATGAAACCAAAATCGAACTTTTTGGCCACAATGCAAAACGATATGTTTGGCGTAAAAGCAACACAGCTCATCACCCTGAACATGTACACCATCCCCACTGTCAAACATGGTGGTGGCAGCATCATGGTTTGGGCCTGCTTTTCTTCAGCAGGGACAGGGAAGATGGTTAAAATTGATGGGAAGATGGATGGAGCCAAATACAGGACCATTCTGGAAGAAAGCCTTTTGGAGTCTGCAAAAGACCTGAGACTGGGACGGAGATTTATCTTCCAACAAGACAATGATCCCAAACATAAAGCAAAATCTACAGTGGAATGGTTCACAAATAAACATATCCAGGTGTTAGAATGGCCAAGTCAAAGTCCAGACCTGAATCCAATCGAGAATCTGTGGAAAGAGCTGAAAACTGCTGTTCACAAACGCTCTCCATCCAACCTCACTGAGCTTGAGCTGTTTTCCAAGGAAGAATGGGCAAGAATTTCAGTCTCTCGATGTGCAAAACTGATAGAGACATACCCCAAGCGACTTGCAGCTGTAATCATAGCAAAAAGTGGTGCTACAAAGTATTAACTTAAGGGGGCCGAATAATTTGGCACGCCCCATTTTTCAGTTTTTTATTTTTTACAAAAGTTTAAAATATCCAATAAATTTCATTCCGCTTCACGATTGTGTCCCACTTGTTGTTGATTCTTCACCAAAAAATTAAAATTTTATATCCTTATGTTTGAAGCCTGAAATGTGGCAATAAGTTGATAAGTTCAAGGGGGCCGAATACTTTCGCAAGGCACTGTATAAGTTTGTAGACTGGGCATTTTTGGACACAGGCATACCTAATGTGTCTGTGTTTCACAGTAATTTTTTATTTGTATATGTATTCCAGGGAAAGGGGGGGGGGGGGGTGATTTGAATGTTTTGTTTTTTTTTTTATATTTTTTTACATTTTGCCTTGATAGCCTTGATAACTATTGATTACGAAATTCACGGAGTTAATCCACTGGAGTTGGAGTATCTTCCAACTCCGGTAGCTAGTCCTGGCCAAGTGCCAAGCGCCGGAGGTAATGTTGCAGGCATAGCTCCTCTACCTACGGCACTACAGTGCCGTACTATTACGATGCTGAGCTTAACTATACAATGGGGAAAAAAAAGTATTTAGTCAGCCACCAATTGTACAAGTTCTCCCACTTAAAAAGATGAGAGAGGCCTGTAATTGACATCATAGGTAAACCTCAACTATGAGAGACAAAATGAGAAAACAAATCCAGAAAATCAATTATGGTGGAAAATAAGTATTTGGTCAATAACAAAAGTTCATCTCAATACTTTGTTATATATCCTTTGTTGGCAATGACAGAGGTCAAACGTTTTCTGTAAGTCTTCACAAGGTTGGCACACACTGTTGCTGGTATGTTGGCCCATTCCTCCATGCAGATCTCCTCTAGAGCAGTGATGTTTTGGGGCTGTCGCTGGTCAACACGGACGTTCAACTCCCTCCAAAGGTTTTCTATGTGGTTGAGATCTGGAGACTGGCTAGGCCACTCCAGGACTTTGAAATGCTTCTTACGAAGCCACTCCTTCGTTGCCCTGGCGGTGTGCTTGGGATCATTGTCATGCTGAAAGACCCAGCCACCTTTCATCTTCAATGCCCTTGCTGATGGAAGGAGGTTTTCACTCAAAATCTCACGATACATGGCCCCATTTATTCTTTCATGTACACGGATCAGTTGTCCTGGTCCATTTGCAGAGAAACAGCCCCAAAGCATGATATTGCCACCCCCATGCTTCACAGTATTTATGGTTTTCTTTGGATGCAACTCAGCATTCACTCTCCTCTAAACACGACGATTTGTGTTTCTACCAAATAATTCTACTTTGGTTTCATCTGACCATATGACATTCTCCCAATACACTTCTGGAACATCCAAATGCTCTCGAGCAAACTTCAGACGTGCCCGGATATGTACTGGCTTAAGCAGGGGGTCACCTCTGGCACTGTAGGATCTGAGTACCTGGTGGCGTAGTATGTTACTGACGGTAGGCTTTGTTACGTTAGTCCCAGCTTTCTGCAGGTCATTCACTAGGTCCCCTCGTGTGGTTCTGGGATTTTTGTTCACCATTCTTGAGATCATTTTGACCCCACGGGGTGAAATCTTGCATTGAGCCCCTGATCGAGGGACATTATCAGTGGTCTTGTATGTCTTCCATTTTCTAATTATTGCTCCCACAGTTGATTTCTTCACACCAAGCTGCTTGCCTATTGCAGATTCAGTCTTCCCACCCTGGTGCAGGTCTACAATTTTGTTTCTGGTGTCCTTCCACAGCTCTTTGGTCTTCACCATAGTGGAGTTTGGAGTGTGACTGTTTGAGGTTGTGGACAGGTGTCTTTTATACTGATAACAATTTCAAACAGGTGCCATTACTACAGGTAATGAGTGGAGGACAGAGGAGCCTCTTAAAGAAGAAGTTACAGGTCTGTGAGAGCCAGAAATCTTGCTTGTTTGTAGGTGACCAAATACTTATTTTCCACCATAATTTGAAAATAAATTCTTAAAAAATCAGACAATGTGATTTTTTTCGATATGTTTTCTCATTTTGTCTCTCATAGTTGAGGTCTACCTATGATGTCAATTACAGGCCTCTCTCATCTTTTTAAGTGGGAGAACTTGCACAATTGGTGGCTGACTAAATACTTTTTTTTCCCCCACTGTATGCTTAGCGTGACATAATCGTACACTGCAGAGTAGGAAGGGGTGTATGATGAGGACAGTGGCTTAACTATAGAGATTGCAGCTGCAAACGAGCACCTAAGCCAGAGGGAAGATTTAACCCCCATGTGGAGATAGAAAATTAGCTGGGCTCCATTTCCTCTCATCTGCTTGTTCCCACCATGTCTGCTGTCTATTATTCATTATTCTATTATTGAGTGTCTGTTGCTGTGTTTCTTCACTGCACCCTTGCTACAGTTTGACCTCTTAGTGGACTGTAGACATCAAAGTAAGCCTAGCAACAGACACTCAGGAGCCAAGAGGTACCAGAAGCATGCAATTGGGCAATGAAACAAACAATTCCGCCTTGCAATAGGGTCCACCAATCATAATTGGCCAAGTCGGTCATCCTAACTGACTGCAGTTTTCTTTAAACCTGTTATGAAACCAGGCCTCATCCTTCCACATCCTAAAAAACATTCCTGTTTTTTAGTTTTCTTGAATACAGTTTTATAACATAATGTGTTCTTTATTTAAAAAATTGGTGTTTATTTAAAGAAGAATCACTTTTACTACACTTGTATCAAGGGTGTAGTGAATAAATCACAGGCTACTGCCCGCAAACATTTGAGGGCATTTTTTCAGTCCTTATATGAAGAGACTCCAAAATGTATGACTTGGGTCAAACGTTTTGGATATCCTTCCCCAAGCTTCTCACAATAGTTGGTAGGAATTTGGGCCCATTCCTCCTGACAGAACTGGCGTAACTGAGCCATGTTTGTAGTCCGCCTTGCTCCTACTTTTCAGCTTTGCCCATAAATTTTCAATTGGATTGAGATCAGGACTTTGTGATGGCCACTCGAAAACATTGACTTTGTTATCCTTAAGCTACTTTGTAACCAGTTTGTCAGTATGCTTCAGGTCATTGTCCATTTAGAAGACCCATTTGCGCCCAAGCTTTAACTTCCTGGCTGATGTCTTGAGATGTTGCTTCAGTATTGCCACGTAATGTTTTTTCCTCATGATGCCATCTATTTTGTGAAGTGCACCAGTCCCTCCTGCAGCAAAACAACCCCAAAACATGATGCTGGCACCCCCATGTTTCACAATTGGGATGGTGTTCTTATGCTTGCAAGCTTCTCCATTTTTCCTCCAAACATAACGATGGTCATTATGGCCAAACAGTACAATATTAGTTTTGTCAGACCACAGGACATGTCTCCAAAAATGAAGGTCTTTGTTCCTGTGTGCATTTGCAAACATTAATCTGGCTTTTTTATCTTTCTTTTGGAGTAATGGCTTCTTCCTGGCAGAGTGGCTTTTCAGCCCATGTCGATACAGTACTTGTTTCACTGTGGATAATGACACACTCTTGCCAGCTTCAGCCACCATCTCTTCACAAGGTTTTTTGTTTTTGTTCTTGAGTAGATATGCACATTTCGTACCAAAGCATGTTCATCTCTGAGACACAGGACCCGTCTCCTTCCTGAGTGGTATGATGGCTGGACATTTCCATCTTGTTTGTACTTGCGTGTAATTGTTTGTACAGATGAACGAGGCACCTTCAAGTACCTGGAAATTGTACCCAAGGATGCACCAGACTTGTGCAAGTCCACAATTCTCTGCCTGATATCTTGGCTGATTTCTTTAGACTTTCCCATGATGTTACACAAAGAAGCAGTGTGTTTCTGGTGTGCCTTACAATACATCCACAAGTGTGTCTCTAATTAACTCAGATGTTTCCAATAAACATATCAGAAGCTTCCAAAGACATGACATCATCATATGGGCTGTCCCAAATTGTTTAAAGGCATAGTAATTTTAGTGTTTGTAAACTTTTGACTTTGCAGAAAGTAATAAAAATGCCTTAAAAAATTCTCTCTCTCTCCTCTCTCTCTCTCGCTCTCTCATTATTCTGGCATTTGGCAAATAAAAATAATTTTGGTAATCCTAATTGACCTAAAACGGGAAAGGTTTATTCTGATTTCATGTCAGATAGTGAGAAAAACATACATATGTGTCTTTTTATATAGTGCATGTAAACTTCTGGTTTCAACTGTATGTATACCCACAAAAACCATGCAGCCATTAAAAATCACTTTTTCCATCTTCCTCATCTGTGCATCTCATATTATTTCAATTGGAGTCAGTAGCTATTTTTTTCCTCTAGCTGATTTTTTTCAGTTAGAGGGGAAAAAGAAGCGACATAATCTACACACGTTGACAAAATTGTTGGTACCCCTTGTTTAATGAAAGAAAAACCCACAATGGTCACAGAAATAACTGGAATCTGACAAAAGTAATAATATATAAAAATTGTATGAAAAATAAATTAACAAATGAAAGCCAGACATTGCTTTTCAACCATGTTTCCACAGAATTAAAAAAAAAAAAGAAAACTCATGAAACAGGCCTGGACAGAAATGATGGTGCCCTTAACTTAATATTTTGTTGCACAACCTTTTGAGGCAATCACTGCAATCAAACAATTCCTGTAACTGTCAATGAGACTTCTGCACCTCTCAACAGGTATTTTGGCCCACTCCTCATGAGCAAACTGCTCCAGTTGTCTTGGGCTTGAAGGGTGCCTTTTCTATACGGCATGTTTCAGCTCCTTCCAAAGATGCTCAATAGGATTTAGGTCAGGGTCATAGAAGGCCACTTCAGAATAGTCCAATGTTTTCCTCTTAGCTCTTCGTGGGTGTTTTTAGCTGTGTGTTTTGGGTCATTATCCTGTTGCAAGACCCATGACCTGCGACTGAGACCAAGCTTTCTGACACTGGGCAGCACATTTCTCTCTAGAATCCCTTGATAGTCTTGAGATTTTATTGGACCCTGCACAGATTCAAGACACTCAGATGCAGCAAAGCAGCCCCAGAACATAACAGAGCCTCCTCCATGTTTCACAGTAGGGACAGTGTTCTTTTCAATATATGCTTAATTTTTCCGTCTGTGAACATAGAGCTGATTTGCCTTGCCAAAATTTCGATTTTTTTTTTTGTCTCATTTGTCCATAGGACATTCTCACAGAAGCTTTGTGGCTTGTCAACATGTAGTTTGGCAAATTCCAGTCTGGCTTTAAGTTATTTCTGTGACCATTGTGGGTTTTTCTTTCATTAATGAGGGGTACCAACAATTTTGTCCACGTGTGTATCTTTAGGCGGATTCTGTCTTGACAAATCCATTGAAATCAATGGAAGGCGGAAAAAACACGCCACTTTTTTCAGACGGGTTTTTGATGCCTTTTTTGAAGTGTTTTTTTCCAAAACCACATCAAAAACAGCAAGTATTATTTTTTTTTTTTTTTTAAAGGGAAGTTTCCAGGTTCATACAGTGTGCTGGAGCAAAAAAAAAACATGGCAAAAAAAGTGACAAAAACCGCATCATGTAATAAAAACACATCAAAAATCCATTTCCTAATTCCTGAAGCAGATTTTTTCAGCCTGCAATAAACTTCCTGTGAACATACCCTTAGCTCATGTGTTTAGTTTTAGTTTAGTTTGATTAATTGTATTACGAGCTAATTTAGTACTACATCTAAGCATATTTATCCTACATAAGTGGCACGAGAGCAGGAGTTGGCACAATGCAATTCAATTCTAAGTACGATACAACCACAAGTGTGTATAAGCTGCAGATAAACAAGGCAGAAAGATAGGGCAGACAAGGCATATCTGTTGAATAACTACACCAAAAAACTTGTAAGTTCCTAATTACATTTGACAATTGTCCCACCATGTTCACTGCATTTATTTTTATTCTAATTGCTACTTTTTTTTTTTTTTTTTAACAAACTTACCGCCCATTCACGGATTGGGCACAATTTGTCCATTTTCACTTGGGGTGTACTCACTTTTGTTATCAGGGCTTTAGACATTAATGGCTGTGTGTTGAGTGATTTTGATGACACACCAAATTTACACTGTTATACAAGCTGTACACTGACTACTTTAGATTGTATCAAAGTGTCATATCTTTAGTGTTGTCTCATGAAAATATATAATGAAATAATTACATAAATGTGAGGTGTTCTCACTATTGTAAGATACTGTATGTGTAGCTCACATTCTCTGTTCGTCTTACTCAACCACCTTAACCCACCTTGTGCTTCTGTGCAACAAATTAGATGCTCTTACAAATCACTTAACCATCTGCTGTCTCTCTACA
Organism: Leptodactylus fallax; assembly: GCA_947044405.1. NCBI lineage: Eukaryota > Metazoa > Chordata > Amphibia > Anura > Leptodactylidae > Leptodactylus > Leptodactylus fallax. The sequence goes on from CAMRHE010000041.1 coordinate 4,833,500, forward strand.
TTCTCCTTCTACAAGCTGCTGGGGACAACTCTCCAAATCCTGGTCCTCCTTCTTCTACTAACCTCAACTTCATACTTGTCTCACCAAGAAACCCTGCTAACCTTATTAATATTCACTGTCTGCCATCTCCTTATCCTCCACCAGTGTCTTTCTCTTGTGCACTTTGGAACACCCGTTCAATTTGCAACAAACTTTAAATTATTTAAGATCTCTTAATTTCAAAGTCTTTTAACCTGCTGGCTGTCACAGAAACCTGGATTAAACAGTCTGATACAGCCTCCCCTGCTGCTGATAGGTCCACTCTGATAGGTCCAGTCAGACGTTTCTGCCATTTCTCCCTGCCACTAGCTGTTATCTGCCATCCCTCTGGCTAACCCTACCCTTCTTAGATCACTTTGCCTCATAGCTTCCCAATTTCCTATCCTGTTAAAATTCCTTGCCAAATTATGGCCGATTTATAATATTCCCATTAACACCCCTGTCACCCCATCTGCCGCTCGCCTTCTATCACTAACCGCTTCTCTTGGTCTCTCACAATTTACTGCTTCTCCCACCCACAAAGATGGTAATATGCTTGATCTGGTCTTCTTACAGCTCTGTTCTGTCTATGACTTTACTAACGCTCTCCTACCAATGTCTGACCACCTTTACTGTTTATGTGCTGAACGTCTGTGGACTATAACAAAGCCTATAACTCCGTTTTTCACCTCACCAAACAAGCCTACTTCACCGCTCTCATCTCTTCTCTCGCCAATAACCCTAAACGACTCTGACACCTTTCACTCCCTCCTTACGCCAAAGGTATGGGTACCTGATACACACAGACCTCATTGCTCAAGACTTGGCAACGTACTGTAAAGTCACACCGCCTCTGGTCTCTGTCCTCTGCTGTTACAACTTACCTTACTAAAATTTTTAACCTCTCTCTTCTGGAGTCTTTCCCTCCTCCTTCAAACTTATTGTCATAACCTCACTACTGAAAAAACCCTCCCTCGACCCAACCTGTGCAGCTATCAACCCGTCTAACCTCCCCTTCATCTCTAAACTCCTGGTACACTTGGGATATTCCCACCTAATCTGCTCTCTCTCTTCTGGACTCCTTACAAACAAGTTTTCGTGCACTCCACTCCACAGAAACAGCCCTTACAAAAGTCTCCAACAATCTCCTGACGTCTAAATCTAAAGGGGACTGACTATTCACTACTTATTCTTCTGGATCTCTCTGCAGCATTTGACATTATAGACCACCAACTCCTCCTCACTATGCTCCATTCTATTGGCCTCAGGGACACGGGTCCCTCTTGGTTTTCTTCCTTTCCTAGGCCCCCTCCTCTTCTCTACACAGCCACTATTGGACAAACCATCAGCAGATTAGGCTTTCAATACCATCTTTATGCTGATGACACCCATCTATATACCTCATCCTGTGACATCACCCTTGCTCTACTACAGAACACCAGTGACTGTCTCTCTGCTGTCTCCAACATCATGTCTTTTCTTTTTCTTAAACTGAATCTTTCAAAAACTGAACTTCTTGTGTTCCCTCCATGTACTAACTGACCTAACCATGGTATCTCCAATTGAGTCTGTGATCTTACTATTACACCCAGGGAACTATGCCCGCTGTTTTGGGGTTGTATTTTATTGGGATCTCACCTTCACTCAACATATTCAGTCACTTGCACAGTCTTGTCACCTGCACCTCAAAAACATCTCTAGAATTCACTATTTTCTCACTGTGAAAACATGAAAAACCCTCATTGTTGGATTCACTCTCGTCTTGACTATTGCAATTCTCTTCTAATTGAACTTTCTCTTACTAAACTCTCCCCTCTACAATCTGTCCTGAATGCAGCCGTCAGACTCATCTTTCTGTCAAACCGGGACACAAATGCAGATATCTACCTTATGCATTGGTTGCCTATCCACCACAGAATACAATATAAAATTATCACACTCACCCACAAATCCATCCATAATGCTGCACCTCCCTTCATCTCCTTCCTTGTCACTGCCTACCACCCTAATCATCCACCCCCCGTCTACCAATGACCTTAGACTTGTTTCCTCTGTTATTTGAACATCCTATTCCTGACTCAAATTTTTTTCTCGAGTTTCACCAGTGCTCTGTAGCGCTTTACCCAAAACAATGAGATTAATACCCAACTACAGCGCTTCAAACTGCCCTAAAATTACATCAATTTAGGCAGGCTTATCACATGACCTGATCACATTGTACTATATCTCCACAAACTGCACTAACATTTCTTATCATATGCTATCCTTCCTACTCTATTCTTCAGAACCTGACCCCTCCATCTAGAAGTTACCCTGCACTCTATGCACTTATATGTATATTCACAGATACCATCTGGTGACATTCTCATACAGCTTCAGATATATGACCTTGTGAAAGATCCTCAGTGCGCCAACACCGCGTTGGCCCACACCTGAGACTTCTTTCCTAAGAAACCACACTCACCGCCAGTGAGTGCTGGGTCCACAAGATAAATACAAGACAAGCTTTCTAAATTTTATATATTTATTAACCCCTAAATGGGTCGGTATTAACATCTAACATATACAGTTCAGAACAGATATGTAGATATATGCAAGCATTAACAGTTACTAGTTACAAGATACAGTACAATAAAATAAAAGGGAATAAAAGTGAAATAATTACTTTACCCCACATATCCTGGATGTGGCTCTATAGTCCAACACTCACACATAGCATGTTTAGGTAACCAGTGGAGGTAACCAGTGGAGGCAACCAGTGGAGGCTCCTAGCAGCAGCATCAACACAGCATTCCAGCCTGCATGCTCATCGCAGTATATTCCAGTGGTCTGTCTCACAGTATTCTCATCATAGTATTCTCCTTGTAGTCTCAGCCCAATCTCCTCCCACTGACCTCATCTTTTATACCCTTGATTACACCACCCAGAATGAGGTCACTGGCGACGGCAAGTCTGATTGATTAATGCACTCAAGTCCAGATTCTTTGTAAGGAGCTGAGACCAAGTGAAATGATACAATGTTATCAACCATGTCTGATCTACCAGCCCAGGATGAACAATGCATGTTTATTTGATCACCCAGGGCTGTGTATGAATACAATGGAGCCATTCTGGGATGGATACAAAGCCCTATTGTCACAATGTTGCCACTACTGACCATACACCTAGGATTAGGGCGGCGCACATTATGAATAAATGGAACTAAGAGGGAGAAAACGCTACCCAGAGATCAAAATACATCTTTGAGTTATAGCCATATTTAAGCGGAATCATCACAGACCTTATTTATTAAAAGATGGCTGGACCATTGTACCAAACAAGCACTCTCAGCTCAGTGTCTCCCTATTTCCTCTAGATCAGGGGTCAGACATCCTGAAGCATATTTCCTTGGAACGGCAACCCCCACACTGTCAGCCCGATCTACAATTATTAGAGGGAGTTTCCTTTACGCTGCTGTAGCAGGAGGTACTGCAAGGACACTCCCTCTCCCTACCAATGAGAAGGGAGAGAAAAAAGCACAGGAGGCGGAACTTCACTGTGAGCACTTCATTGTAGAAGGCAAGGACCTTGTATACTACAGTGGTATGTTCCCGTCCTGTACATCTCTGCAATGTTGCCCAGAGGAGGAGAGCTCCCTCCAGTAAACCCTTAATTCCCTGGAAACAGTCAGTTACAATCAAGTGCATATTGGGGCTACTATTACTATTAATGTCAGGCACTCGAAGCTATTTAGTTTTAGTAACTCCATGTGCCTCATAATAATAGCAATTAACCCTATTATGTCCCTCACATTAACCCCAGTGTGCCTCACATACAGTTTACTAATATATGAGGCATATGGAAGTACTAATAAAGGTGTTTCATTCATGATGGAGATACTTAATTAGTACCTCCATATAGCTCACATATTAGTAACCCTTTTGTGAGGCACACATGGGTAACTATGAGGTACATGATGGGGTTAATCGCTATTAATGTGAGGCACATGGAGTTATCAAATTGTAAGAGTGCTTCACTTAGGGTGGTATATACCTGGCTATAGCCACATCCCGTCCCTGAATTAAAGGGGCTGTCCAGGAAAGGAGGGATTTTTGTACTCCCCAGTGAATCCTTTTCTCGATGTTTTCACTGGGAGGCACAGCACCATGGGTATTAGCCCGGCCGCTAGGCGACTGACACTAGGAGATGAAAAAACCTGTTGGCTCCGCCTCTGGGCTATACCCCTGTCACAGACACTGTGCTTAATCAGTTTGTACCACAGCAGTAGGAGAGAGAACATGGAACCAACAGCCACCAACATGTCCTGAACCCGTAAAGATCCAAACCCACTCGGGAAGGAACAACAGTAAAAACGAGGGTGGGATCCCAGTGAAAACGTCGATAAAAGGATTTTACGGTGAGTACAAAAAACCCTCTTTCTCGTCTAATTCACTGGGGGATACAGTGACAGACACACCATAGGATGTCCTAAAGCAGTCCCAGAGGGTGGGAATTACACGGTCATGCAAACCACCTAGCGTACAGCCATTTGCAGAACCTTACGACCCAAACTGGCATTGGCAGAGGCCACAAAATGGATCTTGTAAAACTTAGTGAAAGTGTGGATGGAGGCCCAGGTGGAAGCCTTGCTGAACAGCCCAGGAAGCTCCAACAGCTCTCGTGGAATTAGCTGTCACACGGAAGGGCAGAGCCTTTCCCTTAAGCCGAAAGGCTTCCTTCATCACAGACTGGATCCATTGTGAGATGGAAGCCTTGGAAGCAGACAAGCCCTTCCGAAGGCCTTCAGGAAGGACGCACAAAGCGTCTGAACGTTGGAAAGGGTCAGTGCAAGACAAAAAGACCCAAATTGCCCGGACAACATCCAAGCAGTGAAGAGAACGTTTACGTGGATGCTTGGGGTCTGGACAGAAGGATGGTAAAATGATGTCCTCGTTGATGTGGAAGGAGACCACCTATTCTGACTCAATAACTTGGCTGTAAGTGTATGGTTGTGAGAGTGTCCTGTAGTCTCTATACTAACCAGTAACTTACACCAAAAATATATTGTCAGAGAGTGCTCAACTCAACTGAGGAGGTGTAGATAAGATTCCAGATGCTTTAATCCAGGTAAATCTTGTAAAACCTCATATAACAGCAGTAGTAGTAGTAGCAGCAGTAGGTGAAAAATGATGATGCATTTCCAGGAGCTGAGCAGACATGTTACAACAAAAACAAGTGAAATAGAGCAGAGAGAGAAGGGAGGAGCTACTGCATCACAGCTAAGAGTACAAAGAGAGAGGAAGGACAAACTTCACAGGCAAACACAGTATCACAGATACATGTCAGTGAATTAAACCAAGTCCTGGGGCATGAAACTCCCCACCTAAAATCTTTAGATTTCACAGAAAGCAAACATTAAATAATGTCCTTGAGATGTCCAAGAGGTCCTCTTCAATCCTGAAAAACAAAAAAAAGAAACATGCACAATAAACAACAATCAACAGTTAGTCCAAAGCTTGAGACTGAAAGTTTTGAATTTGCAGGCCACAACTAAGAACCTTACATAAGGTCCAAATAAACCAATCTTCAATTGGGGAAGCAGTCACGAGAATTCGCTGCCAGCGAGAACTGAGAAGAAAGAAGACCAAGAGGGGAGTCACCGCAATGGCCGAAGGGGCGGTTGGAAACGATGAGTGCTCGCAGAAGAGAAGGTACGCCCTGTCGTGCTCATTTACATACATGAAGAAACAAATTATCTTGGCTGGGCTGTATGGTGTTAAAAGCACTGGAGAAGTCAAAGAACTTTATTCTCACTGTGTTCCCTGGTTTCTCCAGGGGAGACAGAGCCCTGTGCAGAAGATGGATGATGGCATCATCTACCCCAATGCCCGGCCGATAAGCAAACTGGAGGGGGTCCATAGCGGGGCTCACTAGAGGGCGGAGATGTGTGAGAACCAATCTCTCCAAGATCTTTATCAGGTGGGATGTCAGTGCTACAGGTCTGTAGTCGTTGAGGTCCATAGGGTGGGGTTTCTTTGGAACTGGTACCACACAAGAAGATTTCCATAATTCAGGGACTATTTCCTGCCTCAGGCTCATATTATACATATATGTAATTATACCACACAGCTGGTCCCCGCAAGTCTTAATTAGCCTTGCACTGATGTCATCTGGCCCTGCGGCTTTCCTTGCCTTGATCTTTTTCATCTCCTTCCTCACCTGGGCCCGTGTGAAGGTCAGACTGTGGTCAGATAAAGACGGATTTCTGTATTTACTGGTCTGTTGGGAAGTAGCCGCATGGAGTGAAGTCATTGTGGTGGGGGGAGCTGAAGGACAAGCTGGGGTGGGAGCAGCTGGTGTGTGATCAAATCTGTTGAAGAATAGGTTTAGTTCATTAAGCCAATTAACATCTGCCTCAATCTGGCAGACAGACTGTTTATGACCCGAAATTGACTTAAGCCCCTCCTAGACCCCCCTTATGTCTTTTCTTTCCATTTTTTCTTTATAACTGGCTTTTCCCTGCCTGATTTGTTGCCTCAGCTCCTTTTGTACTTCCCTCAACCCCTCCTTATCTCTTGTCCTGAATGCCATCTTTTTCTCCTTAAGTAGTGTTTTTATATCAGAGTTAATCCATGGTTTGTTGTTGGAGAAGCACCTCACCACTTTTGTGGGTACTGTGTTGTCCACACAAAAATTAATGTAGTCCGTTATGCAGTGTGTGAGTCCTTCTATATCTTCCCCATAAGAATCCTGCAGAACTTCCCATGCGGTTGTGTCAAAACAATCCCTCAGAGCCTCATCACTCTCCTCGGACCATATCCTCACTGTGCGAGTGACAGCTGGTTCTCTACGTACAAGTGGCTTGTACACAGGTCGGAGATGTACTAGGTTGTGATCCGATCTTCCCAGGGGCGGTAGGGCTGATGAGTTATATGCCTCCCTCGCGTTGGCAAAGAACAAGTCCAGTGTTTTGTTGTCTCTTGTGTGGCAGGTTACATACTGTGTGAAACTGGGCAGTGTGGATGATGGAGAGGCATGGTTGAAATCACCCGACAGAAGAAAGAGGGCCTGGGGATGTTTTAACTGTAAAAGGCTCAGCGTGGCTTGTAGGACCTCGCAGGCAGTGTCAGCTTTCGCAGAGGGGGGGACATATGCAGCTATCACGATGACATGTGATAGTTCCCTTGGTAGATAGAAAGGTCTCATGCTCACAGCTAATAGTTCAATGTCCTCACAGCAAGTTTGCTCCTTAATCACAATGTGCCTAGGATTACACCATCTATTATTCACAAACATTGCCAGCCCCCCTCCTTTCCTCTTACCGCTCTCCCTTGTCCTGTCTGCCCGAAGGAGTTTAAAACCATCCAAGGAGACCAGAGGGTCAGGAGTAACTTCAGTGAGCCAATGTTCTTGATAAACTCACAGAAGTAGGAAAATGGAGGAAAGGAGACTCGATTCTCTCTTTTGTATCTTGACCCAACTGTGGTCCACCTTTCTTGAATATTATATGGCAACTTGGAGACTATAGGGTTTACCCCACGAGCAGTGTCCAGGTAACTGAGGCCCGGTAGGAGAGTGTCCGCCTTAGCCAGTAGGAGCTCCATGAGTAGGTCACTAAGTTCTTGAAATTTCTGATGATCCTTACCAGATATCTTTGGAAACCCTTGCAATTGTTTGAACAGAGCATTCTCTATTGCTTCAGGACTGCCATAGGTTTTCTCTAGTCTTTCCCATGCAGCAGTAAGGCCTGCTGTGGGGTTGTGAATGTGGACAGATCTGAGTCTTTTAGCATGTTGTGTGGACTGTGGGCCAAGCCACTGGATAAGCAAGTCTAGTTCTTCAGCTGTAGTAATGCCGAGGTCACTAATTGCGGTTTTGAAGGCACATTTCCAGCCTCTGTAGTTCTCAGATCGGTCATCAAACCTTGTGAGTCTAGTCTTAATAAGGTCACGGCGAACCATGTACATTGCAAACTCTCACATATTGAGCTAGTCACAAATTCCAGGTGTATCCCCTTTTAACCCAGAGGCTACTGGCCTAATGCCAGACCAACAGGGTTTGGAAGGGAAAACATCCTGTTCACTAAAACTCAGATAGAAGCCAATTCAGCAATGTTTTAAACATATAACTGATATTACTGCAACCTCAAAAATAGCCCTACATGCACGTTTCCTCACAAATGATCTCTCTGACGTTACATATTGAATTGCTGGCTGAGTAGCAGTGATTATATTGTTAGTGGGGTTCTAGTTAACAGATGTAGGTAGAAATGGGGCTTCATAGGCATTCAGCCTAGGAGGTAGCTTAAAGTCCATAGGTTTAGCCACATATGGGTGTGAATCTGGATGGTTAGTTGCAGTCTGATGGTATGGTGGCACATTAGTGTTTACCTGAGTATCGGTATATTGAATTTGCAGAGGTGCAAGGCTTTGAGGATCCATGAAGGAAGAAGAAACTGGATGCTTGACAGGCAGGGCATTGTACTGACCTTGAATGCGGTGTGCTGCAGAAGATGCTATGCCCTGTCACTCTGGAAAGATGTCGTTCTTGACAGGAACACTTGTGGCAAATAGGGGGTTCACTGTTTTGGCTTAGTACATAGTCTCTTGTGCACTTGAGGGTAGCCTCTGCTTCCACATCACACAAACTGGTGCTGTTGCTTTCACTGATGGCCTGTTCTAAAACCCTTAACCTTGCCATGGCTGTGGTGTGCTCACGCTGTTTCTCTAGAGCTTCCATCTCTGCCTTTTTTTGAGCTGCATTAGCTTCCATTGATGCTGCATTAGCTTCCATCTCTGCTTTCTGTTGAGCTGCATTCGCCTCTATCTCTGCTTTCTGTTGTGCAAAGGCCGTCTGTATCTTAGTAGCTTCCACCTCTGCATGTGCTTTTATAAGTTGCTCAGTGAGTGTGGAAGATTTTGAGGAACGTGACTTAGATGTACGTTTTGAATGCCTGGTAGACTCAGAAACATGGGATGCCATTTCCTGCAGTTGCGCAATTCTTGTCTCTGTCCTTAACTTAGTTTCATGTACTAAGCTGTCTCGCTCTGAATTGAGATGTTAGAAGCTTTGCAATTTTTCTAAAGAATTGTCTGTAGTTATTTTTTTCAATCTGCTTTAATACTCCTCAGCTTCATTTTAGAATGTCCATGCATAGCACAAAGCTGTCACACAGGTCCCTCTAGTGGTGATATATGGTGTGCAGGCAAGCACATGGCAGATATCTTAGTCTGTATTTTCTGCCACCATGTTGAGAGTTCACAGGAAATAATAATCCTTTAATAGTCCCACCATGGGGAAATTCAGTGTGTTACAGCAGCAAAGATAAGCAATACAAATACAACATATACAAGAATGTTCCAAGGTAAGAGGCATTTCATTGATAGTAGACAGACAGATAAGAGGTAGCAGAGGGGGGGGGGGGGGGGGGCATCGTGCCAAGGACCCACATGCAGAACCAAAGAGTGCAAGAAGAGTTCCTCTTTAGGATGGACACACCGGACCGAAGAGACAGAATCTTGGACTCCAGGAGAAGGATCATGTCCAGGAATTCCATGTGTTGAGAAGTCACGAGAGACAAGACTTTTCCTCGTTGATGAGCCAGCCAAACCAGCGCAGAAGGTCCAAGGTAATCCTCAAACTGGTCAGATTGTCCGACATGGAGGGGGCTTTCCCCAGGAGGTCGTCCAAGTATAGAAACACCTCTGGAGCGGAGGATGGCCATGAGAGCTGCCATCACCTTGGTTAATACCCAGGGGGCAGAGGCCAGCCTGAAGGGCAGAGCGACAAATTGGAAATGTAGCGAACCTACTGCAAAATAAAGAAAGCGCTGATGGCAAAGTGTGAGGGGGATGTGAAGATAAGCATCTTGGGCAAATTCCTTTCGTCCATTGACGTCCATCTCCAGGGATGCCACCACTGACCTCAGGGACTCCATGCAGAACCTGCGGACACGTAAGAAACTCTTGAGACCCTTCAAGTCCAGGATGGGGGGAAGGGAGCCGTCCTTCTTGGGAACAGTGAACAAGTTGGAATAGTAGCCCCGGAAATGCTCTGAAGCGGGAACAAAGACAGCCTAGATAAACGCAGTCGCTCGAGTGGGGGAAGAAGGCAAATTGGACAGAAAAAAATTTTCTGCTTGGGAGGGAGGAGAACTCTATGGAGTTACCAGTCAACACCACCTCTCAGGCCCAGGCGTCGTTAATGCTGGCAAGGCAGATCTCCCGGAAGAAGAGCATTCATCCTCCCACCTGAGAGACCCCAAGTGGGGGAAAACCTTCATGTAGAGGAGGGCTTGGAAGCGGAAGGTCTGGAGAACTTGACGCGGGACTACCAGGCAGGTCTGGGCTTGAAAGAGGGCTTCTTGGAGTGGGAGTCCCAGGAAGACTGCCCTCTGGAGCAAGAGCTGGAGCCACGAAAGGATCAAGAACGCTGAAAACGGCTGGAAGAAGATGGCTGGCGATTAGGACGCTCTTCCTTCCTGTAGCCTCAGAGATAAGTTTTTCTAGGCCTTTTCCAAAAAGTTGGCCCTGTTCGTTCCAGGAAAAGGTAAGGGCCACTACCTCCTTCTTGGAGGCAGACTCAGCGTTCCACGAACACAAATTCAAATTGCGTTGACGACCACTACCACGGCACAAGTACTTGGAGGCATTCACAGAAAAAGCCATACTCACCCATCATCTTCTAATACTTACCCGTCTAGCAACTTCAGGGTCACCTCCTTGGTGGACTTCGCACATAGAAGTGGATGGGATTATCCAGAATCCCATACTTTGCAGGTAATGTAATACACAGCGTTTTTTTCCGTGGACAAAACACTGCGTATTCATAACGTGGAGCTCCAGCCTGAGGGTTCTGCCACACATGAATCTATTACTAATTGAGAGCTGCACGTGTACTTTTGTTGCTTCTAATGGGAAAGTACAGGTGCATACCAACAAATAGCAGTAAATGCATGCATCTAGAAGCATCTTTGGCAGCACATCTGTGTTATATGACTATAGTGTAGTGATTGACAATCATACAACTATTGCACGACATACTGAGCACCTAATTTTTGATTATTTTTTTTTTTATTTAAATCAGCACGCTGTGCAAAAAAGGTTGCCTACCCAAACATAGATTGTAAGCTCTTGTGAGCAGAGTCCTCATGCCTATTGTCTGATATGTTAATTTTTTTGTGACATTGTAGTGTCAAATATTGCCTGTTCATGTACCCTCTGATTTGTTGTGGAACATGTTGGTGCTATATAAATAGTTATTATTATTCAGTAGTTGCTGATTCATCCACAGCTATGTCTGGCCTTGACCTAAAGAAGCACTCTCGAAAAGGGTTTAATTAGGTAGCACATTAGAAATGCAGATGGTGTAAATAAGGCCTGGTTTGACCTTATACCACATGAGCCCCACACAGACTGCTTTGCTGTTTGGCAGTGACATGAGTGGGCATTGGGGTGCAGTAAGGAGGAAGGGAACCCAAACTTAAGTCTTGCACAAATGCTCATCAATCTTTAGCGACGTCGCTGAATTAGGATTTGGTTGTTTTCTAATTGTTATATTTCACATAGCGCCTTTATGGCTGACAAGTTAAGCGGTTCTGAAAAACATGAACCAATTGGATTTCCCCAGTAACAAGCAGAGTTTACAGAGTTTCCCACTGCTGGAACACTAGGGGATCATTTGTAGCTTGTAGGAAAGTCCAGCTACAAATATTCCATTTCCATGCAACAAGGGAAGCCCTGGGAATTTTTCTTAACATGGTATTTTGGAACTAGATCTTTTAATCCAGAGAAATCCCTAATATCTAGAAACAGAAAAAAAACTAGTAAAATAACGGGGCTAGCGCTGACAGAAAAGCAGCACATTTTCTATCTATAAGGCGGCTATCCAGCCCTGAGGAGGCTTGTCAGGAGCAGCTGTGCTGTGACTGATGGAGGCGCGCACATGGCAGGGCTCGAACGTTCTCCTCACAACAATGGGACAACCTGGCTGTGAGCGCGCCTTCTAGAACGCCTCAAACAACTGTCCCAGCCGGGAGTGAGCGAGGGGCGGAGCTAGCGCACTGTATTTCCCGCCTCCCCTCATAGTGAATGGGAGGTGGCGTCGGCGAAGCCCGACTGTATGTATTATTGCATACTTCCTGTGGTATATTTATGAGAGTGCATTCAATTTCCGGTCGCTGTTCTGGACTCGTTCCCCACCTCCTTATGCTCTGTCTCTAGTTGTATCCCTCTCTTATCTCCTCCCCTGACTGGCCGATATAAGATCATCGACTGGGCGGAGCTGCGGTGAAAGGGGATACTGTCTAGGTTATTATACCCCTCCCTACAGACACACACACAGCGGTGGATGGGGGAGAGGAGCCCCCCTAAAAGAGAACGACGGGGGAGGACATTTATAACATCGCGGGGAAGAGAGAACTGGTTATCTGCCGTGCAGTGGGAGGGCCATTTAATAACACGATAACTTATCATATACTTCAGACATAGAGCACAGCCTGGCATTCCTATGGGGATCCACCTGCAGGTAAGTACTTCTATGGCTAGGAGGCTTTCGTATGCAGAAAGGTCATGATGTGAGGATACCCTCCTGTCTGGAAATGTATTGATCGGCTCTGTAGTCAGCTTCTTATTACATGACCTATTTTAAGCTGCTTCTAGCAGAATGAACGAGCTTTGTGGAAAGAGTTCTGAGGAATCTCTTATGAAATCAGCTCTTCTTCTATGCCATAGAGTACTAGCTATTGTGATGTCACTGATCACTGTGACGTCATCACACAAGTCCTATTATAACACCAGCAGCATGAATATTATAATGGTAATTATTCTTATTTGTTTGTTATCTGTCTACTCCATGCATGTGTTAAATTACTCCTGCCCTCCATAGAGACTTCAATCTCATTTTATAATTAAGGATGACATGGAGGGATAAATATTATAATATTATATTTAAAGTGATTTATCCCAAACCACAAGAGTATGGCTCTAAGCCTTGAACTTAGCACAGACAAGTCTGCTACTTAGCATTCCCCATCTTCCTTTATCTGCCTGTAATTAATTTATCCCTTTATGTCTCACTTGTCTCCTCAGACTCCCTGTAACAAAGGCTCCTCTACAGTCAGTCTGTCCTGGGGTGCTAATACTTATTCATTCAGTCTTATATGATGCAGTCATATTAAAGGGGCAGAGCGACGCTGCAGAATGCAATGCTTCTTTCATTAGAATAAAGACCTGTTTAATTATTCTCCTCATGCAGGAGGCCCATGTCAATGAGAAGATGTACAGAGTGAAGAATTACGCAGAAATTTTAAGACAAGGGTTTAATATTATTCAGGTTTATAATCCTGGAAAACATTCTAGCTCATAGATCACAGTATGGATAAAGTCACAGTACCATTTGGATGACCTATAAAATGTCAATTATAGCTTAGAGTATACACATATACTTAATATGTTGTGTACTCTTTCATGTGTAGCATTCAGGTAGACTCTTGCTTATTACCCAAGTGAAATGGCTAAAGAAGGTGCCAGTATAATATCTACCTAATAGGAGCTTAGCTAATTTCATCAATGTCGACTTCAAAGAGCTTTGCGATTCTGTTTTGGTGTCATTAAGAATGCATATGTCCTTTTAGTCTTTTGAGATGCTCTAGGTATACAGTGATACTTTGGAGGGACAGTCCCTATATTTGATACACATTTCTCTGTTCCACTTTACTCTTGAAAAAGTTCTTCTTTTAGAAAAGATCAAGATAAATTATTTTGTGATTTACTGCAATGTTGTGCATATTTATTATTTAGATGATTTTTAATTTTTTTTTGTTAAAGAAGTATTCCCTACTTGGAATTGATGCTATAGCCACAGGATATGCCATAAATGGATGATAGATGGGCACCTACAAAAAAACAAACACAGTAGGGCATTCATCGGAGCAGTGACCCTCTAAAGCAATGGAATACTCAAAGGGCTAGAGGGAATGACACAATCTTTTTAAATTAATAAAATACAAGGTTTACTGAACCTTTTATCACAAAATGATCTATCTGCTTAGCTCCTCGTGCTCTATAACATCCTGCATCCAGATTGGATTGCACTTTCAGGTGATGGGTTTACTTTAGAGGAGTGGTTCAAGTAATGTTTTTCCCCTGATAACGCTTTAAATAATAAAAAAAAAAAAACGTGAATTGTTGAGCGATTATTTTCCAAAAAGAGCATCATTGCCCAACTACTTATTGGCTCCATTGCTCAAGTGTGGGCCAAAGTTCAGGAATATCGGGGACCCCAATTGAGTATCTCCATTGGATCTGTGGCCTAACTGAAAGATGGGCATGCTTATTTTGTTTCAAATGCCGCGTTTTTACAGTCACTAGCGTTTTTTGGCAGTCTAGCAAATCCCATCCACACACTGCGGGATAAAACGCACAACAGACACGCAGTTTTAGAAATCGCAGCATGTCAATTGTGAAAAGCAATGTGTGAAAAACCGTGATGCATTGCTTCTGCTGTTTTTCCTGCAGCTCTTTTTTGCTGCGGCCCGCTATGTGGGGCCTTAGCCTAAGACTGGTTCATTGTGAACTGGTCTTAATATAGTGAGTGCTGGCTGCAGATTCACCAGAATTATTAAGAGGCTTTGGTCTCTTAATAATTGTGCACCACAGTGGGTCCCATGTGGCAAGATTGAAATCTGCAGCAGTTTGACACTTGGCGTAGATTTCAGGTATTACTCATGTCAGTTTTCTGGTGTGAGTTATAGTAAATATGTCTGGCCGAGGCATCTCTGCTCCTGTTTGCCTAGATCCCTTACCCTACTCTGCCCACTGAAAAGTGGCATACAAATTGGAAAAATGACAAAATGCCGCTTTTTTGGCACAATTAGCTATGTGCCAAATGCGCCGCATTTCTGCCAGAAAGCTGGTTTGACCAGTTTAGTAATTTCCTCCCATAGACCCCTTCTCAGATGTCTGCAGCCACTGTAATTTAATAAGGAAATATCGGATTTCTACTAAAGGCATATCCTGCTCATAATTTAGCCTATTATTGTGTACATTTTTAATCAGATTGAAAGCTATATTGAGTTTCAGATCACTAAAAGTAAAGCTGTAAATTTAAAAAAAAAAATATCCAGCATCATGAAACCTGTCTATGGATCTCATGCATAACAAAACCTTAACCTGTATGCAAGGCTGTGGAGTTGGAGTCAGAAAAAAAAAATTACCAACATCGATGCTGCTTCAAAATAAAATTATTAATTTATTTGAACCTATATTGTATAATTAATACAGATTAGTCCTTCACTTTAACTTGGAAGAATTTTAGCTCATTCCCAAGTACAAAATAGATGTCTGTTATGTTAGTTGGTTCCCGCTATGACCTGCTTGCTTCACCCATCCCCTTAATCACCCTCCTCTAGTTCAGCAAGGAGAAGAACATATAAACTTCATGCAGATGTTGCCCTTGGTCATATTCCAACCCAGGACTCCAGCGCTGCAAGGCAACAGTGATAACCACTGAGCCACCATGCTGTCCTGGTGCACAGTTTAATATGTGGTTTGATCAGTGATTTGTTAGAAGCAAAACTATGTCCTTGTAGTGAGCATCTATTCCTCTTTAGATGCATCCCAAATTTTAATTTTCCTTGGCAGCAGCTGCCTGGCACTGGTTATAAAATTAAGTTTACTGTCAACCAATATCCCTCATTCTTTATCAGTGTTACTCTAGGTTCACAACTACGCTTGGGTTTCTGTTCTTTGGGTCTGCTTGGGGACCTGAAAAGTGGAAACCCAATCCACTTAAAAAGCGGTTACCGGAGGACCCCATAGATTATAATGGGGTCCACCAGGTTTACGCCTAGTTTCCGCTCGAAAAATGCGGAGAGAAAAGCAAGCAGGACTTTCTCCGTATTTTTCAAGCAGAATGGGCAAACAGATTCTCCGAGCGCTTACCGAGCACAGATGTGAATCTAGCCTTAGTTTTACCCAGTCTTTTAGAAGTTTTATTTATTAGTTTTAGTAAAATTGTAAAACTTGTTTCCACTGCCCAGATGCATAACTTTGCTTTTATCAACATTAAAATTAATTTGCTATTTCCCTGCCCAAGCTTACAGCTCCCCCCAAATCCCAATATTACACTATCCTCCTCTATATTGACTACTTTACAGATGTTGATATCATTTGCAAATATTGAGATTCTATTCATAAACATGTTAAAAGGATATGAACAAATACTTACCCCTGTTGCATCCCACTGGTGACTGTAACCCAGTCTAATTAATAACCACTCTCTGTTTACTATACGTGAGCTAGTTGTTAACCCAGTTACATATATTTTTCCCTAGTTCCAGAACTCTGATTTTATGTCCCAACCTTTTTTTGTGGTATAGTATCCAACACCTTTGAAAATACACCCATCCCCAAGTCCAGTCTGGCACTTACCTCCTCATAAAAGATGATTCGATTAGTCTGACATGCTCATAAACACATGCACTGCAAGAATTTTTTTTTTAGTCAAGGTATTGGATTTTTGTTAAAGGGTTATAACACTGTTAAAAAAAAATGCCCATAAGAAAATGGCACAAATAGTTTTTTGCAGCTTCAGTTAAGTTCACATCTGCTGCAGATTCTGCCGAAAATCAACAGAGAGAAAAGTCCTGCAGTATAAAACGCAGCGGACCCCATTTTGGTCTATGGGGTCTGTGGGTAACCGCTGTTTTAGTGGATGGGCTCGCTGTTTTAGCGGACCCGAATGACGGAGATCCCGGTCTAAGTGTGAACCTAGTCTTCCCAGTATATTGTACACAGTAGTAAATGGTACCACTATGAAGTCCAATCTGTCCTGCAAAAAAGAATCCCCAGTACAGTTCTGTGAACAGAAAAATAAATAATGTTATGGTTTTTGAAAGGCGGGGAGCAAACAATTAAAATGGCTGCGGCAGGAAAGGTTTAAAGGGAGTCTAAGTTTTGAATTTTTTTAAAGTAGTTAAAATGTAAAAAAAAACTATTGTTAGGAGCTCAGATGCAGGTACAAGGTCAGGTGTAGTCAGAATTGAGAGAAGCAGCAGAACTGAACCTAACGACCGCTAGCGGAAAAAAACGTAACCAAACTGCTACACACCCAGTATGAGTCAAAGCCAATCAAAGGACGTTTTCACCAGAGCTCCTAGTGGTGGAGATGGACTTGGCAGAATCCCAGACCAGAGTTGACAACACAGAGGAATGTGTCACAAATTGATTAACCGTGAGCAGAAGCCAGAGAGCAGAATCACAAGCAACCCACCAGATGAAGAGTAAACGACAGAGCAGGGTCGGCAGCAGAGATAGCAGCGAAGTACGTAGCCAGAGTCAAAATGCCAGAGAGGGTAAGTACAGCAGATTCGTAATCCAAAGAGAAGTCAGAGTACACAATACAAAGGTCAGAGCCAGAGAAACACACACAGCAGCAGCAAGAACAGGAAGCACCAGGGACGGGAGCCAAAACCAGGGTGAAACCAATAGCCGGCATAGAGGAGAGAAATGGAGGGGATTATAAAGACCCGGACCAGCCCATAAATTAAAGCAGAATTTCTTAAAGGAGAATTAATCTCTGTGGACCCTGCAGTCTTAAAGGGGCCACAGCAGACATCACAACCCTAACAACTATATAAATTTGGTATCACCATAATCATAGCAATCCATAGAATACAGGTAACATATAATTTTGGATGCACAGTGAAAGCCTGTAGTCACGCAAATGCAGTATTTCTCTAATTCCACCCCATTCTGAACTTTTTTTCAGCTTCCCAGTACATTGCACGGAATATTAAATGGTACCACTATGAATTATGAAGTACAAAAATTAAGTGCTCATAGGCCTCTGTGAATGGAAAGATAAAAAAAAAAGTTGTGGCTTTTGGAAGGAGGGGAGTAAAAAAAATTAAAGTTTAAAAAAATATAAAAAAAAACACTAAAAGTTCAAATCGCCCCCCTTTCCCTAGAATACATATAAAAGTAAACTATTACTGTGAAACACATACACATTAGGTTATCCCTGTGTCCAAAAATGCCCGGTCTACAAACTTACAAAAATATTTTTCCTGTACGGTAAACACCGTAGCGGGAAAAAAAAAAAATCAAAAGTGCCAAACCACCGTTTTTTCACTGTTTCGCCTCTGACAAAAATTTGAATAAAAAGTGATCAAAGCAATAGACATTCCTCAAAATGGCATAACTAAAAAGTACACCTGACCCCGAATAAAAAGACACCCTATGCATCCCCGTACATGGAAATATAAAAAAGTTACGGGTGTCAGAATATGGCGACTTTTAGAAAAAAATTTTTAGTTTTAGATTTTTGTTAAGGGGTTAAAATGTAAATAAAACCATATAAATTTGGTATCCCTGGAATTGTACCGAAACATAGAATACTGTTGACCTATCATTTTGGCTGCAGAGTGAACGCCGTAAAAACGAAGCCATAAGAAAGTCGAACAAATGCATTTTTCTTTAAATCCACCCCATTCTGAATTTTTTTTTTTTTCCAGCTTCCCAGTACATTGTACAGAATAATGAATGGTAGCATCATGAAGAACAATTTGTCCCGCAAACATTAAGCCCTCATATGGCTCTGAGAACAGAAAAATAAAACAGCATTAAGGGGTTAAGTGTCATGGCAGTAGTTTTGTCTATTTTATCTATAAAATGTACATTTTTTTTATACTCAGCTAGTTTTGACAGAAGAACAAATGAATTAATCAACAGCATAGCATGAAAACTGTAGTTGTGTTGATCTCTTTGCAGTCCAAAATGTGCTTGGTTTGTCTTTGAAAATACATTTAAACAATAAGTTTTAAGGGCAATTTTGAAAGACAAATGGCTCACATTACACTGGTGACTGTCATATTGCGGTTCTACATGATTAGTGTTTACGGAAGCCCGCACCATCTATCTTGATCATTATTCAAAGTTCATATTGTCTGCTGTCTTAAATATTTCTGCCATTTGTTGCGGTTTCTGACTACTGTTTTCTATAAGGATTTTTAAGTACACTGATCTCTCCTTATAGGATTATATAAGACCTACTGTCAATTATATTTTTTGGAACTCAGCAAATAGTTATTTGCACCTATACAAGCTGAGGTTCGTTTTCGGGTATATTCACAAGTGTCAGATTTGGTCTAGAAATTTCTTCAACAGACCCCTTCATCTGAATAAGGGTACAATTACAGTACAGGACTGTATGTTGCTGGGAGGCTGGGACTCCTAGCATCATAGATAACTAGGATGCTAGGAGTTCCGCTCCCAGCATAAGGTTCAAGCCAGTAAATCTGGTTAACGCGCAGACCGAGTTTCACAGGTGAAACACGGTCGTGTGCTGCTACCCTAAGGCTTGCAAAAATCCATGTGTTTGACACCATTACAACCCTACTTAGATGAATGGAATTGAGTTTCGGATACAGAAATTTCTGCAATAAATCTGCCTCGTGTGAATTTAGCCATGTTAATCATTGTGCCATGACTGCAGTGGCCCTGAAACAACAGTGATCTCAAAATGGCCACGAACGTGTGACAGCCTTTTTTTTTTTTTTTTTTTTTTTTTAATGGCCGTGACACAGCTGTATTACTTTCAATGCCTGTGATTGGGGGCTATTCTTATGACCGATATTTTGACGTTCTATTTTTGTCCATTTTCATGAATCCCTCCTTTCACTGTAATGTAATGTATGAGGGATCCGTGTAAATGGAAGACTCTTAGGTGCAAAACGCCCATGAAAAACTGACATATTCATGGCTTTTTTTGCACTCCTATTGTGTGAATATAGGCTAAGTCTTTATGGACCTGTCACCAGAAGAGTGTATATTTTTGAAAATGCTGAACTGATATTGGATAAAAAAAACACCAAAATGCTCACAGTGACAGAACCTATCAGACGATATTTGTCAATGGTCTTTTCAGACCTGGTTAAAGGTCCTCTTTAACAGGTTTGTCAAAGTTGTGTTTTTTTTTTTTACTGCCCAATTGTATCGTTTGGCTCAGAATGCCAAAAGATATTTCCTTATCTTTGCCACCACTGCTTCCACTTCTGCCACATACATCGATCACTGCTACTGCCAATCACTGGCCTGACACTAGGTTCCAGTACAACGGACAGGCAGACCACTGCAACAGCGGTCACATACGGAGCCCGACAGACTCCATTAACTGTAGTGGGTCCATAGAGTGTCCATTCTTTTTAAACTGAAACCAGCAGGCAAAAAAGTCAGACTTGCAGAACATTTTCGACTGGCAACCGGTATAAGCCAATAGACTGTTGAGGCCAGTGTTTGGCTGCAGCAGTGATCTGTGTATACACCCATGGAAATGGTGGCAGCTGAGACAGGTAAGCATCGCTTGTTGTTTTGATACTATACTCTTGGGCAAATAATTGTATAACTTGGACAACCCCTTTAATGTCTTTCTTAACACTATCAGTCAACTTGGCCACTGTTCGTCACAAACGCTAGCTGCAGAAAGTGCCAGCCACAGAGTGTCTTCATAATTTTGCTAGCACCTACTCATTTCCTCTTTGTCAGCTGCCAATCTGCAGCCATGTACAAAAAATGCAGGAACTGTGATGGCGATGGTTTCTGTATGAGAATACAGAAAAAGATTAACAATAAATTTAGAAATGTTTTGTTGGTTTTGATCCATCATGCCACTGTAAAAATTGTTGTTAATGGTACTATGTGTAAATGGCCATCAGACCATTGCAAACAGCTTTTCAAAAACGAACTGTTGTTGTCAGTAGGTTGTAAGCCCATGTTAGCTAGTCTGAAATCCTCCTACTGACTCATTAAAAACTAAGGCTACTTCTTCATGCTGCAGTTCCTATCTCCAGATTGGCTGAATTACATAAGAATGAACAAAATATAAGCACAAATCAGCGCACGGTAAACTGACTTCATCACAAGAAGAATATGTGGTTATAAACGCAGGTATCTAATCCTTCAGCCATATAATATTACAAAGTGCTGTGGAGTCAGTAACTTTTGACTCTGACTCCCATGTATGACTCCCAGCTATCAAGTATGTGCAGCATAGATTTCCAGTCCCTTTACTGGGTACCTGAGTTTTTATGAAAAGTTGAAATATGTGCATGGTCTTGCTGGGCAGTCTGTTCTATGACTATATAAGCCATCACACATGGTTGTCTCTCAGCCAGGGGGCATATACAATAATGAGCAGTCTGCCCCCTCCCCCAAGCATTGCTGATCATGTTCTGCAATTCTGCCAGGAGTAACTATACAATTGAAAATAAATACAGGGCAAATACATGAAACCAAGCAGAAAAAACAAACAATCGATGATCACAGTCATTAAAGCTTATTGTGGAATAAAATTCCATCTGTAATCACACAAGCAGCTAGAAGCAGATACAAGTACATAGAAGACTTTTACATTGTAAGCTGTGAGATTTTCAGAATCCTCAGTCTTTTGCACACAGCAACAGTTTGTAGACATGTCTGTGCAGGCTGTGAGGAGAATCAACCCCTTCCCCCTACACTCACTGAGAGAAGCAAGACTGAATGGAATGTATCTATGGAAGGCCTTCCTTGGTAACAAAAGAGTGAACAGCAAATTAGCTTAAAGGGAGATACCTAGTGGCAGGAACTTTAGAGAGGTTTTTCAGGCACAAAGCAGCCACATTTTTAATTAAAGTTCGTTACATTTTGGTCCAGAATCTGATGTTTTATGAAATGAGACCAAGTTGTCTGAAAAGTTAGTGACCATTTAAATGCATTATACTGGACTATTGAATAGGGATCACAGAATTTTATACCTAGAGTTGATTCAAAAGTTTTACCTTAGGAGAAGCCATAAATACCTGATTGATGGGGGGGGGGCAGCAGCCGACCCAAGCACTAATAACTTTATTATGTATGTCACTTTTGTAGATTTGGAGAAAGCCAAGTTTGAAGTCTTATGCAAATGAGGCAGCTGATTCGCTGGGGATGGGCTTCAACCCTGGGAGCACAGTAGATGTTGGAATGGAGTGGGTGCTGCCTGGTATGATGTCGATCCACTCGGTGGCGTTGCCTCCTCTTACTGTTAGTATGAGGCACCACCTGCTGTGTCCACATCAAACCAGGCAGGTTAGGGTTGCATATAAGAGAGGCATAGATAGTCTCTACTTCATCCATGCAATACCCTAAAATGCTGAGGCACCTGGTGTGTCAGCTGTGATGGCTGGCAGTATGATTGAGTGATCTCATAACAGTGGGAGGATCAACTCTTACTGCTTGGGGTGGTGCAAACAGAAGCTAGTAGGGGTCTGAGTGGCAAGAGAAGTTTTCCAGGCAGCTAAAGGCTGCCCCACAATACACCTCCTGCCTCATTTGCATAAGCATCAATGTGCTTTGTCGCCGACACCTTCATCTTTATGGCCCCATGCACATGTTTGTGTATTATCGTGGGCCTGTGTATTCAGCAGTGAGTCTGGGGCAAAACTCAGGACAGATCCTATATCTGTCTGCTTTGGGGCCTGGGCTCACTAGATGAAGTGAATGGGTTCATGGAATCATGGTCGCCACACTGATCCATACAGTTATCCATGTGGCATGCATTCCATTTTACCACAGATTGTGTGCATGTAGCCTAGTGCTTCAAAATTGTTTTTCTTCAAAAAAAGGTATGTTATTTATAAGTATAGTGTGCTCTGTAATGCAGTTGTGATAGTTGAATATGCTTGGGGTGGTGGACTCCCTTTAAAGGAGTATTCCCATCTCCTTGATCATATTTAAACTTGTAGCTTAAGTGTACATCAAGTTATTAAAAAGAAAAAATCGGAAATGACTAGTAAATGTGAATTGACGAACTTTTACTTAAGAAATGTGTATCCTTCTACATTTATCAAGCTGAATTACTTTTTACATATTAGTCTAAGGAGAAGGGAAGAGAAAACACACAGCTGCTGGTTCTGCTACACTCTGCTATTCTACTTTTAATACTATGCTAGAGATATGCTAGAGAGACTGGTACAGAATGAGGTAATACATTAACATCCTCCTCCTCTCTCCATAGAGTTCTGTATGTGAGCTGGACAAGGCTATTTATGCTAAGTAAACAAACAGGCTGTTAAGAAGAAGAAGCCTAATACAAAGAAAAGCAGTTTCCTGAATTAGATATAGGGATGGGTGATTATGACTTAAATCAAAATGTGATTAACTGGATAGGTATAATACAATGGAGACCCAGCAGCTATGACGAGCACTCAGCTTCTGATCGGCCGCCATAGTTAAAAACCCACAATACTGTTGCAGGTGACAATATGCTGCAGGGCTGTGGAGTCGGAGTCGTGGAGTCGGAGTCGGTGCCTATTTTGGTGGAGTCGGAGTCGGTATAAAATGGACCAACTCCGACTCCCAAAATATATAATAAATTGGTACAGTTAGTAGTACAATGCAGTATGTGCTGAATATATTTTCATAAGAATTTGGGAAAATGATGAAATGTTGAAAATGATGAAATGTCCTGTAAAGGTCTGTTCTATTCCTCATATAATGATGGGACTGAGTTCTGAGTGAACCTATAAGGTTTAGCAGTGCCAGGGCTGTGGAGTCGGAGTCGTGGAGTTGGAGTCGGAGTCGGTGCCTATTTTGGTGGAGTCGGAGTCAGGGGAAATTGAGGAGTCGGAGTCGGGGCTTTGGCGTACCGACTCCACAGCCCTGATATGCTGGTGACAGACTCTTTAAATTGTACCTCCAATTTAGTTCTACCTGCATCTTTATTTCTAGCTGCTATTATTATACTCTGGGGTCTCTCTGAGCAGACAAAAAAAACCAGAGTTATTCACCTTTTGTGGGCTCCAGTGCGACTCCCTGCTGTTTTTGGGTCTTCTGACTGACGTTTGGCACCGCTGAGGCTTGAGATTGGGCCTCAGCAGGTCACTTGACATTGTGACGTATAGATGCCAGTGTCTTGATGCTGCATGACCTATGTTCCTGATGTCAGTCAGAAAACTCAAAAACAGCAGAGAGCTGTGCTGGAGTCCAGGAGAGGTGAATAACACTGTTTATGTTTGAGCACCTCCCCTGAGCCTCTGCTTATTATACGTTGGGGTCTGAAGAGACCCCAGAGTATAATACAGTCATATGAAAAAGTTTGGGCACCCCTATTAATCTTAATAATTTTTAGTTCTAAATATTTGGGTGTTTGCAACAGCCATTTCAATTTGATATATCTAATAACTGATGGACACAGTAATATTTCAGGATTGAAATGAGGTTTATTGTACTAACAGAAAATGTGCAATATGCATTAAACCAAAATTTGACCGGTGCAAAAGTATGGGCACCTCAACAGAAAAGTGACATTAATATTTAGTAGATCCTCCTTTTGCAAAAATAACAGCCTCTAGTCGCTTCCTGTAGCTTTTAATCAGTTCCTGGATCCTGGATGAAGGTATTTTTGACCATTTCTCTTTACAAAACAATTCCAGTTCAGTTAAGTTTGATGGTCGCCGAGCATGGACAGCCCGCTTCAAATTATCCCACAGATATTCAATGATATTCAGGTCTGGGGACTGGGATGGCCATTCCAGAACATTGTAATTGTTCCTCTG
Source organism: Leptodactylus fallax (assembly GCA_947044405.1). Classification (NCBI taxonomy): domain Eukaryota; kingdom Metazoa; phylum Chordata; class Amphibia; order Anura; family Leptodactylidae; genus Leptodactylus; species Leptodactylus fallax. Next base: position 4,858,068 of record CAMRHE010000041.1, read on the forward strand.
CATGAATGCCTGAGTAGATTTGGAGCTGTGTTTTGGATCATTGTCTTGCTGAAATATCCATCCCCGGCGTAACTTCAAATTCGTCACTGATTCTTGTACATTATTCTCAAGAATCTGCTGATACTGAGTTGAATCCATGCGACCCTCAACTTTAACAAGATTCCCGGTGCCAGCATTGGCCACACAGCCCCAAAGCATGATGGAACCTCCACCAAATTTTACAGTGGGTAGCAAGTGTTTTTCTTGGAATGCTGTGTTTTTTGGACGCCATGCATAACGCCTTTTTGTATGACCAAACAACTCAATCTTTGTTTCATCAGTCCACAGGACCTTCTTCCAAAATGAAGCTGGCTTGTCCAAATGTGCTTTTGCATACCTCAGGCGACTCTGTTTGTGGCGTGCTTTCAGAAACGGCTTCTTTCGCATCACTCTCCCATACAGCTTCTCCTTGTGCAAAGTGTGCTGTATTGTTGACCGATGCACAGTGACACCATCTGCAGCAAGATGATGCTGCAGCTCTTTGGAGGTGGTCTGTGGATTGTCCTTGACTGTTCTCACCATTCTTCTTCTCTGCCTTTCTGATATTTTTCTTGGCCTGCCACTTCTGGGCTTAACAAGAACTGTCCCTGTGGTCTTCCATTTCCTTACTATGTTCCTCACAGTGGAAAGTGACAGGTTAAATCTCTGAGACAACTTTTTGTATCCTTCCCCTGAACAACTATGTTGAACAATCTTTGTTTTCAGATCATTTGAGAGTTGTTTTGAGGAGCCCATGATGCCACTCTTCAGAGGAGATTCAAATAGGAGAACAACTTGCAATTGGCCACCTTAAATACCTTTTCTCATGATTGGATACACCTGGCTATGAAGTTCAAAGCGCAGTGAGGTTACAAAACCAATTTTGTGCTTCAGTAAGTCAGTAAAAAGTAGTTAGGAGTATTCAAATCAATAAAATGATAAGGGTACCCAAATTTTTGCAGCAGTCAAATTTTGGTTTAATGCATATTGCACATTTTCTGTTAGTACAATAAACCTCATTTCAATCCTGAAATATTACTGTGTCCATCAGTTATTAGATATATCAAATTGAAATGGCTGTTGCAAACACCCAAATATTTAGAACTAAAAATGATTAAGATTAATAGGGGTGCCCAAACTTTTTCATATGACTGTAGCAGTTCTGATTCAGTCCAAACGAAACCACCAGGAGACCCTTGCGAGTAGCCCAACACATACTCTTACTGTAAAAGGTGCCTGATATTAAAAGTGGATTGACCTGAATAATCATCATTAATCATAATTGAGTTAAAATGTCCAATTAATCACATAAATATGATCAGTACCTGCACTGTTCAGGTCATTAACCCTGTTAATGTCCTTGTCAAAGACTATCGAGGCGCCTTTTTGCGGCGGTGCATAGGTCCCGCCAATTTGGGGTGGATCGCCGACCCCTGGAGCGAGATCTGAGGGTAGCGATCTGTTACCTTGATAGCTGGGCAGCCTGTAATAGTACTATCACCCCCCCCCCCTTTCCCTAGAACACTAGCGCTGATCTGCCATTTTTTCTCCCATAAAAGAAAATAAAATTTGACTAAAAAGCAATCAAAACATCAGACCCAAAATGATATACACACGTGGACAAAATTGTTGGTACCCGTTGTTTAATGAAAAAAAACCCCACAATGGTCACAGAAATAACTTGAATATGACAAAAGTCAGACATTTCTTTTCAACCATGATTCAACAGAATTATTTAAAAAAAGAAAACTCATGAAACAGGCCTGAACAGAAATGATGGTACCCTTAACTTTTTAATATTTTGTTTCACAACCTTTTGAGGCAATCAGTGCAATCAAACGATTCCTGTAACTGTCAATGAGACTTCTGCACCTCTCAACAGGTATTTTGGCCCACTCCTCATGAGCAAACTGCTCAAGTTGTCTTGGGTTTGAAGGGTACCTTTTCCAGAGGGCATGTTTCAGCTCCTTCCAAAGATGCTCAATAGGATTTAGGTCAGGGCTCATAGAAGGCCACTTCAGATTAGTCCAATGTTTTCCTGTTAGCCATTCTTGGGTGTTTTAGCTGTTTGTTTTGGGTCATTATCCTGTTGCAAGACTCATGACCTGCGACTGAGACCAAGCTTTCTGACACTGGGCAGCCCATTTCTCTCTAGAATCCCTTGATAGTCTTGAGATTTCATTGTACCCTGCACAGATTCAAGACACCCTGTGCCAGATGCAGCAAAGCAGCCCCAGAACATAACAGAGCCTCCTCCATGTTTCACAGTAGGGACAGTGTTCTTTTCAAGATATGCTTCATTTTTCTGTCTGTGAACATGGAGTTGATGAGCCTTGCCAAAAATTTTGATTTTTGTCTAATCTGTCCATAGGACATTCTCCCAGAAGCTTTGTGGCTTGTCAACATATAGTTTGGCAAATTACTTTTGTCAGATTCAAGTTATTTCTGTGACCATTGTACAGTCATGGCCAAAAGTTTTGAGAATTACACAAATATTATATTTTCACATGATCTGCTGCCCTCTGGTTTTTATGTGTATTTGTCAGATGTTTTTATCACATACAGAAATATAATTGCATTCATATTATGAGTAACAGAAGCTTATATTGACAGTTAGAATGAGTTAATGCAGCAAGTCAATATTTGCAGTGTTGACCCTTCTTATTCAGGACCTCTGCAATTCTCCCTGGCATGCTCTCAATCAACTTCTGGACCAAATCCTGACTGATAGCAGTCCATTCTTGCAGAATCAATGCTTTAATTTTGTCTGAATTTGTTGGTTTTTGTTTGTCCACCCGTCTCTTGATGATTGACCACAAGTTCTCAATGGGATTAAGATCTGGGGAGTTTCCAGGCCATGGACCCAAAATCTCTATGTTTTGTTCCCTGAGCCATTTAGTTATCACCTTTTCTTTATGGCAAGGTGCTCCATCATGCTGGAAAAGGCATTGTTGAGCGCCAAACTGCTCTTGGACGGTTGGGAGAAGTTGCTCTTGGAGGACATTCTGGTACCATTCTTTATTCATGGCTGTGTTTTTAGGCAAGACTGTGAGAGAGCCGATTCCCTTGGCTGAGAAGCAACCCCACACATGAATGGTTTCAGGATGCTTTACAGTTGGCATGAGACAAGACTGGTGGTAGCGCTCACATCTTCTTCTCCGAATAAGCTGTTTTCCAGATGTTCCAAACAATCGAAAAGGGGATTCATCAGAGAAAATGACTTTACCCCAGTCCTCAGCAGTCCACTCCCTGTACTTTTTGCAGAATATCAGTCTGTCCCTGATGTTTTTTCTGGAGAGAAGTGGCTTCTTTGCTGCCCTCCTTGAGACCAGGCCTTGCTCCAAGAGTCTCCGCCTCACAGTGCGTGCAGATGCACTCACACCTGCCTGCTGCCATTCCTCAGCAAGCTCTGCACTGCTGGTAGCCCGATCCCGCAGCTGAAACACTTTTAAGAGACGGTCCTGCCGCTTGCTGGTCTTTCTTGGGCGCCCTGGAGCCTTTTTGGCACCAATGGAACCTCTCTCCTTGAAGTTCTTGATGATGCGATAGATTGTTGACTGAGGTGCACTCTTTCTAGCTGCAATACTCTTCCCAGTTAGGCCATTTTTGTGCAGTGCAATGATGACTGCACGTGTTTCTTTAGAGATAACCATGGTTAACAGAAGAGAAACAATGATGGCAAGCACCAGCCTCCTTTTAAAGTGTCCAGTGGTGTCATTCTTACTTAATCATGACAGATTGATCTCCAGCCCTGTCCTCATCAACACCCACACCTGTGTTAATGGAGCAATCACTGAAACGATGTTAGGTGGTCCTTTTAAGGCAGGGCTGCAATGATGTTGAAATGTGTTTTGGGGGATAAAGTTCATTTTCTAGGCAAATATTGACTTTGCAAGTAATTGCTGTTAAGCTGATCACTCTTTATAACATTCTGGAGTATATGCAAATTGCCATTAGAAAAACTGAAGCAGTAGACTTTGTAAAAATTAATATTTGTATCATTCTCAAAACTTTTGGCCATGACTGTAGGTTTTTCTTTCATTAAACGAGGGGTACCAAAAATTTTGTCCACGTGTGTAAATAAAAGTACATCTGGTTCTGCCTCATATACGGAAATCTAAAAAAGTTACGGGTTTCTGAATATGGCGATTTTCAAAGTTTTGGATTTTTTTTTTTAAAGGTGTTAAAACATAACCAAAACTTTATAAATTTGGTATCACTGTAATTGTGCTGACCTGCATAATATAGGTAAATGTCATTTTGGTCACACAGTGAATGCCGTAAAAACAAAACCCATAAGAAAGTGGCACAAATTTACTTTTTCTCCAATTCCTCAAAGTTTGAATTTTTTTTTCCAGCTTCCCAGTACATCATATGGAATATTTAAATGGCGCCACTACAAAGTGCAGTTTGTCCTGCAAACAATAAGCCCTCATACAGCTCTGTGAATGGAAATTAAGAAAGTTATAACTTTTGGAAGGAGGGGCATAAAAAAGCAAAAATAAAAAAATGTCTGCAGTTGAAAGGCGTTAAACCAGCAGCAGACTTAGGTCAGACTGAACGTAACTCAGTTTTCATCATAAAAATACACTTTTCTTACCCCTCCCTTCTTTGAGCAGTTTGTCAGGGAGCTATGCTTAAAGACATTGTCCAGGCATTTTTTTTTAATAAGATGCCTCAGGAAGAGACCCTTAATGTCACAGGAAGTGACATTGCATGTTCTTTGCTGAGGTCGCAGATTGGACCTCAGAAGACCGTACCGCGCAGGGAGGCTCTGAAGCACCGTGGAAAGGTGAGTATGAATTTTATATTTTTTTCACTGCCCCGGCCTATTTAAAACTTAAATGGGTTGTCCATTTTTGCCTCGACAACCCATTTAAATTCCGCCTGGCCCTGTGTTCTTGTGTTTATGTTGGCATAGTGTGGCGTCGCATTTTGGATCAACAGAGCTGCCTTTGGTGCTCCAGATTGCTAATTTGCATATTGTGAAATCAATTAATATCTTTGCAACGAGACACGAATTTTCATGAGGAAAAGGGAATTGTGTTCAGGTGAGCCTGAGCTATCTAACTGTGTTGATGGTTTAATAGTATTCACTTCGAAAGACTTCCTTTAACCCTGCTGTTCTGCTCGGGGCTATATGACCCGAAATGAAATTTGAGACCATGTAGATTATTTTTCATGAGGATCTGAAATTTGTGATTAATTGTAGCTTTTCCTCATTTGAGGGGTTCTTACTATGAGTGTTTTTTTTGTTTACTTTTTGCTACATGCTGATTGTTACACTTGTACTGTTCAGGTCAATATGACCCGAACAGTTTTACAGGTCACTAATTATTTATGCCTGCAAAATTTATTTATTTTCCTGTGTACTTAATCTCATTATTCAAAAGGGTGCATATTGTAAAGTCATTGTGATAAATGGCACAAATTAGATGTGACAGCTCTAAATGCTTATATTGGTTTACTTCTTTTAGCAGGAGTATACAAATCTTATGGTGAAGCTACTAAAAGTTTGTGGAATCCCGAAATCAGTCGCCACATATTTAGAGCTACCATGTCTCTTGAAAGGTTTCATGAGATTTCTAGAGTATTGAAGTTTGATAATAAAACAGATCGAAATGAAAGAAGAGCTAAAGATAAACTAGCCCCTATTAGAAATGTTTGGAATAAATGGGTAGAGAACAACTGGTGGCATTCCGAGGTAGGTGCCCGTTTAGACAATACATACCGAGTAAGCCAGCAAAGTACGGCATCAAGGTATGTACACTTTGTGACAGCAAAAGTTCATACGTTCAAAATGCTCAAGTGTATACAGGAAGAAACCCTGGAGAAAGAGCTGAAAAAAACCCAGGATATGTTGTTTTACAACATTCTGGATGTTTTGGCATACAACGCATTTGTTTTATGGAGAGAAATCGACCCCAATTGGAACAGAAATAAGTTGCATAAAAGAAGAATGTTTATTGAAGAATTAGGAAAATCCCTAGTTAGGCCGTATATCGAAGCCAGAAAAGTAAACCCCAGAAGTGAAGGAGCAGCCGCCATTGTGAAGAGTGTCCAGCAGCATGCTCAAGAAAGAGACTCTATGGCCTCCACCAGCACAGCTACCAGCCAAAAAAGGAAGAGATGTAGCTTCTGTCCATCTTCTTGTGACAGTAAAACAAATCTGACATGTGCTGGGTGTGCAAAATATCTTTGTAAAGGACATGTGTTTTATTATTGTGCTCAATGTAAAAATGAATGAACCTGTTCAAACTTTTCATAGATAAAAAAAAAAAACTGACGTTTTTTATAAAATATGTTAAGACAAAGTTATATTTAGTTAGTTTTAAAGTTAATGCTATAAAGTGAACATAATTGCAAACGTGTAACCTTTTTATGAAAAAAATAAATAAAAAGTTTTAATTTCATTTTTCATTTGTTTATGATGAACCATGTTCACATACAGTTTAATAATGAAATAGGTATTTAACCTTCGTCAGGCTGGATAATTTTACACCATTAACAGGCTGCATAGGAATAGGTACAATTATACCTACTCAGCCGGACGAGGGTTAAAAAAAAACAAAACACTTACAGTAGCTAGAATCAACATTTTAATAGGTCGGGTCAATACAGTACAAGTGTATAGTAAATGCGCACAGTACAGCAGGGTTAACCCTGCTGTTCTGCTCGGATCTATATGACCCGAAATGAAATTTGAGACCCTGTAGATTATTTTTCATGTGGATCTGAAACTTGGGATTAATTGACTTTTCTTCATTTTGAGGGGTTCTTACAGGGCTGTGGAGTCGGAGTCGTGGAGTCGGAGTCGATGCCTATTTTGTCGGAGTCGGTATAAAATGGACCGACTCCGACTCCCAAAATATATAATAAATTGGTACAGTTAGTAGTACAATGCAGTATGTGCTGAATATATTTTCATAAGAATTTGGGAAAATGATGAAATGTTGAAAATGATGAAATGTCCTGTAAAGGTCTGTTCTATTCCTCATATAATGATGGGACTGAGTTCTGAGTGAACCTATAAGGTTTAGCACCATTATCTGGAGTAAGCAAAAGATACAAGTGTTGTGATTGTGAGGACTGAAAAGCTTGGCTTTATCTGTAATTGTGCTGGAGACCCACCCACAGCCCGAGGACACAGAGTGACTGCTTGTCAGCAAGTGAATCATTGTGCTGAGACTGAGAACTCCTTTAAGGCAAGTACTTCTTCTTAGTATATCTAAACTTTCAATAAACTGCATAAATCAATTGTCCAGTGTATGTTCTCTCTGTATGCTTTGTGTTAGTTTGCTTCTCCTCTGAGCTCATGTTTGGAGAGGTTAGCTGCTCTGCTCAGATGGCTTATATATGCTATACATAGAATATAAGGGGGGAAACTGTTTTCTAACATCTCAAACTTAGAAATACAGAAACACACATGTGAGAAAGTACTATAGGTGTAGAAGCTGTTGCCACTTGCCAAGGCTTTGTTATCTAGCACTGCTAGTAGTTTCACTTTGTAGATTGTGAAGCAGTATGATGTAAAACACCCAGGGCCTGATGTATGAAACTGTCTAGGTGTAGAAGTTTCTTTGTTGCCCATAGCAACCAATCAGAGCTCCCCTTTCATGTAGTGCTCTGGAGAAATGAAAGCAGAGCTCTGATTGGTTGCTGTGAGCTCTGACTGGTTGCTATGGGTAACAAAGAAAGTCTTAGACCAAGACAGTTTTCACACATCAGGCCCTTAGTGAGCTGTATCCAGAGAAAAGTGTGATACTGAAAGTTCAGAGTAAAGAGACCTAATAAAACATATATTACAAACTTTTTATTTATCATGACATATCGATAGCTGTACTATTGATTTATGCATAGTTTGTTTTATTTCTATCCAAAGTTATACTCGCTATTCTTTCAGATATTACAATATACCTTTTTTTTTATAGGACAAAATTATTTTGAAAACAAATTTATATCATTATAAAATGTCTAAGAAGCTTCCTATGAAGTCAGCTGTATTTGAGCATTTCACACTAACTGAAGATAAAAAATATTTTGTGTGTCAGTGTAAGATAAGTGACCCAGATGAGAACAAATGCTGTGATGTCAAAATCAGTGCATACTCCGGAAGCGAGAAAAACGCTCCTACGAGAGCTTCCAATCTAAAAAGACATTTAAGCCGCTTCCACCCAGAAGTTTTCAAAGCTGTGACTGAGAAGGATCAAAGTGACACCAAGAAACCAGTGCCCAGCACTTCCCGCCAGGCAACGGAGGATGAAAGATTGTCTCAAACATCAGTAACAAGATATTTTCTAAGTGACAAAATTACTGTAACAATGACAGCAGATGTGTTTAAAAGACAGCTCATAGAGCTTGTTGTGAAGAACGGTGTACCATTATCATTATTTGCTCGACCAAGTTTTAAAGCTCTTAATGGAGAAATGGCCCGCAAACTTGGTGTTTCTCTGGAAAGACAAAGTATTAGAAAATTAGTGATTGAAGAAGCCCTTAACCAAAAAGAACATCTTAAAAAGATTCTCAAGAGACGCTTAATATATCTTAAAATGGATGCCTGCACGCGTCACAGAGTGAACTATTTTGCTATAAATGTAAGATTTGTTTGTGACAACAAAAAATTTGTTACCAAGACACTGGCAGTAAAGGATACTAAAGCTCAACACACCAGTCAGTTTCTCCAGGCCTTAGTGGAAAATGTTCTGAAAGATTATGAACTCAAAAAAGAACAGGTTCTTGCTATTGTAACGGACAATGCTTCAAACATGATAAGTACAATTAAACTGATGAATGAGAATAAGGAAGGTGAAGAACAGTTAGAAGAAAACTTTGGATTCAGTATATCTGAGATGGAAGCCCACAGTCCTGTTCCTGTAACTGAGGAACAAACAGATATTACTACAGAACAACAGCAAAATGATACTTTAGAATTAGATCTTGCTGAAGCTGCTTCAAAATTCTCTCATATTTATCACATGCGCTGTGCTGTGCACACACTGCAGCTGGCAATAAGAGACAGTCTGCAAGAGGGACATGCTGGAACTCTGATTGGCAAGGTGAGGAAATTGGCTATTGCTGCCCGAACCCCTAAAATTGATTCCATCTTGAAGAGACGTGCTGGGAAAGGAGCAATCGTAGATCAAGCCACTCGGTGGGGCAGCACCTATTTAATGATTGAGCGATTAGTTGAGCTGAAGCCCTTTCTTGTGGACATGGCCAACCCTCAGGTAACATTAACAGAAGGTCAATGGACACAGGTGGCTGAATTAATGGAACTGCTTCATCACCCATTCACAGTAACAAAAAAATTACAAGCTGAGGATTTAACTCCTGGAACTTTCTTAAAGGAGTGGAAGAACTTGCTGTTTTGCATGTCCCAAAGACAAGGCTTAATCGCAGAGGGCATTGCTGCTTCAATGAAAAGGAGAGAGACACTGTTATTAGATAACAAAATTCGTCTGGCAGCTGTTTATGTGGACCCAAGTCATCGTATATTGCTGAATGATCAACAGATTACTAAAGGAAAAGAAGCTCTGACTGAGGTAGCAATTAGGATGAGTGGGCTACAGGACTGCCAAGAGCAAGAGGAATTGGGTCTTGCCAGTGCTACTGCCACCATATCTTCAGCCTCATCAGATGAAGAGTTTAACTTTGAAAAGTATTTGGATGACATGGATCAGGCAAAGCGTTGCCGCAGAGAAAAAGATTCCATTCCCATAGCAAACAAACTGACTGTAGTTCAGCAAAATTTTTCACTTCCTCTCAAAGAAGTAGAAGAGTTCAACCGATCATCAAAACTGACTGTGCAGGAGGCAATTCCTTTATACCCCGAGATTGTTAGAGATCTTGCCCATGTGGTCACCGCTTTGCCACCAACCCAAGTTAGTGTAGAGAGGCTGTTCTCTAGGCTTAAAATAATTCGATCCGATTTGAGGTCATCTTTGAAGGAGGATCTGATGGAGGCGATACTTTTTCTCAGAACAAATTCATAGACTCCACAAATGTTATTTAGGACGTTTTTGTTGAAAACTGTTTTTTTACCACTTACTGCAGTGTTTTGCATATTTGCAATTTATTAAAGTTTTTTGTGTTCTAAAGTTGTATCCAATAAATATATTTTATGTTCTACCTAAATAGATTGATTATTGTATCATAAGGATGATAAAAAGCTTAAATTAAGTTATCTCTTAAACATGCGCCATGTATGTCGGAGTTGGAGTTAGGGGAAATTGAGGAGTCGGAGTCGGGGCTTTGGCGTACCGACTCCACAGCCCTGCTTACTATGAGTGTTTTTTTTGTTTACTTTTTGCTACACGCTGATTTTTACACTTGTACTGTTCGGGTCAATATGACCCGAACAGTTTTACAGGTCACTAATTATTTCTGCCTGCAAAATTTCAGGGTATGTGAGTTGTTCTCGATTTGACTCATGAACTAAAAGGACAAAATGTCACATGTGACAACTTTTTCACATCCTACCAACTGGGCCAGATGTTGCGAAATAGACAATTTACCATGCTGGGTACTATAAGGAAAAACAAGCCAGAACTGCCGCAAGGTATCCTTAGTAAAAGAGAAGTGTATAGTTCTACTTTTTACTTTACTGGAGATACAACAGTTGTGTCTTATGTTCCCAAAAAAAATAAACAGGTAATTCTAATGAGCAAAATGCACCATGACAATGCAATAAGTAATCGAGAAGACAAAAAGCCGGACATGATATTAGATTATAATGCCACAAAAGGGGCAGTTGATACACTAGATCAAGCAATATCAACATACACATGCAAACGCAAAACTAATCGTTGGCCAATGATAATGTTTTACAGCATTTTGGATGTTTCGGCATACAATGCATTTGTTTTATGGAGAGAAATCGACTCCAATTGGAACAGAAATAAGCTGCATAAAAGAAGAATGTTTATTGAAAAATTAGGAAAATCCCATTTATTTATGATCAACCATGTTCACATACAGTTTAATAATGAAATAGGTATTAAAAAAAAACACAGTAGCTAAAATCAACATTTTAATAGGTCGGGTCATATTAACCCGAAACAGTACAAGTGTATAGTAAATGCGAACAGTACAGCAGGGTAAAGCTGTCTGGAGTGTTTTACCCAATACATTGCTTTATCTTTCTTGCTCTGTCAGATACAGCTAATTATGTCCTCAGTGTTTACAGCTCATTGCCTAGGTTTCAGACCACTATTTAGCTATGTAGTTGCAGTGGCTGACTCAGTCCCTGTTCCTGACCAGCTTTATTTTCTTCTCTTCACTGTGATTGACAACTAAGAGCTCTTGAAAAGGTGCACTTAGCTGCTGAGCCCTAATAAGGGCTAAACAGTGCTTGTTCAGTGTGTCTTATCTCTGTATGTAAATCTCAAGCACACAGTCTCAGAGCACTTCTGGCCTGAGCAGTGCATTACACAGGATAAGCCTGCTCACCAGCTAGAAAGTTAAGGGGAAATGGGACGAGTGACTGTGAAACACTGAGATGGGAAAATTGTATAAAGTTCCTCCATTCCAGAACAATTGCAAAATGATCAAATTGTAAGGTCCAGCATATAAACAGAGACTGACCATGACAAGGTGATGTATATAACGTTCAGTGGTACAACTGATGACATTCTGTACATATCAATCAGTCCTAGTGGTCCCAGTTCACTCCAATAATTATCTTACAGGTACACTCCACCCAAGACTAGATTTTTCATGTGCTTCCCTATGGTACTCCATGTATTATCTGTTATTTTTCTTGCTACTTCTACCTCATGGGGTGCACACTCCTATCACAGTTACTTTTAATGATTCGACTGCTCCTGTCACACAGTTATGGTGATGATGAGTGCAGCATCCGTGATTTATGGTTTGTAAGCTTATTTAGGAGAATATAGAGGAAAAGATAATCACAGTTCTACAGTCATACTCCGAGCAGACAGAGATGGTACTGTCTCTAGCCACTCATGTGACGCTGTGGTGAAGCATCATGGGATTAATAGCAAAGCTTAGAGGGAGAGGAGGCAGGGAAATCTAGAAATCAAGATGGTGTCTGGTCAGAGGGAAAGAGGAGTACAGAATGCATAAAAGTGCATATAATCTATAATCTACATAGTTAAGTTTGCATTTGTTGTAATATACAGTCGTGCCCAAATGTTTTGAGACACAAATTTTGGTTTTCACAAACTTCAGTGTTTTTAGATCTTTTAGTCAGATATTTCTGTGGTATTCTCAAGTACTTTTATTGACAAATACATTAAGTTTATGTAAAGACTCAATATCTACAGTGTTGTCCACCAGATTCATGAAGGTTGAGCATAGCTTCTCAGTGGCATTGGGATCTGGGGAGTTTCCTGGCCATGGAGCCAAAATGTCAATGTTTTGTTTACCGATTTACTTAGTTCTCACTTTTGTCTTGTGATATGGTGCTGGATTGTTAGGAGGAGTTACTCTTGGAGGATGTTTAGATACCTTTTATTCATGGCAGTGTTCTTGGGCAAAATTGCCACAGAGTCCAATACCTTGGATGAAAAGCAACCCCACTCAGGATGCTTTACTGTTGGCATGACACAGGACTCATGGTAGTGCTCACTTTTTCTTTGCCAGACATTCATGCTAACAGAAGCCACTTCTCTGAAGGAAAAAGAATCAAAAGCAGACAGACATTTTGCAGGAAATACAGGGACTGGACTGCAGAGGACTGGGGTAAAGTCTTTTTTTTCCTGTTGAATCCCCCTTCAGACTGTTTGGGACATGTGGAAGAATGTGTGTGTGTGTGTGTGTGTGTGTTTTTGTTGTGTGTTGTTTTTTTTTTTTGTTTTTTTTTTAAAGCTACCGTCTGTGTGGCCTGAGGGATTCTGCTAACTATTTTATGTACTGGATTTCTGTTTAGACCTGGCTTCTGTGATCTGTATGTTCAGTCCTGTGTCCCTGTCAGTTTTTAGAGCATAGATTCTGTCTGCCTTGTTTTTAGCCTCTGTTCATATTATATGTTCCAGATCCCTGTATGGGGGTTAAAGGGTGAAAACCGGGGAATCTGCTTGGACAATGCCCTTAGAGGTGTCCCCAAGCCAATACAGTTTGATAGCACAGTGGGTCCACTATCTGCTGCCCGTTACACAATGAAGTTCATTCCTGTTACATAAGATGTTCTTGTGAGGTACCTTATATGTGGGAATTTGGACTAATCACTCTTCTCAACTGCCCCACTAAAATCCTCTTTTGGAACGACACAGAATATTGTTCCATTGGGGGCAGCCCACTAACATCTGTTCTGAGGCATAACTACGCAGTACCATTCCTCTGTTATTCCTTCTAGTTTTCGATAGAAATGACAACTGTTTTGACATCCATCTATATTACTGGATTAAGGGATATAGTTAGGAATTTGTATACTACCCTTCTTTCGTTTACCCAAGTACAAGAACAATGTCAGGTACGACACCACCACTTTTGCATATACCTGCAGCTCTGCCACTCTCTCCAAGATAGAAATCTATCGTATCTTCCTGTCCTTTAATCTGTTACCAAGGACCTTGAAGCCTGATATCTTCAATTTATTCCCATTTCGTTTCTGCTAAGACCTCCACTGCTCTAGACAGATGGAAGGAGTTGTTTCATAAAAATTTGTATCTCCAGCAATCAACAATATATTAATACAGTTATTTATCATACACCAGAGCTACCTACATGTATTCTTCTGCAGAAAAATAGTTTATGCTGGATGGACAGACAAGCACCTAAATGTTGGACATGGAAGCAATTGGTGAAAAATGTGGATCTTTATGAACCAGGACTGTGGAGTTCGAGATGGGATTCACTTTGGGTGGAGTCTGAGTTGAAAAAACAAAACCAGCTCAGTCTCTGGCTTCAAAATAAAATGATTAAAAGGGTTGTCCGTGATAAACTGATCTCTCTGATCTAATCTGAAGAGACCCCAGAGTATAATAGCTCGTGAGTGGCACATATACAAATGAAGCTCACGGAGCACAGGGGGCGTTCCCCCTGTGCTCCGAGCACATCAACATCATAGCGTGAATCCAGCCTCCTGGCTGGATTCATCACGTCCCCTTCACTTGCTTGTTATAATCTTCACAGCGTCAGCAGCTGCAAGTCTCTTCCGCAAGATTCAAATTCCACACGTGCGCAGTTCCCCCCCCCCTCCCCTTCTTGAGGAAGACAGTAAGGATGGCCGGCAGAGCATACACTATACGCTTGGCCCAAACCCGAAGTGGCCGAATGTATAGCGCATGGAGCCAGGAGGCTGGATTCACGCTATGACGCTGCTGTGTACCAATGGTTCCCCAGTGGTGCTGGGGCTGCGGTGGGCACTCTGTATCATATTTTCTGGACATGTCCCCCTCATCCTAGGCTTCTGGAGAGAGGTCAGGACTTTGGTGGAGGCTCTTTTCCTACAGGGGGTCCCCCTTGACCCTCTCGTCTATCTCCTAAACCTCCCTCCTAGATACCTGGACAGTAAGACATCTAGGCTCTTCTTGTATCTCTGTACTGCACCAAAGACCCTCATTGCTAGATACTGGAAGAGTGTGAATCCTCCTTCTGGTCCTGAGCTTTTGGCTAGAATGAAGGATGTGAGGAGTCTCGAATGCCTGACAGCTAGCTTAAATAACACTCAGGATGTCTTCGGACCCATCTGGATGCCCTGGGACACGTATTGTACTTTACGAGGTCTCTGATCCTTGGTTTCCTTCCCTCTTTTTCCTCGCTCCATCCCTTCTGTTTCTTCCCTGTCTTTTGTGGTTGTCTCTCCCCCCCCTCCCCTTATTTTATTCTACCTTGTTATTGGATTGATGTACTTGACTTCCGCTTATATGGAGTTTGGCAGATAGCCTTCCCCCTCTTTGTTGCCTTATTTTGTTTGGTTTTATATATTCTGTTATGGAAAAACTTTTCAATAAAAATTACAGTTTAAAAAAAAAAAGATTTTTCACATGATAGACTCCCTTTAAAGATGACGGTGAATAAGTTCACTCTGATTGCGAGCATTGCTTTTCATATTGTCCCCCAAATCCACCCCCCCCCCCAAGGTGTCTTGGAGCCCTCCTTCAAGAGTCCCCATTGGCCCCATACCTTACTAGGTGGAGGACGGCAAGATTGCGGGAGCCATCCTGTTTCTATGACTGCCGGGAGCCTAGTGAAGGCTCCCAGACATGTCATAGGAATATAATTATTGAAGCTGGTCTATGACCAGCCTCAATAGCTGAGTAGTGAATTTTCCATAGACTGTAATACAATTGTATTGCAGTCTATTGGACATGCAATCCAAAGATTGCAAGTTCAAGCCCCCTAGGGGGGGTATTATTATTTATTTAGCTTACTTATATAGCACCATCATATTCCGCAGCGCTTTACAGACATCGCCAGTCACTGTCCCATATAGGGCTGACAATCTACATTCCCTATCAGTATGTCTTTGGAGTGTGGGAGGAAACCAGAGTACCCGGAGGAAACCCACGCTAACACAGAGAGAATATTCAAACTCCTTGAAGATGTTGTCCTTGACAGGATTTGAACCCAGGACTCCAGCGCTGCAAGGCTGCAGTGCTAACCACTGAGCCACCGTGCTGCTCATAAAATACATGTAGTTTAAAAAAAAAATTGCTAAAATTTTTAAAAATATTAGAAAAAAACAAAAAATTCAAATCACCCCACTTTCTCTAGATTTGAAATAAAGTAAATAAACAAACAAACAAATTATACTTCCTTTTATCCAAAAAGATCTACAAACTTATATAAATATTTTTTCCCATGCAGCAAACTTTGGAGTGGGGAAAAAAAAAAAAAATCTAAAGAGCCAAACTGCCGTTTTTTTCGCCTCCCTTTGAAAAAACCACGATCATCAAACCTCCCCAAAATGGTATAACTAAAAAGTCCATCTGGCCCTGAAAAAAAAAGACACTTTATGCATACCCATACATGGAAATAATAAAAAAAAAAGTTATAGGTGTTAGAATATGGCGAATATATATTTATTTATTTATTTATTTACTTACAAAGTTTTGAATTTTTTTAACATAAAAACTATATAAATTTGGTATACCTAGAATTGTACCGACCCATAGAATATCGGTGACATGTCATTTTGGCTGCACAGTGAACGTCGTAAAAAGAAAGCCCATAAGAAAGTTGCACAAACACAATTTTTCTCCAATTCCACCCCATTCTGAATTTTTTTCCAGTGCATTATACAGAATATGAAATGGTACCATTGCAAAGTACAATTTGTCCCGCAAACATTAAGCCCTCATATGGCTCCGTGAATGGAAAAATAAAGTTATAGCTCTTGGAAGGTAGGGAGTCAAAAACATCTTGCATCTGGAATATAGTGCAAAAACACCCATATTATAACTGAAAGCCACCAAAATGCCTTTTCTGAAAAACTGATTTTTTTTCCCCCTCTTATTATTTTGCGCTAAAGATTGGGTATGGATAGGATAGTAACAGTGTAAAATGTAAACTTCATTTTTTCATATACTGACACCTCCCACTCTCCCCTGTGTCCTCAGTTGCCTGTATCTTCAATTGTATGTCAGCTAAAACTACAATCTCTGTATCATTTTAACCCTTTAGCGATCGGCCTATTATAGGCCTTGATGACCAAACCATTTTTTGTGTCATCACATAGCGAGACCTATAACTTTTTTTTTTTTTTTGTCAATGTAACCGTATGAGGGCATATTTTTTTGGCAGAACCAAGTGGTAGTGTTTAATTGACCTTTTTTTGTGATGCATATACCTCATTGATAAACTTTTATGAACTTTGTTAAACATTTTAGGTTGGGGGATTGATGTGGTGTTATGTTTTAACAGTTTGTTTTTAATACTATTCCCCCCTACCCCCCACCCTGGGGACTTTAACTTGCGATCTTCTGCTTGCTTTTATAATGTATTGCACTACTTATGTAGAGAAATGCTTTATACTGTTCAATTTAAATAGTTGCGCTTCGGGGAAAAAAAAATTGAGTCCAGTCATCAACAAGGCATCCATCTACTCCACTAGGGCTACTATTTAAACTACTAACACCGATACTACTAGTGTTAATGCACGCAAAGTGGCTTCTGTACAAGACTAAGCTACTTACAACGCAGTAGTATGTATCAACATTGCAGGAAATCAGTGCACTGAGTGTGGAAGGAACAATTGAACATTGCTAGGCACTTCATCTAACCACCGCAGACCATTGCCGTATTTCCTTTACAGACAGATACAGTGCTGGCCAAAAGTATTGGCACCCCTGCAATTCTGTCAGATAATACTCAATTTCTTCCAGAAAATGATTGCAATCACAAATGCTTTGGTAATAATATCTTCATTTAATTTGTCGTCAATGGAAAACCACAAAAAGAATTGTCAAAAAGCCAAATTGGATATAATTCCACACCAAACATAAAAAAGGGGGTGGACAAAAGTATTGGCACCCTTTGAAAAATCATGTGATGCTTCTCTAATTTGTGTAATTAACAGCACCTGTTACTTACCTGTGGCACATAACAGGTGGTGGCAATAACTAAATCACACTTGCAGCCAGTTGAAATGGATTAAAGTTGACTCAACCTCTGTCCTGTGTCCTTGTGTGTACCACATTGAGCATGGAGAAAAGAAAGAAGACCAAAGAACTTTCTGAGGACTTGAGAAGCAAAATTGTGAGGAAGCATGAGCAATCTCAAGGCTACAAGTCCATCTCCAAAGACCTGAATGTTCCTGTGTCTACCGTGCGCAGTGTCATCAAGAAGTTTAAAGCCCATGGCACTGTGGCTAACCTCCCTAGATGTGGACGGAAAAGAAAAATTGACGAGAGATTTCAACGAAAGATTGTGCGGATGGTGACTAAAGAACCTCAACTAACATCCAAACAAGTTCTAGCTGCCCTGCAGTCCGAGGGTACAACAGTGTCAACCCGTACTATCCGTCGGCGTCTGAATGAAAAGGGACTCTATGGTAGGATACCCAGGAAGACCCCACTTCTGACCCAGAGACATAAAAAAGCCAGGCTGGAGTTTGGCAAAACTTACCTGAGAGCCAAAAACTTTTTGGAAGAATGTTCTCTGGTCAGATGAGACAAAAGTAGAGCTTTTTGGGAAAAGGCATCAATATAGAGTTTAAAGGAAAAAAAAGAGGCCTTCAAAGAAAAGAACACGGTCCCTACAGTCAAACATGGCGGAGGTTCCCTGATGTTTTGGGGTTGCTTTGCTGCCTCTGGCACTGGACTGCTTGACCGTGTGCATGGCATTATGAAGTCTGAAGACTACCAACAAATTTTGCAGCATGATGTAGGGCCCAGTGTGAGAAAGCTGGGTCTCCCTCAGAGGTCATGGGTCTTCCAGCAGGACAATGACCCGAAACACACTTCAAAAAGCACTAGAAAATGGAGAGAAAGCACTGGAGACTTCTAAAGTGGCCAGCAATGAGTCCAGACCTGAATCCCATAGAACACCTGTGGAGAGATATCAAAATGGCAGTTTGGAGAAGGCACCCTTCAAATCTCAGGGACCTTGAGAAATTTGCCAAAGAAGAATGGTCTAAAATTCCAGCAGAGCATTGTAAGAAACTCATTGATGGTTACCGGAAGCGGTTGTTCGCAATTATTTTGTCTAAAGTTTGTGCTACCAAGTTTGGCTGAGGGGCCAATACTTTGTTCGGGCCCTTTTTTTTTTTTTTTTTTAAATATCAATGATTTGACTTTTTTTCATTCTCTTTTGTGTTTTTTTCATTGCAAGCAAAATAAATGAAGATATTATTACCAAGGCATTTGTGATTGCAATCATTTTCTGGAAGAAATTGAGTATTATCTGACAGAATTGCAGGGGTGCCAATACTTTTGGCCAGCACTGTAGATACACATGGACTCCAGGTAGGAGCAACTTTGAGCGCATTAACACTAGTAGTATCAGTGTCAATAGCCTAAATGGTAGTCCTAGTGGATGGGTAAATGCCTTGTGGACCATTGACTTTATTTTTTGTTGAAGCACAACTACTTATTTATTTAATTTGAACAGTAAGGCTATGTTCACACCGCGGGAAATTAAGAGGAATTCCTCTTAATTTTCCGCCGCAGTATATTTGCCCGCGATGTTAACAAGATGCTGATGCAGGGCATTGGCATTCCATTGCGGCTTTGAGCTGATGATTAAGGCCCTATTGAATGGGTGTAATCAGCAGAGAGTCTCAAGCCATAGACTCCGTGGCATAATCAGCCACGGAAATCGCAGCAAGATCCAGCAGTATGCTTATTTCTTCCACGTCCTGCTTCAGTCTCTGCCTCCCATTGAAAACAATGAGAGGCAGATTCCGGGCGGAATCTTCTGTGGATTCGGGGGCCCAAATCCGCGGCAAAATCTGCCGTGTGAACATAACCTTAGCCTAGTTGCAGACGACCGTGTGTGTTTTGTGGTCGGCAAACTAGTAATCGGTGTTCCTTTTTTGCAGACAGTGTGTCTTCAGCATCAGTGCCGTATTTCCGCAAAAACGGACAGTGTGTCATCAGTGTGTGTTTAGAGTTTGCAGATCTGCAAAAAAAAAAAAAATCTAATGATGTCCCTACGGATGGCACACTGATGACACACGAAGTACATCTGTCCGCCATCCATGGTTTTTAAGTCTTCCATAAGCTTCTATGGGCGAGTCTGTGCCGCAAACACTGAACAGAATAGGACCTACACTAAATTTTGCAGCGCGGACTCACGGCCCGCACACTGATCTGTGGAAATCACGTTCGTGTGCAGAAATGAATGGGTCAGTGTGCTATCCAGGAAAAACACAGATAGCACACTGATCTCGCCCACGGTCGTCTGCAAGGATTTAGGGTGAGTTCACACAGAGTTTTTTTGCAGGCTGAAAAATTCTGCTTCAGGAATTAGGAAAAAAAACACTAGCAGATTTGGATGCGTTTTTGCAAAAACCACGTAAAAAAAAAAACTTCAGTTTTTTTTCCACTTCCCATTGATTTCAATGGGTTTTTCAAGGTGGAATCAGCCTGAAGATAGGTCATGTTGCTGATTTCTCCTCAAAACCCTCCTGCAAAAAACTGTGTGAACTCACTCTAAGGCCAAGGCCCCACGTAGTGAGCCGCAGCCGAAGAAACGCTGGGGAAAAGACGCAGCGTAAACGCATCTCATTTTTTTCCTCAGTGTTTTTCACAGAAGGTCTGCAGGGTTTTCCTCTGCGGACTTTCTGCTTCTATTATACCTATATATGAAAACTCCAGCGTTTCTGTAGGTATAATTGACATGCTGTGATTTACAGGAATGCAACAGTTTTTGAAATCGCAGAATCTCTGCTGCGAATATTTTTCTACAATGTGTGGATGGGATTAGCCAGAATCTCATCTAATTTGCAGGTACTGTAATAAGTAGCTTTTTTTTTTGCGGGTGTTTCTATTATGGCCAAAATACTGTGTATTTGCAACATGGGGCCCCTGCCTGAAGCAAGTTCTGTTTTTTTTTTTTTTTTTTTTTACTTCTGCAGCACCAGAATACTAATACATACTGTTGCCAACACTTGCGCCAAGTATTTGTTTTACAATGGATTATATTGCCTGTCAATATCTGACAAAGAAATAAATGCAGCGTCTGGCTATCTCATTGAAAATGTTTGAAACTTTGTATGGGATATTAAACCAAACTGACAGTCTGTTTGTATAGGTATTCTATCTACTAACCAGATTTTACCCAATTTGTATACTGGTTATGCTGTTGGGATAAGTAGCAGAATTGTGACTGGTATAAAACATTAGAACTGAAGTAAGTAGAATAGTGGAAAAACATTGCTTGTATAATGGACGGGATGTGGAAGTTCCTCCTGGTGTCAGATCGATTTTTTTGTTCGCTACAGATATATTCAATTAATTTATAGCCTTTCCCTGTTCTATAAATCAGAAATAATCTAAAAATCACTGACTGTGTTCAAAGACATCATAGAGTTTCCAAGGAAACAAATGGATCACTCATTATGTAATGAGATGCTTGACTCTGTGTTTCTATTGACTTAGGTTCTATATAATTTACATGTCTTTAGTGTTAGTGTTTTACACTATAATCAGTAGCGTTTTCTCAGACCAAATTCATACAGAAAATGAATTGCTATACATTATGATTTGCTTCTTTTTCTTGATTTTGCCTGGTGCCATATCACCTTCATTACCAGTTATAACCCTGCGCGCACCAGAACTTACATGTTCGTCCTGGTACCTATGACCAACTATGATGCCCGCTCTGAAGTAGAACAGACGCACTCGCTGCCGGCTCTGTGCTGTTTCACGCAGCAGGGACTCGGCAGCGTTGATGTGATCAGTGTCATCTCTCAGATGCCATGGTTAAATGTGATTTGCTCCATTTCTCGTAAACTTTCTTTACTTGGGATTACAGAAACAATGCTGACACCCTCAGACGCTACCTCCACTGCTGCACTCTCCTATAGTGGTCTCCAGTTTTCCCACACCCCCGTCCCAACAACAAACATGGGGGAGGTGTTGGCCTTCTTCTGTCTGCTCCTTATCCCCAATCCATCCACAAAGTAATGCAATCACAAACTACGTACTAAGTGTCAAAGCCAAATGGCAATACTCTGTTCTCCTCCTCCTTGACTTTTTCTCTGTCTTTGACGCAGTCGACCACTCCCTCATGTTACAAACTCTCTCATCCCTTGGCATCACGACTTGGCCCTCTCCTGGATCTCTTCATACCAACCGCACATTCAGTGTCTCCCACTCACACACCACATCCTTACCGCGCCCTCTTTCTGTAGGTGTTCCCCAAGGCTCTGTCCTGAGACCCCTCCTTTTCTACATCTACACCCTCGGCCTTGGCTAACTCATAGAATCCTATGGTTTTCAATACCAATCCTACGCCGACGACACTGAAATATATGTCTCTAACCCAGACATTACTGCTCTGTTGTCCAGAGTTCTAGAGTGTCTAGCCATAGCCTCCTTCCTTGAAGATATTCATTATTAGCCTTACCTTACTCTCTGCAAGATATACCATTTACTGCCTAGGCACTAGGAGGGACTGTATCTCTGCACCACATGATCCTGCCTTGCTCTCTGCTCTACGTAAAATTCGGCCCCACATATTCACAACTGTGTGTTCCCCTGCAGTGTGTGCTTCCTCTGTTGTAAAGTAGTCCTTCCATTCTTCAGCTCACTCCCCGTTCTACTGCCAGGACTATTATCAAAATAATGGTACAGTATGTGTTCCCCAATACAGTATGTTCCCCCATCCATGACATATACTTGTAAATATCTAGAGAAAAAAAAAGAAAAACTAAAATATCACATGGTCATAAGTATTTAGACCCTTTGATCTGTATTGAGTAGAAGCACCCTTTTGAGCTAGTACAGCCATGAGTCTTCTTGGGAATGATGCAACAAGTTTTTCACATGTGGATTTGGGGATCCTCTGCCATTCTTCCTTGCAGATCCTCTCCAGTTCCGTCAGGTTGGATGGTGAACGTTGGTGGACAGCCATTTTCAGGTCTCTCCAGAGATGCTCATTTGGGTTGAGGTCAGGGCTGTGGCTGGGCCAGTCAAGAATGGTCACAGAGTTGTTCCGAAGCCACTGCTTTGCTATTTTAGCTGTGTGCTTAAGGTCATGGTCTTGTTGGAAGGTGAACCTTCGGCCCAGTCTGAGGTCCAGAGCACTCTGGAAGAGGTTTTCTTCCAGGATATCTCTGTACTTGGCCGCATTCATCTTTCCTTCAATTGCAACCAGTCTTCCTGTCCCTGCAGCTGAAAAACACCCCCATAGCATGATGCTGCCACCACCATGTTTCACTGTTGGGATTGTATTGGGCAGGTGATGAGTAGTGCCTGGTTTTCTCCATACCGCTTAGAATTAACGCTAAAAAGTTCAATCTTTGTCTCATCAGACCAGATAATCTTATTTCTCATAGTCTGGGAGCTCTTCATGTGTTTTTTGGCAAACTCTATGCAGGCTTTCATATGTCTTGCACTGAGGAGAGGCTTCCTTTGGGCCACTCTGCCATAAAGCCTCGACTGGTGGAGGGTTGCAGTGATAGTTGACTTTGTGGAACTTTCTCCCATCTCCCTACTGCATCTCTGTAGCTCAGCCACAGTGATCTTTGGGTTCTTCTTTACCGCTCTCACCAAGGCTTTTCTCCCACGATTGCTCAGTTTGGCTGGATGGCCAGGTCTAGGAAGAGTTCTGGTCGTCCCAAACTTCTACCATTTAAGGATTATTGAGGCCACTGTGCTCTTAGGAACCTTCAGTGCTGCAGAAATTCTTTTGTAACCTTGGCCAGATCTGTGCCTTGCCACAATTCTGTCTCTGAGCTCCTTGGGCAGTTCCTTTGACCTCATGATTCTCATTTGCTCTGACATGCACTGTGAGCTGTGAGGTCTTATATAGACAGGTGTGTGCCTTTCCTTATCAAGTCCAATCAGATTAATTAAACACAGCTGGACTCCAATGAAGGAGTTTTTAATACATTTGCAAAAATATCTACATTTCTGTTTTTTTTTTCTGTCAAGATGGGGTGCTGAGTGTACATTAATGAGAAATAAAATGAACTTTTTTGCTTTTAGCAAATGGCTGCAATGAAACAAAGAGTGAAAAATTTAAAGGGGTCTGAATACTTTCCGTACCCACTGTACACTGTGTTCCAAATTATTATGCAAATAATATTTTCTCATATTTTCCAAAATTACCTATATGAATTGCAGTCATTGTAATTTTCCAGTCATCAACTATTCGAGTATAATTGAAAGGTTTTTGAACAAACTGCCTATGATAACAGTATATTTAAAAAAAAAAATAAACACTCAAAATGCATGTTTTAAATTATTATCCACAGCAGAATTTGCAACCTTTTCATTTTTATTAAGAACAAAAAAATGGTCATTTTGAAATTATAAGCATTAGCAGGTTATTACAAACTGAAATCAAACAGTTTGCAAGCCAAAACTTTATTCGAGGTGATGTTACATTTGCACATAGGACCCCTTGTTCGAAAGAAGCTTCTGAACTCTCTCGTCCATTGATTTTGTCAGTTTTTGGATGGTTTCTGCTTCAGTTGTTTTGCATGAGGACAGAATACCCTCCCAGAGCTGTTGCTAAGATGTGAACTGCCTCCCGCCATCATAGACACTCCTTTTGATGATGCTCCAGAGGTTCTCAATGGGGTTGACGTCAGGGGAGCATGGGGGCCACACCATAAGTTTGTCCCCTTTTATGCCCATAGCAGCCAGAGATGCAGATGTGTTATTTGCAGCATGAGACGGTGCATTATCATGCATGAAAATGATCTTTCTGCGGAATGCATGGTTCTTCTTCTTGAACCATGGCAGGAAGTGCTGTTTGAGAAACTCCACATACATTATGGAGTTCATCTTTACCCCTTCAGGGATTCTAAAGGGGCCAACAATCTCTCTCCCCATGATTACAGCCCAAAACATTACTCTACCTCCTCCTTGTTGGCGCCGTAGCCGTGTTTGCATGGGGTCTCCATCAACAAGCCATCCTCCACTCCATCCATCTGGACCATCGAGCGTTGCACGGCACTCATCGGTGACCAAAACAGTTTTGAAGTCAGTCTTCATGTATTGTTTGGCCCACTGGAGCCGTTTCTGCTTGTGTGCAGTGGATAGAGGAGGTCGACAGGATGGCTTACGCACAGCTGCAAACCTCTGAAGGACCCTGCATCTTGTTGTTCGGGGGACGTTGGAGGCACCAGCAGCTTCAAAAACTTGTCTGCTGCTATGACAAGGCATTTTTGAAGCTGCTCTTTTAACCTGACGTAATTGCCTGTTGGAAAGAGTCCTCAATTTTCCCTTATCAGCACGTACACGTGTGTGCTGTGAATCAGCTACATACTTCTTGATTGTGCGATGATCACGATGAAGTGTCTTGGCAATGTTGATTGTAGTCATGCCTTGACCTAAACACTTCACAATTTGTTGCTTCTCAGCAGCCGACACATCCTTTTTCTTTCCCATTTTGGCTGAAAATGTAGGCTGCTTAATAATGTGGGACAGCCTTCTCAAGTAGTCTTGCCTTTAATTGGACACACCTGCCAAACTAATTAGCATGGGTGTCTGCAATTGCTTTCAGTGATATAAAGAGCCCTGACACACATTGCCATCAATGAGTTTAACTCACAAAGAAAAAAATTCTTACGTTATCACTCCTAAACACTTTTTGCATAATAATTTGGAACACAGTGTATATATACAGATGTAGCAGAACTCTCCTGATTGGGTGAGATTTAACCATTTTTTTCTCCATTTAATAATTGTCTTGTTCTAAGTGTTTATGTACAGTACAGACCAAAAGTTTGGACACACCTTCTCATTCCAAGAGTTTTCTGTATTTTCATGACTATAAAAATTGTAGATTCACACTGTAGGCATCAAAACTATGAATTAACACATGTGAAATTATATACTTAACAAAAAAGTGTGAAACAACTGAAAATATGTCTTATATTCTAGGTTCTTCAAAGTAGCCACCTTTTGCTTTGATTACTGCTTTGCACACTCTTGGCATTCTCTTGATGAGCTTCAAAGGTAGTCACCTGAAATGGTTTTCACTTCACAGGTGTGCCCTGTCAGGTTTAATAAGTGGGATTTCTTGCCTTATAAATGGGGTTGGGACCATCAGTTGTGTTGTTCAGAAATCTCGTGGATACACAGCTGATAGTCCTACTGAATGGAGTGTTAGAATTTGTATTATGGCAAGAAAAAAGCAGCTAAGTAAAGAAAAACGAGTGGCCATCATTACCTTATGAAATGAAGGTCAGTCAGTCCGAAAAATTGGGAAATCTTTGAAAGTGTCCCCAAGTGCAGTGGCCAAAACCATCAAGCGCTACAAAGAAACTGGCTCACATGAGGACCGCCCCAGGAAAGGAAGACCAAGAGTCACCTCTGCTGCGGAGGATAAGTTCATCCGAGTCAGCAGCCTCAGAAATCTCAGGTTAACAGCAGCTCAAATTTGAGACCAGGTCAGTGCCACACAGAGTTCTAGCAGCAGACACATCTCTACAACAACTGTTAAGAGGAGACTGTGTGCAGCAGGCCTTCATGGTAAAATAGCTGCTAGGAAACCACTGCTAAGGACAGGCAACAAGCAGAAGAGACTTGTTTGGGCTAAAGAACACAAGGAATGGACATTAGACCTGTGGAAATCTGTGCTTTGGTCTGATGAGTCCAAATTTGAGATCTTTGGTTCCAACCACCGTGTCTTTGTGCGACGCAGAAAAGGTGAACGAATGGACTCTACATGCCTGGTTCCCACCGTGAAGCATGGAGGAGGAGGTGTGATGGTGTGGGGGTGCTTTGCTGGTGACACTGTTGGGGATTTATTCAAAATTGAAGGAATACTGAACCAGCATGGTTACCACAGCATCTTGCAGCGGCATACTATTCCATCCGGTTTGCGTTTAGTTGGACCATCATTTATTTTTCAACAGGACAATGACCCCAAACACACCTCCAGACTGTGTAAGGGCTATTTGACCAAGAAGGAGAGTGATGGGGTGCTACACCAGATGTCCTGGCCTCCACAGTCACCAGACCTGAACCCAATCGAGATGGTTTGGGGTGAGCTGGACCGCAGAGTGAAGGCAAAAGGACCAACAAGTGCTAAGCATCTCTGGGAACTCCTTCAAGACTGTTGGAAGACCATTTCAGGTGACTACCTCTTGAAGCTCATCAAGAGAATGCCAAGACTGTGCAAAGCAGTAATCAAAGCAAAAGGTGGCTACTTTGAAGAACCTAGAATATAAGACATATTTTCAGTAGTTTCACACTTTTTTGTTAAGTATATAATTCCACATGTGTTAATTCATAGTTTTGATGCCTTCAGTGTGAATCTACAATTTTTATAGTCATGAAAATACAGAAAACTCTTGGAATGAGAAGGTGTGTCCAAACTTTTGGTCTGTACTGTATGTGTTTGCAAACACTAGAATGATGGGGGTTCTCTAGTTATCCTGAATTTATATCTTTATTGCAGTATACTTTTTTGAACTGGTACTGCAAGTGATCCCTTAAAGGGGAAGTGTGATGGTTTTTTAGACATGACGTTTTTTATGTCGACTTATTAAAAGTTATGTTTTATCTTTATTATAAGTGATCTCCTTGCTGGTTGAAATGCACATGTTGTTTACCCATATTTTTACTATATATAGTTTTTAACCTTCGTCAGGCTGCATAATTTTACAACGTTAACAGGCTGCAGAGATACAATTGTACCTTCATATATTTTGAATGAAGATAATGCAAGGAAAAAAAGAATAATATTTTTTTTAATGATAATGCTATTTTATTATTATAAAAAAACAAAAAAACTGTTCATTTACATTATAAAAGAAAATGTATCACCGTCGACGAGCAATTATTTCCATTTAGAGGCCATACTAAATTTACCCAGTATATACCTTCAAAACCAGCTAAATATGGCATAAAGATTTTCTGGGCTTGTGACTCGTCAAACGCCTACCCATTACAAGATCAGCTCTACACTGGGAAACCAACTGATGGTCCTCGACAAGTAAACATTGGTGAACGAACAGTATTGGACCTAGTGAGCTCGTATAAAGGCTCTGGAAGAAATGTCACCACCGATAACTTGTTTACAACCATTGAACTAGCTAAGGTATTGACCTCCTGGAACATGACACTAGTTGGTACAGTGAGAAAAAACAAAAGGTTCCTACCTAGCAACATGCAGCCTGCCAAAGAAAGGCCTGTAAACTCAACAAATTTTGTCTACAATCATGATGCAACAGTCTGTTCATATGTACCAAAGAAGAACAAATCAGTCGTGCTTCTATCATCTATGCACATTACGGGAGAAGTTGAAGAGACACTAGCAGTCAAGCCAGAGATAATAAAATACTACAACAAAACAAAAGGCGGAGTTGATGTTATGGATAAAATGTTGGGAGAGTACACTGTGAAACGACGAACATTACGTTGGCCTCTGGCATTTTTCTACAATATGATTGACGTCACTGGGTTAGCATCCTACATCATCTACAGAGAACACAATCCAAGCTTCAGGACAAAGGATCAACGAAGAAAGTTCCTGAAAGATCTCGCAAATCAGCTGTGTATGCCTGCAATTGAAGATCGTAGTACAAACCGAATGATGATGAGAAACCATTTTCTTCGAGGTGCAGTAGAAATGGTGCTTGGACGATGCATTCTGGTAGCATCGCAAGCAGCAGCTGGCCCTCAGATACCTCATGGTAGTCGTGGACCCTCCCCTGTTGTTGGTAGTTGCTATGTCTGCCGAGACCTGAGGCGAAAACAACGTAAGACTAGAAAGTCTTGTGTGGTTTGTGTGAAACCCATTTGCGATGAACACTCGGTAGCAAAGACAACATGCATTACTTGCGAGGAAAATCAATAAAAAAAGTTTCTTACATTTTCTTTTATAATGTAAATGAACAGTTTTTTTACTTGTTTATAATAATAAAATAGCATTATCATTAAAAAAAATATTATTTTTTTTTCCTTGCATTATCTTCATTCAAAATATATGAGGGTACATTTGTACCTATGCAGCTTGTTATGGATGCAAAAATATCTCGACCCCTTATCTCGGAAGTGGGTGGAGATATTTTATTGAAATTTGGCCAATATATTCTGGACCAAAACTGCAGAGATGTCACGAAATTTCAGCCCTCTACGGCTTTTCGAAAAAAAGTTATTGCAATTTTAAAACGGAATAGTTACAATTGTACCTACTCAGCCGGACAAAGGTTAAACAAAAGTCTTTCTTTTACAGAAGACTGCTAAAAAAACGTTATTTACACCAGTGTATTCTTGCATTAAATTAGTTGCTAGGCAAAGTAGCCTGAAATCTAAACACTGCTGATATTGTTTTTTTGGCCTACTTGAAAAGGTCAACAGAGAGCGACAGTAGGGCA
The DNA here is from genome assembly GCA_947044405.1 of Leptodactylus fallax. NCBI lineage: Eukaryota > Metazoa > Chordata > Amphibia > Anura > Leptodactylidae > Leptodactylus > Leptodactylus fallax. The sequence goes on from CAMRHE010000041.1 coordinate 4,886,995, forward strand.
TAATCCACATAAGAGAAACTGGAGATGTCAGGCTGTGTCTGATTACACTGCATATCCTGTGCTGAATAAACATTGCTTGCAGAACAGGCCCAATCTGAACGAAACTTGCATGTTGAACAGAATTTTTTAATAGATCTCCATGTGTTGCAAATAAATACAGGAATGTTCACCTAATGATTAAAAAATACGAAATGCAAAGCCAAAAAGGAAATTTTAGGAATTTATAAATAGAAAGCCCATAGATGTACAGTAAAGAAAGCTAATAATAAAAAAAGGGCATATTTTCCTTTGTGTTACAGAAATTTCATTGGTAGCTAGACCCATCTGTATATTTTATTTGTGAAGTTAGAATGAGAGATGAGGTGGCACAGTGAGAAGGAATCAGATACATATGATGCAGGCTATAACCTAACTATTGACTACAGTGAAGAAACTGTTGATCATACCTTATACTAGGAGAAGAATGCCTAAATGGAATATTTCTGACTCTGGGGCAGGACTTAAAGAGGACCTTTCATATCCTCATGCACATACGGTATTATATACCGCTAGAAAGGTGACAGGTATTGCAGCAGTGCTCTATTGGAAGTCTATGGGGCAGAACTTCAATACCTAAATCCGACGCTACACTATGTACAGTCATGGCCAAAAGTTTTGAGAATGATACAAATATTAATTTTTACAAAGTCTACTGCTTCAGTTTTTCTAATGGCAATTTGCATATACTCCAGAATATTATAAAGAGTGATCAGCTTAACAGTAATTACTTGCAAAGTCAATATTTGCCTAGAAAATGAACTTTATCCCCCAAAACACATTTCAACATCATTGCAGCCCTGCCTTAAAAGGACCACCTAACATCGTTTCAGTGATTGCTCCATTAACACAGGTGTGGGTGTTGATGAGGACAGGGCTGGAGATCAATCTGTCATGATTAAGTAAGAATGACAACACTGGACACTTTAAAAGGAGGCTGGTGCTTGCCATCATTGTTTCTCTTCTGTTAACCATGGTTATCTCTAAAGAAACACGTGCAGTCATCATTGTACTGCACAAAAATGGCCTAACTGGGAAGAGTATTGCAGCTAGAAAGATTGCACCTCAGTCAACAATCTATCGCATCATCAAGAACTTCAAGGAGAGAGGTTCCATTGGTGCCAAAAAGGCTCCAGGGCACCCAAGAAAGACCAGCAAGCGGCAGGACCGTCTCTTAAAAGTGTTTCAGCTGCGGGATCGGGCTACCAGCAGTGCAGAGCTTGCTGAGGAATGGCAGCAGGCAGGTGTGAGTGCATCTGCACGCACTGTGAGGCGGAGACTCTTGGAGCAAGGCCTGGTCTCAAGGAGGGCAGCAAAGAAGCCACTTCTCTCCAGAAAAAACATCAGGGACAGACTGATATTCTGCAAAAGGTACAGGGAGTGGACTGCTGAGGACTGGGGTAAAGTCATTTTCTCTGATGAATCCCCTTTTCGATTGTTTGGAACATCTGGAAAACAGCTTATTCGGAGAAGAAGAGGTGAGCGCTACCACCAGTCTTGTCTCATGCCAACTGTAAAGCATCCTGAAACCATTCATGTGTGGGGTTGCTTTTCAGCCAAGGGAATCGGCTCTCTCACAGTCTTGCCTAAAAACACAGCCATGAATAAAGAATGGTACCAGAATGTCCTCCAAGAGCAACTTCTCCCAACCGTCCAAGAGCAGTTTGGCACTCAACAATGCCTTTTCCAGCATGATGGAGCACCTTGCCATAAAGCAAAGGTGATAACTAAATGGCTCAGGGAACAAAACATAGAGATTTTGGGTCCATGGCCTGGAAACTCCCCAGATCTTAATCCCATTGAGAACTTGTGGTCAATCATCAAGAGACGGGTGGACAAACAAAAACCAACAAATTCAGACAAAATTAAAGCATTGATTCTGCAAGAATGGACTGCTATCAGTCAGGATTTGGTCCAGAAGTTGATTGAGAGCATGCCAGGGAGAATTGCAGAGGTCCTGAAGAAGAAGGGTCAACACTGCAAATATTGACTTGCTGCATTAACTCATTCTAACTGTCAATATAAGCTTCTGTTACTCATAATATGAATGCAATTATATTTCTGTATGTGATAAAAACATCTGACAAACACACATAAAAACCAGAGGACAGCAGATCATGTGAAAATATAATATTTGTGTCATTCTCAAAACTTTTGGCCATGACTGTAGGGTGAGTGATCAAAGCAGTTCTCGGCATGTAAACTTTACAGGGAGTTGCACTGCCCTGATACAGCTGATCTACAGGGCTCAGACTACCAGGTGTTGGACCCTTGCAGATCTAATATAGGCCATCAATATTAGAAACTGGATAGCCATTTTAATAATCTCATTGATAACATGTCAAGTTGTGTGTGAACATACCATAACATGTCTATCGATCATGTGATTATTACAATTCCAAGACCAAGACTTTTCCTTCTTTGTGTTACAGTTTTAATGTTGAGGAGTGTATGTATTAAATCTGCAGCAAGAAAACATACAATTTGGAGAATTTTCAAGCAGGTAAGTTCACACAGAGGAATTTGCTGCGAATTTGGGAGCAGATTCCGTCCAGATTCTGCCACACATTGTTTTCAATGAGGGGCAGAGATCTTAGCAGGACTCAGAATGGGCCTAATCAGGAGCAAAAGGCTGCGACTAAATGCCGATGCCCTGAATCGGCATCCTGTTGCAGGTAGCCCGTCGCTGGAAAATGGTGGAGGAATTCCTCTTCATTTTTCTCCATGTAAAGTTACCTTTATACTCTCTTAAAGGGAATGTGGAAATATAACTTACAACTTTTATAATTTAAGTTTTTATGTTAAACGTATGTTTTAAGAATTGTTGATTTTTTTTTTTTTTTTTTTTTTTAAATATCAATGTCACGATCTATATTTTTAAAAATGTACTAATTCCTACAATTTTCATTCTGCCTCTAAGCCTAGTAATAGACTGACATTTGCCAATTCCGTGGATTTTTTTTTTTTCTTCTTAGTAGTAGTAGTCACCTGATTTCCATCACAGTCGATTACAATAGAAGAACAGATCTATAGATGACACCGCTGACCCATTAATGTATCAACTTCTAACAGTAGTTTGTCACAGGTTATCTACTCCCCTACCTGCACAGAGAATAGAGTGGGGAAAAAAAGTATTTAATCAGCCACCAATTGTGCAAGTTCTCCCACTTGAAAAGATGAGAGAGGCCTGTAATTGACATCACAGGTAGACCTCAACTATGAGAGACAAAATGAGAAAACAAATCCAGAAAATCACATTGTCTGATTTTTTTTTAAGAATTTATTTGCAAATTATGGTGGACAATAAGTATTTGGTCACCTACAAACAAGCAAGATTTCTGGCTCTCACAGACCTGTAACTTCTTCTTTAAGAGGCTCCTCTGTCCTGCACTCATTACCTGTAGTAATGGCACCTGTTTGACATTGTTATCAGTATAAAAGCCACCTGTCCACAACCTCAAACAGTCACACTCCAAACTCCACTATGGTGAAGACCAAAGAGCTGTGGAAGGACACCAGAAACAAAATTGTAGACCTGCACCAGGCTGGGAAGACTGAATCTGCAATAGGAAAGCATCTTGGTGTGAAGAAATCAATGGAATAAATCTTCCATTAGAAAATGGAAGACATAGAAGACCACTGATAATCTCCCTTGATCAGGGGCTCCACGCAAGATCTCAGTAACACACTACACTGCCAGGTACTCAGATCCTGCAGTGCCTTCTTCAGCAAGGGCATTGAAGATGAAACGTGGCTGGGTCTTTCAGCATGACAATGATCCCAAGCGCACCGCCAGGGCAACAAAGGAGTGGCTTCGTAAGAAGCATTTCAAGGTCCTGGAGTGGCCTAGCCAGTCTCCAGATTTCAATCCCATAGAAAACCTTTGGAGGGCGTTGAAAGTCCGTGTTGCTCAGCAACAGCCCCAAAACAATACTGCTCTAGAGGAGATCTGAATGGAGGAACGGGCCAACATTCCAGCAACAGTGTGTGCCAACCTTGTGAAGACTTACAGAAAACGTTTGACATCTGTCATTGCCAACAAAGGATATATAACAAAGTATTGAGATGAACTTTTGTTATTGACCAAATACTTATTTTTCACCATAATTTGCAAATAAATTCTTTAAAAATCAGACAATGTGATTTTCTGGATTTGTTTTCTCATTTTGTCTCTCATAGTTGAGGTCTACCTATGATGACAATTACAGGCCTCTCTCATCTTTTCAAGTGGGAGAACTTGCACAATTGGTGGCTAATTAAATACTTTTTTTTTCCCTACTGTACGTGACGCAGACATTTTTCAATTTTTGTGTTTTTGCTTTTTATTCTACATGACACAGACATTTTTCATTTTTGTGTTTTTTGCTTTTTATTCCCTGCATTCAAGTAGTCCGAACTTTCTCATTTTTTTCATTTACGTAGTAATATGAGTGCTTGATTTTTGCATGACAAGTTGTACTTCAAAATGGTACCATTTATTATTCTGTACAATGTACTGGGAAGCAGGTAAAAAAATTCAGAATGAGTGTGAATTGAAAAAAATATGCAGTACCACCATATCCTTACAGGTTTTATTTTTCCAACTTCCAAATGCTATGTTAGCTTTATTCTCCAGGTTGGTTTGATCATTCTGATACCACATTCAGGCTAAGGCCCCACGTTGCGGAAACGCAGCTTTTTTTTGTTGCAGATTTTGTTGCGATTTTTTTTTTTTTTTTTTGAGCCAAAGCCAACAATTGCTACAAAAGGAATGGGAAATATAAAGGAAGCACTTCTACTTCTACTTTCCGCTCAATCCCCTCCTGGCTTTGCTCAAAAAACCGCAACAAAAAAAGCTGCTTTTCCGCAACGTGGGGCCTTAGCCTTATATATATTTTTTTTCGTGTTTTAATAACTTTACGAAAATTTCTTTGAATCACTATATTCTGATACCTGTAACTTTATTATATTTCACTGTACGGAGCTTTATAAGGGTATGTTCAAACAGTTTTTGCAGGCGGAATCCGTGTCATACAGCTCCTCCCTTTGATTTCAATGGGAGTCAGCAGCAGTTTTTTTTTTCCTCTAGCTGATTTTTTTTCAGCTAGAGGGGAAAAAAAAAGCATCATGACCTATCTTCAGGCAGATTCCGCCTTGAAAAACCCATTGAAATCAATGGGAGGCGGAAAAAAGTGACACAATTTTTTGACGCAGTTTTTAATGCTTTATTTATTCAATTTTTTTAGAAAGGCAAAGTACTAATTCAGCCATTTTGATTTTTTTTTTCCCCTGCTACTGCATTTACTGTATTGGAGACATGGTTTTTAGATTTTAATAGTTTGGGTATTTTCGAAATTAGAGATGCCTAATGTTTTTATGTTTACATTTATATATATGTATGTATATATATATATATATATATATATATATATATATATATATATGTGATCTAGGGAAAGGGGGTGATTTAAAACTTTTAGGGTTTTAGGGAGCTTGAACATGCGATCTTTAGATCGATTGTGCCATAGACAGCAATACTATGGTATTGCTGTCTATGGCAGATTCCCTATGTAACTATTGAAGCCTGATGCAGGCTCCGTTACTAATCGTCATAGGAAAAGCAAAAGTAACTACTCAGATGCCATGGTCGCAATTGACCAAAGCCTCTGAGTGGTTAAATGCCCATGATTTGAGTCATCTATGATCACGGGCAATGTTGCCAGGTCCTTACTACGTGAAACAGCACAGACCTCTCGGTTAGTGCGTCCACTCTGCTTCAGAGCGGATGCCATATTTGGTCACATGCGTTTTGGTGCATGTAGGGGTTAAAGTTACACCTATACATAAACCTCACTAAGTTGGCTCCAGACTATTGCTACTTATGGACATGACTGTGCATAGCACTAAATTCTGTTTACCGAGCATTACAGACACTCAGGCAGATAGCAACCCCTTTAATTGTGTACAGATAATAGAATAAATAAATCTACAATCAAGAAATAACAGATTAGAAAAAAAAATGTGATATGATTTTAATGAATAAAAAATAGTGATATATTCCCTTTTTAAATTACTGATCAAACGTGATAATCTAATTTCACAAGTACACTTTGGGTGCTGCCAGACTGTTCTGAACAACATCATAGCTGCACTCAGTTCTTGGGCCACAGGTACTTTAAGGCTACATTCACAAAACCGAGGTGCAAAACGCGCAGTATTGCACCCAAGGGGTGGCCTTTTCACGGACCCCCCCCCCCCCATACATTACAATGTATAGAGGGATCGATGAAAATGAACAAAAATAGGACATGACCTATATTTGCAGGGTCCATTACAACGGACCGTCAAAACAATGTGTGAATATCCCTCATTCAAAGAATTTAATGCTGCCGTGTTGTCTGTTAAAAAAACAAACAAAAAAAAAAAAACAGACATCACACAGCCATTATTCACGTCATGTGAATATAGATTTACTTATTAGTAAGTTAAACTCAGATTAATTACAAGCAAAACCACGTTGCCAGTGAGGCTGTGTTTACATGGAATTCCTTTAGGTTTTATGTACACATCTGTATGCATTGTCAGTGTACAAGCCATGAGCAAACGAAACATCACAGCAGCATGTGACTTCGGATTTGGGAGTGATTTACTACCTGTGATTTCATTGCAGGGGAGAATGGAGAAGGGAGGGATACACAGAGAATGAGAGCAGGAAGATGAATCATGGGAAATGTAGTTTGTCCCCAGATTCACTGTATGTAAATGACAGTGATACAAGGAGCAACAAGTAAAATAAAGCCAAACAAAGGGTGCACAAGGGAACAGTGAGTATTTAGCACTGCTGTTGATATATTTCCAGATAATTTTTGGAATCTGGATAACCCCTTTAAGGCCATTACCATACAGGTGACATTCATAGTAACATGTACTAGGCATTACTAACTTTATATGTCCAGGCACCATCTGCACGTTAAAGGACACGACTGGTGACGGCTCATACAGCTTTATATATGTTGAATGACAGTAACCTCTCTCACAAAATTGTCTGACCATTGTACAAGCAATGCTACGTCTGTTGCCACCCCTGCTACCTCTTGTGTCATCCCCTCTACCTCATAGATTGTAAGCTCTTGCGAGCAGGGCCCTCAGTCCTAGTGTGTGAATTGACTATTTCTTTGTAATGTATCTTTTTTGCCAATACTTGAACCCTACAAATTGTACAGTGCTGCGGAATATGTTGGCGCTATATAAATAAAAATTATTATTATTATTATTACTGCAATTAAAAACTGTATGCAGTTCTTTAGCGAAAAAGCTCCAAGTAAACCCAGCCTAAATGGACAAATGTATTGGGACACAGTTCATAGTTCTTAGAATTCAGGTGTTCCATTTAGTCCCATTGCCACAGGTGTATAAAATCCAGCACCAGGTCATGCCTTTAGTGGCCATGCGTATGACCCATGTGTGGGTCGAATTTTCCAGACTACCGTGTTTCCCCGAAAATAAGACACCCCCGAAAGTAAGGCATAGGAGAGGTTTCGGAGAATTGCCTAATATAAGGCATCCCCCGAAAGTAAGACGTATGTTCCCGAACAGAACATACGGTATATACGATATGTGAGGCCGCGGGAGAACCCCACAATCTCTGCTATCATTATACTCCGGGGTCTTTTCAGACCCCGGAGTATAATAATCGGCGGCCCAGGGGAGGTGAGCGAACATAAAAAACTATGTGCTTACCTGTCCTACACTTCTCCAGGCTTCGGGCCTGTTTGGTGACGTCGCAGACGTCAGCGGACGTCATTTTGCGTCGCGACGCCGGCCGGATCATGTGACGCGGCCTGGTCTAACAGTGAAGAAGGCCGGAGTAGCGCACGGGCATGCACCGGAGCGAGGAACGGGTAAGCAACGTTGTTTTTTTATGTTTCTATCCTCCCCTGGGTCTCCGATCATTATACTCTGGGGTCTGAAAAGACCCCACAGTATAATAATTGTTCATGGGTGGTCCACTATGGGGCAAACTACTGTGTGCAGGGGCCACTATGGGGCATGATACTGTGTGCAGGGGCCACTATGGGGCATGATACTGTGTGCAGGGGCCACTATGGGATATGATACTGTGTGCAGGGGCCACTATGGGATATGATACTGTGTGCAGGGGCCACTATGGGGCATGATACTGTGTGCAGGGAAATTAATGGTTTGGATTGTTATGATGATGTCCTAGAAGATGATGACATAACTGTCATTGAATAAATTTTACTTTCTATTCGTACCGTAAATATTGGTAAATGTACCATACTGTTAATTGTTGTACATGGAAATAATGGTACGGTAGTAAGAAATTCTTGATAGGATTCACAGTTTGTCTGGTTATGCTGGTTTGTGATGACAACTACATTACCATACAGTACTGTATATAATAAATGTTCATTTTTTTGTTCAGCAATAAATGTGAATTCTTCTTCATTGAAAAAAAAATAAGACATCCCCTGAAAATAAGACACAGCACATCTTTGGGAGCAAAAATTAATATAAGACGCTGTCTTATTTTCGGGGAAACAGGGTAATCTTAGCTGTGTGCATAGAACTCACTCCATCATAATCAGTTATCATGCAGTGAGCTCCTGAACAGTCTAAACTAAAAGCATAAAGCTGTCAGTTTAGTACAGTAGTGAATGGGCTGTTGGGGAACTCATTGCATCATAACTGACTGTGATGTTGTCGGTTCTGTGCACAAGACCGAGTTTAAAGAGGTTGTCTGGGCAATACAATTATTTTTAAAATAGGCTGGGAAAGGTGAAAAAAAAATAAAAAATCATACTCACCTGTCCCCAGTGCTTCAGTGTCCTCCCAGCGTGGTCCAGTCCTGCTGTTCTGAAATCTTCTCACCGGTTGTGACGTCCCAGGTCCCTTCCACTGAAGCCGCTGATTGGATTCAGTGGTGACCGCTGAGGCCAATCAGCGGCCTTAGGAAGAAACCCCGGGACATCAAAGATAGTGACATCATGTGCCCTTTGCTGAGGCCACTGATTGGCCTCAGTGGTCACGTGCCGTGGGGACTTCCACTAGAAGACAACAATGGACCTCTTTGGGAGGTACTGGAGCACCGGGAAAATGTGAGTGAATTATTTTATTTTTTTTTTTTTTCACTGGCCCCGGACGATTTAAAACATAATTTTTGTGTCCTTTTTTTGACTGGACAGCCCCTTTATTGCAGGAAATACGGCCCACACATGTACTGTGTTTCCCAGACATGGCTTGGTCATGAGCATGGTCACTTGCAAACATTTGTGTAAAAATGGGAATTCACTGATTTACAGTGTAGTTCTGTAGTTAGGATGTCAGTTAGTGAAATTTCTTTCCTCCTTCCTAGTAAAGTAGAACCGTTTGTGGCCACGAGTTGTTGTGGCTCCTAAAGTGTAGACCATGTGAAGTTACAAAGTGGGATCAACAAGTGCTGAGATGCATAAAGCCTAAAAGTCACCAGCACTCTGCTGTCTCAATAACTGCATACAGCATACAGCCACTGAACTCTGGAGCAGTGGACACTTGTTCCGTGGAGTTACAAATCACACTTCTCTATCTCACAGTCTGATGGACAAGTCTGAGTTTGGCGAATGCCATGGATGTTACCTGCTTACATTGCATCAACTATAAAGTTTGGTGAAGGGGTTAATGCCATGCAGCTGTTTTTCAGGGGTTGGCCTGGGTACTTTACTTTTAGTGAAGGGAAATCCTAATGCATCAATTTGAACATTTGTATGCTTCAAATTCTGTCGGAACATTTTAGAGAAGATTCAGTTCTGTTCCAGCATGTCTCTGCCCCAGTGAACAAAGCAAGGTCTATATAAAGGCATTCCCACAGACACTCCAAAATCTTCTAGAAAGCCTTCCCAGAAGAGTGAATTTGTTGATTTGGTTTATTTATTTTGCTTACTTGTATAGCGCTATCATATTCCACTGCACCTCCATATTCTCACAGTGTGAGCCCCATGTAGGGCTCACAATATACATACCCTATCTTTAAAGTGTAAGATGAAACCCACGCAAACATGGGAAACTCCTTGCAGATTCGAATCTAGGACTCCAGAGCTGCAAGCCAGCAGTGCTAGCTTCTGTGTTGCCCATGTGAGACTGAGGCCCCACGTTGCGGAAACGCACCTTTTTTTTTTTTTTTTTGCAGAATTTGCTTCGTTTTTTTGAGCCAAAGTGAAGAATGGCTACCCGAGGAATGGGAAATATATAGGAAGTACTTATATATCTACCTTCTGCTCCATCCACTCTGGCTTTGGCTCAAAAAACAAACAGCAAAATCTGCAACAAAAAAAGCTGCGTTTCCACAACGTGGGGCCTCAGCCTGAAGCTGTTTTAGATGCAGAGTGGGAACCCACTCCATATTAATGTCTATGAGTTTAGAATGAGATGTCATTAAAGCTCATGTAGGTGTCCCAATAGTTCTATCCATGTACTGTATTTGTTTTGCTTTGGTTACAATGTTAAAGGCACTGCAACTGGTTTTACAACTAAGTTGTTATGAATTGCATCCACATTAAACATAAGGACGTAATGCTCAAAGTTTAGCTAAGGAACATGCAACATTAAGTAAAGCAGAATATTAATTTGTGCTGGAATACTAATGTCTGCTACTCCTGAGTACTATTAATTGTTATAAACAGTACTTAACAATACCCATTTAATTTCAGTTAATAGGCCTCGATGCAAGACTACAGAAAATAAACAAACGAGTACTACACTGCGAAATCTGCATTTTTGCTATATAATAGCTCCTGATTCATTATTAGAATGACAGAAAAACGATTTGAATGTTTGCACATACAATAGCATATTGCAAGAAGAATCTCTAACATTTTCACTTACAAGAACGTGTAATACATCATGGCTTTATGATTATTGTGGATGATATTTTGCTTTTGGTACAATTTGGATATTGGCATTTGTTTATAGTCAGATCAGGATATTAATTTTTACTTCCTAGTATTGTGTAGAGAAGAGGGGTTATTGGGAGAGCTACTAGTGATAGTAGGAAGAAAGATTGCTACCTGCTACATTAGACATGGATACGTTACATTTACAGTAATTTAGCTTATTCGTTTAATGCATACGCTAAACATGTGACAGCGGAGACCAGTGATTGACTGCAACGGTTATCTGTGTTGCTTCACTTCTGGCCGCCTGGTGCAGGCACAGAATGGAATGAGGGCCAAACATAGGAATGGAGGACAAGGAGGAGGTGAGTATCACTTTTTTTTTTCGTTTAATTTTAGCTCACATTTGGCCCCACCTGTCTACCTTTCCCACTTTTTTTTTTGTTGGAAGACACAAAGTAAGACACCAAATTTTGATAAATAGTACTATTATGTCATAAAAAAAATGACAGCAATGGAAAGCATACGAAACAAAAGCATTTGATACTTTCCCTGGAGGAATAACAGAAGAAAAGAACAATACAGAAATCCGAAAAGGTGCACATAATATATCTATATCATGGTAAATACAGGGAGGACTGACTGGTCTGCTTTAAAGGGTCTACTACCTCCCCCAAGCATATTCAACTACCACCACTATGTTACAGAGTACATTATAGTGACAAATAACACACCTTTGTTATGTATGTCACTTTTGTAGATTTGGAGAAAAACAACTTTCTTTGATGCCAATTCTGCAGTTTTTGCACTGGTAGTGGGCCTTCTGCTCCCTGGAGCACTGCTCTTGCTGCTCAAATAGAAAGGGTGATGTCATAGTAGTGAGAGGATCAAGTCTCACAGCATGGGGTGACACAGGGAGGAGATAGTAGGGGGTCTAAGCAGCAACAGCAGTTCTCCAAGGAGCTGATAGCCCACCCCCCAGTCCACAAACTGCCTCATTTGCATAGTTTTTTTGTCTCCAAATCTACAAAAGTGATATACATAACAGAGGTTTGTTGTTTATCACTGTAATGTACTGTAACATGGTGGTGGCAGTGGATTATGCTTGGGGGAGTTGGTAGACTGCCGTTTAAAGCATTTTACATTTTTCAGTGTATTTCAGGGGTTTGAAAACTTTAACCCCTTCCCGCACCATGACTTAAAGTGGTTTTCCGGGCAAAAAAATCAGATTAATAGGTTAATAAGTGTACCCAAATACCTTTAGCAGTGTGTAGAGTGATTTCTGGATTTCTCTTTGAGCTCCTGGCATCTTCTTCATTTGTTTACATGGGTATCTTCCTGTTCTGTTTTCCTACAACTACCATGATGCCTTGGGCCACTCAGAGCTTACTCCCTCCCACTCCCTCTCTCTCTCACTCCCTCCCTCCCCCCTACCTTTCTCACTCACATCCCCTCCCTAGTTAGCCCGCCCACTACTAGCCCTTCCTAGCTAACTCAACCCCTCCCCCCCTTCCCACAAAATCATACTTACTTATCTTCCGGGCAGGACCTTCTGGACACGGGATGTCGGCACTCCAACTCTATTGCACAGATCTGGAAGGAAGTAACATCCTGTGGCCAGAACGTCCTGCCCGGAAGACAGGTAAGTATGATGGGGTGGGTTAGTTTAGTTAACGTTCAGTTTCTGGAAATGTAAAATGTCACTGAAAATCACATTGACAATCACATGACCGCCCCGGCGATCTAGGTAAATATAGATTTTTGGTCCACTAATTAAAAAGGTAGGCGGGGGGAGGGGTGTTTAGCTTAAATTTGAGAGATCAATTTATCCCGGACACCTCCTCCTTTTAATACTACATCATGGACATGTATGCCTTACCATACTATTACAGTGGGGAAAAACAGTATTTAGTCAGCCACCAATTGTGCAAGTTTTCCCACTTAAAAAGATGATGCCGGCCTGTAATTGACATCATAGGTAGACCTCAACTATGGGAAACAAAATGAGAAAACAAATCCAGAAAATCACTTGTCTGATTTTTAAAGAATTTACTTGCAAATTATGGTGGAAAATAAGTATTTGGTCAATAACAAAAGTTCATCTCAATACTTTGTTATATATCCTTTGTTGGCAATGACAGAGGTCAAACGGTTTTTGGAAGTCTTCACAAGGTTGGCACACACACTGTTGGCCCGTTCCTCCATGCAGATCTCCTCTAGAGCAGTGATGTTTTGGAGCTGTCGCTGGATAACAGGGACTTTCAACTCCCTCCAAAGGTTTTCTATGGGGTTGAGATCTGGAGACTGGCTAGGCCACTCCAGGACCTTGAAATGCTTCTTACGAAGCCACTCCTTCGTTGCCCTGGCGGTGTGCTTGGGATCATTGTCATGCTGAAAGACCCAGCCACGTTTCATCTTCAATGCCCTTGCTGATGGAAGGAGGTTTGCACTCAAAATCTCACGATACATGGCCCCATTCATTCTTTCATGTGCATGGATCAGTCGTCCTAGTCCCTTTGCAGAGAAACAGCCCCAAAGCATGATGTTGCCACCCCCATGCTTCACAGTAGGTATGGTGTTCTTTGGATGCAACTCAGCATTCACTCTCCTCAAAACACGACGAGTTGTGTTTCTACCAAACAGTTCTACATTGGTTTCATCTGACCATATGACATTCTCCCAATACTCTTCTGGAACATCCAAATGCTCTCTAGCAAACTTCAGACGGGCCCGGATATGTACTGGCTTAAGCAGGGGGACACGTCTGGCACTGCAGGATCTGAGTCCCTGGGGGCGTAGTGTGTTACTGACGGTAGCCTTTGTTACGTTAGTCTCAGCTTTCTGCAGGTCATTCACTAGGTCCCTCCGTGTGATTATGGGATTTTTGCTCACCGTTCTTGTGATCATTTAGACCCCACAGGGTGAGATCTTGCGTGGAGCCCCTGATCGAGGGAGATTATCAGTGGTCTTGTATGTCTTCCATTTTCTAATTATTGCTCCCACAGTTGATTTCTTCACACCAAGCTGCTTTCCTATTGCAGATTCAGTCTTCCCAGCCTGGTGCAGGTCTACAATTTTGTTTCTGGTGTCCTTCCACAGCTCTTTGGTCTTCACCATAGTGGAGTTTGGAGTGTGACTGTTTGAGGTTGTGGACAGGTGTCTTTTATACTGATAACAATTTCAAACAGGTGCCATTACTACAGGTAATGAGTGGAGGACAGAGGAGCCTCTTAAAGAAGAAGTTACAGGTCTGTGAGAGCCAGAAATCTTGCTTGTTTGTAGGTGACCAAATACTTATTGTCCACCATAATTTGCAAATAAATTCTTAAAAAATCAGACAATGTGATTGTCTAGATATGTTTTCTCATTTTGTCGTTCATAGTTGAGGTCTACCTGTGATGTCAATTACAGGCCTCTCTCATCTTTTTAAGTGGGAGAACTTGCACAATTGGTGGCTGACTAAATACTTTTTTTTCCCCACTGTACGTTATGGTAATGTTACCTGCTCAAAAGCTGAGCTTGTGTCAACAGCTGACACCCACCTGTAACATCCGTGAGTGAAGCTAAGTTCCGATCGTGGGTGTTAATCCTTTAGATGAAGATCGCTGGTTCATGTTCCCAATTGGGACAAAAAAAAATACAAATTTACAAGTATTAAAAAAAAAAATAACTTCCCATAAAATGCCCCTCTTCCCATAAATTATGTAAAAACATAAAACACAGTATAAAAAAAAGCATACATTTGGTATCACCGCGTCCATAATAAACTTTACAATAAAAATAAACCATTGGTTAACTCGCATGATGAACGTCGTAATAAAAAAAAAAAAAAAAATGCCAGACGTACAGATTTTTTTTTTTTTGCCATCTTGCCTCACTAAATATGGAATAAAAAGTGATCCAAAAGTCATATATAGCCTAAAATGAAACCTTTAAAAAGCACAGCATGTCCAGCAAACAATAATCCCTCAACCAGCTCAGTCAATAGAAAAATAAATGTTAGGCCTCTCAGAAGATAGCGATGCAAAACCAAGTTTTTTTTTTGTTTTTTTTTTTGTACCCAAATGGATTTTTATTCTACAGTAAAAAAAAAAAAAAAAAAAACTACATAAATTGGGTATTGCCGTAATGGTACTGACCCATAGAGTAAAGGCAAGACATTATTTATGTTGTATGACAAAAGGCAAAAAATGTTAAAAAAACATGAATTCATGTTTTCTTTCAATCCCCCAGAAAGGATAGTAAAGTTTTGTCAATAAGTTCTAGACACCTCAAAATGGTGTCATTAGAAAATGCATACCACAAAGAAAATAATCCCTAATGTGGCTACACCAGCAGAAAAATAAAAATAATTATAGTTCATACAATATGACTACAAAAAATATTCCAAAAATCAACAAATCTTTAGGACAAAACTAGCTGCAGCAGGTAGGGAATCTATAAACTGTGCGAGCGTATTGTGTGCACCCCAGATTAGAGGTTACGAGGGAAAAGACACCAGAAGTCACCTCCAAATCGTAGGAGCTACTGGGAATAGGGAATTTGGTGTACCCAATGTACTCCGCATAGTTTACACATTCACTTTTCACTATCCGCTGTGCATTCCCGTCTGGGAAAGCTAATGCTCACTACGCCCCTTGATAAATTCTTTGAGGTGTGCAGTTTTCAAAATAGTTCACTCCATAGGGGATTCCACTTTATTGGCACCTCAGGGGCTCTGCAAATGTGACATGGCATCCAAATACCAACCCGCCTAAATGACTCCATTTTGGAAACTGCACCCCTGAAGGAATTTATCCCAGGGTAAGTGAACATTTTTAACCCCCAAGTGTTGCATTAATTTATTTTCCAGAAATGAATGCACAGCCTATGGTGAAAAGTGTAAATGACAATTTTTCCAGAAATACATTTGTCATTTCAGTGCACATTCTGTTGTGCTCAGCTTGTGTCAGAGATAAACACTCCAAAAGCTGTTGTGCCTGGCATAACCACTTAGCAGCTGTTGGAGTGCGTGTCTCTGCTGACAGAATCTGGGCAAAACATATCAGGTACTGAAATGGCATATTTGTTTAAAAATTTCAATTTTCACTTTGCACATTCATTTTTGGGAAGCAATATTGGACTCAAAATCATAATAACCCATGAAAAATTAATTGAGGGGTACAGTTTCTAAAATGGGGTCATATTTTGGGGGCAAATTATTTATTTTATGTCAAGGTCTTTACAAATGACCGTCAATGCAGTATAAATGTGTAAGGGAATTGCTAGTTTAGCAATTCTCCAGTGCTGCTGCAGAAACAAGGGAAGAAGGGAATGACAGACAGTGAGCCCTAGACTCAACCCAGCCCCTGTCCCTACGTAATTGCCTGACTGTCCTAGGTGATAGCCGACAACTTGGCGGCTAGCTCTTCTCTGAATAAGAGTAACACAGAACAAGACAAGACTAACAACACAGAAGAGAAGTCAGCAAGCCAAGGGTCAAAACCAGAGAGACAAAGCAGTACCAAATTGTAATACAAAAGAGTAGTCACAAGGAAGCCAAAGGTCAGAGGTGAGTAATACAATACAATAGCAAAGGAACAGTTTAGCAAGGACAAGGTCACAGGACAGTGTCACAATAGCCAGCGACCATGTGTGAGCTCATGACCTGTTTATAGAAAGTCCATAATCAGTCCCAGACTTGATTGGTAGACAGGCTGTCAATCACACAGGCAAGACTAAGATTAACTGTTAGAAGAGCGGAGACAAATAAAGGTGCATGAGACTGGTGTGGCTGAAATTCAATTACAGAGAAGAGGTAGTAGAGCCTTGTTCAGACATAGCAACAAGAACACTAAACAAGGAATCAAACTGAACACGCCTCCTGTGCCGCAACATGCGAGCGGAGCGTGGCACAGAGACCCGAACAGGCAGAGACGTTACAAAATGTCCAAACTAGGCCTTAAATGTGCACGGTGCTGAGCCCTGTCTTATTTCCAGGCAAAAGATTAGGGCCATGTGTAGGGTGTTTCCAAAATCAGAAAACCACATCATTGGAGAGCTGACATTTCACAGTGCCACAAATTGGGCATGACATATATAGCATATATCTGGGAACATTTCAATTTTCATTTTGCACCATCCACTGCACATTTCTTTTTGGAAACTATCTCTTGGGTCAAAATGCTCATTATATGCTTTGAAAAATTCTATGGGGTTGTAGTTTCCAAAATGGGGTCACTTTTTAGGGATTTCCATTGTATTGGTACTTTTGGGGCTTTCCAAATGCGACATGGCACCCTGAAAAATATCCCAGCAAAATCTGTTCTCCAAAAGCCAAATAGCACTCTTTCCATTCTGAGCCCTGCCATGCACCCATTCAGCAGATTACGACTATATATGAGGTCGTGGTCATGAGAAATTATATTACAAACTTTGGAGTGCTTTTTCTCCTCTAACACCTTGTGAAAATGAATAAGACTAAATTGATGGTTTATTGGAAGAAAAGTAATTTTTCATTTTCCTGTCTCAATGTTAAGGAAATTCTCAATGTTAAGGAAATCTGTGAAGCAGCTGTATGGTCAATATGCTCATTATACCCCTTGACAAATTCTCTGAGGTGTACAGTTTCCAAAATGGGGTAATTTGGGGGGTTTTTCATTGTATTGTTAATTTTGGTGGTCTGCAAATGAGGCATGGCACTGGAAAACTATTCTAGCAAAATCTGTTATCATATGCCCAGTGACAATTCTTGGGCCGTGTGCCCAAACATTAGTTTGTCCACAGGTGGGGTATTTTCAGGCTCAAGAGAAATTGTATAACAAATTGATAGAGGCATTTTCTCCTTTAACTCTTTGTAAATGTGTAAATTTTAGAGCTAAATAAATTAAAATTAAATTATTGTTGAAAAAAAAAAAATTTCTAAATTTCACCTCCATATTTTTAATTCCTGCAAAAAGCTTAAAGGGTTAACAAACTTCCCAAATGTGGTTTTGAATTATTTGAGGGGTGCAGTTTTTAAAATGGGGTGATTTATGGGTGTTTCTAATATATAGGCCTTTAAAATCCCCTTCAGAACTGAAGTGGTCCCTAAGAAATGGGTTTGGTAAATTTTCTTGCAAATCTGGAAAATTGCTGTTAGACTTGTAAGCCTTCTAATGTTCAAATTAAACTAAAGGACGATAAAAAGATAATACCAATATAAAGCAAAGGTACAGTGACTTGCAAAAGTATTCATAACCCTTGAACTTTTTCACATTTTGTCACCTTACAACCACAAACTTAAATGCATTTTATTGAGATTTTAAGTGTTAGACCAACAAAAAGTAGTACATAATTGTGAAGTGGAACGAAAATGATACATGGTTTTCAAAAATTTAATAAAATAAATATCTAAAAAGTGTGACGTGCAAAAGTATTCAGCCCCCCTATATCAATAATTTGTACGCTGCAATTACAGCTGCAGGTCTTTTGGGGTATGTCTCTACCAGCTTTGCACATCTAGAGACTGAGATTTTTGCCCATTCTTCTTTGCAAAATAGCTCAAGCTCAGCCAGATTGGATAGAGAGCGTCTGTGAACAGCAATTTTCATGACTTACCACAGATGCTCAATGGGATTTTGGTTTGGACTTTGACTGGGCCATTCTAACACATAAATATTCTTTGAGCTAAACCATTCCACTGTAGCTCTGGCTGTATGTTTAGGGTCATTGCCTTGCTGGAAGGTGAATCTCCTTCCCAGTCTCAAGTCTTTTGCAGCCTCCGGCTATGGCTCCACGTTGCAGAAAAGCAGCTTTTTTTGTTGCAGATTTTGTTGTGGTTTTTTGAGCCAAAGCCAGGAGTGGATTGAGCAGAAGGTAGAAGTATAAGAACTTCCTATATATTTCCCATTCCTTTTGTAGCCATTGTTGGCTTTGGCTCAAAAAATGCAACAAAATCTGCAACAAAAAAAGCTGCGTTTCTGCAAGGTGGGGCCGTAGCCTCCAACAGCTTTTCTTCCAGGATTGCCCTGTATTTAGCTCCATCCATCGTCCTATCAACTCTGACCAGCTTCCCTGTCCCTGCTGAAGAAAATCATCTCCACAGCATGATGCTGCCACCACCATGTTTCACAGTGGGGATGGTGTATTGAGGTTGATGAGCAGTGTTACTTTTCCGCCACACATAGCGCTTTGCATTTAGGCCAAAAAGTTCAACTCTGGTCTCATCTGACCAAATCACCTTCTTCCACGTTTTTGCTGTGTACCCTATATGGCTTGTGGCAAACTGAAAACGGCACTTCTTATGTCTTTCTTTCAACAATGGTTTTCTTCTTGCCACTCTTCCATAAAGGCCAGATTTGTGGAGTGCACGACTTATAGTTGTCCTGTGGACAGATTCTCCCACCTGAGCTGTGGCTTTCTGCAGCTCCTTCAGTAAGACCATGGGCCTCTTGGCTGCTTCTCTGACCAGTGCTCTCTTTGCTCTGTCAGTTTAGGTGGACGGCCATGTCTTGGCAGGTTTGCAGTTGTAGAATACTTTTTCCATTTTTTGATGATGGATTGAACAGTGCTCCTTGGGATGCTCAAAGCTTGGGATATGTTTTTAGAACCTAACCCTGCTTTAAACTTTTCAGCAACTTTATCTCTGACCTGTCTGGTGAGTTCCTTGGTCTTTATGATGCTGTTTGTTCACTAGTGTTCCCTAACAAAGCACTGAGGCCTTCACAGAACAGGTGTATTTATACTGAGACTAAATTACACACAGCTGGACTCGATTACCTAATTAAGTGACTTCTGAAGGCAATTAATAGCACTGGATTGTATTTAGGGGTATCAGAGTACAGGGGACTGAATACTTTTGCACGTCGCACTTTTCAGATTTTTATTTGATTAAAATTTTGAAAACCATGTATCTTTTTTGTTCCACTTCACAATTATCTGCTACTTTGTGTTGGTCTAGCACTTAAACTCTCAATAAAATACATTTAAGTTTGTGGTTGTAAGGTGACAAAATGTGAAAAAGTGTAAGGGGTATGAATACTTTTGCAAGCTACTGTATGGTAGATAATATTTATTTGTGTATTTTGGTGGTATGACTGCCTGAAAAGCAGAGCATTTCACATTTTCCATCTAATTTCTTATATTTATTATAAATAAATGCCAGAAATATTGATCAATGGTTTACCACTAACATGAAGTACAATGTGTCACGAAAAGAAAACAATCTCAATATCACTTGGGTAAATGAAAGCATCTCAAAGTTATTGCCACATAAAGAGACACATTTCAGTTTTAAAAATGTTTAAACAGTTTTAAAATAGGAAGTTCCCGCCGCATGTGACCTCTGAGGTGACGCCACGTGCCCTTCGACAAGGCTGCTCATTGGCCTCAGCAGTGACGTCCACCAGAAGACAATGATGGAGTAGCAGGATCGGGCCACGCTGGGCGGCACAGGAGCACCAGGGAAAGGGGAGTATGATATTTTTTTATTTTTTTTAAATCTCCCCCGGCTTATATAACATTTTTGCCTGGACAACCCCTTTAGGCTAAGGCCCCCCTCCCCCAACTGCCGGTGTTTGCCCAGGTATAATTGAAATGCTGCAATTTCCAAAACCACAACAGTTTTTGAAATCGCAGTGTGTCCGCAGCACATATGTTTTTTTGCAAGGTGTGGATGGGATTTGCTAGAATCCCATTCACTTTGCAGTAAATGTAAAACGCCACGTTTTTTTCCACAGCAGCCAAACCGCAGTGCTTAAGCCACATACAGTCTTGGCCTTAAGGTGTTTATTGGCCATGTCCTTAACCCCTTCATACAAAATCATGTACATTACATTAGGCATGAAGGGGTGTATAGAGAGGACTCAGGAGCTAAGCCCTCTCCATACACGGTGGATATTGGCTGTATAATACAGCCGGTATCCACCGCTAACAGCTGTGATCGGTGACGACACCACTCGCAGCTGTTAACAGTTTAGATCCTGCAGTTAAACGCGACCGTGGCATCTAAGGTGCATATCTTTTCCCGATCAAGCTTATCATTACATTAGTTCTATTAAACGCTGCCATGGGCAATAGAAGTCAATGGATACACTGCAGTACATTAGTATTAGCATGAGCCATCAGACCCCCTAGAGCAGGGGTCCCCAACCACCAGTTCGCGGACCAGGTGTCACCACGCTCAAAAATGTCCAAGCTATTAAAATACTTATCCCATATGGTGAACATCATAGCGGGGAAATTAATCAAAATGGCCACATGGCTGTTTTTTCAACACTTTGCCTGCTATAAAAACGGAAATGCAAAAATGAAAATTGGCTGTAGTATGAAGGGGTTAAAGTTTAGTTTCTATTCACCATGCAATGTTTTCTAAAGTGCAAGAACATAAAGAACTTCCTACTAAGAACCCTAATTTAAAAATAAATAAATAAATACACCCCTCCAGGTATTCAATGGTGGGTGTAGTTTGCATTTTTAGAATTTTTATTTTTTTATTTTTTTTTATTTTACGGTGTTAAAAATATCTTAACCTTAAAGCACAGACTAAGTAACAAAAGTATATTGAACTAGTTGTAAAGCTTCATAACCTTCAGGAATGAAAAATAAAATGCTAACATAAAATATAGCTATCACTTTGTTTACTCAGCAGTCACATAATTGGTTCTCTGCTCAATCTGTGGCTTAACACCACTTACTATATTTAATCATTGCTCTTGATCTAATAAAGTTGGGCACCTGTCTTTTAGAAAATGTTGTTTAATGTTATGTCTGAATTCCATATTGGTACAGGAAGGAAAATTCTAATGTATTTGATTCTTCTCTATTTTACTTTGTAGGAAGAGTCCCCCTGATCAGAAACAATGGAAGACTGTCTTCATACATCTTCAGAAAATCTCTCCAAGTTAGTAAGTTGGGCTCATAGTCATGGGACCATTTGTAGCCTTATTCCCAACCTAAAGCACTTGCTCTCTGAGGGCTCCCATGGCACTCTTACTGCTATGTGGGGATGCAGTGCTGGGCATGCATACCACTGGCCATTGACTACAACTTGTAGGGCAGGCCCTCAGGAGAGAGTATGCTTCCAGGACAATAGGAGCTTCAACTCAGACAGTCCAAGTATAATTGGTGTTCCATCAGAGACTCAAACAAGTCCATTGGAAAGGTACCCTGGAAGACCAGGAAAATCTAAGCTTGATTGCAATAGAACAAGAGACTCCTGTGATTTTTCCTACTGTAGTGAACCGTCAGAGCTGGATGAGCCAGTAGAAGAATATGAAGAGGAAACCACATTGTTTGATATGGTCTGTGAATCTTCTGTGACTGATGAAGACAGTGACTTTGAGAGGAGAGCTGAGCAATCTCCTAGTGTTTCTCGCAAGAGACCCAGTGGTGGTCTTAACTCCTCTCTTTCAGGGTCCCAATCTCATATTGCTGATGAGGACAGTAGTGATGTTATTGTGAAGAAGATCAAACAGGAGAATCCTGAAGACTATTATATTGTTGCTAACGCAGAACTCACTGGTGGTATTGATGGGCCCACGCTATCATTAACACAGATGACCAAGCCTAAAAATCAGACTTCTTCCTCAACTCCTTTTATTGGACCAACTAAACCACCTAGCATTTTGCCTCCATCTTTAAGTAATGACTTGGACATACAAGCTATTACACCTTCCCCATTGGTCTTACAAAGACCCCCACTTCAGAAACCAGTGCGGCCATCCTTGCCCTCACAAAGCAAAGCTCCATCTAACACTCCACTTGTGAGTCAACAAATAGGAATTCAGATGCCCGTCAGCACCTCCACTGGAAACCCTAGTCAACCTATCAGCATACCTTTGTCAGCACTCCAGTTGCCAGGGCAGGAGAAGAAAGAGCTATCTGAAGAACTGCTTCCACCTATACTGAAACCAGCATTGCCCTGTGACATGGCACTCTCTCCATCAGTTAGCGCTGAGCCTGAAGTTAGCTCCAGTCAACAACAGCCAACTACCATCGCTAATATTAACTGTGAAGGCGCTGCACAGTCGATTCCAGGTATGTAAGTGTATGCATGTGAAGTGAATGCTCCTGGGCATTGTGTGATAAAAGCAATTTAAATACTACCTTGCTTCAAACAAGCTTAAAAAATGAATAGGAATAGAACATTAAGGCAAACCTCATATTGTTAAGTATGTGTGTGTCAGAGTCTGGAGGATTCTCATGGCCCTTTTCTTCACTATTATGACAACCTAAAGATGGCCATACATGTTAAATAAATGTTGGCTGAACCTGCTAATTTTTCCCTTGAATAAAGATGGAAAGAGAAAAGTTTTGGGCATGTTTGATTTCAGCAGCCCCAGTACTTTGTTTACACAGGAAAAGAAATAAACCGTTGCCATGCATGTTCATTCTGAAGTCGGGTGGAACAGCTCTCCAACATCTTTACTGTGTGACCATACACGTGAGATAGATGTCAACAGCTGCCTTGCCCAACTCCCCTATACACATGCCAACTCTACTGAGCACTGCATGTGTACTTCATGAGAGAGGGAAGAAAGCTGCTCCCAGTCTTATCTGGGTTATATGCCGAGAACAAAATGATTGGGCGGTTGACATTCAACTGTCTGATCCTTATCTACCCTGACATCTGCCATTGGGAGAGTTGGGAGGAGTCTATATGCATTAAATAGTTGGCCAAACCTACCAAAATCAGCGATGGACATGCATCTAATGCATATGGGCTGCTTTAGAATCTTTACAGACGTCAGGACTTGTAATTGTGATGTGCAGCCTAGGCAGGAAAATGCAGTAGGGGTCTGTATCACAGAATCCTAGTTTAGGCTAGGCGCCACGTTGCGAAATGCAGGAAAGAAAACCGTAATAAAATGCGGCAGAAATGTTTTCAGTGCATTTTCGCAGAGTTTTCCTCTGTGGACTTTCTGTCCCTATTATATACCTATATTAAAAATGCCAGCATTTCCACAGAGCGTTTTTGAAAACCAAGTTTTTCTGCTGTGGATTTTTTTCTGGAATGTGTGGAAGGGATTGACCAGAATCCACGCAGCGATGTGGGGCTTCAGCCTCAGAAAGATTTGAGTCAAGCTGAATCCATGATTTACCATGATTCACCTAAGTCTATTCAGCGGTGGAATGCAGAAGCATTGGCCAGAGGGGCAGAAATGAAGAGGAATTTGAGTCTGATGTCCGCCTCACATTCCGCTCTATTTTCAGATCCTAGAAATATGCCATCACTTTCTTTTTTTGGTCTGTGAAAAAGATTCTTGTAACATGTTTTTTTTTGCAGTAGTTAATGTAATAAGCTAACAAATATAAATGGTAAAACAAAGAAAGCAAAATATTTCAACTATTTATAGAAATGCCACGTGCATATGTCTACTTCTCATTCTCTTTATAACAAATTAGCACATTGCAGATTTTCCTCCAATTCTTATTGCTCGTGATTTGTAGACATGGGAAAAATAATTATGGTTGTCACTATAGCAAATTATCCAATCATATTGTAGATAAAGATGATATGGTCAGGGACAGATTGCTTACTGTATATGCCTTGCACATGGTATTCATCTTCATTTCCGTGAGGCTTTGTTCAAACCACGGTTGTGGTATATGTTCACCAAACATTTCCATAGCCTGTAATGTGCCCTATGTATGCCCAAAAAGTATTTTTGATATAGGCTGAAGTGGTATTTTCTCACTGTATTGAAAAGCACAGTCGACTTCTGTACTTGTAAAAGCCTGTTTACACCTGACAAAATGGACGATCGGTAGTTTGAAAAGTCGTTGACAAGAATCTGATTGAAATTTTCAGTATAATCCTCTAATATTAGATTTAGCAATACCTCTCAGTATTTGGACTGTCTTTATTCATGCTTTTTTGTAATGTCTATAAATTCAGCTACAGTTCCAGTTATTTGTATAACCTGAGTAGTACAGAGAAACAACTGTGATGCACTGCACTTGATACAAACGTTAAAAGTTATAACAAGTGAATGGACACTAGCTGCTATATCAAATCCCCCATGTCAGTGTTTTTATTATGACAAGTCTCCCAGACAATTATCAGTCTTTAGCTTTTACGCAGTAATAACATGTTCGCATTTTGCAGACATGTGATGCCCTTGATCCCTTTCATCTTTTTACTTTCTTTGTCTCTGGGTGAAAAACTGATGATACATGGTGGCCATCTGTTGTATACAGTTGTATACATCACCCGTACATTACAGTTCTATTAAAAACAAAAATCCTGTGCGGTATGAGTTGTTAAGAAAGATAATGCCAACACTATACTACACACTCTTTTAATATATTTCCAGCACATCATATTCTTTGGTTATGCTTGATGTATACATCAGGAACAAATTTGGTCCAATACTAATTTTCCTGGAAAATGACATGAGTATTCGCAAAGCAAATCTCGTGCGTTTCGCCTGTTACTACTTGTGACCATGGTGACAGCCTGTCACAGTGCTCACCAAAAGTTTATTGATAAACAACAAACTTCTATAAAGTGCCTATCAAACTCCCCAGAGCTTGCCAGAGAAGGAGATTGGTATGCATAAATTGTATTCTGTATCACACACTGTACACACATTTTGATTTTTGGCTACTACTTGTTACAGGCCATATGGCTTCTGGCCAGAGCCGCTGCAAGTATCTACAGTTCAAAATGCATGTGCTTCATAAATGCAGTTTTTTTTTTTCTGCTATAGTGAAGATTATTATTAGACTTGTATGTACAGACACACAGCGGCTCTGTTCTCACTTAACAAAATAATACATTTATTGATGATTGGTTATCATTTTGGGGTTGTTAAGCTTGGCCCAATTACTATCGGAGGAAGCGAGATGGATGTATTGCCTAAATATATTAAGTCCCATAGCAATAAATGAGGGCTTTTCTTCTCCGCTTTTCTTTGACCTTATACATTGTTCATATTATATATAACATATGACTTTTATTATTCTTAGAAATGTATGTCCATCATTGTGGAATTGTATATCTATATTTATTTAAACAATATATACTTTTTGACCAGCATCAACAACAAAAGCTGCAGCAATATTTATATACCTAGCGTTATACTTCCAATATATTTACCCTTACTAATAGTAGCTGTACTCTTGGTTATATATATGTACTAATACACACTAAAAAAAATATATACAGTACAGACCAGAAGTTTGGACACACCTTCTCATTCCAAGAGTATTCTGTATTTTCATGAGTATAAAAATTGTAGATTCACACTGAAGGCATCAAAACTATGAATTAACACATGTGGAATTATATACTTAACAAAAAAGTGTGAAACAACTGAAAATATGTCTTATATTCTAGGTTCTTCAAAGTAGCCACCTTTTGCTTTGATTACTGCTTTGCACACTCTTGGCATTCTCTTGATGAGCTTCAAGAGGTAGTCACCTGAAATGGTCTTCAAACAGTCTTGAAGGAGTTCCCAGAGATGCTTAGCACTTGTTGGCCCTTTTGCCTTCACTCTGCGGTCCAGCTCACCCCAAACCATCTCGATTGGGTTCAGGTCTGGTGACTGTGGAGGCCAGGTCATCTGGCGTAGCACCCCATCACTCTCCTTCTTGGTCAAATAGCCCTTACACAGTCTGGAGGTGTGTTTGGGGTCATTGTCCTGTTGAAAAATAAATGATGGTCCAACTAAACGCAAATCGGATGGAATAGCATGCCGCTGCAAGATGCTGTGGTAACCATGCTGGTTCAGTATTCCTTCAATTTTGAATAAATCCCCAACAGTGTCACCAGCAAAGCACCCCCACACCATCACACCTCCTCCTCCATGCTTCACGGTGGGAACCAGGCATGTAGAGTCCATTCGTTCACCTTTTCTGCGTCGCACAAAGACACGGTGGTTGGAACCAAAGATCTCAAATTTGGACTCATCAGACCAAAGCACAGATTTCCACAGGTCTAATGTCCATTCCTTGTGTTCTTTAGCCCAAACAAGTCTCTTCTGCTTGTTGCCTGTCCTTAGAAGTGGTTTCCTAGCAGCTATTTTTACCATGAAGGCCTGCTGCACACAGTCTCCTCTTAACAGTTGTTGTAGAGATGTGTCTGCTGCTAGAACTCTGTGTGACATTGACCTGGTCTCTAATCTGAGCTGCTGTTAGCCTGCGATTTCTGAGGCTGGTGACTCGGATGAACTTATCCTCCGCAGCAGAGGTGACTCTTGGTCTTCCTTTCCTGGGGCGGTCCTCATGTGAGCCAGTTTCTTTGTAGCGCTTGATGGTTTTGGCCACTACACTTGGGGACACTTTCAAAGTTTTCCCAATTTTTCAAACTGACTGACCTTCATTTCTTAAAGTAATGATGGCCACTTGTTTTTCTTTACTTAGCTGCTTTTTTCTTGCCATAATACAAATTCTAACACTCCATTCAGTAGGACTATCAGCTGTGTATCCACCTGACTTCTGAACAACACAACTGATGGTCCCAACACCATTTATAAGGCAAGAAATCCCACTTATTAAACCTGACAGGGCACACCTGTGAAGTGAAAACCATTTCAGGTGACTACCTCTTGAAGCTCATCAAGAGAATGCCAAGAGTGTGCAAAGCAGTAATCAAAGCAAAAGGTGGCTACTTTGAAGAACCTAGAATATAAGACATATTTTCAGTTGTTTCACACTTTTTTGTTAAGTATATAATTCCACATGTGTTAATTCATAGTTTTGATGCCTTCAGTGTGAATCTACAATTTTTATACTCATGCAAATACAGAAAACTCTTGGAATGAGAAGGTGTGTCCAAACTTTTGGTCTGTACTGTATATATACACTGTGTGTGTGTGTGTGTGTGTGTGTGTATACAGTGCTGGCCAAAAGTATTGGCATCCCTGCAATTCTGTCAGATAATACTCAATTTCTTCCAGAAAATGATTGCAATCACAAATGCTTTGTTAAAAATGTCTTCATTTAATTTGTTTTCAATGGAAAACCACAAAAAGAATTGTCAAAAAGCCAAATTGGATATAATTCCACACCAAACATAAAAAAGGGGGTGCACAAAAGTATTGGCACCCTTTGAAAAATCATGTGATGCTTCTCTAATTTGTGTAATTAACAGCACCTGTTACTTACCTGTGGCACATAACAGGTGGTGGCAATAACTAAATCACACTTGCAGCCAGTTGAAATGGATTAAAGTTGACTCAACCTCTGTCCTGTGTCCTTGTGTGTACCCACATTGAGCATGGAGAAAAGAAAGAAGACCAAAGAACTGTCTGAGGACTTGAGAAGCAAAATTGTGAGGAAGCATGAGCAATCTCAAGGCTACAAGTCCATCTCCAAAGACCTGAATGTTCCTGTGTCTACCGTGCGCAGTGTCATCAAGAAGTTTAAAGCCCATGGCACTGTGGCTAACCTCCCTAGATGTGGACGGAAAAGAAAAATTGACGAGAGATTTCAACGAAAGATTGTGCGGATGGTGGCTAAAGAACCTCGACTAACATCCAAACAAGTTCTAGCTGCCCTGCAGTCCGAGGGTACAACAGTGTCAACCCGTACTATCCGTCGGCGTCTGAATGAAAAGGGACTCTATGGTAGGATACCCAGGAAGACCCCACTTCTGACCCAGAGACATAAAAAAGCCAGGCTGGAGTTTGCCAAAACTTACCTGAGAAAGCCAAAAACTTTTTGGAAGGATGTTCTCTGGTCAGATGAGACAAAAGTAGAGCTTTTTGGGAAAAGGCATCAACATAGCGTTTACAGGAAAAAAAAAGAGGCCTTCAAAGAAAAGAACACGGTCCCTACAGTCAAACATGGCGGAGGTTCCCTGATGTTTTGGGGTTGCTTTGCTGCCTCTGGCACTGGACTGCTTGACCGTGTGCATGGCATTATGAAGTCTGAAGACTACCAACAAATTTTGCAGCATAATGTAGGGCCCAGTGTGAGAAAGCTGGGTCTCCCTCAGAGGTCATGGGTCTTCCAGCAGGACAATGACCCAAAACACACTTCAAAAAGCACTAGAAAATGGTTTGAGAGAAAGCACTGGAGACTTCTAAAGTGGCCAGCAATGAGTCCAGACCTGAATCCCATAGAACACCTGTGGAGAGATCTCAAAATGGCAGTTTGGAGAAGGCACCCTTCAAATCTCAGGGACCTGGAGAAATTTGCCAAAGAAGAATGGTTTTTCAGTGTTAGTGCCGTAACAATGCTATTGGATTGTGGTTGGGGCCTAACCTCCTGTGTTAGTTTTTTTTTGAATATAGCGATATTTAAATCTAGATCTAACAGATCTATTTACTTTGTCTTTTAGGTAACGCTTCACTACCCCCATTATAGGGATATATATTGTATACACGCCCCCCTGAGTATACACCCCTTTGTGAGTTGGCTGCTTAGTCACATTCCCTACCCACCTTGGCAGTCATATGATGATGCTGGTCAATGACGTGTCATGACATGGCGCTGTGGTCACATGAGGCACCTTTGGCTGCATGCGCAAGGAGTGATGTTGACATTCATGTGTAAACATCGTTTTTTCTTTTTTTTTTTTATAAATTATTTATAGCAAATAAAACACAAAAAAAAAAAAAAGGACAAACAATACAAAAACGGTCTCTACCAAGGCAGGGGCCAGCAAACAAACTGTATAAGACCCAAAAACAAGCCTTAGCTTAGAGAGGAAACGTTAGGGGTCATAACACCATGTGGGATGAGGCAAACAAAACACACCAACAAACCCCGATCACAGCTAGTCTAAGAATGGAGTAACACAAACAGTGAGAAAACTCACTTAAGCAGGTCTCAGGAGCACACCACAGTGTGCGACCCGCGAGCCACCAAAAAACTACTTGGGGAGAGGAAAAACAACAAGAGGTCGCTACCCAGCCCCCAAGCTAAGCTCAGGTACAGGTGAGGACATGTGATTGGGGTCAGAATTATGGAAAGGCTCCAGCACACCGCATAAGTACTCAAAGAGCCTGTCTAAGCAGGAAAGCATTCTATTTCAGCGGGGGAGACCAGCACAGCAAATACTAGTATACAATAGAGCCACCGATCAACAGTACAGCTTGTCAATGGGAGTCACACCGACGAAGACCAGCACAGACTGGAATCCGCAGGGGCCTACACATCGGAACCGAACATCCCGGTTACTAATACAGGAGGAGACGATAGGATGTCACCACAGTGATAGGCTACAGTAGAAGCTAGGTAAGGCAACTGGTAAAACATGATAGGAGTCAGCAGACACAGGAAGTCTTGATCATGAGTAATCGGTGAAGGGAGAAGGCCACTCAGAAAAGTCGCCACGAAGCACCCATTGCCAGACGTTGGCGAGGCTAGGCTGAGGAGGAAGATCGCCTATCAGACCAGGTAGACGGCAGAGGAAAGTCCAGCCAGTCTAGAAGAGCCAAGTCGGGCAGGTCTAGGAACTTCGCCAAGGAGGCCGCCAGATCAGGAGTGTGGAGAGCAAACGTTACACCATTACGGTGGATCTGTAGATGAAAAGGATGGCCCCATCTGTAAGTAGCTCCAGCTCCAACAATGGCTTATAAGACCGGCTTAAGGGTTCTGTGCATCGCCAGAGTGCAACGAGAAACATCAGGACATGAGAGTCCATGAACAGGACTGGACCATTCCGCCAGGCTGCTCGCAGAATGTCTTCCTTCTCTCTGAAAAAATGAACACGTCAGAGAACATCTCAAGGTTCTGTAGAGTCGTTGTGTCTGGGGCCAAGCACCTGGTGAACTCTGTCAATGTTAACTTCAGTATCAGCAGGTCAAGAGAGGATGGTGTTCAAGATAGAAGTGACCACGGAACAGAGCTCGGCCGGGGGGACACTGTCAGGAGCACCCCGTAGTTTTGATATTGTTACGGCAACTTCTATTTTCCTGGTCGTCCACTTGTAAAAGGAGGGATTTGTTGAGAGCCCGTTGCGTAGTTAAGAATTGCTCCACTGTGGTGAGCCGCTGATCAAGTGAAGTGTTATGTCGCTGTTGAGTAGAAACCTGTGCAGACAAGGAGTGAATAATACGCTCCTGTTTGGCTTCAACTCTACATACAATAGTTTCCAAGTCCATCTTGGTGGGGAGGGAGCTGAGAAGATTCCAAATGTCCATGAGTTTGGGACGTTTCAATCTGTGGCTGGATGAGGCAGAGTCAAGCCGAAAGGAGTCAGAGAGATCTGAGGAAGATGACGTGCGAAGAGCAGCCAGAGTTGAAGACAAGTCGTAGCTGAAAGGTTCAGATCTAGCCTCAGAAGCAGGAGGCAAGGCTGAGCGATAGCCCAGATGGACAGCTGCACCCAATACAGGGCCTGTATCTGAGACAGTGGGGTCTACGGAGAGGTGAAAGGCAGGAGGGGCCCCTGACCGTGAGGACCGTTAGGCAGGCAGGAGCCATCACTGAGTAGGCCAGCAGAGGTTTGTGAAGAGAACTGGGAGGCTTGGGAACCCCCAGGCTCAGGTGGAGGCTGGAGAGATTGAGCACCTGGCGATGGAACCCCATAAGTCTGGCTGTGGTCTCCCAGTGGTGTGGGAGGCAGGGGGGTGTCATACTGCAGAGGCCCGTGATGTACCAACCCCACAACCTGTGGTGACTGCAGGAAGATGTCTGAAGGGCTTCGGTCGCCATCTTGCGACTGGCCAGGCAGAGTTGCTGCAAGCAGCGGTAAGGCAGGAGCCTGCAAGGGTGTTGGATTCAATCCATGTGCTGTCTGGAGAAGTGGGGATGACTCTGACTTGGAACCAGGTGCCGCTTGGAGGAGCGGGGAGGCTGGCACATCCGAGTACAGAAGAGCCAGCAGCATAGTGAGAGAGGCAGGAGCGTGCGCCGGTGCCATCTTGGAGATGCCGTCTGGCAGTGAAGCAGGGGCCGCAGCCTTCAGGAAGGCGGAGATCCATGGCTCTGAGACCAGGGAAGAGGTGACTCTGCGTCCTACACGTCTGACCATGGCCAGCCAGGAGAGATAAAGGGATTCTGGACCCAGTAATTGAGGTAAAGCTGACCGGGGACCTGGAGCTGCTGTAAGGTACGTCTACACGCTAAGATGTCCAGTCCACGCCCCCGTAAACATCGTTTTCTATTGGTAAGTGGTTCTGTCTGTCATTCCGACCTATTGTCTGTTGGCCATGCGGCTGAATACAGGCCATGAAGAAGAAAAGGGGAGGTTATTTAAACCCCTGTCATTCTTTGTCTGTGCCCAGACTTGTAGCAAACCTCTGAGGATGCCGATTACTCGCGGAAACATGTTGGGGCGTATGGGGACATTTTTAGTTATTTTAAAATTAGTCAGGAATTTCTGGCAGGTTCTACAAAGTGGACTGCAGATGCTCCTAGCATACTTATTATATAGATTGCAGCAAGATAGGAATTATCAGTTATCAATAATTCTTTAGATTAGCTACAAGTGGAAATCCTATCCTCCCTCTTCCCACCTGGGAAGGGGTGAAATTCTTCTTCTGCCACCAATTTCTGGGATTGTAATACATTTCATTTTTAAACTAATTTGAACTTTTATACTACTTATCAATTAAAAGTTAAGTTTTAAAAGTTCCCATTGTATCCTCGCATCTATAGGGATAAAATATCTATATTGATTTTGGGAGTGTTCACCCTGTTTTGGCACTCTACAACACTTATAATGATAGTGTGGTAGACGTAAACCAGCTATGAACAATTTGTTTTTCAAAAGCTAGTTTGTACATCACTCATTGCAAGGTCTGTCGCAGGCCCAGCATGTAAGAAATGCACCTATGTTAGGTATGTATGAAAATGGCTTAAGTCGCTAATTATATATTCAGGTGTGTTTCACCAAAAGGCATATATCACATTTTAGAAATTGCACGTGTAAAGGAATACAAGGTTATTGGAAAGATTGCGCTCCGTGCTGGAACAACTAATTCTAGTGAATATTGGTTGATCCTCAATTATTCCTCACAGATTGAGGATACTTAACCAAACTGATTAGGGTCTGAGTGATGAGTACACAATGGGATATGTCTTAGACCTGGATCGCATTTAACTGGGATTACCGGCCATCCGAAGGACTGGAGCCGTAGTGAATGGATATGTACATCTGGAACAAAATGTTCCTACGAAATCCCAGGATTTGCGCTCTTCAATACCAAACCACAGGATAATTACAGGATAAAAATAATTCAAGCTTTATTTAGATAACGCGTTTCGGGATTTTTAGCATTCAGGAGAACACATCCCTTCATCAGATCTCTATATTGCTCTGTGTGTGGAATGCAAAACTGTCTGAGAACTTGAGAACCAAAATTGTGGAAAAATATCAACAATCTCAATGTTACAAGTCCATCTCCAGAGATCTTGATGTTCCTTTTTCCATGGTGCACAACATAATCAAAAAGTTTACAACCCGTGGCACTATAGCTAATCTCCCTCCCGGGATAGTGCAGATGGTGGATAAGCAACCCTAATCAAGTTCCAAAGAAATTCAAGCCATCCTGCACGCTCAGGGTGCATCAGTGTAAGCGTGAACTATCGATTGACATTTGAATTAAATGACACACTATGGCAGGAGACCCAGGAGGACCCCACTGCTGACACAAAGAAATAAATAAAAGCTAGACTTCCATTTGCCAAACTGTACGTGAGTAGAAAATTGTCTTGTGGACAGATGAGACCAAGATAGAGCTTTTTGGTAAAGCACATCATTGTACAGTTTACTGAAAACGGAATCAGGCCTACAAAGAAAAGAACACAATACCAACAGTCAAATATGGTGTAGGTTCAAAGATGTTTTTGGGTTGTTTTGCTGCCTCTGGCACTGGATTTTGGGTCGCAATCTCAGAAAGCTGGGTTTGCGTTCTAGGTCATGGATCTTCCAGCAGGACAGTGAACCCAAACATACTTCAAAAAGCACCCAGAAATGGATGGAAACAAAGCGCTGGAGAGTTCTGAAGTGGAGTGGTCAGCAATGAGTCTGGATCTAAATCCCATGTAACACCTGTGGAGAGATCTTAAAACTGCTGATGGGAGAAGGCACCCTTCAAATATGAGAGACCTGGATCAGTTTGCAAAAGAGTGGTCCAAAATTCCAGTTGAGAGGTGTAAGAAGCTTGTTCATGGTTATAGGAAGCGATTGATTTTAGTTAGTTTTTGTAAAGGGTGTGCAACCAAATAGTAAGTTGAGGTAGCCAGTAATTTTGTTTGGCCCATTTTTGGAGTTTTGCGTAACATTTTATAATTTTTGGCTTTTTTTTTTTTTTTCCTCTGTTTTTTTTGTGTTGAAAAAAATCAAAAGTGCCAAACCGCCGTTCTTTCACTGTTTTGTCTCTGATAAAAATTTTAATAAAAAGTGATCAAAGCAATAGCAATTCCCCAAAATGGTATAACTAAAAAGTACACATGGTCCCGCAAAAAAGACACCCTATACATCCCTGTACACGGAAGTATAAAAAAGTTGCGGGTGTCAGAATATTGCGACTTTAAAAAAAAAATATATATATATTTTTGCACAGTTTTGGATTTTTGTTAAGGGGTTAAAAGGTAAATAAAACCATATAAATTTGGTATCCCCGGAATCGTACCGAAACATAGAATACAGATGACATGTCATTTTGGCTGTAGAGCGAACGCCGTAAAAATGAAGCCCGCAAGAAAGTTGCACAAATGCACTTTTTCTTCAAATCCACCACATTCTGAATTTTTTTCAAGCTTCCCAGTACATTGTACAGAATAATAAATGGTAGCATCATGAAAAACAATTTGTCCCGCAAACATGAAGACCTCATATGGCTCTGAGAACGGAAAAATAAAAAAGTTATTGGGTTTGGAAGGGGGGGGGGGGGTGGGAGTCAAAAACGAAAATCGAAAAATGTCATCGGCGGGAAGGGATTAAATATATTTTTGAGGTTATTTATTTTGATGGGGATTTTTGCTTTTTTTTCCTCTCTATATTTTTAAGTATCACTTATTTTGTTACAGAATATGAAAGTCCATTATGTTCTGAGAAAAGCAAGACAAATGCATATAGGATGGCATAGCAGTAGAATAGCAATTTGCAGATAAACTGGTCCATGGCCAAAACTTGAAAATGTTCCAGTGACGGAGAGGGGTAAAACAGATCAGTGTATATGATGGTTTAAAGACAAAACCTGTAAAGATGACAAAACATTGGACGAGGGATACAAAAACAAATGCATACTTCAATTCTTCAGAACCAATAGTTAAGTTTCATCTGCTCTACCACAGTGGATAGGTGTAGAATATTTTTAGCATCCATATGTTTATATTCAGATCCTTATAGACAATCCAGAGGCATATAACAGGGACATGTAGATAAAGTGTAAGTACTGTATATCACAGTTTGTGACTAACAAACATGTGGTCAGTCTTTCTGCTGTCTAGTCATATTGAGCAGCCACAACTGCTTGGCACTGTACACTTAGGTATGGATAAGGCTGGATTCACATCTGCTTTGGAGACTCCACTGCAGATTCTGCCTAAAATCGGTGGAGAGAAAAGTCCTGCAAAGAGGACCCCATTATAGTGTCTGGGATTTGCGGGTAACCGCTTTTTAAGAGGACAGGGTCTCCGTCTTTCGGATCTCCATGTGGACCCAAACACTAGTGTAATCCTAGTGTTAGTAAAACTAGCAGGGGTGCTCCATTATACGCTATGCAGTCAGTCTACACATTGAAGCATACTATAATACTGTGTGAAGTGACCAGATTACACTTTTAATATTTAGCTCATGGAAGCACGGTGACTCAGTGGTTAGGCCTCAGGTCTGACGCCTTATTCACATGTCACAGGCCTTATTCACATGTCCATATTTCACTGGCGTCCACAGTTTTTTCATGTATGCCATAGGTACCCATTTGTTTTAATGTATTTATTAAGATGTCAGTGTGTTTTTTGCAGACCATAGGAAGCCTTTTTTTTTCACAGATGCTAATGCATCACATCAATGAAAATCTATGGTTGCGTGAAAAAATCAGATGACCTCTGTATGTCATCTGCTTTTCATTGACCAAG
The DNA here is from genome assembly GCA_947044405.1 of Leptodactylus fallax. Classification (NCBI taxonomy): domain Eukaryota; kingdom Metazoa; phylum Chordata; class Amphibia; order Anura; family Leptodactylidae; genus Leptodactylus; species Leptodactylus fallax. The sequence goes on from CAMRHE010000041.1 coordinate 4,922,841, forward strand.
AGACATACAAAATATAGAAAATACATGAAAAGCAGATGAACGATGTACAGCACAGCATCCACAAATGAGTCAGGTGGGTGCTGTCCATAAAAAAGCACGGACCTCACATGTCCGCGGATGCAGATGTGGAAGTGTGAATGAGGCCTTACTACACTGTAGTCCTGGGTTCAAATCTAGTCAAGGATAATATCTCTATGGAGTTTGTATGGTCTCCTTGTGTTTTCGTGGCTTTCCTCCCACACTCCAAAGCCATAATAATAGGGATTCGACTAAGGCTATGGCCCCACAGAGTGGGTCACAGCAAAAAAGCACTGTGACCCGCTTTTCACAGAAAGTCCGCAGAGTTTTCCTCTGCAGACTCCCTGTTTCAATTATACCTATAGGGAAACCTCCAGCGTTTCCATAGGTATAAGTGACGTGCTGTGATTTCCAAAATTGCGACAGTGTAGAAAATCGCAACATGTCCGCTACGCATATTTTCCCGCAATGTGTGGATGGGATTTGCTAGAATCCCATCTGCTTTGCAGGGACTGTAAAACGCCACGTTGAGCCCCGGTCTAAGACTGGTGCACAGAAAACTAGTCTTAATGAATTGCCCCCAATGTGCTATTTGGATACATTACTCAGCCTAATGCAGAGGGAAATTGCACCTTGCTTAACTAGCAGTCATTTTCATTCTCTCTGAGAGAACCATAGTGTAGAGTGCAAGACACTGAGCTCACAGATGTATAGTTTTCTATGATTTGATTCAGTATTTTTATGTAAAAATAATAATAATAATAATGCTGGAATTCAGCCAGGACAATAAATTCCACAGTAAAGAGGCTTCTTCCTCAGTACTGGATTCATAATGACACGACCTATTTTGGCCTGCAGGACAAGTATTACATTTTTCATCTGTTATCATTTTTTCATTGACATATCCATATGATGGCTTTATTTTGCCAAGACAAGCTGTATTTTTGAATGGGATGGGGGAGAAAAAAATATTTTTTGCGGGGTTATTTTTTGTTTCTTTTTTAGTGTTCACTGTTTAGTATACAAGACATGTTAACTTTATTCTGTGGATCAGTACGATTTACAACTATTCCCAGTTAATGAAGGTTTTTTTTTTTTTTTAATAATATCTTCTACTACTTTTGCATGATACAAACTTTTTTATGCTAAGGCCCCACGTTACAGAAACAGAGCTTTTTTTGCAGAATTTGCTGTGGTTTTTTAAGGCAAAATCAGGAGTGGCTTGAGAAAGAAGGGAAAATATAAAGAAAAGAAGCACGGGTGTTTTTGAAAACGCAGCTTTTCTGCTGCCAATTTTTTTTTTTTCTGCAATGTGTGGATGGGATTAGCCAGAATCCCATCCACTTTGCAGGTATTGTAAAATGCAGCGTTTTCGCAATGTGGGGTCACAGTCTAAAACATTTTTATGGGTTCCACTAGGAGACTTGAACCTTACATAACTTGATTGGTTCTCTATTTCAGGATATTATACATGTCAGTGTTACACTGATAACCAGCCTAATAGGCTTCCATACATGGCAGAGCTGAAGGCCATGCTCAGGCCTCAGGCTGCCATGGCATCCACCTGCTCCTGAGCAGAGGCCAAAGCGGCTGGCAGAGGGATCCCCTTCTCTTTGTCTAACCACTTAACATGCTGCAGTCGCTATTGACAGTGGCATGTAAAGGGTTAAGTGCGGGTACACTGGGTGCAATGTGTACATTCTTACAGATTCTATTTTTGATTCCAAATCCACCTGGAACTGACCTTGATCCATGACTCTGACTCCACAATCCTGTACTCCTCACGCTCGCACTGCTGATTTGACACATTTTTCCTGAAATAGATTTTATACATGTAAAGCTGTCAATCAATATATGGGGTTAAGTAGGACTCACAGGCTTTTATTAAGAGTCCTTGCTGCATTTCAACCACTTCCACAGTAAATAATGAATAGAAAAGATAGAAAACAATATATCCCCAAGCGCAGAGTTTCCGTTTCTGTAACTTTCTGCCTTAAATAGGTGAGCATAGGAAACCTGACAGGGACACTTTAAACACATTTGAAAAAAAAAGGGATTAGATGCCACCAATTGTATGTTAGGATGCAGTAGGGTACAGTAGAAGGGAATATGACTGCATGATCAAACTGCACATGATGCTTTATATTTTTTAATATATCTTATAGATTTTTTGCCAAATGTATTATCTTTTTCTGACTTGTGCTGTAGTTTTTTTTAGTTTCTAAAAATGTAATTAGTTTTTAAAATCCAATTTGAGCAAACGTGCAGCATTGAGTATGGGGGAAGGAAAGAATAGCAGCCTGATGCTCTGTTAAAACTGGTGGACGGTTTCAGAAGAGTGACCATTAAAGTTGACCGTACACAATAGTCTTTTGTCAGCCAAAATGGGGAAATGTCAGCCAACCATCAGTAACGAAAATAGAGTCAAAAGATAATTGACCGAATTAGGTGTTTGGCAGGACCAGCCAAATGCAGCAGATCAATAACAAAGTTGTACGGACTCAGTGCACTTTGGATTTTTTTCAGATGGGTCAATTTAGCTGTTAATGTTGATGTTGGAATCGTTCATACAAACAAACCCTTCACCTATAGGACAGCTGCATCACAGCAATCCAAAATCTAATGTGTATGGCCAGCATTAGGCAAAGCAGTTACTGATCATAGCTGCTATGCCATAATGGAGGTAGAAACGGGTATACAGGACCAAAGCTGAACCTCCACTTTGTTAACATTGCTAAGGTGCCACCTGGTGGTTAGATTTACAAAATATACTATAATATGTTTTGAATGAATAGAAATACATTACATATTACTTTTTTGGGCTTTGTTCTGGAAGGGCCACCTACTTTAGGTACCAAATGTAACATAATTAATTGTTTACTGGCAAATATTTCTGCATTTTTTTTCTGTTCCAATTTAGGTAATTCACAATGGATTGCAGTTTTCTTTTTTTATCTGTCTTAGATATTTGTTCTTCTCTTACTTGGGGAATAGAGAATAAATGCTAGTCCCTGTTATTGCAAATTATTTCATTGTAGTCCCAAAGGAACAGCGTTCTAATATATTACTGAGAGCTTGCAGGAGACATGAGATAGAAAACCAATCCGGTAACTAAATCGCTGTGGCTGCATTGAATCAGGCTGACAGGTGATAATAAATAATGTATCTGTGTGACTGCACCTGTTATATTACTGTAACATAGTTATTGGTTTACCATCTATGTTTTATGTGCTGCGTTCCTCCCTGAACTACTTGCAGTATCTTTCATTGGCTTTAACCTTGGATGTATAGTCTGATTTTTATACCTAAACATAGATAAGATGGTCACATCTATGAAGCAACACAAACTAATTTATTTCGCTATAATGTTTTAGAATGAGTGGCAGAATAGTTAGGGGCCCTAAATTTGCTGAGTGTGGTTTTGGTTGGACTACAGGGAGGGTAGCTGAGTTTTTATTTTAAGGTTAAGGCCCCATGTAGCGGGCCGCAGTCAAAAAATGCTGCAGGAAATACCGCAGCAGAAGTGCATTGCATTTTTTCCCACATAGGTTTCACAGAAAGGCTGCAGAGGTTTCCTCTGCGGACTTTCTGCTTCCATTATACCTATATGGAAACTGCAACCTTTCCCTTAGGTATAATTGACATGCTGCGATTTGCAAAAATCGCAAACATTTTTCAAATCGGAGCATTTCCGCTGCTGATTATTTACGCCTTTACGCTACATGGGGTCCCAGCCTTAGTGTGGATGCTTGGTTTACTTTGAAGTAATTTATCAAAACCTAAAGTGGAGACTAACCTGGGTGATCAGACTCCCAAAAATAATATAAAGTGGGAACCTTCATAACTTGATAAATGACTTTCAGCTGCAAGCATCTTAAAAAGTTGTTCTTAGAAATGATTTGTAATATATCTTGTTTACTTTGACCCTGGGCTTTGCCCTGATCACCTTTTAATTTCTTCAATTCACTGCAGTCATGGAAATGTGCTTGCAGCTCTTGTACTTGAGTTGTAGAGAAAGGAACAAGGTGACCCCATGGATATAGTGTAAGGTTTAGGGCTCTTGGACACAGTGATATTCCAGCTTTGTTTGGATAGAGATTTCAGAGGTTTTTGCTGTTGAATCTTGTATAAATCTGACATGAAAATGATGTGGCATTGCTTCTAGGGGAGAATATCTTTGTATACAACTGCTGTGAAGTATGTGCATAAAAGCTGTATGTCTCTGTACTACGCAACCATCTAATCTTTGTGTACAGCAAAGGTTCTGCTGTGTGCATGAGTCCTTACTGGTTCCCTCTTGGAGATTCAAATGCTATTGTTTGCATAATGAAAAGTTGTAGAATTTTCCAATATACTTTCTGTATCAATTCATCAGTTTTCTAGATCTTTATTTGCTGTTTTTCATTCTGCTAATTCCCAGTGGAGTCCCCATGTTGATAGCAAGTTACAGGTCTGTGAGAGCCAGAAATCTTGCTTGTTTGTAGGTGACTAAATACTTACTTGTTTTCCATCATAATTTGCAAATAAATTCTTAAAAAATCAGACAATGTGATTTTCTAGATATGTTTTCTCATTTTGTCTCTCATAGTTGAGGTCTACCTATGATGTCCATTACAGGCCTCTCTCATCTTTTTAAGTGGGAGAACTTGCACAATTGGTGGCTGACTAAATACTTTTTTTTCCCCACTGTAGTTTAGTGTCCCAAATTGACCTGACTGGTTCATATTCTGACAGCCGTAACTTTTGCATAGGGATTATTTTTTGCAGGGCCAGTTGTACTTCTTAATTATACAATTTTGGGGAATGTCTATTGCTTTGATCACTTTTTATTCAACATTTTATCAGAGACGAAACAGTGAAAAAATGTTGATTCGCCATTTTTTCGCTATTTTGTCTCTGATAAAAAGTTTGAGAAAAATATTTTTAGAAGGTTGTAGACCGGATGTTTTTAGACACAGGGATACCTAATGTGTATGTGTTTCACAATATTTTTTAACTTTTATATGTATTCTAGGGAAAGGGGGGTGATTTTGAATTTAATTTTTTTTTTTATATTATATTTATTTGATCTCCTAGGGGTCTTGAACCCCAGGTGGTCTGATCACAAGGGCAATGTATTACAATGCTAATGCATTGCAAAATTATGTATTTTTGCAATTGTATGACAGGCTGCATAGAGCAGGTATTAGCGCCGGGCTCTGCTGTATAATACTGTATAGTATTATTATGGCGGATATCGGTAAGGGGTTAAAATCATTCCATGGTCATGTGATGAATACACATGTGCACAGATCGTTATCAGGCAGATGTCTAATTACTGTGCTATGACTGTAACGAGCTGTGCACCTGTTCATCACATGACCATGGACTGATTTTTATCCACTGGCAGTATGCAGAATGAATGACAGCAAGCAGAGATCTAGAAAACTGTGAAGAGCTGATATAGAAAGTATATTGGAAGATTGTAGAATTTTTCATTATACAAACAATAACCTTTGTCTCTGAATATTGGTTTGAAACTGGACAACCCCTTTAACCTCCTAAAAGTCACATTAAAATGCAAAAACCCTACAGAAATTGTAACTTTTTTTTTTTTTTTTTTTTTAATTGCAGATTTAAAATTTATAGCTGAAATAAATATTACTGACTCATAACTCTGGTGCCTTGTGTATGTTGACTCTTTAGCGCTCTAACATTTTAGCCTTAAACCAGTAACATTTTATCCCTCTCTGCATTCTGGAGTTCACAACTTTTTACATTTTATTTCAATGTAGCTTTAAGAGACCTTGTATTTTGTGGGTACATAAGACTTTTGGATCAGTTTTTATTACTTTTTGTTTTTGAGGGGTGACATTTTTATGGCGCTTATGTAGAATAAATAACATACTAATTTTATTTAAGGGTTGTTATGGATGTGGTGATACCAATTGTGTGTTTTTTTTGTTTTTTTTTTTCATTAAGTAGGGAGGGGGAAAAAGTCTATTTTTAAACTTTTTTTTTTTCTGTCATTGATGTTTGAGGGGGCAATACACGGTATTAATCACCAGGATATGTGAACTTTTGAACAGGGTCATTTTGATGTTTTTGGTTGTCATTTTGATTTAAAAAGAGAAAACACAGAAGTTTAACAATAAATGGCTTTAACCAACCACTAACCATGAGTGGCGAAAAAGTTTTTGTGTTATCATTCATATTCTCTGAAAAAAGGCCAAAAAAACAAAAAATCTGCCGGGGTATGTAAACTTTTTAGCACAACTGTACAACCACCTTCACCTTTGCAGAAAACAGAGATTACAAGCAAAAATTGCACAAAATTTCAAATTTGCCACCAAAGTGCATGCTCAAGCAACCCCTTTCTGCAAACAAAATGTACTTTCCAAAAAACTGCAAGATGTGAGGAATTCATACATACCAAATATATATATATATATATATATATATATATATATATACACATACATACAGGTGCGGGTGTTAAAGAAACACCAAAATCGCAGAAATGCGCCAACCAATTTTGTGCATGCAAATTAAATAGGAGCTTACATAAGAATATAATTTTCTATCCTCCTATAAAAATTGTAGCAATTTATACGTTCATCTCTAGTACTAATCATTATTGCTATTATTTTAGTGTGTAACGGATATCGCTAGAGAGGCGGTCGGCATATTTTACTCTATAAAGATCAGGTATGGATAGGGTCAAATGTAAACTTTATTGATGACTTTGTGTATGTGTTTTGTAAGTGTTTGGTGCAACTCTTTTGGCGCGGCGACAGCGGTCACAGCGTCATTAAACTTCCTTCCTACATGCTGCGTGAGGCAGGAGCGGGGGGATACACTTTAGAGCCCCATATCTCAGGATCCGATGGGCCTATGAAGAGGAGCTTGGATTCATTTTAAAGATGAGAATCTTGATACCAAGAACATCATGATTCGGAGCGATCTGCTGTTAAAAACGCTGTTGAGAATTGAGATCTACATTGGGATCTCAATGCCAAATAGCATTTTCAACAGCGAATCGCTCCGGATTTGTAAGGGTTATCATGATGATCTTAATATAATTTTAAATATGAGATTCTCTTCTTTGAAATAAATCTAAGGTCATCTTTATAGCACTAACCAATCCTGAGATATGTTCATTAGTAGTAAGTATTAGATACAGCTGCTCATGTTTTCCTTCACACTTATTAAAGTGCACCTTCGCTTTAACCAGTTGATCTCAGTGGGCTACGGACATGATCTTGTTTTAAAGCCAAGATTCTATGCCCTGTGGCTCCGGAGTTAGAGCCGTCTAAAGTTAGTGTCCCTGAACGTGTCCTACTCATTGGTGAACTGTAATGCACTTTGCTTAAGCCCTGGGTCCTGCTCATTCAGAGCTGTAGTGGGGGGTAATTTTTCTTAAGTGAGTCCAGGCTACAAAATGTACAGGTAATAAGACCTGCCCTGAGTTTTCACCCGGGCTCACAGCCCCATACATGGACCCATAGGCATGTGTATACGGCCGTTAGTTGGGCTAACTAGTGCCTCCACTTGCCATGGTTCTCCACATTATGTTTACAGGGAAACCTTGATTTTGCATGTTTTACCTGTATAAATCACAAGGCCAATTGACACAAATATAGGGCTGGATTTACACAGCACCTTTTTGCTGAAGAACTGCATGCAGTATATAATTGCAGTAATGCCTTATACAGATTACCATATATGTCATCTGTATGGTAATAGCCATTAAACTGAAAAGCTCTGCATACAGGTCAGATGTATAGTAACATGTATTAGGCATAGCCGCAGTTATATACTGCATGCAGTTTTTCAGCAATAAAGCGCTGTGTAAACCCAGTCTCAAGCATGCCTTTTTCAGGAGTAATTTTTGATACTAACGTACCAACTTCCTCTCAACCACAAGATCTGATAGGATAACTAACATCTTAATTGAGCTTTATCAGTCATTGATCCATCTTCATGCATCTAGTGCAGTGACTCTGTGTTGCTATGGATACCAGTTTCATAAATGAGTTAAGATTATCATAATCAATCCAAGTTTCTTTTTACTATATAGTGGCAGGGCACTTGAGGTCCTATTTAAAGAGGATGTCCAGGCAAATAGATTATTTTTAAAATAGGCGGGGGGAGGTTAAAAAAAAAACAAAAAAAAACATTCTGTGCTCCAGTGTCCTCGTTTGGCAGGTACTTCCACCGGAAGACGACAGTGGTTGAGCTGCAGGACCTGACCGCTCAGGGAGGCACCAGAACAGGGAAAAGGGAGTTTTTTTTGTTTTGTTTTTTTGGGGTTTTTTTTTTTATCGCCCCCGACCTATTTAAAAAATAATTTGGGTATCTATTTTTGCCTGGATTGTATTTTAAGTACTCTAATGTTGCCAGGATTTCTCCTTTCTTCTCACTTTTAAGCATGACTGCTGTAATTGATATAATCTTCAAGCCTATAGAACTTGCTAAACATATAATATTTTAGTACTTCAATTGAATCAGGACACTACAGGTTCCTTCAGGCCCTGAAACTATATACGATCTTATGGTTATTTATCAAAGCCGGATGGAGACTCTTCTGAGAATGCACAATGAAGGCCGACACTAAGATATGCGACGGTCTTTGTGATAAAGCTTTTCAGTTATATTTTCTTAGCTTTAAAATGTGTAGTGACTGTTATTGGTAATATTACTATGTCTTATAACTCTACTATGTTATTAATATTTTACAAATGAAAATTGTGTCATAATTTATCTATTTATCTTATAGGACTCATTGGATTCCACCATGATGTCTATTGCTTTGACAGGAAAATTAGCACTGCACATAGCTCTACTATTCCTGTCAAAAAGTCTGCAATGGAGGTTCTTAAAGATGACCTTTCACCACCTCCACCAACTCCAGTTCTTTTATTCTTTAATAGGTGTTTCTCCACTAATTCTAACTCCAATCATTTCTGTTAATTTCAGAACCTAATTAGCATATTGGGTGCTGAAACTAACTGCACCAGGGGTCAGGAACAGTGGGAGCTAGAGGAAAAATACTAACTGTACCAGAATCAGTGGAGTGACACCTACTGAAGGATGCAAAGAGGTGGAGTTGGTGAGAGGTTCTGTTTAAGTGAGCCTCCCATAGGGATGTGGTCAGAGCCATATATATATATATATATATATATATATATATATATATACACAGTATGTATACACAGCTATAAGACATTTTACTTATTGTACTGAAAAGCAGCAGTAATATATTTCTATAGTACAGCATGCGAACTAGCCTTATACAAATTATACAATTTGGAGGACATTGGCCTAATTAAACTGGCAGCCCTGAGCATAGTGAAAGTAGCTAAGGATAATGGTATTTATAGAAACACTGTTAGTTTCTTTGATCTATTTAATAGTTAGAAGGAGTCTTAAAAAGCAGTTTCATGACAACATTGATGCACTTTGGCTAATGCTCCATGTAGCGGGCCTCAGTAAAAAAGTGCTGCGGAAAAATCGCGTCTTTTCCTGCAGCACTTTATCACAGAAAGTCCGCACAGGTTTCCTCTGTGGACTTTCTGCTTCCATTATACCTATAGGGAAACTGCCAGCGTTTCCGTAGGTATAATTGACATGCTGCGATTTCCAAAACCGCAACAGTTTTGGAAATCACAGCATTTCCGATGCATGTGTTTTTCTGCAATGTGTGGATGCGCTAGAATCCAATCCACTTTGCAGTGACTGTAAAACACTGCGGTTTTTGCCATGGCGTTTCCGTTGCAGCCAAACCATAACGTTTATGCCACGTGGGGCCCCAGCCTGTTCACACAAGATTCTGCCTCAAAATCAGCTCCAAATTCCATCTGAAATCTACCTCAAATACATTTCAGTGGGAGACAGAAGCAGATTTTTTTCAGCTAGCAGAAAAAAGAAGCATCCTGTTTGTTATACAGGCAGATACTGAAGAAATTTTCATTAGCATTGCAGTGTATTGTATTAGTCTTCAGACCCCATGTAGTTCAAGACCCCAGAGGGTCTAAAAATAAAAGGTAAAAAAAAAAAAAAAATATATATATATATATATATATATATATATATATATATATAGTACAGACCAAAAGTTTGGACACACGTTCTCATTCCAAGAGTTTTCTGTATTTTCATGACTATAAAAATTGTAGATTCACACTGAAGGCATCAAAACTATGAATTAACACATGTGGAATTATATACTTAACAAAAAAGTGTGAAACAAGTGAAAATATGTCTTATATTCTAGGTTCTTCAAAGTAGCCACCTTTGCTTTGATTACTGCTTTGCACACTCTTGGTATTCTCTTGATGAGCTTCAAGAGGTAGTCACCTGAAATGGTCTTCCAACAGTCCTGAAGCAGATCACAGAGATGCTTAGCACTTGTTGGCCCTTTTGCCTTTACTCTGCAGTCCAGCTCACCCCAAACCATCTCGATTGGGTTCAGGTCTGGTGACTGTGGAGGCCAGGTCATCTGGTGTAGCACCCCATCACTCTCCTTCTTGGTCAAATAGCCCTTACACAGTCTGGAGGTGTGTTTGGAGTCATTGTCCTGTTGAAAAATAAATGATGGTCCAACTAAACGCAAACCGGATGGAATAGCATGCCGCTGCAAGATGCTGTGGTAACCATGCTGGTTCAGTATTCCTTCAATTTTGAATAAATCCCCAACAGTTTCACCAGCAAATCACCATCACACCTCCTCCTCCATGCTACACGGTGGGAACCAGGCATGTAGAGTCCATTCATTCACCTTTTCTGCGTCGCACAAAGACACGGTGGTTGGAACCAAAGATCTCAAATTTGGATTCATCAGACCAAAGCACAGATTTCCACAGGTCTAATGTCCATTCCTTATGTTCTTTAGCCCAAACAAGTCTCTTCTGCTTGTTTCCTGTCCTTAGCAGTGGTTTCCTAGCAGCTATTTTACCATGAAGGCCTGCTGCACACAGTCTCCTCTTAACAGTTGTTGTAGAGATGTGTCTGCTGCTAGAACTCTGTGTGGCATTGACCTGGTCTCTAATCTGAGCTGCTCTTAACCTGCGATTTCTGAGGCTGGTGACTCGGATGAACTTATCCTCCGCAGCAGAGGTGACTTTTGGTCTTCCTTTCCTGGGGCGGTCCTCATGTGAGCCAGTTTCTTTGTAGCGCTTGATGGTTTTGGCCACTGCACTTGGGGACACTTTCAAAGTTTTCCCAATTTTTTGGACTGACTGACCTTCATTTCTTAAAGTAATGATGGCCACTTGTTTTTTTTTACTTAGCTGCTTTTTTCTTGCCATAATACAAATTCTAACACTCCATTCAGTAGGACTATCAGCTGTGTATCCACCTGACTTCTGAACAACACAAGTGATGGCCCCAACCCCATTTATAAGGCAAGAAATCCCACTTATTAAACCTGACAGGGCACACCTGTGAAGTGAAAACCATTTCAGGTGACTACCTCTTGAAGCTCATCAAGAGAATGGCAAGAGTGTGCAAAGCAGTAATCAAAGCAAAAGGTAGCTACTTTGAAGAACCTAGAATATAAGACATATTTTCAGTTGTTTCACACTTTTTTGTTAAGTATATAATTCCACATGTGTTAATTCATAGTTTTGATGCCTTCAGTGTGAATCTACAATTTTTATAGTCATGAAAATACTGAAAACTCTTGGAATGAGAAGGTGTGTCCAAACTTTTGGTCTGCACTGTATATATATATATATATATATATATATATATATATATATATTAAAAGTTCAAATCACCCCCTTTCCCTAGATCAGATCTAAAAATTAAACAAAGTAAAACACACACACAGACACACACACTAGGTATCCCTGCATCCAAAAATTCCCGATCTACAAACTTAATTAAAGAACACAGTTTATGCAGCCCTGTATATGGAAAGTTTTCTTTTTCAAAGTTCTGAATTTTTTTTAAAGTTGATAAAATGTAACAAAACCAAACAAATTTGGTATCATAATCGTGCCAACCCGCAGTATACAGGTGACTTGTCGTTTTGGCTGCACAGTGAGCACCATAAAAACAAAGCCTGTAAGAAAGTCATGCAAACACAGTTTTTCTGTTTTTCTTTCATTCTATCCCATTCTGAATTTTTTTTTTCCAGATTCCCAGTACATTGTACAGAGTATTTCATGGTACAATCACCAAGTACAATTTGTCCCACAAAAAGCCCTCATAGAGCTCTGTGAACAGAAAAATAAAGTTATGGCTTTTGGAAGGCGGGGATAAAAAAACAAAAATCAGTTGTGGGAAGGGGTTAAAGCATATCTCCAATTATAAAACAACATGTCATAAATGTACAGTGCAGGTAAATTAAAATAAATTTTGTAATAAATTTTATTAAAGAAATATGTTTCCTTCTCCACTATTCCCCTCCTCTGTATAAAATCCATCTTGTAAGAAACATTGTAATATATCTTATTGAAGTAATATTTTTCCTTCTCTAAATTTATTAGGGCAAGTTATTTTTTAAAAGTCTATGCAGAGGGGAGGGGGGGAGTCTGCTGGAAAAGATACATAAATAACTGCAGCTGCTAGCTCTGCTACATTGTGAGGTAGGGAGCTCTTTTGACACTGCTGTATCTTCAGGATAAGAATTTTCCACTGCATAAAATGAGGCAGTAATTCCATTAACATGTTCCTCCTCCGCCTCCCTTCGCCATAGATTCTTGTGTAAGCTGAATATGGAGATGAACTCTATATAAATAAACACTCTGTAAAGGAATTGCCAGTTGAGAAATTCCCCAGTGCTGCTGCTGAAACAAGGGAAGAAGGGAAAGAGACAGTGAGCCCTAAACTCAACCCAGTCCCTGTGCCTACCTAATTGCCTGAACTGTCCTAGGCGACAGCCGACAACTTAGCGGCGATCCTTTCTCTGAATAATTGACAACACGAAACGCAGAAAAGACAAACATGGAAGAGGAGTCAGCAAGCCAAGGGTTAAAGCCAGAGAGACAAAGCAGGACCAAATCGCAATCCAAAAGAGTAGTCACGAGTAAAGCCAAATGGTCAGAAGTCAGAATACAATAATAGCGGAAAGAGGAGCTAGCAGGGACAAAGTCTCAGGACAGAATCATAATAGCCAGCAACCATGTGTGAACTGATGACCTGTTTACAAGAAGTTCAGAATCTGTGCCAGACTAGATTAGTAGTCAGGCTGTCACTCACACAGGCAAGGCTAAGATTAACTGTTTGAGGAGCGGAGAAAAACAAAGATGCAGGAGACGGGTGTGGCTGAAATTCAATTACAGAGATCAGGTAGTAGAGCAGTGTTCAGACTGAGCAACAAAAACCCTAAACAAGGAATAAAACTGAACACGCCTCCTGCGCTGCAGCATGTGAGCGGAGCGTGGCACAGAGACCCGAACAGGCAGAGACCTAATAAGTGGAGAAGGGAACATATTTATGCAATAAGTTATATTACATAGTTTCTTACATCCACATGTACTATTCATGTATGAAAAGTTCTTCTATAATTGGAGGCACATATTAACTGTTGGGCAATAGCTTTAGTGTAAAGTGAATGCATTGAGTTGAATGCAATCTTGTTGACTGGAGCTTTGAATGCATACTGTGGGGAAAAAAAGTATTTAGTCAGCCACCAATTGTGTAAGTTCTCCCACTTAAAAAGAAGAGGCCGGCCTGTAATTGACATCATAGGTAGACCTCAACTATGAGACTCAAAATAAAACAAATCCAGAAAATCACATTGTCTAATTTTTAAAGGATTTATTTGCAAATTATGGTATTAAAACGAATGAGTAGTGCCATAAAAAGTCACAGTGTAGTCCAAACCTAAATCTCTGCTCATTTTGGGCCTGGGAGTCCAGTGGGTGAATATAACCAGTGAATGTCAGCTATCTCTCTATGTACAATCCTATCGGAAGTACATTCAATTATACACACGTGGACAAAATTGTTCGTACCCCTTGTTTAATGAAAGAAAAACCCACATTGGTCACAGAAATAACTTGAATCTGACAAAAGTAATAATAAATAAAAATTATATGAAAATGAACAAATGAAAGTCAGACATTGCTTTTCAACCATGCTTCAACAGAATTTTTTAAAAAAGAAAACTCATGAAACAGGCCTGGACAGAAATGATGGTACCCTTAACTTAATATTTTGTTGCACAACCTTTTGAGGTAATCACTGCAATCAAACGATTCCTGTAACTGTCAATGAGACTTCTGCACCTCTCAACAGATATTTTGGCCCACTCCTCATGAGCAAAATGCTCCAGTTGTCTCGGGTTTGAAGGGTGCCTTTTCCAGACGTCATGTTTCAGCTCAAATCCTCCCAAAGATGTTCAATAGGATTTAGGTCAGGGCTCATAGAAGGCCACTTCAGAATAGTCCAATGTTCTCCTCTTAGCCATTCTTGGGGGTTTTTAGCTGTATGTTTTGGGTCATTGTCCTGTTGCATGACCTGCGACCGAGACCAAGCTTTCTGACACTGGGCAGCACATTTCTCTCTAGAATCCCTTGATAGTCTTGAGATTTCATTGTACCCTGCACAGATTCAAGACACCCTGTGCCAGATGCAGCAAAGCAGCCCCAGAACATAACAGAGCCTCCTCCATGTTTCACAGTAGGGACAGTGATCTTTTCAAGATATGCTTCATTTTTCCGTCTGTGAACATAGAGCTGATGTGCCTTGCCAAAAATTTCCATTTTTGTCTCATCTGTCCATAGGACATTCTCCCAGAAGCTTTGTGGCTTGTCAACATGTAGTTTGGCAAATTCCAGTCTGTCAGATTCAAGTTATTTCTGTGACCATTGTGGGTTTTTCTTTCATTAAACGAGGGGTACCAACAATTTTGTCCACGTGTGTATATACAGAGTCCAACTGATGCCACTTTTTTCTGCTGGATTCGTATAAAATCAGACAGATCTAACATCTGTATGAAATCGGAGACATATGGAGGTGCAGTAGAGACAAGATAGACCAATATGGCAGTGTTGTTATGACTCTATCTAAAATGTAGCTGTAATATGCCATGTGCATAATCTCTCTACATACAGTTGCCAGCTGTTGCTGTGTACTGTAATAGTGCATGCTTGCCATTCTGTGTTGATGTCATCACTCATCAAGTGCATACTGTCTCTTTGTGGCTATCATAAACTACCATTTTTTTTCAGAAAACGTTTCTTTTGCATATAGTGCTTAATACATTCTAGCTTATAAACCATGACTGCACTTGTGATATTCACAATATGTCTAAGCTCATGATTATAACCTTAGGCTGGTTTCTTGCTATCGTTGTAATGTCTGTCAGAGGATCACAACAACAGAAATCAAAAGTGCCATAATGACAGATACAGTGGGGAAAAAAAGTATTTAGTCAGCCACCAATTGTGCAAGTTCTCCTACTTAAAAAGTTGAGAGAGGTCTGTAATTGTCATCATAGGTAGACCTCAACTATGAGAGACAAAATGAGAAAAAAAAACCAGAAAATCACATTGTGTGATTTTTAAAGAATTTATTTGCAAATTATGGTGGAAAATAAGTATTTGGTCAATAACAATAGTTCATCTCAATACTTTTATATATCCTTTGTTGGCAATGACATAGGTCAAACGTTTTCTGTAAGTCTTCACAAGGTTGGCACACACTGTTGCTGGTATGTTGGCCCATTCCTCCATGCAGATCTCCTCTAGAGCAGTGATGTTTTGGGGCTGTCGCTGGGCAACACAGACTTTCAACTCCCTCCAAAGGTTTTCTATGGGGTTGAGATGTTGAGATCTGGAGACTGGCTAGGCCACTCCAGGACTTTGAAATGCTTCTTATGAAGCCACTCCTTCGTTGCCCTGGCGGTGTGCTTGGGATCATTGTCATGCTGAAAGACCCAGCCACGTTTCATCTTCAATGCCCTTGCTGATGGAAGGAGGTTTGCTCTCAAAATCTCACGATACATGGCCCCATTCAATCTTTCATGTACACGGATCAGTCGTCCTGGTGCCTTTGCAGAGAAACAGCCCCGAAGCATGAGTTTGCCACCCCCATGCTTCACAGTAGGTTTGGTGTTCTTTGGATGCAACTCAGCATTCACACTCCTCCAAACACGACGAGTTGTGTTTCTACCAAACAGTTCTACTTTGGTTTCATCTGACCATATGACATTCTCCCAATACTCTTCTGGAACATCCAAATGCTCTCTAGCAAACTTCAGACGGGCCCGGATATGTACTGGCTTAAGAAAGGGGACACATCTGGCACTGCAGGATCTGAGTCCCTGGCGGCGTAGTGTGTTACTGACGGTAGCCTTTGTTACGTTAGTCCCAGCTTTCTGCAGGTCATTCACTAGGTCCCCCCGTGTGGTTCTGGGAGTTTTGCTCACCATTCTTGTGATCATTTTGACCCCACGGGGTGAGATCTTGCGTGGAGCCCCTGATCGAGGGAGATTCAGTGGTCTTGTATGTCTTCCATTTTCTAATTATTGCTCCCACACTTGATTTATTCACACCAAGCTGCTTGCCTATTGCAGATTCAGTCTTCCCAGCCTGGTGCAGGTCTACAATTCTGTTTCTGGTGTCCTTCCACAGCTCTTTGGTCTTCACCATAGTGGAGTTTGGAGTGTGACTGTTTGAGGTTGTGGACAGGTGTCTTTTATACTGATAACAATGTCAAACAGGTGCCATTACTACAGGTAATGAGTGGAGGACAGAGGAGCCTTTCTTGTTTGTAGGTGACCAAATACTTATTTTCCACCATAATTTGCAAATAAATTCTTTAAAAATCAGACAATGTGATTTTCTGGATTTGTTTTCTCATTTTGTCTCTCATAGTTGAGCTCTACCTATGATGTCAACACTTTTATACTTTTACACTGTAAAAATGGAACACGTTCTGTTTGGTATCCATCATGGTAGACAGCAATGGTAAAGTAAAACCAGAAGAACTCTTCTGTCAGCTTTACATTTTATTTCTCTTTTTGTTCCCAGAATGTTATTTTATATTATGTTATGTATGATGATGCATATAGATGAGAAGTGTTCTATTTTTACTTGTCAAGTTATCAGTTTTTGTCCTTTGTTCTGGTCATCTGGTGGATCACAACAACGGAAATTACAATAATAGTGTTCACCTAGCTTTAGAGATCTCTACTTTTAAGTCTTTTGTCATATGTAATGGTGCACTGTGGTTTTTGCAAAGATAGCTAGCTGACTCCCTGTGCTATAATATATCTTGCTTTGTAATAATTGATGCTTCAAACCTGGGTGTAGAAGCTTCATGGAGCTGCCACCTCAGCTAGTATACAGTTTGATGTATCACCTCATGTGTGAAGATGTAAGTGCGTTATTTTATTTTTTTTTCTTGTGTCAGGGCCTTTGTCAGGCATTCTAGATAGCTTCACTCTTGCCCAGTAAAAGTGAAGCTGGTGAAAATAACATTTTCTTCATGTAAACAATCTTTCTTTGTTGCTGACGTCTGAATCTACATTACGAACCCTCTCACTTTGCTATGGTTCTTTAGAGTGTCTTTAATTTTAGATTACTCCTTAAGGTTCAACTAATGGCAATGTTCTCTTGTTTGTTTCAGTTAATAACATGTCAAGGACTGGTTCCTCAATAAATTGGTGCTGTATGTACCTTCTGAGTAGGCTTGTAGGTACCACTTGAAGTGCTCATCATAGCTTTCTAATGCTGTCAGTTCTATAGCAAGTTACCAGATTATTTTACAACGTTCCTTGCCTCAATTGATATTCAATGGCTTGTAAGCAATTTACATTAAATATTTTCCAATGAGTCATTCTTGCATGGTTTTTGAAAATGACCTCTTGTTGTGTTTTTTTTTTTTTTTTTTTTTTTTAATTTACCTAAACTTTCAAGTAACCTTTGATCTTCTGGCAGCATTTGTGCCATAATAAATTTTGTATTCTACTTTACTAAGATATTTTGGCTCCTTTTGGTGAAACCCTGCTCTTTATTCTTTCACTTGTTTCTCTAGCAAGAATTGAAATATGTACACTGCAATCACTATGTGTAGTGGTGGGTGGACCAATGTGTAATAAAGGGAAGCTGGAGCTGGGGGGTCACTTTAAACAGATTCTGCTTTTGTTTTCATATGAAAGATGAGATTCTTAGCAGTTTGTATTTGTAACATTTCCAAAGGAATCACCAGTTGAAAACACAGTTTAGATTGGCGTACTTATATGTAGCTGTAGCTACTCCCAATCCTGACTGTTTGTTTTTTCTTGATTTTTTTGGAAATGATACAGGTAGAATTGTCATATTGGTGTAACATGAAAGCTAAGCATCTCATCTCTCGTATGAAACAAGCACTGTTTTATGGTTTAATCCCTTCCCGACATCTGCCACGCTATTATGGTGGATGTCATGTATTTAAATATTGCAGCTGCTTGGGAGTTGATGCTGTATTATACAGCGGACTCCCAACAGCATTAAACTTTCTGATTTCTCAGTTAAAGCTGAAAGTGGCACATGGACATCACCATTTTGGCATGGATCGCCTGGAATGAGATGTGGGATCAGCCATCTGCTACCATGATAGCCAGGATCCTAGTGAAGGCTTCCAGACTTGTCATTACATTGCTTCTATTACAGACTGCGCTGAAGGGGGTCTAAAAATAAAAGTAAAAAACTATATATATATATATATATATATATATATATATATATATATATATACACACACACACACACGTGGACAAAATTGTTGGTACCCCTCGTTTAATGAAAGAAAAATCCACAATGGTCACAGAAATAACTTGAAAAAGCCATACTGGAATTTGCCAAACTACATGTTGACAAGCCACCCACAAAGCTTTTGGGAGAATGTCCTATGGACAGATGAGACAAAAATCTAATTTTTTGGCAAGGCACATCAGCTCTATGTTCACAGACGGAAGAATGAAGCATATCTTGAAAAGAACACTGTCCCTATTGTGAAACATGGAGGAGGCTCTGTTATGTTCTGGGGCTGCTTTGCTGCATCTGGCACAGGGTGTCTTGAATCTGTGCAGGGTACAATGAAATCTCAAGACTATCAAGGGATTCTAGAGAGAAATGTGCTGCCCAGTGTCAGAAAGCTTGGTCTCGGTCGCAGGTCATGCAATAGGACAATGACCCAAAACACACAGCTAAAAACCCCCAAGAATGGCTAAGAGGAAAACATTGGACTATTCTGAAGTGGCCTTCTATGAGCCCTGACCTAAATCCTATTGAGCATCTTTGGAAGGAGCTGAAACATGCCGTCTGGAAAAGGCACTCTTCAAACCTGAGACAACTGGAGCAGTTTGCTGATGAGGAGTGGGCCAAAATACCTGTTGAGAGGTGCAGAAGTCTCATTGACAGTTACAGGAATCGTTTGATTGCAGTGATTGCCTCAAAAGGTTGTGCAACAAAATATTAAGTTAAGGGTACCATCATTTCTGTCCAGGCCTGTTTCATGAGTTTTCTTTTTTTTAAAATTCTGTTGAAGCATGGTTGAAAAGCAATGTCTGACTTTCATTTGTTCATTTTCATAGAATTTTTATACATTATTACTTTTGTTAGACTCAAGTTATTTCTGTGACCATTGTGGGTTTTTCTTTCATTAAACGAGGGGTGCCAACAATTTTGTCCACATGTGTATATTAAAAGTTCAAATCACATCTGTATTGCAGTGTGTGGGACAATAGAACTAATGATCACAGGTTCACACTTTCCTGTGGGGGCTAAAAAGATAATATTTAAAAGAATTTTAAAAAGTCTTAAAAAGTTAAGTTAAAAAAATATAAAAATTCAAATCACTTCCACTTTCCCTAGATCACAAACAAAAATAAGCAAAAACAAACAAATTATGCATCCCCGCATCTGAAAATGCCTGAACTATAAACATTTTAATCCCATACAGTGAACACCATAGTGGTAAAAAAAAAAGATCAAAATGGCCAAATCGACGTTTTGCCTCTCAAGGAATTGATTAAGACGTGACCAAAATAATAATAATAATAATAATAGTCCTTTAATAGTCCCACAGTGGGGAAATTCAGTGTGTTACAGCAGCAAAGATAAGATAAGCAGATACAAATACAAATACAACATGTACAGGAATGTTCCAAGGTGAGAGGCATTACATTAATAGCAGACAGACAGATAGGACGTAGCAGAGGGGAGGGGGGGGGTTTAACAGGCAGAGAGATATTTCAGTTCTCTGTATGTAATGATCTCCGCTTAGGTCGGTGTTGGTTGTACAGCCTAACCGCGGTGGGGAGGAAAGACTTCCGATAGCGCTCCTTCTCACACCTAGGGTGGAGCAGTCGGTCACTGACAGTACTGCCCAGCGCAATCACAGTCTCATGCATGGGATGGCAGTTATTCTCCCGCATGGAGCTCACCATGGACAGTATCCTTCTGTCACCCACCGCCTGCATTGGGTCCAGTGGGCTCCCCAGGACAGAGCTGGCCCTTCTAATCAGCTTGTCAAGTTTATTTCTGTCCCTGGTTGATATACTTCTCCCCCAGCAGGCCACTCCAAAGAAGATGTCAGACTTTCCCCGAATATGGTATACTGTTGTCAGAATATGGCGACTAAAATTTCTCAACTTGGCTCCCAGCCCCCTCGGAGGAGTTCACACGATCCACAGGGGGTCGTAACCCACAGTTAGGGAAACAGTGATCTAAAGAAATGAGGTGGAGTGAGAGCATTTAGAGGTTTAAGGGGAGAGATCCATGGCTAGCATGTCATCAGAAAGGATGGCCTGATGTATTTTTAAAATGTAGAAAAGAAACTTGCATGCTTTACTTTGCAAAAAAACTGCACAGAACGTTGACAAGGGGGGAACCATGGTATTACTGGTTACATCAATTACCATTACCTTTTTTGAAACTTGCTATGCATAGAGTGAGTGAATGTTTTGCTCTTAGCGGAAGGCTTGTTCTTTATTATGTAAGTTGTCAATATTCCAGATGGGCAATTTAAGTACACATTAAAAAGGCATCTGAACCCAATAAGTGGTTATCTAATGATGAAGAAATAATCACTTAATGTAATGAGTGCTCTGTGGCATACGTAAGGAGGTGCAGATAAGGTTACAGCGTTGAGATGAGTTCCACCCGGTAACCTAATTAGCCGGTGTCCTTGACAGATTTGTAGCAAGCAGGTCTCATTTGTGCAGCATATAATATTAGTCATCTGAAAATAATAGGTCTACAAGTAATAATACAACACTGAATTATTCATTTATTTTAGTAATTTGTGTGGATTCTTAATGTAAGGATTCATCATTTTGTTTCAATAACAATAAAAGCAAAGCTTCTTCTTTTTCAGCATGTTGCATAACTAAGAGATGTTATTAATCTCGCTTGTCAGTGCATGACTTTTATATCTCAAGGCTTTCATTAAAGCACGCATAGGTTTATGCAGTATACTGTTTATATTATCATTCCTAATATTTGTATTTTCACATTAAATTTTTAGTTAGCACTGTGTCTAAATAATTCTCATTGTTTTTTGTTTTGTTTTTTTTTCCGTAGGCCAGAAACTAGTCATGCATATCACACTAGAATCATTCAATGAATAGTAATATTCAGTATAATATGTATTTCTATTCTATTTTTCTTAGTTACTATATAAGTGCTGGGGAGCACATTCATATGTTAATCAAGTTCATGCGAATTTGGACCCCCTGTAATCCTCTTTTTATTTTAAGGGAAGTGGACCTCAGCTGCAATATTGCAGGTGTAAGTGGACACCATGCATACTAAAATCAATGAACATATAATGAACATATGTGGCAGGTCCTTTTACACTGTGAGTTTCTCTTTGTAGTAGCTACTCAGTTTGGATGATCCAGGAGTATCCAGAGAAGAAAACCCCTGTTAATTCAGAATGCCAGTAAGGCATTTTGAAAGGGCATTAACTTATGTACATCACATCTTTAAGTGTAATATGTCATAACATGACACATCCACTTGACACGTAACAGGGAGAAATATAGGATAAAACCCAAAATACTGTAAAAGTGAAGAGTGAGTACTGTCCCTTAAGCTAAGGCCCCACGTAGCTAGTCGCACCAAAAAAAAAAATTCTGCAGAAAAGACAGAAACACATCACGTTTATTCCACAGCGTTTTTCCCTTTGCAGACTTTCTACCCCTATTATACCTATATGGAAAACGCCAGAATTTGTGAAGGTATAATTGACATGCTGCAATTTTCAAAAATGCAAGTGTTTTTGAAATCGCAACTTTTCTGCTGCAGATTTTTTTTTCTGCAATGTGTGGATGGGATTAGCTGTGATCCCATCAACTTTGGAGGTTCTGTAAGACTTAGCATTTTTTTTACTGTAGCGATTCCACCGTGGCCAAAACGTTACGTTTTCACAGTGTGGTGCCTTGGCCTTAAAGTGAATGCCTATTTTTTATTTAAAGGTGTTGTCTAACCATTTTCAAAATTTTCCAGACTGCAGGGAACCCTATGAAACAAAAAATTATGAATTTCTTTTCAAATATCCCTCTCTTCCAGCAGTGCAGATTCAGTCCCTGGGGCTTCGAAACCTGCATCACTGGAATGGAGGGACCTTAGAAGTATGTTCCTTACTGAATAAGTCCAAATTCTGGCCTGAATATGACTCCCATTTTTTTTCAGTGGAAGGAAACGACAGACTCTTCCTTTTTTCAGGATGCTGAAAAAACAAGCATCCTGCTCGATCTTTCCATTTGATTCTCCTGCCGAATCAGTCACAGAACCTGTGGCACAAAACTGCAGCTGATTAGTCCCATTGTGTCTGAGGCTAATCCGACTCTAATCGCTTTCCTCTGCAGGATTCACAGGGCCAGAAAATGGAGAGAAATCTGAGGTGCCAGACTGCTTCAAGTTCCTCTTCATTTTTCAACTCGCGATTGGCCCCCTAGAATAATTTTTTTTTCATTCTATTGTAGAGTTCTCTGCTGTCTGGAAAATTTGGAAGAATGTCAGATAACACTTTTAAAGACTATGGGCAGTTATAGGTTACTTTGTGTTAAAAGGAGCGCAAGGTTTAAAGGGCTTTTCCACGATCTAAACAATTGGGCTGAGAAAGGGATAGAAAAAAACACAATATTCACCTGTTCAAACTCCACAGCTTTACCACTCCAGCCTCAATGTTCTGGTGGTTCTCCAGTCTCTGTTTACCTTCCTGCAATGACCATTTGCTCGGAGATTGCCAAATGTACTCTGCTCTTCTTTTGCAGTCCAATAGTCCAAATCCTCGGCTACCAGTCCATATACACTGACCACCTTCTTGTGAGCATTGGGGGACATTGTACATTTACCACTGGGACCCCCACCAATCAGACACCTTGATCATCTCTGCTGTGAAAGGCAACAAGTTATCATACTGGGAATACCCAAAAGCATTGTTTCAGTGTACACCAGGCATTGCAGGAGTTATAAGGAAGGTGAGAGACAGGGTATAGGTTAGCAGAGAAGGATGCCCAAAATGAATTTAAAAAAAAACAAAGAAAAACCCAACGTTTTAGAGAGACATGAACGACACATCCAGATATTATACAATGATCTATCCTTCTCAGCAACATCTGCAAAAACATGAACATGAAGTTCTTAATATGCATACTTATATTATACATATATAAACCCACTAGCCACTTCACAATGACCTCTGAATAGTGGGTCCCGACTGCATTGGGTGCAGTACCGCATGACAATGTTGTCACCACAGTACAGCACCAACAGGTGGAGCAACCCAGCAGCCCAATAGCACCCCTGCTGCCAGGCTAAGCCCCCAGACTCTGGGCCACCCCACCTTAGACACATGGCACCACAGCAGTGGCAGCCACCACACAGCACCGCACCATGTAATCAGAGCTCAAAAAGTTCACCTTACCATGTGGTCTCAGTCAAGGGACACCTGTACGTGAAAAACACCTAAACTGAATGATCATACTGGCACCAATGCAAGAAAAAAAAATGAGGGGATAGACAATGAAGATAAAGCAATATGTTACACATGGACTGCACGGATTAATACACATTTATTCACATGTTTCAAATGCTTCTAATCTGTTTTGTTTTTGTTTTGTTTTTTTTAAATAACCATCTTCTAAGTTGTTCTGTTCAAAACAAGTGGCACAAATACAGTGGAACTCGTACTTTGGAATGAGTGTCAGACTGTTTACTGCCTGTGAAATCCGACAATGGGCTGTTCTGATTCAGTGTAGCGCAGAGGAGGTTGGATCTCATGTGGCCTTCTTTAGGATCAGGATACTACATACATGGAATGATAAATGATTGTGTAGATTGCACATTGTACACTCATTAAGGTAAACCTACAAGATTTAATGCATTAAAGCATCCCTGCTTCTCATTTTCTCATTGTGTATGGAGTTGCGGGGCTGTGTGACGTGAAGAGAAAATGAGTGTGGGGAGGGTCACTTCAAACAGCTATATCTCAGGCATTATAAAAGGTAAAAACTTGCTCTTGGTGTCTAATGAAAGAAGATTTTATAATGCCTGAGATATAACTGTTTGAAATGTCCCTCACCATCATAATTGTATTTTTTACTTTACACAGCCCCATACTCCATGCACGTTGAGAAAATGAGAAGCAGGGGACAGCTCTCAATAGAGAAGCAAGAGAAAGAGAGAGAGTAAAAAAATGCAGAATTTCACAGAAAGAAGTCAAAAGTATATTACAAAATTTATTAATGACACAAATTCTGCCAGAAAATCAAAAGTTTTCCGAAAGTTTAGTAACGTTTTGAGGGCCGGGCCTATTTTGATTTTAATGAGCGATTTAATGCGGTCATGTCAGTTGGAGCCCTGGTGCAGTCCAGTTCCTGCTGCAGACATGCTGGCAAACCTTTGGTGCCAGTGGAAACAAAATTCTGTACATGTATGTTATTATGTATTAAAGGGGTTTCCCAGACCCAAATCTAGTTTTCATACTGATGACCTATCTACAGGAAAGGCCAGCAATATGTGATCTGCAAGGGTCCAACACCCAGACCCTGCCAGATCAGCTGTTGCACAAGGTGCCAGAAGCTGCTCCGCTTCTGTTCAAATAATAGGCCCAGAACTGCAGGTACCTGGAAGAACTGCTATAAAGTGAACGGGGCTGTTGTGCCACTCCTATTATTCAGAGGAGCAGTGCTGCACATGCTACCCGTCTATCAGTAGCTTCTTGCACCCAGATGTTGCTAGAACAACTGTTCTGTGCAGGGAAGACTCCTTTAGGCTGAGGCCCCACATTGCAGAAACACAGCTTTTTTTGAATGCAGATTTTTCTGAGGTTTTTTGAGCCAAAACCAAGAATGGCTACAAAAGGAATGGGAATTATATAAAAAGTACTTATACTTCTACCTTCTGCTAAATCCACTCCTGGCTTTGGCTCAAAAAAACGCAGCAAAATCTGCAACAAAAAAAAGTTGCA
Source organism: Leptodactylus fallax (assembly GCA_947044405.1). Taxonomy (NCBI): domain Eukaryota; kingdom Metazoa; phylum Chordata; class Amphibia; order Anura; family Leptodactylidae; genus Leptodactylus; species Leptodactylus fallax. Next base: position 4,948,254 of record CAMRHE010000041.1, read on the forward strand.
TTTCCGCAATGCGAGGCCTCAGCCTTATTTGTTGATTTGTGGATTTTGTTGCGGTTTTTGAGCTGAAGCCAAAGCAAATACACTTTTCCCTTTGGCTTCAGCTCAAAAACCGCAACAAAATCTGCAAATCAACAAATCAATTGCGTCCTTTATATTTACCATTCCTTTTCAATTCACTCTTGACTTTCACTCAAGAAACAGCAGCAAGGCCCCATGTAGCGAAACACATCTAATATTAAATTTTAATTAAGTAACTAATTATGTTTTATATTAAATTAATAATAATAATTTATATTAACCGCTTCCGTACCACCCATAGACTATATACGTCCAGAAGGAATTCAGCAACTGCACAAAATTGTGCAGCTGCTGAAACGGGGAGACGGCTGTAACTGCCTGAGCTCCCAGAGAGAAGGCAAGGAAGGTTTATTACCGTACCTGCCTTCCCGATCGCTGTGTATATATGCGCTCAATGAGCGCTGTATACAGCGCTATGGGCGCCGCCATCTTGCGGCTCCCCTCCGACCCAGTGGTCATGTGATCCACCGGAATCAGCGTCTGTTAGAGCTGCTGGGTCCTACAGGACCCAGATCAGCTCTATAGTAATGTGAAAGCAACGTGCAGGAGGCTGTATTCCTCTTGCAACTAGGGATAAATGTACCAGCCCCAGTTACAGGGGAAATCAGCCTCCCGAAAAAAAAAAAAAGTCATCAGATGTCCCCAAAGGTCTATTATGACCTTATGGGGACACAATGTAAAAAAAAAAAAAAAAAAAAAAAAAAAGTATAGAAAAGTAAAAAAAAAAAAAATGTAAATAAAATAATTAAAAAAAAAAAATAAAATAATACACCAATAAAACGCCCTTATTACAGGTTATAGCCCCACCCCCCGACGACACCATACAAAATAAAAATTACCATAACAGAGAGGAAAAACTATTTTATAAAGTTTTTTAGTAGCACTTTGTGTTATTAAATAAAAAAAAAAAATGAAAAGTGAAAAACAGACCCGTTTTCCCTCCTCTTTTGATTATATTTTCCCGGATATAAAAAAAATTAGCACACATGCAAAAATAAAAACAACATAAAAATAAATCCCTATGTGTCACCGAAAAAAGACGCAGAAATTTAACGCAAATGATAAAAATGTTATAGCCCTCCAAAACCACACATATTAAAAACTTGAAAATGTGCCTGGTATGGAAGTGGTTAATTAAAAGTAAAATTAAAGAGCACCTTTCACCACCTCCTTCTCTTTAACAATCTTAGTGTTGAAAGTCTTTTGTCTTGATTGGTTGCCAGTGCATATGTAATAAATGCAGGAACTTTGTATGATCTGGGATTTGTCTGAAACCTAGCCATGATTTCCTTATTTTTGGCCAGGTTATCTTCTCATTCATGTAGTGTCCCTGTTTGATAACCTGGCCACAATAAGGAAGTCATGGCTGGGTTTCTGACAAATCTCAGATCATAAAAAGTTCCTGCATTCAAGTTCCTCTCTCAATTGGCAACCATTCAATACAAAAGACTACTACCTCTAAGATGGATAGAGATCGTTGCTCTGCAAAATTTTAACTGATTTATATTTGCACATTTTTTAACTTTTGAGATTTAAATATGGTTATGTTCATGTGAAAACTGTAAGTATATCTCACAGATAACATATATGTACACAATTCTGTATTAAGTTAAAATGGGTTTTCCTGTTTTCTGTTGGTAATTTTCATATAAATATATATTTATTGGGGCAACAGCCATAGAAAGGAATAAATATTTTAGTCGATGAAAGCATTGATATGTTTGGTTGCTGTGTTCAGCTCCTTGGCCCTTTATGTGATGTGAAATGGTATTATAACATATAGTCACTTTATTGTGCCTTTTAGATCTCTTGCTGCTGTTTTACTGTAACCTACAAAAAGTTTCAGATGGTTTGCTCATTCTGCTTCTGTGTAAGCTGCATGTGACTGGCTTTAACACTTTGCATAATAATCTTTATGAACATGAAAAAGATTTTAAAAGCTGAAATTAATGAAATGGAACCAGTACAACCTCTGGTTTCACAAATGGAGCACATACAAATGGGCTTAGCAGTTCATTTGACACGCATGAAGCAGTGGGATAAAGTGTAAAAGTAAAAGCTTTTATCTCACATATTTTTTTTTCTCAATGTGGATTATCTCCAATATCATTTTTTCCTGCCAATCTACATGCACTATGAGTGCCCAGAGACACGAAGAACTATTACTGAATTCTTTTGTTATGCTCTAGTACATCATTTGTGAAACTACTGAAGTTGGCTGTCCAAACAGGTATGTAATAATGTTCTAAAATGCTATTTTTGCTTTTTTTTTTCTACAAATCAAACAGAAATAGTAAAATTCACAACTGTGTTTTTCTTTTCTTTCTCCCCCCTCATTTTCTTCTTCTCCTGTTAATTACATTTTCTTTATCTTTATATCATCTACACACTTTTTCCCTATGTTTCTATATCAATATTTTTTCCATCCCCTTTTTTGGTTTTCCTCTTTTTTTTTTTTTTTTTTTCTTTTTCTCTCTTTTATAGTCTCTTTAGACGAAGATGATGTCACAGCTGAGTTGAACCGAGAACAGAATGAGAAAACAATTCGTAGCACACAGACAGCTCTGCGAAACTTTAGAGAGTTCATCATCTCTAAATACCCCATGGAGACTAGAGAAATCTACATAATCCCTTGCAAAGAACTAGATGACTACCTAGCTTCTTTCTTTGTAGATGCCAGGCAAAAAGATGGCTCTGAGTATGAGCCAAACAGTCTAGCCAATTATCAGTGTGGCCTGGAACGGTATCTGAAGGAGCACAGGTATGGTTATAGCATTACCAGAGACAAGGAATTTAAAAGGTCGCAGGAAGCCCTGAAACAAAAGCAAATTGAACTGCGATGTAAGGGAAAAGGAAATAAACCCCATAAGTCTATGAAGCTCACCTTTGCTGACGAACTTATTCTTCGCAAGAGAGGTCTTCTGAGTCGTTACAATCCTGAAGGTTTGCTAAATCTTGTCTGGTTGAACAACACCAAAGCTTTTGGACACTGTACAGGTTTCCATGGTTCTACACTTAAATGGGGAGATGTCAGGCTTCGAATATTGGAGACTGGATTGGAATTTCTTGAGTGGATGGGCCAGGAAAGCCCTGATGCAAAGGTCAAGAGAGCAGGGACAGAATGTAGAGTATATGCTACACCGCACTCTCCACAAACTTGTCCTGTGCAAGACTACAAAGAATATGCACAGAGGCGACCTCCAGCAATGCGTTATGAAGATGCTCCTTTTTATCTGTCCATTAAGCCTGTGGTTAACCTAGCTGCCCTTCACTGGTACAACTGTCAGGCTCTTGGTAAAAACAAACTGGCCAAAATGGTGAAAACAATGTGTGAGAAGGGTAACATACCCGGAAGGAAAACCAACTTTAGTGTGTACCAGAGCTGTAGCACTTTGTCAGAAGCCCAAAGTAATCAACTAGTCCTAATCTGTAACAATTTAAGCCAACAAGCTGCCCAGTCTATGGCAAGTCACTCTGGGCCTGGAAACTTTATTGTTTCAGCCTCTTATGATTCTTCTTCAGACACAGCTTGAGAAATAGCCGTTAAGAAATTGCTACAAGGCCTACATAGGATTTTAGACTAGCACTAAAAATGAAACTGTGATTGAATGTTTGAGTCTGGCTCTCTTCTATTGTTAGTCACCTTTAGAAGCAGAAAACTGAAATGTGTATTATATTTTGTCTTTCATTCTCATTACTTACAAGTCTGTTAATAGAACTAGTTTTCATATTGCACCTACCATAATATTTATACTGTAGTAGTCAACCAAAATGCATGTGTAGCCTTGAAAAATTACTTTAGAAAGGATACTTTTGAAAAAAAAAAATCTAATAATACTTATACTGTGACTGGAGAGCACAGCAACAGGCTACATTGTCAAGAAAGGGTGCTATAATTTAATATCCTTGAAGAAATCTCAGAAGTAGGCTCATGCTGCAGTTAGCCTCTTAGTTCTTGAATGCCTGTCTGACCTGAAACCTTGAGACAGTACTGACTTAGAAATTTGTAGAGCGGCCTTTTTTGTCTTCTGCACTTGATTAAATTAAGCAACTTTAACTCTCTGTGTAATGCCTTTCATGGACTGAAAACATTGAGATAGTTGCATTTTAACTTTTTTAATTAATATTCTTTTATTTTTGGGACAAATGTAGGATTTGTACAATTGTAGCATCAAGGCAAGATATCATTTATAGCAATATGCAATGGTGTTTATGGCGTGAAGACTGTTCCTCAATTCATCTGCACTGTTGTGAGCCCGAGCAGGGCCGCGGCCACTTATGTATGTCATTCATTAAACTGCAGTCACAGAGGCATGTGAAACTACTGAGATGTTTTGTTTTTGACCTCCAAAATACAGATGAAAATCTGCATATTTTTGTGTGATATCAAGTCTCTTCTGTGAAAAGTGTCCACTGTTGAACTCTGTTTTCTCTTTAAATTGAATTTTAACTTATTAAAATGACTGCAGTATTTACAATCCTGATGCAACAAAATGGTGAGAAAGTTATAATTTATTAAAAAAAAGTACAACATCAGACTCATCTCTTTTGTTTGAATGCTTATTTCTCTTGTAATTCTGACCTAAAGCAAGTGTAAGCTAAGGCCCCAGGTTGTGGAAACACAGCTTTTTTTTTGTTGCAGATTTTTGTTGCATTTCCGCAACGTGGGGCCTTAACCTTATGTGGATTTTTCTTGGTTAGGGTGAGGGAGTGGGACAAAGCTGCACTACCCTGCACCACTCTACTGCAAGTATGGTGTTCTTTGGTACCAAGTAATCTCCAGACTATTGTAAACAATGAAGAGGCCGCAGGTCTTACCTAAGCACCATGAACACTTCAAATGGATTATTTGGCAGGGTGCTGAAAGTTGGACCTCTACCAATCTTATATTGATGTTGTATATTAAAAATTGTATATTAACCCTTTCACTGCCAGAGGTTTCAGGATATTTTTCACCTCTGTTAGCCAGGGCTATTTTCACAGATTTCAGATGGGAAAAAAAACCTAAATCGCAACATTAAAAAATTATACTAATTCCCCCCCCCCCCCATACCTTTATATTGAAAGTAGACCCCTGCAGCATTGTCAAAAATTTTCTTTGAAGCTGGAAATATTAAAAAGTATCATCCTATATTCACTTGCTTTTCACCCCGTGAAAAGCAATGAACCCCTAAACCCTATATATTTCTTAAAAGTAGACAACCTGAAGATTACATGTGTCTCAATGGGTTATCAATAGCCATGTCCACCTTCATGTAACTTTGTGACAAACACAAACATTTAAAAAAAAAAAAAAAGCACTAAAACATATATTTGCACCTAAAACTCCTATTCAATAGTACATTCACAAACAAAACACATATAAAATAATAGATCAAGGTGTACACAATTTATATATACCACTATAGAACACTGTTACAGAAGACAAGCAACTTTTTGCTGTAATTCACTAATATGTTAAAAATCTATACTGCACATAGCAAACTGACTGATAACAAAATTTTCAGATTGCTGCAAAGTTGCAAAGAGGTGGTTGTGTATATGAAATATTAAGTTGTGTTTTTATATACAGTATTCTGTGCAAACAGAGATTAGTGGCAAATTAGAATATTTGCGCTTATAAAGTGCATGCTCAAGCAATCCCTTTCTGCAAACAAAATATACTTTCCAAAAAACTGTAAGATGTGAGGAATTCATACATACCACATATATATATATATATATATATATATATATATATATATATATATACACACACAGTGGGGAAAAGAAGTATTTAGTCAGCCACCAATTGTGCAAGTTCTCCCACTTAAAAAGATGAGAGAGGCCTGTAATTGCCATCATAGGTAGACCTCAACTATGAGAGACAAAATAAGAAAACAAATCCAGAAAATCACATTGTCTGATTTTTATAGAATTTATTTGCAAATTATGGTGGAAAATAAGTATTTTGTCAATAACAAAATTTCATCTCAATACTTTGTTATATATCCTTTGTTGGCAATGACAGAGGTCAAACGTTTCATGTAAGTCTTCACAAGGTTGGCACACACTGTTGCTGGTATGTTGGCCCATTCCTCCATGCAGATCTCTAGAGCAGTGATGTTTTGGGACTGTCGTTGGGCAACACGGACTTTCAACTCCCTCCAAAGGTTTTCCCCCCATGCTTCATAGTAGGTATGGTGTTCTTTGGATGCAACTCAGAATTCTCTCTCCTCCAAACACGACGAGTTGTGTTTCTACCAAACAGTTCTACTTTGGTTTCATCTGACCATATGACATTCTCCCAATACTCTTCTGGAACAGCCAAATGCTCTCTAGCAAACTTCAGAGGGGCCCGGATATGTACTGGCTTAAGCAGGGAGACACGTCTGGCACTGCAGGATCTGAATCCCTGGTGACGTAGTATGTTACTGACGGTAGCCTTTGTTATGTTAGTCCCAGCTTTCTGCAGGTCATTCACTAGGTCCCCCCGTGTGGTTCTGGGATTTTTGCTCACTGTTCTTGTGATCATTTAGACCCCACGGGGTGAGATCTTGCGTGGAGCCCCTGATCGAGGGAGATTATCAGTGGTCTTGTATGTCTTCCATTTTCTAATTATTGCTCACACAGTTGATTTCTTCACACCAAGCTGCTTGCCTATTGCAGATTCAGTCTTCCCAGCCTGGTGCAGGTCTACAATTTTGTTGCTGGTGTCCTTCCACAGCTCTTTGGTCTTCACCATAGTGGAGTTTGGAGTGTGACTGTTTGAGGTTGTGGACAGGTGTCTTTTATACTGATAACAATGTCAAACAGTTGCCATTACTACAGGTAATGAGTGGAGGACATAGGAGCCTCTTAAAGAAGAAGTTACAGGTCTGTGAGAGCCAGAAGTCTTGCTTGTTTGTAGGTGACCAAATATTTATTTTCCACCATAATTTGCAAATAAATTCTTAAAAAAATCAGACTATGTGATTTTCTAGATATGTTTTCTCATTTTGTCTCTCATAGTTGAGGTCTACCTATGATGACAATTACAGGCCCTCTATCTTTTTAAGTGGGAGAACTTGCACAATTGTTGGCTGACTAAATACTTTTTTTTCCCAACTGTATATTTACAGGTGCAGGTGTTAAAGAAACGCCAAAATCACAGAAATGTGCCAAACAATTTTGTACATGCAAATTAAATAGGGGCTTACATAAGAGTATAGTTTTCTATCTCCCCTATAAAAATTGTAACTCTAATGAATAATTGTAATCTCTGTACCTTACTAATGTGATAACTAGGTCCGGTTTCAGATTGGTGTAACATGGCCACTTTATTGCTCACATATTATGGACACAACCTCTGATGTTCCTGCGGCTCATAATTACTGGTGTTAGATACTCATAATTCTAGATCTGATGACTACTGGAAGTCCAGGTGTTTCATTTGTAATGTGAGTGTAAGAAAAAAACCACACCCGCTATTATACCCATCTGAAAGCTTCCAAAAGCTGGGATTTTATATGGTGACTTTCAATGGGTGAAAATGTGTTATCTGACTGATGGAACTTTTCCGCCTGTCAGAAGTGTTTTATACATTCATCTCTAGTAATAATTGTAATTGCTATTATTTTAGCGTATAAAATGGATATCGTTAGAGAGGTGGTCGGTGTATTTTACTCTATAAAGATCAGGTATGGACAAGATAGGGACAGGGTGAAATGTAAACTTTATTAATGACTTTGTGTATGTATTGTGTAAGAATTTGATGCAACTCTTTTCACCCTGTGATCTGAATGATGGTAAACGTCTGGATCACAGTGCTAATAAACTTCCTGGTTATGTTCAGAGGGGTATTACATTATCTCTCTATGTGACAATCAGAGAGCAAAAGTATAGTATGCTATCTTATTGATCGGAGAGGGGATAACAAGAAGTCCATGCTACCCCTCCCCCTGGGGACACCTACAGGTTGTGCACAGACGATGATGCTTTATTATTTGTTTCTGCAGCTCTGCTCCTTCCTCCTTCAGGCAGCTCCAAGATGCTGCCTGAAGGTGGAGGGGGGGACACCTTTGAGCCCCATATCTCAGGATCCGTTAGGACTATGAAGATGAGCTTGGATTCATTTTAAAGATAGTTATTGGCTGTCGGGAATTGAGATCTGTATTGAGATCTCAATGCTTAATAGCGTTTTCATCAGCAAATTGCCTCTGGATCTGTAAGGGCTATCATGATGTTCTTGGTATCATTTTAAAGATGAGATTCTCTTTAAAATTAATCCAAGGACATATTACATACGTCCTCTGCTACAAAAGTGCCATCCATAAGGATAAGAAAACTGTTTAAGAGCTATGAAACTCAAATTACAGAGAAATTCATAATTTCTAAATGAAGAAGACTGATGAACCTTCCCAAGAATGTTTACTCTACCAAAGGTGCAGTAACCACCCATTCAGGAAGTTGCATCCTAGAACAATCAAAAGGCTGCTTGTGATGTATTTTTCCAATGTTCCTTTTGTCTACAGTGGTGTTTTTTTATGATCAGAAACCATTTAGTGTGACAGATACCCAATAATAGGAAATTGAAGCTTCCACCTCCCACTCTTCGCTGCAGATTCACAGGCACAATGCTCAAGTCTAATTGCGATTTGTGAAGACACAACATGGCAATTTAACCTGTGGAAATGCAAGCATTTTCCCTTTATATTTAATAAGGGACAAATAACCACAGAGAAAAACGCAATGAAAAATGCTGCAGAAAAAAAGTCTTTGCTGCGTTTTTTTTTTTCCCAAAGCATTTTTAGCTGTGGTTCGCTACACTGGGGCCTTAGCCATAAAGATGACCTTTCATGTCCTCGAACATCGGCCATGTTATACACTGCTGGAAAACTGACAGTGCGCTGATTTCACCTCATTGTCAGCTTTGCCTTTATCTGCCCCAGTTAGTTTTGGTACCGATATCACTGCACTGTCAGGGGGGCCGGCAGTACAGGACTATGGCAATGGCGCTGAGCTGTAAGGCCGGCCCCTATGACAGTGTAGGGATATCAGTACCAAAACTAACGGCACCGATATCTCTGCAACCGGAGGTACAAGAGGGTGAAGCTGACAGATTGCTGAATTCAGCGCACTGTCGGCTTTCTAGCAGTATATAACATGGCTGATGTTAGAGGACATGAGGGGTCCTCTTTAAGGAGAAAACATGGCATAGATTTTTTTTTTTTTTTTTTTAAGGTTTTGTAGCATAGCTGGGCATAAATGTGGCACATTTTTTTGGTGCATTTCCCTTTTTTGCACCAAAGATATGCCACATTGTTCCTTAAAGTGTGTGGATTGTGGTGGAGACCAAGGTAGACTTATTTTAACTCATGCCAGAAAGTTGACTTGAGTTATACCTGAAATCTATGCTAGCTCCTGACTGGCGTAGATTTCAGTTCTGGTGTATGGGAGTATGTCTGAATTATTAAGAGGCCCAGGTTGGCTGGCTGGCCCAACTTGTGATACACCTGAATTATTAAGACTGGCATACAAATTGCTAGTCTTAATAAATTCCCCCCGATGTGTGTGAAGAGTCAGTTAAAGGGGTTATCCAGCTTCCAAAATGTATCTGCAAATGCATTTACAGCAGTGCTAAATACTTTCCCCTTGTGCAGCCTTTGCTTGGCTTATTTTACTTGCTGCTCCTTGCATCAATGTTATTTACATGCAGTGAATCTGTTCACAAAACTATATTTCCCATGATTCATCTGCCTGCTCTCACTCTCTGTTTACCCCTCCCTTCTCCACTCTCCCCTGCAATGAAATCACATGTTGCTGTGATGTTTTGTTTGCAAGCTCCCTTCCCAATCCTCCCCCCACAGAGAGTGTGAGCAGGCAGATGAATCATGGGAAATGTAGTTTGTTAAAATATTCACTGCATGTAAATAACAGTGATATAAGGAGCAGCAAGTAAAATAAAGCATAGCAAAGGCTGCATAAGGGAACAGTGAGTATTTAGCACTGCTGTGGAAGTATTTGCAGATAATTTTTGAAAGCTGGACAACCCTTTTAAGTTTAAGCAAAATCAGCAATAAAGGTGACTAAATGCCAACTAAAGTTTTCTACGACCTACTCAGATCTCTGCTTCCCATGGAAAACAATTGGAGGCAGAATCAGAGTGGAATCTGCCACTGATTTTGCGGTGGAATGTGCCCCAAAATCAGGGGCAGATTCCACTGTGTGAGCAGGCCCTAACTGCATCACTTTATTAACAGCTTCATAAAAATGCTCTCAATGCTCTGTTCTCTCAATCTACAAAACTGTGTTGTAAATTGAAGGACCTGGGGAGGACTTTAAAGGGAGTCTGTCACAAGTAAATAGGTTTTAAACCTAATCCTGGTACCATGTAGAGGTGATTCTACAGTTTCCAAATATATCTCTGTTATTCATCTTTGGAGCCCATGTAAATCAATGTTTCAGATTCTCTCTAGATTCCCGGGCAAAGCACTTTTCCTCTCATTTGCATATCTGTAAATCAGCAATTTATATGAAAACTGAATAACAGAGACATATTTGGAAACTGTAGAATCACCTGTACAAGGTACTGTGAATAGGTTTTTAACCAATTTACTGCTGACAGACTCTCTTTAACATTACACTTGTGGCTTTAAAGTGGTATAGAAAAGCACAAATTCTGGAGCCTTCCATAATTGGGCTATAATTTGCAACTTGAAAGAAGCGATAAAGTGGGTGGTATTAACAGGGAGGGGGCATGATTGGCATTGTTCTGACACCTAGATATTACACCTATTAGCCAGAAAATGACGCAAAAAGTGGTTACTTGGAATGTGATGCTTTATTAAATACCTGGGGATTCATATAACCTCTGACCCTGCTAGCCTCTTTAAATGTAACTACCTCCCGCTCTTTTAGAGGACCGAAGCAGAACTTCGTAAATATAACGTGTTGGCCCCCTTGTGGTTTGGTCCCATTAATGTGCTGAAATTGGACGTCATTCCTCGCTTTTTGTACTTGTTTCAGGCTCTTCTGATTCAAGCCCACGGTCCTTTTTCTGTAGACTTCAGTCGGCATTTATTCGCTTGGTCTGGGGCTCTACCCGCAGTTGTCTTAGATTTCGTACACTGACAGACCGCAAACACGACGGGGGAGCGGGACTCCCTGATCCCTACCTCCACTATAAATCGGCAGTTCTGCTGCATCTGTTTGATTGGCGATATCGAGGCTCGGACAAACAATGGGTAGATATCGAGAAACACCTACTCTCGGTCCCCCTCCCCTCTTTGCCTTGGTTCCCCCCCCCCCATTTCCGCTCGCAACACATAACACACTCGTCCCTCTCGCTGCATTTTCTCTCCGTATGGGACTCTGTTTGTCAGGGATCCAATGTAGAGAGAGTCCCAAGTCCCTTGAACCCTTTGTTTCCCAACCCCATGTTTCCCTCCCTGGATGTTCTTTTCCTCGGCTACTGGAATTGGGATGATGTTCAGATACATGATGTGATTAGGTCAGGCTCTCTTCCTTTGATCAACTGAGGGCTTCTAACCTGGGCCTTCCCTTGTCTTGGCTGGAGTACAATCAGCTTCATTGCTTCCTCCGAAAGTTTTCTTTTCGACCTACTCTTCCCTCTGATCTCATCGGACTGGAGGGGACTCTGTTACAGTCGAACACCCCCACACGAGCCATATCTCTCCTATATGGTGTCCTTTTTGGAGAGGTTATTTCTGGTGCCCCCCCATACACTGTGGTTTGGGAACGAGACCTACAGATGTAGATTTCCCCAGCTGACTGGTCTAGATCCTTTTTGTTCACTCACAAGCTCCCCTTGCCGTGCAGTGCGCAGGAGAAAAACTTCAAAATCTTGACTTGGTGGTATCGCTGTCCAGACCTCCTTCATAGGATATACCCGAGTATGTACGATCGGTGTTGGCACTGTGGTACGGAGAGGGGTTCCCTTCTCCACATCTGGTGGGACTATGCGAGGATCCAACTTTTTGGAAGTCTGTTTTTGACCTGTACACCAAGGTTAGCGGTCGGGCCCTTGCACCCTCCCCCCAGTTGGCTCTCCTCTTGTTAATTCCAGGAAAATTTGCTAAGTTGAAGGGTGACCTCCGCGCTGTCCTGTCCCCCCCCCTCCCCCCCAAGCAGGAATGGCTCCAGGAGTTCCTCCATATAAGACGGATGGAAACTCTGGTTGCGGTAGACTCTGCTGACACCTCCAAGTTTGATGCTCTGTAGCAGCCATGGGTGAAATTCCAGGAGTTAGACGATTTCTCTGACTCATTCTCATGAGCTCCTGACTCTTGCGCTCGCACTTCTGAATTTGCCTTACTCGTCTGCTGTCCTTCCCCTCTTCCCCTCTCGTTCTCTTCCTCTGTTCCCCCCTGTGGTCTTTTGTCTTTATGTAATTTGTTACCATTTGCCTTTTTTGGGGACGAGTTTCCCCAGGTAGTCTCACACTCATGCCCTTGGGTCTCCCCATATCAGTTTACCTTGTTGCCGAGACCTTGCTGTGGGCCTGTTAGTGGTTGCACCTTCTGAATTGATTTGTCTTTAGGACCCATGGTCCTGGATTGTTGATTTATATGTTATGTTTTTACGTTTTTCTGTTTTATATTTTCCTTGAAAATTTCAATAAATCTTGATTAACCATAAAATGTATGTGTAAATGCTCTTGGGGCATGTGAGCCAGTGAGTCTAGGTTCCTAACCCACACAGTGGTGGACAGATTTCTCTTCATACATCACATTTCACAGTATTGGCATGGAGAACAGGTTCACTACGTAAGTATGAATATCATGAGAGGGATTTTTACAGTAAAATATAAATGAATAAAATAGCAAATCCTGGAAATCCATACATACTGAAGCTTATCGCCTTGCCTTTATCTTATGCTACCTTCTAATAGGGAAACAGGAAATGTGACAGATCTGTTTTCATCTTCTTAAAATATATGCTGCCTGTTATTGGTTCAGCCAAGACTGTTATACATACATTGATATAGAAAGGTAGTTAGAGCTCTTGATTTATTTCACGTGAGTACCACGGCATGAATTGCCTGGAAGCCGATATAAATCAGGATTCTAGCTCTCACAAGCTTTACAAATGTTTGCATACATACTTCTTCCTCTCATTAGTAACTTTAGCTTGGAAAAAAAAAAACTTTAATGGTTTTTAGAACATGTTTTTTTTTATGTAAAACAGCCAATGACAGATAATACAGGTATGTCTAAGAATAGAGCACTGTCTTTTGACTTGCACTTCTTTTATCTGTACCTTAATTATACACATACATACATGCTTCTTACAGACTTCGCTATAGATTTATAAATATTCTTAGCTTTGTTATGCTTTTGGTATCTATCTAATATATTTAGTATCTATTTAATATTACATGGATACAGAACCTTCTTATGGAGTAAACTGTCTCTATCTACAGTTGCATGATTACTATATTACATCACTCTTTTAAGGCTTTTAAAGATCGCCGTGTTGCCCTGCAACTCTTTCACTCATGTTAGTGAATGGAGTCACAATGTGGCACTGAGGGTACCACAACTTCTTTGTGACGGTCATGGTTTTGGTAGTGCAATGAGAGTTGCAGCCAAAGACTCTGTGTAGCCCTAGCCTAAAGAAGAACTACAGATGGGATACCTATGGCAGCTGATCTTTTGACAACAGGAAATTACAGGCAACTATTCCATTGAGTCTTGTCTATGTTCAATTGTAGTGCCTATAAACAAATAGCAAACTATGCATCAGGGTTTTTCACCACTTCCTATGTCAAATTAAGCACCAGGCAATAAAACCTACCAGTGAGAAGACATTGGGGCAGATTACTAAACTTAGACTAGACAGATTTAAACTGTGTGAATTTTATGTGGGGGATAGTGGATGATAAATTTGGTGTATTTTAGTGTAACTTTACACCACCTATTAGTTTGCACCAAAAAAAGTGTCAAGATTTAGGGACATGATGGCGCCTCTTAAGCCATGACCCTTTCCCATGTAGGCCACACCCTTTATTGGACAAGTTGTGAAAAGTGTCTAAAGTGATTGATGTCAGAAATCTTTCATGTTTTCATTAGTAAATCTGCCCCATTATGCCAAACTTAAAAACAAGGTTCATGAGTTAAAAAGTCCATGTTCACACTGCGACTTGTCAAACCACTGATAAAGAGCGGTTGTTCCTGAGGCTCTGATGGAAATTTGCCACTGTGAGTGCTATTGTTCCCTAGGCATAAATGTCTCATGTAAAGTTCACTATTAGTAGTACTTACATGTACAGATCAATAATTTTTGTGATGCGCAAGTGTCTATGGTCAACAAGAAACCACTCCTATTGTTTGAATTGATAATTTATTACTCTGTAATGTCTACTTTTGTCTGCATATGTACCCTCTGATTTGTAAAGTGCTGCTTCTATGTTGGCAATGTAAAAATAAAAAAATATTTATTCATATTGATCAATTATCACCAGTGTAGATGTGGCTTTAGAATTGGAAGGTTAAATAGCTTTGGAAAGTTATTTAACTTTTGGATACCGTATAGGTCTATATAAGTACCATAAATTAAAGTTCAAGAGACAGCAGGAATATTACAATTAGTGATGAGCGAATCGAAGCTGAAGAAGTGGAATTTGAACAGAATTTCAGGAAATATTCAATTCACATGGAATCAGGATTTCCTGATGCTTCGTGGTAACGAATATTTAGTAAGGACCTTTGTGACATCAGACGGTTACATGATATTCTCTACTGATTTGATTGGATAGGCGTGTCTTTGCTTGTTAGCAGATCCTTCCACATGAATAAAAGTTGTCCGTGCTGGAACAGAGAGAGACATGACCGCGGCATCCAAGGGCTTCCGCCATTTTGCCGCCCACCCCGGCTCTCTGCAGACAGGAAATAGCTGTTTATTCGCTACAAATTAATTCGGATCGAATAGAATCATATCGCGAAATTCGGCGAAGTTGCCAAATCGAATTTTTGAATACTTCGCTCATCTCTAATTACAATGTATTTTGGGTATGCAGGCTACATGTCTAAAGACTCTTTATAGTCCTTCACCTTCTATATACACACACAATGATAAGAGGAGTATCATAATATGCAGTCTAAAACAAGGAACTTTTGTGAGTAGTAAGATTTATTATATAGACAGAAGTATGCTAAGGACCATGCCCTGTGGGGAAAAAAATTTCACTAAAAAAGAAGGAAAGTGTTCAAAAAGCTTTGAGATTTTTCCAGTTCTGGTGCAGAAAGCGGCATGGCTAAATCTTATCTAAGCTTTTGAAATATAAAGACTTTCAGCTTATGCAGATGACCGTGGCGTTTTTCACCTAATGCACGGACAGCACTTATTCACATGATAGTGAATAACGGCCATCAAATGTCCAATATAGAGCCCATGAATTTCAATGGGTCTATTCACGTGCATGTACTGTATCTATGTGACTTAAGTTATATGGCTATCAAAGAAAATAGCCTATAAAATAAAAACAAAATAGCAACCAATAAATTAATATATCAATACAAATAATATATGACCAAGTAAGTGACTAACAAAAAGTAAAGTCAGCTGTCAAAAGTCAAATAAATAGTAGAATTCAGATATTAGCGGATCAATATTTATCAGGAGTGTAGAGTCCCTCAGAAGAACGAGCTATCGAGTCCCCTCACGTATAACCCTTAGGAGGACTTCATCAGGGGTAGTATATTGCCAACAATTGTGAATATATATAAGGTGAAGTAAATTACTCGAATGGAGGCACATGTGCAGCGTAGATTCCAAATCCATGTGGATAAGACACTATAGCGTATGCGCGAGATAAAGGAAAATATTGCAAATCTATCTAAAGGATGCTCAGATGGAAGTATATACAAATAGACGCTGATATAGTACAAGCACTTGCGTGTTGTGGGCAGGCGTACTGGATAGAAAGTGCTTTCTCTAAAGCATGTTGAAGAATGTATTACAGCATATAGAACGCTGTCAATAGTAAGTGGTTTTTGCACCAGCGCTGTGAAAAAATGGAATACCGCATGAAAAAAATAAATATAAATGCACATTAGAAAAATACCAACCAAAGAGGCAAATAGCCAGCCCAATGAAAGGCATTCCACAGTGGGGCAAAAAAGGATTTAGTTAGCCACCAATTGTGCAAGTTCTCCCACTTAAAAAGATGAGAGAGGCCTGTAATTGTCATCATAGGTAGACCTCAACTATGAGAGACAAAATGAGAAAACATGTCTAGAAAATCACATTGTCTGATTTTTTAAGAATTTATTTGCAAATTATGGTGGAAAATAAGTATTTGGTCACCTACAAATAAGCAAGATTTCTGGCTCTCACAGACCTGTAACTTCTTCTTTAAGAGGCTCCTCTGTCCTCCACTCATTACCTGTAGTAGTGGCACCTGTTTGACATTGTTATCAGTATAAAAGACACCTGTCCACAACCTCAAACAGTCACACTCCAAACTCCACTATGGTGAAGACCAAAGAGCTGTGGAAGGACACCAGAAACAAAATCGTAGACCTGCACCAGGCTGGGAAGACTGAATCTGCAATAGGCAAGCAGCTTGGTGTGAAGAAATCAACTGTGGGAGCAATAATTAGAAAATGGAAGACATACAAGACCACTGATAATCTCCCTCGATCAGGGGCTCCACGCAAGATCTCACCCCGTGGGGTCAAAATGATCACAAGAACGGTGAGCAAAAATCCCAGAACCACACGGGGGACCTAGTGAATAGCCTGCAGAAAGCTGGGACTAACGTAACAAAGGCTACCGTCAGTAACACACTACGTAGCCAGGGACTCAGCTCTTGCAGTGCCAGACGTGTCCTCCTGCTTAAGCCAGTACATATCCGGGCCCGTCTTATGTTTGCTAGAGAGCATTTGGATGTTCCAGAAGAGTATTGGGAGAATTTCATATGGTCAGATGAAACCAAAGTAGAACTGTTTGGTAGAAACACAACTCGTCGTGTTTGGAGGAAAGTGAATGCTGAGTTGCATCCAAAGAACACCATACCTACTGTGAGGCATGGGGGTGGCAACATCATGCTTTGGGGCTGTTTCTCTGCAAAGGGACCAGGACGACTGATCCGTGTACGTGTATCGTGAGATTTTAAGTGTAAACCTCCTTCCATCAGCAAAGGCATTGAAGATGAAATGTGGCTGGGTTTTTCAGCATGACAATGATCTCAAGCACACCGCCATGGCAACGAAGGAGTGGCTTCATAATAAGCATTTCAAGGTCCTACAGTGGCTTAGTCAGTCTCCAGATCTCAACCCCATATAAAACCTTTGGAGGGAGTTGAAAGTCCGTGTTGCCCAGCGACAGCCCCAAAACATCACTGCTCTAGAGGAGATCTGCATGGAGGAATGGGCCAACATACCAGCAACAGTGTGTGCCAACCTTGTGAAGACTTACAGAAAACGTTTGACCTCTGTCATTGCCAACAAAGGATATATAACAAAGTATTGAGATGAACTTTTGTTATTGACCAAATACTTATTCTCCACCATAATTTACAAATAAATTCTTTAGAAATCAGTCAATGTGATTTTCTGGACTTGTTTTCTCATTTTGTCTCTCATAGTTGAGGTCTACCTATGATGTTAATTACAGGAATCTCTCATCTTTTTAAGTGGGAGAACTATCACAATTGGTGGCTGGGGTATGTAAACTTTTTAGCACAACTGTATGAAAATAACATCAAGTCAGCAAATCTGGGTAGCAAATATATATTTATATATATCTTAGTAACACAAATAATAAAAAAAAACACAAGTGCTAAAAAAAGGGGAGGGGAGTGAAATAAGGAGGATATAAATGAATAAGATAATGAGTGAAATAAGATCAATAAAAAAGGTATGCAGATAATGTAAGTATATAATGTGTATGAGAAGAAAAAAAAGAAAAATAAATAAATATGGAAGGGGAAGGTGAAGAGGTAGTGTGAAAATAAATAATGTGAGATAACACAACAATAAATGTGTGGTGAGACATAAAAAAAGTGAAGGAGGATGGAAAAAAAATGAAATGTAGATTAGGAACCCAGAAAACCTGTGTATGTTAGTTCTTCATTAATGCCTGTGTGCCTGAATGTAGATTAAAGAGGACCTTTCATGTCTTCGTGAAAGTGCGGTTTTATATACCGCTAGAAAGACGACAGTGCGGGAGGAACACCCTTCTGACAGTGGGGATATATCGGTGCCGAAACTAACAGCACTGATATCTCCAGCATCGGCGCACATACTGGGAAAGCCAACAGGGTGCTGAATTCAGCACCCTGTCAGTTTTCTAGCGGTATATAGATTTGCATATTCATGATGACATGAAAGGTCCTCTTTATATAAATATATAGATTCTACAGGGCTTTAACCTGGTTACACCCACTTTATATGTCTATATATTTTTGTAAGCCAAATACCCTTGTCCCTTCTATCTTAAGTCTATCTTTTGCGTAGTTCTTGTGTAGTTTGTCCAACATATAACTTGGAACTTGGGCAGAACATAGTGTATATCACATTCTTAGTCTTGCAATTTATATATTGTTTAATAATGTGGATTTTGTTGTTCACAGGGTTTTGAAAAGAATTAGCTTGTGTGATAGAAGGACAAATATTGCAGTCTCCACAAGGAAAAGTGTCTTTCATTTTAACACCTCCGCCCAATGGTTTAGTAGGGTGTACAAATAAATTTGGGTGAAATGATCACGAAGATTAGGAGCTCTTTTAGCTGTGAGAAGTGGATGATGAGGCAAAAAAAACAAAAGTCTTTTCTCTGTCTTCAATATTGGCCAGTAAGATTCCAAGATGTGATGGATTTCCCGCCACTGATTATTGATAATTTGTAATGAATCTGATCTGACATTCTTTTTGTCGTTGTTTAGGCTGTAAAAGGGAAACCCTTGGGAGTGTTCTTCATTTGTTGGTACGTTTTAGACAATATAATCTTTAGATATCTTCATTCTTGGAATCTCTGAGTAAGATGCAATGCTTGTGTTGCAAAGTGAGACTCTTCAGAGCATATTCGTCTGATTCTTAAGAACTGACCCTTAGGGATTCCATGTTTGAGATTAGAGATGAGCGAATCGATTCTGCAGAAGTGGAATTCGATCCAAATTTCAGGAAATCTTCGATTTGCCACGATTCCGGATTTCCTCATGCTTCAATGCATCAAATCACATTTAAAAAAAAAAAAAAAAATTTTAAATGGCCGCCGCACATGTTAGGACAAGGGGGAAGGGTCTCTGGGAGCGCGGGATCACCCACAATGCCAAGCGTGCAGCTAATCAGCAGCCAGCAGGACCTGTGATGTCACAGCCCTGTAAAATCCCTCGGCCATTTTAGGTACAGTCATTCCACATCGCTCTGTAGGGACAGACGTCGGCAGGAGCTAGGGAAAGACTTAAAAAACATAGAAGTTCAGGGAAAGAGGCTGAGCCTTAGAACTGTAGGGAAAGCATAGGGAGGAATTGAGAGAAGAATTTGGGGTGGTTGCAGGCTCATTTACAGCAAGAATTTGCAGAATAATTCACATTGCAGCACTCACTGCCGTTATACTGCTTCTCATTACTCATATCTGTGTCATCAAGGTGGAACACAACAAGCCTTTTGCAGTGCAGTACAGCAAAAAAAATTGAAATATCATACACTAATATCTGCACGTATATGTAAAAGAAGCCTTTTTAAAGGCCTTTATTATAAGGGGCTTATTCACTGTTCTTACAAGGCATAACATAATTCAGTCCTATTGTGCCAAAGCCATATCTGCACGTATCTGTAAAAAAAAAGTCTTTTTAAAGGCGTTTATTATAAGGGGCTTATTCACTGTTCTTACAAGGCATAACATTATTCAGTACTATTGTGCCAAAGAAAACTGAATTATCATCCAATAATATCTGCACTTATCTGTAATAAAGGCCTTTAACGTGGGGAAAGACATAACGACCATATTCGCCATTTTGTTACCAATATAAAGTTACTGGCCATTTTTGAAAACAGAATTGTCAATATTAATTCAATAATTCTTAGTGGTTATCACTTATTTAAAGGTGTTTATTAGTGTCAAAACACATAAAAAGGACCATATTCGTCATTTTGTTACCAGTATAAAGTTGCAGGCAATATTTTAAAACAGTATTGTTAATATTAATTCAATAATTCTTAGCAGTTATCACTTATTTAAAGGTTACTAGTTACTTTGTTACTAGTATAAAGTTGCTGGACATTTATAAATAGTATTGTCAATAATTCAATAATTCTGAGCCACAAATCTCTGCCTTTATCACGCTTTTTTTTATTGGTGTTCATTAGTGGGTGAAGAAATAAGGGGCATATTTGCCGTTCTCTTAAAAGTAGAAAATAACAGGCCTTTTTGCCCTTTACAATTAAGTTTTTTCATCGAACAGTATGTCAGACAGAGAAGCGAGAGGTCATGCACAGGGGAGGGCCACAGACCTAAATGTTTCTGGCGCAGGCACATGTCACAGCAGAGTAAGGGGGCGTGGCAGCTGGGGTCAGTTACAGAGGCCTGAGCTCCCAGTGTCAAGCAGTGGTCGTGTCTTGACCAGCAACCAACGGTTGTAGACTGGTTGACTCGGTCATCCAATTCATCCCAAGTCACATCAGACACCCCCAGCCAAGAGTCGGTGGGTTCGTCAGACACAACCCTTAGTTGGCATGGCCCGGCAGCAGGCCCTGTGCCCTCACCTGTCCTCTACCTGCCTCTGTCCTTTTCTGTTCCCTCAGCTAGAGAACTACAGTCATGGCCAAAAGTTTTGAGAATGACACAAATATTATATTTTCACATGATCTGCTGCCCTCTGGTTTTTATGTGTGTTTGTCAGATGTTTTTATCACATACAGAAATATAATTGCATTCATATTATGAGTAACAGAAGCTTATATTGACAGTTAGAATGAGTTAATGCAGCAAGTCAATATTTGCAGTGTTGACCCTTCTTCTTCAGGACCTCTGCAATTCTCCCTGGCATGCTCTCAATCAACTTCTGGACCAAATCCTGACTGATAGCAGTCCATTCTTGCAGAATCAATGCTTTAATTTTGTCTGAATTTGTTGGTTTTTGTTTGTCCACCCGTCTCTTGATGATTGACCACAAGTTCTCAATGGGATTAAGATCTGGGGAGTTTCCAGGCCATGGACCCAAAATCTCTATGTTTTGTTCCCTGAGCCATTTAGTTATCACCTTTTCTTTATGGCAAGGTGCTCCATCATGCTGGAAAAGGCATTGTTGAGCGCCAAACTGCTCTTGGACGGTTGGGAGAAGTTGCTCTTGGAGGACATTCTGGTACCATTCTTTATTCATGGCTGTGTTTTTAGGCAAGACTGTGAGAGAGCCGATTCCCTTGGCTGAGAAGCAACCCCACACATGAATGGTTTCAGGATGCTTTACAGTTGGCATGAGACAAGACTGGTGGTAGCGCTCACCTCTTCTTCTCCGAATAAGCTGTTTTCCAGATGTTCCAAACAATCGAAAAGGGGATTCATCAGAGAAAATGACTTTACCCCAGTCCTCAGCAGTCCACTCCCTGTACCTTTTGCAGAATATCAGTCTGTCCCTGATGTTTTTTCTGGAGAGAAGTGGCTTCTTTGCTGCCCTCCTTGAGACCAGGCCTTGCTCCAAGAGTCTCCGCCTCACAGTGCGTGCAGATGCACTCACACCTGCCTGCTGCCATTCCTCAGCAAGCTCTGCACTGCTGGTAGCCCGATCCCGCAGCTGAAACACTTTTAAGAGACGGTCCTGCCGCTTGCTGGTCTTTCTTGGGCGCCCTGGAGCCTTTTTGGCACCAATGGAATCTCTGTCCTTGAAGTTCTTGATGATGCGATAGATTGTTGACTGAGGTGCAATCTTTCTAGCTGCAATACTCTTCCCAGTTAGGCCATTTTTGTGCAGTGCAATGATGACTGCACGTGTTTCTTTAGAGATAACCATGGTTAACAGAAGGGAAACAATGATGGCAAGCACCAGCCTCCTTTTAAAGTGTCCAGTGGTGTCATTCTTACTTAATCATGACAGATTGATCTCCAGCCCTGTCCTCATCAACACCCACACCTGTGTTAATGGAGCAATCACTGAAACGATGTTAGGTGGTCCTTTTAAGGCAGGGCTGCAATGATGTTGAAATGTGTTTTGGGGGATAAAGTTCATTTTCTAGGCAAATATTGACTTTGCAAGTAATTGCTGTTAAGCTGATCACTCTTTATAACATTCTGGAGTATATGCAAATTGCCATTAGAAAAACTGAAGCAGTAGACTTTGTAAAAATTAATATTTGTATCATTCTCAAAACTTTTGGCCATGACTGTACTCTATGCTGTGGGCTCAGATTCACTGTACAGTTAGGAGGTACTAGAGGACAGTCAGCAGCTACTGCTCAGCCAAGATGTGGAGGAGACATCTGCCGCTTCCTGCAGTAGGCAGGCAAGTAGTGATGAGGAGAGTGGCATGGGAGCTGGTGTTGTGGAGGACATCAGTGACCTGCAGACAGTAGTGGATAACGATGTAGCCGATCGTAATTGGGAGCCGGGTGACGAAGGGGCCTCATCGTCATCAGGAGAAGAGGGTTGGAGCTTGCGCATGAGTCAGCAGGGTGGCAGCAGTGTGAGGTCAGGAGCTAAACGTGCCCGGGGTAGACCACCTGCTTCGCAGCAGCCTACCTGCCCAGAAAGCAGTGGTGCAGGGGTTCACGGAGGCAGTGGTAGCAGTTAGTTATTACGGAGTGTTGGGGGTAAAATCACCTACTCGGCGGTGTGGCAGTTTTTTGTAAAGCTGCCGGGGGAGGTGACCATAGCCATATGTTCAATCTGTGAGCAGAAGGTGAAGCGTGGCCAGGGTGCCAATGTTGGTACCACAGCCCTGCGCCAACATATGCAGCATCACCATAAAGTGGCCTGGGAGAGCCGTGGCTCCAATGTGGTGGTCCAGCTTGTCGCAGCAACCGCTGCAGCACCCAGTGGCACGCACCCCATTTCAGGCAGTCAAGGCTCCACCACCTCAGCTGCAGGAAGCTGTGTGTCCTTCCCATCATCTGCTGGTCGTAATGCTCCTGCTCCTCCTCCTCCTAGTCAGTCATTGCGTCAGCAATCAATCACAGAATCTATATCTAAGAGACAACAGTATGCATGCACTCATCCAACAGTGCAGAAGCTGAATGTGCTCCTGTCCCAGTTGCTGCTGCTGCAGTCACTCCCTTTCCACTTGGTGGACTCTGCACCTTTTAGAGAACTGATAGCTTGCGCCGAGCCGAGGTGGAGAGTCCCAAGCCGTCATTTCTTTTCCAAGAAGGCAGTACCAGCCCTGCACAAATATGTAGAAGAGAAGGTGGGCCAGTACTTGAGCCTGTCGGTGTCTGCCAAAGTGCACGGCAGCACCAACGTGTGGAGCTGTAACTACTTTCAAGGACAATATATGTCATTTATATGAATCAGGCATGGATCAGCCAAGACTTCCACCCACCAATGCCTGATGCAGCAGATTAAATGATCCATGCTGCTTCACCACACTCTGCCACTGGTTCACTGTATGGCCTCCTAAGGCTGTTGCTACCACACATCCCGCCCCGGCCCCCCCCCCCCCCCCCCCCCCCCCCCCCCCCCCCCCCCCCCTAAATCACCACGCACCGACCGCACGGGTGGGCCGACTGATGGCCTCCTAAGGCTGTTGCTACCTACACATTATATCACCTTGCCACTCTGGCCTTCTCACGCTGCTGCCACCTCCTCACTCTGCTGCCACCTTCTCACTCTGCCACTGGGTCACTGTATGGCCTCCTAAGGCTGTTGCTACCTACACATTAAATCACCTTGCCACTCTGTGGCCTGCTCACTCTGCTGCCACCTCTGCACTCTGCCACTGGGTGACTGTATGGCCTCATCACGCTGCTGCCACCTCTGCCACTGGGTGACTGTATGCCCTCCTCATGTTGCTGCCACTGGGTCACTGTATGGCCTCCTCATGTTGCTGCCACTTGGTCACTGTGTGACCTCCTCACACTGCTGCCACTGGGTCACTGTATGCCCTCCTCAAGCCGTTTCCACTGGGTCACTGTATGCCCTGCTCATACCGCTGCCACTGGGTTACTGTATGGCCTCCTCAAGCCGTTTCCACTGGGTCACTGTATGCCCTCATCATACTGCTGCCACTGGGTCACTGTATGCCCTCCTCAAGCCGTTTCCACTGGGTCACTGTATGCCCTGCTCATACCGCTGCCACTGGGTTACTGTATGGCCTCCTCATGTTGCTGCCACTTGGTCATTGTATGGCCTCCTCATGTTGCTGCCACTGGATTACTGTATGGTCTCCTCATGCCGCTGCCACTGGGTCACTGTATGCCCTCCTCATGCCGCTGCCACCGGGTTACTGTATGGCCTTCTCATGCCACAGCCACTGGATCACTGTATGCCCTCCTCATGCTGCTGCCAACTTCACATTGTCACCAGCAACTTGGCCAGGTGGCGCTGCTTCCGCTTCCACGTTCTGACACCGTTGGTCCTGCAACAATGTCCACCTCATCCTCCACTGTTTCCTCAGCCTCCACTGCAGGGACAATTCACAGTGTTCCTCCAGCATACCACATGTGTAGGGCACAACAGTGTCACACTGTTTTACACCTCCTTTGCCTGGGCGAACAAAGTCACACAGGGGAGGAACTGGGTCACTGTATGTCCTTCTCATTCCGCTTCCACTTGGTCACTCTGTGTATTCCTCATGCCGCTGCCACTGGGTCACTGTATGCCCTCCTCATGCTGCAGCCACTGGGTCACTGTATGCCCTACGCATGCCGCTATCATTGGATCACTGTATGCCCTCCTCATGCCGCTGCCACTGGGTCATTGTATGGCCTCCTCATGCCACTTCCACTGAGTCACTGTATGCCCTCCTCATGCCACTGCCACCGGATCACTGTATGGCCTCCTCATGCCACTGCCACTGGGTCACTGTATGGCCTCCTCATGCCACTGCCACTGGGTCACTGTATAGCATCCTCATACCGTTTCCACTGGGTCACTCTGCATCCTCCTCATGATGCTGCAACCAGGTCACTGTATGGCCTCCACATGCCACAGCCACTTTGTCACTGTATGCCCTCCTCATGCCACTGCCACCGGGTCACTGTATGGCCTCCTCATGCCACTGTCACTGGATCACTGTATGGCAGCCTCATGCTATTTCCACTGGGTCACTCTGCGTCCTCCTCATGCTGCTGCCACCAGGTCACTATATGGCCTCCTCATGCCGCAGCCACTGAGTCACTGTATGCCCTCCTCATGCCGCAGCCACTGGGTCACTGTATGCCCTCCTAAGGTTGCTACTACCTCCACCTCTGCCACTGGGTCACTGTATGCCCTCCTCATGCCACAGTCACTGCTGGGTCACTGTATGTCCTCCTAATGCTGCTACCACTGGGTCACTGTATGGCCTCCTCATGCTGCTGCCACCTCCATATTATGTCGCCTTGCCACTCTGTGGTTTAATGATGCTGCTGCCCACTCCACATTATGTTGCCTTGCCACTCTGTAGACATATATGTGGAATCAACAGACGACAGTGTGAAAGGAGTGTACTCTTTCACTCTACAGTAGGATGTTGGGTCTCTGCACGGTTCTTTCTACCTGGCACTAACATGGACCTGTAAGGCTGGGTTCACACTTGAGTTAGATGGTCAGTTTTGGCCCCGTAACTGTCCAAATAAATGAAGTGTGCATTGATTCTAAGAGCGACGCCTGTCATGTGCGTGTCATTCGGACTCACAGTATTGTTTGATTACCACAGTAGGCTCCCTATGCGTGTTACTACAAGGCACAGTGTTCTACTCCACTATACAGGCTCTCTGAAGCTAGGAAATAGGTGTTTTTTAGCGTTATTCGCCACAAAGTAATTCGAATCGTAGCAAATTTTTATGGAACTTCGAATAGAAGTGCCGAATTCAACTTTTGAGAAATTCACTCATCTCTATTTCAGATGGTAAGGATGAAAACTGGAATAATGTAGAAGACTGTAGCCGTCTGTTTTCTGTGCAGATCCGTAGTTATTGTCTTGCTTTGTAGTGCAAGTTTGATATCAAGAAAGTCTGTAAATGAATCTGAAATGTTATATGTAAGAAAAATATTGAGATTTTTGTTATTGAGGGTATCGATGAATTTGGATGCAAGATTATCAGTCTCCCGTCCATAGTAACAGGACATCTTCGATCGTCGTTCAGATTTTGTCCACTTATTTTGTTCTCTCGTAAATTGCAAAATTGATGCTTTTGTGAAAGTTTGAATGGCCAGGGACAGACAGAAGGATGGAGTAGTTGTAGATTTTAGCAGGGGAAATGATACTTGTCTGTGAGGAGTCATTTTCTTGTATGTAACTATGTAAGTTCAAGCAAGTCAAAAAAGGTTTAAAATTCATCAGCAGTAATCGGCTGGTGGTATTGAAGATGTAGAGTGAGCTTCCTACAAAAAAGGTATTGGTCTGTAATTACGGTAAATGTATCCATAGTCTGCACTGGGGAGAATGTGAGGCCTTTTTCTAGAACTTTTTGTTCATCAGCTTTTAAGGCATAATTAAACAGGTTAATAACGTACAGTTTTGTACCCTTTGTTAGTCTCCTGAATATCAGACACAACAGAGGTTGTAGGTTGAACCGTCTCCTGCATGTTTTGTATGGTGATGTTCCCCGATGTCTTGGGGCTCTTTTCCTAAGGTTTACGCCAGCCTCGCTGGTCCTCCATCTGTATCGCTGGTTTCTAACAAAACATCGCTCATACTAGAGTCTCTACAGGTGCATTTCAATAAATTAGAATATCTTTGAAACGTTCATTCATTTCAGTAATTCAATTCATAGTCAGCGTCTTCCATGATTGTGTGTCCTACTGAACCAGACTGAGGGACCATTTAAAGGCTTAGGAAACCTTGGCAGGTGACACACTGAATTTACAATACTGAACTTTTTTTACAATATTCTAATTTTCTTAGATTTGGGTTTTCATTACCTGTAATCCATAATCAACATTTACAGAAATAAAACACTTGAAATAGAACACTCTGTGTGTAAAGAATCTAGAAAATATAGGAGGTCACTTTTTAAATTTAATTACTGAAAGAAATAAACATTTCAAAGTTATTCTAATTTATTGAGATGCACCTTTATGTGATATGTCTAGTGTCTTACGTATAGAATATTTTGGTTTGGTTTCTCTACTTGTATTACCTATGTGCTTCCATTTGTAAATTTGTTGTTTATCATAGTCCTGTCTGTCTCTATGAAATTTGTG
Organism: Leptodactylus fallax; assembly: GCA_947044405.1. NCBI lineage: Eukaryota > Metazoa > Chordata > Amphibia > Anura > Leptodactylidae > Leptodactylus > Leptodactylus fallax. Next base: position 4,975,593 of record CAMRHE010000041.1, read on the forward strand.
TTTTTTTATGTTCTGTAATTTCCATAATATCTTTACGTTGAGACTGGTTTGTTTAAATGGTTTAACCAATTCGTCTGAATCAAACTGAAATAATTTAATTTCTAGTTGTTTGATGTTTTCTTTTGTTTGAATCAAAAGTTTTCTGTCATGCTCCAAAAGCATGTTAAAAATTATTCTGGAGCATTGCATCAGTCCTGTTTCCATGCATCTTTATCTACGTACACTGCCAAGGAGTCTATTCCCATGGCACTATCAATGTCCGTTTTGACCGTGAAAACATTTTAAGCTACATTCACATTTTTAACAGTCACACGGCAGCATTAAATTCAGTGTCAGTGAATGCGGGCTATTCACATGACCGTTAGTATCAAAATATAAGCCATGTCTTATTTTTGTCAGTTTTTACACATCCCTCCATACACTGAAATGAATGGAGGGATCAGAAAATTATTTTAGGCCGGGGTCCCACATAGTGTAAATGTTGCAATTTGGCTGCGGCAAAAACCACAACGTTTTACATTAAATGCAAAGTGGATGGGATTCTGGCTAATACCATCCACACATTGCAGAAAATAATCTGCAGCAGAAATGCTACGATTTGAAAAACGCAAGTGTTTTTGCAAATCTCAGTATCTCATTTATACCACGGAAACGCTGGCGGTTTCCGTACAGGTATAACGGAAGCAGAAAGTCCGCAGCGGAAAACTCAGCGGACTTTCTGTGAAAAGCACTGCGGGAAAAACCGTGATGTGTTTCCGCCACATTTTTCCCGCAGTAATTTTTTGGCTGTGGCCCACTGTGAGGGCCTTAGCCTTAAATGCAATAAGTTATACTCTGCCAAGATCAGTCAGAAGTTGTAGTGCCAGAATAAATGTCAGTGTCCAATCACAGTGGTCTTATTGACTGCAACTACCTTTGGGGATAAAAGCAGAAGCTGGAAAGGTCAGAATGTGGTTGCCAGACGTATTTAAAAAGGCAGCCCATGTATTATGAATGGCAACAACAGTCATTACCCACTTTACATGAATGCTCACATTCTCTACTCCATTATATAAAGGGGTTTTCCAAACCCAAAATGATTTTTCATATTGAGGACCTATCCACAGTGCTGCGTTCCATCAGTATAAAAAATCAGTTTGGTGTCAGAAAACTCCTATAGCCTAAGGCCCCACGTAGCAAAACCCTGCAGAAAAAACTGCAGCGGAAACGCATCACTATTTTTCCACAGCGTCTTTGATTGGGTTTTTTCTGCAGTAGACCTCAACTATGAGAGACAAAATGAGAAAACAAATCCAGAAAATCACATTGTGTGATCTTTAAAGAATTTATTTGCAAATTATGGTGGAAAATAAGTATTTGGTCAATAACAAAAGTTCATCTCAGTACTTAGTTATATATCCTTTGTTGTCAATGACAGAGGTCAAACGGTTTCTGTAAGTCTTCACAAGGTTGGCACACACTGTTGCTAGTATGTTGGCCCATTCCTCCATGCAGATCTCCTCTAGAGCAGTGATGTTTTGGGGCTGTCGCTGGGCAACACGGACTTTCAACTCCCTCCAAAGGTTTTCTATGGGGTTGAGATCTGGAGACTGGCTAGGCCACTCCAGGACCTTGAAATGCTTCTTACGAAGCCACTCTTTCGTTGCCCTGGCAGTGTGCTTGGGATCATTGTCATGCTGAAAGACCCAGCCACGTTTCATCTTCAATGCCCTTGCTGATGGAAGGAGGTTTGCACTCAAAATCTCACGATACATGGCCCCATTCATTCTTTCATGTACATGGATCAGTCGTCCTGGTCCCTTTGCAGAGAAACAGCCCCAAAGCATGATGTTGCCACCCCCATGCTTCATAGTAGGTATGGTGTTCTACTTTGGTTTCATCTGACCATATGACATTCTCCCAATACTCTTCTGGAACATCCAAATGCTCTCTAGCAAATTTCAGACGGGCCCGGATATGTACTGGCTTAAGCAGGGGGACACGTCTGACACTGCAGGATCTGAGTCCCTGGTGGCATAGTGTGTTGCTGACAGTAGCCTTTGTTACATTAGTCCCAGATTTCTGCAGGTCATTCACAAGGTCCCCCCGTGTGGTTCTGGGATTTTTGCTCACCGTTCTTGTGATCATTTTGACCCCACGGGGTAAGATCTTGCGTGGAGCCCCTGATTGAGGGAGATTATCAGTGGTCTTGTATGTCTTCCGTTTTCTAATTATTGCTCCCACAGTTGATTTCTTCGCACCAAGCTGCTTGACTATTGCAGATTCAGTCTTCCCAGCCTGGTGCAGGTCTACAATTTTGTTTCTGGTGTCCTTCCACAGCTCTTTGGTCTTCACCATAGTGGAGTTTGGAGTGTGACTGTTTGAGGTTGTGGACAGGTGTCTTTTATACTGATAACAATGCCAAACAGGTGCCATTACTACAGGTAATGAGTGGAGGACAGAGAAGCCTCTTAAAGAAGAAGTTACAGGTCTGGGAAAGTCAGAAATCTTGCTTGTTATAGGTGACCAAATACTTATTTTCCACCATAATTTGCAAATAAATTCTTAAAAAATTAGACAATGTGATTTTCTCGATATGTTTTCTCATTTTGTCTCTCATAGTTGAGGTCTACCTATGATGTCAATTACAGGCCGGCCTCATCTTTTTAAGTGGGAGAACTTGCACAATTGGTGGATGACTAAATACTTTTTTCCCCACTGTACTACCTTCTGCTCAATCTGCTCCAGGTTTTGACACAAAAAAAAAACACAGGAACATATGCCACAAAAAAAGTTGCGTTTCCACAACGTGGTACCCCAGCCTTAAAGGGGTATTCCCATGAACATAATCATATCTATATTTGTAGATAATTAAAATGTAAACATTTTTGCAAATATAAGCAGTTAAAAATTCTGCAGAGTTTTAAAGATTTTCTCTAACCATCTTAGTGGTGACAGTCTGTTGTCTTCATCGGTTGCCAATGGATACGACCACGAATGCAGAAACTTTCAATGGTCTGGGACTTTTCAGGAAAACGGCCATGATTTTCTTACTGTAGCTGGTCCTACATTCATGGCCGTATCCACTGGCAACCGATCAAGACAACAACTTGTGACCAAAAGATATTTAGAGAAAATCTTTAAAACTCTGTAAAATGTTTAATTACTTATATATGCAAAATTGTTTTAACTTTTAATTGTCTACAAATTTAAAAATGGTTATGTTCGGGGGAATACCCCTTTAAGGTAATCACATGATTTTTCATGATTTTTTTTCATTCTTCTATATTTATTTGCAGTGCCACCTGCTGAAAACACAAAAATGACAACAGGTATATGTGCCATTAGCAGAGGCATTACTTTATTGATCTTAAAGACAAGACGTATTCCTTCATATTGATGTTTGAGTGCTATTTGTATTATAGTATAAAATTAAGTCACAATTACTGTTTCTAGATCTGGAGCTAAGTTTAAATTATTTTAGGCAAATCTTTAATTTAAAGTGATGACATCTTGAGATTGCATTTCCTTGTACTGCTTATGCAAGGAATTACAACACAGCTCCATTCAATTTATGAGATGAGAAACAGTAGTAGGTACAAGCCACATATACCTACTACTGTGTTTTTTGTCGTAGATTTTACTGTGGGTTTTTTTTTAGCCAAAGCCAGGAGTCAATTTAATGAAAGGTAAACTACTGTTGGCCTTGGCTCAAGAAATTGCAGCTTTTACGCAACATGGGAGGCTGAGGCCTCACATTGTGGAAACAACGCTTTTTTGTTGCAGATTTTGCTGCGTTTTTTGTTTTTGTTTTCTTTTGGAGTCAAAGCCAGGAGTGGATTGAGCAGTTTAAATCTGTATTGTGGGACCTCAGCAGGTTTTTGATATTGATGATGTATTGTTAGGGCATTCAACACTCAGCAAGTGGAAAATATGCTGCAGTATTTCAGCATGGCCACTACACAGAGCCTTCTGTCCACTCTATAGTCCTGGTGGCATTCAAAAACAGCTGACTGGTAAGAGTGCTGGGTGTCAGACTCCAACAATCTGATACTTATGACCTAGGATAGGTCATCAATATCAAAAACCTGCCTGTTGTCTGCTGTTATCAGCTCTTGTCCTGGCTGGAAAACTGCTCATTTCACAGACTGATCTGTCTTCACTGTGAAGATGGGTTTAGCTCACTCACAGGTCAGATTACATTGAGGTCTATGGGAAGGAGAGGGGGAACAGAAGGAGGAGCCCAGGGAGACAGAAACTAACAGAGAGAACAAGCTGCTAGTGGACATACAAGGTTACAGTCCTACTTGCGATGTGTGACTGTTCTGGGACTGCGCCCCCCCCCCACCCCCATTCCACTTAAAATATGCAAGCAGGAATTTTTTTCTCTGCCGATTTCAGGCAGAAACCGGGCAGATAGGGTTTTTCGTTTTTTAATTCCCCAAGCGGACGCAAAGAATGGAAACCCGAACGCTTGTGTGAACCTAGCATCAAAAATGTTATAGAAGAAAGAAGTGTTAACAGTATTTAACTCAGTGGGTCTTAGCAGGACTGAGTTCAATAGATGTGAATAAAGCTTTGATGAGAGAGAGATCTTTCTGTAGTCTGTTCCAGGAGGTCTGCTTCTCATTCACTCCTCTTCCTGCTCTCCCCCCCCCCCTCCATAGGATTGTATGAACTGCAGCCTGTATTTATTGAAGACAGATTTTCTTTCACTGAACTAAGCAGTTTGCCAGGCAGGAGAGGAGCTGGTAACAGCAGACAGGAGCATTTTCCTCTGACAAGATATATTACAAAGTTTCTTAGAGTGACCTGAGCTGTTCAAATAAAATTGAAATAGTTACTTAAAGAGTAATGTTATTTTATGCTTTTAAGTACACATAAAGATTCTTCTCGTACAAAATGTTATGTAATGCTCTTTTTCTCAATTGCATTTCAATAGCTGATAAAAACTTGTATTAAATAATGATACAGTGATGTTTGTCTATCATTTGCAGCATACTCGACCAAACTCAACAGGTTCCCCATCTTTCATTTTCATGATGACCTGAAAGATCTCTGTATCAGCGCTGTGAGCTCAAACACAACCAAAGCTACTTTGTATGCTTTAAATGTCTGGAGGTATTGGTGTATGACAAGGGGGCTTAAAGACTGTATGGACTTTACCAAGGTGAGTGTACTTATTGACAGGTTGCACCACTAACAAAACATTATCAAAGGGCATGTCTGAAACAACTTGGCAAGAAGATTTTATTCATTGAACAAAGAAGAAGGCTGAACCTGGGTTCACAGACTGGTAATGAGAGTAATTTAGTGGAGGGTAGAGAGGAGCAATATTTGGGTTATTCAGGTAACCACTGATTCCTGAATTACTTTAAACATGGGAAGGCATACAACTCTACAGCCGGGGCCAAAAGTGTTTGAGAATGGCACAAATATTATATTTTCACATGATCTGCTGCCCTCTGGTTTTTATGTGTGTTTGTCAGATGTTTTTATCACATATAGAAATATAATTGCATTCATATTATGAGTAACAGAAGCTTATATTGACACTTAGAATGAGTTAATGCAGCAAGTCAATATTTGCAGTGTTGACCCTTCTTCTTCAGGACCTCTGCAATTCTCCCTGGCATGCTCTCAATCAACTTCTGGACCAAATCCTGACTGATAGCAGTCCATTCTTGCAGAATCAATGCTTTAATTTTGTCTGAATTTGTTGGTTTTTGTTTGTCCACCCGTCTCTTGATGATTGGCCACAAGTTCTCAATGGGATTAAGATCTGGGGAGTTTCCAGGCCATGGACCCAAAATCTCCATGTTTTGTTCCCTGAGCCATTTAGTTATCACCTTTGCTTTATGGCAAGGTGCTCCATCATGCTGGAAAAGGCATTGTTGAGCGCCAAACTGCTCTTGGACGGTTGGGAGAAGTTGCTCTTGGAGGACATTCTGGTGCCATTCTTTATTCATGGCTGTGTTTTTAGGCAAGACTGTGAGAGAGCCGATTCCCTTGGCTGAGAAGCAACCCCACACATGAATGGTTTCAGGATGCTTTACAGTTGGCATGAGACAAGACTGGTGGTAGCGCTCACCTCTTCTTCTCCGAATAAGCTGTTTTCCAGATGTTCCAAACAATCGAAAAGGGGATTCATCAGAGAAAATGACTTTAACCCAGTCCTCAGCAGTCCACTCCCTGTACCTTTTGCAGAATATCAGTCTGTCCCTGATGTTTTTTCTGGAGAGAAGTGGCTTCTTTGCTGCCCTCCTTGAGACCAGGCCTTGCTCCAAGAGTCTCCGCCTCACAGTGCGTGCAGATGCACTCACACCTGCCTGCTGCCATTCCTCAGCAAGCTCTGCACTGCTGGTAGCCCGATCCCGCAGCTGAAACACTTTTAAGAGACGGTCCTGCCGCTTGCTGGTCTTTCTTGGGCGCCCTGGAGCCTTTTTGGCACCAATGGAACCTCTCTCCTTGAAGTTCTTGATGATGCGATAGATTGTTGACTGAGGTGCAATCTTTCTAGCTGCAATACTCTTCCCAGTTAGGCCATTTTTGTTCAGTGCAATGATGACTGCACGTGTTTCTTTAGAGATAACCATGGTTAACAGAAGAGAAACAATGATGGCAAGCACCAGCCTCCTTTTAAAGTGTCCAGTGGTGTCATTCTTACTTAATCATGACAGATTGATCTCCAGCCCTGTCCTCATCAACATCCACACCTGTGTTAATGGAGCAATCACTGAAACGATGTTAGGTGGTCCTTTTAAGGCAGGGCTGCAATGATGTTGAAATGTGTTTTGGGGGATAAAGTTCATTTTCTAGGCAAATATTGACTTTGCAAGTAATTGCTGTTAAGCTGATCACTCTTTATAACATTCTGGAGTATATGCAAATTGCCATTAGAAAAACTGAAGCAGTAGACTTTGTAAAAATTAATATTTGTATCAGTCTCAAAACTTTTGGCCATGACTGTACAATGACATTTTAAAACATCACTGCAAAGGCTATAGCTGCATGGAGACTGCAGTTTCAGGATAGGGGGAGCTGACTGTCAAAGACAGAAGAAATTCCCACTTGAGAAGATTGAAATGATTTATTACTATGCCTGCTTTTCTGATCTCTGCATACACGCTCTATGTGCACTCTGTATACAGTTCAGGAAGCTGCAGTTCACTTAGCAGACCTAAATCAACTCTGCATTGAGCCTCAGAAAGCTGCATTTCCCTTGTAACTGGGGTTAATATGTTAGTCCCAGTTACAGATGAAATTAGCAATAAAAATAATGTGATGTTGAAAACCAAAAAAAGAACACCACCACACCAGAGTTTCTGGCGACACAAGATTATGTATCCCCTATTTAAAAATAACCGTAATGTAGAGGGGAAACAATTTGAAATAGCTGCATTGTGCATTTTCAATAATATGCTAAAACTAGCCGTTTTTCTTACATTTGCTAGATATTTTAAAAAAAATAATAAATACAAAATCAACATAAAAATAAAGCTCTATGAATCAGAAAAAAGGACAAACATTGAATACAAAAAAAAAAAAACGACAAAAATTATTTCAATAACCAAACAAAACCAAATGTTATTGCTTTCAAACCCATATGTACTGAGAATAACTTAGTGTTATGGTCATCAGCAGAGTAAATTGACCCAGTCTTCAACTGGTTAAGAAAATATGGCGTAAAAGTGACCAAATTGTCTAGATAAATCACTGGTTAGTACAGAGATCTGTCTAAAGATATTTTTATACCTACACCTATAGCTATAACAATTGGCTCTGCTACAACTAGACAGAAATTCTTTACTGTAACAGCAGTGGGACTATGAAACTCTGCCTCAAGATGTTTTGATGGTTGATTTGTGATGGTCGGGCTGTTATTGAAAGTGTTGTCTGGCTAGCAATTTCTGAAGTTAGCAAGAAATTTATTCCTGTAATTTGAGGACAATTGGGTTTGCCTTCTTCTAACTCAATATTATATTGTCATAGGTTAAACTAGATGGCTTAACCTCCCACACAGTTCTGGATGAACCCTGGGGGTTTGAGCAAAGTGCATTACAGTTTACCCCGAGCAGGTGACGTCCAGGGAGTCTGCAGAGATGGCAGTCACTTAAACATCTCTAACTCTGGAGGAGCAGGGGCTAGAGTCTTGGCTTTAAAACAAGCCCAAGATCATGTCTGTAGCCCACCTAGATTTTGAGATATCACTAGTTAAAGTAGATGCTGCATATACTCGCAGTTTCACTTTAACCAGTGTGCAGGAGAACAGGTGCAGCTGACAGGGATGGAAGCATTTTTTTTTATTCTTCTGTCCCTGTCACTTCAGATAACCCAAGGGGAGGGTATACCATGGACTTTTATTCATAATATCACCCACTCCCTCATTATCAATCAAAAAGCATACCTGCCATTTAACCTCTTATATGCTGCGGTGAATGCTGACTGTAGCACTTAAAGGGGTATTCGCACATACATAACCATTTTTAAATTTGTAGATAATTAAAAGTTAAACATTTTTGCAAATATAAATAATTAAATATTTTGCAGAGTTTTAAAGATTTTCTCCAAATATCTTGTGGTCACAAGTTGTTGTCTTGAACTGCTGCCAGTGGATACGACCATGAATGCAGGACCTTTCTAAAGTCAGAAAATCAGCCAAGATTTCCTTAATGTGGCCGGGATATCTTCTGATACATGTAGTGTCCCTGTCTGATAACACAGCTACAATAATAAAATCATGGCTGGGATCCTGACAAGGCCCAGACTATAGAAAGTTTTTGCATTTGTGGTCGTATCCATTGGCAACCGATCAAGGCAACAGATTGTCACCACTGAGATAGTTAGAGAAAATCTTTAAAACTTTGCAGAATTTTTAAATACTTATACTAGCAAAAATGTTTCACTTTTAACTATCTACAAATATAGATATGATTATGTTCTTGGGAATACCCCTTTAAGTAGTTTTACAGAAAAAAAGTAAAGATAACATTTTTTTTCCCCTTGTTAACGAAAAAAAAAAACAACTAAATTGATATCATCACATCCATAACAACCACTAAAATAAAATTAGTATATTGTTTATTCTACATGATAAATGCAATAAACCTTAAAATGCAGATGCCAGAATTGATATTTTCTCTCAAAAACATAAAATAATAAAAAGTGACCAAAAAGTGATATGTGTCCACAAATTACAAGGGTGCCTTCCTAAGTGATGTAGATTTCATTTCTGGCACACAGGACCTCCCAAATTATTAAGAGGCCAGAGATTCTTATTAATAATAATAATAATAATAATAAATTCTTGCCACTGTAGGTAGTACCCAGTGAATTGTTAACGCCATGGAAATGTGATAAAAATGTTAAAAGTAACAAATAAATGATTTATTATTTGCTGCTTTAACCCTATTGCGGCTAAATGCATGCACTGACCGTGGGAATTATCCCCCCGGCAATTTTCCCGCCGTAGCGGGAAAAAAAAATCAAAAGAACCAAACCTCAGTTTTTTTGCTGTTTTGTCTCCTTTAACAAATTTGGTTTAAAGCAATAGACATTCCGCAAATTGATATAAATAAAAATTACATCTGGCCCCGCAAAAAAAGACATCCTATGCATCCCCGTAAAAAGTTTAGAATGTTTTTAAAGGGGTTAAAACGTAATAAAAACTATTTTAATTTGGTTTGTCTTGGATCTTACCGACCCATAGAAACAGGTGATATATTATTTTGGCTGCACAGTGAACGCCATAAAAGCAAACCCATAAGAAAGTCGCACAAATGTAGTTTATCTCCATTCTAAAAAATTTTTCAACTTCGTACGGAATATTAATTATTATAAATATTAATTATTATCCGGCTATTATCTCACTGGTGTCCACCTTCAGGACACCAGTAACTGCAGTTTTTACTGCAATTACTCTATCTGGCTCCCCCTATCTGTGACTATCCTCCTGATGATCCCACCAATGTAGAGGGAAACACGTACAGGGATATAGTTAGAACTATGCTACTGACAGCGTGGTGTGAACATTCACCAATGCTACTAATGCCTACTGGCAAACCCTGGGATAACTTTGTAATTAATAGGTTATACTTCAGGTGAATTATGGGAGTGCCAGCTAGCTGCAGCAGGCAATGACTCATTAGCACTGAGGGATATAGTTAGAACTATGCTACTGTTAGTGTAGTGTGAACACTCACCAATGCTACTAATGCCTACTAGATATCAAATCCTGGGATAACTTTGTAATTAACAGGTTATAATGTAGGTGAACTATGGGAGTGCCAGCTAGCTGCAGCAGGCAATGACTCATTAGCACTCACTATTCTGCTATCCAGATATGCATATGTGAAAGCGAAGCGGTTTTATTATTGACACCTGCCTTTGCTATAATAGATATCTTACATGACTTCAAGTCCCTGTTATATACAGCAGGTGACTTTATCACAGAGCCGATATTTAATTGTTTTGTAGTGACAATTGGACTCACACTTACGAAATGTTATGTTTAGGAGCAACACCCATTCATTAGGGGCGCAAATATATTCTTCGCCCTTTACTAATATAACAATCTATGTGAAGAACTCCTTAAATCATAGATGCACTACTGTTCGGTCTACATCTATTAGAAGTGTATTGTTGTTAACTCCACGACAATCCTAGTTACATATAAGGATCAGTGGATTAGATTTCACTTATGATAGGATGACAGTTTGTTTGTGCATTCAATTACCTACATTTTATTACTTCTATTTATGCGTACATATGCTTATATGTTGTAGTCTACACCGATGTAGGTTTTAAAATATCAATTTAAGTTATATTTTATTTTGGTGCTATTTTTTGTTTATTTCACATGTGTTGTTTGTACACACCTTGCCAGTTGTGGTGAAGGAAGTGTTGTCATTCTTTTTGTCACCCTTCGTTTTCTATGTACATGATTGATCCATTGCCTTCTATCCAACCAAACCAATTATATTACATTTTTCACAGTCAATAGTGTGCAGTACCTGTCCAAAGTTCCATACACATTTGCTGAAGTTGATATGCTGCTGCCCGGTATTCTGTATCAGTTGTAATATGATAAAAATTTTGTAAGAATCATCATCTTTGATAAGTACAGCATCTGTTCTTGCTTTAAGGTCCCTGCGGTTAAGTTGAATGAGCTTCTGGAAGATTTTTACGTGACTGTGAAAAAAACTGATGGATCAGATTTTTTGGCTACATCTCTGCATGCAATACGCCGAGGTTTAGACCGCATTCTGAAGAATGCTGGAGCCGGCTTCTCTATCACCAGCAGTGTCTTTAATTCTTCTTCACAGAAACTCAAGGAAAAACTGAGAATGCTCAATAAAGCTGGAATGTCTGGCTCCCGATCACGCAATATTGTCTACTTCACTTTAGCAGATGAAGAGGAAATGTGGAGAATTGGGTGTCTAGGTGATGACGGGCCTGTGCCTCTGTTGTCCTCAGTGGTAAAATACAATAGCCAGTTTCTAAACATGAGAACTTTGCAGGAGCACGCAGATCTAATGTATGGTGACATAGAATTGCTGAAGGATGGAAATCATCAACCTTTCTTTGCGAGAACAGACAGCGTTAAAAGAGACAAACAAGCAAACCCTAATAAGATGTGCTATGGACAGATATACCATGAACATTCAAAAGGACACAGAAGGTGTCCATACTGTCTTCTGTATAAGTACATGTACACGCATCGTCCACCATCTCAGATGGACGCAAACTCGCCGTTTTATCTGACTGCACGAAAAGAGGTCAGCGGAATGGAAAAGGTTTGGTATGAGGAACAGAGAATGGGGCTTAGATCTCTACGTGGTGTTGTCCCAAAGCTGGCAAAGCGAGTGAAGTTAGAGCAATGTGACAATTACACTTTTGTTTCATTTACACAGACATTTAGAAAGTTTGCTCCAGTTAACAACTATTAAAAATTCCACAACACACTAAATAAATTACTTGCACAATGCTGACCAGCAGGATATCCTAAAGAACATGTCAAGACCTTGAGCCTGACATACATTTTGTCATATATGATGGAGGTTTGTAAACTGTGTGTTATTGTTTGGATTAGATTTAGGCCTCATGCATACTACCATAGTTTTTATCCGCAATTGCAGATAAAAGTAAGGATCCATTCATTTTTGTGTGTCCATACAGATGGCTGTGTGTTGATGCTGTTTACAAGGACCGCAAATTATGATGCATGTCCTACTCTTGGCCGCATTTACATTGCGAATGAACCCATTAAAGTCTATGGGCAAGTTGAAATTGTGGAGAAACTACAGGTGCGCATCTGTAGCTTCACCACCATTGTGGATCAATATATACCAAAATACCAAAAGAATGGCCAAAATATAAAGATAAACAAAATAAAGATTACAGATAGCTCTCTGAGGTTAATGAAATTGTTGGTAGATGAAGAACAATCTAATTTTGACAAATTATCAAAAGAATTGAAAGACTAAAATTGCGGCTAGTAGAAAATTCCATACCGACCCTAATTCTGTCAAAAAAGAGAAAATATTGCAGGGTAACATTGAACAGTTTGTAGGCCTAATAAAAAATCGTAAACACTTTCAGTTCCAGAGAGATCTAGCGGAATTTAAAAACAACAAAGCGTATGAACATATTCTGAGTAATCGAATAGAAAGTGATATTTCCTCCTCTGAATATGACAATTCCGATAATGACACTAGATCACGTAGTCTGAATACTAGAACTCGGGGAAGAGGTGCAAATAGGTTCAGAAGCGGCCCTAGAGGTACGAAATCTATAGTACAAAAATCCATTACATCTACTGTTGGTGATTCAACTGGTTTTTTAGCACAGGGTCCACCCATCACACAATATCGGCTAAGGGGAAGAACAGAGTCCCACAAAAAGGGTCTAGACACCCCAGAGTGGTGGATAGGAGTACGATGGGAAGTGGACCTTTATCTAGGGGTTTAGTAGAAAATTTGAATGATTCCATGGATAATATCTCTGAAGTCGATTCTTGTCAAATAATAAATCTATAAGATAAAATTCTGTCACCCCAGGAGGTGTCCGTTTTGGCCAAAGGTCTGTTACTTGTCCCCACTACCCGCTTTGATGAATTCACCTGGGTCAAAGATCTTTCACTTTTTTGTAGAAAATTAAGATGGACTAAATTTATGCATATGACTAGAAAGAAAAAAAAGTGGGGAGTGGATTTGGAGGATTTACCATGCCTTTCTATTCTTGAAGACCTCTTTAGAGAAGGATAAGGGGAAGAGTACCTAAGATCTTTCACAAACTTACGTCCAAAGAGTACAAAGACCCCTCCCTCCATAGACACGAGTTATATTGATGCCTTTGAAGCATTGGCAGTTGAAGGCATTTCACGATTATCCAGACAAAGGAGAAATATGTTGAATCTCAATGATGCCCATATGAAAGCCCTTTCGGAATTAGAAAAGGATGAGAGTATTATTATCAAGCCCTCCGATAAGGGGGGCAACATTGTTCTCTGAAATACAGAACAATATATTTTGATGTGTAATAATATCCTTACACATAAGGAGTCATATAGGGTACTTGAGAGTGATCCTACGTTAACATTCTCAGTAGAACTGGATAACATTTTGAGCTCAGCTGTTGATAGGGGTCTCATAGACACTAATGAATATAAATTCATGAAACCACAATATCCACAGGTGGCCACTTTTTATGCGCTGTCTAAAGTGCATAAAGGGATTGATCCTCTTAAAGGGCATCCTATAGTCTCCGGCATAGGGGGGCTAACGCAGGGCATTAGCACGTACGTTGATGCCATCTTACGACCATTTGTGCTGGCCCTACCCTCCTATGTCCGGGACACAATGGACGTCCTAAGACATCTTGAGGATATCTCTCTTCCATCTAATACAAAGGTGGCTAGCCTTGATGTGGAGGCATTGTACAGCTCCATACCCCATGATTTGGGGTGTGGAGCTGTGCGGCATTTCCTTGAAAAGAGGGGAAATTACCTTGCAGAACACAATGCCTTCACTTTATAACTCTTGGACTTTGTACTAAGGAGAATCTATTTCATCTTTAACGGGCGCTTCTTCCACCAGCTCCAGGGTACCGCAATGGGGAGTCCAGCTGCCCCTACTTATGCAAATTTATACCTGGGCTGGTGGGAGGAGCGCCTGGTTTTCTCTGAGGACATGGAGAGGTGGATGTCATGTATTTTAATTTGGCTGCGATATATAGATGACGTCTTACTCTTTTGGAGTGGCACTGATGAGGATTTTAGGCTGTTTGTTGAAACACTTAATAATAATCAGATTAATCTGCATTTTACAGTTGAAATTAATGAGAGATCTTTTTTCTTGACCTTTTTATTAGAATTGAGGACAATGGAACCATCAATACTACTGTCTTTGGAAAAAAAACAGCAACAAATAGTTTACTCCGCTGGGACAGCTTCCATCCGGAGACCCTGAAAAAGGGAATACCGAAGGGACAGTTCTTTCGGATATGGAGGAACTGTTCTGATTTGAATGACTATCAAAATAATGCTGATGGCCTTGAACGGAGGTTTAAAAGTAGGGGTTATCCATCATCAATAGCGAGAGAAGTACGTAGTCATGCATTGGCACAAAATAGAAGAGATCTCCTTACCCCTAAGGCATCTAGGGAGTCGGATATACAGATTTGTCTTATTGGAACTTTTGACAGTAGAAGATTTTATGAATGGATCAGGATATCCAGGATTCCATTGCCCTTGGTCCATCAATTACATACAGACGGGGCAGGAATTTGAAAGATATTCTGACACATAGCCATTTGAGGTCCAACACGAAGGAAGACACTTGGCTGGACAGGATGATACCCAATGGCACATTTAAATGTGGACATTGTAAAGCCTTCCCTTTTATCAATAAAAGTACTTCTTTTGTGAGTGTATCAACTGGCCGCTCTTATGAAAATCGTGAATTCATCAACTGTAGATCGAAGGGTGTCATTTATTTGGCTACCTGTACATGTCCAAAAAATTACGTTGGGAAGACTATCAGAGAATTTAGGAGGAGAGTTTTAGATCATATTGGGAATATTAATAGATGTGAAGATCAACCCATTAGTAGACACATTTGGGAATCACATAGGGGAGACCCTAATCAAATCTCATTCCAGGGAATTGAAACTATCAAATCCACTATAAGGGGGGTGACTTGGACCGTAAAATTTTACAAAAAGAAGCCCAATGGACATACTGACTTCAATCGGTTAAACCTTTGGGCCTTAATGAAGTGATATCATTCACTTCTTTTATTTAGTATCTCTTTTTGGGTCCCTTTTTTTTTTCTCCCCTTGCATTAGTTTCTATAGTAGTATTTTGTTTCATTTTTTATCCTGGTTGTTACTTATTCTTTTTTCCCATTTTTTCATTTCTTTTGTTCCTTCCCTTTTTATATTAATATTTATTGATATATATATGGGGATGCTCAGATTTCTCTGGAGACCTTTTTAGAGACATTCTTTACAATAAATAGCGATTTTATCAGGCATATCTATGTATGAGCATAAACATTTGAATTTACCAATGTAGGTTTATCCAGGGGGTAAAGATAGGTCTTTTATGATGGTTATAATCGCTAGATGCCTTTATATATAATAAGTTCTCCAGAGCGATATATCTTTGTGTATAATAACATAGTGCGGGTTTGTACTCCTTTTATATGTACATTATATGTAGGTTTGACATTAAAGGGAGAAGATCGCTGTAGATTATCCCTCTTTCCCCATACTAAATCGCTTTGTTGCTATTTGTTGATGTTATCAATATGAAAACACATGATCATCTACGTATAGACTCACCGGCGCTATGTTCTAGCGTCGGTGTTTCTATAGCAACGGTCTCGTTTTCATCCACCAATGAGAGCATAGGGGGCGTGTAGCTCCTGACGTACCCCCTGGACGTACGAGTGAGACTGGTCAGTAGCGCTGGGATACTTTGACATATAAAGACCTTGCAAAGCGCGGCATCCGAGGCTTAACATTTGAAGTAGCGGCGCCTATCATCTGGGCGTCTGGAACTGTGGTTTTTACCACACTATCTTTGTTATTTTCAATTTTACTCTCCATTTAGCTATAGAAATTCCCCTGATGAACCTGGTGTAGATATTATCCACTAGGGGAAACACGTAGGGAGATGAGGGAGAGAGGAGAGCTTAAATATCTTGTGAAAGGGAGGATTTGATCACATATACTTATACCATGCTTGGGCGTGGATTTAGTGATTTCTTCCTCAGACCTTCCTTTAATATCCTTGCTGGGGTTTGGCTTTGGTGATAAGAGTCGTACTTTTTATCCTGTACTCAATTCATCATCATCTGACCTTCATTATTTATCTAACAAGGATAACTTCAGGCGGGAGCGTTTTATCTGAACATATCACAGATTTACTATATTTTTTTCTGTGGTTAATATAACCATTTATCTTGGGTGCCTGTGGGGAGGACATTGGATTACATAGGGCCCTTACCCCTATTTATAGCCAGAATAGGTTTAAAAGAATTTTCTATCTGAGGATAGTGATATTAGATATCTAGATATATGTCATAGATTTTAACTGCTTTAAATAAAAGTTGAGTTTTATTTTGTTTACATTTTGGCCATTCTTTTTTTCTTTTGGTATATAATGATTATTATTTGACCTTCTATAAATGTGACCATTGTGGATCAGTTGCGAAGTGACACAGGGAAAATAGGTCACATGATAGTCCAGACTCTATTTCAGAGGTTTGGGACTAGTAGGTGACATCAGTACTAGTTTTCCGTGTTATTTTTTGGATCTGCAAATATGGAATTCTACGGATGCACTACAAACCATATTTGTGGACAGTGCACCACAGATGCAAATAACACTGAAAAACTATGGAATGCAAATGCATTTGAGTTTATCCACAAATTGCGGACGGTATACGGTTGTGTGCATGAGGCTAATCCTATGTTATTGCCAGTCTTCATTTCCCAAGCATGTTATTTTAAAAATAGTGCCTTTATAGCCTACTACAGGAAGACTACAAAATAAGATAATGGAAATTACATTACAATAGCACAACTTTCTCAGAGTTACAATTTAATCAAAATACATATTTCTTATGTAATACTTCACATACATTCATTGTACCACGAGTAAAAATGAATAAAAGTTTGGTGCTCATATAATTTAAAGTAATGCCTAAAGGGCATCCTGTTAAACCATTGATTTTAGTGAACCTTCCATCTATGGGCTGTGCCTACCACTCCACTGTGAGAATAAATGGCAATAGACAACTCAATTGTATGTGCAGTTGGATGAAAGCAGATGTAACATGCCTTTTACTAGAGCCCAAAGAACATAATCATTTGTTAATGCATTTTAATTCAGATGTAGTAAGTGCACTCAGTTTCTGGCCATTAAAAGCCTTTTTATCTAGGCAGAAAACCTCTTTAATATTTATAGACCACAAATATTTAGTCTTGTTACACCCCACCTCTTAAAGGGAATGTATCACATATTTAATTTTTATTTCTTTAATGACATTTAACTATATAGAAGATAAATAATGGGTTTGGCCTTTAAATGATGTAGCTATTTATTTATTTTTATTTATAAAGACTATCATGGGAACATCCATATTGAAGACGCGCACACACTTCTTTCCTGTATTGCTTGTATAGACATAGGGTGTGTGCTCATGGTAGGTGAAATGACTGGGAAGTCAATTGATAGAAAAATGTCATAGATTACTAAAATCTAAAGCAAGTGATGAAATTGTACCCTATTCGCCAGAAATCAGGTTTTAAATAATTTGAGATTTTGCTTATATGGAAAGTCATATAAAAGACAACATTAAAAAAAATAACACAAAACATATATATAGTTATAATAAAAACAAATTTTCATTCATTTTCTGATGACACATTCGCTTTAAATACAGTATCTTATACTGAGTTTACTGAGGAATTTTGGTAGAGTATACAACATCGTAAATACTACCTGACTCTTGAAATGCTATTGCTTGGAGATCCCAAGGAACCAGATTTGTTGTAAAATGCCATTGACTGTTGCTTACAATGAAAATCCCTGCAACAAATCTTCCACATACTCTTACTATTGTCCTATCTCTGATCACTCAACAGAAAAAGAGGAGTATATCCTCTTTAGAAACATCTACAAGAATGAAGTTTGTATAACTTACCATATGTAAGAGCACAATATAAGATCCCTTGTAGGACACAGTTCAGATTAATCATTTTCCAGAGTGGGACCTTAGTATACAGTAGATACCAGCAGAGCAACAGTTGGAATAATATTGAATCTTTACCTATAAATTAAGTATATTTGCTTTTTTTTCCATTTTTTTTTTTTTTGCTTGTTACCCACTGTGATATACTGAAAGGAAGATAGGTCATTTTCCATTAGTAGACATTATAGCTTTACTTTCACTATAAAGTCTAAAAGATATTTACATTTTGGACTTAAAAGGGTTGTACCTTGCACAACACAAAGGGCAGGGGATAAGTGGCAGATCATGGTTGGTCCTAAAGTTCTCCTTTTTAAATGGAGCAGTAGTCACATACATGTACTGTCACATCATTCATGTCTATGGGACCACTGAAGTGAAGCTGATTACAGCGCTTAGTTACCTCCAGCAATCCTATAATATTGAATGGAGCAGCAGTGGACATTCAAACAAGGGGGACTTGGCACCCCTGTTCTCATCACTGGTGACGAACCCCCCCCCCCCAATCAGACACATCTCCTTCCTGTGGCGAGGGGATAGGTATTGTTTTAGGTTCATTCCCTTTAACCATATAAGCTAATGAAATGTTGCAATGAAGAAGTGCCTCAGTTTTGTGTAAATATCCTGATAATAATATTATGGTGTGAACTGTTATCTGTCTCTTGTCTCATGTCTAGAGGAGAATCTGTTTTCCATGCATTGTACACTGGATCTGCACGCACTGCTGAAGGTTTAAAAAAATACAATGTTGAAGATAATAAAATTTGTGCTGTCTCTGTGCTATGGACTTAATTGTTCTAAGTTAATACAACTGGACAGGTAAACTGACTGGACTTTTTTCAGATCCAGTATTCCCTATAAAATTGAAAGGCATCTTGATGTGCAACAAAAGCAGTATATGCACAAATAAATTTGCAAGTTTCCATCTACTAGTTATATTAATGTGACAAATTATGGAATGGACTGCAAAAGATTACTTTTTCAATACCTTGGTGGAGCATACTTGGAATACATTATTGTGATGGGTAGTGATACAAGTCGGGGTTAGCATATACTGTTGATGGTGGTGGAAGTCAAATCTTCTTATATATTAAAGGTATTTTCCTAATAAACATATTTAAATTTGTAGACTGTTAACCCCTCCCCACCCGTCCAAAATTCCAAAACTTTTTTAACTTTCCATTCACAGAGCCATATGAGGGCTTAATTTTTGCAGGACAATTGTACATTGTAGTGGTACCATTTCATATTACATATGATGTACTGGGAAACTGGCAAAAAAAATTCAGATTGGGGTAGAATTAAAGAAAAATTGCATTTACGCAATGCAGAAAAAATGCCTGCATTTTTGTAAATCACAGCGTGTCAATAATACCTACGGAAACACTGGCAGTTTCTGTATAGGTATAATAAGAGGCAGAAAGTCTGCAGAGGAACACTATGAAAAACGCTGTGGAAAAAAAACATGATGTGTTTCTGCCGCGTTTTTTTTCTGCAGCGTTTTCCAGCTGCAGCTCACTGTGTGGGACCTTATCATGGATTTGTCACATTATTCTTCATGTGCATTTGGTATGGGACAGGAGGGTTTAAGATCCATTGATTGGGGAGATTCCCTGAACAATATGCATTAGGATTCTGGCACAAATTGCAATGTTATTTATTTATTAATGCGTGTGCACTGTGTGGCAGTATCTCTACCTTGTGTTCACACTCCCTGATATAATCTTGCACTTTTCTAGGTAAAAAATGACTCACTTCAGCACACATATGTCAAAAAAGGTGGCGCAGGGGTTTCATTAATGTGGTGTTTGGCACACACATTTAAAAGGAATGTATGGCCAATTTTTTTTTTTATTTATTAAAGCCAGAAAGTGAAATATATAACTTTTTTCTAATCTGTTTTTATTTTCACATTGTAGATTTTTTAATTCTGTTTTCTGTACATAAATAGGGGGGACTGCCATCTTGCCTGAGCTTGCAGTTTACCCTGTTAATATTTAGTGATATGCTTTACAGCATAGTCATGGGCACAGACACCAATCGTCTGGAGCTGATCCATTGAAGTCTATGGGAGAGTTTTCTAGGCATGCTCTGTGCTGGGAGGGGAGTAGATAATCTTTGACCGTTTGTTGTCAACAGTAGATACAGTGATAAGGCACTATGGGTGTTATCTGTATGTGCATGATTGTCTAATGTGATGCACTTGAGTAAATATGGTGGCTGCTCTTAAACAGAGCGGCCACACTAGCTTCCAGGTCTGTGCTGTTTCATACAGCAGGGGATCGGCAGCATTGCCCATGATCAGAGTCATCTCTGATCACGGGCATTTAACCACTCAGATGCCGTGGTCAAAAAAAGCTAAAAGTTTAAATCACCCCTTTGGTGGCTAAGAATTTTTTTTTTCTTCAAAATTAAAATTTTTTGTGAAGTTATGAAAACATGAAAAAAACTGTATAAATTTGGTATCACTGTGATCGTACTGACCTGCAGAATAAAGCTAACAATAACGGAATAAAGCAGAATAAAGCATTTTTACCGCAGAGTGGAAGCCGTAAAAAAAAAAAAAAAGACATAAGAAAATGGCGGTACTGCATTATTTTTCTTAATTCCACCTCATTCTGAATTTTCCCACTTCTTGGTACATTGCACAAAATAATAAATGGTACCATATTGAAGTACAACTTGTCACACAATAATCAATCCCCCATATGACTACGTAAACATAAAAATGAGAAAGTTATGGCTTTTGAAATGTAAGGAATAAAAAATGAAAACACAAAAATGAAAAATGTCTGCGTCTCCTAAGGGTTAAATTAATGTCCAATATTCTCGCATTAAGGTTTTGGATGAATATCTTAGTACCTAGATGGAGTCGTTCTGACTACTCGAGAGAGAGAGAGAGAAAATTTTAGGGAAGAGTCCTAACCTGTTTTCACTGCCATTACACTGAGTATGAAAACAAATCTAAATGTTTATTATTATTTATTTATTAAAAGCTAAGTTTTAGGATTGTATTATTTCTTCTTTGTTCATTCCATGTGCTTTCTGTAAAGTTCTTCTGATTACTGAATGGATTTGTCACCGTCTTTGAATTGTCTAAAAGTAAAAATGTAATTTGTCGTTGTGCATAGCAACCAATCGTAGCACAGCTTTCATTTTTAAAGAGCACTATAAGAGCACTACAAAAGGAGCATTGTGATTGGTTGTTATGGGCAAAAAGGTTTTTTTTTTCATAAATTCCAACCAATTTCTGTACAATACTGCAGAATATGTTGGTTCTATAGAAGCAACAAAAACGAACATGAATATTGCACAACCTGCAGGAATGGATCTAAGTCTAACTGGCATTGTTATGTGTGATGAGAAGCTAAAGTTTCTTGAAAAACCTATATGAAGTATGCAGCTAAAGATGATAGTAACAAGTTTGCTACATATAGGGCTGTATAGCTTCAGTCCATGCTAGCCACTGTCCACTGCTGAAAGCACTGACAATGGGCATGTGAGCATCAGAATTGAAGAATGTGGCCTGGTCTGATGAATCACATTTGCTTTACCATGGCAGCTGGATTCATGTGTGTTGCTTACCTGGGAAAATGATGGCACCAGGATGCACTTTGGGAAGAAGGTAAGCCAACTGTATGATACACTTAGGAATGCAACACTGGCTGTTTGTCAGAATATTTATGCTATTGTGCTACTCAAATAACCAAATAGAATAATGTGATAAAACCAATATCCCACTTTGTGCTGTACTCTAATAATATGGTAGCACCATAAACCTAGCCTAATAAATCCATAATGAAGATCCACAATGCAGTAATAGGTGGATGTACAGTGTATAAGAAAATGTTATGTCTTTATCTACCAGTTGCTATTATGCTCCTTTTTCTATTGCCTACTGTTTCCTTCCAAAGTTAGATCTTTGTGTCTGCTGTGCTGCTCCATTGATTAGAGTGGACATGCAGTCTCCTCTATAGTCCTGTGGAGGAAGCACCAGCCAGGCTCTCTCTCCAGTAGTTTCTAGCCCATGCTCTGTGACATTACACTCAAAGATAGCATCCAAGACCAAAATGATACTGTTTTATGGTGATACTGTTTTATTAGAATAGAGCACAGAGCAGATATTGGTTTTATTATGTACTGTTTGGTTATTTTAATAGCACGATAGCATGAATATTCTACAGCCAACATTGTATTGCTAAGTGTATCACTTTTAATAGGGCTTGGTAGGTGCCCTGCCATACTTGAAGCTTGAAATAGTGCTATTTGCATTTGGGATGTTGATAGTGGCACAGGAGTACATACTTATTAATCTTATGTTTTCTATCATTCCTGACATTGACAATTCCCTGGTAAATATTTTGCTGCAAACTGTTACTGTGGATATTACTTTGGTGTGTACCACCTAACTAAACATTATTCCAGACCACTGCACACTCCTTCATGGTACTGGTATTTTCTAATGACAGTGACCCCTTTCAGCAGGATAATGTGCCATGCCATGGAGCGTTAATGGTTTTAGGAACATGAAGAGTTCAAGGTGTAGACCTGGCCTCCAAATTCTCCCTACCTTAATCCATATGAGCATCTATGGGATGTGCTGAAATAGCACATCTAGGCATCGCTTTACTATTTATAGGACTACTTCTGGTACTCTCAAATTTTATTTTTTTTTTACTCATTTTATTGAAAATAGGAGTGAGGAGTACATATAAGAAAACAGGAAAAAAAACAGATTGATATATACCGTATAATGTAAGTTAAAGGGTATATCAAAGATAAAACAATCAGTTATACAGTAGAATTATAGAGATTTCCTTACAATGAGATTTAAAACAGATTTACAACCAATGCAAGCAATAACGTTTATGATTCAATCTAAGTATTATATACAGAAGCAGAAAAAAAAAGTACCCCAAAACTTCTGGAATTTACCTGGTCAGAACAATTTTTATATACAATCAAGTCATAAGCAAGGATAGCGTTAACCATGAATAATACTGTAGATATATTGGTTATGGTCCCATTCTTCTCATAGCAATACAGATGCATCTCAATAAATTAGAATATCTTTGAAACGTTCATTCATTTCAGTAATTCAGTAATTCAATTCATAATCAGCGTCTTCCATGATTGTGTGTCCTACTGAACCAGACTGAGGGACCATTTAAAGGCTTAGGAAACCTTGGCAGGTGACACACTGAATATTTACAATACTGAACTTTTTTACAATATTCTAATTTTCTTAGATTTGGGTTTTCATTACCTGTAATCAATAATCAACATTTACAGAAATAAAACACTTGAAATAGAACACTGTTTGTGTAAAGAATCTAGAAAATATAAGAGATCACTTTTTTAATCTAATTACTGAGAAAGAAAGAAAGAAAGAAAGGTTTCAAAGATATTCTAATTTATTGAGATTCACCTGTAACTCCTCATTCAGTAGACCTATCTCAGAGATAAAAAGTAACATTATGGTCCCTTGCAGACGGATGGCCACTGTGATTGTATGGGACGGGCGGCACACAGATAACATCAATGAATAGGAGCCGTGGAAGCACTGTCGCAAAACTGGACAGGAATAGGACCTGTCCTGAGTTTTGCGTCCCGGACTGTCGGCCCACACATGGGAACGTGTAATGCACAGTCATATGCGTGGGCCAAAAGAAATCAATGGGTCAGTGTGCTATCCTGGAAAAACCCGGATAGCACACTGACCAAGCTCACGGTCGTCTGCAAGGGGCCTATGTTTTACTTTAATCATTTATGTATAGAATTTGTGTGTTTGGCATAATGTATTATATTTATTTTTTTAATGTAAAGGAATGTCTCACCAGTAGGACAATTTCCATTGGTCCAGCACTATTAAGAATGAAATCCAATATCTTTGTTTCACATATTTAAAGGCTTATCGGTAAATGACCACCTGCATGTTTCAAGTGTTCATATTGCTCTTACTCTTGACTGAATCCTAGAATTGCTTAAACCATTTAAAGCTACGGCCCCAAAATGTAAAAAAACGCTGCGGAAAAGATCGCGGTGGAAACGCATTGCGTTTTTTTTCCGCAGCGTTTTGCACAGATAGTACGCAGAGTTTTCCTCTGCGGACTTTCTGCCTCTATGATACCTGTACAGAAAACACCAGTGTTTCCATACGTATAATTGACATGCTGCGATTTGCAAAAATGTTTGCGTTATTGAAATCGCTGCATTTCCGCTGTGGATTTTTTTCTGCAATGTGTGGACGGGAATAGACAGAATCCCATCCACTTTACAGGTAATGTAAAATGCAGAGTTTTTTGCCATGGCGTATCTGCTGTGGCCAAATTGCTGTGTTTTCGCAACGTGGGGCCCCGGCCTCAAAAGAAACACCGACCAATGAACAACATAATGCAAATCACATGATATAAGTCAGTATGTGACCTCATCCTCCCACCATTGACTCTGTATATACTGTTCTGACACATAGACTGTAACAGTTCTTCGTAACAACAAGGTATTTGTTGTTATGATTAGAGATGAGCGAATTTTTTCAAAAATTCGATTCGGCCGCTTCGCCGAATTTTCCAAAACGATTTGATCTGAATTAATTTGCGGCGAATCGTGTTAAAAAACAGCTATTTCCTGGCTGCAGAGAGTCTGTATAGTGGTGTAGAACACTGAGCCTTGCAGTAACACGCATAGAGAATTTACTGTGGTAGTGAAACAATACTGTTTACAACATATAACTGCACCGCACAAGGCCTAATAAGACCCCAGTAATTTGAATTACACAGGTATGATCTATTGCAAACCTGCTATGAGCAGCAGTATAATGGTAGCCAGTGCAGCAAGGTAGCAAGGTTTAGTAGGATTGTTCCTATTACCCAGGCTGCAAACATCTCAAATGAACCCTGTTCTGCTTCAATACTCTGTATAAATTCCTCCCTATTCTTTCCCTACACTTCTAATGCACTTTATCTGAACTTCAATTGAGCAAAATATCAGTTTTCAAGTCTTTTCTACCATTTCCCTAGCGCCTGCTGACATCTCTCCCTGCACTAAGTACCATGGAAAATGCTATTTATCGAGCTGTGACATCACAGGGCTGGCTGGCTGCTGATTGGCTGCACGCATGGCATTGTGGGTGATCCCGCTTTCCCAGAGTTCCTTGCCCCATGTCCTAACATGTGCAGCAGCCATTTTAGGAAAAAATGTGATTCGTTACCACGAAGCTTGAGGAAATCAGGATTCAATGCGAATCGAATATTTCCTGAAATTCGGATCGAATTCCACTTCATCAGCTCCGATTCGCTCATCTCTATTTATGATACATATATAGACTATCACAACATTTACAACATTTAGCATCTCAAAAACAGACATTATGTGTATATATAACTTGGCATCAGAGAAATTTTCCTCCCAATCACTAGTTACCACGAACTGCTACCATATGCTGGAGTGCTGAAAATCTGGAGAAATACTGTATATCCACAGTGGGTGAGCTGTTTCAAATTTTTTTTTTATATGTTTACCTGAAATATCTCATCAGATTTTTATTATAAGCATATATTTAAAAAATTTGTGTTTTTATGTGACTATCCATATTAAAGAAATTCCAGTTTTCACATTATCAACTAGAGCACAGAAAATAGGCTGCACCCTGGGGTAGGGTAAGGAGAAATCTCTTTATCATTAGAGGACAGTGATTTAAAGGCAGCTTATCCCCTCTCCACAGGATAGGGGGTTAAGTGTCTCATCAGTGGGCATCCAACCACTGGACCTCCACTGTTCACTAGTACAGGGGTCTCTTGTGCCCCCAACTGAATGAGCGACAGTAATGCAGGCATGCTGCCATTCCATTAATTTTATGAAACTGCCTAAGGTGGGGACAGCCGACTGCTCTGCTGTAACAGTCTCATAGAGATGAATAGAATAATAATAATACATTTTATTTATATAGCGCCAACATATTCCGCAGCACTGTACAAATTGCATGGTTCAAGTACAGACAAAAAAGATACATTACAAAGAAATAGTCAATTCAAACAATGGGACTGAGGGGCCTGCTCACAATAGCGTACAATCTATGCGGTAGATTGGGGGTTACATACAAGCACTGGTACAAGGAACCCTCATTCTCATCATCAGGGGGTTACAGTGATTGGACTCTGACCAATCTGCAACCTATTCCCTGTTCTTTGTATAGGGGATAATTTGTCTTAGTTGGGAAACCACTTTGATGGCAGACAAGAATTCTGTACTGCTGTAGACCTAGAGTCAGGAAAGTTCCAGTAAACCTATACACAAAGATAAGGCAACTCCTTATGTAATTCCCTGGTCTCTGTGGGAAAAGGTTATCCTCTATTCCTGTAGACTGTATTAGTTTACTGACACTTTTCACAGATTGTATGTGTTTCCAATATGGCTACCTTTAGAGAAGTTTATTAATTTAAAAAACTTTGTAATTTAAAATAATAACAAGCACATTATTTGTGTTCTCCATACTTACATTAAATTATTGAAAAACTAAAATCGAGTACTTGGGCTGTGTGGGGATGGAAATATTTTTTACAGTGAATTCACTGTATACATTTACTTACTGTATAGAAGGGGGCTATCTTCTATATACTAAGCAAGTTTATATAGTGCGTTGATTTTTTTAATCTCTACATAACCCCTTTAATCCCTGGATGTAGCTATATTTATAGTTTATTACTTTATAAATTTTTTACCTTTTTGTGTTTTCAATTTATTTATTATATCGAGTTATTTATTGTCTTTTTTTAATTAAGTTAAATCTGATTGACATTTGTTTGGCACTGCTCTTGGGTCTACCTCCACATTATCACACATTTACACCAGAAAAGTGGCATAGATACAGTATGTTGATACATTCCCCCAATGTATTTAAAAAGGACCGTGTACCTTCTCACACCAGTCACTTTTAGGCTGAAGCCCCACTTTACGGAAATGCCGCAGCAAAAAACACTGCATTTTACAGTACTTGCAAAGTGAATGGGATTCTGGCTAATCCCATCCACACATTGGAGAAAAAAATCTGCAGTGGAGAAGCTGCATTTTCAAAAATGCTCACGTTTTTGAAAATCGTAGCATGTCAATTATACCTGCGGAAACACTGGCATTTTCCCTATAGGTATAAGGGCAGAAAGTGAAAAACA
Organism: Leptodactylus fallax; assembly: GCA_947044405.1. NCBI lineage: Eukaryota > Metazoa > Chordata > Amphibia > Anura > Leptodactylidae > Leptodactylus > Leptodactylus fallax. The sequence continues at coordinate 5,002,996 of CAMRHE010000041.1, forward strand.
CTGCGGAAAAAAATGTGATGTGTTTCTTATGTGTTTTTTTTCCACATCATTTGTTGTGTGGGGCCTTAGCTTTAGGAAGTATTTTTACCTCCATGACATAGGAGGATTTTATTTTAGAATTATGCATGTTGCCATTCATGTGTTATCCCTCTTGGAAATGTATAAACAAATTGCCAGCTAGGTGTTACTGTTCCCATTGAGAGTGGGACATGTCCCTACTTACACATACACTATCCAATCAGCACTAACCGTTTCAGACTGTTGGAGCACACTGAGGCAGATTATGAAGACTGGCATTACTAACGCTAGTCTTCATAGCCCTGAAACCAGCGGAGGATGTCTTTAATATATGACTAGATGCACACCTTCTCATAAATGAGGCGCACCCTCCCCTGAGCTGTGCATCTGGGGAAAACTGTACCCCAGCTCGTAGCTGGCACACATTTCACCCATAATTTATGTCAGATTTCTGTTAATTGTGATAAATTTGGTGGGGGCAGTAGGGGAAAAGTGGCAAAGGCATAATAAATTTGGCATACAAGGCATAATAAATCTGCCCCACTGTATTCCAATGGAATGGTAACACCAATTTATTCACACATTTCCAGAACGAATAACCAAGTATAACTTATTTTATAGGGAATCTAAAATAGGAAAGATGACTATACTGTCTTCTACAACCACCTGGTTTTGCATGTGGGTCTTGTAGCGTATAGTAACCATTGCATTAATAACATTTGAAGAAAATACAGAGAGATATAACAAGTCAGGTAGGAAATTTATGTCATGGTCCAATTGAACAACATAACAGTGATTAATTTCAGTATCAGAACTCAGCTATTGGCAAAAGAAGAATGGATTTATTTTACATAAAGCCTACAGCCTGGATTACATCACTGAACAACAAAGGTATAATATGCCCAGGAAATATATTACTCTATTAGAACACGCAAAGCATAAAAGTTTTCATTTGCTGTCTAGATATTGCTGTCACTTAATTGATTTGGCACCCTCTGGTACTCTTTTGATTCCTTCTCAAAATGTCCATTTTATGTATCTAGTGCAAGTGGTCACACATGCTCAGTAGCTCAGTTCTGTTGCCTGAATCCTCTTCTCAGGCCAGTGAAGTGGTTTCTGCTATTTTGCAGGTCAAACATTAAGAATTAGTAAACTAGCTTCCTCTCTCTGTCATTCAACACAACAGGTGAACATTCTGAGAGGGAATTAAAAGAACACAAGGGCAGCAATAAAAAATATATTTAATTATGGGGCAACCTTTTTAAGGTTGAGAACTTGTTAAAAAGAACTCTGCTTCTGCCAAACGCCTTACCAATTGTTCACACACTTGACTGCACAGTCGGCAAAGACAATAAGGCATTGTATTTCCAGATCTAAAAAAAAAATATATATATATATAAATATTACAGCATTGAATTAATGTCATTCTGCATATTAATTGTTTGACATATTTAAAGGGGTATTCCCATCCCAAGGATCCTATCTATACTGCTAGCCTATGTAAATTCAAGAGTTTTCCTTAATACATTGCTTTAGCAATGCTGCTTTATTTGCCTGCTATGTTAGATTATTCGTTCAACACTGGTGTGAGTAGAACTCTCCATAGGCTGTAGATGGGTGCACGTATTCCAGCGGTGGCTGACGGAAACCCACCAATTCAATATAAACTGTTGTGAAAGGATTTATTTGTATAACAGACAACCTTGTATGATATGATATATTGTGGTTGATACCACTTGTTCTGACATGAAATGTGTGTTCTACAAATAAACCTTACAAGCAAGCTCAGTTACCTGGAGTGCTGTCCATCCTTTCATACCAGTTTATGTTAGATTATTCCTCCCATTGTTTATAAAGCATTTCCTTGATGAATGATCTGTATCTGATAGCACCTGATGGATGACATGAGTCACTTCTCTCTGGGGGGGGGGGAGGCTAAGTTCTTCCAGCTCTGCTAGCAGGACAATCAGCTGAGCTAATTGCAGTTTGCTGATGAAGGCTCAGACCATGTAGGTTATCTCTCTTTGTAAAAACATAAATAACATTGGGTTTACTGCAAGAACGGAGCATAGTAAGTGTTCTATATAAATCTGTCTAATGTAATATACATTTACTGTGCGTATAATTTTATCTGCATTTATATTAGATATCTAATAATTATAATAATCTCTAATGGTAAAGGCACTGTCTATATCTAGTGAGGTATTTGATGGTGTCCTGTCCATCAAATAGTCAAAGCCCACCCACCAGCTTGTGAAATAATACCATAAATGAAAAGAAGAGACAGCAGGCAAACTGATGAGAGAGAGAGATGGGAAAACTCATTTAACCTTTCTAGACGTTTGTAAGACATTGTAAAGTAAAATAAGCAAAAAAAATAAATAAATTTAGCTATAAAAGTTTATTTCCATATTTAGGACTCCATGGTAAAAAAAAAAAAAAAAGTAGAAAGAGGATCACACTAAATCATATTTACCATCATTGTGTACGGGTTTTAGGAAAGTAATGTGATCATTTAAAATGTTGTGCTAAGTGTATACAGTGGGGAAAAAAAAGTATTTAGTCAGCCACCAATTGTGCAGGTTCTCCCACATAAAAAGATGAGAGAGGCCTGTAATTGTCATCATAGGTAGACCTCAACTATGAGAGACAAAATGAGAAAACAAATCCAGAAAATCACATTCTCTGATTTTTAAAGAATTTATTTGCAAATTATGGTGGAAAATAAGTATTTGGTCAATAACAAAAGTTCATCTCAATACTTTGTTATATATCCTTTGTTGGCAATGACAGAGGTCAAAAGTCTTCCCAAGGTTGGGGAACGTTTTCTGTAAGTCTTCACAAGGTTGGCACACACTGTTGCTGGTTTTGGGGCTGTTGCTGGGCAACACTGACTTTCAACTCCCTCCAAAGGTTTTCTGTGGGGTTGAGACTTGGAGACTGGCTAGGCCACTCCAGGACCTTGAAATGCTTCTTACAAAGCCACTCCTTCATTGCCCTGGCAGTGTGCTTGGGATCATTGTCATGCTGAAAGACCCAGCCACGTTTCATCTTCAATGCCCTTGCTGATGGAAGGAGGTTTGCACTCAAAATCTCACGATACATGGCCCCATTCATTCTTTCATGTACACAGATCAGTCGTCCTGGTCCCTTTGCAGAGAAACAGCCCCAAAGCATGATGTTGCCACCCCCATGCTTCACAGTAGGTATGGTGTTCTTTGGATGCAACTCAGCATTCACTCTCCTCCAAGCACGACGAGTTGTGTTTCTACCAGACAGTTCTACTTTGGTTTCATCTGACCATATGACATTCTCCCAATACTCTTCTGGAACATCCAAATGCTCTCTAGCAAACTTCAGATAGGCCCGGCTATGTACTGGCTTAACCCCTTAACGACCCAGGGAGTAATAGTACGTCCTGAGTCGCATGACGATGTATGGAGAGCGCTCAGCAACTGAGCGCTCTCCATACACCGCGGGTGCCAGCTGTATAATACAGCCAGGACCCACCGCTAACAGCAGTGATCGGTGCCTACACTGATCGCGGCTGTTAACCCTTTAGATGCGGTGGTCAAACGGGACCGCGGCGTCTAAATAGCGCAGCCGCCACGGGCGCCGCCATTTTTCCCCCATCGCCGCCCTCCAGAACATCATCAGAGGGCGGCGCTTGGTTGCCATGACAGCCGGGAGCCTATTGAAGGCTCCCAGGCCTGTCATTACATTAGAGCTATTACACGATGCCAGAGGCATCGTTTAATAGCAGTGAAGGCATTTTGCTATTCACTGCGATAGTATCGCAGTGAATAGTATGAGCGATTAGACTCCCTAGGTTTCAGGGTCCCTAGGGAGTCTGATCATACAAGTAATAGTAGAAAAAAAAAAGTTTTTAAAAGTATGAAAAAATTAAAAAAAAACACAAAAGTTCAAATCACCCCCCTTTCCCTAGATCAGATATAAAAGTAAATAAACAAAAGTAAGCATAAACACTTTAGGTATCCCCGCACTCCAAAATGCCCGAAATATTAAAATATTTATCCCATACGGTGAATGGCGTAGCAGGGAAAAAAAATCAAAATGGCCAAATAGCGTTTTTTTCAACACTTTGCCTCCTATAAAAAATTGAATAAAAAGTGATCAAAACATCAGATCTTTCCCCAAATGGTATCAATAAAAACATCATGTAGTCCCACATAAAAAGACGCCTTACCCAGCTCCATACATGTAAATATGAAAAAGTTACAGGTGACAATATGGCGACGCAAAATTTTTTTTTCTATTTAGCAAAGTTTTAAATTTTTTAAAAGGTATCAAAACATTACAAATACTATATAAATTTGGTATCGCCGTGTTCGTACTGACCCGCAGAATACAGGTAACATGTCATTTTTACCATACAGTGAATGCTGTAAAATTTAAACCCATATGAATTTGGTGCAAATGCAGTTTTTCTCCAATTGCACCTCATTCTGAATTTTTTTCCAGCTTCCCAGTACATTGCACAGCATATAGAATAGTGACATTACAAAGTACAATTTGTTTCGCAAACAATAAGCCATCATGTGACTCTGTGAATTGAAAAATGAAAAAGTTATGGTTCTTGGAATGTGGGGAGGGAAAAACGAAAATGCAAAAACAAAAAATGGCCCGGTCATTAAGGGGTTAAGCAGAGGGACACATCTGGCACTGCAGGATCTGAGTCCCTGGCGGCGTAGTGTGTTACTGACGGTAGCCTTTGTTACGTTAGTTCCAGCTTTCTGCAGGTCATTCACTAGATCCCCCTGTGTGGTTCTGGGATTTTTGCTCACCATTCTTGTGATCATTTTGACCCCATGGGGTGAGATCTTGCGTGGAGTCCCTGATCGAGGGAGATTATCAGTGGTCTTGTATGTCTTCCATTTTCTAATTATTGCTCCCACAGTTGATTTCTTCACAACAAGCTGCTTGCCTATTGCAGATTCAGTCTTCCCAGCCTGGTGCTGGTCTACAATTTTGTTTCTGGTGTCCTTCCACAGCTCTTTAGTCTTCACCATAGTGGAGTTTGGAGTGTGACTGTTTGAGGTTGTGGACAGGTGTCTTTTATACTGATAACAATGTCAAACAGGAGCCATTACTACAGGTAATGAGTGGAGGACAGAGGAGCCTCTTAAAGAAGTTACAGGTCTGTGAGAGCCAGAAATCTTGCTTGTTTGCAGGTGACCAAATACTTATTTTCCACCATAATTTGCAAATAAATTCTTTAAAAAAATCAGAAAAAGTGATTTTCTAGATATGTTTTCTCATTTTGTCTCTCATAGTTGAGGTCTACCTATGATGGCAATTACAGGCCTCTCTCATCTTTTTGGGAGAACTTGCACAATTGGTGGATGACTAAATACTTTTTTCCCCACTGTACCTTTTTACAGAATCCAGGCTCTAGTACTCCCACTGATCACACAAAGAGAGGTCCCAGTAACAGCTTTCAAATGGAGCAGCGGTTGTACAGGTGCCCTGATGCTCCAGTTAACTTTATGAGACTGCTGGAGATAGCTGAGCATTGTATCCAGCTTCACTTCAGCAGTCTCATGGTGGATGCCACAGCAGTCTGACTCCCATATATCACCTACCTGTGGGTAGGTTATACATTCTAAACATAGCACAATTCTTTAAAAGGGCTTTCTGGCCCCAAATTGATTTTTCATACTGATGATCTATTGACAGCAGCTTCCGACACACAGAGGCTGCTGCAACAGCTGATTTGTGTCAATAGGTGATCACTATAAAAAAATTGATCTGGGGTTGGAAAACCCCTTAAAAATGCTTACTATACACATAATGATTTATTTTCTGATGGTACACCTGCTGCAACTAAGCTAGTCGGTATCATTGCATCCACTAAATGGGCTGGCTGCCTATATCCTGTTCTGGTAGTCATTCTACATGCCCACATGTGGGTTCTTGGAAAACTATGGAGCTGGTCATATGATCCCTCAGCTAAGGTGCTTATTAGGATACAATACATATAACCTAGTGGGTCACCTGTGGGGGTAACCCACTAGCTTAGGCTAGTGTTGAGCAAACCTATCAAAGTTCGGGTTTGACGAGTTCGGCCGAACTTTGCCCAAAAGTTTGGTTCGGGTACTTGAACTTGACGCGAACCTGAACCCGAACCCCATTGAAATCAATGGGGACCCGAACTTGGTGACCCAAAAATGGCTGTAAAATGGGGATAGTAAGGGGTAGAGTGCTGCAAAATGGGGGTAATAACAGGGCAAGTGCTCTGCAAAAAATGGGGTAGGGAAAGTACTTAAAATAACAACATAAAATAAAGAAATAAAAAAATAAAGAAATAAAATAATTTTGAAACAGGTGGTAGAGGTCCAGGGGGAGGAGGTGGAAGTAGATGTGGCGGTGTATGTGGAAGAGGCAGAGGAGGAGGTAGCCAACACTTTAACCACTCACTCAGGCGCTGGCACAGTCAAGTCCTGTGGGATCCATGCCTGGTTCATCTTAATGAGCGTAATCTATGTTGGCTGTGGATAGGCAGATCCTCTTGTCGGTGATGACAATCCCTGTGGTGCTGAACACATGTTCTGATAGGACACTTGCCGCAGGGCAGGCCAGCACCTCCAAGGTATAGAGAGCAAGCTCTGGATACATGTCCAATTTACCAACCCAGAAAGTGAACGGGGAGGACCCATCGCTCAGTACCAGGAGACTTGTCGACAGATACTCATCCACCATGTGAGTCAAAGTCTGCGCTATGAGACAGTATGGGTACACACGCAGTTATTATTGCACTAGGGGACGGTATGGGTACACACTCAGTTATTGTTACTGCGCTAGGAGACGGTATGGGTACACACGCAGTTATTGTTACTGTGCTAGGAGACGATACGGGTTCACACACAGTTATTGTTACTGCGCTAGGAGACGATACGGGTTCACACACAGTTATTGTTACTTCGCTAGGAGACAATATGCGTATACAAATGCAGTTATTGTTACTGTGCTAGGAGATGGTATGGGTACACACGCAGTTAATGTTACTGCGCTAGGAGACAGTATGGGCACACATGCAGTTATTGTTACTGTGCTAGGAGATAGTATGGCTACACACACAGTTATTATTGCGCTAGGAGACAGTATGGGTACACACGCAGTTATTGTTACTGCGCTAGGAGACAATATGTGTATACAAATGCAGTTATTGTTACTGCGCTAGGAGACGGTATGGGCACACATGCAATTATTGTTACTGTGCTAGGAGACAGTATGGCTACACACGCAGTTATTATTGCGCTAGGAGACAGTATGGGTACACACACAGTTATTACTGCGCTAGGAGACAGTATGCGTATACAAATGTAGTTATTGTTACTTCGCTAGGAGATGGTATGGGTACACACGCAGTTATTACTACTGCGCTAGGAGACAGTATGCGTATACAAATGCAGTTATTGTTACTGCACTAGGAGATGGTATGGGTACACACACAGTTATTGTTACTGCGCTAGGAGACGGTATGGGTACATGCTTAGCAGCCAATCAACCAGCTTTAGGGATGAGCCGAACCCAAACCCGAACTTCAGCGCTAAAGTTCAGGTTCGGGTTCCCGAACCCAAGAAGTTCGACACAGACCCGAACTTTGAAGTTCGGGCTTGCTCATCACTAGCTTAGACCATCCCAAAATAATTTCAAATTTAAAGGGGGTTGTCTTAGTGGCACTTCCTTCTGTAGCCTTTTCTGAGTCCTGTTTCTGAAAATTCCTAAATTTTGTTGAAAATGAGGAAAGGGGTTTTAAAGGAGTTATCAGAATTGGAAAAAGGCTTACCATTTCCAGGAACAGCTCCACCTTTGTCTGTGGGCTATGCTCGCAAGTGCAGCTCAACTGTATCACTTGAATAGAGATAACCAGCAATAACAGACAAAGCACATAGATCATGGTGGCATTGTTTAGATATTGTTTTCTAAACTTAGACAACCGTACTTATATATTAGTCTACACTATGGCACATGTGAGGCCAAAGGAATATTAATGACTTCAATTAGGACAGATGCCCTACTACAGCCCTGTTAGACGGCAATTTACAGCAATGCTATTTGAGAATTGTAGTCTCTGGTGGTCTGAGACATTTCCCACTGCTCTAGACAGTGTGCGCAGGGTTTGAGAACTGAAAATTTCACCTTCCTATATATAGTGCCTTGCGAAAGTATTCGGCCCCCTTGAACTTTTCAACCTTTTGCCACATTTCAGGCTTCAAACATAAGGATATAAAATTTTTAATTTTTGGTGAAGAATCAACAACAAGTGGGACACAATCGTGAAGTGGAACGAAATTTATTGGATATTTTAAACTTTTGTAAAAAATAAAAAACTGAAAAGTGAGCCGTGCCAAATTATTCGGCCCCCTTAAGTTAATACTTTGTAGCGCCACCTTTTGCTGCGATTACAGCTGCAAGTCGCTTGGGGTAAGTCTCTATCAGTTTTGCACATCGAGAGACTGAAATTCTTGCCCATTCTTCCTTGGAAAACAGCTCGAGCTCAGTGAGGTTGGATGGAGAGCGTTTGTGAACAGCAGTTTTCAGCTCTTTCCACAGATTCTCGATTGGATTCAGGTCTGGACTTTGACTTGGCCATTCTAACACCTGGATACGTTTATTTGTGAACCATTCCACTGTAGATTTTGCTTTATGTTTGGGATCCTTGTCTTGTTGGAAGATAAATCTCCGTCCCAGTCTCAGGTCTTTTGCAGACTCCAACAGGTTTTCTTCCAGAATGGTCCTGTATTTGGCTCCATCCATCTTCCCATCAATTTTAACCATCTTCCCTGTCCCTGCTGAAGAAAAGCCTCCCCACAGCATGATGCTGCCACCACCATGTTTGACAGTGGGGATGGTGTGTTCAGGGTGATGAGCTGTGTTGCTTTTACGCCAAACATATCGTTTTGCATTGTGGCCAAAAAGTTCGATTTTGGTTTCATCTGACCAGAGCACCTTCTTCCACATGTTTGGTGTGTCTCCCAGGTGGCTTGTGGCAAACTTTAAACGAGACTTTTTATGGATATCTTTGAGAAATGGCTTTCTTCTTGCCACTCTTCCATAAAGGCCAGATTTGTGCAGTGTACGACTGATTGTTGTCCTATGGAAAGACTCTCCCACCTCAGCTGTAGAACTCTGCAGTTCATCCAGAGTGATCATGGGCCTCTTGGCTGCATCTCTGATCAGTCTTCTCCTTGTTTGAGATGAAAGTTTAGAGGGACAGCCGGGTCTTGGTAGATTTGCAGTGGTCTGATACTCCTTCCATTTCAATATGATCGCTTGCACAGTGCTCCTTGGGATGTTTAAAGTTTGGGAAATCTTTTTGTATCCAAATCCGGCTTTAAAGTTCTCCACAACAGTATCACGGACCTGCCTGGTGTGTTCCTTGGTCTTCATGATGCTCTCTGCGCTTTAAACAGAACCCTGAGACTATCACAGAGCAGGTGCATTTATACGGAGACTTGATTACACACAGGTGGATTATATTTATCATCATCAGTCATTTAGGACAACATTGGATCATTCAGAGATCCTCACTGAACTTCTGGAGTGAGTTTGCTGCACTGAAAGTAAAGGGGCCAAATAATATTGCATGCCCCACGTTTCAGTTTTTTATTTTTTACAAAAGTTTAAAATAACCAATAAATTTCGTTCCACTTCACAATTGTGTCCCACTTGTTGTTGATTCTTCACCAAAAAATAAAAATTTTATATCCTTATGTTTGAAGCCTGAAATGTGGTAAAAGGTTGAAAAGTTCAAGGGGGCCGAATACTTTTACAAGGCACTGTACTATATCAAAGGGGTCAGCCACCTTTGGGACCTGTACTAAAGTCAGCACTTCTGGCTTATGTGCCTGGCTCGCGGCTCTCTCAGCTGTGATGCTACAGCAGAGGAGGTACTAAGGTGGGAAGCATGAGGTGTGACATTGTGTCTGGGCATAAGCTAGCCTGCTAGGCAGCAATTGTTTTTCTACCTTGAAGCAAGTATAAAGGTATAATATGGCAGCAGAACATGCTAAAGTGGACATTCATTCATTTAAACAAGACTGTGAAGCAGAGGCGTAGCTAGAGGTTCAGCACGGGGGGGGTGCAATTATGTCCAAGTGGGCCTCCAATTTAGGTTTACCAATATTATCACTATACGGTGACCGTATAGTGATATATATTGGCTGTATACAGAGCTCTGCGGACCAGTTAGGTGAATACAGTGTAGTAACATTTAGTGACTTACCGGTGATGTCTCTGACTAAGCATTCCCATTTCCCGTGTCTTCCATCTGGACCGCCATGACCACTTCTTTCAATCTCTGTAAAGTTTGCAGAACATACATCTTTCGCTCCTTACTTTTCCAGGCACCTGACCCACATTGTCCTCACCTGCACACCCATCCTGCTTCTACCCCAATTATAAAATATATAATATAACCCCCTATAATGAATAATACCCCCAAGTGCATCTTTAAATTAATAACTTCCCTGTGTACCCCCTTTAAATAGTGTCCCTTATTAGTAATTCCCCAGGTAATACTGTGTGGGGGGCCTACTGTGGAGCATATAATACTGTGTGGGCGCCCACTGTGGAGCATATAATACTGTGTGGGGGCCCACTGTGGAGCATATAATACTGTGTGGAGGGCCACCGTGGAACATATAATACTGTGTGGGGGCCACTGTGGAGCGTATAATACTGTATGGGGGCCACTCTGGAGCATATAATACTGTATGGGGGCCACTTCGGAGTGAATTATACTGTCTAGGGGCCCTTCACTATTTATATCACACAGTATCTGTTTTATAGCAGATATTATTACAGGCTGTAATAACATTGCACGGTCACTATAAAACAGAACCTGGTTAATTTAAGGTTAAATTTCCGTGATGGCACTTTGCGATAATTTAGTGGGTTTTGGGTTGCAGTTTGGGCACTCGGTCTCTGAAAGGTTCACCATCACTACCCTAGTCTAACTCCTCAGTGTAGCCCCTTCCTTCACTATTCCTCAGAGCCCAACCCCATTGTCCATCTGTAATTCCTACACTCTATACACTGTAATATATGTGCATACACATACTAAAAATATGAGTCAGTCCCATCCAGGTAAAGAAAGAGTAGTCCTGCAAAGTTTCTATAAAGTACCAATTAGTGTACTCAAGCTGTGAGAATAAATGACACTTGACCTGATGTCAAGTGGGACACTTTAATAATTGGGGACTGGGTTTTTAAGAAAGCTCTTTCAATCTCTGTAAAGTTTGCAGAACATACATCTTTCGCTCCTTACTTTTCCAGGCACCTGACCTACAGTGTTAAGCCACTCCATTTTGAACATAAATTGGACCTTGGACTGTATAAAAGATATTGATGGAGATATTGGATTTAGCCCATGCTGGAGTATGCTTTTTTTTTAACAGCAGCAGATCATATACATAACCAGGGGCATAACTAGCAAAGACTGGGCACCATAGCAAACTCTTGACTCGCCCCTACATGACACAGCGCCCCCTTTCCTGGCCCCCATATGGTATAACGCCCCATTTACACACACTATAATGTCCCATAGCAGCCCTTCCACACAGTATAATGTCCCACAACAACCCATCCACACAGTATAATGTCCCATAGCGGCCCCTCCAGACAGTATAAAGTTTCATAGCGACCCCTGCACACAGTATAATGTTCCATAGTGGCCCCTGCACACAGTATATTGTCACATAGTGGCCACTCCACACAGGATAATGTCTTATAGTGGCCCCTTCATACAGTATAATGTCGCATAGTAGTCCCTGCACTCAGTATTATGTCCCATAGTGGCCTCCTACGGTGTTCATTACAGATATTGCAAAAATTTCAGGGTACACCACCCATGAACTATTATTATACTCTGTGGTCTTTTCAGACTCCAGAGTATAATAATCGGAGGCCCAGGAGAGGTTACAAACATAAAAACCAGTGTTACTCACCTCTTCTGGGCTCTAGCGTGACTCCTCTTCAATGATGTCACAGATGTAGGTTACGCTGGCGTCATTACGCCAGCCTGACCCATGTGACATCTGTTAACTGCGACTGCAGCAATGGAGGGCGGTGATTGGTTGCCATGACAGCCGGGAGCCTATTGAATGCTCCCAGGCTTGTCATTACATTAGTTAATAGGCTGCCATAGGCAGTGTGTAATAGAAGTCAATGGATTTCACTATACACTGGAATACATTAGTATTGCAGTGTATAGTATGAGTAATCAGACCCCCTAGGATTCAAGGTCCCTAGGGGGTCTAAAAATAAAATGTTTTTAAAAATATAAAAAAAACACAAGTTTAAATCACCCTCCTTTCCCTAGATCACATATAAAATTAAATAAACAAAAGTAAACATAAACACTTTAGGTTTCCCTGTGCTCAAAAATGCCCGAACTATTAAAATATTTATCCCATACGGTGAAAGGTGTAGCAGGAAAAAAAATCAAAATGGCCAAATGACTGTTTTTTCAACACTTTGCCTCCTATAAAAAAAAATGGAATAAAAAGTGATCAAACCACCAAACCTTCCCCAAACTGGAATCAATAAAAATGCCATCTTGTCCTGGATAAAACAACGCCTTATCCAGCTCCATACACATAAATATAAAAAAAGTTACAGGTATCACAATGTGACGACAAAATGTTTTTTTCTGTTTTGCAAAGTTTTTAAAAGGTATCAAAACATTACAAATACTATATAAATTTGATATTGCTGTGATCATACTGACCCACAGAATACAGGTAACATGTCATTTTTACCACAGTGTGCCTTAAAAATTACAGCCATAAGAAATTGGCGCAAATGCATTTTTTTTCCAATTCCACCTCATTCTGATTTTTTTTCCAGCTTCCCAGTACATTGCATAGGATATTGAATGGTGCCATTACAAAGTACAATTTGTCCCACAAACAATAAGCCATCATGTGACTCTTGGAACTGAAAGATGAAAAAGTTATGGCTCTTAGAATGGGGTGAGGGAAAAATGGAAAAGGAAAAATGAAAATTACAGACTGCTGTAATTGCCGTTCTAATGTTGTATGTGAGAGATTTACCATGAGTAAACCATGTTTGACAGGGATTAATAATGTCCAGACAGACTGATATCTGGTTGCTAGTATAAATGACAGATGGTTCTACTTTTAGTTTTTTTTTTCCTTATTAGACTATTTTTAAGGGGTATTTATTATTCATTTCTCTATATTACAAAATAAATAATCCCTATTATACACACAGGGGAGAATTTAATAAAACATCATTTTACATGCTGGCCTTAATCTAAAACCACTGGCAACAGATGCACAATTGCTAATATGTATGCACTTCTTATTAATTATGGTGGATCTCGGGTCATCCATCTGTCAAAAAACTAAATCTACACCAAGTAGAAATCAGTAAAAATTTTGGGGATAATTTACTCTGGTTTTCTGGCATAAGTTATAATATGCATGTTGGATACAGAGGTTTCACCTTATCCCTGCCATCTTTTATCAAGATTCACTTGGAATGTAGTACTGTGAGTGGTAACAGAGTGTATACCAAAATATTACATGTGTTGTCATTAGAGATGGACTCTCAGGATTCATTTCGTTTTGGGTTCCGGTGGCTCGCGTCAAAGATTCATTTTGGGTTGAGTAATGTCTTAAAACATAGTGTAGAACACACTCAGGGCTCCTAGGAACCTATCTACTCAATTTCTAGCTCTCTTCAAGGCAAACAGCTGAAGTTATGTCAATGTGAAAGTGTAATTATTATGCTCTGGGGTCTCTTCAGACCCCAGAATGTAATAAGTGGAAGCCCAAGGGAGGTATAAAAAATAAAAAAACATTCATACCCACTTTCACCTCTTTTTAGCCTCCTTGCAGCGCCCGGCGCTCTCTCTCTGCCTCCTCAGTGACGTCATGCACCCAAAGTCACCGCTGAGGTCCAATCACAGGCCTGGGCACATGATGTCACCAGGAGAGTGCTGGGCACTGCAAGTAGGCCCAAAAGAGGTAATGCAAGATGAGTATGAATGTTTTTTTTTTTTTTTTTTTTGTCACTTCCCCTGGGCCTCCACATATTATACTCTGGGGTCTGATGCATGGACATTTTAGTTCGTCAAAGGTAAATCTCCATTTGAAACCAATTTGGAATATTTGAGTCGAACCTGGCTCAGTATGAGTCGGTTGACCCATCTCAGGTTGGCATGTGCATACAATAACTACTTCTGCACTAAAGAGTGTAGGAACAGCAGCCATGCAGTAATCTCCACACAACTCCTGATGTTTATAAGGAAGCTACACTGCTACATTGTATGAACAGGAAACTACATACAGTGTACGGAGGTATCAGTGCCGGGAACTGCAGCTCTGCTCCCATTTACTTGAACAGGAGCTAAAGTTCCAGCTGTAAATTTGCCATACGGCATTCGGTGGCTGAAACAACATATCGATGCGGGGTCCAGTTGTCCGACCCTCACCAATTTGATATTTATGACCTATCCTCTGGATATCTTGTGGCTATCCAACTTTGCTAGGTCCTGGACAACTTTTTAATAATTCCGGCACATCGCAGGAGTCTTTTTGCTGCAAGTTATAGTAAATCTGTTTTTCAAAAGTGAGTCAGAAAATGTACAAAGTGGTGCACATTTTGATGTAAATGACTGTGTGCGGAAAAAAAAAGCCACTTTTTCGCCAAAGAACTGGTGTGAAAACTTTGATAACTCCCTCCCCCCATTGCAGTTTTGGAAATTGCAGCATGTCAATTATACCTACGGAAACGCCAGCGGTTTCCCTTTTTTGCTGCGGCCCACTACGTGGGGCCTTAGCCTAAAATCAGGTGGGGTGTGGAGGATAAAGAACGGAAAAACTTCATCATGGGAGGAGTTCCTTGTATATTCCCAGGAGTTTGTCTCTGTTGAGTGAGACTCCTTCCTGCAAGGCTGCTTTTCCTTTAATGTATAGTTGAGTGCAGACGTAATTTTTGTATGTATCTTAATGTGAAAGACTGTACATGAACCTGAAAAGCCAGCTGAATAAACCATAAGTAACACATTTTATACCTCGGAAATGATAGTTTTGTCTTGTGTAGCTGGCTTTTGTGCATTCTTCCATTTCAGGCAAACACAAAATACTGACACATCCTACAATAGACAAAAAGAAACAATGAATATTAATAATTTCATTAATGTGGTTGTACACAGCGCACACATTGTATTACCGACCTTTATCATTGCTCTCTTTCCACTAGTTTCCTTCTTTACTTAAAGTTTTGAATACTCCTTTGGGAAATATATCCTTCACCTTGAGGAGTCTGAATTATTGTAGATAAAACATTGGTTGCAGAGGCAAAAAGTATTTTTTTGCAGTTTAAACTGCATACCAAGATCATATGGGCAGATTCACACAGGGCATTTTTTTGATACAAAAGCCTATATTTTTCCTCATCATGGTATCTACTACTGCGTCTGAAACTGCATAAAAATTACATGTGAGTTTAGCCTAAACATTCATGCACACAGTGATATCACATCTTTGTTTTATATGGAGACGTGATAGGGCTCCTATAAAGATACACAAGCTATACAAACCCCAGTAGGTAAAGGGATAAATTGCTAATAAGCAGAGGTTTGACTGCTGAGACACTCGCTGTACTTTGGCTATTTTGGTGCTGCAGTTGAAGTGACTAGAGCAGGGTCATTCATTCTGCATCCACAATGGAAGTAAGCAATGGAGGTAAACCACCCCCATTCTTGGGAACAGTGCGGGTCTCAGAGGTCGGACTATGGATAGGGGATAAATAATTTTTATGGCATAACCTCTTTAATGAATGAAAGATTCTAGTTGAAAATCTGTACTGGTATAAATTGTGTAATTTGCTTGGAAAAAATGGAAATGACATCAATGATCACTGGAAACCAAAATCAACCACTTGAGGACTGGATTCCAAATTATCCTGAAAATCAATGTAAACAATTGAAACCTCTGGTGGATTCACTTTGCATGACTTTCATCACGGCAGCTCATAATGTGACTCGATAGAGTGTATGGCTCCCACGTGCATGTACGCAATTCAAACAATATACAGATATGCTTCTGATGGCGTTTTAGGAGATCTCCTCCAAGACCTGGATCGGTATTAGAGTCATGGCCAAAAGTTTTGAGACCGACACAAATTTTGGTTTACACAGTTTGCTGCTTTAGTATTTTTAGATGTTTTAGTGAGATATTTCTGTGGTATTATACAACTATAAGCATTTCATAAATTTTTACACTTTTATTGACAAATACATCAAGTTTATGCAAAAACACAATATTTACAGTTTTAATTCACCCTGGAATGGTTAATAACATCTTCTACAGGGCCATTTTAATAGATTAGGGGGTCCTGTTCAAACATTTTGTAAATGGGCCAACCCACAGAGTTTAATTTCCCCTTAACAAGCTCCACTTAAGGCCTCCCTGCCCCTCAACCACCAAGGTTACACAAACAAACAAAGACCCCTAACCCCGTTCCCACCGACCTGCAGGCTCCAATTGTAATGATTTCTGCGGCTCGGTGCTTATTGTGCTTCTCTGCTGCCGAAGCTTGAACAATGTAGATGATAGCTCCATGCTCCACTATTGTATTCAACCTATATCTGCGTCCTAAGGACACAGATAGAGTTGAAATCCCTGCCTGCCGCCCAGAACAGTGGCACAGCTCCCAAAATGTGGGATTGTCCTTTTCGAACCGGGGCAGTTGAGGGGGCCGCTGCTACCATAGAGCCTGATGTGGATGCACCATTGGCCCTATGGTAGCATGGAACCCCTCAGCTGCCCCGAATCAAGCGGGACAGGCTCACATTAAAGCAGCCCTGATCGATGGCAACCCATTCTTGTCTAATCAGTGCTTGGAGTATATCACCATTTCTGTGCTTTTCTTTGTCCACCTGATTTTAGGGGACTGACCACAGATTCTCAAGGGGTTTGAGATCTGGGAGTTTCTTAGCCATAGACCAAAAATTTTAATGTTTTGTTCGCCAAGCCACTTAGTTGTCACTTGTCTTCTGACATGGTGCTCCATCATACTGAAAAAAACATTGTTCATGACTAAAATCCTCCTGGATGATTGGGAGAGTTTACTCTTGGATGATGTTTAGATACCATTGTTTATTCATGGCAGTATTCTAAGGCAAAATTGTGAGTGAGCACACTTCCTTGGATGAAAAGCAACATCACACATGAATAGTCTCAGGATACTTCACTGTTGGTATGACACAGGACTGTGTTCACCTTTTCTTCATGGGACAATCCCTTTGAACCATCCCATTGTTGGACAAATAAAAACATAGAAATTGTGATAAACTCCAAGCACTGCCTAGGCAGGCAGAATTTGGCCCAGACGTTGATATCCATCATGTTATGGTGAATTGTGGAAGCCCTGAAAAATAAGAGTTAAAACTAAATATTGCACAAGTCTTTGCACAAACCTGATGTATTTGTGAAAAGTTAAAAAAAACTAATGAAATTCTTATAATTGTACTTCTGTATATACCATAGAAACATTTCACTAAAAGATGTAAAAACACTGAAGCAACATATTTTGTGAAAATCAAAATTTGTGTCAGTCACTGCTTTTGGCCACAACTGTATTTGGTGCCATTGGATGCCTTGATTCATAATGTCCCAGAGGTTTTCAGTTAGATTCAGGTCTGGGAATGTGAGTGCCAGTCATTATCAGTGAATAGCCTACTCATTCAGGACACATGAGGCCAGGTATTGTCCTGCACCAGGATCAGAAGGGGTAAGGTGTCTCATTAGGGAAAGACTTACATGGACATATTATTAGATGCATGCCTTGCTAAGAATTCTGGGTAAGGAATATGCAAATAACACCTCATTGGTGAAAAAGAGAAATTTTTTCCTAGCACCACCAATTGAAAGGTAACGCCCTATACATTAATGCATGGTTTTCAACAAAGAGCATAATCTGGGAATAATATCCAAGCCAGTATAACTCCTCCAAAAGGAAGAGGTTCCCATCTGCAGACAACTGTTTTAAGTTTTCTGCCTCTCATGAGTGCAGAGTAGGGTTCTGGCTGGCTGTATGAGAGGAATATTCAAGATTAATATCCCTGAAGTTCAACTTGGTGTTATTCTAAGGATCGTAAGGCTTGTAAGTCCACACTGAGCAATTTGGAGAGGTATTTGAGGAGGTCTTCCTTCTAAAATTTCTTTCCAGATGGTTTTATTGAGTCCATAAAGTGGATGTTCAGGCTGTGTGACTTTGGTTGGTGGATGGCCACTATGTTCCAACAAGGCTGTGATGTCAGCAAGGAGCTAGCGGAGCCATGTTTTGGGTCAGAATCATGTTGCAAGAGCTTGTAGACCCCTTTAGGGTACCTAAAGGTGTGAAAATTACATCTGCAAAGATAGAGTTCCTGACTGATCACTTTCTTCCATGGTACAAATAGAAGAACCATACCTTCGGTAGCAAAATCATCTTCATGCATGACAATGCAGCATCTCATGCAGAGAGTCATTGGCTTCAATGGGCATAAAATGAGACAAACTCATGGTGTGGCCACCATCCTCCCCTGACCTCAACCTTATTGAGAACCTTATGAGGGTGGGGGGGAAGTTCACATCAAAACAGCAAATTTGAGAAGCTTTTCTGACATTATGCAAATAAAATCAAGCAGAAACTATCCAAAAACTCACAAGTTCAATGGATGCAATAATTGTGAAGGTGATATGAAAGAAGGGGACCAGTGTTGACATGTAACTTGATCTGTTAAGATGTTTTTTATTGAAATAGCTTTTGATTTCAGTAAGTGTGACCTCTCAATGCTGCAAATTCAACAAAAGTCCATTTTCAGTTCTTTACAGCATATAAAATGTTTAGAAACTCTGTTTTGCATAATAATTTGGAACAGTGGATTTAGATTTTTTTAATTTGTGAAAAAAAAAAAAATTATCATTGGGAGGTTTTTCCAATAAAATTTGATTTATACTCTAATTGTTGAAGATTTGAACATTATACTGACTGTCATTTGCATCAACCATTTAGGAAAATCAGAGAAAAATATAATTTGCATAATAATTTGGAACGTGGTATATACAATGCCTTGTGAAAGGCTGGGGCCCCACGTTGCAAAAAGATGGAATACTGGATAATCCCATCCACACATTGCAGGAAAAAAATTTACAGCGGAAATGCTGCGATTTCAAAAACACCAGAGCTTTTGTAAATCACAGCCTATTAATTATATCTACGGAAACAATGACGTTTTCTGTATAGGTATAATAGAAGCAGAAAGTTCTGCAGACTTTCTGTGATAAACGCTGTGGAAAAAAACGCAATGCGTTTCCGCTGTGGTCTTTTCCGCAACATTTTTCGTCTGAGGCTCACTGTGTGGGGCCTTAGCCTATGGGTTCAATTAATTTTTTTTTGAGCAGTATAGTTATATCCCTGCATAGATGCTTGGGAATATCCAAATCTAACAATTTGCCACTGAAATCTCTAAAAAGTTGAAATGGTTATTTCCAGATGTCCTGCTTTCTATTTACATTTCTCATATGTTTTTCTCTGATGATAGTAGACACTGTTACTGTAAGATTAAGGCTGTCACATGATGAAAAGTCAGATAGAAGTTGCATGATAAAAATTTTAGTGTATCTCTATGGTGTTGCAAACCTGTTGGATTTTGGTTGCAGGTCATAAATCGCATGTAACTTTTTATCCATAGACTACAATGAAAGCCACATTGTGAATCACAGTTGCATGTGACATGTCTAATAGTTGACTGTGTTTTTACAGCGAAATCACAGCTCTAATAAACTTATGTGCCAAGGCAAGTCACACAACTTAGTCGTACGATTTTTGTGCAACATTTCGTCACCATGCAGCCCTAGCCTTACCAGTAAAGTAAAATAATTTGGAAGCCTGACAATAGGGCCATATTCTGCTGTAATGTATTTTTTGTATGGTATACAGAACAAACATCAGCAACACAAAGTACTGCACTACACAAGTAAATGGGTTCTACAAGACCCGATGTATACTTGTGGTGTTAAATCCAAAAGCAATGCAAGGTATGAATACAATGATACAAAAATACAAGCATACATTAGAAAACATGTGGGTGAAGCCACCAATTTTCTCCTGAGGCAGATGTCAGAAAAAAAAGAAGAATCTGCATTTTGGATTTCATCAGCCGGTGATATTTGGGTCTGACAGTAGCTCTCTCTGTTGGAAGAAACAAACTTGCTGCTTCCAGATGTATTTTTCTGCTGGACAACCCTTTTTATTTGGAGGTGTTTGTGAATTAACAGAGCAGTTGACATTGGGGCATTGTCTTTAAAAAGGAGCTGTGTTTCTATAAATATTGTTGTCTGTCTAGGATTCTTGGTCAACTTTCCAGAAAGAAATTAGGCGGAGGTTGGCAACCCTTGTATTTTCTTCTATTTTTGTGTTGTATTAGTGCTTTGTGTAACTCCTCTTCTATATCACTTGTACAGTGTCATGGCGCTTTGTAAATAGATCACTAACAAGTGTCAACATTGATGTTTCACGTCATCATATGTCACTAACTTCAGTCAATATCGATATGTGATTTTATGCATTCCAGAGTAAAAAGTGTGAAAAGTAAAATTTCCTGTTATACCTGATAATTTTCCGAATACATTGCCTGTAAATTAATTTACAGTTTTCCACAGAGAAATACTTACTGTATTTAGTGTTTTCTTCATAACCTGGAGGAAATGATCTTCTGGAGAAGAATGCTAAAAGTACCAAATAAAGAAACATACAATACCATGAAAGCTGGTTATTTTAGGACATTATATATGATAATATAGGTTATACAAATCAATAGGGCTACTGTAAAGTAGTGATATTGGGTTGCGTTGTGCTACTGCATGCACTGCACATACAAGTCCTCCCATGTCCTATTCACATCTGCTTTTGGGTACCTTATTGTCAGTGCTTGCTTTTCATGTGTCTGAATTTCTTGATGCATATATATAGACAATAAATACAGTAATGTGCAAAAGTTTTAGTCAGCTGTGGAAAAAAGTTGCTAAGTAACTACCGTGTTTCTCCGAAAATAAGCCTAACCCGAAAATAAGCCCTAGCTTCAGTTCATTAAAAAAAAAAAAAAAGTGTCCAGGCAGCTATACATGTAAAAATAGTAAATAGAATACAGCAGAACAGATACAGTACACCCCTCATCAATGAAAGCAGACACCCCAAAAAGAATTGCACCCCCAAGAGAATCACAGATTGACTTTAAGGGAGCTATCTGCACAAGATGGCACTAGTGAGAGAGTTTTCCACAACAATAAGGGTTGTCTACCTGTGGTGCTGGTTTCTCACACACAAATCAGGTTGTCCTGCTGGCATGACTACATTGTGGCTGCCTCTGGTCACCAGGGGGAGCCAACTGCTACACTTGGCTGCAGTGGAACACTGCTGCAATAATAATAATAATAATAATAGTCCTTTAATAGTCCCACAGTGGGGAAATTCAGTGTGTTACAGCAGCAAAGATAAGACAAGATAAGCAGATACAAATACAAATACAACATGTACAGGAATGTTCCAAGGTAAGAGGCATTACATTAATAGCAGACAGACAGACAGATAGGACGTAGCAGAGGAGGGGGGGGGGATTTAACAGGCAGAGAGATATTTCAGTTCTCTGTATGTAATGATCTCCACTTAGGTCGGTGTTGGTTGTACAGCCTAACCGCGGTGGGGAGGAAAGACTTCCGATAGCGCTCCTTCTCACACCTAGGGTGGAGCAGTCGGTCACTGACAGTACTGCCCAGCGCAATCACAGTCTCATGCATGGGATGGGAGTTATTCTCCCGCATGGAGCTCACCACGGACAGTATCCTTCTGTCACCCACCACCTGCACTGGGTCCAGTGGGCTCCCCAGGACAGAGCTGGCCCTTCTAATCAGCTTGTCAAGTTTATTTCTGTCCCTGGTTGATATACTGCTCCCCCAGCAGGCCACTCCAAAGAAGATGGCTGATGCCACTACCGAGTTGAATAAAGTCCTAAGAAGTGCCCCCCGGATTCCAAAGGCTCTCAGTTTCCTAAGCAGGTAGAGCCTGCTGTGGCCCTTCCTGTACAGGGCCTCCATATGATCTGCCCAGTCCAGCTTATTATTAAGGAGCAAACCCAGGTACTTATAGGTGTTCACAATCTCGATGCCCGTCCCCAGGATGTCCACTGGTTTTGGAGGGCATCTGCTTTTACGGAAGTCCACCACCATCTCCTTGGTCTTCCCTGCGTTAATCTTCAGGTGGTTCTGGTGGCACCAGTCCACAAAAAACCGGTTCAGTTCTCTGTACTCCCTGTCATCATCGTCTGTGATGAGGCCTACTATTGCAGAGTCGTCAGAATACTTCTGTAGGTAGCAGCTGGATGAGTTGCACCTAAAATCAGCAGTGTACAGTGTGAAGAGGAAAGGGGCAAGAACCGTACCCTGAGGTGCCCCCGTATTACAGATCACGGTACCTGACACAAGGGGCCTGAGACAGGAGTGACACAGATCTGTGTGTGAGTACCCATCCACCATTAGCACTTGCCAACTCTAAATTGTTTTGGGTGTAAGGGGGTCTGGTAAGTGGATTGTTGTTCATGGGGGGAAAAAAAAATAAGTCATCCCCTGAAAATAAGCCCTAACATATCTTTCGGAGCAAAAAATAATATAAGACCCTGTTTTGTTTTTGGAGAAACATGGTATGCTTTCAACAATAGGCATGTTAATAGTTTATTTTTATAAATCAACAAAATGCAAAGTACAGTAAATGAAGAAAATGGAAATCTAAATCACATCAATATTTGTTGTGGCCACCTTTTGCCTTCAGCATCAATTTTCTAGCTATATTTACAGTTTTTGAAGGAACTCAACATGGAGCTTGTTTGAAACATCTTCTAGAACTAACCACAGATCTTCTGTGGATGTAAGCTTGCTCAAATCATCACTACCAGGATTCCTCATCCTTAGGGTAGTCACACCAAATATTGATTTGCAAAATCAAAAAGTTGCAACAGGACTCTGCTAACACCAAGGACATTACTGAAAATACCTACTGTATATAAGGATATATGAAAATGAGGTCCTTGGTACTTTTACATTTTGAGCAAACTGTAACTGTAAATCCACCTGCCCCGTCAAGGTGACTTCTGTTAGGTGGGTCCCTACACTACAATAACTCACCTCTCTTAGGGCCTTTGAACTAAGGGAAAATGTGTTTTATAATCATATCATGTTCTGCATACACCACAAATAGCGTCCTCTCTCTGGAGGTAATGGAGTTCACCCACATTGTTCTCTATTTAAAATCAGCCTTGGACAGATGACTGGCGTGCACAGAACCAAAGTAGAGGTCGGTCACACAAAAGCACAATGTAACAAACACAGAAAAGTTGGTCAGCACTGCCAAACAATATGAACAAGAAATGCTGGTGCTATTACAAAATTGTCTGACCATTGTATAAGCAATGCTACCTCCGATGCCGCCCCTGCTACCTCTTGTGTCACCCACTCTACTTCATAGATTGTAAGCTCTTGCGAGCAGGGCCCTCAGTCCCATTGTGTGAATTGACTATTTCTTTGTAATGTATATTTTTTGTCAGTACTTGAACACTACAAGTTGTACAGTGCTGCGGAATATGTTGGCGCTATATAAATAAAATTTATTATTATTAAAAACAAAAAGCTGCAACAGCAATCAGCTAGTACCAAGAGCATTACTGCAAATACCTACTGTATATAAGGATACATGAAAATGAGACCCTTGGTACATGGGAGACCAAGACCCTAAGAGAGGTGATTCATTTTAGAGTAGGGACCCACTTAACAGAGTTTGCCTTGACGGAGAAGGTGGGTTTACAATTACAGTTTGATGTACAGTAAAAGTACCAAGGACATCATTAAAACCAAAAACTGCAAAAATAGCTTTGACCCATCAGGGCCTGAAAGTCTGCTGTGATATCTGGTATAAGGACATTAGTAGCAAATCCTTTCATTCCCATAAACTGTGAGACAGGAATTCATGGTAGAATTGTTTCCAAGCACATTCCACAGATACCTGGTCTGAGATCTTGGGAATTTAACGGTCAACACATTCAACTCCTTGTGTAAAATGTATCACTTCATGCCAGGTTTCTGTAGTAAAAAGTGATTTCTAATTTCTGAGCAAGTTAATTTTTTTCTGCACAAATTTATGGCTTTTCATTGCTTTGGTTACCACTTGCCACGAATCCAAAAATTAGGCAGGGTGTGGGCTTAGTAGAAGGGGCAAGGCTTCCTAAGGTCTGACAAATTTACTGTAATTTACTCAAGAAACTGGAATAAATTACAACTCAGATCTACACCAATTCATAGCTGGTATAGATTTAAATTTCTAGTGGAAAGAGAGTCAGAGATACATGTGCTGTCACTCCAGCACACAGGACATCAAAACTGGTGGTGAAACGTCAGCCTTTATAAATCTCTGTATTGGTCATTTCCCTCAAACCATTTCTAAAACATTTTTTTTTAATGTGGCAGATCAAATTATTTTGCTGAAAGATGCCACTGTGAGGAAGTACTGTCACAATGAAGTGGTGTACTTGGTTTGCAATATACACACACGTGGACAAAATTGTTGGTACCCCTCGTTTAATGAAAGAAAAACCCACAATGGTCACAGAAATAACTTGAATCTGACAAAACTGAAATTTGCCAAACTACATGTTGACAAGCCACAAAGCTTCTGGGAGACTGTCCTATGAACAGATGAGACAAAAATCGAAATTTTTGGCAAGGCACATCAGCTCTATGTTCACAGACGGAAAAATGAAGCATATCTTCACTGTCCCTACTGTGAAACATGGAGGAGGTTCTGTTATGTTCTGGGGCTGCTTTGCTGCATATGGCACAGGGTGTCTTGAATCTGTTCAGGGTACAATGAAATCTCAAGACTATCAAGGGATTCTAGAGAGAAATGTGCTGCCCAGTTTCAAAAAGCTTGGTCTCAGTCGCAGGTCATGGATCTTGCAACAGGGTAATGACCCAAAACACACAGCTAAAACACCCAAGAATGGCTAACAGGAAAACATTGGACTATTCTGAAGTGGCCTTCTATGAGCCATGACCTAAATCCTATTGAGCATCTTTGGGAGGAGCTGAAACATGCCATCTGGAAAAGGCACCATTCAAACCTGAGACAACTGGAGCAGTTTGCTCATGAGGAGTGGGCCAAAATACCTGTTGAGAGGTGCAGAAGTCTCATTGACAGTTACAGGAATCGTTTGATTGCAGTGATTGCCTCAAAAGGTTGTGCAACAAAATATTAAGTTAAGGGTACCATCATTTCTGTCCAGGTCTGTTTCATGAGTTTTCTTTTTTAAAAAATTCTGTTGAAGCATGATTGAAAAGCAATGTCTGACTTTCATTTGTTCATTCTCATAGAATTTTTATATATTATTGCTTTTGTCAGATTCAAGTTATTTCTGTGACCATTGTGGGTATTCTTTCATTATACTAGGGGTACCAACAATTTTGTCCACGTGTGTAGTTTAGGTAGGTGGTACCTGTCAAAATAACATCCACATTGCCTTGAGCATCATTGTACTTCTACCAACTTGCAAGTACCCATTCATCCATATTATGTACAAGAAATGTGCTTTCAGCATTGAGGGGTCAGCATAGGCACTCTGACAGGTCTGTAGCTATGCAGAACATACAAAGCAAACTGTGATGTACTGTGTTTTCTGATGGCATTCTGTTATAGTCATTATTAAATTTAGCAATTTGTGCTACTGTAGGCATCACAGTTTGACACACAAAGTCATAAGATTCTTAGATTTGACCATGTCCCGATTCAAATACAGCAACCTCAAAATTTGACAGTTCACTTGCTGTCTGAGGTGTCCCATTCCCACCTCTCGTCATGAAAATTACACCTCACATAGTAATATAGCTGAATAAAGGCACACGTCCATCCTGTCCACCCTATAAACCTACCAAGTTGATCCCAGAGGAAGGCAAAAAACCCCTATGAAGTGGACACTAATTGCCTCATAAGAAGACAAAATTCCTTCCTAATTCCAAATATGACAATTGGACTGAATCCCTGAATCAACATCCTATCCCAAGAAGACATCCATACTCCTCTTAAAAATTGTATACATTTTTAAACATTCATCACCATATTCTGTGGCAGTGAGTTCCATAGTCTCACCGCTTATACTGTAAAGAAGCCCCATCTATGACTATGGTTTGAGTTTAAAAAAAAACATTTTTCCTCTAGACGTAGAGAATGCTACCTTGTCACAGTTACAGACCTATCTATTCCTATATCTGTACATTGTAATTTGGTTGCCCCTAAGGTTATGTTCACATTTGCACCAGAGTCTTCCTTAGAGATTCCATTGCAATGTCAACCTGAAAATTGGCGCAGGAAAAAGTCCTGCACAGAGCCCACACCTGACGGAGCCCATTATAGTCAATGAGATCCGTTGTTCTCCGTGTGTTACTGCTATTTTAATGTCCGCCTCACCATTGTCCTTGACAGACCAGAACAACGGAGAGGCGACGCAAGTGTGAACCTAGCGTAAGCTGGTCTTTTTTTTTCCAAACTGAACAACCCAAAATTTAATAACCTGTCTTTATATTCTAATCCACCCATTCTACTTATTTACCTTGGTCTATGCACTCTCTCAAGTTCAGCTATGTCTGTCTTACCTGTATATGCAGCTGCGCAGAATTGTGCACAGTATTCTACATGTGTGGTCTGATCAGTGATGAGATTATCAATGTTATCAATTTTGCCTGTCAGTGGTGTTAATGCTATAACAGATAGATAGATAGATAGATAGATAGATAGATAGATAGAAGAAGATAGATAGATAAACCCCTCTCTTTTAATTCATACCTCTCCTTGGATTGGACTTTTTGCTTGAACTGAATCCTTCACTTCCATCTAAAATGATAAAGAATATAATAATAATAAATAATAATGTCTAAGTCAATAGAATGGAAAGTTCTTTATGCATATGTGTTTAGTTATTTTAGCATTTAACAGAATCTAGTACAGTTTAATTGAAAGGAATATTTTAAATCAAGTTTTATGTTAATTATATTTTTTTGGTGATTTTTTTTTTTTTTTACATTAATATTTTAAAAGTCGTAAAATCCTGCAGTATTCACTCTGGATACTAAGCCTAATAATATTCTGAAACCTTTTATTATGTAGATGATTTCTTTGCAGCATTCCCCTCATTATCAGCACGGGCAGGATGACAATGACAATTAACATATATATATATATATATATATATATATATATATATATATATAGACATAGGGACCACCATTAACAATAGTTGATGCACACAGCTTAGCTTCCCCCTTCACTACACAATGACCTGCATGTCATTTCCTGTATCCCAATAATGAAAATCTCCAAATTACTCTCTATAGTTCATGCAACTGCTATAAAGCAAAGAGGAGCTCAAGCAAGATGACAGCCCTCACAATCATGAACACAAAAAAGTACAAAAATTTTTTAATGAAAGTT
This sequence comes from Leptodactylus fallax, assembly GCA_947044405.1. Lineage (NCBI taxonomy): Eukaryota > Metazoa > Chordata > Amphibia > Anura > Leptodactylidae > Leptodactylus > Leptodactylus fallax. The sequence goes on from CAMRHE010000041.1 coordinate 5,030,581, forward strand.
AAAAAAATAAATAAATTGTAGGTGGTACATTCTCTTTAACCACTTCTGTATCGTTCCAATTTCTGGTCCAGGACCAGACACATTTTTGTGTTTTTTGTATGTGCGGTTTTGAGGGCTATAACATTTTTATCATTTGCGTTATTCAACTAATTGCTACGTCTTTTTTCGGTGACACATAGGGCTTTATTTTATGTTTTTATTTTTGCATATTTTTTTTTATATCCGGGAAAATATAAACAAAAGAGGAGGGAAAACATGTCTGTTTTTCACTTTTAATTTTTTTTTATTTAATAGCACAAAGTGCTATTAAAAAACTTTATAAAATAGTTTTTCCTCTCCGTTACGGTAATTTTTATTTTGTATGGTGTCATTGGGGGTGGGGATAGAACATGTAATAAGGGCATTTTATTGGCATATTATATTATTTTATTTATTTTTTACTTTTCTATAATTTTTTTTTTTTTTTACATTGTGTCCCCATAAGGTCATAATAGACCTTTGGGCCCTCTGATCACTTTTTTTTTTTTTTGGGGGAGGGGAGGCTGATTTCCTCTTTAACTGGGGCTGATACATTTAGCCCCAATTGCAGGAGGAATACAGCCTCCTGCATGTTACTATAGAGCTTGATCTGGGTCCTGTAGGACCCAGCACCTCTAACAGGCTCTGATCCCGGCAGATCACATGACCGCCAGGTCAGAGGTGAGCCGCATCATGGCGACGCCCATAGCTGTGTATACATCGCTCATTGAGTGCTGTGTACACACCAATTAGGGAAGGCATGGATGGTAATAAACCGTCCCTGCCTTCTCTAGAGGAGCTCCAGCTGTAGTCACAGCCTCTCCCTGTTTCAGCAGCTGTATGTTATTGTGCAGCTGCTGAAAACTGCAAGGACGTACTGGTACACAGACACAGACGTAGCGGACAAGAAGAGGAGGCGGCGGTGGTGGCTCCATCAAGGCATCGCAGGTAGGTGAGAACTTTTTTTTTTATATATAAATAGGCTGTAACCTGCTGGAGTTTCCCCAGTAGGTAGCAACCTATTTATTTACCTACCCCCGCGCCTGCTCGTGGCCGCCTCCACTTCCCCTTCTGCTATGGGACGCAGAAGGGGAAGTGGATGCCACTGTGAGCAGCCGCGGGCCTCAAATACTACTATTATTATACTCTGGGGTCTTTTCAGACCCTGGAGTATAATAATCGGAGGCCATGGGGAGGTGAGGGAGCATAAAAACCAATGCTACTCACCTCTCCTGTGATCGGTGTTACTCCGAGCAGGCTTGGGGCCTCTGGTGACGTCATCAGGTCGCGTCGCCGGCCTGATCACGTGACGTGTGTGCGCAATTAAATAGGGCCAAAAGCTGCACCGGTGTCCAGGATAGGTAAGTAACACTGGTTTTTATGTTTGTCACCTCCCCTGGGTCTCCAATCATTATACTCTGAGATCTGAAAAGAGACGAGGCAGTATTTACATGACATGGCCGCTATGAGATGAATGACACTATGTAAACAGAGAAGTGGTCACGGTGCTTACACAGGTACCATTCAAACAGCTGATCAGTGGAGGTCCTGGGTTTTTGAGCCCCATTGATTAGTTTATTAATGACCTGGAAAACCTTTTAATTAGTTAACACCTGGGGCATTATTAACAAGGGGCACTATTTATACAGGGTACACACGGACATTATTAATATAAAGATGCACTTGGGAGTATTATTCATTATGGGGGGTTATATCATATAATTGGGGTAGCAGCAGGATGAGTGTGTAGATGAGGACAATGTGGGTTGGAAGCCTGGAAAAGTGAGGAGCCAAAGATGTCTGTGTTGCAAACTTTACAAAGACAAGTCACAGCTGGAAGAAGTGGTCATGGCGGCCCAAAGGGAAGAGAAGGGAAATGTGAAGGATTAGTCAGAGACGTCACCTGTAAGTCACAAAATGTTACTGCCCTGTATTCACCTAAATGATAGAGGATAAATACCTGATTGATGGGGGTCTGTCTGCTGAGACCTCCACTGAACCTGAGAATTGGGTTTTTTCCCCCCACTAGGTGGGAATTCAGCCTGACCGCAGCCATATATATAGGTGTGTCATTTGGTGGATGGACGAACCCCCGGGGCATTCAGATGGGCGGTCCTATGCTGCAGCAGACACACAGTGACCGCCCACCTGATAGCAGAGAGCATAATAATTGTGCTGAAAGTAACAGAAATTATTGTCCAGGACTGGTAGGAGGTAGAGGAAAAAATACCAACTGTGCCAGACAGTGGAGGAGTATCTATTGAAGGATGTAGAGAGTTGGAGTTTGTGGAGGTGCTCTTTAAAGGGAATCTGTCAGGTCAATCTGGGACACTAAACTACCCTCAGGTCCTTATAGACCTGGGGTTTAGTGTCCCAGATCACCCTGTTGTAATGCAATCCACAGGCGTATTAAAAATAAAAAACCTTTATACTTACCTAGATAATGGTCCAATCGACGCTGTTTGGTGAGATTGGTCCGGCTTATTCCTGAGGCACGCCTCCCGGCGCCTGCGCTGTTCTTCTGTGAAACTAAAGATGGACACGCCGGCTTCACTGCGTAATTGCGAGGCATGCGCACTGAAGCCGAGGAGTACTCCTCTGGCTTCATTGAAGTACTGTGCAGGCGTGGGGAGTACAGCGGCAGGGTGAGTATAAAGCTTTTTTATTTTTAATGTGGCCATGGATTGCGTTATAACAGGGTGATTTGGGACACTAAACCCCAGGTCCATATGGACGTGTGGGTGGTTTAGTATCTCAAATTGCCCTGACAGATTCCCTTTAAGTTTTATTCAGTCCACTTGCTCTGGGCCTTATTGTGCAGAGCTTAACATTTGGAAGGCGATCACTGTAATGTTGTCATAAATGTCAGCTAGTAGTGTAGACAAGAACCCAGATGGAACCAAAATAGACTGCTTGATGAATTTGGAGGACTGAATCCTTTCTCATTACTGAACATTGCCCACATGGTGTTTTCTAGTTATGCAAGAGCTTTTGCCATATCATTCCTCGCTTTCTGGTATGCAATTAAACTTCTTCACTCTACTTCATGCAGTGCCTTATAAAATAGATTTAGATGTGTCTACGATAAAATACAATGATAAAGGAGTTCACTTTACAAAGTATCACAGTTTATAAAACTGAAAATATTTAGTGGTTCATTGTATATCATAGACTATATATCTGAAATTCAATATATATTAATGTTCTTTGCCAGAAATTCTGGTAATAAACTATTACGCGTCTTGTCAATCTTTGTGTACCTAGCTGCAGCAATGATGTTTCCATATACCCACATGCTAAAGCAAATCATTGGGCTCAGCAGTCTTGTGATATACACTGCTGAAACCAAGACAGGAATGCAGGATTGTCATTGCAGCAGAAAAGTAAACAATAATTGGTAGCACTGAAGTAGTAGTGCTTGAGCAATATATGTATATTGTAGGGAACAGCTCACACGGTGGGGTCGGCAATGACGAAGTTCACAGAGGCAATGGGTTTTAAAACTCCATGGGGTCCTTCATTTAGGCGCTCCGGCACAAGATTACATCACAAAACAAAAAACAAAAGCCTAAGCCTGTCCGGCTCTAACTAAACAGTATCAGGCCCCTCACTAGCCTAGTGCAGGCAAATACATAACAGCAAACACAGTATAAAGTGTGTAGGGAACTGCCATTTCTACTAGTATATAATGTATCTGGCTTCTTTGCCCCTGCAGTTTGGCTTCAGAGACCCCAGGCATTTAGTGCAAGTTTTGTTTTGTAAATACAGTGAGTCAGACACATGTGAGGCAGAGCTGCTGGGGGGAGAGATGTGAGCAGAGCTGCTGAGACAGACATGTTATGTCTGGGGGAGTCTAAGAGCCACTTGTTCCTCTTTACTTCACAGTATATAGTTAGGTATGTGTTACCCCCTATATACTCACAGGACCTAGCTAGTAACCGTAGTTAGGGATCCATATATATATACAGTTCAGGGCAGTGATAGGTTAGGCTTCCGAAGGCCAACTAGCTAGTTAGAGGCCCGGTGGCACTAGTAGTTTAGCTGACAGGTTAAGGACTCAGTGTTAGGGTAGTCAGGCCTGCATCTACTGCCGTCACCGTCGCCCTGTTTGCTGCCTGTGAAGAATCTCACCATCATCATCATCTCCTGATCGGCTGTCTGTCATCTCCTGGAAGAATCCGAGGATCCACAGTCATCCACAGGGGCCCCTGCATCTCTTCTGTTGCCTGGAGGTATTGTGCACTGGACTCTTGCTATATATCTATATATATACCCGGGTATATAACCTAAGACGGTTGAGGACTTGCTGGTTGTTGTAGTATTGCTGTGTTCTGAGTATATTGTATGTATGTATTATTACCCTGTTGATACTTATAAAGCTACTGTTATAACCTTATGTGGTATCTGTATGTATTCTTCAGACTGTGAGATTAGTACAGTGATCCTTGTTAAGGCTACTAACTGTACTTCATGGGTAAGTCCCAGGAAGAGATCCTCCCTGTAATACAGAGGCTCTATCCTGGGTGGAGGCACTGATATATTTCATATATGTTCCCACTCTTCCCTTCAGCGAAGGCTTCAGGTCCCATTATACACACAGGTCAGCGCCAGAGTCTGTTGCGGGAGGGATAATACTCATACCCCCCCCCCCAAATAGGGCTACATTTGGAGGCACTGCTGAGATTTAGAAGTGGGAATAGTCATTGATATGGAGAAGCGATATAGCTCAGAGGGGAACCTCCCACTAGCTACTACATGGGATTACCGACCTCCTGTTCCTCCCCTGGTTCAGGTAAAGGAAGAACCCCGCTCAGCCAGTTACCCCCCCAGTATGGCCGTCGCTAGCAGTTCCTCTAGTGACAGTGCTATTAGCACTTTAGCCAGGCTGACTGAAATGTTAGCTCAGGGCCTGCAGGCCACTCACTACAAGAAACTAAAAGTATTCTCTGGAAATGTCCCAGTACCACAAGGGGAGGAAAACTTTGAGATATGGAAAGAACATACTCTCCAATGCCTGAAGGAATGGTCTTGCTCTGAAGAAGGCAAGCGGCAGCGTATCAGTGAAAGTTTGCGGTCTCCTGCTGCAGAATTGATCCGCTTGTACAGAGACTCTCATGAAGGAGTGAGTGCATTGGACTATATACAAGTACTGTCTGATCACTTTGAGCCATACTATGACCTTGCCCAGATGGTTGCTGATTACCGAATGGTTCGTCAAAAAGAAGGGGAAAATGTCTCTACTTTTATTAACCGTTTACAGCTACTTCTTTCACGTCTGGTGTACCACGCAGCTATATCTACTTCAGAGGTAGACGCTATGAGAACCAGTCAGTTGGTGAGAGGGTTACAACCTCATCATCCTCTTGCTCAAGTACTCAAGGTCTTACTATCTGATAGAGTCCTTCCATTTCCTGACTTAATGAAGTTAGTGAAGAAACAAGAAGCTGACATTAGTTTTAGTACCCCTAAGAAAGCGAAAAGCATCTCTAAAGAAGATGTTGTTCCTAATTCAAACAAGGACAAACCAGCGGAGCGGTCAGAACTTAGACAGTCCGCCACTCCACCCACTGCCACTCAATGGAGGAAGGATGCTAGAACCTGTTATAAATGTGGTCAGACGGGTCATACTGCCAGACAGTGTACGGAGGACAGTGAGGGATTGGGACACAGTGCTGTCTTCTCTATTCAGAATCAAAGACACCGAAGGAAGGCGGGCCGAGTAAATACCAGAGGCGCTATCGCGGGCTCCAGGTCCGTTGTCAAAGTCACTGTCAATGGTCATGCCGCTCCTGCCCTGTTTGATACAGGATCTCAAGTGACCCTGATTTATCGCTCGTTCTACCAAAAGTATCTGAGGGATATACCTCTTCAGTCTACAGGACAAATGAAATTGTGGGGGCTTAATTCAGGATCATATCCTGTAGATGGCAGCCTACAAGTAGTTATAGCTGTCCCTGAATTAGAAGATCAGAGTGTCGCTCCCATGAAGATTACGGCTCTTGTCTGTCCTGATACAGGGGATTCTTGTGCAGCTCCTGTGATACTTGGCACTAATTGTCCCGCAGTGCATTATGCTTTTCAGAAGTTTCTTGGAAGAGTTTGGAACCCTGCAGCTCAGCCGGTGAATATATCTTCTGATCTTAGAGAACTCTGTGATGCCCTGTCTACTGGCTATCGACATGGAATGGTATATCATATCGGTGAGAGAACCGTGGAAGTTCCTGCCGGCGGGGAGAGAATTCTGAGAGTAGCCTCCAGCATTGCTCCCGATTTGCTTGAAGGGGGGAGTTATGTCCTTATGGAAACCCCTGAAGAAATGATTAACCAGAATGGCTGGATGGTGATCCCAGAGAGAAAGGACTGGAGAAATAAAGTGGAGTTATCTACCTGTGTGACAGTGAGGAACTGTTCACCGCATCCGATTGTAATTGGACCATACCAGAATGTGGCCCACTGCTACCCTGTGCTTGGAGTAAATCCATACGCTGAAGTGTGCAGGATTCAAATCCGAGATGCAATCCCTAATCTCAATCTTGACTTGAGTGATCCACATTTACCAGAGGCCTGGAATCAGCGACTGACACAGAAGTTGTCTGAATTATCGGAAGTGTTCTCCATGGATGATATGGATGTAGGTTGTGCTAAAAGTGCTCAACACACTTTCCGATTGACCGATTCTACTCCCTTCCGGGAGCGACCACGGAGAGTTGCTCCAAAGGATGTTGATGAGTTAAGACAGACTCTACAGCAAATGAAAGGTCAGGGGATCATTGTGGACAGTAAGAGCCCCTATGCCTCACCTATTGTGGTGGTAAGAAAAAAAATCTGGAGCAATTCGCCTATGTGTGGATTACAGAACTCTGAACCGGAGAACCTTACCTGATCAGTATACACTGCCGAGAATTGAAGAAGCTCTGGAAGCTCTGAATGGAAACTGTTGGTTCACAGTGCTGGACCTAAGATCGGGATACTATCAAGTCCCAATGGCACCTGAGGATCAGGAAAAGACAGCCTTCATATGCCCCTTGGGTTTCTTTCAGTTCACTCGTATGCCGCAAGGTACAAAAGGTGCGCCAGCAACGTTCCAAAGGTTGATGGAAAGAGTGTTAGGTGATTTAGTGCCCCGGGAATGCCTTGTATATCTTGATGACATTATTGTGTTTGGAAAGACGCTGGAAGAACATGAAGAACGACTCATGAGAGTACTCCATCGCTTAAAAGAAGAGGGGCTGAAGTTGTCGGCTGACAAATGCAAATTTTGTAGATCTTCGGTCACTTATGTAGGTCATATTGTTTCTGCTGAAGGAGTTGCTACCGATCCTGGTAAGATTGAAGCTGTGGTGAATTGGCCCCGACCGCAAAATATTACGGAGTTGCAATCTTTCTTGGGGTTTTGTGGATTCTATCGACGATTTGTGGAAGGATATTCAAAAATTGCTCGAGCCCTCCTCGACCTGTTGAAGAGTGATGCAGGAGATCCGGGAAAGAAGAAAGGGTCTTCCAAAAGCCTTTTTGGCGATAGGTGGACTGCGGATTGTGAAGAAGCATTTAAGTTGTTGAAGAAGAAATTGACAGAAGCTCCCGTTCTGGCTTATGCTGATGCACAGAAGCCATATGTGCTACATGTAGATGCCAGCTTTGAAGGATTAGGTGGCGTGCTGCACCAAGAATACCCAGCCGGGTTACGGCCCATAGCTTTCATAAGTCGAAGTCTTTCTCCCAGCGAGAAAAATTATCCAGTACATAAATTGGAGTTTTTGGCGCTCAAGTGGGCCATTGTTGATAAATTACATGACTATTTATACGGAGCCACGTTTGAAGTAAGAACAGACAACAATCCACTGACATACGTTTTGTCAACCGCTAAACTCGATGCTACAGGACATCGCTGGTTGGCAGCTTTATCCAACTACCAATTCACACTCAAGTATAAATCGGGGCCTAAGAACATTGGGGCAGATGCTCTATCAAGACGGCCTGGATTACCTAGTCCGGAAGTAGTGGATGAATGGGAAGAAGTGCCAAGTCCTGGAGTAGGAGCTTTGTGTGCCATGGCTGCTGTAGTTGAAGACCGAGTAGCCTTTTCTGAAACTCGGCTTATTGACTCTATTGGGGGAGGTCCCGAAGCTGTACCAGACATGTTTGCCTACCCTGCCGCTTTAGGATCCTTTGAGAGTTGTTCTATATCTTCAAAGCGAATGATCTGGAGTCAAAAGACTGATCCTTTAATTGGACCTCTTTATCAAGCAGTGAGTTCTCAAGACAGAGAAATGTTAAAGACATCCCTACCCTCTGAATGCAGTAAACTTCTACGAGATTGGGAGAAGTTTGAAATAGACAATGGCCTACTTTATCGTGTGGTGCTGTATCATGATCACCCTGGAAGGCGCCAACTAGTTATTCCAAGCTGCTTTCAGAAGATGATTTTCCGAAGTCTGCATGATTATCATGGTCATTTGGGACCTGAGAAGACTTATGGCCTAATACAAGACCGATTCTACTGGCCCAAAATGAGAGATACCGTGACTCGTCTGTGTAGGTGCTGTCGCAGATGTTTGCAGAGGAAGACTGTCCCGGTTCGAGCGGCCTTCATGGGACACTTGAAGAGTTCGGGCCCCATGTATCTTGTCTGCATAGACTTCCTTTGTATTGACAACGACTCCAGAGGATTTGGAAATGTATTGGTGGTGACTGATCACTTCACACGATATGCTCAAGCCTTTCCGACTAAGGATCAAAAAGCAGTCACTGTTGCAAGAGTGCTTTGGGAAAAGTATTTGATCCATTATGGCTTACCACACCGGTTGCATTCTGATCAAGGCCGGGATTTTGAGAGTAACCTGATCAAAGAGTTACTTCAGTTGTTGAACATCCGCAAAAGTCGGACGACGCCTTACCATCCAGAGGGAGATGCCCTTCCTGAAAGATTTAACAGGACTTTACTTGATATGCTTGGTACCTTACGAATTGAGGATAAGCGATCCTGGAGTAGAAAAGTGGAGGCTATGGTGCATGCCTATAATAGTACAAGGCACGAGAGCACAGGATATTCACCATACTTTCTGATGTTTGGAAGAGAGCCTAGGCTACCTATTGACATCTTGTTGGGAGTCTCTACCGATGGTATCAGTCATCGAGATCATTACCGATACGTGGCACGTTTGAAAGAAACGCTTAAGAGTGCTTATCAGCTGGCTGAGGAAAATGCGGCCAAAGTGAATGAAGGAAATAAAAGGAGATTTGATCTTCGAGTAAGATACCGAGAATTGAACCCTGGGGACCATGTTCTGCTACGGAATTTGGGAGCATCTGCAAAACATAAGCTGGCTGATCGATGGCGGAGTGAACTCTTTACAGTGGTAGATCGGTTGCCTGGAATACCAGTCTACAAGATAAAAGGACGGGACGGGAGGATCAGGACTTGGCATAGAAATCATTTGTTGCCTGTACCTCAGATTGATGGTATGGATATCTCCAATGATGGCTCGGCCTGCGATTCTCCACAGTCCTTAGCCGATATTCCACCTGACCTTCCTGAAACTCCTGAGAGTGATTGGACTGTGGCTCCTGAAGTTCCTAGATCACCAGTATCTTCTCCTTCAGGGAGACCTATGAACCCTCAAACTCCAGAATTCGTACCTAGATCTGTGTCTACAGATGAGCAGGGATCTAGCTCTCCTACGCCACCAGCACCATCCCCTCCCATGGCAGACAACCCTAGTTTAGGGCCTGGACATGCTAGTTTACCTCAGAGAGAGGTACGGAGAGGAGAGAGAATTAGACACCCTCCACCTATGCTGACATATGATAGTTTGGGGGACCCCAGATTTACTACTCAGCCTCATTTATACCATGCTTGGGTGGGTGCAGTGTCCACTTTGGTCAACATGTTACCAATTTTCGCTCCTGCTGGCATGTATACCTATTAACCTGTTGTGACTCTGTAAATGCAAAAGCAACCATATTGATATTGTCATTGGTAATGTTGACTGTATACTATGACTTTGTATGTCTTTGACGTGACGTAAAGATTTCACCAGAGGGAGAGTGTAGGGAACTGCCATTTCTACTAGTATATAATGTATCTGGCTTCTTTGCCCCTGCAGTTTGGCTTCAGAGACCCCAGGCATTTAGTGCAAGTTTTGTTTTGTAAATACAGTGAGTCAGACACATGTGAGGCAGAGCTGCTGGGGGGAGAGATGTGAGCAGAGCTGCTGAGACAGACATGTTATGTCTGGGGGAGTCTAAGAGCCACTTGTTCCTCTTTACTTCACAGTATATAGTTAGGTATGTGTTACCCCCTATATACTCACAGGACCTAGCTAGTAACCGTAGTTAGGGATCCATATATATATACAGTTCAGGGCAGTGATAGGTTAGGCTTCCGAAGGCCAACTAGCTAGTTAGAGGCCTGGTGGCACTAGTAGTTTAGCTGACAGGTTAAGGACTCAGTGTTAGGGTAGTCAGGCCTGCATCTACTGCCGTCACCGTCGCCCTGTTTGCTGCCTGTGAAGAATCTCACCATCATCATCATCTCCTGATCGGCTGTCTGTCATCTCCTGGAAGAATCCGAGGATCCACAGTCATCCACAGGGGCCCCTGCATCTCTTCTGTTGCCTGGAGGTATTGTGCACTGGACTCTTGCTATATATCTATATATATATACCCGGGTATATAACCTAAGACGGTTGAGGACTTGCTGGTTGTTGTAGTATTGCTGTGTTCTGAGTATATTGTATGTATGTATTATTACCCTGTTGATACTTATAAAGCTACTGTTATAACCTTATGTGGTATCTGTATGTATTCTTCAGACTGTGAGATTAGTACAGTGATCCTTGTTAAGGCTACTAACTGTACTTCATGGGTAAGTCCCAGGAAGAGATCCTCCCTGTAATACAGAGGCTCTATCCTGGGTGGAGGCACTGATATATTTCATATATGTTCCCACTCTTCCCTTCAGCGAAGGCTTCAGGTCCCATTATACACACAGGTCAGCGCCAGAGTCTGTTGCGGGAGGGATAATACTCATACCCCCCCCCCAAATAGGGCTACAAGTGTATAAACCTCCACTCCAGGGGTGCTCTGTCTCTCTCCCACCCTGCCACTTGTCAGCCCTCCTCTTGCCAGGCTTCCTTCCTCAGTAATCACTCACAGGAAGCCTCAGCTGAGAGCACCTGGGAGTAGGGAAAACCCCGTAGTGGACCAGGGGTGTGGACTGGAAGACTCCCACTACCAACCTGTCCTCCAGTCCAGAAAAGCCAGCCCATGTAACTTAAAGAAAATACCTAGTAGACTATGTTCTGCTAAGGTAAAATGTATCTTCCTGGATTTCCGTTATCTCGCCTGGCTGAGGAAACCAGGCGAGATATACACCCCATCCAGCACCTTTACCAAAATATATATATATATATATATATATATATATATATATATATATATATATACAGTATATATATATATATATATATATATATATATATATACACAGTTGTGCTAAAAAGTTTACAGATTTTTTGTTTTTTTGGCCTTTTTTCAGAGAATATGAATGATAACACAAAAACTTTTTCTCCACTCATGGTTAGTGGTTGGCTGAAGCCATTTATTGTCAAATTTCTGTGTTTTCTCTTTTTATATCATAATGACAACCAAAAACATCAAAATGACTGGTTCCCCGTCTCCCTGCTTCCTGCAGGTCTCCACAGCACTCTCTCCTGCTGCAGACACTCCGTCTGGAGTTTGTGCCCCCACCTATGGGTGTGGCTGAGGAGCTTTTCAATCCTGGTTTTGGGTCACTCACTAGCGCCCTCTGGGTTCACACTCTCACATACCCTCCCCCTCAGCTCACTACCCATGGGGTGAGCTACAATGGGACAAGACATATTATGTCAACGTCCGACGTCCCTCTTCAATCCTGTACACTTGTCCAGTGTCTCTCTAGATGTCCCCATCTGGCGGTCTCAACCTCCAAGTTCCAGTCAGTCGATTTTTCCGGTTTCTCATCACTTTAAATGCTACGCCAAGATCCTGGCCATTCTGTGCAAAGGCAAGTTCTACTTCATCACCTTCAAAATTTGCCATACAGGGGATCACATCATTTTCACCATATTTCTCGCCATAGTCTTCAGCCATCGCATTGCATGACTTTGATCCCTTTAGTAAATAGCCGTAAGAATTTTCATCTTCCTCTTCCACCGGTGGCTGTGGTGACTTAGACCTGCTGTATTTATTTTCTTCAATATAGTCGAAGTAGCCACGGGCATGATCTTCATGTGGTTTTTCCACACCACGTTTCTTATCCTATTGATCTTTGCCATCACCATCAAGGCTTAGAAGTTTAGGAGACATAGGCTGCTTGCTCTCTTCTTTGTTTGAGAAACACAAGTTCTGGACTGCAATATCTTCTCCTTCTGCACGAGGGCCATACAGTACACCCTCACAAAATAGATCACGCTGAACTACATTTTCTGGTATGTCTTTAACAACTGCCACATCATATATTGGAATGGTTTCTTTATAAGACTTCCACATCTGTACGGCAGCAGGAGAACCACTTCCATACTCTATTCTTACCTCCTCTTTCTCATACGCATAACTTCCTGGAGGCATGTTGCGGTACTGTGATAGATTGCAAGAATTTTTGTGAAAATCCCTTTCTGACAGTACAGGAGCTGGTGATATTGCCATCTCAACATTCTCCAAGTTATTTCCATTCTCTGTGCTAACACCGGAGGGCTGGGATACCAAGTTTCCGACATGACAGTCTTTACTGTCAGTACCCAGATGCTTTTTGGTTACATGTTCTGGCTGCCTTAATGGCTCTGTTTTCTCTGCCTCTATGCTGGCAGCTTTCCCCAATTCTACCGCCTTCTGTAGAGCACAAATCTCTGATTCCAGCTCCAGAACTTTCTTCATTGCCACCTTTTTCTGCACAGCCTCCATCTCAGTTTTTACTATTGCAACTTGCAGATCTTCCTCAATCCTTCGCACTGCATCTTCTATGGCAGCAGATGTAGATGCCATCTCTTTATCCACCATGTCTCCTAATTCTAGGATATTCTGCAGTGTTCTTCTAACATTTGTCAGGTCAGCATCCATCAAAGACGGCTTATCCTTCAGCTCATTCAGATACTGTAAACTCTGGCTTCCACATTCCCTGCAGTTGTCTACAAGACGATCTCCATGGTCTGGTGGTGCCAAGTGAGACTTTGCACTGCCATTTACAATTGTATCTGCTGTTAAGTGTGCAAACTGTGCCAGTGCTCCAACTAAGTCAGAGGCATCTGTCATATTCTGTATGTATTTGGAGTGCCCATTCGAGAGGGAGGTTAATGAGTCTATAGCAACTTTTGCTTGGTTTACCAGGTAATCTGGTGAACTAGTGCAGCGGATATGTAGAGGATCAAGTTTAGCAGCTGCATCCTGGATGATATTTTCTGCTTCCCCCACTGTTCCCTGAATTATCTTGAACTGATCCTCCAACATTTTCTGATAAAGCTTCTGCTCATCTGCAGACTTTTTAAGTCTTTCATTCAAGTCCCGTATCTCAGTGGCTCTCTTATCTTGCTCTTGGTTGAATAAAGACTCTGTCTCTTGAGTCACGTTTTTCACGGACAGCAGCTCTGATTCTTTAGAGGTTATCAGGCTCTGCAGCGAGTCCTTCTCAGCTTCTAGTGCTGCCAGCTTTGAAGATCGTGCAGACGCCGACTGTTCAGTATTGGATAAAGACTGCTGCAATCGATTCAATTCTCTTTTAGATTCAACTTCGGTTTTTAACTGTTCTATCTGAAACTCCAGCTGTTCCTTTATGCGTGCAACTTCCTCCTGTTTCTCCACTTGCATCTTTAGTTTAGCAACAAGCATTTTTAGATCTACAATCTCAGCAGATATATTAGACAGGTTTTCCTCAAACTGAATCTTCATGTCTTCTATCTGGAGGTCCAATTCTCTCTTGGCCTTTTCCAGCTTGTCATAAGCATTGGCTTTGTCCTCATACAATATCTGCACAGATTCCAGGTTTTTCTCAACTTCTTTGTGACTCTCCTGTAAGGTTTGTAAATTCTGAGCATGGACAGACAACATCTCCATCAATTCTTTGTCTTTATTTTGCACCAAAACAGACAATTTCTCATTATCTTCACAAGATCCTGACAGCACCCTCTCCAGGCTACATATTCTAGCTTTGAGTTCCATTTCTCTTTGTTCCAGAACTCCAGCTCTGCTCCGCCATTCCTTCACTTCATTGCTTAGGCGAACCTGCTTTAGTTCATGCAAGTTTTGCTCTGACTGCAATATCTTCACCACAGATTCTAAATCACTCTTTTGGTCAGACACATACTTCCTCAGCTCTACAAGTTCATTTTCTTTATCAGTTAATGCAGCTGAAAGTTTTTCACACTTCCTGACTTGGTCATCCAAACATTCTGGCTGACACTGCAAAAATTCACTTTTCTCACGTTTAGCAGTTTCAAGGTCATCTCTTAATTTTTCAATGACACTCTCTTTGGCAATGGAGTCTTGGACATGCTGCCCCTTTAAATCCTGCAATTGCTTCTCAAGCACTTGCTTTTGCTCTATACTCTGTAGGACTTTATTAGATAGAGCGCATTTCATTTTTGCAAACTCCTTAGTGACACAGTCCATTCCAGGCAAACCCAGTACCACATTTTCACAATGACTAAGATATGAACTCTTTATAGTCTCAAGCTCTTTCTTTAACTTAAGGTTCTCTTTTTCTGATACCTCAAATTGCCATTTCCAGTCAGATATTTCATCCTCATAAATGAACCTGATGGTTTTAATCTCATCTTGAAGCTGCTGCACCATAATATTTTCATCTTTGGCGCTTTCATGCACTCCAGTATGAGACATACAGTCAGCAGGGACATATTCATTCATAGAACAGAGGTGCAGAGGTCACTTTCATGCAACCCATTATTTTACTTGCACTCCACATGCTCTGTTCCAGATTTTGTGTCTTTCTGCCTTGAGACTGCTGCAGAGACACACTTGTGCACAGCTTTTCTGCTTTCTTACAAACTGAAATTTTCTTTTTCTTGCCCATGGTTTAATAACAAGATTACACAATATTCCACAGAAACCTTGGGTTCAACCGGCAGCAACTTTTTACTATCTTTTGCAGTTACATGTATTCACCAAACAGTTAACTTATGTGGCACTACAACAACCAGCATTTTCTTCTGTCTTCCACAGAAAACACAAACATGGCACCATAGCCTTTCACATAGACTGTTTGCAATATCCAGCTTCTACACATTGCTTACTTTCTTGCCATCAGCAAGCACTTTACAGACTTCTGTGCCACAGTATACACAAAGTCCATTCCCTGGATTCCTCTTCCAGAGTTTTACTTTCACCAGTTTTTGCTATTTTGCAGTTCCACTCACCCCCTCCTGAGTTTCTCAGTTGAAATCACAGATTTCTTCCAGCTGTAGGCCACAATGCACATTTAGCAGTACTGCAGTCACCAAACACTTGTCTTCCAGGACTTGCGTGGATCTCTTTATGCCCTCATCCGAAGCACCATATGTGGCAATTTGGGGGGATTTAGCCTCAAAGGCGGCAGCCTCCTGGACTCGAGAGCGGTGTAGGTGGTACTGGGTGCTGGAAAAGTAGCATTCAGACGGTGCTAATCCAAAGTAAAATGGCTTTTATTCAGTTTACAAATGGAACAAAAAATAACAAACAGCCTGGCTCAGTCAGTCCTTTCAGGACCCCAGTCCTCTTGGGACAGACCACCTGTCCGTCTCTGACTGGTTCCCCATCTCCCTGCTTCCTGCAGGTCTCCACAGCACTCTCTCCTGCTGCAGACACTCCGTCTGGAGTTGGTGCCCCCATCTATGGGTATGGCTGAGGAGTTTTTCAATCCTGGTTTTGGGTCGCTCACTAACGCCCTCTGGGTTCACACTCTCACAATAAATATATATATATATATATATATATACAGGTATATGTATAATAATCCGTATAATCCCAACATACATTAGTTCCAATATTCACTGCAAACACATAACTGCCTCATATGTGATCAAAACATACTAAAATATCAGGGTGTATAATAGAACTCTACACCAGTAATTGTTTTAGGAAACAGAAACAAATCTCAATGCACATAGAGTAATAGTGGATAGATCCTTAGTAATTAGAAGTAACTGGGTGTACTAGAGACATTTCAACTACAATAAGTGCTAGCAAATAAACAGTATCAACAAAAGCATAAATAGTGAATGAATGAATGGTCACCACCCCTAGAAGAAGGTTGTATGCCGAAATGCGCGTCGGGGAGGTGTCAGGAGGCAACGGCCATTATACCTCACTCTGCAATATGGGTATGTATCCCTGCATAACATTGTGGTATTCATGCTTTTGTTGATACTGTTTATTTGCTAGCACTTATTGTAGTTGAAATGTCTCTAGTACACCCAGTTACTTCTAATTACTAAGGATCTATCCACTATTACTCTATGTGCATTGAGATTTGTTTCTGTTTCCTAAAACAATTACTGGTGTAAACTTCTATTATACAGCCTGATATTTTAGCATGTTTTGATCACATATGAGGCAGTTATGTGTTTGCAGTGAATATTGGAACTAATGCATGTTGGGTTTATACGGATTATTATACATATATATTATATTATACATCTTTCCCCTTCTGATGCATATCACATACACTGATAGGTCTGGCTATTGCTGTTAGTCTGACACTTTTGTATATTGTATTTTTGTCATTCATGAATTAAATTTTATATTTATTCTTTAATAAATTTTGATATTTTTATACATATTTTGTTTACAATTATTTTGAGTGCTACTTCTGCCCTCCTTGATTTGTTTTCTCATGTATCTATTGGTTGTCAGTGGCACGTTTTTTTGGTAGGCATATTTATATTTAGCTTCAATTGAAGGGGATTCAGTCCTCTCATGTACACCTTTCATCTTTTGTAAGCTATGCCATGTTCCTGTTCCTATATTTGCTAAAAAACTCTTTAAAATAGTTTTTCCACTCCGTTACGGTAATTTTTATTTTCTATGGTGTTGTCGGGGGTGGGTCTATAATCTTTAATAAGGGCGTGTTATTGGTGTATTATTTTAATTATTTTATTTACTTCTTTTTATTTATTTATTTATTTATTTTACTTTTCTATACATTTTTTTTTTACATTGTGTCCCCATAAGGTCATAATAGACCTTTGGAGAGATCTGATCACTTTTTTTTTTTTTTTTTTTGGGGGGGGGGGGGAGGCTGATTTCCCCTGTACCCTGTAACTGGGGCTGGTACATTTAGCCCCAATTGCAGGAGGAATACAGCCTCCTGCATGTTACTTGCACCTTACTACAGAGCTGATCTGAGTTCTGTAGGACCTAGCAGCTCTTGCAGATGCTGCACCCGGCGGATCACATGACCGCCGGGTCAGAGGGCGGCCACAAGATGGCGGCGCCCATAGCGCTGTATACACAGCGATCGGGAAGGCAGGGAAGGTAATAAACCTTCCCTGCCTTCTCTCTGGGAGCTCCAGCTGAAGTTACAGCCGGCTCCCCGTTTCAGTAGCTGCACGATTTCATGCAGCTGCTGATTTCTGCTTGGACGTCTTTGCAGAAATAGACAACCACCACTTGGACGTATATACTCTATGGGCGGTACGGAAGTGGTTAATAGGGGAAATTTATCATTGCATTTGCACTGTGTATTGTATTTATTTGCACCTTTTAAAACATTCTTTCTATATTTTCTGTATTCGTTTGGATTATGTTGGTAAACGTGGGGCATGGTGTTGTATTGTGTAGTATGGGTGCTCGCTATGTTTATTATTTGGAGCTTTTTTCAAAGCCACTACATCTCTGAGCAAACTGTACTCCAGTCAGGGTTATACTCGGTATTATACTAATACACTCTAGTGCGCTGCATATTGAGTGAATGACCTAATTAAAAGGCCATTTTAAGTTTAATGAACAGTTAAAGGATAATCTGACACTCATTTGAAACAATGTAGTTTCTGAATAATTTTTCCTATATTTGTTTTAAAGAATGTAAATTACATTTTTATCATATGGATCTGACACCATTAAAGAGCATCTATCACCAAGTACAAAATGCTAAATGCCATACATCTTTGGATTCATGCTGTGCCTCTGAACAATTTGGTGTTTATCTTTTTTAAACCTGTCCACCCATTCACAAGATACAGCCCCTGGAAGATTATATGTAAGCTAGCTCTGATTCTCCATGTGGGCGGTAACTTTATGTTTCTCTATGAAAAATAAAAGGTTCCCACCCACATGCAGAATGAGAACTAGTTTACATAGAATCTTCCAGGGGCCGTATCTTTTGAATGGGTGGACGGATTTTGCAAACAAGAACACCAAATTGTTCAGGGGAATGGCAAGAATCACTTCTACTTCATAACAGGTCCTCTTTAAGTAGGATCTGTGAATCAGACTGGATGGATCATAGTGATAAGTACTGTATGTCAAGCTGACAGAATACATCGGATCTGATCATTATCTGACCTGTATAAAAATGTATCAACTGATATAGCTACAATTATAGAATGTAAACCATTATTGGACAAGAAAGCCCATTATAGTAAATGCCCGATTTCATGTGGATAATCTTTGCAGATTAGCAGTGAGGCTTATATATATATATATATATATATATATATATATATATATATTCACATATACATAGGTATCAGAGTCATACACATCCCAAACACAGAAACTAATTCAGCATTGGAAAATCTAAGTAGACTAGATTAGTAAATTTGCAGTTTAGGATCAAATACAATCAATATAACTGATAAAAGACATACTAGATATGTTACAGATATTATTTGGCTTTGTAGAAATGATCTTAAATCAACATATTATAAAAATAGTGTATAATATATAAACTTACCTGTAAACCATAGTAAAATGAGAAAGACTGCCACGATGTATAGTGTTCTCATCTTCCTTGTGCAGGCTCAGGAGAGCTTTCTGTCTTTTAGAGGGATACTGCTATTTATAAGGCAAAGGCCTCCTGCGTTATCCTGGTTGGATTTAATGGCACTTAACCACTTAGAAATACACAAGATACCCACACTGGCAGGAGAAGGATACTAATGTAATATGAAGAGCCTCAGAAGAGGGTGGCTTATTCATTACAGGGTTTGTTGCATTATAGTTACAGTTATAGGTCTGCTTGTTTTTCAGAAATGTATATATAAGTAGCACTGTGCATCACTGTAATCCAAAATAAAAAAAAAATACAGAAAAACGACTAACGAAATTCATATTAAAAATGCAAATTTTTTTAGTCAATATTAGTTGCATGGGAGCGAAACATACATTGGGACAGGCAGTTGTCTATATGTGTTGATACATTATATACATTTATTCCATCCTTGTACTAACATTGTATGCATGTTCTCAGCACCATTTTTATGTAGTTAATATTGTTTGGTATTATGGGTTGGTATACTATGCAATTGGTTTGATGCACTGGAGCCTCAGTACCTTTTTTGTCATGTGACCTTTCACCATATTACTTCTTTTAATTTATATATTTTATGACTAATGTTTAAATAAAGATTTCATGTTTCATTTTTAGTGGTTTGCTTGTAGTTGGCACACTAAATAACTTTGAATTTTATATTATGCTTTTGACTGGTTTTATAATCCAATATGTATAATCTAATACGTATACAGTCATATGAAAAAGTTTGGGCACCCCTATTAATCTTAATCATTTTTAGTTCTAAATATTTGGGTGTTTGCAACAGCCATTTCAATTTGATATATCTAATAACTGATGGACACAGTAATATTTCAGGATTGAAATGAGGTTTATTGTACTAACAGAAAATGTGCAATATGCATTAAACCAAAATTTGACCGGTGCAAAAGTATGGGCACCTCAACAGAAAAGTGACATTAATATTTAGTAGATCCTCCTTTTGCAAAAATAACAGCCTCTAGTCGCTTCCTGTAGCTTTTAATCAGTTCCTGGATCCTGGATGAAGGTATTTTTGACCATTCCTCTTTACAAAACAATTCCAGTTCAGTTAAGTTTGATGGTCGCCGAGCATGGACAGCCCGCTTCAAATTATCCCACAGATGTTCAATGATATTCAGGTCTGGGGACTGGGATGGCCATTCCAGAACATTGTAATTGTTCCTCTGCATGAATGCCTGAGTAGATTTGGAGCTGTGTTTTGGATCATTGTCTTGCTGAAATATCCATCCCCGGCGTAACTTCAAATTCGTCACTGATTCTTGTACATTATTCTCAAGAATCTGCTGATACTGAGTTGAATCCATGCGACCCTCAACTTTAACAAGATTCCTGGTGCCGGCATTGGCCACACAGCCCCAAAGCATGATGGAACCTCCACCAAATTTTACAGTGGGTAGCAAGTGTTTTTCTTGGAATGCTGTGTTTTTTTGATGCCATGCATAACGCCTTTTTGTATGACCAAACAACTCAATCTTTGTTTCATCAGTCCACAGGACCTTCTTCCAAAATGAAGCTGGCTTGTCCAAATGTGCTTTTGCATACCTCAGGCGACTCTGTTTGTGGCGTGCTTTCAGAAACGGCTTCTTTCGCATCACTCTCCCATACAGCTTCTCCTTGTGCAAAGTGTGCTGTATTGTTGACCGATGCACAGTGACACCATCTGCAGCAAGATGATGCTGCAGCTCTTTGGAGGTGGTCTGTGGATTGTCCTTGACTGTTCTCACCATTCTTCTTCTCTGCCTTTCTGATATTTTTCTTGGCCTGCCACTTCTGGGCTGAACAAGAACTGTCCCTGTGGTCTTCCATTTCCTTACTATGTTCCTCACAGTGGAAACTGACAGGTTAAATCTCTGAGACAACTTTTTGTATCCTTCCCCTGAACAACTATGTTGAACAATCTTTGTTTTCAGATCATTTGAGAGTTGTTTTGAGGAGCCCATGATGCCACTCTTCAGAGGAGATTCAAATAGGAGAACAACTTGCAATTGGCCACCTTAAATACCTTTTCTCATGATTGGATACACCTGGCTATGAAGTTCAAAGCTCAGTGAGGTTACAAAACCAATTTTGTGCTTCAGTAAGTCAGTAAAAAGTAGTTAGGAGTATTCAAATCAATAAAATGATAAGGGTACCCAAATTTTTGCACCGGTCAAATTTTGGTTTAATGCATATTGCACATTTTCTGTTAGTACAATAAACCTCATTTCAATCCTGAAATATTACTGTGTCCATCAGTTATTAGATATATCAAATTGAAATGGCTGTTGCAAACACCCAAATATTTAGAACTAAAAATGATTAAGATTAATAGGGGTGCCCAAACTTTTTCATATGACTGTAACTGATAGTGGACAGGTATGAAAGTAGCATTGTATTTATTATGCTGTAACACCAGAATTATGCAAAAAAATCTTAGCAACTACACTGTTTATACAGTAAAGGAAATAAGTATTTGATCCCTTTTTGATTTTGTAAGGTTGCCCACTGACAAAGACATGAACAGTCTATAATTTTAAGGGTAGGTTAATTTTAACAGTGAGATATATAATATCAAAAATAAAATCCAGAAAATCACATTGTATAAATTTTATAACTTTATTTTCATTTTGCAGAGAGAAATAAGTATTTGATCCCTCTGGCAAACAAGACTTAATACTTGGTGGCGATACCCTTGTTGGTAAGCACAGCAGTCAGATGTTTTTTGTAGTTGATGATGAGATTTGCGCACATGTCAGGAGGAATTTTGGTCCACTCCTCTTTGCAGATCATCTCTAAATCATTAAGATTTTGAGGCTGTCGCTTGGCAACTCGGAACTTCAGCTTCCTCCATAAGTTTTCTATGGGATTAAGGTCAGGAGACTGGCTAGGCCACTCCATGACCTTAATGTGCTTCTTTTTGCACATAGGCCTTCTTGAGCAGGGGGACCTTGCGGGCACTGCAGGATTTTAATCCATTATGGCGTAATGTGTTACCAATGGTTTTCTTGGTGACTGTGGCTCCAGCTGCCTTGAGATCATTAACCAGTTCCCCCCCCGCTTCCGTGTAGTTTTAGGCTGATCTCTCACTTTACTCATGATCAAGGATACCCCACGAGGTGAGATTTTGCATGGAGCCCTAGATCAATGTCGATTGACAGTCATTTTATATTTCTTCCATTTTCTTACTATTGCACCAACAGTTGTCTTCTTCTCACCCAGCGTCTTACTTATGGTTTTGTAGCCCATTCCAGCCTTGTGCAGGTCTATGATCTTGTCCCTGACATCCTTAGAAAGCTCTTTGGTCTTACCCATGTTGTAGAGGTTAGAGTCTGACTGATTCATTGAGTCTGTGGACAGGAGTCTTTTATACAGGTGACAATATAAGAGCACTGTCTTTAATGCAGGTAACAAGATGATTAGGAGCGTCTAACTGGTCTGTAGGAGCCAGAACTCGTAATGGTTGGTAGGGGATCAAATACTTATTTCTCTCTCTGCAAAATGCAAATAAATTCATAAGATTTATACAATGTGATTTTCTGGATTTTATTTTTGATATTCTCTCTCACTGTAAAAATTAACCTACCCTTAAAATTATAGACTGTTCATGTCTTTGTCAGTGGGCAAACTTACAAAATCAGCAAGGGATCAAATACTTATTTCCTTCTCTGTAACTGTTAAAAGGAATCTGTCAGATCAATCTGGGACACTAAACCACCCACAGGACCTTATAGACCTGGGGTTTAGTGTCCCAGATCACCCTGTTGTAATGCAATCCGCAGGCGCATTATAAATAAAAAACCTTTATACTTACCTAGAGAAGGGTCCGATCAATGCTGTTCGGCGAGAACAGTCCGGCTTATTCATGAGCTTCTTCGTTGGCACGCCTCCCGGCGCCTGCGCTGTTCTTCAGTGAAGCCAAAGATGGACACCCGGCTTCACTGTTCAATTGCAGGGGCATGCGCACTGAAGCCAAGGTGTACTCCTCCGGCTTCATTGAAGAACTGCGCAAACGCAGGGAGTACAACAGCAGGGTGAGTATAAAGCTGCTTTATTTTTAATGCGGCCATGAATTGCGTTATAACAGGGTGATTTGGGACACTAAACCCCAGGTCCATATGGACGTGTGGGTGGTTTAGTGTCCCAAATTGCCCTGACAGATTCCTTTTAAGACTATTTCTGGCATTATTTTTCATAAGATTCTGCTATTCCCAGCTAATGGATTGTATTCCATAACCCTCCAAATTTGTGGAGTTTACAAACTCCTATTTTCTTTTATGATATGATCAAATTTGCAGATTTTTACTGGTTATTGTATTGGATTTGTGTTAATAAAGATTAATCACTATATTAATCTTTATTGTGCAGTTTTGTAATATTCATTAAGTGGAATTTATTAAGCCCTGTCTAGCAGTGTGTACACCTGATTTATCTAATGCGACTGTTAAGTTTTGTTGCAATCTCACTCCAGTGAGGGGGTGGCTTTATGTATTGTAAAGGGTTAATTTTGATAGTCTTGATGGTTTTCATTGCACATCATAATAAGCAGCTCATTTGAGTTAGATGTCCACAGGCTCGCTAGTGTCTTGAATTCCTTATATGTCTTGGTGCGCACAAAAGATGAGCTCTCCAAAGAGGAGACTGGCCCGAAGTTAAGTGACTACTTATATTCTTGCTTAATACCTTTTTTATTGTATTTGCTTGCTTATTATCTATTTTTTTTATTAAAATCACTTAAATTAGTGGAGTGGGACATTTTTGTTTCTTGCTATCCTTTGAACCTACCGTAAAATATTTGCTGTCAGAAGTTGAAAAGTGTGATCAACGATGCTTGTCAGACTGAATATACTTGGCAAAGCTAGTAAAGAGCGAAACAGCAGTGACATAGAATCCTGTTCATTGTGGATATCCAGTCTCCTTAATTCCCAATGCTCTCTGCTCATCCCTTCACTAAATTACTGTAGATCCTATAGCTGGCCGCCCTATGCTATTTTGTTGTCCTGTGTTTAAGACATGAGAAATATGTCTTGGACAGTATAATTGAACCCCGATGAAGCTGTAACAAATATGTAACACAGCAGACACATGTAGGGTGTAATTTAGTGAAGGGGTAAGCAGAGACCTGGAGGGGGAATTAAGGAGACAGGAGTTAATATAATTAGAATAGGGAATTCATCTGATATAGTGTTGTTTCCTCAGATGCCACAATGACATATCTCTGCCCTCATTTTTGAACCTGACTGGTTGTCCATCTGGACTTGGGGCTCTTTTTGGTTTGGAATAAACATACTAATAAAATACATACTTTTTAACCATCTATTCAAATAGTAACTCTTTTTATATGTTTTATATGGACAGATACCAGATTAAAACAAGTTATATTGAGTAATTTAAGATTGGGAATTAATGGTGTACAAGAAACCCACCAGACTATATTATGTCATATTTTGATAACAGCTATTACATCACTTACACAAAACTGGCATATACCTGGCATGCCTCTGCTATCAGAAATAATAACTAAGCACATCAAAAACTACAGATATGAATACATGTTGAACCTAACCAACACAAATGCATTCAATTCAATAAGAGCTAGGAAAACTGGAAAAACTCCAATCTTGCCATCTCTCTAAACATGTGACCCTACATGCATTTTTGTCTTGACTTACCTGTAGTTTTCACTCTGTTAGTATTAGTTAAGGCTTCTTGTACTTTTTTACTTGTTTATAAATTAAAATTCAATAAACAAATTGAAACAGAAGCATTCACCACTAGCAGAAATCCTTAAAGGTCATCCTGGACAGGGTTATTAAATGAGGTTCTGGACTGACAATGTTAACGTGTGATATTTATTACTCTGTTGTATTCATTTAATGAAGGGGAGCCGGAGCCCTTTTTATTACCTGTAGAGGACAGCTGGGGAGGCCGGAACTCTTGTTTCTCTGTCTCCCCTGCAGAAATTCTGACTCTCACTGATATCACTAAGTTCCCTCTACTCGGGCTGCAGGTCCATTGAGTAGAATGGAGTCGGTCATGTGACCGGGGAGTCAGATCATCTGCATTGGAGGCAGAAGAACTGGCATTCCAACTGCCCTCCACAAAGGTCATCAAAGGGGCTCTAGGAGATTGGGGTGTATAAAGCGTAATCATGCACTGGTAAGCTTTATTGCTCCCTGGATAACTCCTTTAAGTTATTTTGTCAGACATTTGTCTCTAATATTCACTAAGTACAGGATGCATCTGTCCAACAAAGCTCAAAGACAAGTGTTTCAGAAAAGTGTGCCTCACAGACACAAGACCTGCCCTGCATGAAGTTCAATTGTACAAGATTATGTGTGGTACATTGAAGAGGTGGCTCTTTAGGCAAGATTAATTTTGGTTCATTCCAGGAGTTGCACGCTAGGCAGCCCTCTGACTTGAGCCCGCAGTCCGTAGATGGAAGTTGAATGCCAGCATTATGACCTCATGCCACATTCTTGGGTTGTGGGGCATAGCTCCCATAATTCAAGATTGTTGGTAGATTCCACTGTGACCTGCCATGCCAGGGTGTGTGAGAGGAAGAAACATCCACTTTCAAAGAGGGAATCCTGTGTGGTTGATGTCCTCAACTACGGATTAGACCACTCTGCAGTGACAAGGTTTGATAAAGAATTGTGTTTGTGAAGAAAGGCTGCCCCACTATCCAGGGGTGGACTTCATCTGCCAGGACAACTAGAAGTACATCAACAACCAGCATTGCTGCTGTGGTGCCAGTTAAAACAACTGGCTTACAATTGGATTGGGTTATATATCAAAAGCTCCTCCCTTCTCAAAGTGGTGAAGTGACAAGATTTTGTAGTCTTGTTTTGTACACAAAGAGACATTAGTATTTCACATTTCCTTACTTGTTATTCTAAGGCCCGGTTCACATCTGCGTTCAGGTTTCTGTTTGGGGAGTCCGCTTGCTTAGTGCGGAAACCGAGCGGAAACCACACGACCACATTATAGTCTATGGGGTACGCGGGTTTTCCAGGTAAACCGCTTTTTTATGCATATAGGTTTCCATTCGGGGGTCCCCAAGTGGACTCCCTGAACGGAAACCCGAACGCAGATGTGAACTGGGCCTAACACACAAACATTTCTTTTTTAAAGCTCAATTATTACCAGATTGGTTTTCTGATAGTAGTAACAGATAGATTAGATTATGGTTCCAATTTTCAATAAAGTGGTCTGGAGACATTTCTTGGAGACAAATTTTAACTTGTGAATGCCTGTATAACTGCTTTTATATGTTGAATAGCCATAGCCATTGATAGCCATGTCAATAGCCATTCATAGGTTTTAACCCCTTCCCACTGGTGACATTTTTCGATTTTTGTTTCTGACTCCCCGCCTCCCAAACCCAATAACTTTTTTATTTTTCCATTCACAGAGTGATATGAGGGCTTAATGTTTATTGGCAGGGAGACCATGAGGTTAGTAGTGGATTCTCATTTGCAAAATGATGCTTTTATATATATATTTGTCCTATTTATAGAGACTATTGTGGGTAAACTCTCATTTTCATGGTTGTTATTAATTATTTATAAGTATCAACCATGATCTGAACAGAGAGGTGACTTGGTTAATATATGTAAACGTAACCCACACCTTTTCATTGCACAATATAGCCTCATAATCAGGACATGCTACAGAGGTGTATATTAGCTTAACCCCTAAAGGTGCATATGCTATAGATGCTGCTGATTTAAATGTGAGTACTATTTTGGGGTGAACAATATGCATACTCTCTGAGTGGGTACTATATTTTATATCACTTGAGCGGATAACCATTGCGTGTGTTTCATCATAGTGCTTTAACACACATTTTATACGTACTTTAAAAATTAAAAGTTACGTTTTAGTTGTTCTATTTAACTCGCCATGTAGAAACTCTGTTTTTACATCAAAGTGTCTTACTTGCATTTTCCTTATTGCGGCTACTGTCAGCAAAGTTCTTATTGTAGCATGTTTGACTATTGGCGCAAATGTCTCATCATAGTCCTCTCCATATTTTTGAGAATATCCCTTGACTACGAGTCTTGTTTTTTATCGCTCCACTGTACCATCTGCATTGTATTTTACTTTGAAAGTCCATTTACAACCTATAGATTTCCTTCCAGGTGGTAGTTCTGTAAGTGTCCATGTTTTAGTGTCATGCATGGATTTTATCTCTTCCTTTGCAGCCTTTATCCATTTACTGGCTTCCCCTTCTGAAAGCTGAGATATGTCTTCCCAAGTTGCAGGTTCATTAGCACTGGCAGTGCTTGCCTTGTATGAGAGACGTACAGGTGGTTTACCTTTATTCTCTCTCATCGAGCATCTTGGTTCTGTGTGTGAGCTTGGTTGTGTCTGTTCTTCATTGCTGATGGAGTCTGCACTCACTTCAACTGTTTGTTCGTAAGTTACAGATGTTGGCTGATCAGTGTCAGTTTTTGCTTCTGTTCTTACTTCCTCTGTTGTCATTACATTGTCTCTCAGATCTCCAACAAAAGTTATGCTGTTGCTAATGGTAACCTTGTCAATTTTGGGATTTAGGATTCTGTAACCCTTAACATTGTCACTGTATCCAACAAGGATGCCTTCAAATGCTCTGTTTTGAAGTTTGGTGCGTTTTTCTTCTGGAATGTAGATGAACGCCTTGCATCCAAAAACTCTTAGATGTTTTACACTTGGCTTCTCATTGTGCCACAGGTCATATGGGTTTTCTCCATTGTTCTAGAAAAGAGTCTGTTTTGCAAATAAGTGGCTGTCATTGCTGCTTCACCCCAATATTTTTGTGGTAATCCAGAGTCTGTCAGCATGCATCTAATCATTTCAGTCAGAGTTCTGTTCTTTCTTTCAGCTACCCCATTTTGCTCTGGTGTGTAGGGGACTTTTGATGCTCTATTCCATTCTGCTTTAAGTATTCTTGTATTTTATGTCCTGTGAATTAACCTCCATTGTCACTCCGAAGTATGAGAGGTTTTCTCTGAAACTTGTTACTTGCCCTTATTACATAGTCCTGTAATTTGTCAAAAACTTCACTCTTGTGTTGCATTAGGTAAGTGACTGTGTATCTTGAATAGTCATCTATGAAAGTCACTATGTACCTGTTGCCTCCAGGTGTAGGTGGGTTTAGAGGACCACATACATCACTGTGAACTAGATCAAGAGGTCTTGAAGCTCTATTGTGACTTACTTTAGGAAGTGTTGCTCTTGTAGCTTTGGATTTGATGCAACATTCACATTTAACAATAACTGAACAAGGGGATACTGTTAGATCCTTTGTCAAATTCCTCTTTTGTAGTTCCTGTATGCATTCTGGGTGTCTGTGACCTAAACGCCTGTGCCACATGTGTATTGTAAGGGAATCACTAGAGGAGCGATTCCCCAGAAGCTGCTGGAGAACTTAGGGGGGAGGGGCACAACGAGACAGTGGACCCTAAGCTGAATCCCCCCCACTGTCCCTGGCTAACTTGCCCGATCTGTCCTAGGTGACAGCCAGCAACTCGTTGACAGTCCCTCCTTATGATAAGTGATAACACAGAACGCAGACAAGACGCACAACAACAAAGGGAGGTCAGCTAGCCAAGGGGTCAGTAACAAACGAGCAATGAAGTACAAAATCTAAATCCAAGAGAATAGTCAAAGTCAAAGCCAGTGGTCAGAAAATCAGGTAACAAAGTAGCAAGGTATATCACAAGGAGAGCAGGCAAAGACAGAGCAATAACCGGCGACCATGTGAGGGCTGACAACCTGTTTATAGAAAGTCTGGGACCAGCCCCAGAGCTGATAGGTACATAGGCTGTCAATCACACAGGCCAGGAAGAGATTAACTCTATGCAGTCCAGAGAGAAATGTTCCTAATTACACGGGTGTGGCTTTACACAGCAAGAGAACTAGGACCATGTTCAGACTGAGCATCAAGAAGCTTACACAAAGAACCAAATTGAAGACGCCTCCTTCGCCACAGTGTGCGAGCGGAGGGCGGCGCCGAGACCCGAAACGGCAGAGACGTTACATGTATACAGTCATTGTGCTTATGTGTGCATAGTCTTACCTGCTCCTTCACTGTGTTGAGGTGATATAGATGATCATCCAACTTGGCACTTGCTATCATCTGCTTGCCGTTTAGGATAGAACACTTGTCACCTTGGAATTTTACAGTGAGTCCTTTGCTTGTCAGACGTTTCACAGATAAGAGTCCTCCTTCTAGATCAGGAACATACAGTACATCTTTTACTGGTATTGCTAAATTGTTTTCCGCATCATTGGGGCATAGAAGGGTTCCATTCCCATATCCTTCTGCACATATTTTACTCCCATCTGCAAGGTAAATAGTCTCTTTGTTATTCAGATCAAGTTCTGTGAAAAAACTTCTATCACTTGTCATGTGACTGGTTGCTCCAGAGTCAATGCACCAGCCTTGCAATTTATGGTTGTCTGTCACTTTAAATGTGGCATTCCACTTCCCTTTACTTGAATCAGAAATTGTGGCTTTCACTTTCTGTTTAATATAAGAGGGATGCAGCCTCATCTGCTCTGCTTTTCATATAGTGCAGTCTTTCTTTGTGTGTCCTTGTCTGTGGCATCTAAAGCACACTCTGGTTTCCTTCTTGTGTGACCTTTTTTCTGTAGCTTTAAGAGCTGTCTTGGACTGAGTTTCTGTATAATCATGTGAAAACTCTTTTCTTCGCTGATACTCATCTATGAGCCTGGTCTTTACGAATGTTAGTGTCAGATCTGTCTCAGGCCGTGTCTCCAACGCATTGATCAGTGCAGTGTATGTGTCAGGTAAACTGCATAATAAAATGGCTGCAGCGTGACTGTCTGTTATATTCTCACTGACTGATCTGAGTTGTGTGATCACTTCCAGCATGGCATTTACAGTGGGGAAAAAAGTATTTAGTCAGCCATCAATTGTGCAAGTTCTCCCACTTAAAAAGATGAGCGAGGCCTGTAATTGTCATCATAGGTAGACCTCAACTATGAGAGACAAAATGAGAAAACAAATCCAGAAAATCACATTGTCTGATTTTTTAAGAATTTATTTGCAAATTATGGTGGAAAATAAGTATTTGGTCACCTACAAACAAGCAAGATTTCTGGCTCTCACAGACCTATAACTTCTTCTTTAAGAGGCTCCTCTGTCCTCCACTCATCACCTGTAGTAATGGCTCCTGTTTGACGTTGTTATCAGTATAAAAGACACCTGTCCACAACCTCAAACAGTCACACTCCAAACCCCACTATGGTGAAGACCAAAGAGCTGTGGAAGGACACCAGAAACAAAATTGTAGACCTGCACCAGGCTGGGAAAACTGAATCTGCAATAGGCAAGCAGCTTGGTGTGAAGAAATCAACTGTGGGAGCAATAATTAGAAAATGGAAGACATACAATACCACTGATAATCTCCCTCGATCAGGGGCTCTATGCAAGATCTCACTCCGTGGAGTCAAAATAATCACAAGAACGGTGATCAAAAATCCCAGAACCACACGGGGGGACCTAGCGGATAACCTGCAGAAAGCTGGGACTAATGTAACAAAGGCTACCGTCAGTAACACACTATGCCACCAGGGACTCAGATCCTGCAGTGCCAGACGTGTCTCCCTGCTTAAGCCAGTACATATCCGGGCCCGTCTGAAGTTTGCTAGACAGCATTTGGATGTTCCAGAAGAGTATTGGGAGAATGTCATATGGTCAGATGAAACCAAAGTAGAACTGTTTGGTAGAAACACAACTCGTCGTGTTTGGAGGAGAGTGAATGCTGAGTTGCATCCATAGAACACCATACCTACTGTGAAGCATAGGGGTGGCAACCTCATGCTTTGGGGCTGTTTTTCTGCAAAGGGACCAGGACGACTGATCTGTGTACATGAAAGAATGAATGGGGCCATGTATCGTGAGATTTTGAGTGCAAACCTCCTTCCATCAGCAAGGGCATTGAAGATGAAACGTGGCTGGGTCTTTCAACATGACAATGATCCCAAGCACAACGCCAGAGTAAAGAAGGAGTGGCTTCGTAAGAAGCATTTCAAGGTCCTGGAGTGGCCTAGCCAGTCTCCAGATCTCAACCCCATAGAAAACCTTTGGAGGGAGTTGAAAGTCCGTGTTGCCCAGTGACAGCCCCAAAACATCACTGTTCTAGAGGAGATCTGCATGGAGGAATGGGCCAACATACCAGCAACAGTGTGTGCCAACGTTGTGAAGACCTCTGTCATTGCCAACAAAGGATACATAACAAAGTATTGAGATAAAATTTTGTTATTGGCCAAATACTTATTTTCCACCATAATTTGCAAATAAATTCTTTAAAAATCAGAGAATGTGATTTACTAGATATGGTTTTCTCATTTTGTCTCTCATAGTTGAGGTCTACCTATGATGTCAATTACAGGCCGGCCTCATCTTTTTAAGTGGGAGAACTTGCACAATTGGTGGCTGACTAAATACTTGTTTTCCCCACTGTATATGCTCCTGCATGTCCTGCTCTCTGCTAAGCCTCATTTTGTAGAGTTTCCTCAGCAGAAACAACTTGCTGTTTAAACTGGATTTCTCATGCAGTCTTTTCAGTACATCCCACATGCCTTTCGCTGTATTCTCACTGCGTATGTGAATAAGCTGATCATCTTCTACCAGTAAGTTTATAGTGGCCCATGCCTGTCTGTTTTTCCTGTCCCAGTCCTGATAATAAACTTGTGGTCTCTCTGTAGTGATAACTTCCCAGAAGTCATCCCTGGATAATAGCATTTCCACTTTAAATTTCCATAGCTGATAATTGTCATTGTTCAGCTTGGCCACTGATAGTTTAGGTTCTGAACTAGAGGCCATTCTCCCTCCTTTATATATATAGGAACAGTCTTACTTCTGTACAGGAGATGTCTCTGTGGAAGCTTCCTTATGTCGATCTCTGCATCTGCCGCACTGTCTTCCATTCTGGACTTCGCTCTGCCCCGGGCCGCTTCTGTTTACTGGGGTTTATCCGGTTACTGAGGCTTCATTTGATCACTGGAGATTCATTTGATCACTGGGCCCATAACCTGTTGCAGAGTGCGATTGCTGGATGTGGCAGAGTCAAAACCAGATAGGCAGTTGTATATAACAGGAACAAAACTTTAGTGAAACATGAGTGCAGTAAGAGAAGATAACCTCACATGGTGAATAACAGATCCAGTTCAGCACACACACACTAACAAAAACAGGATGTGTACATCTACAGCATCAAAACAACAAAAGTACAGAGTGTCTACAGATAAACATTTAGTAACAGCTACATCTAGTGTCATAAATGTGAACTACAGTCAATCCTGCAAATATAGAGACAAAGCTGGCTGTTGTATATCTCCGACACAGAAATCTATCCATCTTTCAAGAAGCACTTAGGTTTTCCAGCTCGCCCACCAAGCCACTTCCTGCACTGGCTTCTGCAGTGGTATAACTAAACTCTTATGGGTCCCCCTCCCTACAGCGTATTATTGATAGCAACGGTTATGGGTACTACAGAGCTATCTCAGATACTTGAAAGGGATACAACTATAGTATCCACAACTGCGGCTATCAAGAATATGGTGAATGAGCAGCGCAATGCCTGGCATGTAAACAATACTGGAAGCTGCATGTTCTGGGAAACATCTGATCTGTGGGGTCCTAACAGTCTAAGAGATCAGTAGGGGTGCAACACTCTGGACCCTGTTGATCAGCTGTTTGAAGGTACCATATTAAATCGCACAGTATCTATTTTGTAGTAATTACAGCCTGTAATAATAGTGCATGGCTGCTATAAAACAAAAACAGTGTGCTATAAATAGTTAAGGGGTTCTCCCACCCTAAGAGACAGGAAACAAGTAACAGATAAAAAGGCCCCTCCTCTTACCTTCCTCAGTTAATAACCAAGTACCTAATGGACACTTTAATTAGAAAAAGCAAAAAATGTAAACAACATTATCAAGACAAAAGGCAAAACCCAACAAGCAATATAAAATATATGCATAAATATATACAGTGGGTACGGAAAGTATTCAGACCCCACTAAATTTTTCACTCTGTCTCATTGCAACCATTTGCTAAGAGCAAAAAAGTTCATTTTATTTCTCATTAATGTACACTCAGCACCCCATCTTGACAGAAAAAAAACAGAAATGTAGATATTTTTGCAAATTTATTAAAAAAAGAAAAACTGAAATATCACATGGTCATAAGTATTCAGATCCTTTGCTGTGACACTCATATTTAACTCACTTGCTGTCCATTTCCTTCTGATCCTCCTTGAGATGGTTCTACTCCTTCATTGGAGTCCAGCTGTGTTTAATTAAACTGATTGGATTTGATTAGGAAAGGCGCACACCTGTCTATATTAGACCTCACAGCTCACAGTGCATGTCAGAGCAAATGAGAATCATGAGGTCAAAGGAACTGCCCAAGGAGCTCAGAGACAGAACTGTGGCAAGGCACAGATCTGGCCAAGGTTACAAAAGAATTTCTGCAGCACTCAAGGTTCCTAAGAGCACAGTGGCCTCCATAATCCTTAAATGGAAGAATTTTGGGACGACCAGAACTCTTCCTAGACCTAGCCGTCCAGCCAAACTAAGCAATAGTGGGAGAAGAGCCTTGGTGAGAGAGGTAAAGAAGAACCCAAAGATCACTGTGGCTTAGCTCCAGAGATGCAGTAGGGAGATGGGAGAAAGTTCCACAAAGTCAACTATCACTGCAGCCCTCCACCAATCAGGGCTTTATAGCAGAGTGGCCCGAAGGAAGCCTCTCCTCAGTGCAAGACATATGGAAGCCCGCATAGAGTTTGCCAAAAAACACATGAAGAACTCCCAGACTATGAGAAATAAGATTCTCTGGTCTGATGAGACGAAGATTGAACTTTTTGGCGTTAATTCTAAGTGGTATGGAGAAAATCAAGCACTGCTCATCACCTGCCCAATACAATCCCAACAGTGAAACATGGTGGTGTCAGCATCATGCTATGGGGGTGTTTTTCAGCTGCAGGGACAGGACGAATGGTTGCAATTGAAGGAAAGATGAAACTGTAGAAGTTTAAGGGAAATCAAGTTACTGGTAAGTGTAATCTAATTTACTTGCTTTGCAACCTAAGTTCCTTCCTTGGAATTGGACAAGAAGGAGATCTGATTTCCTAAAGTTCCTTGGTCTCTGAAGATATTCCAGACACATCTCTAAACATCCAACATGTAGAATTCCCTTTCTTTTTCATTAGACGGATTTTTGTAAAAGGAAAGTAGGCAAATTTCCTGTTGACTAAAACTACACCACTACTTTTGATAAGGATGGATGATGTTTCAACACAATAAGAATCGAAGACTGAGAGGGAAGGATGGTTGCAAGAGAAGTTTCGGATCTCGTCTTGGAGTTTTCATGGCTAGAAGAAAAGTGGGTTTGATGGGTTCCCCACCTATGTGAGTTGAAGATTTCCATTCTTCCTCTTTCTGGGGTTCTCTGCTTAGTTAGTCTGCTACAACAGACTCTTTGAGATGCACAGCTGAAAGCGATGTCTGATTCTTTTCTGCCCAATGAAAGATTTGTAAAGCCACCGAGCACATTTTTGCCTTTTGTCTGAAAGTATTTTTACGTTTTTTTTTTTTTTTTTGGCCCTAGAGCTTTGAGGATTGCTGAGAGTTCCCTTATATTTGAGGAGGTTAACCTCATTGAAGGACCACAACTTCCCTGACTGCTGGCATCTGTGGATATGACCACTTGATGTTGTGTTCTCCAAAGTACCCCTCTTTGAAAATTCTTCTTGATCATCCACAAGTTTAGGGAATTTTTTTACCTTCTGAGGGATCTGGAGTCTTTGTTTAGCGGGGATTGACTCTTGTTCCAAGATGAAAGGAGGAAAGTTTGTAGAGTTTTTGAGTGGGTTTGAGCCCAAAGAACAGCCGGAATGGTGGATGTTAGAGTTGTCAATAGTTTCATCACATCCCTGATGGTAACCATGGACACTATGCAAAAGGAGCTTACTTGAGCTTCCAGGAATCCCTGCTTTTCCAGAGACAAAAAAGATGTCATTAGCGTAGAATGTAACAGGATTCCCAGAAAAACTTTGTTTTGACTCACTACCAGACTTGATTTTTTTCTTGGTTGATTAACTAACCCAGGTTGCCAAAGATTTGGTGGAGCAGCTGAAGATGAGATAAAAGTCTGTCAAGAGGAATAGATTAGGAAACTGTCCAGATAGGGCATAATGTGAATGCCTTTTACTGGTCTTCTGGCGTCATTGTTTGGACCAGGCATGTAGGAAGGGTTAAATAGGAAATGTTTTCTAGTGGCTTGGGTTCTGTCTGAGATACCTTTTCATTTGGGATCAAAACTATTTTAATTCTTGAAGAGAAATGACTGACACTGGTGATATCTGGAATCTGAAGGAAACTTCTTTTTATCCGCCTTTTCAATGATATCATCTAGCCCCGTCCAAAACGGGCAGTCTCCTTCATATTGAATGGCACAAAATTTGTTTTTGGAGCCTGCATCACCACTGTAGAGCCTTACCACAGTACAGTCTGGCTCTATTGGATAGAACAGCTTATCTGGCAGTTAGGTTAACTGGATTGGCTGAAGCGTCTGACAAAAAATGTGCCACTTGTTTGAAAATAGGTAGAAATTATGCCACAAATGAAACATCATAGAATGTTACATGGGTGCAGCTGTCAGAGGTTAATTCACTCCACTCACTCAATCTTGCACCCCTTACAACCCTTCACATAGGCTGTAAATTCAGCATAAATCACAACCCAACACAATTTGTGCAACCCATAGATCCTGCCACCACCTAATGATTCTGATGGATAGTGGGTATCCCTTTATGTGGTGGGGATTGAAATGTTTCTCCTTTGCCAGCGAAAGCTGGGGAGGGTAGATTTTTCTGGAATAGTTTTCAGGTGCAATGTCTCAATTGCAGTACCCCTAAAGTAGCACTATTTGGCTTTTGGAGGGCAGATTACCTTTTTTTCCCATTAAAATGTCACTTTAGTCACAATTGTTTTCTTTTAAACTTCACTAGGGAATAGAGCATAATTTATTCTGAGTATGGAATTACCACACATGTGTATGAAAACTTGTTTGGGTACACAGGAGGCGAAGGGCACCATTAGGGTTTTGGAGGGCAGAATCATTTTTCAGGTGCCATGGCGCATTTGCAAAGCCCCTAAGGTGCCAGGGCAGTGGAGAGTACAAAGAAGTGACCTCATTTTGCAAACTACACCCCTCAAAATTTTTTTTTTTCAAGGGGTAGCTATTATTTTGACTCTTGAAATGCTTTCCAATAAGAAATGCACAGTGAATGGCACTGTGTAAAATCAGCTCTCCAGTTATGCTCTGTTTCCTGATTTTGGAAACTCCCTACATGCGGCCCTAATCTTTTGCCTAAAAATACGACCGGGCTCAGAAGCGAAAGAGCACCATGCACAACATAGGAGGCCTAATTTGCTTATTTACACTGCATTGGTGGGTAATTACAGAGGCTCTAAAGGTACAGTAAAAAAAATAAATAAAAAAATTGACCCCAAAAATATAACCCCATTATAGAAACTATACCCCCCGAGGAATTTATCAAGGGGTATAGTGAACATTTTGAGCCCAAGAGTGCATTCTAGAAAATAATGTGTGAAGTGAAAATTTAAATTTTTCAAGAAATATGCCATTTCAGTGCCCAATATGTTGTGCCCACTTTGTGTCAACAGAAACACTCACTCCTAAAATTGTAAGTGGGTGATCCCAGGTACAAAAAAAAAAAAAAGTTGTATATGTGGTTATAAACTGCTGTTTGGGCACACAGCAGGGCTTGGAAAGGAAGAAGCATTGCACTTTTTGAGAATAGATTTAGAGGTACTGCTTTAGGATGCATGTCGCCAGTAAAGTGTAACTCCTCAAGAAGTGACCCCATTTTGTAAACTACACTCCTCAAGGAATGTATCAAAGGGTTTAGAGACCATTTTAACCCTCGAGTGTTGCATCAATTTAGATCGACAAAATGAATAGTTAAAATTGTAATGTTTCCAAATGTATACCATTTCAGTGCCTAATGTGTTGTGAACAGCATGTTCTAGCAGACACACACTCCAAAAACTGGCAAGCGGGTTATCCCAGGTACAACAGCTTTTGGAGTATTCATCTCTGACACAAGCTGAGCACAACATATTGTTGCGCTGAATTCGTGAATTTCTGGAGAAATTGCAGTTTTCACTTTTCACCATCTGGAAAATAAATTAATCCAACACTTGAGGGGTAAAAATGTTCATTCCACTCCTGGATAAATACCTTGAGGGGTGCAGTTTCCACAAATTCCACTTTACTGGCATGTCAGTGGCTCTGCAAAAATTGGATGGTGTCCAAAAACAAAAACATCTAAACCTGTGCTGCAAAAACCAAATAGCTGTTCTTCCCTTATGTATGCCTAAACAGAGGTTTATACCCATATAGGACAATGTGAAGTAAGTGGGGTATCCCGGATACAACAATGTCATATGTGGGCATAATCTGTTGGGCACACAGAAGGGTGCAGAAGGAAAGAAGCGCTGTTTGGCTAATAGAGCGCAGAGGTTTGGTTTTTAGATGCCATATCATGTTTGCAGAGCCCCCAAGGTGCCAGTAAAGAGGAATCCCCCCAAAAGTGTCCCCATTTTGAAAAACTGCATGCATCAAAGAATTTATCAAGAGGTGTAGTGAGCATTATTTTTCCAAATCTAAATGCACAGTGGATGGTAAAAAGTGAATACTGTAAACTGTACATAGGATACATCAAATCCCACACTAGGATCACTCCTGGTGGCTTTTCCCTCGTAATCTATAAACCTGGGGTGTACCCTCACAACCTGGAATGTACACTCACACATTTCCCTTCCTGTTGCAGCCAATTTTACCCTAAAGTTTCACCCTGAATTCAGGTTATACCCTGTTCAATGAATTATGTGTAAAGATGACGTCTGTGTGGTTATTGAGTAAGCACATGTCAAAGACCTAGCAAAATAATTAAAAACACACAAGGTCATTTTTATTGATATGGGAAAACAAATCAACTGCATTGTGTTACATTAGTCTCAAGTGGACAGTTTCACTTATTTTATGTGGCAAACTCTTAAACTACATTTGTCTGTATAAAAAATAGCAAAATTAAAAAATCATAACATATCTACACAAGAAATATACTGCTCAAGGATAGTTCAAACAAGAGCAGCTGCAGTTTTGGCCTTTGGAAAGGACAGTGGGCAGTGTTACTCAGCCTCCAGGCGTGGGATAACGGGAAGAATCAGGTTTCCAAAGGCAGAGTCTTGAGTAATGAAGTATCCAGTTGAGTGCGCATGTGCATGCTGTAGAGAAAACATACATTATAAGCTTCAATGTTTACCTATAAATAAGAAAATCCAATTATTTTAAAAAAATAAAACATAAATAAAATATTAGCTCAATGAGTTTAAGAAAAACAAAATCCAAAAACTCAAGATTATACGTGCTTTCAAACAGACTGTTGCATCCATATTCTGGACACTTCCCCAATGTGTTTGTGTGTTTTCCCTGACTAGTTGCTCCATTTGGCAAGAAAAGGTTAATTTTTCTCTTTTCTGTCAGTGGAAGGCTAAGTGTCATAAATCTTCTCACTCCAGTTCACCAGAGGACAGGGGTAATAAATTTACAATGCACAAACTGCCAGTCATCTAAGGGATTCAGAAAGGTGATCAAAGAAGTTTAATCAGCCTTCATGTGGTAGGGGGATCTATGGACCCCCGGGCTAATGGACCCAATGGCAGTGAACCATTTAAGTTATGCCAGCGCTTATGGGCCCCCTAAGGCTTCTGGGCCTGGGTGCGATTGCACCCTCTGCACCCCCCTCAAGTTGCGCCCCTGAGAATTTGGATCTCTCTCTCCCTCTCATCACAGTGTCAAGCTCTGAGCAAAAACCCTGAGCAAGGTTTATTGTGTTGGGTGCATTCCTGAAAAAACTAATGGTACAAGAAAATCAATTTATTTTTTTTTTCTACTTTTCTAAACTAGCTATACCTAGGAATGGAGATCATGTTCAGCTCCCTGAGATCTTTTTTAAAAATAAAGTACAGCAAATGTAAGGCTCATTGGCTTCTTGAAATATTCACAATCTAAATTTGATGCAGCATGAAAACCGTGGATGTCGTACCTCGTAAGACTGACAAATAAAAGTGAATGCTGATAACTCACTTCCCATTTTCTCTTTCTCTGCCCTGTCCCTTTCGAGGGTTGAGTACCAGATACTTGATGTCCGGGTTGTTTTAATTTTCTCCTTTATGGAATTGGTTATAATATTTATTTGCATTTCTTATTGTATACTCTACCTATTGCTTATTTGTGAACAGGTTTTGTATATCAATTTGATTTGTGTCTATTTGAGATATCAAAGCGCTGATCTGTTCCAAACATAATACCTTAAATAAGTTCATTTCTGTTTGTTGTTTGTAAAAAACTTTTAATAAAATTGCTGAAAGTAAAAAACAACGGTCTGTTTTGATGACATTATTACTAACGTGCAGAACGTAATGCTGCTCACACATTAGATAAATTGTTATAGCCAGTGGCAGACTTCTGTCCCCTGATAGTGGAATCAGAGAGGCTGTAAAATGTCAGCCGCATGACCAGCTGAATTTAGCCAATCATTGCCACTAAGCACAAGCCTTCAAGGAGTCATTTTTGTAGTTTAGACTATATTCAAATCTGAATGATTTTTTTTGTGTATTTTTACTAGAGGTTTTCAGAAATGAGGGGAGTACTGAAATGAAAAACAGGAGAAGTAGGGTTATACATGCCATAATCAACACTAGATCATAGGAGCAAACATAACGCATGAACATCACTCTCAATAAGTAAACAAGATTAAGGAATTCAGTACAGCTATCTGAACACCCCAAGGCGGGCATGCACCCACCCTAAAACATTTACAAACAAAAAGCACCAGACAACTAACTGCATGAATATATAAAAAGGAACATCATAAATCTAGGTTTTTCTGGTCTGTCAGAGAACCAGAAGAATGGAAAAAAAAAAAAAAAAAAAGGATGCCGACAACGGACACCAACAGGGTATGAGGGACCCCATTACCTATAATGGGGTTCATAGTTTTTTTTTTTTTGTTAAACTGAAATCACCAGACGAAAAAGTTGGGCTTATAGCACTTTATCATCCAGCGATATCTGATGGATCTGCGCCAGAGAGCCACACGTCACAGATGTGAATGAAGCCTAAAATAGCTGAAGATTTCCAACATGGGTAATGCAGTACAAGACCTGGGATGATTTTTCATGGTAAAGAGGTCATCCAACTTTTCAAAATTGATGACCATCAATTTCAGATCGGCAGGAGTCCGGCCCAGTATTGAGTGAGGGACAGAGTGTACTTAAAACTGCTGGAAAAACACTATTCAGATATCAGTATCTGCACTGAAGTATTGAATCCCTGCTGAATAGACTCATTTATCTGGGCCTAATCAGCAGTAGAAAACTGCGGCGAAAAGCCGATGCTCTGCAGTCCGCTGCAGGGCAGATGTCTGCCTCAAATTCCTCTTCATTTTCTATCTTCTATTGTCCCTTGCACCTCCTACTTCTTGCTCACGTTTCCTCCTCCCATTGCCATAGACTTCTACAGACAGGAGTCATCTGAGTCGTATAACCTATAGCAGTGATGGTGAACCTTTAGGAGACTAAAACCCAAAACCCACTAATTTATTGCAAAGCGCCAACACGACAATTTAACCTTAATACTAAGGTTTTATTTCAGAAAAAAACAACTCATACATTAACATCTTTTGTCTTAAAAGAAAAACACACAGTGGCCCCCACACAGTATCATCTGTTCCACAGTGGGCCCCCACACAGTATTATATGCTACTCCACTTACCTCCCACAAAGAGCAGCCAGACGACCTCCTTCTTTCACCACAGTGCACGTGGAGATGAATGATGTCATCCCGCCTACGTCAGGGTAGAGGTAACACTTTTATGTCAGTGTAAGCCGTGGTCCCTCTGACCCGAGGCCTACACTGACAGTTTTCAGATGTATGTGCATTTGCACATACAACTGAAAGAAGCGCTCACATAGAGAACTGGGACAGCTGGTCCAGATCCCCCGTTAGTGAGCAATCGGGAAGTCTGGAAGTGGCGATGGCATGTGTGCCCCCGTTGGCACGCACGTCATAGGTTCGCCACCACGAACCTATAGTCTGTCTCCAGAAAAATAGAGCAGTGATTTTTAGTGAAAATTATTTTAACAGAGGGAGGAGGAGCAGGGAAACAGCCTCATAAAGGCACAAATATAGATTTCTCTCTGAAAAGGTAAAATGCAAAGTTTCTTAAAATCGCCTGTACTATTCATTTATGCAAAGTTTGTAGGAACAACAAATTTAAATTTAGAACATACCTGAAGTGCAGCTTTTTGTTGAGCAGCTATATGCTGCTGTTCTGCATGGTCACGGAAATCCTTGTTAACGTT
Source organism: Leptodactylus fallax (assembly GCA_947044405.1). Classification (NCBI taxonomy): domain Eukaryota; kingdom Metazoa; phylum Chordata; class Amphibia; order Anura; family Leptodactylidae; genus Leptodactylus; species Leptodactylus fallax. The sequence goes on from CAMRHE010000041.1 coordinate 5,072,069, forward strand.
TGGCCTTGCAAGGGCTATGCTGTAAGAAGACATAAGAAATACAAATAAGTTTATTATTGTTTGCATAATAAAAAGTTATTATGGTTTCCAATATACTTTCTGCATCAATTCCTCATGGTTTTCTAGATCTCTGCTTGTCCCTTGGTTTACTTCCAGTGAATACAAATTATATACAGCCCATGGTCATGTAATATACACACAAGCGCGCAGCTCATCACCGATCTGGCTAGGTTCACACCCGCGCCTGCACTCCGCTGGGGGATGCAGTTCCCCATTCCGCTTGAAAAATGCGGAGAGAAAAGCACTGCAAGCAGTGGTTTTCTCTCTGCATTTTCTCGGGCCTTTATGGGCGGAAACCCGGCGGACCCCATTATAGTCTATGGGGTCTGCGGGTAACCGCCTTTTTAAGCAGATTAGGTTTCTGTTCAGGGGGGTCCCCAAACGGAAAGCCGAATGCAGGTGTTAACCTAGCGTCAGTAGTCAGAGCTCTGTCCTGTAACAAGCTGTGCACCCGTGTGTGCATGGGCTGATTTATTAACTATATTTAAACCAAGTCAAAGTAACATTCAGATCCAAGCAAGTGTCCAAAAATATAGTACAAGATACAAAACAGATTACAGATAAATCAACCCAGCTCCCCTGGGGTTGGCGCGAATCCATCCATGTACACTTCTCAAAAGAGTGAGATTGCAAAAATGTTAAAGAGGACCTTTCATGTCCTCAGGCACATGCGGTTTTACATACCGCTATAAAGCCAACTATAAAGCGCACTGCCGGCTTTCCCGGTATGTGCCCCGGGGCTGGAGATATCGGCGGTGTAAGTTTCACAGTACAGCGCTCTAGACAAGTACAGAGAGAGAGGGCGTTCCTTACAGCCCAGCGATGACGCTCAGCTGTGAGGAGCGCCCCCCAGTAAAAGTCTATGAACGAGAACTGCCGGGGAAGGCGTTCCTCACAGCGCAGCTAGACTGCCAGGAACGCCCTTCTGACAGTAAACTATGAAACTTACACCGCCGATATCTCCAGCCCCGGGGCACATACCAGGAAAGTCGGCAGCGCGCTGAATTCAGTGCGCTGTCAGCTTTCTAGCGGTATGTAAAACCGCAGGTGCATGAGGACATGAAAAGTCCTCTTTAAGTAGGCAATTGGAAAAATAAAAAAAACACAACAAGAAAAAAAAAAAAAAGAAAACAATAAAGGCCGCAACACAAAAGGGAAAAGGCAAAGAACATGTCCAAAGAGTTGGGCAGAGATTTCTAAATCATGCGTGATCCAGAAAGTATCCCATGGGGTTCGTATGGCCTGAAATTGGTCCATGGACAGATTTTTAGCCACTTGAAGTAAACAAAGAATGACAGTACGCAGAGATCTAAAAAGGAAGCAATTGATACAGAAAGTATATTGGAAAATTGTACAACTTTTCATTATACAAACAATCCCTTTAAATTACTTCAAACCTAGAAAATCTAAGCAGCAAACAAAACATATTGGATCCATGTGAAATCTATACCTATGCTCAGCTTTGTCTACCTTTCCTCACAATGTAGGCCTGATAAAGTAACTCTTGATCTGCTCATATCCTGTGTTTCTTTTATAGGTTTACCATCATGAAGGAGCCTATTTTGTTTGTACATTGCCCAGGGCATCACACTGCTTTCACTGGCTAGACTTCTTCCTAAAAATATATTACGGTGCCATCAAGTAAGAGATGGCCACCCACAAGGGCTATGAGGACATGTGATTCATCAAACCAGACCACCTTCATACATTGCTCCATGTTCCACTTCTGATTTTCACACACCCATTTAGGCACTTTCAGTGGTGGATAGCGTCAACACAAAGAGACCAGTCACACTAATAAAGCAGTCTGATCTGCCGGGAACATGTTATAGAGCAGAATATCCTGAGCAAATTAATATACAGTTTTGCTGGGGGTAAAACCAGTATAACATGTTATTCATTTTAAACTAGGACCCATTTCATACTATTCCTCTATCTTTGTTCATTACATTCATATAGTCAACATAAAGACCTGTCTCTTATATTCACAGACAACAACATAGTAGTCATTTTAACTATGTATCGAAAAAATGTTTTTACCTTGCCCCTGGATTGTTTGTTGAAGACTGATTTTGCAGGAGCAGTTTCCTCTTCTCCTTGTCTAGTTCTGCCAAAATAGCGACTCTGTTCTTGCTTGCAAAGCCTAATGAGCCAAAAAAAAAGAATGAATGTATAATAAGAATTTATAGAAACCTTAGTTTTTATGTGGAAAAACCAACTAAATTTTAATGCATTATTTCACAAAGAACCAATTTAATACTTGTAGTTATCAGTTTTTGGATTAAAGTTTACCTAAAAGGCATTCAATTGGGTTGTCCAGACACTTTTTTTTAAAGTGTAACTGTCATTTAACTTTTTATTTTATTTTTTTTGCTATTTCTTAAAGTAGACATCTGCAACATTGTCAAAATGCCACTTGGAACCGTATACAAACCACCTTCATGCAATTTTGATTTAAAGTGTATGTTTTATAAAAAAAAAAAAAAAATGCAAATGTATATTAGTTGGTAAAAGTGGAAACTAAACAAAAAGTTATATGCACCAAACCTCCTAAAAATAAGAGATCAACATGTGCAGAGTTCATTCATATCACTAAGGCCCAAACCTGCATGCACATACAGTGGGGGAAAAAAAAAGAAGTATGAGAGAGGCCTGTAATTGACATCATAGGTAGACCTCAACTGTAAGAGACAAAATGAGAAAACAAATCCAGAAAATCACATAGTCTGATTTTTTAAAAATTTATTTACAAATTATGGTGGAAAATAAGTATTTGGTCACCTACAAACAAGCAAGATTTCTGGCTCTCACAGACCTGTAACTTCTTCTTTAAGAGGCTCCTCTGTCCTCCAGAATGTGAGGATAGAGGCTGCTCAGGTGGTGGTGTGGTGACAGTTGCGTTATTGGAGGTTGTAGGCCTTCCTGAATAGGTGAGTCTTCAGGGCCTTCTTGAAGCTTTTGACTATGGGGGAACAGTCTTAGGTGTCTTGGTAATGAGTTCCAGAGTATGGGGGATGCACTGGAGAAGTCTTGGAGATGATTGTGTGAAGAGCGGATAAAAGCAGAGCAGAGTAGGAGGACTTTGGAGGATCGGTGGTTACGTGTGGGCAGGTTGTGGGAGATTAGGTCGGAGATATATGGAGGGGACAGGTTGTGGATGGCTTTGTATGTCAGCGATAGTAATTTGAACTCTATTCGCTGGGCAACAGGTAGCCAGTGAAGGGATTGGCAGAGGGGAGCGCCCGATGAACGGGGGGGAAAGGTGTATTAAGCAAGCAGCACAGTTTAGGGTGGACTGGAGGGGGGCAAGAGTGTTAGCTGGGAGGCCATAGAGAAGGTTCTTACAGTAGTCTAGGCGGGAGATTATGAGGGTGTGGACTAGCATCTTTGTAGTTTCAGGGGGTGAGGAAGGAGCAGATTCGATGGATGTTCTTGAGTTGGAGGCGGCAGGAGGTGTTGAGGGTTTGAATACGCGGCTTGAAGGATAGGTCAGAGTCTAAGGTTATCCCAAGGCAGCAGACCCGTGGGACTGGGGTGAGTGTGGTTAATTAACTTTGATAGATGGGTCAGGTAGGGGGGCCGTGCGAGGAGGGGTGAAGATTATGAACTCCGTTTTATCCATGTTGAGTTTGAGAACGTAGGCTACGGCTGCTAGACACTGGGACTCTGGACAACAGAGAGGTAATGTCTGGTCCTGGGAAAAGGGGGGGGGGCTCTGAGGGACACCTACAGAGGAGGTAGGTGTGCGGGTGGTCCAGAGACTGATATGTGCGGTTGGGGGTGTGAGGTATGAGGTAGTCCAGGAAAGGGCAGGTCTAGTGCCAAGGGATGAAAGCGTCTAACTGGAGAAGCCAGGCACTTTGCTTCCAGAGGCATTCTGCAACCTGGTGGGGCGGTTCGGGGGGGGGTGGGGGGGGGGGGTGGTGGGGTGCGGGGGGAGGAGTCAGAGGGACGTGTTGCTCCAGATAGAGGCGTATGGGGGCGGGGAGGGGGGGGGAGAGGGGGGGGGGGGGGGGGGGGGGGGGGGGGGGGTTTTGTGGTGGGGGGGGTTGGGGGGGGGTTTTTAGTCAGGTCAGTGTGCCAGGGTTGGCTGAAGCGCGCGGGGGGGGGGGGGGGATTGATTGGTCGGGCTCTGGTGTTAGGGTGAAGGGGGCCACAGAGGTCAATGTTGCTTTTGAAATAAGAGGCATGCACAGCAGGTAAGGGATGGTGGAGGGGGCGGGGGGGGGGAGGGAGGGGGTATTGTAGGAAGTCAGGGCTGCAGAGGGAGGCTTCTTGTGTGAGACGCCTCTTTGCCTAAGAGTCCTCCTGGGAGGGCCTCCAGAGGCACCCCCCGCCCAGAGGCGGGCCGGGTAGGGGGGCCACAGAGTCAAGGGCTGGAGGGGTGGGGGTTTTGGGGGAGGGGGGGGGGGGGGGGGGGGGCGGGGTGAGGATATGTCAGTGAGCGGTAGGAGACAGCCAGAGCATGCGGATGTCAAGGCAATTAAGGTTCCTGCGGGGGCGTGTTGGTTTAGGGGTTGGGCGGGGTCTATTACAGAGGAGAGGGCAGAGAATGTCAGCAGGTTGTGGTAAGAGAGTCTGGACAGAGTTAGAGACGTTGACTAGAGAGCAGAGGTGGGTGAATATGAGGTCGCGCGTATGCCCCTTTGTGTGGGTGGCAGAGGAGGACCATTGAGAAAGACCAAAGGAGGCAGTGAGGGACAGGAGACTGGAAGCGGAAGGGTGGTTTTTGTTAATGGGGATGCTGAAATCACCCATGATGATGGTGGGGTGTCAGTGGATAGGAAGTGCATTAGCCAGGTGGTGAAGTGGTCGATAAAGGCAGCAGTAGTTCCATGTGGTCGATATATGATGGCCAGTTGGAGGGCAAGTAAATGCGAACAGAGTGCACTTCAAAAGAGAGGAGGGTGAGAGCAAGTAGTGGTTGGAGTGGGGCGAAGGAGCAATTGTCAGACATGAGTATGCCTACGCCTCCAACAGGTTTATTGTTGAGGTGGGGAGTGTGCGAGAATTGCAGATCTCCATAGTAGAGGGCATCAGGGGAGGTGGTGTCTAAAGGTGTTATCCATGTTTCTGTGAAACCAAGAAATAATAATATATGAGAAATGAAGAGGTTGTGGATGTAGTCAAGTATTCCATAGTGCACCTGGGAGGGCATGGGGAGGGGCAGGAGCGGGTAAGATAGGTGTGAGATTTGGGGGGTTCCATGCGCTAATGCCAGTTGTGCGGAAAGATCCGACAGCAGGGAAGTGCTGGGGTGGTCCAGGATTAGGAGATATGTCGCCAGAAGTAAGGAGTAGCAGGGAGAGGGATAGCAGGTATAAATAGGAGAGAGTGTGGGGAGGTTGTGTGTTCTGGGGCGGAAAGCTTGCAGGTTTGTGAGTAGCTGTGCAGAGAAGGTCAGATGGTAGGGTAGAATAGATGGAGAGATAAAGATATTCTTAGTGACATGGCTGGTTTGGGGTGGAAAAGTGTTTTTGTTACAAGTATGGGAAGAACAACAGTGATTATAGTGAGAAGCATTTCTGTATATAATAGCTAGGTTTTATTTTAGAAGGTGGTTGTTCCCTTCAATTCTAGTTCTGGCCTAATTCTGCTCTGTACACTTTAGAGATGCACTTTGAAGATGCAAATTGACCTCGGTCAAATTGACCAGTGGCCTTACATTTATACTAACTAGGAATACAATTGTTTCATGTGCATCAGGTGTGGAAACATGCAGATAGAATCAGAGACATCAGGAAGGGACAGGTGAGAAACCAGCAGGGGGATGGAGACAGTGGTTTCAAAGTTAATATAATTACAAAAGTGGAAAATAGTGTACCAGCAGATAGATATAAAATCAGCAAGCAGAGGTATATTATGAATGGAATAGGAGAGGTTCAGTATATGGGTCCAGATGCATTACACACACCAGCAGATAGATATAATAAAATCAGCAAGCAGAGGTATAAAAATTGTAGAAATCTATACGTTCATCTCTAGTGATAATTAAAAAAAAAAAAAAAAAAAAACACAACTCCCATTGAAAAGAATGGGAGGCGTCTTTTGAGGCGGACTCCGCCTCAAAATCAGCCGGCAAAAAACTCTGTGTGAACATACTCTTAATAGCCAACTGAAAAGTTGATGACAGATAGCAAGCTTTGGAGACTACTTATGTACTCTTCAGATACTGTATTATACCATGCCTCATGAAGAGACCTCTTTAGGACATAGTAACACTGTGGTAAATGAGACAAGTGATGTAAAACAGAGCTATCAATATAAACAACTACAGCAATAAATATTGGAGCAGTTCCTAGATAAGGTGTGTGAAAGTTTTATCACCTCTTGATCTGGTCCCCGGTTGCGATTCCCTCACCAGATCTAAAGACACATTCCTTAAAAGGGATATTACCACAAACATAACCATATTTAAATTTGAAGATCATAAAAAGTTAAACATTTTTGCAAATACAAGTAATTAAAAATTTTGCAGAGTTTTAAAGATTTCCTCTAATCATGTTAGAGGAAAATCAGTCTTATGTCTTTATCGGTTTGCTAATGGATACGACCATGAATAGAGAGACTTTCTATGGTCTGAAATCCATCCATGATTTCCTTATTGTAGCTGAATTATCTTCTTGTGCATTTAGTGCCTCTCCTTGATAACCCGGCCTCAATAATGAAATCATGGCTGGGTTTCTGATAAGTGCCAGACCATAGAAAGTTCCTGCATTCATAGTCATATCCATTGGCATCCGATCAAGACAACAGACTGTCACCATTTTCATGTCATTCATGTTTTGATCAGAATTACAGAAATATTTTGGTACAGGGAAGTCAGTCATCTCTTTTATTGTATGACAATGTCAGTTCATCCTCATTCTTATCCTATTTGGTGTGTTACAGGTGAAGGTACCTGGGATTTTGCAGTCCTGATTCGAGTTTGGGATCTTAATCTTGCCAATGGTCATTATTTACAGTGCCTTGCGAAAGTATTCGGCCCCCTTGAACTTCTCAAACTTTTGCCACATTTCAGGCTTCAAACATAAGGATATAAAATTTTTATTTTTTGGTGAAGAATCAACAAGTGGGACACAATTGTGAAGTGGAACGAAATTTATTGGATATTTTAAACTTTTGTAAAAAATAAAAAACTGAAAAGTGGGGCGTGCCAAATTATTCGGCCCCCTTAAGTTAATACTTTGTAGCGCCACCTTTTGCTGCGATTACAGCTGCAAGTCGCTTGGGGTAAGTCTCTATCAGTTTTGCACATCGAGAGACTGAAATTCTTGCCCATTCTTCCTTGGAAAACAGCTTCAGCTCAGTGAGGTTGGATGGAGAGCGTTTGTGAACAGCAGTTTTCAGCTCTTTCCACAGATTCTCGATTGGATTCAGGTCTGGGCTTTGACTTGGCCAGTCTAACACTTTTCAGTTTTTTATTTTTTACAAAAGTTTAAAATAACCAATAAATTTTATTCCACTTCACAATTGTGTCCCACTTGTTGTTGATTCTTCACCAAAAAAATTTTAATTTTATATCCTGTTTGAAGCCTGAAATGTGGTAAAAGGTTGAAAAGTTCAAGGGGGCCGAATACTTTCGCAAGGCACTGTATGGGCAGGTTTTACATTTCCTCTGGTTGTAGGGAAATGTTCCTGTTGTTGCAGGAGGGGACAAGGAGCTCCTGAGATTAGATGGCTGCCTATAACACTGGAGAGGGGGGTCTGGAAATATTGATTGTAAACAGTCATCTTTTTGTAATAGTCAATGTAGTTTCCATGTAACTGCCCTCAGTATCTCAAGGTGAGAGTTGCAGTGGGACTCCATTATTTTCCGGTTTTGTTTTGTACCAAAATAACTCACAACTTGGTTTCTGGTGGCTCTTGCAAATTTGGTTTTCAACTGTTCTTGCATGGTAGCCCTCCTTCAAGAATGTTTTTTTTTTTTTTTTGAGGCCACCAAGATGTTTGTCCATATCTACAGGGTTAGAAAATATGCTGTTGTAGCTGATCGCTTGGCTGTAGACCATGGAGTTTTTTTATGCGTTTCAGATGCAAACTGTCTCATCTAATGTATGTTAGGCAGTCAATCGGCTTCCTTTACAGTGATGTCTTGTTTTGTTGTTCTTTACTTTGATGAATGTATCCAAAAAGTTTATTTCGGTAAAGGAGTAGCTGAGCGTCATATGGATAGTGGGACAAAGCTGATTGAAATGCCCATGGAAGGTTTTCAGTTGTTGCTCAGACCCCGTCCAGATTATTAGGATATCAATCGATGAAACATTAGTAGGCCAGAAGCCTAGTGGTGCATGTGGACATGGAGTCACTCTTAAGCTTGGCCATACTGTGTCGTCATTTACTCCCCATTGTTGTACCAGTCTACAGTAAATATATGCTGCTACCAAAGGAAAAGTAATTGCAGACAAGATGAATTTAGCAAGTTTCACCACAGGTTCCACGTTCATACTATGCTTTTCCATGAAGACCTGGCAGGCTTGTAAGCCATCCTGGCGTGGGATGCTGGAATACAAAGATTCCACATGCAATGTAGACAGGATGGTTCCCCATGGCAGGGTACCTGTTGTCAATAGCTTATTTAAATAGGTCTGTAGTGTCTTGAAGGTAGCTGGCTATTTCCCTCACCAAGGGTTTAAGAACACACATTATCCATCCAGAAATTTTCTTAGTGAGGGTATCCACACCTGAAATAGTTAGTCTTCCCTATCTTTGGATGTACTGGTGTGAAGTCATTTTATTTCATGGTCCTGTCAGAGCATTGATCTTTTTTAGTTCCTTGAAGTATACTTTATGAACTTTATTAAGTTCATAAAGAGAGAGACTGATGACAGTTAGATGTTTCGATGTCTGAATGTGAGTGTTGATCAAGGTTGTCAGGGCTTGGCCTTGCTTTGTAAGTACAGTGGGGAAAAAAAAGTATTTAGTCAGCCACCAATTGTGCAAGTTCTCCCACTTAAAAAGATGAGAGGCCTGAAATTGACATCATAGGTAGACCTCAACTATGAGACACAAAATGAGAAAACAAATCCAGAAAATCACATTGTCTGATTTTCAAAGAATTTATTTGCAAATTATGGTGGAAAATAAGTATTTGGTCAATAACAAAAGTTCATCTCAATACTTTCTTACATATCCTTTGTTGGCAATGACAGAGGTCAAACGTTTTCTGTAAGTCTTCACAAGGTTGGCACACACTGTTGCTGGTATGTTGGCCCATTCCTATATGCAGATCTCCTCTAGAGCAGTGATGTTTTGGGGCTGTCGCTGGGCAACATGGACTTTCAACTCGATCCAAAGGTTTTCTATGGGGTTGAGATCTGGAGACTGGCTAGGCCACTCCAGGAACTTGAAATGCTTCTTACGAAGCCACTCCTTCGCTGTCCTGTCGGTGTGCTTGGGATCATTGTCATGCTGAAAGACCCAGCCACGTTTCATCTTCAATGCCCTTGTTGATGGAAGGAGGTTTGCACTCAAAATCTCACGATACATGGCCCCATTCATTCTTTCATGTACACGGATCAGTCGTCCTGGTCCCTTTGCAGAGAAACAGCCCCAAAGCATGATGTTTCCACCACCATGCTTCACAGTAGGTATGGTGTTCTTTGGATGCAACTCAGCATTCACTCTCCACCAAACACGACGAGTTGCGTTTCTACCAAAACAGTTCTACTTTGGTTTCATCTGACCATATGACATTCTCCCAATACTCTTCTGGAACATCCAAATGCTCTGTAGCAAACGTCAGACGGACCCAGATATGTACTGGCTTAAGCAGGGGGACACGTCTGGCACTGCAGGATCTGAGTCCCTGGCGGTGTAGTGTGTTACTGACAGTAGCCTTTGTTACGTTAGTTCCTGCTTTCTGCAGGTCATTCACTAGGTCCCCCCCGTGTGGTTCTGGGATTTTTGCTCACCGTTCTTGTGATCGTTTTGACCCCACAGGGTGAGATCTTGCGAGGAGCCCCTGATGGAGGGAGATTATCAGTGGTCTTGTATGTCTTCATTTTCTAATTATTGCTCCCACGGTTGATTTCTTCACACCAAGCTGCTTGCCTATTGCAGATTCAGTCTTCCCAGCCTGGTGCAGGTCTACAATTTTGTTTCTGGTGTCCTTCCACAGCTCTTTGGTCTTCACCATAGTGGAGTTTGGAGTGTGACTGTTTGAGGTTGTGGACAGGTGTCTTTTATACTGATAATGTCAAACAGGTGCCATTACTGAAGGTAATGAGTGGAGGACAGAGGAGCCTCTTAAAGAAGAAGTTACAGTCTGTGAGAGCCAGAAATCTTGCTTGTTTGTAGGTGACCAAATACTTATTTTCCACCATAATTTGCAAATAAATTCTTAAAAAAAAAAAAAAAAAAAAAAAAAAAAGACAATGTGATTTTCTGGATTTGTTTTCTCATTTTCTCTCTTATAGTTGAAGTCTAGCTATGATGTCAATTACAGGCCTCTCTCATCTTTTTAAGTGGGAGAACTTGCACAATTGGTGGCTGACTAAATACTTTTTTCCCCACTGTATTCATATTGAATCCTGCAGTCTATGGAGTTTCTTTTTTTCTGGAATAGAAATAGCTACTGCTTTTTGCAGCTTTTCTTTTGTACTCTCTTTAACTTTGTTCCAATGAGCTTCAATCTCAACTTGGACTTTACTTTTGATGCTGTAAAAGACATGTAAAATGTGTCTTCTTGGTCTCTCAGAAGTCCTGTAACACAGGTTGTGCGCACAGCGAGCAATGTAGATATGCTGGTCTTTTTGCATTTGGATAACATGAAAATGCCGCTGTTCGGTTGTGCCTGTTTTTGCAGATGATGTGGTACATTCTGGTATTCTCCATTTTGTTTAAGAAAAAAAATAAAATCTTATCTTTGTACTGTATTAGCCAGTAGATATAAAAGGAAACAGGGCACAAACTTAGAATAAGGAAGAATTGGCCATCAACTACTATCTTCTATATACTGGCTGATACGGTACAAAGATTTTTTTTTTTTTTCTCAGACAGCCTGTGTAAGTTTGCACTGAATCTTAGTAAATCTGGGCCTAAGTATATGTCTCAAACGTGATGTTAACACACTACCAAAATCACTGGATCCTGGTGATAAATACATAATGGCTACTTTACATGCTATCCCACACCTGATGTATATTATTATATACAAGTGTCTACTCTTTCTATAATGACAAAACTGTATCCCTTTGCATCTTAGACTTGGCTATGTAAAAGGCCAAATGCTTATTTTAAGAAAAGCAAACCTGAAGCAAAGACATTAAATGTCAATTACGTAGACAGCATCTTAGTCCCCTGCTTACCTGGATTATATATAGCCAAAGCAGCTGAGTTGGTGCACTAATGGAAACTAGATGCAAGGGTTGCGCACTATAAACAGTTTATTTACAGCTGAGTGCTACACAACATGAAGTAAATGGATAGAGAAATATTTTAATGACACTAGACTGACTTGGTGCTTACATCATGTGACTCATATTATTGACCTTTTATTTGGCTGCTTTTACTACATTCTTGTAGAAAAGGAGTCTTTTATAAGGTATAGAGAATACAAACCTACACATGCAACAAAAACCTATACATGCACAAAAAAGCAGTTCAATTCATCCATACAAAAGATCGATTTGATACAAGTAGAAGCCAATGAAGGGGGGGGGGGAATTTTCTAAAATAAACAAGTCAGTTTTCTGGTGCAAAAGTGGAACATTTTTGTCAAACAGTAGTTTGCTCCAAAAATTTGCCATTTTCTCCACTTTTCGACCTGTATGTTACATTTTAGAAAAGTGTGCAGAGCAGGATGGAGATTTAAGCAGGCCAGGGCTCATCACTCTGAACACACCATCCCCACTGTGAAAAATGGTGGTGACAGCATCATGCTGTGGAGATGCTTTTCTTCAGCAGGGACAGAGAAGCTGGTCAGAGTTGATGAGAAGATGGATGGAGCTAAATACAAGGCAATCCTGGAAGAAAACCTGTTGGAGGCTGCAAAAGACTTGAGACTGGGAAGGAGATTCACCTTCCAGCAAGACAATGACCCTAAACATACAGCCAGAGCTACAGTGGAATGGTTTAGATCAAAGAATATTCATGTGTTAGAATGGCCCAGTCAAAGTCCAGACCTAAATCCCATTCAGCATCTATGGCAAGACATGAAAATTGCTGTTCACAGACGCTCTCCATCCAATCTGGCTGAGCTTGAGCTATTTTGCAAAGAAGAATGGGCAAAAATCTCCCAAAAGACTTTATCAGCTGTAATTGCAGTGAAAGGTGGCGCTACAAAGTATTGAATAAGGGGGGCTGAATACTTTTGCACGTCACACTTTTCAGATTTTTATTTGAATAAAATTTTGAAAACCATGTATCATTTTCATTCCACTTCACAATTATGTGCTACTTTGTGTTGGTCTATCACTTAAAAGCTCAATAAAATACATTTAAATTTGTGGTTGAAAGGTGACAAAATGGGAAAAAGTTCAAGGGGTATGAATACTTTTACAAGCCACTGTATGTGCGTGGAAAAACATTCAGTACAGTATAACGTGTAGTTTTTCCATTAAAACCTTGCTCCATGCTTTGGAGTCAGACAGGCAGTTCTAGCAGTAACTGACAGCCTCTCTTCTATGACTATGCATACAGAGATAGCTGTCAATCGCTGCTAGGACTGCCTGTCTGACTCCTAAGCATGGATCAGGAGGTTTTAATGGAAAAATGACACGTTATACTGAATCTTTTCCAAAACACCAATACATCAATCATCTCTTCATTTTTTATTTCACAGGCTCCCTTACGCCTTTTTGCTGACACATTTAGATGTGTCACATTGTGAAAATGCCACCCAGTAGAATACAGCTAAAATTCTGACCAAAGCAGAGTCTGAAACACACAACACCTCCTAGAAAGTATATTTTGTCATAGACAATATATGGATGTAGGTTGGTGTGCTCCGCTTTTCCTTTGTACTAGCTTTTATATAGGCCCTTAGTGTTTGCTTAAACCAAATCAGGACACCGGGAGACCTTGCATCTTAAGTGATTTTTTGGTGCTGGGAGTCCCTTCCTGCCCACAGTGCTACTGTCTGATGTACAGTATGATACAGTTAAAGGGAGACTATCACCTCCTCCAGCCACTTTAGACAGCTGCCATAGTGCTGAAAATTATTAAAACAATACAGTGGGTACAGAAAGTATTCAGCCCCCTTTAAATATTTCACTCTTTGTTTCATTGCAGCCATTTGCTAAAAGCAAAAAAGTTCATTTTATTTCTCATTAATGTACACTCAGCACCCCATCTTGACAGAAAAAAACTGAAATGTAGATATTTTTGCAAATTTATTAAAAAAGAAAAACTGAAATATCACATGGTCATAAGTATTCAGACCCTTTGCTCAGTATTGAGTAGAAGCACCCTTTTGAGCTAATACAGCCATGAACCTTCTTGGGAATGATGCAACAAGTTTTTCACATCTGGATTTGGGGATCCTCTGCCATTCTTCCTTGCAGATCCTCTCCAGTTCCGTCAGGTTGGATGGTGAACGTTGATGGACAGCCATTTTCAGGTCTCTCCAGAGATGCTCAATTGGGTTGAGGTCAGGGCTCTGGCTGGGCCAGTCAAGAATCGTCACAGAGTTGTTCCGAAGCCACTCCTTTGTTATTTTAGCTGTGTGCTTAGGGTCATTGTCTTGTTGGAAGGTGAACTTTCGGCCCAGTCTGAGGTCCAGAGCCCTCTGGAAGAGGTTTTCTTCCAAGATATCTCTGTACTTGACCGCATTCATCTTTCCTTCAATTGCAACCAGTCGTCCTGTCCCCGCAGCTGAAAAACACCCCCATAGCATGATGCTGCCACCATCATGTTTCACTGTTGGGATTGTATTGGGCAGGTGTTGCGCAGTGCCTGGTTTTCTCCACACATACCGCTTAGAATTAACGCCAAAAAGTTCAATCTTTGTCTCATCATGTGTTTTTTGGCAAACTCTATGCGGGCTTTCATAGGTCTTGCACTGAGGAGAGGCTTCCTTCGGGCCACTCTGCCATAAAGCCCCGACTGGTGGAAGGTTGCAGAGATAGTTGACTTTGTGGAACTTTCTCCCATCTCCCTACTGCATCTCTGGAGCTCAGCCACAGTGATCTTTGGGTTCTTCTTTACCTCTCTCACCAAGGCTCTTCTCACACGATTGCTCAGTTTGGCTGGACGGCCAGGTCTAGGAAGAGTTCTGGTCGTCCCAAACTTCTTCCATTTAAGGATTATGGAGGCCACTGTGCTCTTAGGAACCTTGAGTGCTGCAGAAATTCTTTTGTAACCTTGGCCAGATCTGTGCCTTGCCACAATTCTGTCTCTGAGCTCCTTGGGCAGTTCCTTTTGACCTCATGATTCTCATTTGCTCTGACATACACTGTGAGCTGTGAGGTCTTGTATAGACAGGTGTGTGCCTTTCCTAATCAAGTCCAATCAGTTTAATTAAACACAGCTGGACTCCAATGAAGGCATAGAACAATCTCAAGGAGGACCAGAAGGAAATGGACAGCATGTGGGTTAAATATGAGTGTCACAGCAAAGGGTCTGAATACTTATGACCATGTGATATTTCAGTTTTTCTTTAATAAATTTGCAAAAATAGCTACATTTTTGTTTTTTTCTGTCAAGATGGGGTGCTGAGTGTACATTAATGAGAAATAAAATGAACTTTTTTGCTTTTAGCAAATGGCTGCAATGAAACAAAGAGTGAAATATTTAAAGGGGTCTGAATACTTTCCGTACCCACTGTATCTTTATAGTGTTTCAGAGTCCTAGGAATGGGTCTAAAAGGCAGTTTTATTCTTTATGCAAATAAGGACCTTGGAACATAGGTGGTGTTTACTTCAATCGCCAAGCCCAGCCGCATCATCGATAAAACACGTGCATCCTGGATATAGTGTGTCCCACTGGGCAGTGGAAGCTGCTCTTCCAATTGCTCTAACGTCACTGAAGCTGCTGCGAAATCCTGGGAATACGCAGTTTACTCCTGCAGTTCAGTACTGCACATTCACCACCAGGAAGTCCCGCCCTACAACTGTTCTCCCACTGAAAGATCTTCTCTTCCAGCATTCAGGGCAGAACCTCCTGGATAGGGTATGTGCAGTATGCTTTTAATGTTTGATCACATCCCCGGGGTCTCCGCTTATTTTATACTGGGGTCTGAAGAGAAGCCAGGGTATAATAATTGTAGTTTCGGTTCGGCTGTATTCCATCCGAATGAAACTGCAGGTATTGTAATAACTAAACCGAAATAACCGACATGAACAAAATCACATCGGTTATCCTGGTTGATGTTCGGTTTCGGTTACTTTTCGATTAATCGCCCAGCCCTAACATAGGAATTTGAGGTCGGAACCTGCCTTAAATTCCGCCAGAAATCTGCCTATCATTCACTCCAATGGGAGGCAGTAGCTGATTTTTTCAGCTAGAGGAAAACATAAGTGCGCTGCTCATTTTTCAGATGGATTCCGCTTGAATGGGAGGCGGAAAATACACGTTTTCCGTCAGCAAGGAATTGGACATAGAATTTGTCAAAATGTCTCATAGCAACCGCTGCACACAGTATAATTTCATATAGTGGACCCTCCACATAGTATTATGTCCCATCGTGGTCCCTACGGTGTTCGTTGCAAATATTGCAAAAATATTGTGTTTGGCAGAACCCAAAATTTTTGGGGTACATCACTCATGAACTATTATACTCTGGGGTCTTTTCATATCCCAGGGGAGGTGAAAAACACAAAAACCAGTGATATTCACCTCTTTTGCACGACTCCCTGCTGTTTTCGGCCCTTTTCAATGACGTCACAGACGTGGGTTACGCCAGCATCATTATGACATCACTTCGCACTGGAGCCCAGGAGAGGTAGAGTAACACTGATAAGTAAGGCCTGCGGCCTTACTTACTGATCCCTGCTCACGACCACCACCGTGTCCCCTTCTTCACTCCAGGGGACCCCAGCGATGTGATATGGGGCGCCCTAGAGGGTAGAAAGGGAAGCAGAGACAGCCGTGAGCAGGAATGGGGCGATCGGTAAGTAAATAGGGCCTGTTACCTACTGGGATTAGTCTAGCAGATGATAGTCTATTAAAAAAAAAAAAAGAAAAGCGCATCGGCCCACCAGGCCCCCTAAGGTTGCGAGCCCCATGGATGGCAGTCGCTACGGTGGTACTTACGTCACTGGCCATGAATATTAGATCTGTGGGGACTGACACACAGGACCCCTGCAGATCACCTGTACTAAGATAACATTGCTCTCTCGCTCCAGATATGCAATTATTACTGACAGCCACACTGTCTCAGTGCAGGTGATTGGTGTGGGTCCCAGGTGTCAGTCCCTCACAAAGCTGATATTGATAAAGGTGAACTATCCTAAGGAGAAGCCATCAATATTAGAAACGGGATAACCCCTTTAATATTTGATCAGAGGAGGCCATTGTATAGTGACCATGCGACATTAATGCAGATCTGCTCCAACTGACATGAATGGGAGCTGGACTGTAATAACAAGGCTTGGCCACTATATAAAGTATATAGCGCTTTGTATCTGGCTCTGGATACTGTACAACACTTGGCCCAGCAGCAGTCCTAAACAATGATTGGTGTGTGGGCCTGGTATCAGATACTAATGGTCTGTCCTAAGAATGGGCATGCACAAAAGGGGTCATTATTACTGTGCTGGGGATACAATGGTCAACACTTTTAATGTTTGGTGTACTAAAGTGTCTTAGGCACAATTAATGTTTGGGGCATTATGTGAGCCACCAATTATCCAGTTACAACCCCATTGTTTCTTAAGTACAGCATTCTGGGGCACTGTGCAATTCAGCAGGTACAGTAATAGGGACAGAGGGAGCAGCAGCAAGCACAAATTTGGGGGTATTGTTGAATCCCCATGTAGCAGTAATTTTAAAGAGGACCTTTCACGTCCTCATGTATATGCTGTGTTACATACCACTAGAAAGCAGACAGCACGCTGAAGTCAGCACACTGCCAGCTTTCCCGGTATGTGTCACGGGGCTGGAGATGTCGGCGGTTGTAGTTTCACGGTTTACTGTCAGAAAGGCGTTCCTGACAGTCTAGCTGCGCTGTGAGGAACGCCCTCCCTGACAGTACTAGTCCATAGACTTGTACTGAGGGGGCGTTCCTCACAGCTCAGCGGCATCGCCGGGCAGTAAGGAATGTCCCCTCTGACAGTACTCGGCTATGGGAGAGTACAGAGAGAGGGGGCTTTCCTTACAGCTCAGCGATGACGCTGAACTACGAGAAACGCCCCCCCCAGTACAAGTCTATGGGCGAGAACAGTCAGGGAGGGCGTTCCTGAGCATGCGCAATATGCACTTGTAGTATTCGGAGTATACAGCTCATATGTGGCTATGCATGTGCAAGAATCTCTTGTGTATACTGCACATGCACGAGACTTCACAGACCAGATGATGACATCACAGCAGCGGGACTATCATTTTCCACTGGCCAGGGGAGTGGAACAAAGCTGTACAGGGGCTTGTTTTCACAAAAAAAAAAGCTGTGCTCGGGGAATGCCACCTGTGCTCTGAGCACCTAATTTGCATAATAAAGAAAACATCTATTTTCAGCATCCACGTGACTGTGAAACACAATGCAGGTATGATATGTATGAATGTCACAGTGCCTACAGCACTATGGTGGCAGCTTGAAGGGGCCGAGGAAGGCGATAGACTCCCTTTAATGGTAATATCTGTCTTTGTGTAGTGACTGTGACTAAATTGTATAGTATGTGACTCTGTTGTTGGTACAATATGTCAGCATTTGGGCCCCCCCCCCCCCATGTTTAATTTTGCCCAATGCCACACCTTGTCTAAAATCCCAGAAAACCCCTTTAAGACTATGTTCACATTAGCATCACGGTTTCTGGTTGTAACAAAACCAAAATACAGGATTGATGTCATCCTTTGACTTATGCAGACAGTGTGAACAGATCATGTTATTCAAATATATCTGGGATAAAAACTGTAAGAATAAGTACTAAGAGATCATAATGCAACATCTCTCTGCAGCCACCTAGTGCCAACCAGATAACTGTACAAAAATATCCATAGTGCGCACCCCACAAAATAACCCCATCATCAGTTACAATTAGGGGAAATATAGTATGGTACAAAAATGAATCTCTGCTTTGGATAATAGAAGGGGTCCCCTTTAAGGCTAAACACACCCGTCATTTAAAAGGTTAACGTGATTAGATCTGCTACCTTATATGAGACTAGGAGTGACAACTAGCAACATAAACACAAAACTCTGGGTGCGTACAGATGCCAGATCAGGCGTGCCTTCTACTTACTCCATGACACAGAAGAATAAGAAGGCCATATCAACAAATATTATCGATGCGTTTTACCTCCAGCCGGTGGTGGCGGCGGCGCCGCCATCTTGCTCAGCTGCGATCGGGGCGAGCGGATGTGCACGCGGTTACTAGGCAACGGGAAGAAACTTCGGCGACCGCCATGTTTCATTCCTTCCATTTTCTTAGAAAATTGTGGCATGGCTAACAACACATCTCTCTAAAACATTCCGTCTAGAAAGAACTCGGATATTTCGACATTCTAATACGCTTTACTTCTGTTTTATTTCCCCTAAACAAAGATGGCGGCTTATGTTTCCATGCGTTACGTCATCTCCTACCATAGAGTTGTCCATTATGTAGACCAACCGTTACTGTGACTTGTCTATAGGGCGACTTGAGTGGTGTAATATATGTATGAACTCTATGAATACAGAATTCAAAGTGCCAAAATGGAACCAAATATAATATGTACAAGCAGAGTGAAAAGTGATATACAAAATGGATATTAGTCCCCTGTATATAAGGAAAATCTCACCTCAACTGTTTTCCTATTGTCAGCAGGATACAGCCATTACTGGATCACACAGGCACTGCTCAGCATTTTTAGAAACTGAAAAATCCAACTCATGTATGTGGCATGAACCCTACTGATAATAGTATACTGGAGCTGGGACAAAGTTGGATTTTTGACCAAGGGTCTATTTACACTAGGATCACACCTGCGTTGGGGTTTCTTTTCTTCGGGTCCGCTTGGGGTCCTGAAAAATGTAAACCCAATCCGCTTAAAAAGCGGTTACCCATGGAAACCCACGGACCCCATAGACTATAATGGGGTCCACCGGGTTTCTGTCCAAAAAATGTGGAGATTTCTCTCCACATTTTTCAAGCGGAATGGGGGACGGAATCTCAAATGTTCATCGAGCGCAGATGTGACCGTAGCCTTACATGTTGCAGTCAAATTGCAATTTGTGCCTCATTTTTTACACAAAAAAAAAAAAAAAAAGGAAAACAAGTTTATTATAATATCATTAAGTATAATATAATAACATAAATATAGCCATTATATATCTTTTAAAACATTTATCTAGCTAATTTGTATAGCATCATCATATTCCGCAGTGATTTATAGACATTGTCACTCCCTGTCCCATGCAGGGCTCACAATCTACATTCCCATTCAGTATGTCTTTGGAGTATGGGAGAAAACCGGAGTACCCGGAGGAAACCCACAAAAGTGTGTTTCTGCTTTTATTAATAGTCTCTATACGTCAAATATTATTGGCTTGGGAGACATTTTGGACTTGAAAGACTCCATTTAACCCCTTCCCACTGGAGGCATATTTTAATTTTTGCCTCCCCACTATCTTTCGTTCACAGAGCCATATGAGGGCTTAATGTTTGCGGGGCAAATTTTACTTTGTAATGGTACTATTTAATATTCCATAGGATGTACTGGGAAGCTGTAGGGTGGAACTGGAGAAAAACTGCATTTGTGTGACTTTCATATAGGCTTCGTTTGCAAATTTTTTTACAGGCTTCGGTTTTACAGCATTCACTGTGCACCCCAAATGACATGCCACCTTTATTCTATTGGTTGGTACGATTTCAGGGGATTCCAAATTTGTATAGTTTTATTTATGTTTTATCCCCTTAAAAAACTTTGCAAAAAAAAAAATTCTTGGAGTGACCATATTCTGACACCTGTAACCTTTTTATATTTCCATGTACAGGGATACATAGGGCGTCTTTTTTACGGGCCAGATGTACTTTTTAGTTATACCATTTTGGGGAATGTCTATTGCTTTGACTGCTTTTTATTGAAATTTTTATGAGAGGTGAAACAGCAAAAAAAGGTGGTTCACCGTATGGGAAAATATTTTTTTTTTTTAGAGGTTTGTAGACCAGGTGTTTTTGGACACAGGGATACATAATATGTTTCACTTTATTTAGGTACTGTTATACGTGTTTTAGGGAGAGAGGATGATTTGAATTTTTAATTCCTTTCATTTTTTTTTACTATATTTAAAAGACCCCCTAGGAGTCTTGGACCCCAGTGGATCTGATCACTAATGCAATGGTTTACAATGCTAATGCACTGCAAATTACCGTCACTTCTAGTACAGGCTGCATAGAGCAGACTGTAATAGAAGGTAAGGCAAGACAAGCCCGGGAGACTTCAATAGGCTCCCAGCTGTCATGGCTACTGATCCCTGACCCCAATGATCCTCCCCAAAATGGCATGTCGGTCAAAACTCCAGGGGCCTTAATGCCTGTGATCAATGCAGGCACTAATTGCGGACATTGGCGGTGGTTCTTTGCTGTATAATACAGCTGAGGAGCAGCCATATTGAAAAGACCCCAGAATATAATAATTGTTCATGGGTGGTCCACAATGGGGCATAATACTATGTGAAGGGGCCACTATGGGGCATAATAGTATGTGAAGGGGCCACTATGGGGAATAATAGTATGTGAAGGGGCCACTATGGGGCATAATACTGTGTGCAGGGGTCACTATGGGGCATAATACTGTGTGCAGGGGCCACTATGGCGCATAATACTGTGTGCAGGGGCCACTATGGGGCATTATAGTGTGAGCAGGAATGCGGTTTGTGCGGGGGGGGGGGGCGTTGCCGGAGGAAGCCCCATGTCAAATGTTTGCCTGGGGTCCAGTCATTCCTAGTTACGCCACTGGGAAAGTGTATGTGTTTCATAACAGCAGGAGTGCTGAAGGTTGCTGATACCTGTACTAGCCATAATTAAAGATGGCTCGAGATTCGTTTCAACAAATATATTCATGAGGTTCAGCTCTCCAATTCCTTTTTGGGACAAACTGGAAGTACTATTATTATACTCTAGGGTCTCTTCTGATCACAGTGTGTCAGTTATATCTACAGAAACGCTGGTGTTTTCCATATAATAATAATAATAATAGTCCTTTAATAGTCCCACAATGGGGAAATTCAGTGTGTTACAGCAGCAAAGATAAGCAGACACATATACAAATACAACATGAACAGGAATGTTCCAAGGTAAGAGGCATTACATTGATAGTAGACAGACAGATAGGAAGTAGCAGAAGGGGGGGGGGGGGGAATTTAACAGGCAGAAAGATATTTCAGTTCTCTGTATTGATCTCTGCTTAGGTCGGTGTTGGTTGTACAGCCTAACCGCAGTGGGGAGGAAAGACTTCCGATAGCGCTCCTTCTCACACTTAGGGTGGAGCAGTCGGTCACTGACAGTACTGCCCAGCACGATCACGGTCTCATGCATGGGATGGGACTTCTTCTCCCGCATGGAGCTCACCACGGACAGTATCCTTCTGTCACTCACCACCTGCACTGGGTCCAGGGGGCTCCCCAGGACAGAGCTGGCCCTTCTAATCAGCTTGTCAAGTTTCTTTCTGTCCCTGGTTGATATACTGCTCCCCCAGCAGGCCACTCCGAAGAAGATGGCTGATGCCACTACCAAGTTGAAGAAAGTCCTAAGAGGTGCCCCCCGGATTCCAAAGGCTCTCAGCCTCCTAAGCAGGTAGAGCCTGCTGTGGCCCTTCCTGTACAGGACCTCCATGTGATCTGCCCAGTCCAGCTTATTATTAAGGAGCAAACCCAGGTACTTATAGGTCTTCACAATCTCGATGCCCGTCCCCAGGATGTCCACTGGTTTAGGAGGGCATCTGCATTTACGGAAGTCCACCACCATCTCCTTGGTCTTCCCCGCGTTAATCTTCAGGTGGTTCCGCTGGCACCAGTCCACAAAATCCCGGTTCAGTTCCCTGTACTCCCTGTCATCATCATCTGTGATGAGACCTACTATTGCAGAGTCGTCAGAATACTTCTGTAGGTAGCAGCTAGATGAGTTGCACCTAAAATCTGCAGTGTACAGTGTGAAGAGGAAAGGGGCAAGAACTGTACCCTGAGGTGCCCCCGTATTAAATATCACAGTATCTGACACACAGTCTCGGGCTCTCACGTATTGAGGTCGATTTGTGAGGTAGTCTAGGATCCAGTTGGAGAGGTGGTGGTCCACTCCAGCAAGGCCCAGCTTGTCTCTCAGTAACCCGGGCTGTATGGTGTTAAAAGCACTGGAGAAATCAAAGAACATTATTCTCACTGTGTTACCTGGTTTCTCCAGGTGAGACAGAGCCCTGTGCAGAAGGTGGATGATGGCATCATCTACCCCAATGCCTGGCTGATAAGCAAACTGGAGAGGGTCCATAGCGGGGCTCACTAGAGGGCGGAGATGTGTGAGAACCAATCTCTCTAAGCTCTTCATCAAGTGGGATGTCAGTGCTACAGGTCTGTAGTCGTTGAGGTCCATAGGGTGAGGTTTCTTTGGAACTGGTACCACACAAGAAGATTTCCATAATTCAGGGACTATTTCCTGCCTCAGGCTCATATTAAACATGTATGTAATTATACCACACAGCTGGTCCCCACAAGTCTTAATTAGCCTTGCACTGATGTCATCTGGCCCTGTGGCTTTCCTCGCCTTGATCTTTTTCATCTCCTTCCTCACCTGGGCCCTTGTGAAGGTCAGACTGTGGTCAGATATAGACGGATTTCTGGATTTACTGGTCTGTTGGGGAGTAGCCGCATGGGGTGAAGTCATTGTGGTGGGGGGAACTGAAGGACATGCTGGGGTAGGAGGAGCTGGTGTGTGATCAAATCTGTTGAAGAATAGGTTTAGTTCATTAAGCCAATTAACATCTGCCTCAATCTGGCAGACAGACTGTTTATGACCCGAAATTGACTTAAGCCC
The DNA here is from genome assembly GCA_947044405.1 of Leptodactylus fallax. Lineage (NCBI taxonomy): Eukaryota > Metazoa > Chordata > Amphibia > Anura > Leptodactylidae > Leptodactylus > Leptodactylus fallax. The sequence goes on from CAMRHE010000041.1 coordinate 5,095,231, forward strand.
CTCCTAGACCCCCCTTATGTCTTTCCTTTCCATTTGCTTTTCCATTTTTTCCTTATAACTGGCTTTTCCCTGCCTGATTTGATGCCTCAGCTCCTTTTGCACTTCCCTCAGCCCCTCCTTATCTCTTGTCCTGAATGCCATCTTTTTCTCCTTAAGTAGTGTTTTTATATCAGAATTAATCCATGGTTTGTTGTTGGAAAAGCACCTCACCACTTTTGTGGGTCTGTGTTGTCCACACAAAAATTAATATAGTCCGTTATGCAGTGTGTGAGTCCTTCAATATCTTCTCCATAAGAATCCTGCTGAACTTCCCATGCGGTTGTGTCAAAACAATCCCTCAGAGCCTCATCACTCTCCTCGGACCATATCCTCACTGTGCGGGTGACAGCTGGTTCTCTACGTACAAGTGGCTTGTACACAGGTCGGAGATGTACTAGGTTGTGATCCGATCTCCCCAGGGGCGGTAGGGCTGATGAGTTATATGCCTCTTTCGCGTTGGCAAAGAACAAGTCCAGTGTATATAGGTATAATAGGGGCAGAAAGTCCACCGAGGAAAACTCTGCAGACTTTCTGTGAAAAACACTGTTGAAAAAATGCGGTATGTTTCAGCCTTGGTCTTTTCTGCAGTGTTTTTTTGCAGTGATTCGTTGCGTGGGGCCTTTGCCATAAGATGTTTCACTTATAAAGGCAGTGCATTCAATAATATCTTTCCATTATTTTTTAATGCTTACATCCAATTATAAAACAGCTTTACATAAATCAATAGTACATGTGCGTATAGGAAACTTTTTAATATATCTTATTTAAGAATTTTGTGTCCTTCTCCACTTATCAAGCTTACTTTTTTACATATTAATTTATGGAGAGGGGAGGCTGCTGGAAAAAAAAATCACCATTAATAGCTGCAGCTGCTACTCTGCCACACTGCTAATGAGGGATAGCCTTTCTGACACTGCTGTATCTTCAAGATAAGACTTTACCACTGCATAGAATCAATAAATTAATTAACAGCCTCCTCATCCCCACTCCCCTCTGCATAGAGTTCTGTGTGTGAGCTGGACTCTATGTAAATAGGCAGTCTCAGTGAAAATAAATAAGCTTAATAAGTAGAAAAGGAAATAAGTTATATTACAAAGTTTCTTATGTTCACATGTACTATTAATTTTATGTAAACAATTGTTCTATCCACTACACTTTTAGATGTGTTGAAACTTTTGGCCAATAGTCATTCATATAAAATTTTTTTCATCCATGGACAAATGTTTCTTGAAAAAATGGTCCCAGAAAGACTGCTTTTTTTTCACCCTGGGATCATTAAAGCAGTGGTCAGTTTGAACAATTTTAAAGGGGTTGTTCAGTATTATAAAATGAACCCAGAGGCCGGGATTGGTGTAAAATCACAAACCGAGAAGTACTTTCAAATAACTTGCCTCTCCAGCATAGTGTATTTCCTTTTGTATTTGTAGCAGTGATACCACATCGATAGTACATGGGTCAGCGCTGGGCAAAGTTTTCATTGGAGTGACAGACCTGGAGATAGAGCCCATCGAGCTCTGCCTTTTGTCCTTGCCCTTCATGCTCATATGTATATTGTGAAAAAATGTGATTTTTATGCAGATGAATCAGAGATCCCTACATTTAAAGATGTGAGTGTGCTTATGAGACTGTCCACTACTAGGTACTGGGGCTGTAGCTTCCATTTCTTGCTGCCAGACTCCCTATAATGGCAAATATGGATTAAAATGTATATGGTTGCATCTTCAAAATGTGAACAATCATTCACTAGATGATCATTTATTCAACAGCCTATCTAATGAGTATGACCAACTTTACCAGCATTACTGTCAGTTTCCAGAAATATCATTTACTCTGCAGTTAAAACAACACATACTGTATTTACTGTGTATATTTTGCCAGAAAGAGATTTACAATTTTTTTTGGTTTTGGTTTCTTAGAGTTGCTTCACATAATGTGACTGAAACATTTGACAAAATATTGTTTTCTTTCGATGTGCCAGAAATATTTGCATTGAGATTCATGACAAGACAGTGAGCCTTTTCAATCTGTTGCCTGAAATGCAAGTTTGTGCTTTTAATTTCAGTTGCTTGATTTTTTGACAGCAAAATATGTGATACATAAATGTACCATCCTTGTCTTGACATGACCAGCTATTTGCATAGATAACTGCTATCCAGACCTGCTGCAGTTATTAATACCAAATGTTATTCTGGCTTTCTTCAAGACATTAAAATATAATGTATTATGACAGTGTAGATAGAACACGAGGGTGGTGTGGTCAGAGGAGAGTGGTAAGTCCTCTGTATATTGTACTGTGATCAAGACCTTTCATAAGTTTAATGGATGGATTGCAAATGAAAGCTTTCCATGTGCGTAGTTTTCTTTTTCATTTAATATAGAATCATCTGATGTCACCAATTTTTTGTTGTTGGGGGGAGCGGGTTAGTCAGACACACAATGAATGAAAATTTACAAGTGCATAGTGATTCTTTAGGCTACACACACAAGTCAAAGTGTATGCTGAGGATTTTGACATCAAAACCCACACTAACTTCATATCCGAACTTTGTCAGATTACACTCATTGACAAAAAAAATAACGCACCCAAATAGAAATGTTGGATTTCTGAAAAATTTGGCAGGCAGTTATGTCTCAGGCAAATATGAGAATGATTAAAGGAGTGGCCTAATAGATACTGGGTCTTGCCAAAAGAGGCTGTAAAGGGGCTTCCCCCCCCGCTTCCCTATAAAAAGGCTCTTAGAAGCTGCTTTTGGGTAGTGTACCTCTTGGTGAGAGGTCTTGACTGCTAGATATGCCTTTACAATGCACTTAAGAATATTTTGCACAATTAACAGACTTTGAGATGGGACGCATCATTGGACAAAGAAACAGGATGGTCAATTCAACAAAATACCTGTCATTTAAGCCATTCTGATCTAGCTGTTAGGAGGTGTTGGGAACAGTGGTTATATGAGGGCATGCACACTTGGCAAACAGGCTTTGTACAGAAGGTGTCACTACGCTCTGCAAGTGATTACATTTTCAAGCACCTGGCTCTAATCTATGGCATGTGGGAGGGACTTAAAAGCTAGATTGAAAGCAAAGTTTTTTTAGCCAACCTCAAAAAGTCAAAACAAATGGTATGGGATAATTGTGTAATGCCTCCTTCTCCTTGACATGCAAGTTATTGCCACTTGTCACATAAATAATAAAATAAAGAATACAAAATAAACAAATAATAAAAAAAAAAAGTTTAAAATAAAACACACCTTTAGACTTAAAGAGGACCTTTCATGTCCTCATGTATATGCGGTTTTATATACCGCTAGAAAGCCGACAGCGCTATGAGTTATATGCCCCGGGGCTGAAGATATCGGTGAGTTACCGATCTCAGCCCACTGTCAGAAGGGTGTTCCTGACAGTCTAGACGGGCTGTGAGGAACGTCCCCTCCAGTACAAGACTATGGACGAGTACAGAGGGGGGCATTCCTCACAGCCCGGCTAGACTGTCAGGAACGCCCTTCTGACAGTGGGCTGAGATTGGTAACGCACCGATATCTTCAGCCCCGGGGCATATAACGGGAAAGCTTTCTAGCGGTGTATAAAACTACATATGTCAGAGGACATGAAAGGTCCTCTTTAACCCCTTAACGACCCTGGACGTACTATTACGTCCTGGGCGCTAGGTACTTCGCGTACCAGGGCGTAATACTACACCCCAGGCCGGCTGCCCGCTCACATAGTGAGCGGGCAGCATCGGAACCAGGTGTTAGCTGTAACTGACAGCTAACATCCTGCTCCATAACCTCCTGTCGGAACTGAGTTCCGATCGGAGGTTTTAACCCTTGGATGCCGCGGTCAAACATGACCGCGGCATCCAAGAGGTTCCGCCATCTTGCCGAGCCTCCTGGCACCCCCCTCGGCGAGATCGGGGGGTGCCGATATCTATAATCTGCAGCCCGGGGTCTGCCCAGTGACCCCAGACTGCCTGGAGCCCCCACTACCTGGTTGATCCTGCCGAGACCTCCGGAAGTCAGAGCTATGTGTCTCCATAGCGCTGACTTCCTGTATAGACTGCAAGACACATGACACATGTATGCTTGTGTCTTGCAGTCTATAGTACTGAGCCAGAGATCAAAGCATGTGTCCTAATGGGACACATGAAAAAGTAAAAAAAAGTGAAAAAAAAAAATAAAGTATGTTAAAAAATTTAATAAAAGACTAAAGCCCCAAAAATTCCCTTTTCCTATATAAAATGAATTATATAAAAAATAAACCTAAAAATTAATAAAAACAATACATATTTGGTATCGCCGCGTCCGTAACAACCTGTGCAATAAAACTGAAACCATATTTAACATACACGATGAACGTCAGGAAAAAAAAACGCCGGAAGTAATGATTTTTCACCATCTCACCTTACAAAATATGCCATAAAAAGTGATCAAAAAGTCATATGTGCCCAAAAACTGTACCAATAAAAAGCACAGATTGTCCCGCAAAAAAAAAGCCCTAAACCAACTCGGTAAACTGAAAAATAAAAATGCTACGCATCTCAGAAGATGGCGATGCAAAAAAAAATTGATTTATGTCCCCAAATGGGTTTTTGTTCTGCAAAATGAGTATCACATAAAAAAAAACAGTATAAATGAGGTATCGCCATAATCATACCGACCCACAGAATAAAGGTAACATGTTACTTACGCTCTACGCTGCATGGCGAAAAATTTAAAAGGTAAAACGCAGTGCCAGAATTGATGGGGTTTTTTTTTTTAATCCACCACAAAAGAGTTAATAAAATTTATTTAATAAGTTGTAGGCACCCAAAATGATGTCATTACAAAATATATCTCATACCACAAACAACAAGCCCTCATATGGCTACATCACCAGAGAAATAAAGAAAATATAGCTCGTACAATGTGAAGACAAAAATCGCCAAAATCATTAGAACATAACTGGCTGCGGCAGGAAGGGAATGTATAAGCTGTGCGAGCGTATATCAGGGGACAAACCAGATTTAGAGCTTACAAGGGATAATAAACCAGAAGTGACCCCCAGAGTGACCCCTCTAAATTTTAGGAGCTACTGGGGAAATAGTAGGGAATTTAGTGTACCCAATGTACTCTGCACAGCTTACATATTCACTTTTCCCCATCTGCTGTGCAGTCACGTCTGGGATACTAATGCTCACTACACCCCTTGATAAATTCTTTGAGGGGTGCACTTTTCAAAATGGGATCATTCCCTAGGGAATTCCACTTTACTGGTACTTTAGAGGCTCTTCAAACATGACATGGCATCCAGATCCCAAACATCTGAATTGGTGCTCCGAAAGCCACATAGCGCTCCTTCCCTTCTGCGCCCTGCTGTGTGCCCAAACTGCAGTTTATACCCACATGTATGACACTGGTGTACTCTGGGTAATGTACTTAATGTCATATGTGCGTATAAACTGCTGTTTGGGCACAGCCGAGCACAAAAGGGAAGGAGCGCTATTTGGTTTTTGGAGCACAGACTTGGACAGTTTGGTTTTTAGACACTATGACACTTTTGGAGAGCTGAAATGCCAGTAAAGCGGAATCCCCTGACATGTCACCCCATTTTGGAAACTGCACCCCTGAAGGAATTTATGCAGGGGTACAGTGAGCATTTTTAACCCCCCAAGTGTTGCTATAATTTATTATCCATAAATGAATACACAGCTGATGGTGAAAGGTGAAAATGACAATTTTTCCAGGAATACGTCATTTCAGTGCGTAATATGTTGTGTCCGGCTTGTATCAGAGATGAACGCTCCAAAAGCTGTTGTGCCCGGGATCCCCGCTCACCAGTTTTTGGAGTGTGTGTCTCTGCAGACATAAACTGGGCACAACATATTGGGCACTGAAATGTCGTATCTATGGAAAAATTAAATCTTTAACTTTTCATTATCAGCTGAGCATTCATTTCTGGAAATTAAAAGAATGCAACACTTAAGGATTAATAATGCTCGCTACCCCACTTGATAAATCCCTTGAAGGGTATAGTTTCCAAAATGGGGTGACATGTCAGCGGATTCCACTTTACTGGCAATTCATGGGCTCTACAAAAGTGACAGGGTGTCCAAAAAGCAAACTGTGCTCCAAAAACCAAAATAGCGCTCCTTCCCTGCTGTGCCCAAACAGTAGTTAATACCCACATATGGCGTTGTAAAGTATGTTGTCCTGGGTACACCAGTGTCATACATGTGGGCATAAACTGCCATTTGGGCACACAGCAGGGCGCAGATGTGAAGGAGCGCTATGTGCTTTTGGATTGTTGTTTTTTGGACGCCATGTCATATTTTCAGAGACCTTAAAATTGCCCCTACAAAATGGGGGTCACTTCTTGGGGAATTCCAATTTACTGGCACCTCCAGGGCTCTGCAAAAATAACATGGCGACCAGAAAGTCCCTCTAAATCTGTACTACAAAAGCTAAAAAAACACAGTGCTCCTTCCCTTCTGAGCCCTGCTGTGTGCCCAAGGAGCAGTTTATACCCACATATTTAATTTTTTTGCCCCCGGGATAGCCCACTTAATAGTTTTAGGAGTTCATGTCTCTGATGCCACAAAGTGGCCGCAACGTTTTAGGCACTGAAATTGGATATTTCTTTAAAAACTTTAATTTTCACTTTGTACATTAATTTTTGGGAAGCATTTTTGGGCTCAAAATGATAATACCCCTTGATACTTTCCTTGAGGGGTGTAGTTTCTAAAATGGGGTCATTTTGAGAGGTTTCCATTGTACTGGTACTTTAGGGGCTCTGCAAATGCGACATGGCACTCAAAAACTATTCCAGCCACATCTGCCCTCCAAAAGCCAAATAGCGTTCTTTCCATTCTGAGCCCCACCATGTTCCCATACAGCAGATTACAACCACATATGGGGCATTTCTGTGTTCAGAAGAAATTGTGTAACAAACTGTGGGGTGTTTTTTCTTCTTTAACCACTTGCAAAAATTTAAAATATGTCGCTAAATGGACGATTTATTGGAAAAAAGTAATTTTTAATTTTTACGTCCCAAAGTCAATAAAATCTGTGAAACAGCTGTGAGGTCAAAATGCTCACTATACACCTAGATAAATTCTATGAGGGGTGTAGTTTCCAAAATGGGGTCACTTTTTGGGGGTTTCCATTGTATTGGTACTTTAGGGGCTCTGCAAATGTGACATGGAACCCAAAATCTATTCCAGCAAAATCTGCCCTCCAAAAGCTAAATAGCGCTCTTTCCATTTTGAGCCCTGCCATGTACCCAAACAGCAGATTACAACCACATGGGGAGTATTCCTGTATTCAGGAGAATTTGTGTAACGAACTTTAGGGAGCTTTTTCTCCTTTGTCCTCTTGTGAAAATGAAAAATTTGGGGTTAAATTGACGGTTTATTGGAATAAAAGTAATTTGTCATTTTAATGTCCCAATGTTAATAAAATCTGTGAAACAGCTGTAGCGTCAAAATGCTCACTATACCCCTTGATATGTTCTGTGAGGGGTGCAGTTTCCAAAATGGGGTCACTTTTAGGGGGTTTCCTCTGTATTGGTACTTTGGGGGCTCTGCAAATGCGACATGGTACCTGAAAACTATGCCTGCAAAATCTGCCCTCCAAAAGCCAAATAGTGCTCTTTCCGTTCTGAGCCCTGCCATGTACCCATACAGCAGATTATGACCACATATGGGGTATTGCCGTGTTCAGGAGCAATTGCTTTGCAAACTGTGGGGTGCTTTTTCTCCTTTAACCCCTTGTGAAAATGAAAACTTTGGGGATAAAGTGACATTTTAGTAATTTTTCATTTATACATTCCAGTGTTAGTAAAATCTGTGAAACGGCTGTAAGGTCAAAATGCTCACTATACCCCTTGATGAATTCTGTGAGGGGTGTAGTTTCCAAAATGGAGTAACTTTTTGGGGGTTTCCTTTGTATTGGTACTCTAGGGGCTCTGCAAATGAGACATGGCACCTGAAAACTATTCCAGCAAAATCTGCTTTTCAGATGCCAAGTGTCGCTCCTTCCCTTCCGTGCGCTGCCATTCACCCAAACATCAGTTTACACCCACTTGTGGGGTATTTCCGTGCTCGGGAGAAATTGCATAACAAACTGAGAGATGCATTTTCTCCTTTAACCCTTTGTGAATGTGTTAATTTTAGGGCTAAATTAAGGAATTAGTGGAAAAAAAATTAAATGTCTAAATTTCACCTCCATATTGTTTTAATTCCAGTGAAATGCTTAAAGGGTTAACAAACTTCCCAAATGCTATTTTGAATTATTTGAGGGGTGCAGTTTTGAAAATGGGGTGATTTATGGGGGTTTCTAATATATAGGCTTTTATAATCCTCTTCAGAACTGAAGTGGTCCCTAAAAAATTAGTTTGGGAAATTTTCTTGTAAATCTGCAAAATCGCTGTTACACTTGTAAGCCTTCTAACATCCAAAATAAATTACAGGATGATTAAAAGATGATGCTGATATATAGCAGAGATATGGTAGATAATATGTATTAATGTATTTGTGTGGTATGACTATCTGTCTGAAAAGCAGAGCATTTCACATTTTGAAAATTGCGATTTTTTTCCAAATTTCCATCAAATTTCCTATTTTTTTTATAAATAAATACAAAAATATTCATTAGTGTTTACCACTAACATGAAGTGCAATGTGTCACGAAAAAACTCTCTCAAAATCACTTGTGTAAGTTAAGACGTCTCAAAGTTATTGCCATATAAAGTGACACATGTTAGTTTTGAAAAACGAGGCCTGGTCCTTAACGCACTTTTGGGCTGGGTCCTTAAGGGGTTAAAAAACACATAAGGTAAACAAGGGAAGGGATAGAATCCTTGAAATTAGAGACCTATGGTTTATCAATTGGCATATCGCTGTATGCCTAGGAGTCAGCACTGTTCAACATTGAGTGTCCTGGTGGTGAACTGAAATGACAGTAAGAGGTGCGTGGAGGTAAACCTTTGCAGGAACAGATCGTCTGATTGTAAGAATGGCACATAGTGATACATTCTGTACTGCAAGTGAAATTGGATGCCACATCCCAAGACTAGGGCAGCAAACAGTGGTCTAAATGTGCTACAATTGTCTGGAGCGTGCCCAGACATGTCTCCAATCAAGCAGATCTGGGATCACCCTTTATACCCTGTACAGGTGTGGTCTTTGCCGTGGGGAAACTACCAAGTTGATACCTTTCAGAGTGGTCTGCTGCTAACCAGGGACAAGACCGATGATGGTGCAAAGCACCAGGGGATCAGACAAGGGATAGTCAAGTACAAGTGAAGGTCAGTGACAGGCAGGAGATAAGCAATATAATAAACAATGCAATGGGCCAGGGTGAGTAGCTCAGGTTGACAAGTCAAGGACAGGTAGAGGTCATAGGTAGAGGATCCAGAGTCTAGTCAATAAACAGGCCATGATCAATAAACGATATTCCAACTGCAGAGCAGTGACGTGAACCCTCACAGAATCTATAGCACAATAACTTTATTCAATATTGCTCGGGCCAAGAACAGAGGACAGAGTAGACTACAATAGGCGGGAGCTGCTAGTGATTGGCTAAAGATTGCTCACAGGAGAGTCAAAAACCGCATAGCGTGAACAAGAAGCAAGCCAACAGCTTCAATTATTAGAAGCAAGAGTATGACAACGGGTGCAGACTGTTACAAACAGTATCTGACTGCTACTTACTGCTACTCTAAATTCCTATGGAAGCAGTAAGGGTGTGTTTATTTTTTCACAAACCACATCTATATTTTGGCCTAAATTTTGTTAAATAAATAATGACATGGTATAATTTGTCTTGTGTTGTTGTTCATCTGAGCTTTTGTTTACCTAATTTTAAGACCTTCTAAGGGCCAGACATGTGGCTTATGAAATGGTTTGAGAAGAGGAAGTAGAGCTCACCCAAGCACTTCAAAGAGCAGATAGTCAGGGGTCCCGGGTGTCAGACTTTACGGATCTAATATTGATGGCCTATCCTAGGAATAGGACATCAATGTCAAACCTTTTTCAGTGTCTTTTATGCAGGATGGTAAGATGGTGTTAGGGCCACTCCACAGTTGCAGTCAGTGCTGAGCTGGCCAATACTTTCACTTAGGTAAGTTATAGCACTTATTGGTTATGGTCTTTCCCTCCTTCCTGGCTGCACGTTAACCTGTGAGGCTGGTAATGAGGACGTCACTAATCAGTTAGTGCTTTCACCTAGTTAAGTGAAGGCATAGGCCAGGGGCGTAACTATCGGGTTAGCAGCGGTAGCAGCTGCCACAGGGCCTGGGACATTACGGGGCCCCGCAGGTCCCCGATGATTTTTTTTTTTTTTTAATAGTCCGTTACCTGCTGGAGTAACCCCAGCAGGTAACGGGCCCTATACACTTACCGTTCCCCAGGGTCCCGCTCACAGCCGCCTGCGCTTCCGATTCTGCGGAGGCGGCTGTGAGCAGGAGCGGGGATCGGTATGTGAGGCCGCGGGCTGAACACCACAATCTCTGCTATCATTATACTCCGCGGTCTTTTCAGACCCCGGAGTATAATAATCGGAGGCCCAGGGGAGGTGAGGGAACATAAAAAACACTGTACTTACCTCTCCTGCGCTTCTCCAGGCTTCGGGCCTGTTTGGTGACGTCCCTGACGTCATTTTGCGTTGCGACGCCTTGCCTGGTCCAACATTGAAGGCGGCTGAAGCAGCAGGAAGTGGACCGGAGTGAGGAACAGGTAAGCAACGTTGTTTTTTATGTTTCTATCCTCCCCTGGGTCTCCGATCATTATACTCTGGGGTCTGAAAAGACCCCAGAGTATAATAATTGTTCATGAGTGGTCCACAATGGGACATATAATAGTGTGTGCAGGGGCCACTATGGGGCAAAATACTCAGTGCAGGGGCCACTATGGGGAATAATAGTGTGTTCAGGGGCCACTGTGGGGCAAAATACTTAGTGCAGGGGCCACTATGGGGAATAATAGTGTGTGCAGGGGACACTATGGGTTATAATACTGTGTGCAGGGGCCACTATGGGGCAAAATACTCAGTGCAGGGGCCACTATGGGGAATAATAGTGTGTGCAGGGGCCACTATGGGGCAGAATACTCAGTTCAGGGGCCACTATGGGGCAAAATACTCAGTGCAGGGGCTACTATGGGGAATAATAGTGTGTGCAGGGGCCACTATGGGGCAAAATACTCAGTTCAGGGGCCACTATGGGGCAAAATACTCAGTGCAGGGGCCACTATGGGGAATAATAGTGTGTGCAGGGGCCACTATGGGATATAAAACTGTGTACAGGGGCCACTATGGGATATAATACTGTGTACAGGGGCCACTATGAGGAATGATACTTTGTGCAGGGGCCACTATGGGGCATCATACTGTGTGCAGGGGCCACTATGGGACATGATACTGTGTGCAGGGGTCACTATGGGACATGATACTGTGTGCAGGGGCCACTATGGGGCATGATACTGTGTGCAGGGGCCACTATGGGGCATGATACTGTGTGCAGGGGCCACTATGGGGCATAATACTGTGTGCAGGAGCCACTATGGCACATAATAGTGTGCGCAGGAATGCGTTTTTTTTTTTTGGGGGGGGGGGGGGGGGTTGGAGGGGGCGGTCCGGGGGGGGCGATTGGGGGCAGCGGTTCGTGGGGCGGGGCCCCATGTCAAATGTTCGCCTTGAGGCCCAGCCATTCCTAGTTACGCCACTGGCTTAGGTCACTCGAGCACTGGCTGTGGTTCAGCCAGAACACTGTGTGGCAGCAATCTAATTGTCTGTCCCCTGCATGTAAACAACTCAAGTGATCTAATGACAAACAATAATTTGCTCCTTTGCCATTTTTGCATCTTTTATTAGACATAAAACAGATTATGTGCTTCCAACAATAATGGAAACTATATGGAGAGAGTGGGAAACACGCATTATATGAAAAATGTAATAACTTGCTATGTAGTAGATCATCGCTTGTTACAAAAATGTATTGCCATTAGAAAGCATTAACATATTGAAACACTTTGTCACATGCATTTAGCCTAATGTTTTCCGGGGCTTTCATTAGGTTTCCTAATTCATTCCCCTACATGTACTATAATGGCCTTCTCAGTGCCCTCACACTCAGTATAATGGCACCACCAGTGCCCACATGTAGTATAATGGCCCTCACACTTCAGTGCCCCACATGTAATATAATGACCTCCAGTGTCCCCCACATCTAATATAATGACCTCTACATGTAAAATAAGTACCACCACAGTGCCATAGCAGTCCCCATATAGTATAATGTCCCATAGTGGAACCTCCTTACAGTATAATGTCCCATAGTGACCCCTCCATGCAGTATATGTTAGGATTATCAATTCAGCCACTATACCTTTAAGGTTACTGTGTCAACCTGGGAAGCTTCTGCAGTGTGAAGGATCTCGTCCTACCGAAACCGCTTTCAGCACACCTGAGATCGCTTCATTTACCTCACCACCAGTGAGTGTTCTGGGCCCATAGGATAATACAAAACCAGCTTTCTAAATTTTATATATTTATTAACCTCTAAAAGGGTCGGTACTAGACTCTTAACACATACAGAAAATACATGTAGCAGTTATCAAGCAAATACACAAGGAAAGCAACATGACATGGTGCGCAAAATAAAAATGGGAATAAACAGAAGAAAAGGAAATATTACCAACACAAGCCTGTGATTGATTCTCTGGGCTCCAGATCTTGAGCTCAGGGCGCGTACTTAAAGCAGTCCAAAAGCATGCGTCCGGGCATGCTATTCCAGTGGCAGCACCCCCTTGGCCCTGGGCAGTGCTATCCGGATAGCTTTCAGCAGAAGACCATATAGAAAATTACCAGAACAAGTACATAGTCCAATTCTCTGAGCCCATGTGGTAGGCTTCAGGGTTCTTCTTTAAGCAAGTTACAGAGCATGTGTCTCCTAAACGCTGTCCAGAACAAAGAGCCTCAGGCCTCAATGCTAGGCTGCATGGCAGGCCACATGGTTGAAGTCTACACCATGACCTGCTCTCACATCATCTCCAGGAACAACAAAACAAAAGCCAAAAGACCCCGCTCTTCCTGGTCTGAGAACTTTTAACTAAAGAAGGTCTCCTCCCTAAGTGATGTCACTAGGAGGATGAGCCCCGCTCTCTTTCCTAAACTCTTTGTAACCATCTTTCCTTATATTTCCTCCCCCGATGACTGTAGAGTCGGGCAGGCAGTATGATAGGGTTCGTGGAGAGATCCCCATTGAGTAGACACCAAGAATGACACGCCAATCTCCTTTGGGTAAGGAGATCAGTGTCTGGACGAAATCATGCAGCTGCTGAAACGGGGAGCCAGCTGTAACTTCAGCCTGAGCTCCCAGAGAGAAGGCAGGGAAGGTTTATTACTTTCCCTGCCTTCCCGATCGCTGTGTACACAGCGCTCAATGAGTGCTGTATACACTGCTTTGGGCGCCGCCATGAAGCGGCTCCCCTCTGACCTGGCGGTCACGTGATCTGCCGGGATCAGCGTGTGTTAGAAATGTACCAGCCCCAGTTACAGGGAAAATCAGCCTTCCCAACAAAAAAAAAAAATGGATCAGATATCCCCAAAGGTCTATTATGACCTTATGGGGACACAATGTAAAAAAAAAATGTAAATAAAATGATTAAAAAAAATAAATAAAATAATATGTCAATAACACGCTCTTACAGTATTAAAGGTTATAACCCCACCCCGGAAGGCACCATACAAAATAAAAATTACCATAACGGAGAGGAAAAACTATTTTATAAAGTTTTTTAGTAGCACTGTGTGTTATTAAATAAAAAAAAAAATGAAAAGTGAAAAACAGACACGTTTTCCCTCCTCTTTTGTTTATATTTTCCCGAATATAAAACAAATTAAAACACATGCAAAAATAAAAACAACATAAAAATAAAGCCCTATGTGTCACCGAAAAAAGACGCAGAAATTAGTTGAATAACCCAAATGATAAAAATGTTACAGCCCTCAAAACCGCACATACAAAAAACCCGAAAATGTGTCTGGTCCTGAACCAGAAATTGGCCCGGTACTGAAGTGGTTACGGAGGTTTTCCCATAAACATAACCATATTTTAATTTGTGGACAGTTAAAAGATGACCATTTTTGCAAATATAAATAATAAAAAATTGTGCAGAGTCTTAAAAGTGTTAGCCAGCTTCCAAAGATTAACTGCAAATACATCCACGGCAGTGCAAAATACTCACTGTTTCCTTGTGTAGCCTTTTCTTGGCTTCTACTTGAAACTCCTTGTAACACTATTATTTGCATGTAGTGAATCTATGTAGAAACTACATTTACCATAATACATCTGCCTGCTCTCACTCTATGTGTTTGTTGCTCACAAGGGAGGGGGAGGGAGACTTGAATGAAACATCACACTACATGTGGGAGTGATTTATTGCCTGTGATTTCATTGCAGGGGAGAGTGGAGAAGGGAGGGGCACACAGAGAGTAATGCATCATGGTAAATGTGCAGTGAGTATTTAGCACTGCTGTGGATGTACAGTGGGGAAAAAAAAGTATTTACTCAGCCACCAATTGTGTAAGTTCTCCCACTTAAAAAGATGCGAGAGGCCTGTAATTGCCATCACAGGTAGACCTCAACTATGAGAGACAAAATGAGAAAACAAATCCAGAAAATCACATTGTCTGATTTTGTAAGAATTTATTTGCAAATTATGGTGGAAAATAAGTACTTGGTCAATAACAAAAGTTCATCTCAATACTTTGTTATATATCCTTTGTTGGCAATGACAGAGGTCAAACGTTTTCTGTAAGTCTTCACAAGGTTGGCACACACTGTTGCTGGTATGTTGGCCCATTCCTCCATGCAGACCTCCTCTAGAGCAGTGATGTTTTGGGGCTGTCACTGGGCAACACGGACTTTCAACTCCCTCCAAAGGTTTTCTATGGGGTTGAGATCTGGAGACTGCTAGGCCACTCCAGGACCTTGAAATGCTTCTTACGAAGCCACTCCTTCGTTGCCCTGGCGGTGTGCTTGGGATCATTGTCATGCTGAAAGACCCAGCCACGTTTCAACTTCAATGCCCTTCCTGATGGAAGGATGTTTGCACTCAAAATCTCACGATACATGACCCCATTCATTCTTTCATGTACACGGATCAGTCGTCCTGGTCCCTTTGCAGAGAAACAGCCCCAAAGCATGATGTTGCCACCCCCATGCTTCACAGTAGGTATGGTGTTCTTTGGATGCAACTCAGCATTCACTCTTCTCCATACACGACGAGTTGTGTTTCTACCAAACAGTTCTACTTTGGTTCCATCTGACCATATGACATTCTCCCGATACTCTTCTGGAACATCCAAATGCTCTCTAGCAAACTTCAGACGGGCCCGGATATGTACTGGCTTAAGCAGGGGGACACGTCTGGCACTGTAGGATCTGAGTCCCTGGCGGTATAGTGTTTTACTGATGGTAGCCTTTGTTACGTTAGTCCCAGCTTTCTGCGGGTCATTCACTAGGTCCCCCCGTGTGGTTCTGGGATTTTTGCTCACCGTTCTTGTTATCATTTTGACCCCATGGGGAGAGATCTTGCGTGGAGCCCCTGATGGAGGGAGATTATCAGTGGTCTTGTATGTCTTCCATTTTCTAATTATTGCTCCTACAGTTGATTTCTTCACACCAAGCTGCTTGCCTATTGCAGATTCAGTCTTCCCAGCCTGGTGCAGGTCTACAATTTTGTTTCTGGTGTTCTTCCACAGCTCTTTGGTCTTCACCATAGTGGAGTTTGGAGTGTGACTGAGGTTGTGGACAGGTGTCTTTTATACTGATAACAATGTCAAACAGGAGCCATTACTACAGGTAATGAGTGGAGGACAGAGGAGCCTCTTAAAGAAGAAGTTACAGGTCTGTGAGAGCCAGAAATTTTGCTTGTTTGTAGGTGACCAAATACTTATTTTCCACCATAATTTGCAAATAAATTCTTAAAAAATCAGACAATGTGATTTTCTGGATTTGTTTTCTCATTTTGTCTCTCATAGTTGAGGTCTACCTATGATGTCAATTACAGGCCGGCCTCATCTTTTTAAGTGGGAGAACTTGCACAGTTGGTGGCTGACTAAATAATTTTTTTCCCCCACTGTATTTGCAGATAGTTTTTGGAAGCTGGATAACCCTTTTAAAGATTTTCTCCTTCCTCGACTCCATCTCCCTACCAAAACTTAACGGAGAGGATGGGCGGTCCCCGCTACGCCCCTTCACAACTGAGGAATTGGAAGAAGTGTTATCTTCCATTCCTTCGGGGAAAAGCCATGGCCCAGACGGACTACCCATCACGTACCATAAAACATTCAAGTCAGTATTGCTCCCACACTTTACCTCCCTGCGCAACTCGCTTCTAAATGGCCACAAGCTCCCGCCCCTATCCCTCGAAGCATTCATAACCATTCTCCCCAAGGACAGCAAGGACCCGAAACAATGTGGCAGTTACAGGCCCATTTCCTTGCTTAACACGGATCTCAAATGGTAGGCAAAGGCGCTAGCACGCCGTCTTGCTCCCCTCCTACCCTCCGTCATTGGAAAAGAACAGGTCGTATTTGTGAGTGACAGCCAGGGCAGAGATAACACATGGAGAGTGGTCAGACTGATTGAACATGTTAAATCTGCCAACATCCGTCTAGTCTTACTAAGCACAGATGCAGAAAAAGCTTTCGATAGGGTTGACTAGCAATACCTCATCTCCACGCTTGAAAGATTTGGCATCCCACCCCTTTTCACAGACACTATACTGACACTCTACCAAAAACCCAGTGCAAGAATTAGAGTAAATGGCACCCTCTCCAAGCCCTTCCAGATTAGCAACGGCACAAGACAGGGCTGCCCTTTTGCTCCTACGCTCTTTATTGAAATGCTTATACAAAAGATTAGACAAGATCAGACAATACAGGGGATACCAGTAGGAGACTTTGTTCATAAAACAGTGGCATTTGCAGACGATCTTATGGTTCTTACCACCAACCCAGCTCGCTTGATCCCTCACCGAACTATTCTCAGCATTTGGTTTAGTCTCGAATTTCCACGTAAATTTCCACAAGTCCGAAATCTTAAATATCTCTGAAAGAGATTGCATAATTTTGCATTTAAATAGTCATTCCCCCTATCACTGGCCAAACGAAGATATAAAATATTTGGGAGTACGAATCCCTAGGGATTTGGCGAACATCTTCCCTTTTAAATATCATCCCTTACTTGGAAAAATCCAGAAACAACTGGCAGATCTACACATCCCATATGTCTCCTGGCTCGGCTGTAAGAATCTATTAAAAACATACATTCTCCCTAAACTGCTTTATCTCCTTTGCACACTCCCAGTGAATCTCCCTAGATCCTTCTTTGATAGATTCAGACGCATAACCACTGACTTTTTATGTCAGCTGAAGCGGCAAAGGATTAAACACTTACAACTCCTACAACCGACTGAGCAAGGGGGAGCAGGTCCTTCCGATTTACTCACCTATTACCATGCTCTCCAACTGGAGAGCTGGACGCTCCTTACTTGAGACACCACAGACAATCTAGCAATCCTAGAAACCTCCCTGATGTTACTCCATGACAGACTGTCACTTATATGTCATTCTACCCCCGAAGCACACGAGCAAGATTCTCCTACACGGTGTTACCAAGACATGGCACACACTACAGCATAAATATCCACTACTCTCGAACTCACGACCCACTCTCCCCCTGGACCTACTACCTTATTTGATTAACCCGAAGAGGTTTGTGCAACACAAGTTTTGGGATAAGCTCCTTTTTTGTCAAGGACACGCCCCCGACTACTTCCTGGCTGTTATGACAGACAGGACTAGAACTAAGAGATTTTATTCAACAACGGGATTTCACAATGACGTACGACTCTTATATAAGTGAAATCCTGGATAGAATCTCACACTACGAACAACACACAACAGAAAGGGGTCTGCTCAAAAATTTACAAATCTCTTTTATCACAATCTAGCAATAACCACCCCAGGTATCTTCAACGCTGGGAGGAGGAGTTGGGGATTACTCTGTCCAGTAGTGATAGGAAGAGGGTGTTAGCCAATGCACACGACTTCTCAAGGTGTGTGCGGATACAAGAGAATTCCTTTAATCTTCTTACTCGCTGGTATAAAACACCGGCATGGCTACATAGCATAACCCCCTCCATCCCGAACACCTGCTAGAGGTGTCAGAAAGAGCCAGGGAACATTTTGCACATCTGGTGGCAATGCACACTGATATGCCACTTTCTGGGAATAAATTATTGCAACTATCAAGACAGTCTGCGATGTCCAGCTCCCCCCATCTCCTGAACATATTCTTCTTTGGCTACCCCATGCTGATTTTCATCCTAAAAGGGAAGATCTAACCACTCATCTCATAACCGCAGAGAAGCTCCTAAAGCCGGCGCACTGGAGAGATACCTCACCCCCCTCCCTGCCACAATGGGTCCCCAGAGTAAATGATATGTGCCGGATAGAGGAGCTGGTACATTGGACTAGTATGTCCAGAAACACCTTCCTAAAAACATGGGCCCCCTGGCTGATCTTCAGACAGACACTCACATAACTGCGGAATGTAACCATTCTTACCCCTTCATAATCTGATCAATTTCCTCTCCGTACCAGAATTTTACCTGCTGTTACACCCCTTGTAGTCCAGTAGCGAAAACCAATGCTATTCACCCCCATTACTTTGACATTCTCCAAAGAGTTTAAAGGGTTAATATATGTTTTTCTACTACTTTTGTACTCATGTACTTCACGTTGTTCGTGCTATGGTTATGATTATATGCAGCATCAATATGTTAACTATGTATGTGCACAATGTTAAACTTGTAAAACAGAATTTAAAACAAAACAAAGATTTTCTCTAATCATATTAGTTGTGACTTTTGCCTTGATCAGTGTTATGACCCAGTCTTCACAATCTCAGCCTGTTAGGTTCTGGGCATGTGGTCTCTGCGGTAGCACTCACGCGTAGATCGCGCAATGAGTTGCCTCGCTGGTCAGTGCTCTAGTGTGTCTTTGCCTCTGAAGGGACTACATAGTAGATGAGGTTGGATGAAGACACCAGTCCATCAAGTCCAACCTATAACCTTACAGTCCCCTACAGTGTTGATCTAGAGGAAGGCAAAAAACCCCATAAGGTTTATGCCAATTGCCCCATTTCATGGGAAAAATTTCCTTCCCGACTCAAATCTGGCAATCAGTATAAAACCCTGGATCAATGGGCCCTTTAAATCTAGAACCCATAACCCGTAATGTTGTTCTGTTCGAGAAAGGCATCCAGGCCCTCTTTGAACTTGTTCAATGAGTCCACCATCACCACTTCCTGGGGTAGAGAGTTCCATATCTTCGCTGCAGTCTCTCTGCAGTGTTGAGGACTCATTACAGGATGTGGGCGGTTCAGAGCGTTGCTGTCCAATTACCTTTCTGACTGTTCCTGCTCCTGGCTATATTACTCCGCTGTGCATGCTGTCAGTTGTTGGTCTTATACTTCAGGTGCCTGTGTTTTCCTTCTGTCTGCCTGAAATTGCTGCTATCATCTGAGTATGAGTCCTGGTCCGTTCCGTTATACCTTGCTGCCTAGTCATCCTATGTGGAGTATTTGAGCACCTTGTTCCAAGCATAGTTTTTCAGGGTGCAGTGAACACTAGTCTTTTTACTGCTTGGAAGTTTGGACTTTTGTAGGGCTTGTTGTGTGATGCTAAGTTCTGTTTATCCTATCCCTTTGCATAGTGTCAGTATTGCTGTGTTTCACGTTTATTTTCTGCTCTATACATTGTGTTTCCTCATATTCACTGTTAGTCCAGTCGGACACCAGTGGGGGGCTTTCTCTGTATCTAGCCTCTCCTTTCAAAATGTGAAACAAGTCAGGTTTTCTGTTTCTCTTGCAGGTGAGTTATTTCTCCGGCTGTGTTCGTGCCCTCTCAGGTTAGTTAGTCGGGCCCATGGCTACTTCTAGTGTGCAAGGCAGGGACTAGGAGTATCACACATGAGTGATTCTAAACTGCTCACGATACTATAAGTTTTTTGCTATTGTAGCCCTATTTGGGGGGGGGTATGAGTATTATCCCTCCCGCAACAGACTCTGGCGCTGACCTGTGTGTATAATGGGACCTGAAGCCTTCGCTGAAGGGAAGAGTGGGAACATATATGAAATATATCAGTGCCTCCACCCAGGATAGAGCCTCTGTACTACAGGGAGGATCTCTTCCTGGTACTTACCCATGAAATACAGTTAGTAGCCTTAACAAGGATCACTGTACTAATCTCACAGTCTGAAGAATACATACAGATACCACATAAGGTTATAACAGTAGCTTTATAAGAATCAACAGGGTAATAATACATACATACAATATACTCAGAACACAGCAATACTACAACAACCAGCAAGTCCTCAAC
This sequence comes from Leptodactylus fallax, assembly GCA_947044405.1. NCBI lineage: Eukaryota > Metazoa > Chordata > Amphibia > Anura > Leptodactylidae > Leptodactylus > Leptodactylus fallax. Next base: position 5,115,696 of record CAMRHE010000041.1, read on the forward strand.
CGTCTTAGGTTATATACCCGGGTATATATATAGATATATAGCAAGAGTCCAGTGCACAATACCTCCAGGCAACAGAAGAGATGCAGGGGCCCCTGTGGATGACTGTGGATCCTCGGATTCTTCCAGGAGATGACAGACAGCCGATCAGGAGATGATGATGATGATGGTGAGATTCTTCACAGGCAGCAAACAGGGCGACGGTGACGGCAGTAGATGCAGGCCTGACTACCCTAACACTGAGTCCTTAACCTGCCAGCTAAACTACTAGTGCCACCGGGCCTCTAACTAGCTAGTTGGCCTTCGGAAGCCTAACCTATCACTGTCCTGAACTATATATATATATGGATCCCTAACTACAGTTACTAGCTAGGTCCTGTGAGTATATAGGGGGTAACACATACCTAACTATATACTGTGAAGTAAAGAGGAACAAGTGGCTCTTAGACTCCCCCAGACATAACATGTCTGTCTCAGCAGCTCTGCTCACATCTCTCCCCCCAGCAGCTCTGCCTCACATGTGTCTGACTCACTGTATTTACAAAACAAAACTTGCACTAAATGCCTGGGGTCTCTGAAGCCAAACTGCAGGGGCAAAGAAGCCAGATACATTATATACTAGTAGAAATGGCAGTTCCCTACACTCTCCCTCTGGTGAAATCTTTACGTCACGTCAAAGACATACAAAGTCATAGTATACAGTCAACATTACCAATGACAATATCAATATGGTTGCTTTTGCATTTACAGAGTCACAACAGGTTAATAGGTATACATGCCAGCAGGAGCGAAAATTGGTAACATATTGACCAAAGTGGACACTGCACCCACCCAAGCATGGTATAAATGAGGCTGAGTAGTAAATCTGGGGTCCCCCAAACTATCATATGTCAGCATAGGTGGAGGGTGTCTAATTCTCTCTCCTCTCCGTACCTCTCTCTGAGGTAAACTAGCATGTCCAGGCCCTAAACTAGGGTTGTCTGCCATGGGAGGGGATGGTGCTGGTGGCGTAGGAGAGCTAGATCCCTGCTCATCTGTAGACACAGATCTAGGTACGAATTCTGGAGTTTGAGGGTTCATAGGTCTCCCTGAAGGAGAAGATACTGGTGATCTAGGAACTTCAGGAGCCACAGTCCAATCACTCTCAGGAGTTTCAGGAAGGTCAGGTGGAATATCGGCTAAGGACTGTGGAGAATCGCAGGCCGAGCCATCATTGGAGATATCCATACCATCAATCTGAGGTACAGGCAACAAATGATTTCTATGCCAAGTCCTGATCCTCCCGTCCCGTCCTTTTATCTTGTAGACTGGTATTCCAGGCAACCGATCTACCACTGTAAAGAGTTCACTCCGCCATCGATCAGCCAGCTTATGTTTTGCAGATGCTCCCAAATTCCGTAGCAGAACATGGTCCCCAGGGTTCAATTCTCGGTATCTTACTCGAAGATCAAATCTCCTTTTATTTCCTTCATTCACTTTGGCCGCATTTTCCTCAGCCAGCTGATAAGCACTCTTAAGCGTTTCTTTCAAACGTGCCACGTATCGGTAATGATCTCGATGACTGATACCATCGGTAGAGACTCCCAACAAGATGTCAATAGGTAGCCTAGGCTCTCTTCCAAACATCAGAAAGTATGGTGAATATCCTGTGCTCTCGTGCCTTGTACTATTATAGGCATGCACCATAGCCTCCACTTTATTTCTCCAGTCCTTTCTCCCGGGGGTCACCACCCCGCCATTCGGGTTAATCATTTCTTCGGGGGGCCCTAAAAGGAAAAAACCCCCCCCAAAAAGAAGGGGGGGGAGGTGGGGGGGGCCCCCCTCTCAGAATTCTCTCCCCGCCGGCAGGAACTTCCACGGTTCTCTCACCGATATGATATACCATTCCATGTCGATAGCCAGTAGACAGGGCATCACAGAGTTCTCTAAGATCAGAAGATATATTCACCGGCTGAGCTGCAGGGTTCCAATCTCTTCCAAGAAACTTCTGAAAAGCATAATGCACTGCGGGACAATTAGTGCCAAGTATCACAGGAGCTGCACAAGAATCCCCTGTATCAGGACAGACAAGAGCCGTAATCTTCATGGGAGCGACACTCTGATCTTCTAATTCAGGGACAGCTATAACTACTTGTAGGCTGCCATCTACAGGATATGATCCTGAATTAAGCCCCCACAATTTCATTTGTCCTGTAGACTGAAGAGGTATATCCCTCAGATACTTTTGGTAGAACGAGCGATAAATCAGGGTCACTTGAGATCCTGTATCAAACAGGGCAGGAGCGGCATGACCATTGACAAGTGACTTTGACAACGGACCTGGAGCCCGCGATAGCGCCTCTGGTATTTACTCGGCCCGCCTTCCTTTGGTGTCTTTGATTCTGAATAGAGAAGACAGCACTGTGTCCCAATCCCTCACTGTCCTCCGTACACTGTCTGGCAGTATGGCCCGTCTGACCACATTTATAACAGGTTCTAGCATCCTTCCTCCGTTGAGTGGCAGTGGGTGGAGTGGCGGACTGTCTAAGTTCTGACCGCTCCGCTGGTTTGTCCTTGTTTGAATTAGGAACAACATCTTCTTTAGAGATGCTTTTCGCTTTCTTAGGGGTACTAAAACTAATGTCAGCTTCTTGTTTCTTCACTAACTTCATTAAGTCAGGAAATGGAAGGACTCTATCAGATAGTAAGACCTTGAGTACTTGAGCAAGAGGATGATGAGGTTGTAACCCTCTCACCAACTGACTGGTTCTCATAGCGTCTACCTCTGAAGTTGATATAGCTGCGTGGTACACCAGACGTGAAAGAAGTAACTGTAAACGGTTAATAAAAGTAGAGACATTTTCCCCTTCTTTTTGACGAACCATTCGGTAATCAGTAACCATCTGGGCAAGGTCATAGTATGGCTCAAAGTGATCAGACAGTACTTGTATATAGTCCAATGCACTCACTCCTTCATGAGAGTCTCTGTACAAGCGGATCAATTCTGCAGCAGGAGACCGCAAACTTTCACTGATACGCTGCCGCTTGCCTTCTTCAGAGCAAGACCATTCCTTCAGGCATTGGAGAGTATGTTCTTTCCATATCTCAAAGTTTTCCTCCCCTTGTGGTACTGGGACATTACCAGAGAATACCTTTAGTTTCTTGTAGTGAGTGGCCTGCAGGCCCTGAGCTAACATTTCAGTCAGCCTGGCTAAAGTGCTAATAGCACTGTCACTAGAGGAACTGCTAGTGATAGCCATACTGGGGGGGTAACTGGCTGAGCGGGGTTCTTCCTTTACCTGAACCAGGGGAGGAACAGGCGGTCGGTAATCCCATGTAGTAGCTAGTGGGAGGTTCCCCTCTGAGCTATATCGCTTTTCCATATCAATGATTATTCCCACTTCTAAATCTCAGCAGTGCCTCCAAATGTAGCCCTATTTGGGGGGGGTATGAGTATTATCCCTCCCGCAACAGACTCTGGCGCTGACCTGTGTGTATAATGGGACCTGAAGCCTTCGCTGAAGGGAAGAGTGGGAACATATATGAAATATATCAGTGCCTCCACCCAGGATAGAGCCTCTGTATTACAGGGAGGATCTCTTCCTGGTACTTACCCATGAAATACAGTTAGTAGCCTTAACAAGGATCACTGTACTAATCTCACAGTCTGAAGAATACATACAGATACCACATAAGGTTATAACAGTAGCTTTATAAGAATCAACAGGGTAATAATACATACATACAATATACTCAGAACACAGCAATACTACAACAACCAGCAAGTCCTCAACCGTCTTAGGTTATATACCCGGGTATATATATAGATATATAGCAAGAGTCCAGTGCACAATACCTCCAGGCAACAGAAGAGATGCAGGGGCCCCTGTGGATGACTGTGGATCCTCGGATTCTTCCAGGAGATGACAGACAGCCGATCAGGAGATGATGATGATGATGGTGAGATTCTTCACAGGCAGCAAACAGGGCGACGGTGACGGCAGTAGATGCAGGCCTGACTACCCTAACACTGAGTCCTTAACCTGCCAGCTAAACTACTAGTGCCACCGGGCCTCTAACTAGCTAGTTGGCCTTCGGAAGCCTAACCTATCACTGTCCTGAACTATATATATATATATGGATCCCTAACTACAGTTACTAGCTAGGTCCTGTGAGTATATAGGGGGTAACACATACCTAACTATATACTGTGAAGTAAAGAGGAACAAGTGGCTCTTAGACTCCCCCAGACATAACATGTCTGTCTCAGCAGCTCTGCTCACATCTCTCCCCCCAGCAGCTCTGCCTCACATGTGTCTGACTCACTGTATTTACAAAACAAAACTTGCACTAAATGCCTGGGGTCTCTGAAGCCAAACTGCAGGGGCAAAGAAGCCAGATACATTATATACTAGTAGAAATGGCAGTTCCCTACACTATTTTTGTGCTTTTTTTTTTATATATATATTTGACTGAGACGTTATCAGTCAGGGGCCAGTCCCTGGTCAGATATCCCCAGGTCATAACAATCAGTTGCTAATGGATATGACTATGAATTCAGGAACTTTCTATGGTCTGAAACCCAGTCATAATTTCCTTATTGTGGTCAGGTTATATTCTTGCATGTAGTGTCCCTGCCTGTCCATAATAAGGACGTTTTTGACAAGTCCCAGACAAAAGACTGTCACCACTAAGATGGTTAGAGAAAAACTTTACACTGCAATTTGTTTTTCTTACTTATATTTGCAAAAATGTTTAACTGTCTACAAATGTCTAATTGTCTGTCAAATGCGACCATGGCATCTGAGTGATTACTTTCACTTTCCCTTTGAGAATCGGTAAGGCCCCCTCCTCCCCCACGGCGCGATCATGTGAGCCGTACCCTTCTGACGGCTCCCAAGCCTGCCATAGTAATGTAACTACTGAAGCCTGCATGCAGCAGGCTTCAATAGATTACACAGCAAACCTGCCATAGACTGCAATATTGTAGTATTGCAGTCTAGGGAAGGATCTGAAGATCGCATGTTCAAGCCCTTAGGGGGATCTAAAAAAAAAAAAAAAGCAAAAAAAAGTTTTTAAAAATATTTTAAAAACCTATAAGTTTCTATCACCCTGAATGCTGATGTGAGGAGGCAAGGAGCATTAGCAATAGACTGTGTTGGCTCTACATATAGTATGGGTGGTAGTCTCCCAGGGGGAGATACCCTCTGAAATCGGGGAGATATCATATGAGGACAAAGCCAATGCTTAAAAAAAGCTGGAAAAGGCAAAGAGAGAATTGAACCTCAAATAAAAGACATGAGGATTCAGTTTGAGGAAAACCTGTAAACGCCAGATAACACAAAAAGCTGCTGCTCAACTAAAGCTGCAAGTGGACAAACAGGAGGAAGACCTGCAAGTTGCAATAGTACAAACTGATGTGAGGCGGCCAGGAGAATGTGGCAATATAGAAATTCTGGTGCTGGCTCAGACATAAGTAGTATGGGTGGTAGTAAGGAGTAACCTGCTCCAGTGATGGTGACACCAATGATCAGATTATAATGGAGCAATGTGATTGTGGACCGCAGAAAACCCAAAAAAAAAAAAAAAAAAATGAAAACTTCAGGTGAACCGATGTTGATCCCCTAGTAGATGATGCTAAAGGTAGACTCCCTGCACAAATATAAGGCGGCCAAAGAAGGTCCAACAGAAGAAGAGACTGTGATGGATCACACACTGCCTGTCACAGAGTGGGTCCCCAGCTTCAAACCAAAGAGGCGGCCAAAGAGGTCCCGTAGAGGGGATGGTCGAAATAAGGTCCGTCACCAAGGGGGGTGAGTGGAAAAAGGGAGGGGTCAAAAGTGTGGAACAAGAGTCTGTAAGACGACTGACCACGGGTATATTGTCCCAACAAATAAAGTGTCTGAAGCCATTGTGGATAAAGGTGTTTCTGTACCTGTCTCTAGCCAAATGTCTGGTGGACAAGTGTTTAATAATGTCTCCGTGTTATCTGTGAAGTGGGAGTCAGGAAGTACAAGTACAGCCAACTCAAAAAGAAGAAAAGAGGCAGAATTATTTTTACAGCCTGATGCTAATAGCAAGAAAAGATACTGAGAAACCGGAAATGTCGACTGACTGGAACTTGGAAAATGAGACTGCCAGATCGGGACATGTGGAGAGTCACTGGACAAGTTTACATGATTAAAGAAGGACGTCGTCATCGTATGTCTTGTCCCATTGTCGCTCACCCCATAATCGTTGAGCTGAGGGGGAGGAAATGTGAGAGTGTGAACCTAGGGGGCGCTGGAGAGCGACCCAAAAACAGGATTGAAAATGTCCTCGACCACACCCATACCAGGGGCTCCACTCCAGAGCAAGTGCACACAGCAGGAGAGTGCTGCTGGTAACCTGCAGGGAGCAGGTGGATTGTTGAACCAGCTGGAGATGGACAGGTGGTCTGTTCCAAGAGGACTGGATTCCAGAAGGGACTAGGTTAAGCTCAGTGCGAGCCAGACCACTAAGAAGAAACTTCAGTAAAGCTTGCCCTCAGAAGTTAGTCAGGGTTCAAGTAGTGAGGTATTGCCCTGTATGCGAGCTAGGCTGTTTTGTTATTTTTTGTTCCTGTTTACTTTTACAAGCTGAATAAAGCCATTTCTTTTGGATTGCTGTTACCTGCTCTGCGGTTTATTTGGCACCCAGCGCCACAAACACCTCTGTTAAGTCCAGGAAACTCCTACCTTTGATGCTAAACTACCCCCAATTGTCACAAAATATATATATATATATATATATATATATATATATACTGTATATATATCTTGTTATATCAAACACCTCTTTTAAATATGTTAATAAACATTATGTTTTAAGTCGACTTCTCATAATATATTTTGGGAGTACAAAACGAAAACACAAAAATGAAAAATGTCTGCGTTACGTAAGTGTTAAACTGGATTTACTTTTGGATTCAACTCATAAAACGGCATCAAAAATTGTACAAACTGAATCAAAATCTATATGCATGTTTTCATCCTAAACTTTAGATTCAAACATTTCCCTCCATGCGCACCCTTCGCAGGTCATGTGGCTATGAAGGCTTGCGCTGATAACGCCAGAATTCATAAATTTGCCCCAATGATTTGATACCCTTTTTGTGGCATTTTAATAGCCGTTTATCATAGCAATTATTAGAGCTTAAAAAGTAGAATTATGCCTTACCGATAATTTAGTTTTCATGCATCACCATGACAGTTTAAACACCGGAGAGATTGATCCTTGACTCTCCCTTATGTCCCCAATGATTTCTAACTTAAAAAAATAAGACACCAGGTACTGCTTCATTGTAAACTTTATTCTAATTAGAGGCAAGGGGGAAAGACATGTTCTACAGTCATGGCCAAAAGTTTTGAGAATGATACAAATATTAATTTTTACAAAGTCTACTGCTTCAGTTTTCTAATGGCAATTTGCATCTACTCCAGAATGTTATAAAGAGTGATCAGCTTAACAGCAATTACTTGCAAAGTCAATATTTGCCTAGAAAATGAACTTTATCCCCCAAAACACATTTCAACATCATTGCAGCCTTGCCTTAAAAGGACCACCTAACATCGTTTCAGTGATTGCTCCATTAACATAGGTGTGGGTGTTGATGAGGACAGGGCTGGAGATCAATCTGTCATGATTAAGTAAGAATGACACCACTGGACACTTTAAAAGGAGGCTGGTGCTTGCCATCATTGTTTCTCTTCTGTTAACCATGGTTATCTCTAAAGAAACACGTGCAGTCATCATTGCACTGCACAAAAATGGCCTAACTGGGAAGAGTATTGCAGCTAGAAAGATTGCACCTCAGTCAACAATCTATCGCATCATCAAGAACTTCAAGGAGAGAGGTTCCATTGGTGCCAAAAAGGCTCCTGGGCGCCCAAGAAAGACCAGCAAGCGGCAGGACCGTCTCTTAAAAGTGTTTCAGCTGCGGGATCGGGCTACCAGCAGTGCAGAGCTTGCTGAGGAATGACAGCAGGCAGGTGTGAGTGCATCTGCACGCACTGTGAGGCGGAGACTCTTGGAGCAAGGCCTGGTCTCAAGGAGGGCAGCAAAGAAGCCACTTCTCTCCAGAAAAAACATCAGGGACAGACTGATATTCTGCAAAAGGTACAGGGAGTGGACTGCTGAGGACTGGGGTAAAGTCATTTTCTCTGATGAATCCCCTTTTCGATTGTTTGGAACATCTGGAAAACAGCTTATTCGGAGAAGAAGAGGTGAGCGCTACCACCAGTCTTGTCTCATGCCAACTGTAAAGCATCCTGAAACCATTCATGTGTGGGGTTGCTTCTCAGCCAAGGGAATCGGCTCTCTCACAGTCTTGCCTAAAAACACAGCCATGAATAAAGAATGGTACCAGAATGTCCTCCAAGAGCAACTTCTCCCAAGCGTCCAAGAGCAGTTTGGCGCTCAACAATGCCTTTTCCAGCATGATGGAGCACCTTGCCATAAAGCAAAGGTGATAACTAAATGGCTCAGGGAACAAAACATAGAGATTTCGGGTCCATGGCCTGGAAACTCCCCAGATCTTAATCCCATTGAGAACTTGTGGTCAATCATCAAGAGACGGGTGGACAAACAAAAACCAACAAATTCAGACAAAATTAAAGCATTGATTCTGCAAGAATGGACTGCTATCAGTCAGGATTTGGTCCAGAAGTTGATTGAGAGCATGCCAGGGAGAATTGCAGAGGTCCTGAAGAAGAAGGGTCAACACTGCAAATATTGACTTGCTGCATTAACTCATTCTAACTGTCAATATAAGCTTCTGTTACTCATAATATGAATGCAATTATATTTCTGTATGTGATAAAAACATCTGACAAACACACATAAAAACCAGAGGGCAGCAGATCATGTGAATCTGTCTTCTGAACTTCGAAGGTTGGGCCAGGGCATCTACTGCAGTCAGATTGTCCAATGGGTTCAGAGAGAAAAATGTTGAAGTTTTTCTGTTCTTGCAAGAGACATACATGTTTATTTCTGGATATTTATTTTTATTTCAGAGACTATTCTCCTTCATCTAGCTGATTGCAGCTGAGCTAATCTGCCACATACAGAAGTTGTTTTGGCCCTTTAGATGAATAGCTGTAATGGAACTTACATTGACTTATTCCCATCTCAATATTAGTTGTGACAGATGATAGAGTGGTTTGAACCTAGTCCCTCCTTGGTGCCTCAAGAATGGCACTGCTGTAGAATACCCTGAGTATATTTTCATGTGATGGCCTTGCAGCAGATGTTGGGATCATATAAGTGTTTCCCAAATGGCTCTCAGCTTCTTGCAATTTGAGGATAGTTGTTTGATTAACTGAAGGCATTGACCCTGGAAGAGCTTGCCCTGGACCTAAGCTCCCCAGCCCCACACACTGGAATGAATAGTCAAAGAGATGTCAGGTTCTGCATACCATAAGACTCCCTTGTTGAGATTTTCTAGATCCATCCACAAATTCAGGGACTGTCTCATTGATGGAAGCAGCAACATCTTCCTTTCCATTGAGAGTAAAAGTCTGTTCCAGGTTCTGAGAATCTGAGGTTGTCATCAATCCATCCCAGAATGCACATAGCTTCACTTACTGTACAAGATGTTTTTTTCTGAAAGCTGGAAATTTTCTTCCTGATGAAGAATTTTTTTTTGTCCTGAGTAAAAAAAGAAGGCTTAACTTATGAATCTAGAAACTATCCTAAGAACTTTTTTGAGTGCTGAGAACTAGATCTGATTTTTTAGCAGTTGAGGATCCAACCTAGATTCTGTAACAAATCTATTGTTTTCTGCAGATGGGAGTATAGAATCTGTACTGACAAATCAGTGATAAAAATGTCATCTAAATATGGAACTATTGATGCAAGGCCACAATAAAAGCAATAACAGGAGATTGGCTGATATCTGCGAGCAGTAGAGACAGCTTTCTAAAACTAGCACACGTCTGTGAGCCAAGACAGACCCCCAGACGCCTTCACCAGAGCTCTCTGCAAGGAGAGTTGGACTTGCGCTGAATCTGGGAATCTGAATTCCCCTTACGTCCGACAGCAGCACAATATGGGGTATCTCTGCCCCTGTGTGTTGTTTAGGACAGGTGGAACCTTTAATTAGCACCAAAAAGGTGCCTCCTACTAGCCCTATAAGAGGGCACAAGAGACCTCCCTCCATTGTGTTTTTTTCTGTCCTGTGTGGAACAGGTGGACGGAGGTCTCTTGTGACCTCCCGTTGCTAGGGGTTTCATTTACTCCTGGCTTACCTTTATGGGGTACCTCGGTCCCAAAGAAAAAACCTCCGGGCCTTCGGGCCTTCGCCCCGCAGTGCAGCGTTATCCGGCATCCATCTGCAGGCAGCGCGATCCCGGAAGTAAGCGGGGAATCTCCTCGGCCGGAACTTTTCTCCGGTCCCGTGTTCCCAGGGGAAGGAAGCCTTTGCGCACCACCGCGCCCTTCTTCCGGTTTTCTCGGAAAAAGTGCGGTAAGTTTGGAAATTTAAAATTTAAAGGCAAAATATAGATTTGATTTCTGCTGCTTGTATTTTGAGCCTCTGGCTTAGGCTTATGTTCCATTATGGCGTTTGACTTGTTTTGGTGCTGTATAAATGTTTCTTTGTTGGCTTCCTCCCCTCGCTGCTGGATTACATTTAAAAGGTCTGATTGCAGTCCTTTATTTGTTGAGTGAGTGGTTTCTAGCTCCTCTGCTGCGGGTTGCGGTGGCTGGTTTTTTTTCTGACGTTTTTTTTTCTCTCTTCAAGTGACCGATTTTAATTAAAAAAAAAAAAAAAAAAAAGAGGTACCCCTTGGTTTTTTATGCGATGCTTGGCGATCTTCCCTGTTTCAGTGTCACGTGGCTGTTTGATGTTTCAGATGTCATCTTCTGCATCATGTAATGGCGATGCGCTTAGGAGGAAAAATTCCTCTAAACTTGAACACCTAACGTGTTTGGATTGCAATACCCCTTTACCTGACGGCTATGATTTTACCCGCTGTCACCAGTGTCGCGGACCTCCGCCGGAAGTACCTTCTATAAGAGGTTGTTACTTGGGTAAAGGACTATATGGAGGAGTCTCTTAAGGAGATCCGTTCTTCCATCGCCCAGATTGCCAAGAGACCGCAGATTGAGACACAATCTCCCTTACGGATCTCTGATGAAGATTATCAGATAGTGGACGAGACACTCTCATCTGACAATTCCACTAAAGATCCCAGCAGGCCGTGCTTCCACTCGAAAAATTAAGCCGGCTGCTGAAGTCCATCCGGTCTAAGGATCGTGATGTTGACGGGGAAGCCTCCGCGTCCACCTATAGATGGCCTAGGGTCTTCCAAGTGGACCAGACATTACAAAAGTTAATGTCCTCAGAGTGGAGAAGTCCTGAAAAACCTCTTGTGGTTCCTAGGAGGTTCAGCGCTTTATTCCCAGTTGCTCAATGGGATCAATGGGGTCCTCCTCCCAAGGTGGATATGGCGGTGGCTAAACTGTCCTGCCGCACTAAGGTACCATCAGATGATGGAGCAAATTTGCACGACGCCATGGCAGGCGCTTCGACAATACCTTCAAGAAGGCTTATTCAGCTGCCTCACCCAAGACCGCTGTGGCGGTTGCGTCCTGTGAAGTGTCAGCCAAATTATGTACTGACCTGGTCCACCTCGAAAGTGACCGACTCTGGAGTCTCCAGACACGAGCTGCTAGGGTTTCTAGGCTCAGTTTCCCTAGCAGCTGAATATTTAACGGAAGCCTCCCACCATCAATTAAGGCTGGCGGCCAAATCCCTGGCACTTACCAAGAACACTGCAGCAGGAAGACCTCTATGGTTAAAACCTTGGAGAGCTGTGTTCCCCTCAAAGTATAATTTGTGCGCATTACCCTTTGAGCCGGGTAGAGTCTTTGGCTGTGCCCTAGACGAGATCCTAGAGGGCTTGGCCGACAAGAAGGGTAAAACTTTACCCCAGGCCTTCAGAGGTAGGTCTGGCTCTGGCCGTGGTAGAGGCTATCCGCCTCATCGTGGAAGGCAGTCCAGAGAGGCTCTAGTTATTCCTCTAGAGGCGCCGGCCGGAGATTCCGAAGTCTGATGATAAAAAAGTCAAGCCTAGCTTTTGACATCAGAAGCAGTTTTCCTGTGGCCGAGATTCCTGTCGGAGGTCGTGTCTCCCACTTTCTCAACTGCTGGCAGCAAAAAATTCGAGACCCATGGGTCCGGTAGGTAATCCAAAGAGGTTATGCAATCAAGTTCCTCCGTCCTCCTCAGGATCGGTTTGTGTTAACTCGCAGCCTCCCTACAATGCAGCAGACTACATTGGAATGCTCCATCCGAGAGTACATTCACAAGGGAGCCCTGGTGGAAGTCCCTTCTCTAGAAGAAGGATCCCGTGTCTATTCTCCCGTCTTCCTGATGCCAAAACTGGCAGACAAGTGGAGAATGATCATAGACTTAAGGTACCTCAACCGCTTCATCAAAAAGAAGCGCTTCCATAGGAAAACCATAAAGTCTGTCACCACCTTTCTCCTCTAAGGCGATGTTTTTTGTGACTTTGGATATAAAAGATGCCTATTTGCATATTTCTATTTACCTCCACACAGAAGGTTCTTTTCTAAGGATTGCCGTAGTATTTTCCGGCCACAGGAAGCACTTTCAATTCACAGCACTACCCTTCGGGATCTCCTCTGCTTCCCACACCTTTACAAAGGTAGTGGCCCCCATAACGGCCGCCCTCAGGCTTCCGGGGATATTCTTGGTGCCTTATCTAGACGACTGGTTGATAAAGGCCCAGTCAGAGTCTGTTCTGCTCCAGTGACTACAGACAGCCTTCAGAGTCTGTGATGGCTTATAAACTGGGAGAAGTCAAAAACGATCCCTTCAACTCGAAGGAAGTTCCTCTGAGAAAACTACTTCCTAGATTCAGTCCGCCTGCAAATCTCCTTGACACCAGCAAGGAAGGAGAAGCTGGTTGCGGCAGTCCGGCACCTCTTCAAAAAGCCGATAGCCTCCATCAGAACATTGATGAAGATCCTGGGCTTGATGTCTTCCTCAGTGGAGGCAGTCCCATGGGCCTTGTGGCACTTACGTCCCCTCCAGAAGGAGTTACTAGAGGCTTGGGATCGCACCCTTCTTACATTCAGCAAGAAGATTCGACTCTCCCCCAGGACCCGTTTTTCCCTCAAGTGGTGGTTACACCTGAAAGACGGAAGGTCCACGGTCCAACCTTCTTGGACCCTGTTGACTACAGATGCATCCCTCTCGGGATGGGGAGCCCATTGGACGAAAACTCCATAAAGGGAGTCTGGAGCGCTCCTGAAAAAAGGACCTCGTCCAACTGGAAGGAGCTCAGAGCCGTATATCGTGCCTTACTCTATTTCTTGCCTCTTCCCAGGGGAAGAGCAGTCTAAATCCGGTCAGACAACATGACCACAGTGCTGTACGTGAACAGACAGGGAGGCACCAGATCACCAACCCTCCTTAGGGAGGCAGATCTGATATTTACATGGGCAGAGAAAAATCTAACCCATTTATCCGCAGTTCACATCAAGGGCTCCCTGAACATAGTAGCGGATCGGTTGAGTCGAGGTTATGCCGTATCAGGAGAATGGTCACTCAATCCAGAAGTCTTTCATCAGATTACCCTGAACAGGGGTCTTCCAGAAATAGACCTCATGGCAACCCGACTCAACGCCAAGGTGGAGAAGTTCTGTTCCCTTTACCAGGAGGACAATCCCTTGGCAGTGGATGCTCTGTCCATCCCTTGGAGGTCCAGGCTGGCATACATCTTCCCTCCAATTCCAATAATACCAAAGGTATTAATGAAAATCAGACAGGACCAAGTCTCTGTGATAGCCATCATTCCATTCTGGCCAAAAAGAGCTTGGTTTTTCCCAACTCATGGAGATGAGTCGAGGGATATATTGGAGGCTTCCCCCCATCCAGAACCTGGTTTCCCAAGGATCTCTGAAGTGCCAGGATCTCTGGAGATTCAATCTGACAGCCTGGAGGTTGAGCAGTCCCTACAGCAGGATAGAGGACTGTCAGAGGCCGTCCTGAAAACCCTTTCTTCTGCAAGAGCAGAATCTACCAATAAGAACTACCAGAGGACAGCCAAGATTTTCATGGAGTGGTGCTCCAAGAAGGGTATTAATAATCTAGAACCTTCAACGGCTGATATTTTAAATTTTCTTCATGACGGTTTGGATAAGGGCCTTGCCCCTGCCACTTTGAAAGTGCAGATTGCGGCCCTCTCCGCTTATTTGAACAGACGTCTGTCTCAGGATCCTCTGGTTGCAAGGTTCCTTAAAGGGGCAATGAGGCTAAAGCCATCAGTATCATCCCCAGTGGGACCTTGCGGTAGTCATTACAGGCCTGTGCGGTCCTCCATTTGGACCCTTGGAGACTACGGAGATACAATATTTAGCCTACAAAACCACTTTTTTGTTGGCTAGTATATCTGCCAAAGAGTAGGGGTACTCCAGGCCCTCTCTTCTAGAGAACCGTACATTTTGTTTTTGCAGATAGAGTACACCTTAGGTTTGCCTGGATTTATCCCTAAGGTCCCCTCATACTATAATAGCAATCAGCTAATTTCGTTACCTGTGTTTTTCCCCTCTCCAACCTCTGAGGAGGAAGAAAAGCTCAACACCTTAGATGTGGTAAGGTGTCTGTGGATTTACCTATTCCACACTCAACCGCTTAAGAAGGCCGAAAGACTACTAATTGATATGCAGGGTAAAAACAGAGGCCTCAAGGTTTCCAAGCCTACTCTATCCACATGGATCAAGGAGACAATTAAGTCTTCCTTTCTTATTCAGGAGTTATTCCCTCCAGTCTTTCTACGGCCACTCGACCTGGGTTGTCGACTTCTTTGGCTGAGTATCGGTCCTTACCATTGGACCAGATTTGTGCGGCTGCATCATGGTCATCTCAGTTGACCTTTTGCTAAACATTATCATTGGACATCCGCAGTTTCCAGACAACTGCCTTTGGTCAGTCAGTCCTTGACGTTGTAAGGCGAGGAAACCCTCCCTAGGGGAATTACTTGCTATCTCCCCATATTGTGCTGCTGTCGGACGTAAGGGGAATCGTTGATTGTAATGTCTATCTGTATTCCCTTAGTCCAGACAGCAGCACAAGGCTTCCCTCCCTAGAAGCTTGTTTCCTGTTACTTTATAATTTACACAGTGGAGGGAGGTCTTTTGTGCCCTCTTATAGGGCTAGTAGGAGGCACCTTTTTGGTGCTAATTAAAGGTTCCACCTGTCCTAAACAACACACAGGGGCAGAGATACCCCATATTGTGCTGCTGTCTGGACTAAGGGAATACAGATTGACATTACAATCAACGATTGTCACCAAACAGATAGATACAGTGCCTTGCGAAAGTATTTGGCCCCCTTGAACTTTTCAACATTTTGCCACATTTCAGGCTTCGAACATAAGGATATAAAATTTTAATTTTTTGGTGAAGAATCAACGACAAGTGGGACACAATCGAGAAGTGGAACGAAATTTATTGGATATTTGAAACTTTTGTAAAAAATAAAAAACTGAAAAATGGGGTGTCCCAAATTATTCGGCCCCCTTAAGTTAATACTTTGTAGCTCCACCTTTTGCTGCGATTACAGCTACAAGTCGCTTGGGGTATGTCTCTATCAGTTTTCCACATCGAGAGACTGAAATTCTTGCCCATTCTTCCTTAGAAAACAGCTCAAGCTCAGTGAGGTTGGATGGAGAGTGTTTGTGAAAAGCAGTTTTCAGCTCTTTCCACAGATTCTCGATTGGATTCAGGTCTGGACTTTGAGTTGGCCATTCTAACACCTGGATACGTTTATTTGTGAACCATTCCATTGTAGATTTTGCTTTATGTTTGGGATCGTTGTCTTGTTGGAAGATAAATCTCCGTCCCAGTCTCAGGTCTTTTGCAGACTCCAACAGATTTTCATCCAGAATGGTCCTGTATTTGGCTCCATCCATCTTCCCATCAATTTTAACCATCTTCCCTGTCCCTGCTGAAGAAAAGTATACCCAAACCATGATGCTGCCACCACCATGTTTGACAGTGGGGATGGTGTGTTCAGGGTGATGAGCTGTGTTGCTTTTACGCCAAACATATCGTTTTGCATTGTGGCCAAAAAGTTTGATTTTGGTTTCATCTGACCAGAGCACCTTCTTCCACATGTTTGGTGTGTCTCCCAGGTGGCTTGTGGCAAACTTTAAACGAGACTTTTTATGGATATCTTTGAGAAATGGCTTTCTTCTTGCCACTCTTCCATAAAGGCCAGATTTGTGCAGTGTACGACTGATTGTTGTCCTATGGACAGACTCTCCCACCTCAGCTGTAGATCTCTGCAGTTCATCCAGAGTGATCATGGGCCTCTTGGCTGCATCTCTGATCAGTCTTCTCCTTGTTTGAGATGAAAGTTTAGAGGGACGGCCGGGTCTTGGTAGATTTGCAGTGGTCTGATACTCCTTCCATTTCAATATGATCGCTTGCACAGTGCTCCTTGGGATGCTTAAAGTTTGGGAAATCTTTTTGTATCCAAATCAGGCTTTAAACTTCTCCACAACAGTATCACGGCCCTGCCTGGTGTGTTCCTTGGTCTTCATGATGCTTTCTGCGCTTTAAACAGAACCCTGAGACTATCACAGAGCAGGTGCATTTATACGGAGACTTGATTACACACAGGTGGATTATATTTATCATCATCAGTCATTTAGGACAACATTGAATCATTCACAGATCCTCACTGAACTTCTGGAGTGAGTTTGCTGCACTGAAAGTAAAGGGGCCGAATGATATTGCACGCCCCACTTTTCAGTTTTTATTTTTTACAAAAGTTTAAAAAAAAACAATACATTTCGTTTCACTTCACGATTGTGTCCCACTTGTTGTTGATTCTTCACCAAAAAATTAAAAATTTATATCCATATGTTTGAAGCCTGAAATGTGGCAAAAGGTTGAAAAGTTCAAGGGGGCCGAATACTTTCGCAAAGCACTGTGTACTATAATTAATGCACTGCTGCAGAAACCAAAACAAAGTCCACTAAAACTTACAAAGTGGCGTGGAGGAAGAGTGAAGAAATCAGGCAATATCTTTTAGAGGCTAACTGTACTCAGTTAGCTCTCTAAAAGGTATCGCCTGATTTCTTCACTCTTCCACTACTTTCTATGGCTAACAGGGTGCAACATTATACTACTAGCAAAGTGGCGTGGAGACAAGATAAATCATTACAGCAGGGTCAAAACCAGGAGAGGACATAATAAGCAGGAGATGAAAGCAATATGTGGGAAACAAGCCAAGTGTCACAAATCCAACCGGGAACGTCAAAGCAGAATCAGGAGGAAATAGGAAATCCAGGGAGCAAGCCAGAGGTCATAAGTAAACAGGAATTCACAGACAAAATGGAGAGCCAGACTAGGAATATCAAAATACATTAGTCAGCACTATTGTCAGGAGGGCGTGGTCTTACATAGGCCTCTTCAGCTGCTAACTGGACCAAGCCAAGAAGTCTCTGAAACGGCAAAAGCTTCCTAGGTTGGCATGGTTGCATGAAAGGTACAGCAGTCGGATAGAGAATCCTGACATCTAGTCTTAGAAACACAACTACTTCCACCATTATTTTTGTCATTATCATTATCTCATTAACCTCGGGCCACAAGATATTCCAAACGGTAGGGCGACAAATTGAAAACTTTGAATCTGACCTTAGAGGAAGAGAGCAAACCACAGATATTTATCATGAGCTTGGGTTATTGGCAATTAAAATAAGCTTCTTTTAGATCCAGAGTGATCATTACTGCATTTTTTTTTTACTGTCAGGGGTATTGTAGACTTTATTGTCTCTACCTTGACCATCCTATATTTCAGGTTTATCACTCTTTACTCTAGTCTCTGATGAAAAAGAGGGTAAACAGCTTTGGTCAGGACAAACCTTACTGGAGGGGAGAAAAGAATTCAATTTTGTATCCCTTCCTTAGACCACCAAGGACCCTTTTGGGTGATGTGTTCCCATTTTTTAGGTAAAATATAACAACCTCACCTCTACTCTGATGGCATCATTGCTGCTTGGGCTGATTTGGGTTAAAGAGTAAATCATTACTTTTCCTTCCTGTGGGGTAACTCCAGCATCCATCTTTACCTTTCCCCTTGAAATATTTATTGTAATCCCTATTATATCTAAAGCACTGAAAATTCCTTCTAAACTTAACTGGCTTATTCTCAGGAAACCCCTTTTTCTTATCAGCTGCTTTTTCAAGGAGTTTATCTCAATCTGATCCAAATACTAACCCACCTTCACAGGGTAAGTCTCACAACTTACCTTGAGTCTTAGACTCAATGTTTCCTTTCTATCAGTACTTTAACCATAATGCTTTTTTGGCTGAGTTGGACAATACCACTAAATGAGCTGTGATGTGGACTGACTCAGCCAAAGCATCCTCCCAGGGCTGTTTTAACACATCAGTGGGCCCTGAGCAAAGATTTCATAAGTGGGCCCCCCTCCCTCCATCACCACCACCTAGAAATACCTGACCTGAACGAATTATAATGCTCCCTCATAGTATAACACCCCTTAGTGGCTCTCACACAGTATAATTGCTCCCTAGTGGCCCCATACAATATGTCCCTTATAATGTCCCCCTCCAGGTTGCAACCCCAAATTCATGTCCCCCCACACTGACATATCCCCCTCAGGTTGCCCCCACAGCATCATATCCCCCCCCCCACACACTGACATGACCCCCTCAGGTTGCCTCCACAGTTTTATGTCCCCACCTTATATATTAAAGAAAAAAAAAACCAAACCTTAATACTCATCTTTCCCCGTTCACTCCTTTCTCTGGTCCTGGAGTCTTCAAGGAGTAACAGGCACGATGTAAGTGACTTCACTACATCGCGCCTCCTGCTCACAGGACACCGAGAGCAAAGAAAGCGCCAGGTGATGAAGTAGGGTTCCGTCCGCTCCCTGCTTCATCACTGTCTGGGCGCCGATGAGTTGTGGTGGCCCGGACCCACTGCCCTGGACAGTGGAACAGCAAATGTAGGACTGTCCTGCTGTCCAAAGGGGCCCCCGTTACCATAGGGCCCAGTGCAAGTGAACTGTTGGCCCTATGGTTAAAGCGGCCCTGCATCCACCAATAACATAGGGACTGATGCAATAATCTGAACTCTAAGCATTTTATTATCCAAATGAAACTCCAGTTGCTGCAACCAGACATAAACAAACCTAGCCTTACTAAACTCTCCCCCCTACAATCTATTCTGAATGCAGCAACAAGGCTCATCTATCAGTCTAGACGCTATCAGCGATGCCTCTGGTCTGTGTTGGTCACTACATTGGCTGCCTATTCAATACAGAATACAATATAAACTTATCACCCTCATCCACAAGGCTCTCCATAATGCTGCACCTCCCTACATTTCCTCCTTCATCTCTGTCTATCGCCCAACCCGTGCTCTCCGTTCACTCAATGACCTAAGACTAACATCCCCTATCATCAGAACATCCCACGCTCGTATACAAGTCTTCTCCCGAGTTGCACCACTTCTCTGGAACGCTCTATCCCGGACTATCAGATTAACCCCCAATTTCTACAGCTTCAAGTGCAAACTAAAGACATATCTTTTCAGACAGGCCTATCATAACTCCTAATGTAAAACCTTCCATAGTTAGAATCCCTAAAACGTACCGCCTCTGTTCACACTCCCACATTACCTCACAGGCAGTGGTGAACCTAGCCTCTTTGCTGCCCGAGGCGGACTATAGAAATATGCCCCCCCCCCAAAAAAAAAATTAAAAAATTGAGTTTCCATGCTACTATCTTCACACACTGTTATCGTCGCACCATATACACAATATACAAAGTTATAAAACAGTTTTTAAGAATTCTTCTTACTGCATTACTTCAGTATCAGATCAACAACACGGCATTAACAATGAAAGAAACTTCACACATCTTCTGCTTGGTGGATGGACAAGCCCACGTGGCCCCCATTCTCTATAATAGGAGCCCCGCAGATAGCTGAGTACTGGACTTCAGGTATCTTTGGCACTCCCATTGAAGTGAATGAGAGCCACGCGGGTTCGTCCATCCACCACGTGACACGTCTATATATATGGCTGCCGTTAGGCTGAATTCCCACCCAGTGGGGGGAAAAAAACAATTCTCAGGCTCAGTGGGGGTCTCAGCAGACAGACCCCCATCAATCAGGTATTTATCTTCTATCATTTAGGTGAATACAGGACAGTAACATTTTGTGACTTACAGGTGACTAATCCTTCACATTTCCCTTCTCTTCCCTTTGGACCGCCATGACCACTTCTTCCAGCTGTGACTTGTCTCTGCAAAGTTTGCAACACAGACATCTTTGGCTCCTCACTTTTCCAGGCATCTAACCCACATTGTCCTCACCTACACAAAGCCCCCATCCTGCTGCTACCCCCAATTATAAAATATATGATATATGATAACCCCCCATAATGAATAATACTCCCAAGTGCATCTTTATATTAATAATGTCTGTGTGTACCCTGTATAAATAGTGCCCCTTATTAATAATGCCCCAGGTGTTAACTAATTAAAAGGTTTTCCAGGTCATTAATAAACTAATCAGTGGGGCTCAAAAACCCAGGACCTCTACTGATCAGCTGTGTGAATGGTACCTGTGTAAGCGCCGTGACCGCTTCTCTGTTTACACAGTGTCATTCATCTCATAGCGGCCATGTAATGTAACTACAGCCTCGTCCTATACATGTCTATGTGACAAGGCTGGAATTGCATCACACGGCCACTATAAACAGATAGCGTATGATATAAACAGGCACCATAGCCCCTGTTCATAATGCCCCATTTACACACACTATAATGTTCCACAGCAGCCCCTGCACACTGTATTATGCCTTGCAGGGGCCCCTGCACACTGTATTATGCCTCGCAGCGGCCCCTGCATGCGGTATTATGCTCCATAGTGACCCCTGTACACGGTATTATGCCCCATAGTGGCCCCTGCACACGGTATTATGTTCCACAGCAACCCCTGCACACAGTTTTATGCCCCATATTGGCCCCTGCACACGGTATTATGCTCCATAGTGGCCCCTGCTCTGGTATTATACTCCATAGTGGCCCCTGCACTGGTATTATGCTCCATAGTCGCCTCTGCGCTGGTATTATGCCCCATAGTGGCCCCTGCACTGGTATTATGCTCCAAAGTGGCCCCTACACAGGGTATTATGCGCCATAGTGGCCCCTGCACTTGTATTATGCTCCACAGTGGCCCCTGCACAGGGTATTATGCTCCTCAGTGGCCGCTGCACACGGTAATATGCCCCATAGTGACCCCTGTACTGGTATTATGCTCCATAGTGGCCCCTGCACTGGTATTGTGCTCCACAGTGGCCCCTGCACACGGTATTATGCATAGTTGCCCACCCATGAACTATTATTATATTCTGGGGTCTTTTCAGACCCCAGAATATAATGATCGGAGACCGAGGGGAGGTGACAAACATAAAAACTAGTTTTACTTACCTATCCTGAAAAGACCCCGGGGTATAATAATAGTAGTATTTGCGGCCCACGGCCTCACGTACCGAGGCCCGCAGCCACTCACAGCGGCATCCACTTCCCTTCTGCGTCCCATAGCAGAAGGGTAAGGGGGCGGCCACGAGCAGACGCGGGGTAGGTAAATATATAGGCCGTAACCTGCTGCGGATACTCCAGCAGGTTATGGGCTATTTATATATATAAAAAAAAGTTATCCTCCTACCTGCGATGCCTTGATGGAGCCGCCGCCTCTTCTTGTCCGCGATGTCTGTGTCTCAGTGTAGGCGGCGTGATGACGTCATTGTATTGCCGCCTGCGCTGAGATGCGACGTCTCCTAAACCAGCCCAGGACAGGCCCCGCTCAGCTCTGTTTTTTTTTTTTTTAAAGCGGCCTGTCCTGGACTGGTTTACATTAAATAAATAGTAAAAATGTCGTCCCCCAGACAGTGCCGCCTCACTTCGCCTCATTAGCGGTGCGCGCCCCTGCTCACAGGATATGATGCCATATCAGACTAACTTTATATGTCCAGGCACCATCTGCATATTAAAGAACATGACTGGTAACGGCTCATACAACTTTATATATGTGTAATGACAGTAACCTCTATTAAAAAATTGTCTGACCACTGTATAAGCAATGCTACCTCCGATGCCGCCCCTGCTACCTCTTGTGTCACCCCCTCTACCTCATAGATTGTAAGCTCTTGCGAGCAGGGCCCTCAGTCCCATTGTGAGAATTGACTACTTCTTTGTAATGTATCTTTTTTGTCTGTACTTGAACCCTACAAATTGTACAGTGCCGCGGAATATGTTGGCGCTATATAAATAAAATGTATTATTATTATTAGAGGCAACAATATTGAGCTTCAGTAAAGCAGAGTATGCTTCTTAAGCTTTTCTGACAGACCCATCAGCCTTATGAGCAATAGCATCTTTAAGCTGTGAAGCATCCTCAAAGGGCATAGCAGTCTTTTTAACCACCTTTGAGAACTGATTATTAGAATTTTTCAGAATCTCATCCCAACTAGCCTGTCATATATAGACCGTCCTAGCACTTGACGTGGGTGCAGGTGTCAGGAGTCAATTCACTCCAATCACTCAATCTTGTACTGGCCTTTCACTCAGGTTGCAGAGTGAGTTTAAATTGCACCCCAACACAATCCACACACCCCAAATACACACTTCCACCACTGCTGAATTCCCAGGCTCAGCAGAAATCTCACTCACATATATCTTTCCATCCTGCCACCTTGGGCTCACCTGGCCACCTGGACTCCCTATGACTGGCCTCCCAGGTACCCCCTTGCCGACACATTTGGGGAACTATGCCGCCTTAGTGCCCACCTTAGTGAAGTCTCCACCAATGCAGATATGGAAGCCTATGTCACCCACTTTGAGCAATCTTGTTAAACCGAACTGTCAACAATTCGTACTACTTTTCAACACCTGGAGGGCAGAATGGACGCTGTTCATGCCTCCAACACCACCTTCTCTGATCAACTTTCTACACAGGACTCTACCTTGCTAATTCACTCTTTCTAGCTCCAGTATCTGGCTGACCTGTTTGACAACTTGGAGAATCGGAACAGGTGCAATAACATTCGCATATGGGGATCCCTGAATCTACTGAACCATAGCAACTGGATGCGACCCTACACTCTGTTTTTAAAGTTCCCCCAGACTCCCCCTTCGAACTAGACCGGGCACATTGCTCCCTGGGCCCCTGACCCTAACAACCCAAGAGATGTAATTTGCAGTTTGTTACCACCTGAAGGAAGCTATTATGCGGAAAACCTGTCAGGGCCTGTGATCTGTCCCACCTTACCCTAGGTAAGAGAAGGGCCCATAAGCCTCTCATGGACGTTCTGATCTGGAATCATATTCCATACTCCTGGGCATTTCCGTTTGGCTTACAGGTCCGCAGAGAACATCGGCTCATCATGCTTACTTATCCTGGTGACATCCCTTATTCACAGCCGCCTTCGGCATCTCATCTGTGGACATACTAGATTGGCCTGCTCTACCTGGGGTCCCTGTGAATGCCCAACCTCCCAGGACCCAACACAGACCTCAATGTTGCAGATGGGACCCAGCTTCCACTGCTGGCGATCACCCTCTGGCGCATGGGGCTCACCTGTCTTGAGTTTTGGACTCCTGGAACTACCTGACACTGGATATCTTCATTTGACTTGACTTGGGCGCTTGTCCTGGGGCGTAGGAGGCTCTTACCATCTTTATTCCTTCATGGGGTATTTGTTTGCCCCCAGAGTCCTCCTCTGCCCCCCTGGGGATGTGCCCCTCCTTTTGCTCTTTCTTTGTGATGTTTGCCTCTAGTTTTATCATACCCTGATGCATATCGTTATATTTGTGTTACCTGCCAATTAGCTGCTGTATTTCTTATTGATGCAGTTGTATATTTATCATGGCTCATCTCCCACCGGGGCCTTTGCACTACTGTATAGTGTGATCTTTTGCATATTAGCCAATTTCCCCCCACCTTTTCTCGGAGACTCATTTCAGAGAGAATCACATCCCGAATATCCGCAGCAGATACTACCCCTCCTGATTTCACAGTGTCAACCTGACGACGAAGTCCAAGGGAGTATCTTTTACTTTGCATAGATCTCTCTAACACGAGGTACTGGACACAATACTTGATACTGAGGGAAGATTCGCTTTCCTGAAGTTGCATATTGGCTACACAGTGGTCACTGTAGTGGGCTTCCATCCCAATCAGCAGCAGTTGACTGATTGTAAGACTCTGCTAGGTAAGCTTGCAGAGTTTAGCAAGGGGGTCGTGATTCTGGGTGGCAACTTTAATTTTGTATTAGACCCATCCGTCAACTCCACCCCCCCCCCATATCTCTCCCTAGCAGTTGCGTAGGTTAAAAAATGTGTTGCATCGCCACTGTCTCGTGGACGTCTGTAGGTTCCTACACCCCCAGGGCCGCGACTATACTTACCATTCACCCACTCAGGGGTCCTATGGGCACCTTGACTTTTTTTCTGATTAGCTACCATGCTCTCTCCTGGTCCCCAGTGACCTGGATTGGCTCAGCCTTATGGTCTGACCATGCACTGATCTTTCTGTCTCTCGAGGTCCCTGGCCTTACTTGTCGCCCCTTCACGTGGCAACTCAACGATGCCCTCCTTAAAGACACAGCCTGCAAAACCGATATTACTTCTACTAGCCACAAATTTGAATTGACCCATGCCAACGACCCAACCCCCCCTGCTGTTACGCTGGGAAGCCCTTAAATGTGTGCTTCGAGGCATCTTCATTAAGCACGGCTCGAGACGTAAAAAAGTATGGTCGGCTTGGATTGCTGATCACCTAGCCAGGATTCACTCTCTCGAGACATCCCATAAACAGACTCAGGATCAGTCGATGTTTAATGAGCTCATTAATGCCAGGGAGGAACTTCGGTCCTACCATGACAACATGTACGTTCATAACAGAGACAAGGCCCGGAAACACTACTATGAATATGCTGATAAATGTGGTCGCTCCCTAGCCTGATGCCTGCACCCTTGTGCATCCCTGACATATATCCCTCTTATGCACAATAGGATGGGGCAACATGTTCATAACCCTGTCAACATCACGGAGATTTTTCGCGCTTATTACCTAGACAAAATCTGTGGTTCTGAGAGGGGTACCATCTTCCATATCAAGTGAGACTGTAGGGAGCTTCGTCCCTTCTGTAGCTCTGTGTTCGCCCTGTAATCTAAGGTTAGTGGTTGCTCTCTGGTGCCTTCTCCTCAGCCTGTCCTCCTCTCCGTTATACCAGGTAAGATCTCTAAGGTTAAATGAGATCTCTTGTGACACTTCCTCACGGTTGCCATGGTGGTTATCCCCAGGCATTGGTGTAGTGCGGTTGCCCCTTCCTTGGTTAAGTGGCTCCAGGAGTTTTTTCGTATTCGAAGAATGGAGATTCCTCTAGGTTTGACGTCCTCTGGCAGCCATGGGTGTTGTTCCACGAGTCTGCAGAATTCTCCAATCTCTTCCCATGACTTCTTCCGCACTGGTTATGTTCCCCTCTTTCCTTTAACATTTCACTAATACTGTGTCCTATCCCCCCCTTTCCTATTGTTTGTCTTCCCCTCCCTCCGTTTCATCTGTGTGTGTCAGTCCTTTGTCTTTCATTGTACCCTCCCTGGGTCACCTGGTGTCCATGTGCCAGTTGTTCTTGTTGACATATGCCAAATCCTCAACGTTGACCTCAGATTCTGTGAGTTGTAACACAGTGCCACTCCTGCTGCTACACGCTATGAGGTGGTGTCATGGGCAGTATCTTTATATTGCTGCACCTTGGTGCCTGCCTGTCTATACTGTTTATCACTGCTGTTTTACAATTGCTTTAGTCTGGGTCTAAAGACCTTTATCTTTTGTACTGTTGGTTTTGCTCTTTCTTTTTTGCTTGTTTTATATTTTCTTATCAAAAAATCCTAATACACATTGATTAAACATAAAAAGGTAATGAGTTCATACAGCACATACAAAGTACCATTAAATTTAACAAACTAATGCCCAAAGTTTATATATATATACTGTATATATATATATATATATATATATATATATATATATATAATCTTATATATATAAAAATTACTTTCTGTCTGTTCCAAATTTGGCACAAAGGGTACATCAGGTGTCCGGGAAGATTTTAGACCGGCTGTCAGCTCTGTAGGACGTACCGTTCCTGAGATACAGTATTCCCAAAAATGACCTGCATCAGCCAATACAAGCCTGCAAGTCTTAAACTCATATTCCAACTGCAATACACACGGTCACATGTCCCTTATCAGCCAGTAGAAGCTTGCAGGCGCTTAGTCTCCACAGGCACACAGCTTTACACCAGGTTTCCATAACAACCAAGCTATCTATGACCTGTACTAGTCAGTAGCAGTTCACAGGTCCTTAAATATTCAGTCATATCACGTGTATCAGCCAATATACTGTAAGTTCACATTTAATTTACCAGGTTTCCATAACAACACAGCCATAAATAGGCTGTACCTATACTGGACTGCCATACTGGATGTCAAGTGCAAAACTGGCCAATTCTTATGGGGCCACTACACAAACAAAAAATGAAATATACCCGTGCGAAGCCGAGTCCTTTTGCTAGTATATATACAGTGTCTTGCAAAAGTATTCATACCCCTTGAACTTTTGAAATGATACATGGTTTTCAAAATTATAATCAAATAAAAATCTGAAAATTGTTTATGTGCAAAAGTATTCAGCCCACCAATATCAATACTTTGTAGAGCAACCTTTCGGTGCAATTACAGCTGCAAGTCTTTTGGGGCATGTCTCAACCAGCTTTGCACAGCTAGAGACTAAGATTTTTGCCAATTCTTCTTTGCAAAATAGCTCAAGCTCAGACAGATTGGATGTGAACAGCAATTTTCATGTCTTGCCACAGATGCTCAATGGGATTTAGACCTGAATTTTGACTGGGCTATTCTAACACATGAATATTCTTTTATCTAAACCATTCCACTGTAGCTCTGGCTGTATGTTTAGGGTCATTGTCTTGCTGGAAGGTGAATCTCCTTCCTAGTCTCAAGTCTTTTGCAGCCTCTAACAGGTTTTCTTCCAGGATTGCCCTGTATTTAGCTCCATCCATCTTCCCATCAACTCTGACCAGCTTCCCTGTCCCTGCTGAAGAAAAGCATCCCCACAGCATGATGCTGCCACCACCAGGTTTCACAGTGGGGATGGTGTGTTCAGGGTGATGAGCAGTGTTACTTTTCTGCCACACATAGCGCTTTCCATTTAGGCCAAAAAGTTCAACTTTGGTCTCATCTGATCAGAGCACCTTCTTCAACATATTTGCTATGTTCCCTATATGGCTTGTGGCAGACTGCAAACTGTTTCTTATGTCTTTCTTTCAACAATGGTTTTCTTTTTACCACTCTTCCATAAAGGACAGATTTATGGAGTGCACAATTTATAGTTGTCCTGTGAACAGATTCTCCCACCTGAGCTGTGGATTTCTGCAGCTCTTCCAGAGTGACCTCTTGGCTGCTTCTCTGACCAGTGCTCTCCTTGCTCGATCTGTTGGTTTAGGTGGATGGCCATGTCTTGTCAGTCATATGAAAAAGTTTGGGCACCCCTATTAATCTTAATCATTTTTAGTTCTAAATATTTGGGTGTTTGCAACAGCCATTTCAATTTTATATATCTAATAACTGATGGACACAGTAATATTTCAGGATTGAAATGAGGTTTATTGTACTAACAGAAAATGTGCAATATGCTTTAAACCAAAATTTGACCGGTGCAAAAGTATGGGCACCTCAACAGAAAAGTGACATTAATATTTAGTAGATCCTCCTTTTGCAAAAATAACAGCCTCTAGTCACTTCCTGTAGCTTTTAATCAGTTCCTGGATCCTGGATGAAGGTATTTTTGACCATTCCTCTTTACAAAACAATTCCAGTTCAGTTAAGTTTGATGGTCGCCAAGCATGGACAGCCCGCTTCAAATTATCCCACAGATGTTCAATGATATTCAGGTCTGGGGACTGGGATGGCCATTCCAGAACATTGTAATTGTTCCTCTGCATGAATGCCTGAGTAGATTTGGAGCTGTGTTTTGGATCATTGTCTTGCTGAAATATCCATCCCCGGCGTAACTTCAAATTCGTCACTGATTCTTGTACATTATTCTCAAGAATCTGCTGATACTGAGTTGAATCCATGCGACCCTCAACTTTAACAAGATTCCCGGTGCCGGCATTGGCCACACAGCCCCAAAGCATGATGGAACCTCCACCAAATTTTACAGTGGGTAGCAAGTGTTTTTCTTGGAATGCTGTGTTTTTTGGACGCCATGCATAACGCCTTTTTGTATGACCAAACAACTCAATCTTTGTTTCATCAGTCCACAGGACCTTCTTCCAAAATGAAGCTGGCTTGTCCAAATGTGCTTTTGCATACCTCAGGCGACTCTGTTTGTGGCGTGCTTTCAGAAACGGCTTCTTTCGCATCACTCTCCCATACAGCTTCTCCTTGTGCAAAGTGTGCTGTATTGTTGACCGATGCACAGTGACACCATCTGCAGCAAGATGATGCTGCAGCTCTTTGGAGGTGGTCTGTGGATTGACTGTTCTCACCATTCTTCTTCTCTGCCTTTCTGATATTTTTCTTGGCCTGCCACTTCTGGGCTTAACAAGAACTGTCCCTGTGGTCTTCCATTTCCTTACTATGTTCCTCACAGTGGAAACTGACAGGTTAAATCTCTGAGACAACTTTTTGTATCCTTCCCCTGAACAACTATGTTGAACAATCTTTGTTTTCAGATCATTTGAGAGTTGTTTTGAGGAGCCCATGATGCCACTCTTCAGAGGAGATTCAAATAGGAGAACAACTTGCAATTGGCCACCTTAAATACCTTTTCTCATGATTGGATACACCTGGCTATGAAGTTCAAAGCTCAGTGAGGTTACAAAACCAATTTTGTGCTTCAGTAAGTCAATAAAAAGTAGTTAGGAGTATTCAAATCAATAAAATGATAAGGGTACCCAAATTTTTGCACCAGTCAAATTTTGGTTTAATGCATATTGCACATTTTCTTTTAGTACAATAAACCTCATTTCAATCCTGAAATATTACTGTGTCCATCAGTTATTAGATATATCAAAATGAAATGGCTGTTGCAAACACCCAAATATTTAGAACTAAAAATTATTAAGATTAATAGGGGTGCCCAAACTTTTTCATATGACTGTATATATATATATATATATATATATATATATATATATATATATATATATTCACAGCATATATCTATTGTGACAGGACCAGGGGCAAAGTGGTAGAAGGAGTATACATTTCTCCCAGGTTCTTGTCATATTCCTTCTAAAAGCACCTGGGAAAGGTGTGTTCCTTGCTGGAGGGTTTTATCTAAACCCTGGTAAAAGGTCTGGCTGCTGGAGTAGGCAGAGTTGGGTGTGGCTCTACTCCATTCCATTCAGCCACTTCAGGTTTTGGGATGACTGGGGGTTAATTCCTTGTTTCCTGAAGTGTGCGTATATAAGGGCAGACAGCACACAGGTATTTGGCTCTCTCTGCTCCTGGGAAACTGCTGTGAGTTAAACTGCTGTATTTTGTGTTTAGGGAGCTGTGCAGTAGGCCCAGCTATCTCTAGTTAGATACCTGTATTGTGTATTGTAGGTAGTGGCTGGACGGCTAGGATTTTATTTTGTATTTTATTGTTTTGTTTTCCTTAAACCACTAATAAAACTGGTTGCTGCCAGTTGCACCATACTTGGCTGGACTCTAATTGCTGTGCCAAAAAGTGCTCGTATATCTGAGGAGACGACGATCCCTGAGCTAATCCCATTACAAATGGTGGAGGCTGCGCTGGCACAAAAATCCAGCAAGTTGTATGTCTTGGGTTAAGTCTGTGGCTCTTGCAAAACCAGACCCTGCAAGCATGTAGGAGGTGGTTAAACAGCAGATCCAGGCTAACATTCAGCTGCAACAAGCAAATGTTAACCAGCGAGAGACTAATGCCAACCAACATGAGACCAACCGTCTGCTCATAGAGTCCACACAAGCGGCATTCAGAGAACAGCAGGCAATTAATAAAAATCTGCTGGAGCAGATAAAGTTGCTGGTAGAAAGGCATCAAATCCAAGCGCAAAGTGTCACTCTTGGAAGGAGAGTACAAGCATCTCTACAAAAGATGACCCCAGAGGATGATGTGGAAGCATTCCTCACCATGTTTGAGAGAGCCGCTGAGAGGGAAACGCTTCCAGCTGACC
This sequence comes from Leptodactylus fallax, assembly GCA_947044405.1. Taxonomy (NCBI): domain Eukaryota; kingdom Metazoa; phylum Chordata; class Amphibia; order Anura; family Leptodactylidae; genus Leptodactylus; species Leptodactylus fallax. Next base: position 5,145,989 of record CAMRHE010000041.1, read on the forward strand.
AGTGGGCAGATACAGTTGCTCCGTTTCTCAGTAGAGAGTCCCAGAAAGCCTACTTTGACTTAAAGGGGTATTCCCATGACCATGATCATTTTTAAATTTGTAGATAGTTAAAAGTTAAACATTTTTGCAAATATAAGTAATTAAACATTTTGCAGAGTGTTAAAGATTTTCTCTAAATATCTTGTAGTCACAAGTTGTTGACTTGATCGGTTGCCAGTGGATACGACCATGAATGCAGGAACTTTCTATGGTCAGAAAATCAACCATGATTTCCTTATTGTGGCCGTGATATCTTCTGATACATGTAGTGTCCCTGCCTGATAACCCAGCTACAATAAGAAAATCATTGCTGGGTTCCTGACAAGTCCCAGACCATAGAAAGTTTCTGCATTTGTGGTCGTATCCATTGGCAACCGATCAAGAAAACAGACTGTCACCACTAAGATGGATAGAGAAAATCTTTAAAACACTGCAGAATTTTAACTATTTATATTTGCAAGCATGTTTAACTTTTAATTATCTACAAATATAGATATGATTATGTTCATGGGAATACCCCTTTAAGTGACCAAGATGCCAGACAGTACCACAAACTGAAGGCGGAAATCCTTGCTCGCTTAGGTGTTACCCCTGCTGTCAGAGCCCAGCGGGTACATACCTGGAAGTTCCAGATGGGTAAACCTGTGAGGTCACAAATGTACAACCTATTTCACCCGACTAAAAAGTGGCTACAGCCAGAATTCTCTACTGCAGCTGAGGTGGTGGAAAGAGTCGTCCTAGACCCGTTTGTTTGAGCCTTGCCAGTACAGATACAGCGCTGTGTGGGACAAACTGAGTTGAAGGATGTGGCCCAGCTAGTTGCCCTGGTAGAGCGGTATCTGAATACGGAGGATTATCTCCAAGACTACTGTATGCTTCTCCTCGGCTGGCCCCAAGGAACCAGAAGTGGATACCTGATGCTGAAAAGGGTAAGACTGTTCCTAATATAAAGGGGATGAAGGAGGCCAGTAGAGTAGGAACTGGCTCAGAACTATTAGCCAGGAACTCTAGGCCAAAACGCCCTAAAGTGCCTTTAAACATTACTTGCTGGCGTTGTCATGGATTAGGCCATGTTGCTGCCAATTGTCCACTGGTGGATGAACCTATGCAGTGTGATGTTGGGCGGAGGATGTCCCTGTTTGCTAGTCCTGCCTACTCTGCCTCGCTCTCTCAAGGCATAGAGCGACAAACGTGTATTGTGACTGTTGAAGGATGCTCTGTTGGACTCTGGTAGTCTAGTGACTCTTGTGAATGCCAGCCTGGTTGACACCAGGAAATTACAACACAGGCAGATGGGAGTAATTTGCATACATGGCGAAACAAAAGATTACCCCACTGCCATATTGTCTTTTGATACTCCATGTGGAAAAGTTACCCATGAAGTTGGAGTGGTAAAGACTTTATTGCATAATGTCATTTTAGGATGTGACTTTCCTTTGTTTTGGCAGTTGTGGGAAATGATGGAGAAATGTGTAAATGTATCTGTTTCTGATCCAGTTCCCTTGGGAGAACCTAGCCATGTACCAGCCATAGGTGTAACTCTGAATGAGAATGAGACTTCTCCTTTAGAGGTGTTTGCAGGGGATGTCGAGGAAGACACTCCCGAAATTGGTCTCCCTGATTTGCCAGTCTCCAATGATAATTTTGGGACTGCTCAACTCCAGGACCCTACATTAACCCCAACTCGTGTAAATGTGAAGGTAATAAATGGGGTACCCCAAGAATCTGGAGCAGAGAAAATATTCCCACATTTTGCACTAGAAAATGAATTATTGTATAGAGTCAATGAGGTTGGTGGGAAGGTTGTAGAGCAACTTGTAGTCCCTAAATCACATCGCTGAAGGGTGATGGCTCTTGCTCACTCCCATAAGACCGTATCCTGCAAAGATTTTACTGGCCCGGTATACATAAAGAGGTGAAAGAATACTGTGAGTTCTGTCCACGATATCAGTTGCACAACCGTGTCAAACTTTAGGAGCCCTTTAGTGCCTCTGCCGATTATTGAAACTCCCTTTGAGAGGATTGCAATGGATCTGGTAGGACCTCTTGTTAAGTCTGTTAGAGGTCACCAGCATATTCTGGTTATTGTGGATTATGCTACCTGCTACCCAGAAGCGATCCCTCTAAAGAAAGTTACAACAAAAAACATTGCAAAAGAACTATTTCTTATGTTTACCAGAATTGGGTTACCTAAAGAAATACTTACAGATCAGGGGACACCCTTTATGTCTAATGTCACAAAAGAGTTGTGTAAACTGTTGAAGATAACGCATTTGCGTACATCAGTTTACCATCCTCAGACTGACGGGTTGGTCGAAAGGTTTAACAAAACCTTAAAAGGGATGCTTAAAAAAGTGGTGGCACAGGATGGGAAAGACTGGGATTACCTCTTACCCTATCTGATGTTTTCTGTAAGGGAAGTACCTCAGGCCTTTATGGGGTTTTCTCCTTTTGAGCTAGTGTATAGTCGGCATCCCCGTGGTCTTTTGGATATTGCTAAAGAGACCTGGGAGCATGAGGCTACCCCTTACAGAAGTGTGATTGACCATATTGCGCAGATGCAGGATAGAATTGAAAAAGTGATGCCTATTGTAAAGGAACACTTACAGCAAGCTCAGGAGAATCAGTCCCGGTTTTACAACAGGTCTGCTAAAATAAGGAACTTCATCCCTGGTGACAGGGTGTTGGTTCTGGTTCCTACAGTAGAAAGCAAATTCTTGGCTAAATTGCAAGGGCCATATGAAATTGTGGAGAAGGTTGGAGATGTAAATTATAGAGTACATCAGGCAGGTAAACGGAAGCCTTACCAAATTTACCATGTAAAGTTGATCAAACCTTGGAAGTACCGCGAGGTGTTGTTAGTGGTCAACAATACATGTAAAGGGGATAGTGTCTCTGGGATACCTCAGGTTAACATTCCAGAAATTTTGGCTGGTTCACAAACTCAGGAGGCAAATGAGTTTGTGCAGCACAACAGAGACACATTCTCTGAACTACCAGGCCAAACCCACTTAATCAAACATGACATCATAACAGAACCGGGTGTCAGAGTGAACCAAAAGCCATACAGGGTACCTGAGGCGCAAAGCTATTGCAGAAGAAGTGCAAATGATGCTTAATCTAGGGGTTATTGAGGAGTCACATAGTGATTGGTCTTGTCCTATAGTGCTAATACCAAAATCAGATGGCACTATAAGATTTTGTAACGACTTCAGAAAGTTGAATGCAGTGTCAAAATTTGATGCTTATCCAATGCCTCGAGTGGATGAGCTCATTGATAGGTTGGGTAATGACCGATATTTCACTACATTGGATTTGACGAAGGGCTACTGGCAAGTGCCATTGACTGAGGAGGCCAAAGAGAAAACTGCCTTTAGCACCCCTGATGGTCATTTTCAGTACGTAGTTCTTCCCTTTGGTCTGCATGGGGCTCCAGCCACATTCCAGAGGCTGATGCACAGAATTTTAAAACCCCCATCAAAAATATGCAACTGCCTATCTGGATGATGTAATAATACATAGCCCAGATTGGGAAAGTCATCTACCCAGGGTTCAAGCTGTCCTGAATTCTATTAGGGACGCGGGTTTAAAAAGCACATCCCAAAAAATATACCATTGGGCAAGAAGAGGCAAAGTACTTGGGGTACACAATTGGACAAGGCATTATTAAGCCTCAAATAAACAAGATTGAGGCCATTCAGAACTGGCCTAGGCCAGTAAACCAGAAACAGGTCAGGGCATTTTTGGGCTTAACTGGTTACTATAGGCGGTTTATTGAAAACTTTGCCAGTATTGCTGCTCCCTTAGCTGACCTTACAAAAGGTAAAGATTCAGTCATGGTCAAATGGACTGCTGAAGCAGAGCAGGCCTTCCAAAGACTGAAGCAAGCTTTTTGTTCCCAGTCAGTGTTGATAACAACAGACTTCCAAAAACAGTTTATTGTGCAAACTGATGCCTCTGATGTTGGCATAGGAACAGTGTTGTCACAAGTCAGGGGAGGGGAAGAGCATCCTATAGTTTACCTGAGTAAAAAACTGAATGAGCATGAGAAGCGATATGCCATTGTCGAGAAGGAATGCCTGGCGATCAAATGGGCATTAGAAGCTCTCAGGTACTATCTGATAGGGAGAACATTCAAACTCATTACAGACCATGCCCCACTTAAGTGGATGTCTCAAAACCGAGAGAAAAACAGGCAAGTGACCAGATGGTTCATGTCCTTACAGGACTTTAACTTTTCAGTTGAGCACAGACCAGGCTTTCAGCTTGGAAATGCAGATGCCCTATGTGAGCACAATCTGCTCTAAGTATCACCGTATTGAAGTCCAAATTCATAAAGTTGGTGTATAAGCTATAGCATAGAGAATCACACAACACACACAGCTATTGTGTATATAGTGGGTTCTGCTTTAATGGAGGGAAAAAGGTGGTCTTAAATACAGTTTGTAGACAAAATACAGGTTGAACTAGTACAACTAGCATAACATGATTGGTGGCAAAGATGTAAAATAGTTTTGGCAGTTGGACAACAAACAAAACGGGAACCTCACCCCATTAAGGCATCTGGTGGGGGATGAGCTCTCTAAATGAATGTAAAATGGCTACAGGCATGGTCCCACATGGCCATGGAATACAAAATGGAGTATATACAATCTGTCATCCTCCACATTTCCCTCCTTTTGTAAATGATATAACCCATACCTAGAGTACATTAGGATCTGCTAATCAGATCCTGAGGACTTTTATGTAGACTTCACCTCATTCCCCATGGATGTGTTATACCATTTACATACCTATCGGTCTAATGCACTCAGAGGGATGCCTTCACCGTCATGTGTGTCCAACCACCCTTACAACCTGCAAACCCACTGTCCCAGGTTTGCACCTCTTTCTAGAAAGTTTCTCTGACCTTATTAATCCCTGCCCACACTTGAAGATTCCCTTCAGAGTTGATATAGTGACAACAGGAAGTTCCAATAGTCTGACACATTCTCCCCCTGTGCTGCTGTGAGGTAGTCGAGGACTATGGTGTTGGTGACTATTATGAGTTGTCCTAGTATTGTTTTAGTGTCATTCAACAGGCCTAGAATGGTGTGTATCTGCTCATCTAGATAATCGGTAGATTCTAACTTGTCCCAAGTTTGCATAACCATGGGATATAAGAGTATCGTGCTGATGATTCTGTTACTTGTACCCATTGAAACCACATGGAGTCGCCCATCTTTCCTAGGGTGATTGTCTGCTGCACGCTTGTACAAAGTATGACGGGGTATTATCTCAGGTTTCACATGTCCATGGCAATTATGAAGGTGGCTGGTATCAGTCTAGCTAGAGTACAAGTCCCCCTCTCCCCCTGGGAGTAGCCACTTGTATGCTTGATGACTACATATTAGATATACATCCTTGGGCATTATGCATGCTTTCCGAAGCTGAACTAGGCAATAGAGATAGCTAAAAAGTCACTGCATGGGGGTTTTGCACACCACTTATCCCCCGTCTCTAAGTCTCTTTGGGGTCCGGTGCTCTGTATCAGACACCCCTGTCTATCCTTAACTAGTCCCCGTTCTATTGAGGAATTGTGCTCTGGACAACCCTTTATTCCCTCTGTGAACCATCTGTCACTATCTTGTAAAGGGGCATGAATCTTTTTCTTAAAAATGAACTCCACTTTACCTGACCTTACACTAGAGGTGCTTGGCAGACTAAGGCTAATATTAAGCTACTCCGTGGGAATGGTACCAGCATGAAATGGGACTTTGGATTTATGTTCAAATGTTTCCTTTACCGGGTTCCAATCATACCACTTGCTTGGTCTCCCTGTCAGGTTTAGCTGTAACTATGGGAGGGTCACCCAACCTGCTATGGGAATTGGAACAGCATGATTATTAGTGATGTTCATTCCCTTATAAGTGACTGAACTCCAAGAAACACTATGAAAACAGGAGTTATTAAAGACCTCATCTGGGTCAAGAGGGAGGGCTAGATAAGTCCCTAGGTTTTTCCTGTTCATCCTAGTTAACAGTTAACACCTGATGGTGTTTAATCAATTTATTGTTCCATTCTTCTTTTAGAACATCATGTATCAAGCTCACTGGTTGCATCACCAGTGCTAGGATCAAAAGTAGGTACCACATCCTTTCAGTCTTCTTCTGGGCAGGTCACCTTTTTACAGCGACTAGTGTGGATCGACGTCAACTTTCCTTCTAATTTGACTAAAGTAGATGTTGTCAGAAGCACTTGGAAAGGACCATCAAACCGTGGATCAAGGTTCTTTCTCACATGTGTCTGTACCACCACCCAGTCTCCTGGCTTTAGGGAATGTGATCCCAGTACTTGGTTTGGATCTGGAAGAGAACTATAGACATTATTATGTACTTTCCTTAATTCATTATGCAATGATACAACATACTCTGTCAGTGTGTTATATTGGAATTGCATCTGCTGGGGAAAATACACTACTAGTCTTGGGACACCACCAAAAAGCACCTGATAAGGTGACAAGTGTGTTTTCCTATGTGTGTTTTCTTACTGAGAATAGGGCCAGGGGGAGGCACTCTGTCCATGGCTTCCCTGTCTCTTCCATAGCTTTTTAGATTTTTAGTTTCAGGGTACCATTTAGCCTTTCCACTTTCCCACTACTCTGAGGATGGTATGGGGTGTGGAATGCTTGCTGTATCTCATTACTTGTCCAGTGACATGATCACTTTCCGTTCCATTATCACTTTCGATGGTCTCGGAGATTCCATATCTGCACACTACTTCTTTAAGTAGTTTATCTGCAGTTGCTTTTGCAGTGGCTTTCTGTACCGGAAATGCCTCAGGCCATCCTGAAAAGAGATCAACACACAAGCACGTACTCATACCTTCCCACCTTTGGTAACTGTTTATAGTCAACCTGCAATCTCTGAAACTGGTACAATGGCTTTGGGGTGTGTTTCTGAGGAACCTTTACTTTTTGGCCCAGATTATGCCTAGCACATGTCATGTAGGCTTGCACGTATCTGCCTGCAGTTGTGCTAAAACTTGGAGCTACCCATCTTTGCTTTCAAGGTCCCTAGGGAGTCTGATCATACAAGTAAAAGTAGAAAAAAAAAAGTTTTTAAAAGTGTGAAAAAATTAAAAAAAACACAAGTTCAAATCACCCCCCCTTTCCCTAGATTAGATATAGAAGTTAATAAACAAAAGTAAGCATAAACACTTTAGGTATCCCAGCACTCCAAAATGCCCAAAATATTAAAATATTTATCCCATACAGTGAACGGCGTAGTGGGGGAAAAAAATCAAAATGGCCAAATAGCGCTTTTTTCAACACGTGGAGGTGCAGGGTGCGTGTGAGTAAGTGGGGGGGGGGGGAATGGGGGTGCAGGCTGTGCGAGCAAGACTGGGACGTGGGGGTGCAGGCTGTGTGTGAGTAATTTGAGGGAATGGGGGTGCAGGCTGTGTGAGCTAGAGGGTGACATGGAGGTGCAGGCTGTGTGTGAGTAAGAGAGGGGAATAGGGGTGCAGGCTGTGTGTAAGATGGGGGAATGGGGATGCAGGCTGTGTGTGAGCAAGAAGGGGGGTGGGGATTGGTTCTCCCCCACATCACCCTCTTGCTCGCACACAGCCTGCACCCCCATTCCCCCTCTTGCTCCCGCACAGCTTTGCTCACGCAGTCTGCACCCCCATCTCCCCCTCTTGCTCACGCACAGCCTGCACCCCCCCCACGTCACCCTCTTGTTCACACACACCCTGCACCCCCCATGTCCCCTCTTGCTCATGCACAGCCTGCACACTCACGTACCCCTCTTATTCACACACAGCCTGCATCCCCCATTCCCCCCCTACTGCTCACACACAGCCTGCACCCCCCATTCTTCTCTCTTGCTCACACACAGCCTGCAACCCCCACTCGCCCCTCTTGCTCACACACAGCCTACACCCCCATATACCCCTCTTGCTCACGCACAGCCTGCACCTCCAGCGACAGCCCCAAAACATCACTGCTCTAGAGGAGATCTGCATGGAGGAATGGGCCAACATACTGTCAGGGGTTAAGTTCCCCCGGGATGGATGTCACCGTAATCCTAATTAAATAAAGAACAATATCGAGCTCGGGAAAAACAAACGTACAGACACACCCAAGGTATCTAGTAAGAATGATTTCGTTTATTGCATAGTTGATACAGGTTTTAAAGGCAGCTGGCTACACAATAATCATGTGACTAATGTACATATTTGGTCCTTCCGGTTCCGCTACTAAGCAGACGTGTTCAGTCTCTCAAAACATATGTTTCTTCTCCTGGCTTATCTCTTCCTGAGAACAGCACAACCTTGAGTGCTATCCCAAAACTTAGTGTCTGCAAGAGCTCTAAATTGTGCTGACTGTCTGCAGAACATTTCACTCTCTGTGCATACAGTGTATAGAATATAATACAAGTTATATTTTAACCCTTACAATTCCCCCATTTTAGGAATTTATTTTTAATCAAGTTCAATGAATACCTTCACACTGTTTGTGTGCCATCTTTGATGGATTTTCCATTGAAGAGGTTAAAAATAACATCCTATCTCACATATTGGTTAACTGTATTCCATTTCCTTCTCAGCGCTTCAACTTTCTTGCAATGTGAAGCGTGTATCCAGGTAGATTTTCCCTCCAACTTTACTGAGGTGGCAGTTGTCAGCAATATCTGGAAGGGGCCATCATATCTGGGTTCAAGAGATTTCCTGGAGTGTCTTTTCACGACTACCCAATCACCAGGCTGCAAGCTATGCGTTCCTGAAAAATCAGAAGGGTCTGGAATAGAAGAGAACACTTGTTTATGTGTTTCTTTCAGTTTTTGACACAAATTTTGTACATAGCTGGCAATACTGTCATAGTTAAGCTGTAACGTCTGAGGGAAGTACAATCCTGTTTTGGGTGCACTTCCAAACAATATTTCAAATGGTGACAACCCTGTCCTGTTAGGAGTAGTTCTTATTGAATATAAGGCTAGAGACAGGCATTCAGGCCAAGGCTTTCCTGTCTCTGCCATGGCTTTCTGAATCTTCAACTTGAGTGTACCATTCAACCTCTCCACCTTGCCCGAACTCTGAGGATGGTAGGGTGTGTGGAAAGCTTGCTCAATCCCTAGTGCAGACATTATTTCTTTCATTATTTCACCTGTGAAATGTGTACCTCTGTCAGACTCAATCACCTCAGGCACTCCAAACCTACACACAAGCTCGGACATCAGTTTCTTGGCAGTTGCTTGTGCGGTTGCTTTGCTCACAGGGTAGGCATCAGGCCATCCTGAAAACAAATCCACACAGACCAATACATACTCATATGTTCCAGACTTAGGCAACTGTATGTAATCTATCTGTATCCTCTGAAATGGGTACAGGGATTTTGGTGTACACTTGGTGGGTGTTTTAACTACCTGTCCTGGATTGTGTAGAGCACATATGTGACATGCTTTTACGTGATTGCTAGCAGCTCTTCCAAACCCTGGGGAAAACCATAATTTACCCACTAATGACTCCATGGCATTTCGAGAGGCATGCACCTTACCGTGGGCCAAGCCAGCCATCTGGGGGTAGACTGCTACGGGCAGACATAATCGATCCCCCATTTTCCACATACCATCACCTTCTGTAGCACCTGCTTTCTTCCATCTTTCAGTTTCCACACTGGTAACCTTTGAGTACAGCCCTTTAGGGTCTGCTAGGTCAATGTCCATTTTGCTCACCTGGTTGGGACCCTTTCTTGCCAGTAGTGCTGCTGCTTTGGCAGCCATGTCAGCTCTCTCATTCCCACGGCTTTCAGGGTCCCTTCCTTTTGTGTGAGCTCTGACTTTCACAATTGCCAGCTGCTTTGGGAGCAGTATGGCCTCCATCAGTCGACTTACCACATCTCCATTCTTAATTGGCTTGCCCTGGGCCGTTAGGAAGTTCCTTGACCTCCATGTCGGACCATAATCATGTGCGATGCCAAAAGCATACCTGGAGTCAGTGTATATGTTGGCTGTTCTACCTTTGGCTATCTTACAAGCCTCCATAAGGGCTTTGAGCTCAGCTTCTTGGGCTGACATGTGTGGTGGAAGAGCTTCTTGGACTATGATGTCATGTTCAGTGACTACAGCATACCCTGTAACAAATTTGCCTTCATCTGTCAGATACCTTGAGCCATCCACAAACCTCTCATAATCAGGATTTTGTAATGGCACATCCGTGACATGGTCAAATCCCACTGTTTCCTGTGACATAAGAGCCACACAATCATGCTCATGCTGGCTGTCAAACAGTTCTTCTTCAGAGAGGGAGTTTAAAAATAACTCCTCTTCCACTCCCCCTTTTGAATAATGAACTCCTACAGGAAGAAGAGTTGCAGGATTCAAAGTTAAACAGCGTTGAAAAGAGATGTTTGAGGAGGACTGCAGAGCAAATTCCATTTTGCTCTGCCGTGCCAAAGAAAGATGACGTCTGTCTACCTGTGTGAGGATAGCATGGATGTCATGAGGTGTATACACAACCAATAAATGATCTAGGACAATGTCTGAGCTCTTATCAAGCAACGCTTGTACTGAGAGGACAACCCGCACACAGGAGGGGGTCCCCCTGGCTACAGCATCTAACCGTGAGCTGTAATAGGCCACCGGGCGTTTCTTATCCCCGTGTTGTTGTGTGAGAACTGCAGTTGCATGTCCCATCATCTCAGTCACGTAGAGCTGAAAATGTTTCTGATAGTCAGGTAGGCCTAAGGCCGGAGCACTGACTATCTGCAACTTCAGCTGGTAAAACGCATCCAAGGCCTCAGATGTGAGGCTGAATGGTTTTGAGGAGAGGCAATCATACAGAGGTTGCATGGTCAGAGATGCAGATCTGATCCATGGCCTGCAGTAGGATACCAATCAGCACCAGTGTGTGCCAACCTTGTGAAGACTTACAGAAAACATTTGACCTCTGTCATTGCCAACAAAGGATATATAACAAAGTACTGAGATGAACTTTTGTTATTGACCAAATACTTATTTTCCACCATAATTTGCAAATAAATTCTTTAAAAATCAGACAATGTGATTTTCTGGATTTGTTTTCTCATTTTGTCTCTCATAGTTGAGGTCTACCTATGATGTCAATTACAGGCCTCTCTCATGTTTTTAAGTGGGAGAACTTGCACAATTGGTGGCTGACTAAATACTTTTTTCCCCCACTGTATAAAAATCTACAAATCTATGGAAATATTTTTCCTGTATGGTGAACGCCGTAGCGGGGAAAAAAAAATCAAAAGTGCCAAACCGCTATTTTTTTCACTGTTTTGCCTGTAATAAAAATTGAATAAAAAGTGATCAAAGCAATAAACAGTCCCCAAAATGGTATAACTAAAAAGTACACCTGGATCCGTAAAAAAAGATGCCCTATGCATCCCTGTACATGGAAGTTTAAAAAAGTCACAGTTGTTAGAATATGGCGACTTTAAGAAGAAAAAAATTTTTTTTGCAACGTTTTAGATCTTTAAGGCGTTAAAATGTAAATAAAATTATATAAATTTGTTTTCCCCAGAACCGTACCGAAATATAGAATACAGGTGATCTGTCATTTTGGCTACAGAGTGAACGCCGTAAAAACGAAGCCTGTAAGAAAGTCGCACAAATGCAGTTTTTCTCAAATTCCACCCAATTCTGAATTTTCTTCCAGTTTCCCAGTACATTGTACAAAATAATAAATGGTACCTTTATGAACAATTTGCCCTGCAAACATTAAAGGGGTTGTCCGGGATAAAATGTAAATCCTACACTTATCTAAACACCCTCCCCCCCGACTACTTTCTAAATTACATAATTTATCAAAAATGTATATTTACCCATATCCCTGGAGCGGTCATGTCATGTGACCGCCTTAGGGACATTTTCTGGTTACCGGTGATGTTCCGTTTCTGGAAACGGAACGTCACTTTTACATACCATGTATAGCAAATGATATTCTCTTTTACTCTAGGTTCAATCTCGAGTTTCTGCTCGGAAAACGGAAACCCAATCTGTTTAAAAAGCGGTTACCTGCGGACCCCATAGACTATAATGTTTCCGCCCGAAAAATGCGGAGAGAAAAGTGCTGCTTGTAGGATTTTTCTCCCTGCATTTTTCAAGTGGAATGGGGGACAGAAACCCCCAATGGAAACTGAGCGCAGGTGTGAATCCAACTATTGCTAATAGCAACCAATCCCAGTGCAGTATATATGCGGCCCCTCAGGATCTGAGACTAACTATTACCTTGGCCCCATGAGATGTCCATTATTAAGTATCTACTATATACTCTTCTAACGTCATGCGGTCTGGAATTCACTTCCTTTCCATTCCTTGTTTATTTGGGTCTTCCCTTCTCCTAGGTTTCCCTTTTATAGGTTTTTATGTTTTTCTCCTTACATTATGCTGTACATTATGGGTTTTTATGTGATCTTTATTTGTATGCCCCCTGCATGGGGTTTTCGATATTTTGTACCTATATAGTGTTTTCTTTATTTGTATTTTAATTTAAACTTTTTTTTGATACTGAATATAAAATTAAAATTAGATTTTTCACTAAAAATATTCATTGTCCTGTTTTCATTTTTGTTTTCTCTGTGGTCTATAAAAAAACTTTCATCAAACAGGTTTTCTGGGCTGGAGGGCATTTTTTATACTGATGGCCCTCCCTTAGGATAGGGTCACCAGTATCAGATCAGTGGGGGTCCAGCACTCAGCGCTTCCAGCCAGTCTCCAGTGCTAGAACCTATACAGGGGACGGATCTGGAAGCAGAAGGCTCTGTTCACTGTATATAGGCAGTGGTGAAGTACTGCAGCCATGTTCACTGTATATAGGCGGTGGTGAAGTACTGCAGCTCTGTTCACTGTATATAGGCGGTGGTGAAGTACTGCAGCTGTGTTCCTATTCATTGGGGGCAGAGCTGTAGTACTCCGGCACTGCTGCTATACCAGTGACACAGATGTCTGCTTCCAGCACCAGAGGCAACAAACTATTCCCTCTATGAATAAAAAGTAGATCACTGGGGATCTGACCATTGGGACCCCCACTGATCACGTGTCCTGTTTCTGCCCTATATGAATAGAACGATGATCCACAATGTGTGCTGCTGATCCGTCCATCTCTTTGAGACTGTCAGAGATAATTCTGAACTCTACTTCTTTTCAGCAGTACCATAAAGATGAATGAAGCAGTAGTACAAAAGCAGAACCCCTGTTCCGATCGTGGGGGTCCTAGTGGTCAGGATAGATTAGTGTCAGAGCTGTGGGAAATGGCCACTGTAATAGGTAATAAGCTCAAAATAAAACCCTGTAAAGGGGGTTATGCCATGAAAAGTATTTATCATCTATCTATAGGATAGGGGACTGATCTGATCAGCTGTGTCCCTCACTAGTCCCAAGAATTGAGGAGGTTCTTTTCTCCTGCTTTGCATTGAGCCTGACCAAAGCAAAGCTGAATGTAGGTGTATCTGGTGGTGGACAGCGCTCCCATTCACTTCAATGTAAGTGCCAGAGATCACTGAATGCTGTACTTTGCCTATCTTCGGTGCACCGACTGAAGAGAATGGGGCCGCCGTCCACTACCAGTCATGCCTCAATGCACAGAAGGGGAAAAGAATCTCCCGTTCTTGGGATAAGTTGGGGTCTCAGTGTTCAGACCCACACTGATCAGGTATTTATCCTCTATCCCAGCGGTCCCCAACCTTTTTTTTTTTTTGCCACGGCCCGGCAGGAGGGCGGGCGGGCAGTTTAGGTCCGGGGCTTTGGTCATATGGGGGAGGGGTTATACAGCAATCAGTTTGTTGTACTATAGAGAGCGGGGGGGGGGGGGATCATGTTTAATAAAGAGCTAGGAGCCACAACACTGGCCAGATTGCCAACCCGCAGACCGGCAAAAGACCCCCAACGGCCCGGTCCCGGTCTGCAGACTGGTGCTTGGGGACCCCTGCTCTATCCTATAGATGGTGGGAGAGATATTCCCTTTAAGATTCTTTTAAAGAGGGTTTTGATGACCAGGCCATCTTTTATTGTTCCATGGTCCAATTCTGATGGAAATTTTTGACGATGGACAGAAGACATTATGGTCAGTGTGATCAGGCACTCATCATACAGTAGATAAGGCACGATTCAGGGGAAATGTGTGCCAGATCGTAGCTGCCATACATTTCCCCCGCCATTTACACCAGATTTCGGGTGTAAATGATGGTAAATCTGGCAGGGTCTCTTTGGCGTAGTGCTACAGGCTGCACGGAACCAAAATAAATAATATTTTTTTTTTTTTGTGCAAATTGCCTTTTTACGCAAACTGTTGCGATTTTTATTCCTTGTATGCCAGAAAACTGCCACAGTTGTGTTTAACTAAAACAGGAAACAAGGTGTTGAATGCAGCCCAGCTGACAAACTTTACAGCAGCTTGTGCTCCAGTGGTTTTTCTCTGGGGTCAGACCAGGCGGATGAGCCTTCACTCTTCACATTCATTGATGAGCTTTAGGTTCCCATGACCCCGTTGCTGGTTCATTGGTTGTCCTTTCTTGGAGCACTTTTGGTAGGTACTAACTAATATATACCATGAACACCCCAAAAGACCAGCCATATTGGAGATGTCCCCCCCAGTCATCTGGTCAGCACAATTCGGCCCACATCAAAGTGTGTCCTTACTCTGTTTTTCTTGCTTCTAACACAATGTGGGAAATACATCAACCCCATGTGCGCTTATGTGGCAAAAAAAGTCACAAACTTTGGGTTTACAATATTTTTTTAAACAGTTTTTGCGCAAATAGCCTCTTTTATGCCACTATTAGCATTTTCTGAAAAGGAGGCAGGGTGTGGATAGGTCATCAATATTATATCAGCGGTATGACACCGGGCCCCCTCACATATCGGCGGTATGACACCGGCCCCCCTCACATATCAGCAGTATGACACCAAGCAGCCTCATATATCAGTTGATCACATCAATCACATGGCCTGGTTACAGTTCACTCCTATTCAAGTGACTGAAGCTGAGCTGCAATTCCAAGAAACAGCCTGTACAAAGTGACGAAGTGGCAGAAAAACAGCATTTCTGGTATAGAGTTTTTGCTTTTTCTATGGCAGCTATCTTACTGTATAAATAACATATTTATAATCTAGAGGGCTAAAAGACTTGGTCACTCTGCCATTAGAATACAGCTGGTTCTGAACATAAGGATTCAGCTGCTCTACACAGTACAAGTGGCCCCACCTTGAAGAAATTCAGCTAATTTTTGTTGCAGATTTTTCTGCGGTTTTCTGAGCAAAAGCCAAGAGTAGCTACAGAAGGAATGTGAAATATATAGGAAGTTCTTATACTGCTCCCTTCTGCACAATCCACTCCTGGCTTTGGCTAAAAAAAAAATGCAGCAAAATCTGAAACAAAAAAAGTTGCGTTTCCGCAACATGGGTCCTCAGCCTAAGGATGCTAGTTGGTTAAAGGACCAGCTCCTTCTGAGCAATAGAACAGTGTTTATCAACTAGCTACAAAAAGTTTCAATCAACTACCCCCAAGGATCAGTTCCAATTGGCAACAAAAAGAGGGGATCGGGCTGTATGTGGGGTATCTAAAAGATTGTACAGCTCTTCTGGGAGTCTCCCAGACATTCCTGGGAGAGAAGGCAAGTATAACTATGAGACACTTAACCAGACTTATTTTATTCCGGTCTATGTGACATTCGCATTAGCCTGACTGACCACACCTCATCTGAACCAAACTTACTGTGTCATAGAGATCTACATTAGACTGAGTTTTGCTCATCTGACCCACGGTCAATCAAGGAAATGCGGCCAATACATCGACTGGTTTGTCCAGACCACACGTGGACATCTAAATGTGCCAATAGGCTCATATTATGAGAGGAGATGCAGATACGGAACAGGCAGAATGAGACAAATTGAAGTACTAGGATTTAACATACCGTTATAGAGCAGGCTAAATCCAAGAGGGCAGAGGAACCTGCTCCTTTAGCCCACTAGGATTTAGCATTCCTATACAGAGCAGGCTAAATTCCTAGCCCACTAGGATTTAGCTATCTCTAGTGGGCAGAAGGACCTGATCCTTTAGCCCACTAGGATTTAGCATCCTTATATACAGCAGGCTAAATTCTAGTGGGCTGAGGGACCTGGTCCTTCTGCTCTAAACTAGATATATGTAGTGTGCAATTACAGATTGCCAGGAGTCCACAGCTGATCAGCGTTCATGTAAGTTGTGCTTGATTTCACAGCCCAGCTCATTTATTTGAATGGGACTGCGCTGCGATTAGGTCAAGTGACTTACGTCATAAGGCCTGTAAAATGGAAGCAGTTCTCAGCAAGCGCCACTGCAGCTTCAAACAGCTGATCAAAGCCCCACAGATCTTAAATTGATCAGATAAGTCATCAATAAAAAGGACCAAGAACCTGAAAAGCACTTTGGAATACATTGGCGCTATCAAAAAATATAAATAAATGAAAATAAACCATTTTTATGTTTAAAATAAATAAATAAATTACACTTCTGTATACATTACATGTCCTTTAGCCAAATGGTATTTAGCTATCTTATATAAAACAGGCTAAATCCAAGTGGGCAAAGGGACCTGGTCCTTTAGACTACTAGGATTTAGACTTAAACCTGGTACTAATGGCCTGGCCCTTGCTTCCTGTAGCCGAATACTTCCTGGAGCTATGGCTGAGGGTTAACTTCCTCTTAGTCAGGGAGAGTGGGAGGGTGATAAAACCGGGATGGAGGAAAAAAGAGAGAGAAAGCGAAAAAGGAGGAGTCTGTGAAAAGCTGGAAGTGGCCGAGCTGTCCTCACAGACGACTGCGCCCATTATTACTAGTACTATACCGGAAGAGAGCGGCAATACGGCTGTGGCAGTGACTGACACTGTTTACGTTGTGGACCCTCAGCCCTAAGGCGGTCAGGAAGCTGTATGAGTAGGGACAACCTGTGCCTGAAATGAAGGAATAAGCTGCACCTTGGGCTGCATGCAAGATGTTGGTTCTTCTCCTCCTTATATAATATTGTGAAACCTCCGTCTCCCGCCCCGTTTTTCCGCCTCTCTAGCGATCACCCTGTTATTAGCCGGCAGTCTAGGTGGCTATGGCTCCCTGGTGCTGAGGTTACACTCCGTTCATCATGTCGGGCTCTAGCACTCCCAAGTCCTTGCCGTCGTCTGGCCAGAAGTCCTTACATGACATCAAGCACCCTCTGAGTTGTTCCCCTGGGGCTGAAGACGATGCAGTTTACGATGGACTGGTGGTTAGTAACACCCCTAGCCCCGACCTAATCCATACCGAACCCAGCAGCATAGGTGACAAGGTAAGAGATGGTTATGTATGGAAACTTGGCAACTGTTGTCTCAGGATTTGGTGACATTGTATTTATTATCTGGGTCTTACCACAGTCACTTTCTGTTTACTAAACATAAACTGCTAAAAATCCACAGGTTATACTTGTGTACTGTCAGTGTGAGCTGGACTTGGGGGTCTAATATTCCTGACACCAGTTGTACATGTTGCACTCTTTGACTGGCCGAACCCTTTTATTGTAAATAGTAAGAGTTTAGTCTGAATGTCATGCGTTATTGCACTATATTACTTTTTTGTTTTAGCAATTATACAGTGCAAAACAACAAGTAATATATATCTATATATCAAATGTGCTTAAAAAGCTAACTTCTTGTAGGGACCACAAGTTTTTGTGTTTTTCTTGTGCAAATAAAATAAGGGACTTAATTAAACAAAACAACAAAAACTTACTACAAGAGGTAGGAATTGAGATTCTTCATATGCAGGAACAGGCCAAATGTTTCCTACACCAGTTGTAATCTGTTCCCCTCCTGGTGTGAGATGTGTCGGAATCATTGAGACTGCGGCCTCTTAATAATTCTGGTGTGCTTCAGGAAGTCCCGTGCAACAGAGGTGAAATCTGCGGTAGCCAGGGGCTGGCATAGGTTTCAGTTATAACTCATGCCATTTTTCTGGTATCAGTTACAGTAAGGCAGGGTTCACACTACCGTTGAAGTCCGTTCTGATAGTGTCCGTTAAAAAAAGAAAAAAAAAACGGACACCTATCATAACGGACACTAACTTATGTTAATGTGTCCGTTTTTTTAACTGATCCAATTAATGGATTAGTTAAAAAAAAAATGGACACATTAGCGTCAGTTAGTGTCCGTTTTTTAACACTGTCCGTTTTTTTTTTCCTGCTTTCTGAACATGCGCAGGAAAAAAAACGGACATAAAATAACGGACAGTAACTGATGGCTATCAGTTACTGTCCGTTATAAGTCCGTTACCCATAGACTTCAATGTTAAAAAAATAATGGACACATGCTGTCCGTCAAGAATCCGTTTTTTTCAAACTGACAAAAAGTCCTGCAAAAAAATAACGGACTTCTGACGGATTTGGTGTAAACGGACATTAACGGACACAATATAAAAACCCATTGAAATGAATGGAAATTTTAATGGATTTCTGACGGTTCAGCTAGTGTCCGATGCTAAAATCTTGTAACGGACACTACTGACGGTCACCAACGGTAGTGTGAACACCCCTGAAATGTGATGGGTCGAGGTGTCCCCGAACCACCTTGACCACTGTGTGCTTCATCCACTGTTTTAAAAAGCAGGGCAGAAAAGCAACAAATTAGCACATCCTTGGTACAAGTCGGGGTCGTGTGTGAAAGATGCACCACTAATATGCCAGCTTTTCCTCAGTTAATTCCCCCAATTGTCTCTGTTCTTGCTGTCCTCATGAGTTGTGCATTTTGTTGGAAACTTAGATGACCTTTCACAACCTGTACCAGCTCCAGTTCTTATTTTTTTAATAGGCACTGCTGCACTGATTCCGGCACACTTGCAGTTTTTTTTTTCTCTAAACCCTACCATTCCTGATCAATCAATGCAATTACTTTTGGTGCCGGATATCCTATGTAGGCTCTGTTCTGTCAGGAGGACGGTCTCATGTGGGAGCAGGCAAGGGGTGTGTTTCTGAGCTCTGACACTGGCTGCCTCTGACTGTAGCTCTGAATCACGCCCACTTGCCTGACACTGCCCCTCTGACATTACAGACCCTAGATAGCACATCAGACACCAAAACTAACTGGGCTTTTTTGTTTGGGAATGGTGAGGGCTAGTGAAAAAATTCCAACTGCACTGGATGCTTCATTATCTGGAGGTGGTGAAAGATCCTCTTTAAAAGGGCTGTAATATTTCCTATCCACAGAATATGTGATAAGTGCCCAGCAATGAGGAGAACATGCTGCATGTGAATTATTCGCTTATGTGACTACTACACTATTCACTCGTATGAGGCTGCCAAGGCTGGGTACTCAGTGGTTGGACCCTCATGAATCTGATCCTAATCTGCTATTGTGTGGACATACAGAGGGGATAAGTGTCTTTGGTGCATTACCCTTTTAAGGATGCCATAATGCCAGTATCTGCAAAAAAATAGCCATACACAGTAGAATAAGGTTGGCTGAACTTGTGGCTCTGTGGTGGACCAGCCAACTGTCTCATGTGTATAAGATGTTTGGCTTCCATTTAGCAGTTGGAAAAAAAAAATGTTGAATACCTGTTCTTGGTGGGGGGAGGGTAGTTGTAAGGGGTTGTCATGGATAAACAAATTTTTTTTTTTTTTTTTTTTTTTTTTAATAATAATAGAATAGCCTAAAAAGAATAGCTGTTGGCCAAACCACTATGTGGCCAACTGTTATTGAAAGTGCATGGGCCACATGAACTCTGCAAGGATGGATATATATATATATATATATATATATATATATATATATATAGTTGTTTTTTTTGTCCCCTAGTTTTAGTTGCCCATGTGACATATCACAGGATCACACAGATTCTGGTCTGTTGGTAAAAGTTCTGATTCTAGCAAAGTCTGAAGAATTTATAACGTCACCTTTCAGGAAAGTTTTAACTGGGACTGTTGTATCAGCATTTACACTGTGTTCCAAAATATTATGCAAATAATATTTTCTTATATTTTCCAAAATTACCTATATGAATTGCAGTCATTGTAATTTTCCAGTCATCAACTATTCGAGTATAATTGAAAGGTTTTTGAACAAACTGCCTATGATAACAGTATATTTAAAAAAAAAATAAACACTCAAAATGCATGTTTTAAATTATTATGCACAGCAGAATTTGCAACCTTTTCATTTTTATTAAGAACAAAAAAATGGTCATTGTGAAATTATAAGCATTAGCAGGTTATTACAAACTGAAATCAAACAGTTTTCTAGCCAAAACTTTATTCGAGGTGATGTTACATTTGCACATAGGACCCCTTGTTCGAAAGAAGCTTCTGAACTCTCTCGTCCATTGAATTTGTCAGTTTTTGGATGGTTTCTGCTTCAATTGTTTTGCATGAGGACAGAATACCCTCCCAGAGCTGTTGCTTAGATGTGAACTGCCTCCCGCCATTATAGACACTCCTTTTGATGATGCTCCAGAGGTTTTCAATGGGGTTGAGGTCAGGGGAGCATGGGGGCCACACCATAAGTTTGTCCCCTTTTATGCCCATAGCAGCCAGAGATGCAGATGTGTTATTTGCAGCATGAGACGGTGCATTATCATGCATGAAAATGATCTTTCTGCGGAATGCATGGTTCTTCTTCTTGAACCATGGCAGGAAGTGCTGTTTGAGAAACTCCACATACATTATGGAGTTCATCTTTACCCCTTCAGGGATTCTAAAGGGGCTGACAATCTCTCTCCCCATGATTCCAGCCCAAAACATTACTCCACCTCCTCCTTGTTGGCGCCGTAGCCGTGTTTGCATGGGGTGTCCATCAACAAGCCATCCTCCACTCCATCCATCTGGACCATCGAGCGTTGCACGGCACTCGTCGGTGAACAAAACAGTTTTGAAGTCAGTCTTCATGTATTGTTTGGCCCACTGGAGCCGTTTCTGCTTGTGTGCAGTGGATAGAGGAGGTCGACAGGATGGCTTACGCACAGCTGCAAACCTTTGAAGGACCCTGCATCTTGTTGTTCGGGGGACGTTGGAGGCACCAGCAGCTTCAAAAACTTGTCTGCTGCTATGACAAGGCATTTTTTAAGCTGCTCTTTTAACCTGACGTAATTGCCTGTTGGAAAGAGTCCTCAATTTTCCCTTATCAGCACGTACACGTGTGTGCTGTGAAGCAGCTACATACTTCTTGATTGTGCGATGATCACGATGAAGTGTCTTGGCAACCTTGATTGTAGTCATGCCTTGACCTAAACACTCCACAATTTGTTGCTTCTCAGCAGCCGACACATCCTTTTTCTTTCCCATTTTGGCTGAAAATGTAGGCTGCTTAATAATGCGGGACAGCCTT
This sequence comes from Leptodactylus fallax, assembly GCA_947044405.1. Taxonomy (NCBI): domain Eukaryota; kingdom Metazoa; phylum Chordata; class Amphibia; order Anura; family Leptodactylidae; genus Leptodactylus; species Leptodactylus fallax. Next base: position 5,167,354 of record CAMRHE010000041.1, read on the forward strand.
CTTAAGTAGTCTTGCCTTTAATTGGACACACCTGCCAAACTAATTAGCACAGGTGTCTGCAATTGCTTTCAGTGATATAAAGAGCCCTGACACACATCACCATCAATGAGTTTAACTGACAAGCAAAAAAATTCTTACCTTATCACTCCTAAACACTTTTTGCATAATAATTTGGAACACAGTGTAAGAGAGGGAAACCAAATCTGAACAAATTAATATACATGTATATTACACACCAAAGGAAAATTTCTGGGTATGTCTTTCAAGGGGCATTGTTTCCCCTTAGGGAGTGCATTGTACAGTGCTTCTTTGGGAAAAAGTATGTAAATTATCTCTTTTAAAGAAAAAGAAAGCTGTGCCTTTAGTTCCACTTGTTGAAAGGTAGAACCCTAAAACAGCTGTCTGCAGATTAGTATATGGTTTGGTTTACATCCTTGTTGCACCACAAAGCCTGTTTTTAAAGGATGGTGTTTTTTCCATCCTAAACTGGCCACAGCGTATTCAGCATCAAGTACAGTGCCTTGCGAAAGTATTCGGCCCCCTTGAACTTATCAACCTTTTGCCACATTTCTGGCTTCAAACATAAGGATATAAAATTTTAATTTTTTTGGTGAAGAATCAACAACAAGTGGGACACAATCGTGAAGTGGAACAAAATTTATTGGATATTTTAAACTTTTGTAAAAAATAAAAAACTGAAAAGTGGGGCGTGAAATATTATTCGGCCCCCCTTAAGTTAATACTTTGTAGCGCCTCCTTTTGCTGCGATTACAGCTGCAAGTCGCTTGGGGTATGTCTCTATCAGTTTTGCACATCAAGAGACTGAAATTCTTACCCATTCTTCCTTGGAAAACAGCTCGAGCTCAGTGAGGTTGGATGGAGAGCGTTTGTGAACAGCAGTTTTCAGCTCTTTCCACAGATTCTCGATTGGATTCAGGTCTGGACATTAACTTGGCCATTCTAACACCTGGATACGTTTATTTGTGAACCATTCCATTATAGATTTTGCTTTATGTTTGGGATCATTGTCTTGTTGGAAGATAAATCTCCGTCCCAGTCTCAGGTCTTTTGTAAACTCCAACAGGTTTTCTTCCAGAATGGTCCTGTATTTGGCTCCATCCATCTTCCCATCAATTTTAACCATCTTCCCTGCCCCTGCTGAAGAAAAGCCTCCCCACAGCATGATGCTGCCACCACCATGTTTGACAGTGGGGATGGTGTGTTCAGGGTGATGAGCTGTGTTGCTTTTACGCCAAACATATCATTTTGCATTGTGGCCAAAAAGTTCGATTTTGGTTTCATCTGACCAGAGCACCTTCTTCCACATGTTTGGTGTGTCTCCCAGGTGGCTTGTGGCAAACTTTAAACGAGACTTTTTATGGTTATCTTTGAGATATGGCTTTCTTCTTGCCACTCTTCCATAAAGGCCAGATTTGTGCAGTGTATGACTGATTGTTGTCCTATGGACAGACTCTCCCACCTCAGCTGTAGATCTCTGCAGTTCATCCAGAGTGATCATGGGCCTCTTGGCTGTATCTCTGATCAGTCTTCTCCTTGTTTGAGATGAAAGTTTAGAGGGACGGCCGGGTCTTGGTAGATTTGCAGTGGTCTGATACTCCTTCCATTTCAATATGATCGCTTGTTTAAAGTTTGGGAAATCTTTTTGTATCCAAATCCGGCTTTAAACTTCTCCACAACAGTATCACGGACCTGCCTGGTGTGTTCCTTGGTCTTCATGATGCTCTCTGCGCTTTAAACAGAACCCTGAGACTATCACAGAGCAGGTGCATTTATACGGAGACTTGATTACACACAGGTGGATTATATTTATCATCATCAGTCATTTAGGACAACATTGGATCATTCAGAGATCCTCGCTGAACTTCTGGAGTGAGTTTGCTGCACTGAAAGTAAAGGGGCCGAATAATATTGCATGCCCCACTTTTCAGTTTTTTACAAAAGTTTAAAACAACCAATAAATTTCGTTCCACTTCACAATTGTGTCCCACTTGTTGTTGATTCTTCACCCAAAAATTAAAATTTTATATCCTTATGTTTGAAGCCTGAAATGTGGCAAAAGGTTGAAAAGTTCAAGGGGGCCGAATACTTTCGCGAGGCACTGTAATGACATTTCCTATGGTGCCCCTCACTAAGCTTTCTGTTGCTGAAAAGTCAAGTTATTTATTTTTAAAAGCTTAGATTGACATATGCAGATTTACTTTTTTTTTTTTTTTTTAAAAAGCTCTTATAGTGATATTAATAGGTTAATAAGTGCAAATACATTTAGCAGTGTTTTGAGTGATTTCTGGGTTTCTTTGGCATTTTCCACATTTGTTTACATGGGTAGCTTCTTGTGCTTTTATCCTACAGCTACCATGATGCAATGCTCTTCACTCAGAGTTGACTCTCTCTTGCACTACCTCTCCCTCACACCCCCTCCCTGTTTCCCTAGCCATCCCACCCAGTACTAGCTCTTCCTAATTAGCTAACACCCACCAACCCATCATACTTACCTGTCTTCCTGTCCGGATCTTCTGGGCACAAGAGATCACTTCCTTCTGTTGGGCCGGCTCCTCTTCTTGCCATCAAGAAGAGGAGCCGGACCCCAGAAGGAAGGGATGTAAGGTGCCTAGAAGATCCAGACAGAAAGACAGGTAGCTATGATGGGGTGGGGGATGCCCGGGTTAGTATTGGTGACATTCCATTTCCAGAAACGGGAAATGGAACATCACCGTAAAATCTGAAAATGTGCCTGGGGCGGTCACTTGACAACCCCGACGATTTGGGTAAATATACATTTCTTTTGTAAAGTAAGTTAGTTAGAAGTTAGGCAGGGGGAGGGTGTTTAGCTTGGCGTAGAAGTATCATCTTATCCCGGACAAACCCTTTAACTAGTCACAGGTACAGGGAGCAACTTCAACACACACTTTGCGACTGGCAGTTAGGTAGGGTATCAAGCTGACATTCAACAGTGAGGAATATGTCAGTCAGGCTGCACAGGATTTTATTTGGTGTGGTGACTGCATGACTAGATGAAGTTGCTTTCCATCCCCTGTAACTAGTTAAGGTAAATTTGCACAGGGTTTTGATGCTGATAACTCGACTTTTCAGTCATGGAAAGCTTAGTGAGGGGCACCATAGGAAAGGACATTACGTGATGCTGGACCAGTTTAGGGTGGAAAAACCATCTGATTCTAGGTTGACACTTGCGCCTGGTATCCATCCATGGCCAAACTGTTTAAAAAAAAAAAAAAAAACTGGTGCAAAAAGGATTACAAATGGTTACACAGCGGACACCCAAATCTGTCTTTTTAGATTAGTCAATGGGTGTCTGTCAAAAAAACTTTGTGTCCGTTTTTGCCGAATCCGTTAAAAAAAAAAAAAAAATTGTTGCTGTCCATCTGGTATACTTATTTTTTGGACTGAGAAAAAGTCCTGCAAGTCCGACTTCTTTCTCCATCCAAAAGAGCGGATACCAGACGAAAATACTCCAAATGCACACCTTCGGATGCTTTTTACAACACATTGAAATCAATGGATTTTAAGACTTAACCGTTCAAGATCAGTTTTTAATGAATTCGCACGCAGAGCCAAACACTGATGTGAACCCAGCCTGACAGGTTCCCTTTAATGATTAGATACTGACTTACTGGATTGCCACCTTCCAACAGGTGGCTCTAGAGGCAGAGCTGTTTTTCGTGGGAAAATGAGCTAAGGCTGGATTCACACCTGCGTTGGAGTCTCCACAGCAGATTCTGCTTAAAAACAGCAGAGGGAAAAGTCCTGCAAGGAGGACTTTTCTCTCTGCCAGTTTCAGTATAAAACCAGGCGGAAACTCGGCGGACCCCATAGTAGTCTATGGGGTCTGTGTGTTACTGCAGGTAATTGCTTTTTAAGCAGACAAGGTCTCCGTCTTTCGGGTGCCTGTCTTAGTAAACAGTATGTACTTGTATAGTCAATGCATACTGACACTGAGATAAGTATCAGTACATAAGCCTAACATGATCCCATAAGGGTTGGAAGAGCTTCTTGTGTTAGAATTTAACACCTCCCCCCTGCAAAAATCACACAGCCATGTAGTAGTGTTGGCAAACATTCCAAAGCTACCCTTGGCTTCCCCAAATGCAGACTGACTTTGGACAAAATTTATCATTTAAAGTAAAATGAGTCTGGAATTGCAATGGGGGAGTCTCTGGAGCCCCATAAGTGGCTCCCTGGCACAAATACTGGGTGGGCTTAGTGTCGGGAAGTAGAAGACTGACCTATTGCACATCCAGTTTCATTTTCATATTCCTAAATGTCCACAATGTTACTGTATTTGGGGGAATTAATGGTATATTTGGAATGTTTATTAGCCGTATGCAGCAATTTGATCTTTGTGTGTGTTAGAAATATGGTTGTGGTGTGATTCTTGAGTTCCTTTAGGCCTCCTGCAGATGGCCATAACATGCTCATATTATAAGGGCCATATTACAGCCTCAAATCTTCTGCTAATCTCAGATGACCTGAACTTGCATCATCATTGATGGTGGCTACAATTTCAGATACTTTGACCCACTTTCAAGATGGTCATAATACTGTCCTTGTAATATGGATGCGTTATAACAGTCTATCTGAGGAATTAAAAGGACCTCAGATTATAAACAAAAAAAAAGTTTCTAGTTTATATCATTGGAGGAGTACCATGGATATAGGCCCGGCCACTAGGAGGCTGACACTAGAAAATGCCCAAGTGGGCCATACCCTCTCTACAGACAGGAAGTGAACCAATTTTAGCCTACAGTCCATAAGACAAAAAAGAAAAAATAATAAATATAACACCTAAAAAGTAACTTTTAATGAGGATGGATTAAAAAATAGTACAAAAAGCAAGGTTTCAACTTAATGCACCTTGTTTGGTATACTATGATCTGAATATACTACTCAGATTGCATACAAATAGGTGCTATAAAAATACTAGTTGGGGCTATAAAAATAATTAGTGCAGGGTAGTATGAGTCTTGCTATACATGGTTTAATGGATATGGGTGAATGAAACCATTACTATATACAGTGGGTACGGAAAGTATTCAGACCCCTTTAAATTTTTCACTTTGTTTCATTGCAGCCATTTGCTAAAAGCAAAAAAAGTTCATTTTATTTCTCATTAATGTACACTCAGCACCCCATCTTGACAGAAAAAAAACAGAAATGTAGATATTTTTGCAAATTCATTAAAAAAGAAAAACTGAAATATCACATGGTCATAAGTATTCAGACCCTTTACTCAGTATTGAGTAGAAGCACCCTTTTGAGCTAGTACAGCCATGAGTCGTCTTGGGAATGATGCAACAAGTTTTTCACATCTGGATTTGGGGATCCCCTGCCATTCTTCCTTGCAGATCCTCTCCAGTTCCGTCAGGTTTGATGGTGAACGTTGGTGGACAGCCATTTTCAGGTCTCTCCAGAGATGCTCAATTGGGTTGAGATCAGGGCTCTGGCTTGGCCAATCAAGAATGGTCACAGAGATGTTCCGAAGCCACTCCGTTGTTGTTTTAGCTGTGTGCTTAGGGACATTGTCTTGTTGGAAGGTGAACCTTCGGCCAAGTCTGAGGTCCAGAGCACTCTGGAAGAGGGTTTTCTTCCAGAATATCTCTGTACTTGGCCGCATTCATCTTTCCTTCAATTGCAACCAGTCGTCCTGTTCCTGCAGCTAAAAAACACCCCCATAGCATGATACTGCCACCACCATGTTTCACTGTTGGGATTGTATTGGGCAGGTGATGAGCAGTGCCTAGTTTTCTCCATACATACCGCTTAGAATTAACGCCAAAAAGTTCAATCTTCGTCTCATCAGACCAGAGAATCTTATTTTTCATAGTCTGGGAGCCCTTCATGTGTTTTTTGGCAAACTCTATGCGGGCTTTCATATGTCTTGCACTGAGGAGAGGCTTCCTTTGGGCCACTCTGCCATAAAGCCCCGACTGGTAGAGGGCTGCAGTGATAGTTGACTTTGTGGAACTTTCTCCCATCTCCCTACTGCATCTCTGGAGCTCAGCCACAGTGATCTTTGGGTTCTTCTTTACCTCTCTCACCAAGGCTTTTCTCCCACGATTGTTCAGTTTCCCTGGACGGCCAGGTCTAGGAAGAGTTCTGGTCGTCCCAAACTTCTTCCATTTAAGGATTATGGAGGCCACTGTGCTCTTAGGAACCTTGAGTGCTACAGAAATTCTTCTGTAATCTTGGCCAGATCTGTGCCTTGCCACAATCCTGTCTCTGAGCTCCTTGGGCAGTTCCTTTGACCTCATGATTCTCATTTGCTCTGACATGCACTGTGAGCTGTGAGGTCTTATATAGACAGGTGTGTGCCTTTCCTAATCAATCAGTTTAATTAAACACAGCTGGACTCCAATGAAGGAGTAGAACCATCTCAAGGAGGATCAGAAGGAAATGGAGAGCATGTGAGTTAAATAGGAGTGTCAGTGCTAGCAGGGCTGTGGAGTCGGAGTCGGTATAAAATGGACCGACTCCGTCTCCCAAAATATATAATAAATTGGTACAGTTAGTAGTACAATGCAGTATGTGCTGAATATATTTTCGTAAGAATTTGGGAAAATGATGAAATGTTGAAAATGATATGTCCTGTAAAGGTCTGTTCTATTCCTCATATAATGATGGGACTGAGTTCTGAGTGAACCTATAAGGTTTAGCACCATTATCTGGAGTAAGCAAAAGATACAAGTGTTGTTATTGTGAGGACTGAAAAGCTTGACTTTATCTGTAATTGTGCTGGAGACCCACCCACAGCCCGAGGACACAGAGTGACTGCGTGTCAGCAAGTGAATCATTGTGCTGAGACTGAGAACTCCTTTAAGGCAAGTACTTCTTCTTAGTATATCTAAACTTTCAATAAACTGCATAAATCAATTGTCCAGTGTATGTTCTCTCTGTATGCTTTGTGTTAGTTTGCTTCTCCTCTGAGCTCATGTTTGGTGAGGTTAGCTGCTCTGCTCAGATGGCTTATATATGCTATACATAGAATATAAGGGGGGAAACTGTTTTCTAACATCTCAAACTTAGAAATACAGAAACACACATGTGAGAAAGTACTATAGGTGTAGAAGCTGTTGCCACTTGCCAAGGCTTTGTTATCTAGCACTCATTGCTGTGGAGTCGGAGTCGGTGCCTATTTTGGTGGAGTCGGAGTCAGGGGAAATTGAGGAGTCGGAGTCGGGGCTTTGGCGTACCGACTCCACAGCCCTGGAAAGGGTCTGAATACTTATGACCATGTGATATTTCAGTTTTTCTTCTTTCATAAATTTTCAAAAATATCTACATTTCTGTTTTTTTTCTGTCAAGATGGGGTGCTGAGTGTACATTAATGAGAAATAAAATGAACTTTTTTGCTTTTAGCAAATGGCTGCAATGAAACAAAGAGTGAAAAATTTAAAGGGGTCTCAATACTTTCCATACCCACTGTATAGCTCCCCCTCCACTTAGTACAATCAACTAAGACTCCTTAAGCTTTATAATAGAAAAGTCTACATAGTCATGTGTTGATACACAAGAGCTACATGTAGGTGTATTGCCTCTCTTTGGGTTCAAATAAATGTACTGCACATCCAGCAGTCTATCCCTCATGTGAAGACAAACTCCTGTGTTAAGGCTTAACTATTAGGAAGCGAAACATAAGCATATTTGCATACACATCTCAAGTCTACTGACATCTATAACCTGCCTAGTCAAAACTATCCCTTACCTATGCGTTTCAGTGCTGTTAGCGCCTCATCAGGGGATTGAAGCTAAAAAGTAGCGATATAAATGCCTTTTATCTCTGACATTATCTTGGACAAGTTGCCGTGGGGGGGGGGGGGGCTAATAAAATAGTAAAAAAAAAAAAAATTACTGTGAAGCACATACACATTAGGTATCTCTGTGTCTGAAAATGCCCGGTCTACAAACTTATAAAAATAATTTTCCTGTAAGGTGAACGTCTTAGCAGGAAAAAAAATCAAAAGTGCCGAACTGCCGTTTTTTTCACGGTTTCACCTTTGATTTGAATAAAATGTGATCTAAGCAATAGACATTCCCCAAAATGGTATAACTAAAAAGTAAATCTGGCCCACGCAAAAAAAGATGCCCTATGCATCCCCGTACAACTGCAGGGTCACCTGTCAATGTGACCTTGCAGCTGTTGCAAAACGTCAACTCCCATATGTTAAATATTTTGTCACATTTTTTGCTTCAAAATTTTATTTTTTTTTTTCCCCTATTTTCCTTCTCTAAAACCTAGGTGTGTCTTATAGTCCGAAAAATACGGTAATTCCAGTCTGGTCACATAGATGTGTATAGGACGAGGCTGTAGTTACATTACATGGTCACTATGAAATGAATGACACTATGTAAACAGAGAAGGGGTCACGGCGCTTACACAGGTACCACGGTTCATTCAAATGGCTGATCCTGGGGGTCCAGGGTATTGGAACCCCAATAATTATTTTTACCTTTTGTTTACTTTTTAATTAGGAAACACCTGGGGCATTATTGGTAAGGAGCACTATTTATGGGGGTACACAAGGTAGTTATTTAAAGATGCACTTGTGGGTATTATTCATTATGGGGGTTATATAATATAGTTTATAATTGGGGGTAACAGCAGTATGGGTGTGCAGGTGAGGACAATGTGGGTCGGGTGCCTGGAAAAGTAAGGAGCGAAAGATGTCAGTGCTGCAAACTTTATAGAGACTGGAAGAAGTGGTCATGGCAGTCCAGATGAAAGAATCGGGGAATATGAACGATTAGGCAGAGACGTCACCAGTAAGTCCCTAAAAGCTAGTGCCCTGTATTCACCTAAATAGTCTGCAGAGCCCTGTGTAGAGCCTACCACTATACAGTCACCATATAGTGATAACATCGGTATATTTAAGTTGGGGGTCCACTTGGACATGTTCGCTACGTCCAAGGACTGGACCATCAGAGTTCCCCAGCATCCTGCTGTGTTATTGTTGAATGATCAAGTTTGTTGTGGCCTCCCGGTAACCTCCGGCTAGGACCCTTGTAGTGTGTGGGCTTGTCATGGACTCATGACCTTTTCCAGCCCTTCTTATGATACATTTCCTCTTTGCTGATGTGTAGTGCTCCTATTCTGCAGGATGTCCCGTTTTCTGTAGGTCTGCCAATCCAATGCCGGACTCCTGGTTCAGCGGTTACCTCCTCAGTTCCTGCCAGGTCTAGGTGCCTCTTAGCCCATTATAATACAGAGACCAATTAGTCAAAAGTACAGGAGGTCAGGGCCTGCTCATATCTCTATCTAATAAATATTAAAGTGTAAGGAAATAGGATAGAGTGGTAAGATACTTCAAAAATAATATAAAACTTCACTCTTATTTTATATAATAATAAAATCGTATAGGAAAACCGAGACACACTGCCACTACATACATCTCAATTGTGAGGATAGAGATCAGAGATAAGAACATATATCATGCGTATCAGATGTAACACGTGTGTCAATATTAGTCACAGAACTCATGAAAAAAATATAGCTAAAAAAAATACAAAGTCCAGAGCGTATTAGATCACCTAAACCTAAAGATTTATTGCAGTCTGTGCAGTGGTAGAGTACTGTCTTGAAAGACAGTGTTGAAAGAGCTGGCTCACTCCCAGTATAGCATAGTTTAGCATCTGCAGTTTTGTACCTTTTTTTGCAGTCTAAGTGGAGAAATAAGTATTTGAAAAAAATACCCCATTTAGAAATTGATGTTTTTTGATTTAAGTAAATGATGGTTATATGAAATTTCAAAATCATTGCATTCTTTTTTTTACTTTTTATACAGCGTCTCAACTTTTTTAGAATTGGGAATGTAGTCCCTTTTACCTGTTAAATGCATTTTCAGCTTCTTCCTACATCACAACTGTCAAAGCTGGCACATTGCCCCACCTCCTTGTGCAGTTGCAGGTTGATTTGCTTATATGTAAATAATTATCTCTGCATTACTTCATCAGTTTGTGGTCATAATGCTGTGTTTGTTCTCCTACTAAATGCCTCCTACATAGCAGTAGTTTTGGTTTGTGAGGCATTTTGGACCTGACGGACTCCCCCCCCCCCCCTTTTTTTTTTTTTTTTTTTTCCCCCTGAGAGTAATAACAAAATGTGAAAAAAGTGTAAATGCTAGCTATGTGAATGAGTACAGATAACTGAGTTTCTTTATTTCTTTAGACCATTTGCAGTCCTCATGTTTTCAAGCTTCTGCTGTAGTTCCTAACTTTAAAGTTTCTGGTTGTGGGAGTGTCAGAGAAGCTTGTCCCAGTATCTGCATTCACTGTACCTTCTAGCAGTTTCGATCCATTCCCTCCTTGCATCCTTTCCCTGCCAGTACACCTGCTCAGTCAGATACCTGCCCAGCCCATTGCTTCCATCATCATTCCCCACCTAGTATACCATTTGATGTCTAATACTCTCCCTGTGCAATGTGTTTCTTTATATCCTCCTTTTATACATGTACAGGCATAGTTAGTTATCTATACATGAGCACTGTGTTATGGTTTAAAATTCAAATGGCCAAATCTTAGCAGTGCTAATGGCGACTCCGTTACGATATTTAAGGAGAGCTATAGAAAAGTGTGTTTTATATAAAGTGTGTGTTTCTAAGAAGCCAGTGCCTCGTCACCAAGAAGAGCATCGTCGGCTTCTCACTTGATTGGGATTGGCCCCACACCACTTTCTCCTCAAGCTATCTGGTAAATGTAGCACAGCCTCTTGGGGATATGCAATACAGCCCCATGTCAAGGTGAGACACCAGTCCCCACGAACGTGACATCCGTAATGATTAAATGTTCATGGTGGATGTGGCTAACAGGCCCAAATCATGTATACAATGGATGGCCTGTGATGAGGAAACGACAAGGCAATGAATTAACAGGTAGTGTGCTGGTTTCTCCATTCTGTAAAAGGTTTGGCAATTTTACTATATTCTCAATTACAAAGCTTCATTTCAGTACATATTGATGAATAAAAAAAGGGCTCAGAAAACCCTTTTATGACCCATTACAGGCAGGTCCTCATGGATATTGGGAAGTTAACCATGTGTTTGGTTCGGTGTGTGGGTTTTTTTTTTTTTTTTTGGCCATTTGAATTTAATAATGGGTATTTGTTTTACAGATCATTTTCACAGTAGGAGGTTTTTCTTGATCTGAAATGCAGAAAGTTGGCGAAAGTTTCCTTGTCTTCTCATTAAGTGTATTTAGGTCACCTAACCAGAATTATTGGTGATGGAAAATAAACCTGTCAGCGAAGAGAAATAGATTTATTCATTGTGTTATTAACTTGGGGGTGCTAGTGCTGCAGTGTTCATTTTGTGGGCAGCACACTATGCTGTAGAACCTATTATGCAACTTGTCCATAAAATCACATTATAGACATGTGTATTTAGTCCTACACAGCCATAGCCATACAAAGCAGTGCACAAGATTTCAGCTTTCCTTGGCATGCAATGTGTAGTTTCAGCACTTTAGAATGTATTAGAAAAAAAAACAGAAAAACCTGAAAGAATACTTATGCGTTCAGACTCTCTATTAACATCTTAGTGGCTACCCAATGTAAATATATGGCGGGCAGATGCAAGGGGAATATGTGCAGGCTTGCGAGAGGAGCTCACAAGCTTGTGTGGGTGCTTGCTGTATTATATAGCCAACACCTGCTGTTAACAGCCATGAATGGTACAATTTGTGGATTTTAACTTTAGGTGCGATGGTCTCTCACAATTGACCAGAGCATCTAAATGGTTGTATATCAGCCATCTCAAGCAGTCAGCTTGAGATGGCTGGCATACAACCTGAAATGTAGCTTCTTATATTGAGATCCTCGTGCATTGGTTAATCCAGAGAACAGTCTAGCCTAGTAGAAAATGACCAGCATCACATAAAATCCAGAAAAATTCCAGATTTATTAAATCCATATAAAATTGTCAATTTCCGTGGTTATCTTTTCTGAAGCCAGCCAGGAACCTCATAAAGGCTCCCAAGCCTATCATTATATTAGATCTATCTAGGCAGCCGATAATAGAACACCTGTGGTAGTAAAAGATAATGCAGTTCTGAAGTTTTGTGCTATATTGTGTGAGGGTGCAAATGATCCCATGATCAAATTCCCTAGTTAATAGAAGTTAAAAAATAAAGGTTGTTTTTCCAAATATAACCCCCACCCCGAAAAACTAAAAATTCAAATCACCCTCTTTGACATTTTACTTACAAAACTAAAAAAAAAATAGAAAAAATAAAGAAACAAAAAATACACATAATTGATATATTGCCATTTCTGAAAATGTCCACTAATAAACAGCATTCAAAAGGTCATAGGCAACCCATAATGGTACCAATAAAAAAAACAACAACTTATAAAAAATAGCCCCTTCACAGCTTTGCAGAAAGAGATCTGAAAAAAGTCATAAGCATCAGAATAATTTGGTGGGGGAGGGGGGGAAATTTTAGTTTTTATGCTAAAGTATTGCTGTATTTGTACTGACCCACAGGTAGCAAGTAAATTTTTTATTTTTTTTTTAAATGTGAGAGCAGTGAAAACGAAACCCATAAAATCTATGACAGCATTGTTTTGCTTCGCTCTACAAAGATTTTATTTACCTTTTTGCAGTATAATATGTTAAAAATGATACGGTGCTCCAAAAGACTATTTTCCAATTCATTTGGAACGGGAAGAGGCATCGCATCCCATGCTCAGTTAAGCAGGCTGGTAAGGCAGAAGCAGGCGTAGCGGTTCCGCAATTGCTCCGCTATTATTGGACGACCCATCTACATTGTATTCTGTTTTGGGCATCGGCCTGGGCCTATACTAAATGAGTGGAGATTAAAAAAAAAAAAAAAAAAAAAGTTCTGGCTGGCTCCTATCCCTCCCAAATATTTTCTTATGGTCCCATTCATCCCCTCTGCTTCCCACCGCTCTTCTAGGACCCATCCGCTTCACTAGGGCCGTTTCGATTACCTGCGATAAGCTCTTCCCACTCGCCTCCCGCCACTCCTCTATGGTTTCTTTCCTCTTTAACCCTCTCCCGGGGGGGGGGGGGGGCTTTGACTATTTTACCTCCAATTTGCACTTGCCGTCTACCGAGTGGCTTCACTATAGCCCACTTTATGACCACTTTGTTTGGGGCCCTGCGGGTGTCTATCCCTACTCTTTTTGAGAAGATTTACCCTAAGATAAGATTTACAAATACATGGTCAAGTGGACAGAGGCTCTGGGTAGGCAGATCTCCCCAGCACAATGGCAGATCTCCCCAGCACAATGGCAGATCTCCCCAGCACAATGGCAGATCTCCCCAGCACAATGGCAGATCATATGGACCCATGCAGCCAAATCGTCTACATGTATTACATTCTGTGAAACTCTGTATAAGTTACTGATGTTTTGGTATCATACCCCAGTCCTCCTATACACCCTCAACCCCAGCATTCCATGATGCTGCCACCACCATGTTTGACAGTGGGGATGGTGTGTTCAGGGTGATGAGCTGTGTTGCTTTTATGCCAAACCTATCGTTTTGCATTGTGGCCAAAAAGTTCGACACTGGTTTCATCTGACCAGAGCGCCTTCTTCCACATGTTTGGTGTGTCTCCCAGGTGGCTTGTGGCAAACTTTAAACGAGACCTTTTATGGCTATCTTTGAGATATGGCTTTCTTCTTGCCACTCTTCCATGAAGGCCAGATTTGTGCAGTGTACGACTAATTGTTCTCCTATGGACAGACTCTCCCACCTCAGCTGTAGATCTCTGCAGTTCATCCAGAGTGATCATGGGCCTGTTGGCTGCATCTCTGATCAGTCTTCTCCTTGTTTGAGATGAAAGTTTAGAGGGACGGCTGGGTCTTGTTAGATTTGCAGTGGTCTGATACTCCTTCCATTTCAATATGATCGCTTGTTTAAAGTTTGGGAAATCTTTTTGTATCCAAATCCGGCTTTAAACTTCTCCACTACAGTATCACGGACCTGCCTGGTGTGTTCCTTGGTCTTCATGATGCTCTCTGCGCTTTAAACAGAACCCTGAGACTATCACAGAGCAGGTGCATTTATACGGAGACTTGATTACACACAGGTGGATTATATTTATCATCAGTCATTTAGGACAACATTGGATCATTCAGAGATCCTCACTGAACTTCTGGAGTAAGTTTGCTGCACTGAAAGTAAAGGGGCCGAATAATATTGCATGCCCCACTTTTCAGTTTTTTATTTTTTACAAAAGTTTAAAATAACCAATAAATGTTGTTCCACTTCACAATTGTGTCCCACTTGTTGTTGATTCTTCACCCAAAAATTAAAATTTTATATCCTTATGTTTGAAGCCTGAAATGTGGCAAAAGGTTGATAAGTTCAAGGGGGCCGAATACTTTTGCAAAGCACTGTAGATAAGGCTTCTAGGGAACAAATTTTGGAAGCCCTTCCTGCCATCTGTAAAACAGCTGACTTTCTGGCTGATGCAGTTAGACTCTGTCTGCTATCTGGCACTGGCTAATTCTGTCAGACTTGTTATATGGCTTACACATTACTGTAGCGTTGGGGTATCCGTCGTTCAGGTCTGCTGGGGGACCCCGAGCAATGGAGAGCTGGACCGCTAAAACAACAGTTTTACACAAACACACACACATACACAGTCACCTGCGGACCCTATTGACTATAGTGGCCACCATTTTAAATTTGAAAGCAGCGGAGAAAAAAGTCCTCCATGCAGGATATATCTCTGACGATTTTCAGCGATTTCTGAGATGGAGTTTTCAATGGAGACTCTGATGCAGATGTGAACCCAGTCTTAAAAATTGGTCTGATGGTGTGGTTTCTGAATCCCAGTTATATAACCCCCCCCCCCCCCCCCCGTTAATGGGGAGCATGCATTTGGTCCAGCCTTGGGCGATATCTTTGCCAAGGCAGCTGATTAAAAAGAGAGGGTTTCTTTCCTTTTCTTGTGTTAGGCCTTGTAGGCCCTTTCGTGTCTTTGGGAAGAGGGGAAAAGAGGTTACAAACAGAATTAAGAGCTGGTCAGACCCTCAGTAATTCCCTCTCTTGAAGTACAGACCAAAAATCCAACAAACAATAATGCCTTACCCCAGGTAGGCGGGAGATTAGAAAAAAATTCTTTGGTCCAAAATCTCATCAAGCCCCTGGATTCTAGATACCATAGAAAATGGCCTGAAACTGTAATTTCTCTCCCCTCTACCTATAAGGTTCCAAGTTATGAAGACACGTTCTTGAGTATCATCTCAGTCTGCCTTGGAGTTGAGGGTTCAGTGCCTGATCCTTAAGGGGGTTTCTTTGCCAGTCTTTCCAGACAAAATAGGAGAAGGGTTCTTTTTCCCATCTGTTTTAGTAAAGAAACTCGAGTGGGTCCTTTAGGACAATAGCTTAAAGGGACTGAACCAATACCTGGCTTTCAAAATGAAAAATAATAGATCAGCGGTTAACTTATTGACACGCGATTGTTGGATGACCGCAATAGACCTAAAGAATGCATACTATCATGTTCTGATCTTTTTAGGGCATCAAAAATATCTTAGGGTAGCAGTGGAAGTAAAGGGAACCATTACCAATATCAGGCCCTGCCCGTCGGGATTCCATGGCCCCTCGGGTGTTCAGCAAATTATTAGAAGAGATGGGAGCCCACATCAGAGAGGAAAATACATTGTTTTTATTCCCTACCTGGATGATTTTCTTCTTGTAGCCAGATCAAAAGCATCTTACATTGAAAATGTAAATCACATTCTTAGTATCCTTTTTCAGTTGAGTTGGGTAATCAATCTCAAAAAGTCTAGGCTGATTCCCTCTAGACGTCAGGTTTTTCTTGGTATCATTCTGGACTCTAACTCCCAAAAGCGTTTTCTTCCGAATGAAAAAGATGAGTCTGTTCAGTCCCTGGTAAATTCCCTTATTTTACATTTGTATCTGCTGTGAGAGTATGAACCTAGAGGGCGCTAGGGAGCGACCCAGGCCAGCCCTGAAAAGGCCCTCAGCCACACCTTGGGGGGGGCGTGTATCTCCAGAAGGCTGGAGAAACCGACATGGAGCAGGAAATGGTGGACCAGCTAGGACAGACAGAGAGGGTCTGTCCCAGAAGGGCTGGCGTCCACAGAGGACTGTTGCTAGAGCTGAGTAACAGTCAGGACAGTTAGGGGCTCAAGGAGTGAGTTAGGCCCTAACTGTGGCATAGGTTTTGTTTGTTGTTTTGTTATGTTGCCCTTAAGCTGTAATAAAGCCACTTTGCTTTAAATTGGCACCGTCTGAAGGCTGTCTCTCCGGCGCCCAGTACCACGAACCACCGCTGTTGGGACCAGGAAAAGCCACCATTTGAGTCTAATTCCCCCAAGTTGTCACACTGCCTATAAGGAAAATCCATGTCCATCCTAGACTACCTGGCAGCTTGTATCCCAGCAGTACCCCCTTGTCTCAGGGTCATTCTCGATATCTAGTGTGAAAAATCCTGTCGTTCTAGCGCCAGGAGGGGAACATTCCAAACAGGATGATTTCCTCTAGTCTTCCCTTGCCTGGGGGCTAAGGTGGGAAAATATGGGATCTCAAGATTTCCAGGGTTCCTGGTCCGGAGAGCTTTGCCTAGCATCTTCCAACTTGAAGGAGCAGGGCAGCCAAAGGGCCAGAAGAAGCGGCCCTTGATCTAGGGCACACAACAGAGCAACCGCAACAGAATGGCACTCCACATAAAGGCAGCAAGGTACAAGGCTCTCCTGATGCAGGCCATGAGACAGATCATCTTTTCGTGGAACACCTGTCCCTCCTAATGTACTAATGTATTGCAGTGAATAGTAAAATCCCTGACTCTATTACACGCTGCCTTTAAACGAAAGGTGCTCAAGCAGTGGCCCCCATTAAGTTCGCCCCGCCCCGTTAAGGTCCGCTAAAACGCAAAGAGAAAGCCACAAGGGACCCAAAGGTAAAGGGTCCGTGGGTTCCACCTTGCTCTAAGACAGAAACCCCAACACTGTGTGTGTGTGTGTGTGTGTGTGTGTGTGTGTGTGTTTTTTTTTTTTTTTTTTTTTGGGGGGGGGGGTTATGTTTGATCAACCTCCGCCTGCTAATATACTTTGGGGCTGAAGGCACCACACAGTATAATATCAGTGTAGATTCAGACGTGTTTGGAACATAATTGTAGGTAGACCTCACAAATATTGAAATCAACGTAAACAAAATCGTATGTCGGGAAAGGGTTAAGAGGCTCCTCTGTCCTCCACTCATTACCTGTAGTAATGGCACCTGTTTGACATTGTTCTCAGTATAAAAGACACCTGTCCAAAACCTCAAACAGTCACACTCCAAACTCCACTATGGTGAAGACCAAAGAGCTGTGGAAGGACACCAGAAACAAAATTGTAGACCTGCACCAGGCTGGGAAGACTGAATCTGCAATAGGCAAGCAGCTTGGTGTGAAGAAATCAACTGTGGGAGCAATATTTAGAAAATGGAAGACATAAAAGACAGTCAGTAAAGTTTCGACAAATGCTACTAACATCTGTAATGAAATCGCGTTCCTGGAGGGCATGGCTGAAGACATGGACAATGAATGACACTTGATCAGGACCAGTAAGGAAGTAATTGCAACAGTGACTGTGTTGGTCACACAATTCTGCAAAAGGGTAGGAAATTAAATATGTACTGTCTGGGCCTGACATAGTATTTGCTTCTTATTATTCTGCATAGTGTCAGAGCCCAAGGCCCTTCTATTACTTAAGTGCAGATAACGACATGTTTTCCGGAACAACAGCAACGTCGCTGTAGGCTTAAGCGAACGTAATGTTCACTTAAGCCTACAGCAACGTTGCTGTGAATCCGACCTAAATGTTGGCAAAAAAAAAAGGATTGGGACAGTATAGGGAAAGGTTGAAGACGGCTTGCTTCAAAATCCATTCAACTTGAATGGGTTTTGAAAGCAAATGGGTGGGTGTGCACTTACACCCTCTGGTTTTGAAGCAAACTGTCTTAGCTATGTTACGCACTGGCAGCCGACAGCAATTTTGACACACAAAAAAAAACAACCGGCGATGACAAGACGCTGGCGAAAGAAGACTTAACAGTGGAGGGAGAAGGGGACGGAGTAGGGACAGGACACGAGAGAAACAAACTTGTGAATTTTAGCGATCTGCAAGCTGTGACTGTGCACATTACCTAGGTAAAGTGCGGAAAACTCCTGATTACTCACTTTAACGGAGCAAATCAGTTAATCTGCACATTACCTAGGTAATGTGCACATTCATGGCTTTCGCACTTTAGCGGTAACATATACAGTTCTATCCAGTGCAGGCAATCTTGCTTTTTTCAGACTCAGAAATCTCCTTATGATCTTCTAGTTCGCTACAATGTAGATTGTATCCGGCAGTTTATGGCCAAACCTTCTTTCAACCAAAACTAGGGCAGATTTACTAATACTGTCTAAGTTTTAGGCAGTGCAAACTTAGACTAGACCGTTTTAAACGGTGCCTGATTTATTAAGTGTCCAATGCTGTGTAAGTCTGGCGTATGTGTAGACTGTCTAGTTTAACTTTAAACAACTTAATAGTTTTTATTATTTTCAACCATAAAATGGGATACAAAAGGTAAAAAAGGGGAAAGAACAAAGAGGGGTGTAAACGGCAAACATCGGCCTCATACAGAACCTGGAGCATTGACGAGATTCATCAAGTAAGATAACTAATATACATCAGAGCAATGCCTAACACAGGGGTCGGCAACCTCCTGCACGTGTGCCAAGAGTGTCACGCGAGGCTTATTTCCCTGGCACGGGAGCTAAGTCCTCACCCAGCAGTTTCGATCGGACCAAACACAGCCGAAACAAAACTGCTATTATTATACTGTGGGGTCTCTTCAGACCCCCAAGTATAATGAGCGGAACCCCCCGGGGAGATGAACAAACATAAAAAACAATGTTAACTCACCTTCCGTGGATCTGCAGCCGCTGTGTGCTCTTCGGGCACTTCTGCTAACGTAAGAGACAGCTGACAGGGCCACACGTTTGACGCATATGCATAATAATGCGACGGACCCCTGAGACCAACAGCGGCGCTGACTACAGGCAGAAGTGCCCGAAGAGAACAGCGGCTGCGGATCCACGGAAGGTGAGTTAACATTGTTTTTATGTTTGTCATCTCCCCGTGGGGCCCGCCAATACTGGGGCTGAAGAGACCCCACAGAAAAAAGCAGCGTCAGCCGTGTTGGCCGACGAAACTGCTGGGTGAGGACAGCCCCGTGCCAGGGAAAAAGCCTCGCGGCCACCTGGCACACGCCAGGAGGGCCGACCCCTGTGTTAGGCATTGCTTGATGATATAGTATCTTACTTGATGAACCGCAATGCTCCAGGTCTGTATGAGGCCGATGTTTGCCGTTTACACCCCTCTTGTTCCTTTTTTACCTTTTGTATCCCATTTTATGGTTGAAAATAGTCAAAACTAGTAAGTGGTTTAAAGAAACAGAAGACACAAACGCAAGACTTGACAGCATGACACTTAATATGAAATACTTTGTTTTTTTCTTTTCAATAAATTAGCAAAAATTTCGAACATTGTGTCTTCATTTTTGTCATTATGCAATAATGAGTGTTTTAGTGATAGGGGAAAAGTCCTTAACATAAGAAAATGTGGAAAAAAAAAAAAAAATGAAAGGGTCTAAAAACTGTCCAAATGAACTGTAGGTCAATGTTTTGCAGTTGTTGTCTTTTTATTTTTAGTTTATAACCAGGGTGCTGACAATGGATTTGGCATGACTATGCAAAGTGTAGCAAATGCATACACTGACAGTGTGATACTCTTATGTGGAATGTGGGAGTGATGCGGGCCCTATATTGTAATAGAAGATTCAGGAATATCTAATTTGTTGGTGAGCACTGCTAAATTTCTCTTTGCTTATAGGGGCTTTCTAACTTTGGAAAAATTTTATGAAGGGGTTAAAACAATTAAAATCTGCTCACCTGCTATCCCAGCCACAGCTCCTTGGTCCACAGCACTGGTATTTTGTTCTGGCACTTCAGCAATGATGTGTCCTGCGCCCCCTATGTGTCCACCGCAGGCAATCACTGGCCTCAGTAGTAATGTGTGAGTATCCTATCGCTTCAGAGATTTTGTTACCTCTCCAGCAGCAAAGTATTTGACAACCCACTGTTTGAACCACTTCCCTAAACTTTGTCAAGGAGCCAGGAAACCCCTTTAATAATTCTGTGAACCAACACAAAGTACCTGAGTATATGCAATACATTATAAATGCATTTTTCAGGCATCTGTCACATAGTTAAATATCAAGAAGGCACAGGCTGGAAAATGCCACACAAGATGCATGACTGTGTCAATTGAAGTGGTTATGTGACAAAGCATATTTGATTTGTTTGCTTGAAAGGATTAGTCTGGGGAGAGATGATGATGATGATGATGATGATGATAATAATAATACATTTTATTTAAAAAGCGCCAACATATTCCGCAACACTGAACAACTTGTAGGGTTCAAGTACTGACAAAAAAAGATACATTACAAAGAAATAGTCAACTCACACACTGGGCTGAGGGCCCTGCTCGCAAGAGCTTACAATCTATGAGGTAGAGGGGGTGACACAATAGGTAGCAGGGGCGGCAACAGATGTAGCTACAATCGTCAGACAATTTTGTAATAGAGGTTACTGTTATTACACATATATAAAGCTGTATGAGCCGTCACCAGTCGTGTCCTTTAACATGCAGATGGTGCCTGGACATATACAGCTAGTCTGATACGGCATCATATCCTGTGAGGTAATGTTGATGCATCAGAGGAGGGTACGTTTTAGGGATTCTGACTATGGAAGGGTTTACATTAGGAGTTGTGATAGGCCTGTCTGAAAAGATGTGTCTTTAGTTTACGCTTGAGGCTGTGGAAATTGGGGGTTAATCTGGGATAGAGCATTCCAGAGAAGTGTTGCAACTCGGGAGAAGTCTTGTATACGAGCGTGGGAGGTTCTGATAATAGAGGATGTTAGTCTTAGGTCATTGAGTGAACGGAGAGTACAGGTTGGGCGATAGACAGAGATGAGGGAGGAAATGTAGGGAGGTGCAGCATTATGGAGAGTCTTGTGATAAGTTTAGATTGTATTCTGTATTGAATAGGCAGCCAATGTAGTGACCGGCACAGACCGGAGGCATCGCTGTAGCGTCTAGACTGATAGATGAGCCTGGCCGCCGCATTCAGAATAGATTGTAGAGGGGAGAGTTTAGTAAGGGGAAGATTAAATTAACATACCTGACCTGGGTGTTCCGGTCTCATCATGACCCATTGGAAGCAGCGATCCACCCCCTCAGTTGCTCTGCTCCCTCCTTCTTATCTGATCACACAGGTAGTTAATAACCTGTGAGATCAGGGATTGAGGGGACAGAGCGCTGCTTCTGATCATGTGGCCCAGAGGTCATGACAAAGTAGGATCAGGTATTTCAGTTTATTCTGACTGGACTACCCCTTTAAAGATGCAACTAATCATTTGTGTATGAAAGCTGTTGATACTTGCTGGGGTTTCGTTCATCTCGTCCTTAGGCTACAGGAACACTGACGTGTGCATGTGCCGGGTCCGTGGTTGAACAGCACGGACAGCACAAGGGTGATATGCGTGTGCTGACTGTTACTCGCTGAACCAATTTGCTTTATTGATAAGTGTGTATGGACCCTCCCCCCACATTCAGATTTACAAATGGTAAGCAGTACACTTTTCACATGCACATAAATAAACACGAGTTGTGTTTTTTGTTTTTTTGTTTTTTTTTTGTTTTTTTTTGCTTTATCTCTATACATACTCAAAATCCCTTACTATGGAAGTCTAATTTTGCAAAACTGTTAATCTGTCTGTTTTGTCAGTGGTATTATGCTTCCGTTGTGATAACCATAATGTTGATTTTCTGCTAGAATTGTCGTTTACCCCCCCCCCCCATATCTTTACCACTTCCTCAGTTATCCAGATGCACACTAGAAAGAAAAAGTTCAATCACATGACAGTTCTGCCGGACACTAGTTAACTTTTTTAACTTCTAGCTGACTAGAAAATTCCATTTCTGTCCCCTATTGTTTGAAAGTCACTACTGTATTTTAAAATTGATTTCCTCTTCTAAGAAACGCTGGTAAATAAATTGCTGCTTCCAACCTGCTACCTATAGAACAGACCTGGGCATTGTACGGCCTGCGGGCCACATCCGGCCATCTATCTATCTCTGACTGGCCCACTGTCAATACTTTTACTCACCTGTCCACGCTCCTGTCCTGGCTGCCCTCCGCTGCCTCCTCTAGGCAGCGCTACACTAACGTCACAATGCTGAAAAACGCCGGAACTCTACGTACAGCCCCTTCTTCAGCATCGGCAACAGCGCACCCTGGAGGCGGCAGCGGAGGATGTCTAGGTCTGGTGCGTAGACAGGTGAGTAAAAATTATCATCCACTACACTGTGTGGGGTGGGGAGATAACATGGGCTCATATACTGTGGGTGGGGGGGTATAAAAGGTGTCATAATCTGTGTGAGGGCCATAAATAGGGGGTCATATGCTCTGTGGGGAGTAAATAAGGAGGCTTGCTCAGAGGATGTTAGTTCTCTTTAGATCTACCTACCTATATGAACAAACATTCTCAGTGATCAAGATACAGATCCTCTCTCAGTGATGATCACTTGTGTGCTGTCCTTCGCATATCCACCTCAGATATTCAACCTGACTTCAATGCACTTGTTCAAGCCCAAAACAGGCTAGATTTCTCTCATTGAACATTTTTGTATAAAGTTAATGTGATGCTGGTCTTTGAAAAACTAGTTTTTTTGTGTAAAGTTGATGCTAGTTTTTTTTTATATGCTGCAGAAGATGCTCATTTTCAAAAAATGTTAGTTAAATTGTGCTATAATTCTGTGCTCCTCATTTACTGTTCTTTATTAAGTTAAAGGTCTTTGAAAAACTTGCTGTTTTTTGTCAGGATGTGATGCTAGCTTTTTAAACACTGCAAAAGTTTACAATTTTCTAAACTGAACAGTCACAAGATCTTTAAAGTTCATCATCTCATCATTAAATAATGATGTAATTAGGTCCTCCACATTTTCATTGAATCACTGTAATGTTTCATTTACTGTTTTTTATGAAGGGATAGTAATAATACATTTTATTTATATAGCGCCAACATATTCCGCAGCACTGTACAACTTGTAGGGTTCAAGTACTGACAAAGATACATTACAAAGAAATATTCAATTCACACACTGGGACTGAGGGGCCCTGCTCGCAAGAGCTTGCAATCTATGAGGTAGAGGGGGTGACACAAGAGGTAGCAGGGGCGGCAACAGATGTAGCATTGTTTATACAATGGTCAGACAATTTTGTAATAGAGGTTACTGTCATTACACATATATAAGATGTATGAGCCGTCACCAGTCGTGTCCTGTAACATGCAGATGGTGCCTGGACATCTAAAGCTAGTCTGATACGGCATCATATCCTGTGAGGTAATGTTGAAGCATCAACAGAGGAGGGTACGGTTTAGGGATTCTAACTACGGAAGGGTTTACATTAGGAGTTGTGATAGGCCTGTCTGAAAAGATGTGTCTTTAGTTTACGCTTGAAGTTGTGGAAATTGGGGGTTAATCTGATAGTCTGGGATAGAGCATTCCAGAGAAGTGTTGCAACTCGGGAGAAGTCTTGTATACGAGCATGGGAGGTTCTGATAATAGAGGATGTTACTCTTAGGTCATTGAGTGAACGGAGAGTACGGGTTGGGCGATGAGGGAGGAAATGTAGGGAGGTGCAGCATTATGGAGAGCCTTGTGAATGAGGGTGATAAGTTTATATTGTATTCTGTATTGAATAGGCAGCCAATGTAGTGACCGGCACAGACTGGAGGCATCGCTGTAGCGTCTAGACTGATAGATGAGCCTGGCCGCCGCATTCAGAATAGATTGTAGAGGGGAGAGTTTAGTAAGGGGAAGACCGATTAGTAAGGAGTTACAGTAGTCAAGGCGAGAGTGAATCAGGGCAACAATAAGTGTCTTTAGTGTATCTGTGGTAAGGAAAGGGCGGATTCTGGAGATGTTTTTGAGGTGGAGATGACAAGAGCATGCGAGTGATTGGATATGGGGGGTGAAGGAAAGGTCTGAGTCAAACAAAATCCCGAGGAAGCGGGCATACTGCCTAGGAGTTATGGTAAGGACAGAGACTGCAATGGAGATATCAGGGACAGATCTATTAGATGGTGGAAACAGCAGTAGTTCAGTCTTTGAGAGATTCAGTTTCAGATAGCGAAGACATGATATTTGAGACAGCAGAGAGGCAGTCATTGGTGTTCTGTATTAGTGCAGGGGTGATGTCACGAGATGACGTATATAATTGGGTGTCATCAGCATAAAGATGGTACCGCAAGCCAAATCTAGTGATGGTTTTTCCAATGGGTGTTGTGTAGAGAGAGAAGAGCAGGGGACCTAGGACCGAGCCCTGAGGAACCCCAACGGCAAGGGGAAGAAACAGAGCCTGCAAATGATACAAAGAAAGTGCGGTCAGACAGATAAGAGGAGAACCAGGAGAGCGCAGTGTCTGTGATGCCGACAGAGCGGAGCATAGTGAGGAGGAGTTGATGGTCAACAGTGTCAAATGCTGCTGAGAGATCTAGAAGAATAAGAAGAGAGCAGTCACCTTTGGATTTAGCCGTCAGGAGATCATTGGAGACACTTGTGAGGGCCGTTTCAGTAGAGTGCAGAGTGCGGAAGCCAGATTGTAAGGGGTCAAGAAAAGAGTTAGCAGAAAGATAGCGGATTAAACGAGAATAGACCAAGTGTTCCAAGATTTTGGAGATAAAAGGAAGGTTAGAGACAGGTCGATAGTTAGCAGCACAGGACAGGTCAAGGGAGGATTTCTTCAGTAGTGGGGTTATGACAGCATGCTTGAAAGAGGATGGGAAAATTCCAGAAGAGAGAGAGAGAGTTTAAATATTTTAGTAAGGTAAGTCGTGACGGCAGACGACAGAGACTGGAGAAGGTGTGAGGGGAAAGGGTCACTACTGCAGGTCGTAGGGCGAGAAGAGGAAAGTAGCTGAGATACTTCCTCCTCTGTGACAGGTTCAAAAGATGAGAATGAACAGTCTGAAGTGCGGCTGGTGAGGGGGTCAATGCCACCTGGGGATTGGGCAGTTATTTCCTGACGGATCTTATCAATTTTATCATGGAAATAAGCCAGATCATCTGCGCTAAGGTCTGTGAATGGCATCTGCACCTTAGGGGTCAGTAAGGAATTAAAAGTTTCAAATAGCCTTTTAGGGTTACAGAAAAGAGAAGAGATGAGTGGTGAAATAGGCTAGGCTAGGTGAAGGGCAGAATTATAGGTTTTAAGCATAAATTTAAAGTGGAGGAAGTCTGCAGGTGTGCGTGATTTTCTCCACAGACGTTCAGCACACCTAGAGCATCGCTGAAGAAAACGTGTCTGTGGCATGTTCCAGGGTTGCTGCCTCCTGCTTCTAACCTTTCGAGTGGAGGGGGGAGCTGCCTCATCCAATGCACTCTTAAGGGTTTCATTATAGTGGCTGGTGGCTAGATTGGGGCAGGACAGTGAAGAGATGGAGGACAGAGAGGACTTGTATACAGTATATAGGTATTTGGTACAACTGAGTGAAGTATATTAGTCTGGCCCTCTAAAACCACTCCAATTTCTCATGTAGCCCTATGGGAAAATTAATTGCCCACCCCTGTTCTAGAAGATGGTGCAGAAGACTAGACTGGGCCACCCCAGTCAATTGTGTGACCTGCAAAGGTCTTGTGGCAAATGCTGCCATTTGCTGTTTTAATTTCTACATGCATAGCTGTCTCTAAAGCCCTAGGCTTAGATATAGTAGTGTTAATAGCATTAATTAGAATACCTTTCAAATAGAATGGCTTCCCACACACTGAGGCTAAACCCTCATTAAATGGGTCATGCAAAATTACATGGCTGCTTTCTTCTACTCAGGTTGTGACCCCACGTCTGTTGGCAAATGACAGTACTACAGCTCAATCCCCTTTAAATGATTAAGACTGAATTGCAGCATAGCCATGTGACCAAAAAACATTTCTTACTGAGAAACAGATATCTGCTGTGTCCAGTTATTCATGCACAATCTCTTTTTAATATAAAAATATTTATGCATCAGTTTTGACACATTCCCAATAACTGTTGTAATTGAGAACTAGAATAACCCCGTAATGCATCTGTAATTTATCAGGTTTGCCAGATATATTGATTTCTATTGACAGTAAAGTTGGAGGAAATGCTTGACCCTTCCTTCCTCATTGAGGTCACCATTGATGTGCACTTCTTGCTTTTCTGTAAAAATACATGTTTATGTTATTGACTATAAACTAGAGTAGAACCTTGTGTATACCCCAGCATATGATTTACCTCCTAGGAAACCCTATAACTGTTCATTCAGAGCTGTGTACTTGGCCGTGAAAATGTAGGTTTTTCATGGCAGAGCGTACATCTGGGGATATTCATAAGCTTGAGTCTTTAGGGATCTGTAAAAACAGCCCCTATCTGTTTAAAAAAATGGTTACAGTGGCTTGCAAAAGTATTCCTACCCCTTGAACTTTTCCACATTTTGTCACCTTAAAACTACTAACTTAAATGTATTTTATTGAGATTTTAAGTGATAGACCAACACAAAGTAGCAGATAATTGTGAACTGGAATGACAATGATACATTGTTTTCAAAATTTTATTCAAATAAAAATCTGGAAAATGTGACGTGCAAAAGTATTAAGCCCCCTGTACTCTGATACCCCTAAATAAAATCCAGTGCAATCAATTGCCTTCAGAAGTCACTTAATTAGTTAATAGATTCAGGTGTGTGTTATTTAGTCTCAGTATAAATACAACTGTTCTGTGAAGGCCTCAGTGGTTTGTTAGAGAACACTAGTGAACAAACAGCATCATAAAGACCAAGGAACTCACCAGACAGGTCAGAGATACAGTTGTGGAGAAGTTTAAAGCAGGGTTAGGTTCTAAAAACATATCCCAAGCTTTGACCATCCCGAGGAGCACTGTTCAATCCATCATCCAAAAATGGTCTTTCTGGAGGAGCTGCAGAAATCCACAGCTCAGGTGGGAGAATCTGTCCACAGGACAACTATAAGTCGTGCATTCCACAAATCTGGCCTTTACGAAAGAGTAGCAAGAAGAAATCCATTGTCGAAAGAAAGACATAAGTGTAGTTTGTCCCAACCAATATAGGGGGCACAGCAAACATGTAGTATAAGGTGGTCTGGTCAGATTATACCAAAGTTGAACTTTTTGGCCTAAATGCAAAGCGCTATGTGTGGTGGAAAAGTAACACTGCTCATCACCCTGAAAACACCATCCCCCCCACTTTGAAACATGGTGGTGGTAGCATCTTGCTGGGGGGATGCTTTTCTTGAGCAGGGACAGGGAAGCTGGTGAGATTTGATGGGAAGATGGATGGAGCTAAATACAGGGCAATCCTGGAAGAAAACCTGTTGGAGGCTGCAAAAGACTTGAGACTAGGAAGGAGATTTACCTTCCAGCAAGGCAATGACCCTAAGTATACAGCCAGAGCTACAGTGGAATGGTTTAGATCAAAGAATATTCATGCGTTAGAATGGCCCAGTCAAAATCCAGATCTAAATCCCACTGAGCATCTGTGGCAAGACATTAAAATTGCTGTTCACAGACGCTCTCCATCCAATTTGGCTGAGCTTGAGCTATTTTGCAAAGAAGAATGGGCAAAAATCTCAGTCTCTAGATGTGCAAAGCTGGTAGAGACATCCCCCAAAAGACTTGCAGCTGAAATAGCAGCGAAAGGTGGCTCTACAAAGTATTGATATAGGGGGGCTAAATACTTTTACACGTCACATTTTTCAGGTTTTTATTTAATTTAAAATTTTGAAAACCTTGTATCATTTCGTTCCACTTCACAATTATCTGCTACTTTGTGTTGGTCTATCACTTAAAAGCTCAATAAAATACATTTAAGTTTGTGTTTGTAAATGTTCAAGGGGTATGAATACTTTTGCAACGCATTGTATGTGAATAGATCCACTTATGTCTATGGGGCCGTGTGCAGGCCATTAATAGAACATCCCAAAAGTGATAGAAAGGTCAGCCCCATGAGAGCTGTGACTGCTGTCTAGGCAGGTACTTCCTGTTGCAAAAAGTAAAGGCAATAGGCTGAGTGTACAAGAGTTAAACTGCTTACTGTACATAAGGATTCAGGATATATATTATATGTATCTACTATACAGTATAATTGGGGCTACATAAACAAATGTAATTTTTTTTTTTTTTTTGCTCTTGTTCTAATTTCTGTCCCTGGTTATTGACTATTTTCACTCTTTTAACCGAAAAAAACATCAATATGGTGTGTCCAGTGCCCACCTTCCTTATCAATCTTGGGTAAAATGAAAGAAAAAAAAAATCTTTAAATGGATTTTTCAACTCATAACTTTTTTATTATTTAATACTGCTGATGAGGGGCCCATAAACATAACAAAAGTACACCCACTCACAGGCCCTTGGTTACCCCCTTCTCAAACTGCACGTCAAAGAAGTCACTTGCCCTTTGTTCTGGATCAGGAGAAGAAAGAGGAGAACGTCAAAGAGCGTCAAATTTGGAGGGATCGGAGGACTCCTCTGCCACCAGGGTAGGGTACCTTTCTCAGTGCCACAGCGCCAACACCGGTCAGTCACAGCAGGATAGATTCTATGGAGGAAGTCAGAACACCAGTACCACCGAGACAGAATTTTGAAATTCTTTTCTTGCTCACTGCAAAAATACCCCTCAGGCTTGATGTAGTTGCAGTATATGGCTTCATAAAGCCAGCAGTAACAGTGCAACACGCTTGATGATGATTATTAATAATAATATAATAATAAAAATAATAATAATATCTTTAGAGGTTATAGTAAATGGCCGCCTTCCCCCACTGGATGTTTGTGACTGCATTTTCTCTTATATGCAAACCTAAAAGCTTCTGGGAACTAAGCAATATGTCTCCCACTTGAGTGCAGCATATCTATAAATAAATGTGTGCCAATAAGTTCAGCAAGTGTGTTCTCTATTAATTACAAGCCTGATTTTCTGACTGTGCACACTATGCTGTTGACATATATCTATATATAGCACTCTCTCTCTCTCTCTCTCTATCTACTCTCTTCTATCTATCTATCTATCTATCTATATATATATATATATATATATATATATATACACACACACAAAGTGCCTTGCGAAAGTATTCCGCCCCCTTGAACTTTTCAACCTTTCGCCACATTTCAGGCTTCAAACAGAAGGATATAAAATTTTAATTTTTTGGTGAAGCATCAACAAGTGGAACACAATTGTGAAGTGGAACGAAATTTATTGGATATTTTAAACTTTTGTAAAAAATAAAAAACTGAAAAGTGGGGCGTGCAATATTATTCGGCCCCTTTACTTTCAGTGCAGCAAACTCACTGCAGAAGTTCAGTGAGGATCTCTGAATGATCCAATGTTGTCCTAAATGACTGATGATGATAAATATAATCCACCTGTGTGTAATCAAGTCTCCGTATAAATGCATCTGCTCTGTGATAGTCTCAGGGTTCTGTTTAAAGCGCAGAGAGCATCATGAAGACCAAGGAACACACTAGGCAGGTTCGTGATACTGTTGTGGAGAAGTTTAAATTCGGATTTGGATACAAAAAGATTTCCCAAACTTTAAACATCCCAAGGAGCACTGTGCAAGCAATCATATTGAAGTGGAAGGAGTATCAGACCACTGCAAATCTACAGTTCCTGACAGAAGTTCTGTCGCTTATCCATGTTGTGGAAGCAAAAGCTTATAACCTGACTTTTAAATTCATCCATTGGTTTTAGAAATGACTCGTATGAAAGCTGAAACCCTCCCAAATGATTTTTTGGTTAAGAAAATAAATTGGCTTCACTGCTGAAATATTGATCATTTAATGAACACAGAAAGGTCAGATTTTGGCAAGACAAAAGTTTTGTTGCACACATAAAGTAATGTGAAAATCAAACCAATAATTCTGTTCAAAAACAAAGATATGTTTCATAACATTGGTGAATGAGGTTGTGGTGCTATTAGAGCCATATTTAATATTTTGTGTGACTTCCATGAGCTTGAAGAACTGCATCCATGCGTTTCAACAATGATTCATACAATTTATTGAGGAAGTCATCAAGAATAACAAAGAATGCAGTCTTACATGCCTCCCAGAGTTCATCAAGATTCTTTGGTTTTGTCTGCCAAGCTTCCTCTTTCATCCTACCCCAAACATGCTCAATGATGTTCATGTCTGGTGACTGGGCTGGCCAGTCCTGGAGCACTTTGATCTTCTTTGCCTTGAGGAACTTTAATGTAGAGATGGCTGTATGAGATGGAGCACCATCCTGCTGCAAAATTTGACCCCTTTTTATGATTGGGAATGTAAGTGGAAGCCAATACTACTTGATATTTTAGGCTATTGATATTGCCTTCCACCTTGCAAATGTTTCGCACACCCCCATACTGAATGTAACCCCAGACCATGATCTTTCCACCACCAAACTTTACTGTTTTCTGGGTGTATCTTGGATCCATACGGGCTCCAGTAGATCTCCTGCAGTATTTGCGACGGCTGTGGTGTAATACAACTGAAGATTCATCTGAGAAATCCATCTTCTGCCACTTTTCCAGCATCCATCCGTTTAGCAGGCTGTGGGCCTTGGCAAATGCCACATGTTTTTTTTAATTGCCTTTTGTTTAGTGTTGGCTTCTGGGCACTGATTCGACCATGGAGGCCATTTCGAGACAGAATCCTACAAACTGTTCTAGTTGACACAGGGACTTGAGGTGACCAGGCCTGTTGGAGCTCTGCTGCAGTGGAAGAGGGGCTGGCTTTTGATTTTCTAATGTTCCTCCTGAAGCAGTTGTCTTACGGGGTCTGCCGGACCTGGGCTTGTCAAAAACATCTCCAGTCTGTTCAAATCTTTTTTTTTAATGCTTTGTACTTGACGCAGAGACACATTAAAGGTGCCAGCCACCTCTGCAGTGGATCTGGTCTTCAGCCTCTTGATAATCAAGGCTTTGGTCGCAGGGTTGATTTTTGCCATGTTGTGAGAGGTGAAGTTGCAGTTCAAGTGAAGGTCTGGGGTGCTGGAGTTTTTTATACACGTCCACTAATTAACCGATCAATTAGTGAGCACAGGTGAGGCTTTAAACTAGGATTGGGTGCATTATATGACAAGGTGACAAAACTTTTGTCTTGCAAAAATCTGACCTTTCTGTGTTCGTTAAATGATGAATATTTCAGCAATGAAGCCAATTTATTTTCTTAACCAAAAAATCATTTGGGAGAGTTTCAGCTTTCATATGAGTCATTTCTAAAACCAATGCATGAATTTAAAGTCAGGTTCTAAGCTTTTGATTCCACAACATGAATAAGCAACAGAACTTCTGTGAGGGACTGTACCAAGACCCGGCCGTCCCTCTACACTTTCATCTCAAACAAGGAGAAGACTGATCAGAGATGCAGCCAAGAGGCCCATGATCACTCTGGATGAACTGCAGAGATCTACAGCTGATGTGGGAGAGTCTGTCCATAGGACAACAATCAGTCGTACACTGCACAAATCTGGCCTTTATGGAAGAGTGGAAAGAAGAAAGCCATTTCTCAAAGATATTCATAAAAAGTCTTGTTTAAAGTTTGCCACAAGCCACCTGGGAGACACACCAAACATGTGGAAGAAGGTGCTCTGGTCAAATGAAACCAAAATCGAACTTTTTGGCCACAATGCAAAACGATATGTTTGGCGTAAAAGCAACACAGCTCATCACCCTAAACACACCATCCCCACTGTCAAACATGGTGGTGGCAGCATCATGGTTTGGGCCTGCTTGTCTTCAACAGGGACAGGGAAGATAGTTAAAATTGATGGGAAGATGGATGGAGCCAAATACAGGACCATTCTGGAAGAAAACCTGTTGGCGTCTGCAAAAGACCTGAGACTGGGAGAGAGATTTATCTTCCAACAAGACAATGATCCCAAACATAAAGCAAAATCTACAATGGAATGGTTCACAAATAAACGTATTCAGGTGTTAGAATGGCCAAGTTAATGTCCAGACCTGAATCCAATCGAGAATCTGTGGAAAGAGCTGAAAACTGCTTTTCACAAACGCTCTCCATCCAACCTCACTGAGCTCGAGCTGTTTTCCAAGGAAGAATGGGCAAGAATTTCAGTCTCTTGATGTGCAAAACTGATAGAGACATACCCCAAGCGACTTGCAGCTGTAATCGCAGCAAAAGGTGGCGCTACAAAGTATTAACTTAAGGGGGCCGAATAATATTGCACGCCCCACTTTTCAGTTTTTTATTTTTTACAAAAGTTTAAAATATCCAATACATTTCGTTCCGCTTCCCGATTGTGTCCCACTTGTTGATTCTTCACCAAAAAATTAAAATTTTATATCCTTATGTTTGAAGCCCGAAATGTGGCAAAAGGTTGAAAAGTTCAAGGGGGCCGAATACTTTTGCAAGGCACTGAGAGATCTCCTCTCTCTCTCTCTCTCTCTCTCTCTCTCTCTCTCTCTCTCTCTCTCTCTCTCTCTCTCTCTCTCTCTCTCTCTCTCTCTCTCATAATTATATATATATATACAGTCATATGAAAAAGTTTGGGCACCCCTATTAATCTTAATCATTTTTAGTTCTAAATATTTGGGTGTTTGCAACAGCCATTTCAATTTGATATATCTAATAACTGATGGACACAGTAATATTTCAGGATTGAAATGAGGTTTATTGTACTAAAAGAAAATGTGCAATATGCATTAAACCAAAATTTGACCGGTGCAAAAATTTGGGTACCCTTATCATTTTATTGATTTGAATACTCCTAACTACTTTTTACTGACTTACTGAAGCACAAAATTGGTTTTGTAACCTCACTGAGCTTTGAACTTCATAGCCAGGTGTATCCAATCATGAGAAAAGGTATTTAAAGTGGCCAATTGCAAGTTGTTCTCCTATTTGAATCTCCTCTGAACAGTGGCATCATGGGCTCCTCAAAACAACTCTCAAATGATCTGAAAACAAAGATTGTTCAACACAGTTGTTCAGGGGAAGGATACAAAAAGTTGTCTCAGAGATTTAACCTGTCAGTTTCCACTGTGAGGAACATAGTAAGGAAATGGAAGACCACAGGGACAGTTCTTGTTAAGCCCAGAAGTGGCAGGCCAAGAAAAATATCAGAAAGGCAGAGAAGAAGAATGGTGAGAACAGTCAAGGACAATCCACAGACCACCTCCAAAGAGCTGCAGCATCATCTTGCTGCAGATGGTGTCACTGTGCATCGGTCAACAATACAGCACACTTTGCACAAGGAGAAGCTGTATGGGAGAGTGATGCGAAAGAAGCCGTTTCTGAAAGCACGCCACAAACAGAGTCGCCTGAGGTATGCAAAAGCACATTTGGACAAGCCAGCTTCATTTTGGAAGAAGGTCCTGTGGACTGATGAAACAAAGATTGAGTTGTTTGGTCATACAAAAAGGCGTTATGCATGACGTCAAAAAAACACAGCATTCCAAGAAAAACACTTGCTACCCACTGTAAAATTTGGTGGAGGTTCCATCATGCTATGGGGCTGTGTGGCCAATGCCGGCACCGGGAATCTTGTTAAAGTTGAGGGTCGCATGGATTCAACTCAGTATCAGCAGATTTTTGAGAATAATGTACAATAATCAGTGACGAATTTGAAGTTACGCCGGGGATGGATATTTCAGCAAGACAATGATCCAAAACACAGCTCCAAATCTACTCAGGCATTCATGCAGAGGAACAATTACAATGTTCTGGAATGGCCATCCCAGTCCCCAGACCTGAATATCATTGAACATCTGTGGGATAATTTGAAGCGGGCTGTCCATGCTCAGCGACCATCAAACTTAACTGAACTGGAATTGTTTTGTAAAGAGGAATGGTCAAAAATACCTTCATCCAGGATCCAGGAACTGATTAAAAGCTACAGGAAGCAACTAGAGGCTGTTATTTTTGCAAAAGGAGGATCTACTAAATATTAATGTCACTTTTCTGTTGAGGTGCCCATACTTTTGCACCGGTCAAATTTTGGTTTAATGCATATTGCACATTTTCTGTTAGTACAATAAACCTCATTTCAATCCTGAAATATTACTGTGTCCATCAGTTATTAGATATATCAAATTGAAATGGCTGTTGCAAACACCCAAATATTTAGAACTAAAAATGATTAAGATTAATAGGGGTGCCCAAACTTTTTCATATGACTGTATATATATATATATATATATATATATTATATATATATATATATATTTTTTTTTTTTCCCCCTTCAATTTCTAAGGCACTGTTTTATAATGAATCCTAATTATGGTTGGGAATATTATTAACCCCATAGTCATTTCAGCACGTTGCGTTTTATTTGCAGTACCACAATTACTTTTATATATCATATATACATATATAACTACATATACACTTATTTGCTTTTTTTATTTCTGTGATAGGACCTCAGTTTGCCAAATGGTACCCCTGCAGACACATCAAGCCCAGCTTCTTCATCCTCTCTTCTTAACAGGCTGCAGCTAGATGATGACATGGATGGAGAAACAAGGGACCTATTTGTTACAGTTGATGACCCAAAGAAACATGTGTGCACTATGGAAACTTATATAACGTACCGGGTTATGACCAAGGTAACCATGAAATATTGTGCTTCTCTATTCTATGCTCTGAAACTTACATTTAAACCAACTGTTTAGAAGTACTGAAGACAAAAATTTCCCTAAATATCTTGTACTGCAGTTGGTAAAGAATCATGGCCCACATTTTAATAAAATGCTGCCTGTGTTTTGTGGACATTCCGCATCTCTGGTAGTTAGGAAAACTTTCACACCTTTGACAAGTACAAGTAAAACCTTACAACATACTAATGCTCTTAACCCATATATTTGTTAAAGATAGACTCCTGGCACATTTCCAGAGTGCCAATTTATATACACAGACGCCTTAATACAATTTTGATTAGGAGTTTAATTGTTTTTAAATATAAATTGTGACCCAAGCAAAAAGTTCTATGCCCCACACTACCTGAAAACAAAAGCTCAATCTGTGAGTTCATTCATATCGCTTAGGCCTATAGTGAAGTTCATATATCTATATTTATGTATCTTAAAATTTCTACAACTAGAAGGACCAAATATCAATTTTTACCCTGAAAACTTTAAAGGAACAACGTGTAAAATATTAGTATTGCACACCTTGAAAAGTAAATGCATCCTTAAGGTCGGCTCCATGGGAGCTAATTCTTTCCAGGGAATGCAGATGATAAACATTCCTTATTTTCTGGAGATCCACACTCCTAGCATCATAGTGATCTGTGGTGCTAGGAGTCCATTTTGGTGAGTTGGTGGTAGTAGCAAATGATACATTTAAATGTTTAGGCCAGGGCTACACCGTGACTTTTTTAATGCTACTAATTGATTTTAACTATTTGAGTTACAGCTGCAACCACCAGATTGCCTACAACTCAATGTTTTCAAAATCAGTTAGTAGTGCTACAGAAAGTTTGTGTAGGCATGGCATAATGTAACTATCATTCAAAACAGCTCTCAAAACAAATATACATGGCCAATTTATGAGATGGACCATGTTGCTAAAAATGTTGTATGTCCCTTTGTTTGCTTTTGCATTAGTTGCATTTTTTTCTCAAGTCATCCTCCATGACAGCACACACCTGGAGTTTGATTGCATGCCTAATAGGGAAATGGAGGGGCGATACATTTAACCTCTCTGTTTCATTAGCATACCAGTGTTTCCTGTCCCTATGGGGCATGGTAAAAAGAGGTGTGCTGGACCTGGCCATTGGGGGTCGCTCTAGTGTGTGTGTGTGTGTGTGTGTGTGTGTGTGTGTGTGTCTCTACCTGCACTGCTGACTGTTCAGACCCTCTTCCTTACAAGAGGTCCCAGGCAAGTGTTTCCTGGCATGCTATCGATAGATAGATTAGATAGATAGATATAATTTTTTTTTTTTTTTTTCTGACTTCGTCGGGTCACTCACATGCTAGAGTGCTAGAAGTCAGTCTTATCGCTGTTATCCTCGGGGCTTCTCTGACTTCTGGTTGTGTCTTGTGTGTGTACCAGAAGTCAGTTGCTAAACTTTTCTCCTGGCACACTTCCCATGACTGGGGGGTGTCTTCCTGGGGGAGGGGGCGTTCTGTGTTTATGGCCTCCTCCTTCTTCTTTGGCCTTTCAGGATTGGCTGAATTCACCTAATTACAGGTTTACAGCCTCCTCGTTGTTGTTGGAGTGTGTGTGTGTGTGTGTGTGTGTGTGTGTGTGTGGTTTTTTTTGTTTTTTTCCCCCCCCCCCCCAGCAGTGTCCCTACCACTGTTGGGTTTGGACTTTATTTATTTAGGCTGTCCAACTTATGAGTGCTCATTTGTGGTCTATTAAGATGCCTGAAACAGAGCAGTCTGTCCGCCCTGATGTTGTGGAGACTAACACCACCCCTGGCCCAGTAAGTCTGGTAGGTGTGGAGGCTTTTTGGGAGAGAATATGCTTTTATTTCGTTCCTTCTCTCCTCTTTTCAGGAAGACAAGGATGGTACTCACAAACCCAAGAAAGTGTACACGTGCACAAACGCACTGTCTGTTCCAGGAAACTTACCCCCCGGGATCCAAGAAACTTCTCTACCAAAATTGTACAGAAAAAGTTTTGATTAATCGGGAGATCCAATCTTCACTATCATCATCTATACCCAGTTAAAAGACTGCTCTTCTGCAGACATCTGATTCAAAAAAGGGGAAATGGGAGGTTATATCTAAACCTTCCCTGACAATGATTCTCTGTCAGGAATCAGAGACGCCATGGAAGAACGCAAAATATCTCAGGCCTACCAGCTGGAAGAGACAGACAATTTTCTTCCGACTTCATGGATGATCACCTGCAAGCTGTCAGAGGAACCATGGGGATTGAAGACCTTCAAGAAACCAAGTCCATCCAGGTTGAGATGTTTGCAGGTTCATCAGTCTGGCCTTAGAGAAGATTCTGGAAAAAGCCTCAGACAAGAAAAAGACTTCTCCAGCCTAAACCCCAAAAGAAGAAAGCTTTCTTTTGTCTTTTCCATTTTCCATCAGGAGTACAGGGGTAAAGGCAAGTCGGTATGGTGGAGTTACCCCAGTGGAGGCAAGAATAAGAACATAATCAACCAGAATCACCCCAGTCAGGATAAATGTCTTTAAGTTCGGCTACAAAATAGAATTTTCTTCTTACTCCCTTGAACAGATGTAGAGTAACCAACCTTATGAAATCGGTTCTCCAAAAAAAAAAAGTTCCTTTCAAATATCCAGAAGCTTCTTTAGTTACAGGCCATTGTCCCGGAACCAGAAGTGAAATGGGGCTTGGGCCACTATTCAAATCTGTTTCTGGTAAAGAAACCGAATGGGTCCTTCAGAAACATAATCAACCTAATACCCCTAACCAGATTTGTTAAATGTCATCACTTGAAGGTGGAATCTGTTCACTCCACAATTCCCCTGATAGGAACGAATTACTATTTGGTCACAGTGGACTTATGAGATCCTGATCCATCCTCTGTGCCAAACCTTCTTAAGATTTGTGGTGATACAAGATAAGTCCCTCCTTCATTATCAATTCACGGTTCTCCCCTATGACATAAGCTCAGTACCACACGTATTTACCAAGATCATGCCTGAAGCGACCTTCCCCCCCTAAGAAAACTGGGTATAAACGTCAATGACCTCTTGATAATAGGTGATTTGCAAGAGCAATTACTCTCTCATCTGAATGCAGCTTTTCAATGCCTTCAAAACTTGGGGTGGATCTGGGGCTGGGAGAAATCCAACCTTCATCCATTCTTCATCCATCCAAGATGAAGAAGTTCCTAGGGATCCTGTTGAATTCAACTCCTTTCTTGCCTAGGACAAGTGAATTTCTCTTCTAAACTGTATTTTCTCCTTTCAGAAGTCCAGCTGGACCACTCTGAGAGGACTTGTCCATCTTGGACTCCATGACAGCATGCATTCAGTGTGTTCCTTTGAGTCCGACTCATTGCCACCCTATTCAGGTTTTGGTGCTGATAAATTGGGACAGTAATCCATTATCCCTGCAGAACAGGATTCTGATTTCCCCTACATTGAAACGGTCCCAGAATTGGTGGCTGAATCCAGGTACACTGGAAAAAAAGGGCTTGGATACAAGCAAAAGAGGAAGGGGAGCTTGTTTTGGGAAGTTTTCCTTTCAGGGATCCTGGAGCCAGAAAGTGACTCAGGAGTCCTCAAATTTCAGAGCATTACAGGCAGTTTGGGAGGCTCTGAAAGCTTCAGAACACGTAACCATAAACTCAGATGTCCGCATTTTACTCAGACAGCATGACTACAGTGGCTTATATCCGCCATCAAGGAGGAACAAGGAGCAGAATGCTTCAGAATCTCTCCACAAAAAAAATTTGGGGGGCAGAATGTCAAGTGTCGTCCCTGTCCACTATTTGTCTACTCCTCTTAGATGATCAGGCGGATTTCTTGAGCCATAGAGATCTGAGACCAGGCTAGTGGAGCCTTTCCAGTTAGATCTTCCACCTGATCTGCCAGAAGTGGAGTCTACCTCAGGTGGATCTTTTCACCTCCCGATCAGCTTCCGAAGTGTTGTGGTGTGTGTGTGTTTTTTTTTTGTTTTGTTTTTTTGTTTTGCTTTGTTATTTTTTTTTTCCCCTGAATCAAAAAATTCAGATTCGGGAATTCTGCCTTGCATATGTATTTCCTCCTCTTCTGCTCATTCCTTGAGTACTACAGAAAGAGAACTTTGGAATCAGTGACTCTCATCCTAGTAGCTCCATTCTGGCCCAAAAGCTGGTTTGGGCTAATCCAGCATTTGGCGGTAGCAGGATCCTTCCATTTCCCAGTACAAAAGACCTTCTCCATTAGGGTCCATCTAAGCTTGAGGTCTGGCTTCTGAAGAAAACTTCTTAAGAGCCCAATGCAGATGCAGTGATCCAGACTCTATTAGCTAATAGGAAGCCAGTCACTAGGGCTATATATTTGAAGATCTCGAAGACCTTTTACTCTTGGTGTAGTGTCCAAAAACCCAATCCATTCTGTCCCTAATTTGTCGAACATTTTGGATTTAGGTTTAGAGGAAATGGGTCTAGACAAAAGTCTGAAACCAAGCACCCTGAAGATACAAATTGCAGCTCTGGGTTCCTTCTTTGATATCGACCTTGCTAATCATTCTTGGCTCAAGCGTATTATTAAAGCAGCTAGCAGACTTTCTCCACAGATACATAATCTTACTCCTTTCTGGGATCTTACTATTGTCCTTAACAGACTTTGTAAACCTCCATTTGAACCTTTAGACCAGATTGTCCTTAGGGAACTCACGTGGAAGACTGCCTTTCTAGTGTCTAGCCTATCACCATGGCTAGAAGAGTAAATGAACTGCAAGCCCTTTCCATTAGAGAATCTTTTCTGAGGATTATAGAGTATCGCATTATCCTGAAGCTGGATCCTACCTTTTTCCCAAAAGTGGTATCTGATTTCCACAGGTCCCAGGTCCATGCATATCTGAAGACTTCTAGACCCTGAAGGGTGGATGAAAAATATATTTGTGCATTTTCAGTGACCCAATAAGAGAAGAAAGGTTATTGTCAAATCTTATTCTTACCAGGATCTCTCTCCTCCTTTGAACATCAAAGCCTACTCTACTAGAGCCACATCAGTCTCCTGGGCCGAAAGAGACTCTATTGAGCAGATTTGTAGGGTGGCTACCTGGTTGTCTCACACGTTTATAAAGTACTTTTGGCTAAACCTTCTGGTGATCTCACATGCTCACCCTCCCTTCCTTTTGGCGAAAAATTCTTCAGGCTATTGTCCCTATCTAAGATAGTAAGTTGGTATGTCTCTAGGTGTGTGCCGTTATGGAGGAGGACTTGAGAAAATAGAATTAGTTCTTACAGGTAATTCGGTTTCTAGGAATCCTCCATTACATCACCCTAAATTCCGTCCCTTGTGTATTATGACGCCTTGGTAATTTGTAAACTCTGCTATTCTAATGATGGGGGGGGGGGATCTTTAACCACGGTTTCCTTTCCCTATTAGGCATGGAGTCAACCTCGAGGTGTGTGCTTTCATGGAGGGTTCTTAGAAACCAAATTACTGGTAAGACTATGGACAGAGACCTTTTTCATGACTATTGTGTGTAGTACAACTTTTCACTTCTATGGGACTCCTGGGATGGTTATCTTTAGCAGTCCTATAAAAATGAACAGAACACAGGCTGAGTATGTGCACCACCTCTCCATTCACATAGGGCATTTTTGGGCCCCTATTTTCATGATCATTAGGGATCCCAGCATTCAGACCACCCAGTGATCAGATATTTATTTCTTGGAATTGGACATTAAAGGAAAACCCTCCTTTTTAAATTGGCTGTTTTAACTAGACAACCACTTTTTTTTTTTTTTTTGTTTTGTTTTGTTTTTACAGACCACAAGATCAGAGTTTGACCTCCCTGAGTATTCCATACGGCGACGATACCAGGATTTTGATTGGTTGCGAAATAAACTTGAAGAAACCCAGCCTACTCACTTCATTCCTGTAGGTAGTATTCTTCTGTTGTCTGGATGAGATTAAGAAGTCTTTGTGGGTTAAAAGAAATAAATAAGCAATGCTCACACATTTCCCCAATGCTTCTGTTTGAAATTGCCATATCCCTTGCTGGTCCCTTCTCAACACTCAAGAAATGCTCCTCAACCAGTTGCTGGCCACAGTGCGTTTCCTTTTTCCCAAGAGGCATCAGGAAGCAGAGACTGATAGGAAATTAGCACTAAAATGATATTAAAGGGATTTTCCAGGCAAATTATATTAACAACCTATTCTTCCAATGATTTATCCAGTATCAGATTGGCTGGGTCTTGACGCAGAGGAACCTACTCTGATCAGCTGTTCTCAGTATCTGCTACACAGACTTGAGAGACAGAAGCCAGAATAGCTTTATCTGGGCAGTGACTGTGCTCAGTTACTACTACTCTGCTCCCATTCGTTTAAATAGGGGCTGAGCGGCAGTAATGCAGCCACTACATGGAGAACAGAGCTATCTTCTTCCAGCTCTGCTCTCCTTATAGCTCCTGCTGAGGAAAGATGATGAAGAAGGGGTCCTGGGTGTCTGACCCATTCTGATCTGATATTGATGACTTCTCCTAAGCATAGGTAATCAATATAATTTAGCTGGAAAGCCTCTTTAATTACATTTTTGCTTTGTTTGGCTTCTGCAGCAGGGATGTATACATACTACATAGCAAGCTGAAGAATGCCATTCTGTGCTTAATTTTTCAGACATGCTCCCTGATTCCTCCATATGCAACCTTCTATGACCGCTCCCGAAATTAATTTAAGATGTAGTCTAAAAAATTAACATAAATGAAATGGTATTGGAGCTTAGATTAGGTCCAGGAGAGGTCAGGGCCAGATAGATCCATCATAGAGCTTGTTTGACAGATTTAGTATAGAACATCATTGACCGCACACTGCTCCTGGCTATTGTTTCCCTCCGCCCTCCCTCTCCCTTTCTCAC
Source organism: Leptodactylus fallax (assembly GCA_947044405.1). Lineage (NCBI taxonomy): Eukaryota > Metazoa > Chordata > Amphibia > Anura > Leptodactylidae > Leptodactylus > Leptodactylus fallax. The sequence goes on from CAMRHE010000041.1 coordinate 5,208,961, forward strand.
CACTTGAGATAGCAGCATAGGGAGAGGGAGTAGGCTGTATACCTCAAACTGTGGAGAGGGGAGCATTTATCCAAGAAGATCAGATTGCACAGGCTGTATTGTATCAAAGTCCAGATAGAGAGGAAAACACACATTAAGGCAGTCTCACAAGCTATGTATAACTACAGAGAGCAGAGCACTATAGCAGACTTGGAAGGGTGGAGAAACGGCCTAAAAGGGAGATAGGGAGAGGACACCATTTTTTTCTTATAAAGCCTTAAGGTCACGAAACAGCTGAGGTTTGCAGTGTACCGGGTGGAGTAGGAAGGTGTGATTTGGATCCCCAGGTAACAGATAGAATGGTCTTACCATTGAAAGTCATATTTACTTTGAAGAAGGTTCAAAAGATCATGGGGGATGTTAATCGGAAGGGCGTCCATTTTAGAGGAGTTAATCTTATGGCCAGACAGTCTGCTGTAAGCTCCCAGGGTATGCAGTAGGTTAGGTAAAGTGGTGTGCGGGCGAGTAAGAGTGAGAAGGACATCGTCAGCAAAAAGTGAAATCTTGAACTCTCTGACCCGTACACTAATCCCTGCTCTAGCCGGGTTCTGTTGAATCTGGACAGCTAATGGTTCAATACAGAGCTCAACTAGGGGGAAAGAGGGCAGCCCTGTTGGGTCCCAGTGCCAATGGGAAAGGAGGCAGAGGCTTCGGAACTAAAGTAATGTGGGAATGCAACATGGATTGCGGGATTGGGGAGCCCTCCCAGAAGGAATTAAACATTTCCTTGAGATAACAAAAGGCCCCCTGGTATGCCTTTTAGTATAGGAAAGTAAAACCGTCGTGGCCGAGCGACTTTTCTTTTGGGAGGTCTTTCAAGACCCCACAAATAGCTCTTTGTTTGTCATGGGGGGCGTTAAGTGAAGCCAGGAAGCTGGAAGCTGAGGCAGGTGGCAGTCACGTAGTTATTCCTGTAACTGTGGTGGGTCGCCCGTCGAGGATGTATCGTGCGGGGTAGGGTGTTTGTAGAACTTCGAGTAATAGGACCGAAAGGTCGATGCAATGGCGTCAGGGTGGTGTATATGACCAGAGGAGTCCCGGACCGTATGTGAAGTCGTAGAAGTGTAGTGGTCTCTAAGCATCCTTGCTAGCAAGGTGTGAGCCTTATTGCCCCTTTTGTAGTAGCGCTGACGCGTGAAGAGTACTAGATGCTGGACTTGGGATGTAGCCAGGCCGCGTAGGTCTGTGCTGCCACTAGTCGACGCATGGTTGAGAGGGAGGGACGTTCCGCTAGACTGGAGGAAAGCGTATTTATGCGGCTCACCAGTGTCTGAGTTCTGGCCAGCCTAAGTTAAGCTTAGATGCCAGTGCAATACAGTGTACACGCATCACTGACTTGGGCACCCTCACAGAGTCGAGGTTGAAGACACTGAGCCCTGATTCACATGATGGCTTATTGTTTGTGAAACAAATTCTACTTTGTAATGGCACCATTAAATATCCTGTACAATGTGTACTGGGAAGCTGGAAAAAAATTCAGAATGAGATGGATTTGGGAAAAAAAAGCATTTGCACTAATTGCTTATGGGTTTAATTTTTATGGCATTCATTGTGTGTTAAAAATGACATGTTACCTGTACTTTGCAGGTCAGTATGATCACGGCGATAACAAATTTATATAGTATTTGTAATGTATTTTGATACCTTTTTAAAAAATTGCAAACTTTGCAAAAATAGAAAAAAAAATTTTGTGTTGCCATAGTGTGACACCTGTAACTTTTTTTTTTTTTATGTGTATGGAGCTGGGTATAGCGTCTTTTTATGCAGGAAAAGATAGCGTTTTTATTGATACCTTTTTCGGGCAGATTTTTTATTTTACTTTTACTTTTTATTTTCAGACCCCTTAGGCACCTTGAACCCTAGGGGATCTGATCGCTCATACCATTCACTGCAATACTAAGCAAAGGGGAAACTCCAGGTAGGGTAGCTGATTGTCCTCCAGAAACGTTAGGAGCAGATGAAGGGGTCTTCTTTTTTGCAGAGTGAGTAGAGAGAGAGATCCTGATAGAGCTGAAGTTTGGCTCCGTCAAACTCAGTCTCTCAGCCGTCTTGCTCTGGCCGTAATGAACGCAGCAAATCACGTCTCTAGGCGTGGATGCAGAACACTTCAGGCGGAGGGCACGGTGAGCCCTGTCCAGTTTGATTTTATGCGAGGGTGGTTCTTGGAGGATGAGGTTGAAAATGCCTTCGAGAGTTGTGTGGAGATCCTCCTCCCAGGAGGCTTCCAGTAGACCCTTGATCTTAATGTTATTGTGCCGACCCCTGTTGTCAAGACCTACTAGGTGGCACTACATAGCCCTCAGGGCCCGGGATTGCTCTAATGTAGTATCATGCAGTTTAGCAACATAGGCTCTGGTAAAGTTGTGGTCATCTTCTAAAGTCTCAACTTTGGATGCTATGCATTGCAAATCCCGTCTCACTGTGGAGATCTCATCCCTACACGTTTCAGTAACTTCGGAAATAAATGACTTGAGGAGGGATCCAGGCTGTGGTGTCCCAGTTTGTAAGTGGAATCCTGAGGACTCAGTGGCCCTTTACCCTGAATTGCAGAAGGGGAAGAGGCAGGGGACTTTTCAGAGTCTGTTGCAGCTGAACCAGCAGCAGAGACTGGGGCCAGAGGAGGCAGAGCCAGTGGGGATGCAGACAGTGAGAGCAAGTCCCTTGAGGGGGAGATGCAGTTGGGAGCGACAGGAGAGCCAGTCGGGGCAGTTGGGAACTCAACATGTGGGGGTGAGGGCTCTGGTGTCTAGCTGCGACGGCCCTGCAAGAAGGAAGCCGGTGCCGAGCGGGACCACTGTGGCATCGGAGGCGCTACCGAGGCCGCCATGGCAGGAGGGCAAATGCTCCTAATAAGGGCAGGAGCTGCATTAGTGAGGGCTGTGTCTGGCCAAGATGGCTGTGGCGCAGAGGGAACCTGGGAGGGAGATGCCGGCTGTGAGAGAAGATATCCTCAATGCTGACCTGTCAAGGTCTTTCAGGAGGTGCTTGAGTGCCCTGGGGCACTTTCTTATCCACTTTCTTCCCCATAGTCCGGGTAGTGTAGGCAATGGGTCCCCAAGATAGCGGTGCAAGGCAGGATCTACTCCAGATAACGTCCTACTCCATACGCTGGTAGCCCACGAATCAACTTTAAAAAGATTTGAGGGAATTTTTTTTTTTTTTAAATGTTGCAATGAACTAACACCAGATGTATCTAAAGTTGATCTATCAGTAAGAAACTATGGAGCAGATTTACTACTGTGATTGCAACTTGACCTTGACATAAATAGATAAAATTGTCTTGAAAATTAGGTTTGACTTCATGCAAAAGGGACACTGTTTTGTATGCCAGAGGATGGGAGTTGCTTAAATAAGCAAAAAAATAGCCAAAGAAATCTCTCCCATTGTCAGACTGCCTGAAAATGGGCATGTGTTCCAGGATAGAGAGTTGGTAGCAGGCGTTCAGTATCTGAACTACTCATGATCTTGTCATTCCTCTATAAAATACTCATTGTTATGGTACAATAGACACATTTCTAGCTGCCTGGGATAACTGGATAATTGTTCCTTATGCAACAGACATGTAAGAAGTATGACCCAATACATGACCATGCATAAACCAGAGAAATAAGTTTTTCCTTCTCCAAATGTTTCATTGCTCTTCAGGCGCTGACTATATTATGATTTTGGTCATTGAATAGATTCCAAAATAACTGACATTGTGTTAATTTGAAAGATTGTTTATTAAAGAGAATTTATTACTAGCAACTTTTTACTGAAGGCTTTTTAAAGTTTTGTTTGTGCCTAATGAAGGTTTCTATGTGTCAAAAATTTAAAGCGGAAGTTTCCCTTTCCCTGTCCACTGATTCTGGCACAGTTGGAATTTTTTCTCTAGCCCCCACCGTTTCCGAGCAATCATTGCTGTTAGTTTTGGTCCCTGATATGCTATTTAAGCTATGTTCTCTCAGGAGGGCGGTGTCAGGTAGAAGCAGCCAGGGGTGTGATTCTGAGATCTGACACTGGCTGCTCCTTTACATTAGAGCTTGAACCGTACATGAGACACCAAAGCTAACTGCACTTGTTGCTTGGGAACTGTGGGGGCTAGAGAAAAAAACTTCAACTGTGCTGGAATCAGTGGAGCAGCGCCTATTAACAGCTGCTCAACACTTGAATTGGTGGAGGTGGTGAAAGGTCCTCTTTAAAGACCTTGCTGTATTGATAAAATTAATGGTGATTCATAAACTGTAAGAAAGGAAAAAAGAAATTGCATACCACCAACTTATTTCACAGCACTTTACAATTTTACTAAATTGTTGTATACAGAGATGTGATTTGTGTTTTCATTTCAGCCTCTTCCAGAGAAATTTGTAGTTAAAGGTGTTGTAGATCGGTTTTCAGAAGAGTTTGTTGAAACCAGAAGAAGGGCTTTGGACAAGTTTCTCAAGAGGATTGCAGACCATCCAGTACTCTCCTTCAATGAGCACTTCAATGTTTTTCTTACTGCTAAGGTTAGTCTTTTCAAAGGAATGTTATTTTGCTAGTCATGACAGTTTTTAAAGGGTATATTTGCACATTCTAGTTGAATTACAGTTTTAGGATTGTTGCAGAGGCATGGTAAAAAAACAAAAAAACAAAACTGTGACATCCACCATTTACTCTCTCTTTATTTTACTTGCTGTTATTTACATGCAGTGAATTTGTGGACAAACTACCAGGGCTGTGGAGTCGGTACGCCAAAGCCCCGACTCCGACTCCTCAATTTCCCCTGACTCCGACTCTGACATACATGGCGCATGTTTAAGAGATAACTTAATTTAAGCTTTTTATCATCCTTATGATACAATAATCAAGCTATTTAGGTAGAACATAAAATATATTTATTGGATACAACTTTAGAACACAAAAAACTTTAATAAATTGCAAATATGCAAAACGCTGCAGTAAGTGGTAAAAAAAACAGTTTTCAACAAAAACGTCCTGAATAACATTTGTGGAGTCTATGAATTTGTTCCGAGAAAGTATCGCCTCCATCAGATCCTCCTTCAAAGATGACCTCAAATCGGATCGAATTATTTTAAGGCTAGAGAACAGCCTCTCTACACTAACTTGGGTTGGTGGCAAAGCGGTGACCACATGGGCAAGATCTCTAACAATCTCGGGGTATAAAGGAATTGCCTCCTGCACAGTCAGTTTTGATGATTGGTTGAACTCTTCTACTTCTTTGAGAGCAAGTGAAAAATTTTGCTGAAATACAGTCAGTCTGTTTGCTATGGGAATGGAATCTTTTTCTCTGCGGCAACGCTTTGCCTGATCCATGTCATCCAAATACTTTTCAAAGTTAAACTCTTCATCTGATGAGGCTGAAGATATGGTGGCAGTAGCACTGGCAAGACCCAATTCCTCTTGCTCTTGGCAGTCCTGTAGCCCACTCATCCTAATTGCTACCTCAGTCAGAGCTTCTTTTCCTTTAGTAATCTGTTGATCATTCAGCAATATACGATGACTTGGGTCCACATAAACAGCTGCCAGAAGAATTTTGTTATCTAATAACAGTGTCTCTCTCCTTTTCATTGAAGCAGCAATGCCCTCTGTGATTAAGCCTTGTCTTTGGGACATGCAAAACAGCAAGTTCTTCCACTCCTTTAAGAAAGTTCCAGGAGTTAAATCCTCAGCTTGTAATTTTTTTGTTACTGTGAATGGGTGATGAAGCAGTTCCATTAATTCAGCCACCTGTGTCCATTGACCTTCTGTTAATGTTACCTGAGGGTTGGCCATGTCCACAAGAAAGGGCTTCGGCTCAACTAATCGCTCAATCATTAAATAGGTGCTGCCCCACCGAGTGGCTTGATCTACGATTGCTCCTTTCCCAGCACGTCTCTTCAAGATGGAATCAATTTTAGGGGTTCGGGAAGCAATAGCCAATTTCCTCACCTTGCCAATCAGAGTTCCAGCATGTCCCTCTTGCAGACTGTCTCTTATTGCCAGCTGCAGTGTGTGCACAGCACAGCGCATGTGATAAATATGAGAGAATTTTGAAGTAGCTTCAGCAAGATCTAATTCTAAAGTATCATTTTGCTGTTGTTCTGTAGTAATATCTGTTTGTTCCTCAGTTACAGGAACAGGACTGTGGGCTTCCATCTCAGACATACTGAATCCAAAGTTTTCTTCTAACTGTTCTTCACCTTCCTTATTCTCATTCATCAGTTTAATTGTACTTATCATGTTTGAAGCATTGTCCGTTACAATAGCAAGAACCTGTTCTTTTTTGAGTTCATAATCTTCCAGAACATTTTCCACTAAGGCCTGGAGAAACTGACTGGTGTGTTGAGCTTTAGTATCCTTTACTGCCAGTGTCTTGGTAACAAATTTTTTGTTGTCACAAACAAATCTTACATTTATAGCAAAATAGTTCACTCTGTGACGCGTGCAGGCATCCATTTTAAGATATATTAAGCGTCTCTTGAGAATCTTTTTAAGATGTTCTTTTTGGTTAAGGGCTTCTTCAATCACTAATTTTCTAATACTTTGTCTTTCCAGAGAAACACCAAGTTTGCTGGCCATTTCTCCATTAAGAGCTTTAAAACTTGGTCGAGCAAATAATGATAATGGTACAACGTCCTTCACAACAAGCTCTATGAGCTGTCTTTTAAACACATCTGCTGTCATTGTTACAGTAATTTTGTCACTTAGAAAATATCTTGTTACTGATGTTTGAGACAATCTTTCATCCTCCGTTGCCTGGCGGGAAGTGCTGGGCACTGGTTTCTTGGTGTCACTTTGATCCTTCTCAGTCACAGCTTTGAAAACTTCTGGGTGGAAGCGGCTTAAATGTCTTTTTAGATTGGAAGCTCTCGTAGGAGCGTTTTTCTCGCTTCCGGAGTATGCACTGATTTTGACATCACAGCATTTGTTCTCATCTGGGTCACTTATCTTACACTGACACACAAAATATTTTTTATCTTCAGTTAGTGTGAAATGCTCAAATACAGCTGACTTCATAGGAAGCTTCTTAGACATTTTATAATGATATAAATTTGTTTTCAAAATAATTTTGTCCTATAAAAAAAAAAGGTATATTGTAATATCTGAAAGAATAGCGAGTATAACTTTGGATAGAAATAAAACAAACTATGCATAAATCAATAGTACAGCTATCGATATGTCATGATAAATAAAAAGTTTGTAATATATGTTTTATTAGGTCTCTTTACTCTGAACTTTCAGTATCACACTTTTCTCTGGATACAGCTCACTAAGGGCCTGATGTGTGAAAACTGTCTTGGTCTAAGACTTTCTTTGTTACCCATAGCAACCAGTCAGAGCTCACAGCAACCAATCAGAGCTCTGCTTTCATTTCTCCAGAGCACTACATGAAAGGGGAGCTCTGATTGGTTGCTATGGGCAACAAAGAAACTTCTACACCTAGACAGTTTCATACATCAGGCCCTGGGTGTTTTACATCATACTGCTTCACAATCTACAAAGTGAAACTACTAGCAGTGCTAGATAACAAAGCCTTGGCAAGTGGCAACAGCTTCTACACCTATAGTACTTTCTCACATGTGTGTTTCTGTATTTCTAAGTTTGAGATGTTAGAAAACAGTTTCCCCCCTTATATTCTATGTATAGCATATATAAGCCATCTGAGCAGAGCATCTAAACTCTCCAAACATGAGCTCAGAGGAGAAGCAAACTAACACAAAGCATACAGAGAGAACATACACTGGACAATTGATTTATGCAGTTTATTGAAAGTTTAGATATACTAAGAAGAAGTACTTGCCTTAAAGGAGTTCTCAGTCTCAGCACAATGATTCACTTGCTGACAAGCAGTCACTCTGTGTCCTTGGGCTGTGGGTGGGTCTCCAGCACAATTACAGATAAAGTCAAGCTTTTCAGTCCTCACAATCACAACACTTGTATCTTTTGCTTACTCCAGATAATGGTGTTAAACCTTATAGGTTCACTCAGAACTCAGTCCCATCATTATATGAGGAATAGAACAGACCTTTACAGGACATTTCATCATTTTCAACATTTCATCATTTTCCCAAATTCTTATGAAAATATATTCAGCACATACTGCATTGTACTACTAACTGTACCAATTTATTATATATTTTGGGAGTCGGAGTCGGTCCATTTTATACCGACTCTGACTCCACCAAAATAGGCACCGACTCCGACTCTCCGACTCCGACTCCACAGCCCTGCAAACTACATTGCCCATGATTCATCTTCCTGCTTTCATTCTGTGTGTATCCCTCTCTTCTCCACTCTTCCCTGCAATTAAATCACAGGTAATAAATCTGAGCTCACGTTCTGCTGTGATGTTTTGTTTGCTGCCTGAACTGCTCCCAGGTAGTGAGCTTGTAAACTAAACATCACCCTGAGGTTAATGACCTGAAAATAAATAAGATAAACTGTGCCAAATTTTAAACAGGGTATATAATAGGAAGTGTTTTTATATTGATGCGTCCTGCTATTTGGCTCATATTTTTTTAAAATCTGGATAACCTAAGGCTAAATGTGTATTGATGATTGATATCATCAGGTTGGAAATTATGTATGTGAGTCTAAGGAGACAATGGTAGACAACAGTGGTTCCAGTACAGTAGTACAGGTTGTTTCAACTTCCATTTTAAAAACCAATGTTGCTTTGGAGTTACAAAGCCAGGCTCTTGTATACAGTGGGGAAAAAAAGTATTTAGTCTGCAACCAATTGTGCAAGTTCTCCCACTTAAAAAGATGAAGCCTGTAATTGACATCATAGGTAGACCTCAACTATGAGATACAAAATGAGAAAACAAATCCAGAAAATCACATTGTCTGATTTTTTTTATTATTTTATTTATTTATTTATTTTTTTTAAGAATTTATTTGCAAATTATGGTGGAAAATAAGTATTTGGTCACTTACAAACAAGCAAGATTTCTGGCTCTCACAGACCTGTAACTTCTTCTTTAAGAGGCTCCTCTGTCCTCCACTCATTACCTGTAGTAATGGCACCTGTTTGACATTGTTATCAGTATAAAAGACACCTGACCACAACCTCAAACAGTCACACTCCAAACTCCACTATGGTGAAGACCAGAAAAAAAAATTGTAGACCTGCACCAGGCTGGGAAGACTGAATCTGCAATAGGCAAGCAGCTTGGTGTGAAGAAATCAACTATGGGAGCAATAATTAGAAAATGGAAGACATGCAAGACCACTGATAATCTCCCTCCATCAGGGGCTCCACGCAAGATCTCACCCCGTGGGGTCAAAATAATCACAAGAACGGTGAGCAAAACTCCCAGAAACACACGGGGGGACCTAGTGAATGACCTGCAGAAAGCTGGGACTAACGTAACAAAGGCTACCGTCAGTAACACACTACACCGACAGGGACTCAGATCCTGCAGAGACACGTGCCAGACGTGTCCCCCTGCATGAATGAATGGGGCCATGTATCGAGAGATTTTGAGTGCAAATCTCCTTCCATCAGTAAGGGCATTGGAGATGAAACGTGGCTGGGTCTTTTAGCATGACAATGATCCCAAGCACACCGCCAGGGCAATGAAGAAGTGGCTTCGTAAGAAGCATTTCAAAGTCCTGGAGTGGCCTAGCCAGTCTCCAGATCTCCACCCCATAGAAAACCTTTGGAGGGAGTTGAAAGTCCGTGTTGCCCAGCGACAGCCCCAAAACATCACTGCTCTAGAGGAGATCTGCATGGAGAAATGGGACAACATACCAGCAACAGTGTGTGCCAACCTTGTGAAGACTTACAGAAAACGTTTGACCTCTATCGTTGCCAGCAAAGGATATATAAAAAAGTACTGAGATGAACTTTTCTTATTGACCAAATACTACTTTTCCACCATAATTTGAAAATAAATTCTTACAAAATCAGACAATGTGATTTTCTGGATTTGTTTTCTCATTTTGTCGCTCATAGTTGAGGTCTACCTATGATGAAAATTACAGGCCTCTCGCATCTTTTTAAGTGGGAGAACTTGCACAATTGGTGGCCAACTAAATACTTTTTTCCCCACTGTATAAAAATGAGTTTTAGGTGGACCTAAAACTCTCTCTAAAATGACCACACCCAGCCTACATGCCCTGGCTCTTACTTGAATGCGTCTGAGAGAACTGTCCTTGATGGTCATACTTGTAAAAAGAGCGACTCTTGAAGCTACACTGTTTCCGTAAATCAGAAAGAAGCGAATGGGAGTTACAGAGTTAACACACCTCACTTTTCGAAGATGTTTACATAACTCCCATTCATTTCTATTAGAGTTACAGAAATTAGTAGCTCAGAGTTGTGTTTTTGAAAATCCAACTGTCAAGGGCAGTTGGTCAGTGCCATCAGTCAGGTAAGAGCCTGGGCATATACAGTCATATGAAAAAGTTTGGGCACCCCTATTAATCTTAATCATTTTTAGTTCTAAATATTTGGGTGTTTGCAACAGCCATTTCAATTTGATATATCTAACAACTGATGGACACAGTAATATTTCAGGATTGAAATGAGGTTTATTGTACTAACAGAAAATGTGCAATATGCATTAAACCAAAATTTGACCGGTGCAAAAGTATGGGCACCTCAACAGAAAAGTGACATTAATATTTAGTAGATCCTCCTTTTGCAAAAATAACAGCCTCTAGTCACTTCCTGTAGCTTTTAATCAGTTCCTGGATCCTGGATGAAGGTATTTTTGACCATTCCTCTTTACAAAACAATTCCAGTTCAGTTAAGTTTGATGGTCGCCGAGCATAGACAGCCCGCTTCAAATTATCCCACAGATGTTCAATGATATTCAGGTCTGGGGACTGGGATGGCCATTCCAGAACATTGTAATTGTTCCTCTGCATGAATGCCTGAGTAGATTTGGATCTGTGTTTTGGATCATTGTCTTGCTGAAATATCCATCCCCGGCATAACTTCAAATTCGTCACTGAGTCTTGTACATTATTCTCAAGAATCTGCTGATACTGAGTTGAATCCATGCGACCCTCAACTTTAACAAGATTCCCGGTGCCGGCATTGGCCACACAGCCCCAAAGCATGATGGAACCTCCACCAAATTTTACAGTGGGTAGCAAGTGTTTTTCTTGGAATGCTGTGTTTTTTTGACGCCATGCATAACGCCTTTTTGTATGACCAAACAACTCAATCTTTGTTTCATCAGTCCACAGGACCTTCTTCCAAAATGAAGCTGGCTTGTCCAAATGTGCTTTTGCATACCTCAGGCGACTCTGTTTGTGGCGTGCTTTCAGAAACAGCTTCTTTTGCATCACTCTCCCATACAGCTTCTCCTTGTGCAAAGTGTGCTGTATTGTTGACCGATGCACAGTGACACCATCTGCAGCAAGATGATGCTGCAGCTCTTTGGAGGTGGTCTGTGGATTGACTGTTCTCACCATTCTTCTTCTCTGCCTTTCTGATATTTTTCTTGGCCTGCCACTTCTGGGCTTAACAAGAACTGTCCCTGTGGTCTTCCATTTCCTTACTATGTTCCTCACAGTGGAAACTGACAGGTTAAATCTCTGAGACAACTTTTTGTATCCTTCCCCTGAACAACTATGTTGAACAATCTTTGTTTTCAGATCATTTGAGAGTTGTTTTGAGGAGCCCATGATGCCACTCTTCAGAGGAGATTCAAATAGGAGAACAACTTGCAATTGGCCACCTTAAATACCTTTTCTCATGATTGGATACACCTGGCTATGAAGTTCAAAGCTCAGTGAGGTTACAAAACCAATTTTGTGCTTCAGTAAGTCAGTAAAAAGTAGTTAGGAGTATTCAAATCAATAAAATGATAAGGGTACCCAAATTTTTTTCACCGGTCAAATTTTGGTTTAATGCATATTGCACATTTTCTGTTAGTACAATAAACCTCATTTCAATCCTGAAATATTACTGTGTCCATCAGTTATTAGATATATCAAATTGAAATGGCTGTTGCAAACACCCAAATATTTAGAACTAAAAATGATTAAGATTAATAGGGGTGCCCAAACTTTTTCATATGACTGTAATCTGTGGGGAGGGAGTTCAATTTAGAGACAAATGCATAGATCAGACATTTATGGCATAGTCTGTAGATCTGCCATTAATGTCTCTTACGGGAATACCCGTTTTAATAAGCCTCGAATGGCCAACAGAAGACAGCTCTAGAATATATTGGACATAAACATGTTCTGTGTAGATGGAAGTTGGTCTGATACTGCCCCATTTTTAACAGCAAAGGCAGATTTTCTCATGAGTAAAGAAACCTAAATGGTACAGAATTACTAATCCTTTGTAATAGTTAGTGTAAACCTAGACTAGACAGTCTTATCATGTGCCACATTTTTCACAGTTGCCTCAGGCTGTATAATGTATAAACATGATCTTTTGGACAGCTTGATCAACTGATCTGAGACTGATGTACCATTTTTTTTCTCACCTACATTATAGTAAATGCTTGGAAGTATGTCTTTTAGTAAACCCTATTTTTTTTTTTTTTGGGGGGGGGGTCTTACAGGATCTGAACAGCCACAAAAAGCAAGGTGCTACTTTGCTTTCCAAAATGGGAGATTCTGTGCGATATGTGACAAGTGGTTACAAACTAAGAAGCCGACCATTGGAATTTTCAGCCATTACAGAGTACTTGGATACATTTGCACTGAAACTTGGAACCATTGACAGGATAGCACAACGCATTATCAAGGAGGAAGTAGGTATGTTCTTTTCAATATTTTTCTTTATTTTCTAAATTATTTATTTATTTTATACTCTTGATTTTCTAGTTTTATTTGGATAAAGCTTACTGTATAGTGAACAGCTTCAACTTTTTTTGTATATTCTTTCCCTCTCAGTTCCTCGTCACCGTTAGTGAATGTATACTTTCTTGCATTTAGACACTGAAAACTAGATTTGTTAGCATTTTAACAAGGTTTATAGTTGACTGACAACAAACAGTTCTTAAAATGATAGTTTTATGTAAATAAAACCAGGAATTACAGTGATTGGTCTAGCTGGTAGTTGAAAGAAAAAAAATAGGTTTAGACACACCTTTCAAGGAAATCTGGATTATTTTTAGATTTTATTATACACAATTTCTGGATTTAAAAAATTATGTGGGCCAGAGCATCTCTAAAATTGCAGGTCCTGTTGTTCCCCGTATTCACTGAAGAAGAAAGTAGCTATGTTTTTCTAATCCTAATCCACCCTCCCCCAACAGTCACATTTAAACCCTAGAAAATGTCAGTTTTTCTGGATTTTGAGCTTGTCTCAAATAAATATAGTTGGCACATACAGGTCCATGGAGTTGACAGGCTAACTCCTTTAATTTGTCCTCAGCCTGACTCTTACTTTGAGTACTTCATTAAATGGTTGTCAGACACAAGTAGTAAAGCTCCTCTAATTCAGGAAAAAAGCCATTGATTGAATTTGTAAGAAAGTAAATATAAAACATACTATGCATCTAATTAACTATAGAATATTGATAATTTGTATAATTTATTTTGAAGTTTGAGTCTGTAGCCCTTTTGCAACTCCCGACTTCAGAGCCTTGGGCACATAGAGCATAGTTGTCTTATTTGCATCTAACTCCTTAGTGACTTAACTAACTTTAAGGCTGGTGCCCCACGTGGTGTAAACGGCGTGGGAAAAAAAAAACCTGGTGAATCCCATCCACACGTGGCGGAAAAATACACGCAGCAGAAACGCTGCGATTTTCAAAACCAATGCAGTCCAACTCCCCTACTGGTTTTCAGCTCATTCGAGGACTGCATCTGCTTATGTTAAGGGGCATAGGTATCTCTGGATTTACATACAAAGAGAACATAAACCGTGCTTGAGAAACTTATTTAGCCCTTTATCAGGGGTCAAAAACCCAGAGCAGTATACAGAAAGAGGGGAGGAAGGAAATATGTGTGTCGGGGGACTGAGTAGTCGTTCTGACCTGTGAACGGGTCTGTGCATCCAGATGTAAACACAACAAAATCTCTCTTCTCAGTATCTTGCAAATGGAGCACGATAAAGAAAGCAATGTATTGGGTAAGACACTTCAGGGTATTTTTTTGGGGGGGAGGGGGTTTTGAGAAGGGGGGAAAAAAAAGGAAAGAAAAAGTCTGAATATGATCCTTGAGATGGGAATAACCCTTCAAGGAATAGTAACCTTTTTTTTTTTTTTTTACATAACTATATATTGAATGAGTTCTGCTTATTTGTTTGTGGGGTAGTGAGCATGGGAAAAATAAGTTCCCCCATTTGTTTTTAGGAAAAAGTATGCAAATGGAAAAAAAGAAATGTTCCCCCTAGCACGACCTATTACAAGGTATCTCGCTGTAGATCAAAACCAAACTTAAAAATAAACCTTGTGAGTAATAAATCTTGTTGCTAAAAATCTGCATACCTTCTCACAGAATTCCTAGGGGAGCATACATGGCTTCCAAGTCTTCATTCAATGATGAGGTAGTCTTTTCAATGACGTGACAATTTTTTTTTTATATTGTTTACACCATGTAGTATAAGTTACGCTAGGTTCATACTAGCGGTCGGTTCCGCATGGGCACCCGAAAGACTGAGAGCCTGTCTGCTTAAAAAGTGGTTACCTGCGGACCAAAGTATAATTGAGTCTACTGGGTTTCCAACAGTTTTATACTGAATCCAGCGGAAAGAGAATCCTCTTTGCAGGACTTTTCCATCCTCCCTATTTTAGGCGGAATCTGCGTTAGTCTCCCAATGCAGATTTGAACCTAGCCGTATGTTTGTTTTATTTTGCTTACTTACATAGCGCCAACATATTCCACAGTGCTTTTACAGACATTCAGTCACTGTCTCATATAGGGCTCACAATCTATATTCCCTATCAGTATGTCTTTTGGAGTGTGGGAGAAAAGCAGAGTACACGGAGGAAACCCACGCAAACACGGGGAGAACATACAAACTCCTTGCAGATGTTGTCCTTGGTTGAATTCAAACCTAGGACTGCAGCGCTAACCACTGAGCCACCGTGCTGTCCCACATTGTTACATTTACTTTTATGTTACATTTTTTTCTTTTACTACTGTACCAAATTTATGTTGCATCTTTTTGGATGATTAATTTTTATAAAAATTTATTTGGGTTTTTGTGTTGCAGCATTCTAAACTACAGTAGCTAACATTTTTTATTTTTTCAAAGACTTAGCTGAATAGGAATTTGTAGTTTTTATTTAATACCATTGTATTATTACTTTTTATTCCAAAAGGACCCACTTTTGGGTGAGCATTTTCCAGGGGACACCTCTCTACTGTATTTAGCCGCATTTGGAATTTAGAACTCCCTACCTGTATTCTGTCTCTTATTTCACTGTAATATTCCTCCTCTTCTGTCTTTTAGCACTGTATTTTGCTGTTCATTCTATTCTGCCATCAGGAATTATGTGGCTCCATCCAAACCCACATGGTATAAAATTCTCTTGAGCCACCCCATAGTGTAATGCTCCACAGTGGCCCCATGCAGTAAGATTGTAATCCCTTGTGGGCAGGGCTCTCTATCCCACTGTGCCAGTTGGTAACTGTTAGTATTATCTGTTAAGTATATCTTGTGCACCGTATGTTAACCCTCAAATGTAAAGCACCATGGAATTAAAAAAAAAAATAAAATTCGTATTTAAAAAAAAATAATAATAAATTCACATCACCCTTTTCCTATTTTACATATAAAAATAAACAAAAAATAATAAATGTGAGGCCTTTTTAGACATGGAAATACCTTTTCTATTAAAATATGAAAATATTTATCCCATAAGGTAAATGCTGTAATAAGAAAAATCAAAATGGTCAAATTGTCTTATTTTTGCTACTTCACCTACCAAAAATAATTTAATAGAAAGTGCTTAAAAATGTCATACATCCCCAAAATGGTATAGATGAAGACTAGACCTTGCATGGGGGAAAAAAACTGCCCTTTACAGTTCTGTAAAAAGGTTATATTTGTCAGAATGTGGTGATGCATAGAATTCTTTTTCCTTTAAAGCATAACAAATACTAGAAAAATGTGGTATTACCGGAATCATACTGACCCGCAGAATAAAAGTAACATGTCATTTATTGCACAATGAATGTCATAGAAAAAAAAAACCTATAAGAAACTGATGCAACTGTGTATTTTGTTTACAGTTCAGTCTTTCATTATAGCTTCTCAGTACATCAAATGGAATATTAAATGCTGCTTTTTTGAAATACAATTATACAGTGGGGGAAAAAAAGTATTCCCACTTAAAAAGATGAGGCCTGTAATTGACGTCATAGGTAGACCTCAACTATGAGAGACAAAATGAGAAAACAAATCCAGAAAATCACATTGTCTGACTTTTTTAGAATTTATTTGCAAATTATGGTGGAAAATCAGTATTTGGTCAATAACAAAAGTTCATCTCAGTACTTTGTTATATATCCTTTGTTGGCAATGACAGAGGTCAAACGTTTTCTGTAAGTCTTCACAAGGTTTGCATACAATGTTGCTGTATGTTGGCCCATTCCTCCATGCAGATCTCCTCTAGAGCAATGATGTTTTGGGGCTGTTGCTGGGCAACATGGACTTTCAACTCCCTCCAAAGGTTTTCTATGGGGTTGAGATCTGGAGACTGGCTAGGCCACTCCAGGACCTTGAAATGCTTCTTACGAAGCCACTCCTTCGTTGCCCTGGTGGTGTGCTTGGGATTATTGTCATGCTAAAAGACCCAGCCATGTTTTATCTTCAGTGCCCTTGCTGAGGGAAGGAGGTTTGCACTGAAAATCTCACGATACATGGCCCCATTCATTCTTTCACGTACACGGATCAGTCATCCTGGTCCCTTTGCAGAGAAACAGCCTCAAAGCATGATGTTGCCACCCCCATGCTTCACAGTAGGTATGGTGTTCTTTGGATGCAACTCGGCATTCACTCTCCTCCAAACACGGCGAGTTGTGTTTCTACCAGACAGTTCTACTTTGGTTTCATCTGACCATATGACATTCTCCCAATACTCTTCTGTAACATCCAAATGCTCTCTAGCAAACTTCAGACGGGCCCGGATATGTACTGGCTTAAGCAGGGGGACACGTCTGGCACGTGTCTCTGCAGGATCTGAGTCCCTGGCGGCGTAGTGTGTTACTGACAGTAGCCTTTGTTACGTTAGTCCCAGCTTTCTGCAGGTCATTCACTAGGTCCCCCCGTTTGGTTCTGGGATTTTTGCTCACCATTCTTGTGATCATTTTGACCCCACTGGGTGATATCTTGCATGTAGCCCCTGATTGAGGGAGATTCAGTGGTCTTGTATGTCTTCCATTTTCTAATTATTGCTCCCACAGTTGATTTCTTCACACCAAGCTGCTTGCCTATTGCAGCTTCAGTCTTCCCAGCCTGGTGCAGGTCTACAATTTTGTTTCTGGTATCCTTCCACAGCTCTTTGGTCTTCACAATAGTGGAGTTTGGAGTGTGACTGTTTGAGGTTGTGGACAGGTGTCTTTTATACTGAGAACAATGTCAAACAGGTGCCATTACTACAGGTAATGAGTGGAGGACACAGGAGCCTCTTAAAGAAGAAGTTACAGGTCTGTGAGAGCCAGAAATCTTGCTTGTTTGTAGGTGACCAAATACTTATTTTCCATCATAATTTGCAAATAAATTCTTAAAAAATCAGACAATGTGATTTTCTAGATATGTTTTCTCATCTTGTCTCTCATACTTGAGGTCTACCTATGATGTCAATTACAGGCCTCTCATCTCATCACTAAATACTTTTTTCCCCACTGTACATATGGCTCTGTGAACAATAAAAAAAAAAGAAAACCTTTTTTGAGAGGATAAAACACAAAAAAGTTCCATAAAATCTGACTTAAAAAATGGAGAAATGTTATTTTTATTTTAGAGAATATTAAACATCAATCGAAGATATTATTTAATAATAAATTATACCATATTACTGCAGTAAATTTAGTTTTGTAATTATACGTAAGCTATTTATGAAGAATTGAGTACTTGGAAATGGCGTCAAGATCTTTCAGTCTTGTCTCCATTTGCGTCTAGCCTTACCACTGTGCTGTTGCTTTAAGAAATAAATGTACGTTTTCACCTACTAAAGAGCTGCGGCACCTACTGGAACACTCTGCTAGGTGAATTGGGTGTAATAAAGGATATTGCTTATGCTTAGTTTTTGCTTATGAAGCAGTCACAGGATGAGGGCAATGGAAATTAAATGACAGATGCAGACGGAGCCCCCACTTTCATGTGTCTGTCTGCGTTCACTGTTCATTTAAACTGCCATTTTTTTCTTTTTTACATTGGGGTGAACTGTTGGGTAGTTTTGGAGTGGGGGTTATTAATGAACAGGGAGCTGTTGGTGGGTTGAGTGTGGTGTAATGAAGGAACTCGAAACTGTAGGACTGGAGGGTATAATGGAGTTGGATGACCCTCATGATAGGTTGTAATGGAGGAATCTATCCCCACCCATCTCAGCAATAAGACCCTCGCTAATCCTGAGATACATGTTGTGAAGGCAGCCAAACCCCGCTCCCATTCGCTTCAATAGGAGCTCCAGAGATATATCCAAAGTACAGCATTTGATCTCTGGCGCTCCCATGGAAGTGTCCACCAGGGGTTCAGCTGCATTCACAGGTTGCCTTTTTCTCAGGGATGGTGGTGGTCTCCTCAGTTAGGCACCCATCAATCAGCAATTTATCCTCTATCCTTGCAACGCAGACATCTACCAACCCCTTCCTGCACTGCCCCATGCTGAAGTCTTGTCACCGGCACACCAACTCCATCATTTGTGTAACCCTTCAAAGTTGTTTTTCTCTAAATCTACAAAAGTGACATACTAATATATACAGTGGGAAAAAAAAAGTATTTAGTCAGCCACCAATTGTACAAGTTCTCCCACTTAAAAAGATGAGAGAAGCCTGTAATTGACATCATGGGTAGATCTCAACTATGAAAGACAAAATGAGAAAACATATCTAGAAAATCACATTGTCTGATTTTTTTAAAGAATTTATTTGCAAATTATGGTGGAAAATAAGTATTTGGTCATGTACAAACAAGCAAGATTTCTGGTTCTCACAGACTTGTAACTTCTTCTTTAAGAGGCTCCTCTGTCCTCCACTCATTACCTGTAGTAATGGCACCTGTTTGACATTGTTCTCAGTATAAAAGACACCTGTCCACAACCTCAAACAGTCACACTCCAAACTCCACTATGGTGAAGACCAAAGAGCTGTGGAAGGACACCAGAAACAAAATTGTAGACCTGCACCAGGCTGAGAAGACTGAATCTTCAGTAGGCAAGCAGCTTGGTGTGAAGAAATCAACTGTGGGTGCAATAATTAGAAAATGGAAGACGTACAAGATCAGTGATAATCTCCCTCAATCAGGGGCTCCACGCAAGAGCTCACTCCAGGCGGTCAAAATAATCACAAGAACGGTGATCAAAAATCCCAGAACCACACAGGGGGACCTAGTGAATGACCTGCAGAAAGCTGGGACTAACGTAACAAAGGCTACAGACAGTAACACACTACGCCGCCAGGGACTCAGATCCTGCAGTGCCAGACGTGTCCCCCTGCTTAAGCCAGTACATATCTGGGCCTGTCTGAAGTTTGCTAGAGAGTATTTGGATGTTCCAGAAGAGTATTAGGAGAATGTCATATGGTCAGATGAAAACAAAGTAGAAACACAACTCGTCGTGTTTGGAGGAGAGTGAATGCTGAGTTGCATCCAAAGAACACCATACCTACTGTGAAGCATGGGGGTGGCAACATCATGCTTTGGGGCTGTTTCTTTGCAAACGGACCAGGACGACTGATCTGTGTACATGGAAGAATGAATGGGGCCATGTATCGTGAGATTTTGCGTGCAAACCTCCTTCCCTCAGCAAGGGCATTGAAGATGAAACGTGGCTGGGTCTTTCAGCATGACAATAATCCCAAGCACACCGCCAGGGCAACGAAGGAGTAGCTTCATTAGAAACATTTCAAGGTCCTGGAGTGTCCTAGCCAGTCTCCAGATCTCAACCCCATAGAAAACATTTGGAGGGAGTTGAAAGTCCGTGTTGCCCAGCGACATTCCCAAAACATCACTGCTCTAGAGGAGATCTGCATGGAGGAATGGGCCAACATACCAGCAACAGTGTGTGCCAACCTTGTGAAGACTTACAGAAAACGTTTGACCTCGGTCATTGCCAACAAAGGATATGTAACAAAGTATTGAGATGAACTTTTGTTATTGAACAAATACTGATTTTTCCACCATAATTTGCAAATAAATTCTTAAAAAAATCAGACCGTGATTTTCTAGATATGTTTTCTCATTTTGTCTCTCATAGTTCAGGTCTACCCATGATGTCAATTGCAGGCCTCGCTCATCTTTTTAAGTGGGAGAACTTGCACAATTGGTGGCTGACTAAATACTTTTTTTTCCCCCACTGTGTGTATGTGTATATGTATGTATGTTTATATGTATGTGTGTATATATACAGTACAGACCAAAAGTTTGGACACACCTTCTCATTCCAAGAGTTTTCTGTATTTTCATGACTATAAAAATTGTAGATTCACACTGAAGGCATCAAAACTATGAATTAACACATGTGGAATTATATACTTAACAAAAAAGTGTGAAACAACTGAAAATATGTCTTATATTCTAGGTTCTTCAAAGTAGCCACCTTTTGCTTTGATTACTGCTTTGCACACTCTTGGCATTCTCTTGATAAGCTTCAAGAGGTAGTCACCTGAAATAGTCTTCCAACAGTCTTGAAGGAGTTCCCAGAGATGCCTAGCACTTGTTGGCCCTTTTGCCTTCACTCTGCGGTCCAGCTCACCCCAAACCATCTCGATTGGGTTCAGGTCTGGTGACTGTGGAGGCCAGGTCATCTGGCGTAGCACCCCATCACTCTCCTTCTTGGTCAAATAGCCCTTACATAGTCTGGAGGTGTGTTTGGGGTCATTGTCCGGTTGAAAAATAAATGATGGTCCAACTAAACGCAAACCGGATGGAATAGCATGCCGCTGCAAGATGCTGTGGTAACCATGCTGGTTCAGTATTCCTTCAATTTTGAATAAATCCCCAACAGTGTCACCAGCAAAGCACCCCCACACCATCACACCTCCTCCTCCATGCTTCACGGTGGGAACCAGGCATGTAGAGTCAATTCGTTCACCTTTTCTGCGTCGCACAAAAACACGGTGGTTGGAACCAAAGATCTAAAATTTGGACTCCTCAGACCAAAGCACAGATTTCCACAGGTCTAATGTCTATTCCTTGTGTTCTTTAGCCCAAACCAGTCTCTTCTGCTTGTTGCCTGTCCTTAGCAGTGGTTTCCTAGCAGCTATTTTACCATGAAGGCCTGCTGCACACAGTCTCCTCTTAACAGTTGTTGTAGAGATGTGTCTGCTGCTAGAACTCTGTGTGGCATTGACCTGGTCTCTAATCTGAGCTGCTGTTAACCTGCGATTTCTGAGGCTGGTGACTCGGATGAACTTATCCTCCGCAGCAGAGGTGACTCTTGGTCTTCCTTTCCTGGGGCGGTCCTCATGTGAGCCAGTTTCTTTGTAGCGCTTGATGGTTATGGCCACTGCACTTGGGGACACTTTCAAAGTTTTCCCAATTTTTCGGACTGACTGACCTTCATTTCTTAAAGTAATGATGGCCACTCGTTTTTCTTTACTTAGCTGCTTTTTTCTTGCCATAATACAAATTCTAACACTCCATTCAGTAGGACTATCAGCTGTGTATCCACCTGACTTCTGAACAACACAACTGATGGTCCCAACCCCATTTATAAGGCAAGAAATCCCACTTATTAAACCTGACAGGGCACACCTGTGAAGTGAAAACCATTTCAGGTGACTACCTCTTGAAGCTCATCAAGAGAATGGCAAGAGTGTGCAAAGCAGTAATCAAAGCAAAAGGTGGCTACTTTGAAGAACCTAGAATATAAGACATATTTTCAGTTGTTTCACACTTTTTTGTTAAGTATATAATTCCACATGTGTTAATTCATAGTTTTGATGCCTTCAGTGTGAATCTAAAATTTTTATAGTCATGAAAATACAGAAAACTCTTGGAATGAGAAGGTGTGCCCAAACTTTTGGTCTGTACTATATGTATGTGTGTGTGTGTGTATATCTATCTATCTATATATAGATATATATATATATTATATATCTATCTATCATAAACAATTTTATTATTTATCACTGTAATGTGCTGCAGTGGTAGACTCCTTTTTAACATCAGCTCAGGCGAGATGACTGCTCCCACCTATAGTCATATACAGAAATTAGAATGTTAGGTGTAAAATCTACCATCAGAAACTGAAAACCATGAAAAAAGGGAAAAAAAAATATTGGAGCATATTTTTTTTTTATTACTGAAAAATATGAGACACACATGCAGGCTGGGTTCACTCCTGCGTGGAGACTGATTGTGTTTGTCATAGAATGGAACCGATTGATTTTTCTGTTCTTGTGGTACTCCGATGGACAAAAAAAATGTAAACACAGATGCAGTTTTATATGAAGAGTGCATGAATTTTACAATAATAATTGCAGTATTCTCTGACTTGGTTCCCTATAATAGAATATCTGGTGGAGCTTCGAGAGTATGGCCCAGTTTATTCAACTTGGAGTGCTCTAGAAGGAGAGCTGCGTGAGCCCCTCGAGGGAGTGTCTGCCTGCATTGGAAACTGCAGTACAGCATTGGAGGAGCTGACAGAAGATATGACAGAAGACTTCCTGCCAGTACTGAGAGAGTATATCCTCTACTCAGAATGTATGAAGGTGAGACAAACTGACTGTAAATGCTATTGTATGAAGTTAATTTCCAAACTGGAGTTTGAACTGATGAATGCTTTTCATGTGCTTATGAGACCTTGGCACTTAAAACAAGGGCATCTTTAAAGTGTACCTGTCCTTAAGTTACTTTTCAGAATAAATTGTTGTGTGTATGAGAAATAACACAGTGTCTGGCCATTGTATGAGTTGCATTTTGCCTTTTTTTTAACCCGATTATGCAGACTGATTTGTAAATTTATACTACTGGTCAAAAGTTTTAGAATCTCAGTTTTTCCAGTTTTTATTGATATTTATAGTGTCATTAAAAGTACAATTGAGACCTTAAAGAAGCATTCCAGAATGAAACCTTTTTTTTTTTTTTTTTCCATCCCTGCATCCCTCACTTGATTTTTTTTTTTTTTTTTTTGTCACTTTCCAAGTCCTCTTTCGTGTATACTGCCCTCATATCCCAACAATCCAGCATCTCTTCAGCTCCTCATCTGACACCATCTTAACATTTATATTTCTCTTTCTCTCTACTGTGCTATCAGTCCCATGATTCCTCAGCACAGCCTCACATGGACGGCTAGTAGACTGTACTATCACTGCTGCTGGAGGACAGTGGAATTATCCTTTTCTTTACATTTTCTCCCAAAGAACCGAAGGCCAAAAATATAAGTGAGGGAGGCTGCAATGTGATCTCCTCCACTATAGGTGTGTGACACCAGCTATCTTGTATCAGCAGTAGCTAGTTATAGTAGATTTTATCCCTCAAAGTCTTATACCAAGCTGCAATATTATTGTACTGTCCCAATATAATATAATATAATATATATGTGTGTGTGTGTGTTATATATATATATATATATATATATATATATATATATATATACACACACACTATCTCTATGAGAGATCTCTGTATGCTAGTACATTGTATGCTTAAACAGGACCTTTCACCACGTCAACCAACTCCAACTGTTATTAGGCACAGCTCCACTGATTCTGGCACAGATTAATTTTTTTTTTTCTCTAGCCCCACTTTTCCCAAGCAATCAATGCTGTTGTTTTTGGTGTCTTATATGCTGTTTAGGCTCTATACTATCAGGAGGGCAGTGTCAGGCAGGAGCAGGCAAGGAGTGTGATTGAACTCTGACACTAACTGTCTCTGCTTGGAGCTCTGAATTGCGTGCCTTTGTCTGACACTGCCCTTCTGACATCACAGAGCTTAATTAGCACATCATGCATCAAAATTACCTGCGGTTATTGCTCAGGAATGGTGGGGGCTAAATTCTATTTGTGATGGAATCAGTGTAGTGGTGCCAATTAACAGATACTAAGCACTTGAATTGGTGGAGGTGGTGAAATGCCCTCTTTAAAAATATATTTTCTAAGCATACAATGTATTGGCATATAGAGATATTTCTCTATATGCCATACATATGTAGGGAAAAAAAAGCTTGGTATGAGAATTAACATAACTAATGAATAAATTTTATTAAAATCATGCTTTAGCACTTTTTTTTTTAAATAACCCCTTCCCACCATAGCCAGTTTTTGACTTCCTGCCAGAGGTCCATTTTTTTTAAATATGACGTGTCACTCTGTGGTTATAACTTTGGAACTCTGTAACTCACTAAAGTGATTTTAATTGTTTATTCGTGACACGTACTTTGTGTTAGTGGTAAATTTTGGTTGATATGTTTTGTGTTGAATTGTGAAAAACTAGGAAATTTGGTGAAAATTTAAAAAAATATTAAAGTTTGAGATTTATCTGCTTTTCATACAGATAGCCAAATTACTTCATAAATCTAATTTACCATATTTCCATCTTTGTTGGCATCAAACTTTAAACATCCTTTAACTTATATTATAAGGCTTAACAAGTCAAACAGCATTTATCCAAATTCTCAAGAAAATTTCCAAAACCCATTATTCAAGGGACTAATTCAGTTCTGAAGGTGCTTTGAAAAGGCCTCTGTATTAGAAACCCCCATAAATCACCCCATTTTCAAAACTGCACCCCTTAAATAAATCAAAACAGCATATAAGAATTTTAACCCTTTAAATATTTCACAGGAATTAACACAAAACGAAGGTGAAATTTATACATTTCAATTTATTTTACTAATACATTAATTTAGCCCTAGAATTTACACATTCCAAGACGTTAAAGGAGCAAATTCATCCCACAATTTGCTATGCAAGTTCTGTCAACTAACGAAATACCACACATACAATGGGGAAAAAAGGTATTTAGTCAGCCACCAATTGTGCAAGTTCTCCCACTTAAAAAGATGAGAGAGGCCTGTAATTGACATCATAGGTAGACCTCAACTATGAGAGCTAAAATGAGAAAAAAAAATCCAGAAAATCACATTGTCTGATTTTTAAAGAATTTATTTGCAAATTATGGTGGAAAATCAGTATTTGGTCAAAACAAAAGTTCATCTCAATACTTTGGTATATATCCTTTGTTGGCAATGACAGAGGTCAAAAGTCTTCACAAGGTTGACACACACTGTTGCTGGTATGTTGGCCCATTCCTCCACGCAGATCTCCTCTAGAGCAGTGATGTTTTGGGGCTGTCGCTGGGCAACAGGGACTTTCAACTCCCTCCAAAGTTTTTCTATGGGGTTGAGATCTGGAGACTGGCTAGGCCACTCCAGGACCTTGAAATGCTTCTTATGAAGCCACTCCTTTGTTGGCCTGACGATGTGCTTGGGATCATTGTCATGCTGAAAGACCCAGCCACGTTTCATCTTCAATGCCCTTGCTAATGGAAGGAGGTTTGCACTCAAAATCTCACGATACATGGACCCATTCATTCTTTCATGTACACATATCAGTCGTCCTGGTCCCTTTGCAGAGAAACAGCCCCAAAGCATGATGTTGCCACCCCCGTGCTTCACAGTAGGTATGGTGTTCTTTGGATGCAACTCAGCATTCACTCTCCTCCAAACACGACGAGTTGTGTTTCTACCAAAAAATTCTACTTTGGTTTCATCTCACCGTATGACATTCTCCCAATAGTCTTCTGGAACATCCAAATGCTCTCTAGCAAACTTCAGATGGGCCCAGATATGTACTGGCTTAAGCAGGGGGACACATCTGGCACTGCAGGATCTGAGTCCCTGGCGGCGTAGTGTGTTAGTGACGGTAGCCTTTGTTACCTTAGTCCCAGCTTTCTGCAGGTCATTCACTAGGTTCCCCTGTGTGGTTCTGGGATTTTTGCTCACTGTTCTTGTGATCATTTTGACCCCACGGGGTGAGCTCTTGCGTGGAGCCCCTGATCGAGGGAGATTATCAGTGGTCTTGTATGTCTTCCATTTTCTAATTATTGCTCCCACAGTTGATTTCTTCACACCAAGCTGCTTGCCTATTGCAGATTCAGTCTTCTCAGCCTGGTGCAGGTCTACAATTTTGTTTCTGGTGTCCTTCCACAGCTCTTTGGTCTTCACCATAGTGGAGTTTGGAGTGTGACTGTTTGAGGTTGTGGACAGGTGTCTTTTATACTGATAACAATGTCAAACAGGTGCCATTACTACAGGTAATGAGTGGAGGACAGAGGAGCCTCTTAAAGAAGGAGTTACAGGTCTGTGAGAGCCAGAAATCTTGCTTGTTTGTAGGTGACCAAATACTTATTTTCCACCATAATTTGCAAATAAATTCTTTAAAAATTCAGACACTGAGATTTTCTGGATTTGTTTTCTCATTTTGTCTCTCATAGTTGAGGTCTACCTATGATGTCAATTACAGGCCTCTCTCATCTTTTTATGTGGGAGAACTTGTACAATTGGTGGCTGACTAAATACTTTTTTTCTCAAATGTATGGATGTAAAGTGATCTATGGGCACACAGCAGGATGCAGAAGGGAAGGAGCTTTTGGAGGGCAGATTTGTGATCAGTTTCAGGCGCAATGTTGCATTTGCAAGGCTCCTGAGTTGCCAAAAAATTTTTAAACCCCAAAAAGTGACACCATTTTGCAAAATAGACCCCTCAAGGAATTTATCAAGGGATCCAGTGAGTATTTTCACCCTACAGGTTTTTAACATTAATTTATGAACATTGGGATGTGAAAAGGAAAAATTATTTTATTTTATTTTTTTTTCTCAATAAAATGTCGGTTTTGCCCCAAATATTTCATCTTCACAAAGGGTTAAAGGAAAAAAGCAATCCACAGTTAATTACACAGTTTCTCCTGAATACAGCAATACCCTATATGTGCATTGGTTTTACGTGTTTCTAGAAAAATTGCAATTTTCACTTTGTGCAGCTGGTGGTACACTCATTTCTGGAAAATTAAATTAATGCAACACATGGGGAGTAAAAATGCTCACTGCAACCTTGGATAAATTCCTTGAAGGATGTAGTTTCAAAATGGGGTGAAATGTCAGGGGATTACACTTTACTGGCATTTCAAGAACTCTGCTAAAGTGGCATGGTGTCTAAAAACCAAACCATCTAAATCTATGCTAAACTGGTCTACAGGCACAAAACAGGGCACAAATGAGAAGTTCGATTTAGCTTTCAGAGCCATATCTACTTCAGTTCTAGGATTTGGATTCCATGTCATGTTTACTGAGACCTTAGCAGCTCTGCAAAGTGGAATCCCACAAAACGTGGCCTCTTTTTGGAAACTAGACCCCTCAAGGAAATTATGAAGCAGTGTGGTGAGCATTAGTTTCCCAGAAGTTAATATGTAAGCTGTGCGGAGTACATTGGATACACAAAATCCTACACACTTTTCCCACTAGCTCATATGACTAGGGTCGGGGGAAGGGGGGAGGGTTGGTAAGTTCTGTTTCACTCGTAAACTCCAACCACAGGGTGTACCCTGATGTATGCTCGCACAGGTTCACCGCATAACATAAGTAACATGTTGAGTTTATTCTATGGGTCGGTACAAATGCAGCAATACCTATTTTATGTTGTTTTTTTTATGCATTACTAATTTTGCAGAACAAAATTTCATTTAGGGAAAAAATTATTTTTGTATATCAGTCTTCTGAGGGGTGAAACATCATTTTTATTTTTCTGTTGACTGAGCTGTTTGAGGGCTTATTTTTTGTGCTTTTTATTGGTACCATTTTGGGGTTGAATTTTTGACTGACTTTTTCGATCAATTTGTATTGCATGTTTTGTGAAACAAGATCTCAAAATAGAATTTCCTGTTTTTTTTTTGGGGGGGTGGTGTTTTTTTTTTTATTTAATTTTTTTTTACTTTAACCGTGTGAGTTTAATTAATCATTTAGTTTTTATTGTATGTGTTGCTCCACTGTGACAGTACAGAGCCCAAGTAGCTTATCGGGCACCAAAACTAACTGCAGTGATGACTCAGCATGGTGGGAGTTAGTTAGGTGGAATCAGTGGAGTAGCCAAGAACTGTAGTTGTTGGTGGTGAAAGGTCCTCTTTATATGGTAACTTTCATGAGTTTTCCTGAAAAGTTGAAATATCTAATAATCACATTATAGCTCTAGAACATTTTACATTTGTCTCTGAGGTTGTGGATGTGTACAATAAGGAGCAGTCTTCCCCCTCCTCTATTCATTACTACTACTCGGTTTACATGTAATTATGTAATTTCTTCTCCGAACGTGCCTGCACCGCTGTTGCTCCCACGCGGTACAATATGCTCCGCGCAGTAGCCCCCACACAGTACAATATGCTCCCCACCACAGTATAATATGCTCCACAGCGGCTCAGTGCTATTATTATACACTGGGGTTGCCTCAGGCCTCCATGTCCATCTTGCCACGGGAGCGAAAAATTCCATTGAGAAACTTCAGCTCTGCATGCTATAAAAACCCGGCATATAGGGCAGCGTGGCTAGCATTTGAGCAGGGCAGTCACATATCTTTAGAGCTCCATGTCCCAGCCTGGCCAAAATTACATTTGGGCACCTCCACACAACCTCCACAATTCCCATATACCCCTGGACTTACCCCTGGGTCCATATCTGTCACCTTGGGATACTGCCCAGTGCATTGAATAACTTGCTTACTCCTGGAAGCCATTGAGGAGATGTTCGGCACCATCTTTGACACAAGGCTGAGAGGAGAGATCGGTTACCCTGTATGCTGTTCCCAAATCCTTGTTGCCAGATCTACAGGACTGAAGGACCCTCTGGCTGAGTGGCCTCACCGGCACAGCTGCTGTTCCTCTGCTACACCTTCTGTTCTTCTTGGCCCCGGACACTACTGATACAGGGAGGAATGTCTGTGTGGTGCCTCTGCCTGGTCCACCAAACTTTGCGACAACCATCTGCTGCAGTGATTCTCCTTTTCCACTTCTTCTCTTGCACATCAGTGGCTCCCGGGCCTCTGCCACATCTAACTCTGGCCGGGAAAAGAGACAGACATCAGACACAGTCTTGTACGGACATTCCATATAGAAGTGGCACTGCTCCATCTAGTGACAGATTCCAGTTACTGCACCACTCAGCTGCCAAAGCAGAAAACTTAAGTCAGCCTTACATTTCTTCATCATCTTTTGCCTTGGGAGATCTCCTGTACCGATTTCCCTGCAGAGCCCCTCGTTGGGTGTCTGACAACCCACAGTAATTCAACATACCTCTATTATGGCCTGAACTGTGTTAATAGAACCGTGGAGGAAACAATGTCCTGGATCCACTAAACCTCACTGACTCATTCCCATGACTTAAATATTCACCTACACCTCACCTATGCTTGGCCAGGACTGTTGGAGACCATGACTAAACCTCCGTCAGCAGCGGTTACCAAACTCAAGGCCTTCTTTGTTAGGTATCTGACCAATTTCTTCATGCAATAACCACCAGCAACACACTACCCTCATGTGGAAAATTGGTAAAGTTAAAGTGGACCAAGGCCTGTTTAGATAAGAATTACATAATGTCCGAGACACAATTAAAGAGGCTGAAACCCACATAGTCTCCTCTGCCGATTTGGCGATTTCTGTGCCGGACTGTATCACAAACTTAGAGAGGAAGGTCGACTTATGGCATCAAAAGTGTAATGATCTGGATAATAGACTGTTGCAACAATATCCACATTTTGGGTTTCCATGAAAAAGCAGAAGCTTTGTATCCTGCGGAGTTCTTAGAATCCTGTGTCAGATCTGAATTCCCAGATGCTACCTTCTCCAACTTTTGCGGTCGAAAGAGCCCATTGAGTTCCTGCACAACAGCCTCCGCCTGGAGCTCCTACCCATCTTTTACTCACCAGGATGCTCAACTGGAAAGATAGAGACCTCATCTTGCAGCTGGCTCAAAGGAAACTGGAGATTACATATGAAAATACTTCAATCTCTCTATTTTCAGCTGAATTGCAGAAGATGAGGTCTACTTTCACAGCTGTGAAACATAGTCTCCGAGAGGCAGTTGCCATACGCCATAGCCTACATGGCTCAACTTGGTCGTATTCTTTACACACCCAGAAGAAGCAGAGGAATGAATCCTTCGAAGACCCAATCTGAACAGGCAGTGAGCCGGGATTGTGATCTCCATGTCTTTTTGTGGTTCACTACAGTTCCGATATTAATGTTGCTTTGGGCTCAGCCCACTCCCTTTCTTAGTTCATACTTGTTATCATAACCTCAAACTACTGCTGGTGTTAGAGAGAAATCCAATTACCCTATAATACCCAACTCACATGTTTCATTTTGCTTGCCTATGGGGGCTTTTACGTTTTGCCACAATACGAATGGAACACGTTATTACCCTCTTATATTTCTATCTCCTATACGCTACTAATGCCATACACATTTGAGCTTATAGAGGCTACTGCATTGTTACTTTTGAAGACTCTCTGTTGCCCCTCTATTCTCTACCCTGATATATATTTCACCTACCCCATATCCTCCTTAGATACTGTTAGAATATTGCTGGGACAATATTTTAGTAATTTACGCCTATATTTCTACCTCTTGTTAAATTTGGCAAGTGCCTGCCCACTCTTTTGCACGCTTTTAAATCTTTCCTCCATTTCACATGGAGTGGTGAATGCCCTTAACTGCCCGCCTAAGCCACACTATGACTGATATCTATTGCTCACACCAACTTACAGGAGTGTTGTTTTGTTCAATTTGCCTGTGCACTTTTAGTCGTGCAGGCAACCCTCCACACCTGCCACGACTTATTATAAGCTACCGTTATTTAAGTCACTGTTTTGACAAGTGCACTAGTGTAAGACGTTTAAGTATTATACCCTACTATTTGAGGGGAACAACCAAGATATGGGGCCAGGAACTGCTGCGTGAATGTGCAGACCCCCTTGGTGAGCATTATCCTACAACCCATATACTTAACTCTGATTTTGGCCAATTTAAAAATATTTAGTTAAAATATTACAGGTATGGGCCATCTTAGGAAAACCGTTACAGTACTATTCCATATTACACACAATGCACCTCATATTATCTGTTTACAAGAAACCCACTCGACTCCAGACAGTGTTAGGTTTCAGAATAAGCCCTGGGTGACACATACCTCATACTCCAGAGGGGTGTGTCTCTTAATTCTCAGAAGTCTGCATTGGGAGGTCATCCAGGTTATCTCAGATCGTTATGTGTTCATGTCTTTTATAATTGGATCCCCCATGTTATACCAGTCTTATATATACCCCCCTCTGCCGCCCTCTCTATATTGCATCAGGCAGTTTTATTCTCGATACAATACCCGGCGCAAGAGTGCTATGTATAGGGAACTGCAAGACTGTTCTGGCCCCGGTATTGGATAGAGTGTAAGACCCACATGCTCCAGCAGACTTCCCGAGGGAAACTACTCCTGGGGAAATTCTGTGTGAAGTGGGGTGAATTGATCTGTGGAGAAATAGACACCCGGCTGAGAGGGTATTTTCTTGTGATTCTTTTAACTGGAACATCCTGTCAAGAATAGACTTTGCTTTTGGAAACTCCTCTGTTTCCGTGGCAGTAGTAGACATCCAATATGTGGTTAGAAGTTTATCAGACTATTCCCCAATGTACATAGAACTATGGAACAAGGAGCTAGATCTGGGTGCCGAGTCCATCCCTTTTGGCTCCAACTTATTGGACACCAAAATCGAATACCTGATCAGTTACAGGTTTTTCTGATAATACACGAGCAGAACACTGACCCTGGCTTGCTCTGGGAAACTCTGTAGGCATATTGACAAGGATGTCTCAAATCCACTATCTCTTCCATTAAAAAAAAATCTGCAGGTCATGAGAAGAAGTTAGTGAAATGTAGTGAGAAAGAAAGACCATTAAAACTAATCCTAATGTAATCAATAGGCAGCGCTGGCTGCAAACAGGTCATAAGTACTTACTGCATTTACATGAAAAGACTAAGAGAAAATTATTCCAAACAGTCATATTTTGAGTTAGGTAATCAATCGGGAAAACTTCTAGCCGACATCATCCTTGAGAATAATGGGCGAATGGTTATTCTTAAAATTCGATCAAGGAACAGGGATATATTAATGAACAACGACCACATTCTAGAATGTTTTCGAGATTTTTACGATCAGCTTTACTTCACCCAGTTTGACTGTTCTCACGAGGACTTTAGAGACCTACTTAGATAGGGTGTCCTTTTCCCGATTAACAGACACTGCACGATGATTTTTTCGATTTAGACATCACCCTGAAGGAGACTGATCAGGCAGTGTCCCACATGGCCAATGGGAAATCGCTGGGTTCGGAGGGACTACCTTTAGAGGTATATTCTAGATATTTTGAGCTACTGGGTCCTCCACTTTTGGAAATGTTTTAAGGCAGCCCTTTTGCCTGACTCTCTATAGAAAGCCATCATCCTAGTGCTTTTAAAATCAGACTAGAAACCCTTGGAATGTACTTTCTATAGACATATATATCACTATTGAATGTAGACTACAAATTACTACGAAAATCTTAGCCACCCGTCTAAAGTCTGTTATTCTTGACTTAATTCATCCTGATTAATCGGGCTTTATGCCAGGCAAAAGCACTACTGATAATATTACAAGGGTACAGGTGATCTCTCAGGAGGCCGAGGCCAGGTGAGAGCAGTGGGCGCTGTCTTCGCCAGATGCAGCCAAAGCCTTCAGCTCTGTGGAATGGCCTTATCTACTGGAGGTACTCCACTGGTTTGGCATCTGCCCAAAACTCATTAACCCCTTTTCAACATCCGCTGCTCAGGAGCTGAGCAACTGCCATAGCCACTGGGTCTCTGCTGTATTATACAGCAGAGACCCAGCACTGATCACGAGCATTAAAGGGGTATTCCCATGAGCATAATCATATCTATATTTGTAGATAATTTAAAAGTTAAACATTTTTGCAAATATAAGTAGTTAAAAATTCTGCAGAGTTTTAAAGATTTTCTTTATTCATCTTAGTGGTGACAGTCTGTTGTCTTGATCGGTTGCCAATGGATACTACCAAGAGTGCAGAAACTTTCTATGCTCTGGGAGTTGTCAAGAACCCAGTCATCATTTCCTTATTGTAACTGGGTTATCAGGAAGGGACACTACATGTATCAGAACATATCCTGGCCACAAGAAGCAAATCATAGCATTCATGGTCGTATCCACTGGCAACCGATCAAGACAACTTTTTACCCCAAGATATTTAGAGAAAATCTTTTAAAAGTCTACAAAATGTTTAATTACTTATATTTGCAAAAATGTTTAGCTTTTAATTATCTACAAATTTAAAAATGATTATGTTCATGGGAATACCCCTTTAAGGCTCCTGGTGGGCCATTTCCTCTTTTCCACATGGGCTCGTCCATTTTGAGTAGGATCACCGGCACCTGGAACTGGATCCAGGGCCAGCGTTCCATTGCCATGACAGCCAGGAGCCTATTGAAGGCATTTATTTTGTATGACAGGCTACTTTATGCAGCCTGTCATACAAATGTTGGTATTTTGTAATGCATTAGCATTGTAATGCACTGCATTAGTGATCAGACCCCTGGTGTTCAAGACCCCCTACAGGGTTTAGTAAATAAAGTATTTAAAAAACAAACAAAAAAAAAAAAAAAAACTAAAAAAAAAATAATAATAAAAAGAAATAAGTTCAAATCACATCCCTTTCTGTAAAATGCATATAAAAGTAGAAAATTACTGTGAAACGCATACACTTAATGCTAGGTTCACACAAGCGTTCGGGGACTCCATCCCCCATTCTGCTTAAAAACTAGTCTATGGGATCCACGGGTAACTGCTTTTTAAGTGGATTGGAAACCCAAACGCTAGTGTGACATTATCATTAGGTATTCCTGTGTCTGAAAATGCCCAGTCTACATGGTATGGTGAATGCTGTAGTGGTAAAAAATCTAAAGTGCCAGACGCCATTTGTTTTCGCTGTTTCGCCTCTGATAAGTTAAAAAAAAAAAGTGATCAAAGCAATAGGCATTCCACAAAATGGTATAAATAAAAAGTACACCTGGCCCTGCAAAAAAAAAAAGCAAACAAAAAAAACTTGCTATGCATCCCCAAACACGGAACTATAAAATAGTTACAGGTGTCAGAATATGTCGACTTTAGGAATTCAAATATCTTGGTGTATATTTCCAAAACGGCTAGTAATTCACAACGGAAGAATATTCATCTGCTGCTTAATTTGCTGGAATCTAAGTGTAATGTGCCCTCCCACTGTCTGTCCCAGGCTGTGTCAATTTGGTAAAAATGATTCTACTTCCTAAAGGTGCATTCTGCCTCCTTTATATGGTGAAACTCTAGACACAAACTTAGTTTGAGTACTTTTACAGAGACCTCTATCTGTATTTCCTGGCAGGACCACTCTGCTTTCTCACTGCGTGGATAGCTATACAATTGGGTATTCATACTCTATGGTCAATGCTGGATAAACCAGCCATATATTCCCGTTGCTTCATGTTACTCCATAAGGTAGCAATACAGGAATGGAAAGCTGCTAAAGAGATCTCACATATTCCTGATGGAAGCACTCATTGCAGTTACTGGCGCCCCAGGGAACAAGTGGTAAGCTGCATTCAGTACTCGCCACTCTGCTCCCTACTGCCTCAACTGAGTGCTGCTTTTTCCTATGCAAATTTCTTAAAATCCCAAAAAAGAAATCTTTTATTTTCATACATATGTCTATTACAATGTAGTCTTCCTTTACTGCTGATTTCTAAGATTTTTGTTTTGTTTTTTTAAAGCCCCCCCCCCCCCTAGGGGATTTAAACCGCTGATCTTTAGATGGCTTGTGTCATAGACTTTGGTATTGTATTTGATACTAAATGAGGATGGCTTATAGTTGGGGATCTAATTTGAGCAATGTCACATATTATAAAATGATTTATGCCACTAATGTTATTGAATTTTCCTAAACACAATACATGTATTACAACCAATCACCTGAATATGGAACCTTTCACTCCTGGCTGTTTTCATGACCTTACGTTGACAGTTTTCACTTATAACATCTTGTTCATTTTTAACCTATTCTTGATGGGAAAACAGAGATGTCCAGTAACTGAATTCATGTATTTCTAGAGTGTACTGAAGAAAAGGGATCAAGTACAAGCAGAATATGAAGCCAAACTGGAAGCTGCAGCTTTGAAAAGAGAAGAGAAAACTGGAGTACGTTTCTGTTTTTAATTTCCACTAGTGCTTTAAGTCTCATTTAAATAAAAAAAAAAAAAAAAAGTATATGTATTTGCTATAGAAATTCAAGAAGTAATCTTTGCTTATAGTAAATTAATGGTATCTGTCTATAATTGATATTATGCTTGGAAATTCTTAAACAGTTATTAGTAAATGTGTTACGATCTAGGGCAGGGGTAGGCAACTTTTTTTGTTCGGCGTGCCGATTTTAATTAAGAAATCAAAGATAAGGTACTCGGAGTTCCTGTTAATAATTGTAAGTCTGACAACCCCTAAACTAAAGTCATATAGCTCAAACCGTAACACAGAAGTGCTGCCACCAGATGCTTTAGGACACATGCATTTACTGCTATTTTCTGGGACGCACCTGTACTTTTCGATTAGAAGCAATGAGAGTACATGTGCAGCCCCCAATTAGTGGTAAATGTATGTGTCCAGGAGCACCGTATGGCAGCATCCTTATGGTGAATACACACTATGTATCTGGATGCAGCTATATTCTTAGGCCACTGGAACTTTTACTTCGATGTAAAACTGCGTTTACATGGTCCATTTTTGAACAAAAAAAAAAATGCCTGAGTTTTCTGTGCAAAAACTCATCCTTAATACAGAAAACACACCACTATACAGAATAATGTCCCATAGTGGCCCCTGCACACGGTATTATATCCCATAACGGCCTGTGCACGCGGTGTTATATCCCATAGCGGCCTATGCACACGGTATTATGTATCATAGCGGCCCCTGCACTAGGTATATGTCCCATAGTGGTCCCTGCACACAGTATAGTATTCTAACTTTTATAATATTCCAATTTTTGGCATTCACTAGCTTTTATTATACTGTGGAATCTCTTCAGACCCCAGAGTATAAGCGGAGGGTTCAGGAGAGGTGACAAACATAAAAAAAACATGTTACTCACCTTCCCTGCACTCCGCAGCCGCTCTGTTCTCTTCGGGCACTTCTGCCTGTAGTCAGCGACTACATGATCTAGGGAAAGGGGGCGTGATTTTTTTTTTTTTTGAGGGGGTGGGGGTTAACTTTTAAGGACTTGAACACGTGACCTTCACATCACTTGTGAATGCTACTTGCAATAGTACTGTATTGCTGTCTGTCAGGTTCGCTATGCAGCTATTGGATACCGTGGTTATGCTTTATGAAATGGCACAGACCCTGCAGCTTGTGTGGCCGCTCTGCTTCAGAGCGGCTGTCATAGTTACATGCACCAGGACCTACATATAGGTCATGGTGTGTGTAGGAGTTAAAATTTATAATCAAAAATAAACAAATACCAACCTTTTACATTTAAAAAACACACAAAGAAAACAAAGAAACAAACTTGAGTTACCCCCATGTGCCTATAAGTCCCCACTATCCAAAAATAGCATTATATATCCCGTACGGTGAACACCATAAAAATTATATATATATTTATATATATCGCAATGCACAAAATGACATTTTTTTGGTCACCTCGCTTTCCCTAAAAAATAGCAATAAAAAAGTCATACATACCAAACATTTACAGGACACGTCAACTTTTTATTGGTACTAAAGAGCCCTTGCATATCTTTGTATAGTTAAGTTATATTTGGCAGAAAACGGTGACCCCCAAGAAAATTATTCGTTTTCAAAAAGTGGCGTTTTACAGTGGGAACGGAAAGTATTCAGACCCCTTTTAAATTTTTCTCTCGGTTTCATTGCAGCCATTTGCTAAAACCAAAAAAGTTCACTCAGCACCCCATCTTGACAGAATAACCACCAGAAATGTAGATGTTTTTGAAAATTTATTAAAAAAGAAAAACTGAAATATCACATGGTCATAAGTATTCAGACCCTTTGCTGTGACACTTATATTTAACTCACATGCTGTCCATTTCCTTCTGATCCTCCTTGAGATGGTTCTACTCCTTCATTGGAGTCCAGCTGTGTTTAATTAAACTGATTGGACTTGATTAGGAAAGGCACACACCTGTCTATACAAGACCTCACAGTGAATGTCAGAGCAAATGAGAATCTTGAGGTCAAAGGAACTGCCCAAGGAGCTCAGAGACAAAATTGTGGCAAGGCACAGATTTGGCCAAGGTTACAAAAGAATTTCTGCAGCACTCAAGGTTCCTAAGAGCACAGTGGCCTCCATAATCCTTAAATGGAAGAAGTTTGGAACGACCAGAACTCTTCCT
Source organism: Leptodactylus fallax (assembly GCA_947044405.1). Taxonomy (NCBI): domain Eukaryota; kingdom Metazoa; phylum Chordata; class Amphibia; order Anura; family Leptodactylidae; genus Leptodactylus; species Leptodactylus fallax. The sequence continues at coordinate 5,246,508 of CAMRHE010000041.1, forward strand.
AGACCTGGCCGTCCAGCCAAACTGAGCAATCGTGGGAGAAGAGCCTTGGTGAGAAAGGTAAAGAAGAACCCAAAGATCACACTGGCTGAGCTCCAGAGATGCAGTAGGGAGATGGGAGAAAGTTCCACAAATTCAACCATCACTGCAGCCCTCCACCAGTCGGGGCTTTATGGCAGAGTGGCCCGAAAGAAGCCTCTCCTCAGTGCAAGACATATGAAAGCCTGCATAAAGTTTGCCAAAAAAACACACAAAGGGCTCCCAGACTGAGAAATAAGATTCTTTGGTCTGATGAGAGGAAGATTGAACTTTTTCGCGTTAATTCTAAGCATTATATGTGGAGAAAACCAGGCACTGCTCATCACCTGCCCAATACAATCCCAACAGTGAAACATGGTGGTGTCAGCATCATGCTATGGGGGTGTTTTTCAGCTGCAGGGACAGGACGACTGGTTGCAATTGAAGGAAAGATGAATGTGGCCAAGTACAGAGATATCCTGGAAGAAAACCTCTTCCAGAGTGCTCTGGTCCTCAGACTGGGCCGAAGGTTCACCTTTCAACAAGACAATGACCCTAAGCACACAGCTAAAATAACAAAGGAGTGGCTTCGAAACAACTCTGTGACCATTCTTGACTGGCCCAGCCAGAGCCCTGACTTCAACCCAATTGAGCATCTCTGGAGAGACCTGGAAATGGCTGTCCACCAACGTTCACCATCCAACCTAATGGAACTGGAGAGGATCTGCAAGGAAGAATGGCAGAGGATCCCCAAATCCACATGTGAAAAACTTGTTGCATCATTCCCAAGACGACTCCTGGCTGTATTAGTTTAAAAGAGTGCTTCTACTCAATACTGAGCAAAGGGTCTGAATACTTATGACCATGTGATATTTCAGTTTTTCTTTTTTAATACATTTGCAAAAATATCTACATTTCTGTTTTTTTTCTGTCAAGATGGGGTGCTGAGTGTACATTAATGAGAAATAAAATGAACTTTTTTGCTTTTAGCAAATGGCTGCAATGAAACAAGTGAAAAATTTAAAGGGGTCTGAATACTTTCCGTACCCACTGTATTTGTAAAAGCGGTAAAACTTAAAACCAATATAAATATGGTATCACAGTAATCTTAGTGACCCTCTGGACAAAGTTGCCATGTTATTTTTAATGCAGAGTGAACATAATAACAACAAAATGCAGAAAATTATGATAGAATTGTGGGTTTTTTCACATGGACCCCAAAAAACATTTTTAAAAACTAATCAAAGCATTATATATATCCCAAAATCGTGTCAAATGACAGAAAAATACGTGCAGCAGAAAACCGTCGCATTTTTGGAAATGACAGCATGTCAGTTATACCTACGGGAACAGCGGTGATTTCCCTGTAGGTATAATTGAAGCAGAAAGTCCGCAGAGGAAAACTGCAAAGCGCTGCAGGAAAAAAACGTGATGTGTTTCTGCCATGTGGGGCCTTAGCCTAAAAGCGGAAAATTTGTCAGTTTGCTGTTCTGGAGCATTCAGGTGTGTGTTAACATGATGCCAAAGAGGAAATCTATCAGCAATGATCTTATAGAAGCAATTATTGCTGCTCTTCAATCCAGGAAGGGTTATAAGGCTATTTCCAAACAATTTAAAGCCCGTCATTCTACCGTGAGAGAGACTTTTCACAAGAGGAAAATATTCAGGACAATTGACAATCTTCCCAGGAGTGAGCATCCCAGCAGATGCACTGAAAAGGTGAAACCATAAGAGACTGAAAAAAATCCAAGAACTACATCAAAGACTCTTCAAACCTCAATTAAGATAAATGTTCAGGTTTATGACCATACAGTTAGGCTAAACAAGCATGTCTGATTTAGAAGGGTTACCAGGAGAAAGTATTTTTCCAAAAAGAACATGGCAGCCCTTGTAGGTTTGCTTTTGAACATATCAACCTCAAGACTTCTGGAATAATGTGCTTTGGACATACAAGACAAAAGTTGAGATGTTTGGCATAAACCAAACACAGCATAGCGACACAAACACCTCAGCCAAGCGTGGTGGTCAAGGGATTGTGATTTTTGGCTTGTTTTGTAGCTAATGGATCTGGGAACCTTGCAGTCAATAAGTTGACCGTGAACTTTTCTAGAATACCAGAGTATTCTAGAGTCAAATATGAGACCCTGCACGGATCAGCTGTTTTGGCCACCAGAACCTGTATGCGGCAGGAAGCAGCACTGCTGCTATTCAAGAGAATGAGTCGGGCTGCAGTTCCAGGTGCGACCCCTGCAGTCTACAGCCTGGAAGATATATTCAATGTGTACAGGTTTGTACACTGTAGTGGTGGTGCTGGGGATCTGCAATCCAACTGTATACCTTTTTTACAATGGGGGGGGAAAAAAGTATTTAGTCAGCCACCAATTGTGCAAGTTCTCCCACTTAAAAAGATGAGGCCGGCCTGTAATTGACATCATAGGTAGACCTCAACTATGAGCGACAAAATGAGAAAACAAATCCAGAAAATCACATGGTCTGATTTTGTAAGAATTTATTTGCAAATTATGGTGGAAAAGTAGTATTTGGTCAATAAGAAAAGTTCATCTCAGTACTTTATTATATATCCTTTGCTGGCAATGACCGAGGTCAAACGTTTTCTGTAAGTCTTCACAAGGTTGGCACACACTGTTGCTGGTATGTTGGCCCATTCCTCCATGTAGATCTCCTCTAGAGCAATGATGTTTTGGGGCTGTCGCTGGGCAACACGGACTTTCAGCTCCCTCCAAAGGTTTTCTATGGGGTTGAGATCTGGAGACTGGCTAGGCCACTCCAGGACCTTGAAATGCTTCTTACGAAGCCACTCCTTCGTTGCCCTTGTGGTGTGCTTGGGATCATTGTCATGCTGAAAGACCCAGCCACGTTTCACCTTCAATGCCCTTGCTGATGGAAGGAGATTTGTACTCAAAATCTCACGATACGTGGCCCCATTCATTCTTTCATGTACACAGATCAGTCGTCCTGGTCCCTTTCAGAGAAACAGCCCCAACGCATGATGTTGCCACCCCCCCATGCTTCACAATAGGTATGGTGTTCTTTGGATGCAACTCAGCATTCACTCTCTTCCAAACACAACAAGTTGTGTTTCTACCCAAAAGTTCTACTTTGGTTCCATCTGACCATATGACATTCTCCCAATACTCTTCTGGAACATCCAAATGCTTTCTAGCAAACTTCAGATGGGCCCGGCTATGTACTGGCTTAAGCAGGGGGATACATCTAGCACTGCAGGATCTGAGTCCCTGGCGACGTAGTGTGTTACTGACGGTAGCCTTTGTTACATTAGTCCCAGCTTTCTGCAGGTCATTCGTTAGGTCCCCCCGTGTGGTTCTGGGATTTTTGCTCAGTGTTTTTGGGTTCATTTTGACCCCACGGGGTGAGATCTTGCGAGGAGCCCCTGATGGAGGGAGATTATCAGTGGTCTGGTATGTCTTCCATTTTCTAATTATTGCTCCCACAGTTGATTTCTTCACACCAAGCTGCTTGCCTATTGCAGATTCAGTCTTCCCAGCCTGGTGCAGGTCTACAATTTTGTTTCTGGTGTCCTTCCACAGCTCTTTGGTCTTCACCATAGTGGAGTTTGGAGTGTGACTGTTTGAGGTTGTGGACAGGTGTCTTTTATACTGATAATGTCAAACAGGTGCCATTACTACAGGTAATGAGTGGAGGACAGAGGAGCCTCTTAAAGAAGTAGTTACAGGTCTGTGAGAGCCAGAAATCTTGCTTGTTTGTAGGTGTCCAAATACTTATTTTCCACCATAATTTGCAAATACATTCTTTAAAAATCAGACAATGTGATTTTCTGGATTTGGTTTCTCATTTTGTGTCTCGTAGTTGAGGTCTACCTATGATATCAATTACAGGCCTCTCTCATCTTTTTAAGTGGGAGAACTTGTACAATTGGTGACTGACTAAATACTTTTTTTCCCCACTGTACAGTATATACAACTTTCAGCAGCCACATTGGTTGATCAATATGGGGTCTGATACTGATAACCAATCCTGTGGATATGTCATCTGTATCAATTATCTCCTGATCCTGGACAACGCTTTGTAAGAGCTTAAGAGAGCTGTGCATAAATAAATACCCACAAACCTTAACGAACTGAAGCAACATTGCAAAGAGGAATGATGTGAGAGACTACATGTCATACAGAAAAATAATCACTTCAAGTTATTGCTGCTAAATTTGGCTCTGCTAGCTGTTGATTTATGGTGTCCCCTTAGTTTTTTACATGTGGCTTTTCCATTTTGGCATTTTTGTAAATAATGAAACTTTGGAATCTGTGTGCTGTTTGTTTTTTTTTTTGAAGATTATATTTACCGAATTGTAGAATCTTTTAAGGACTAGCTGTTTTTTGTTTTTGTTTTTTTGTTTTTTTCCTGATACATTTCAGGTGCCAACTGAGGTAGAGAAGTGCCAGGACAAGGTAGAATGCTTCAATGCAGATTTGAAGGCAGACATGGAGAGGTGGCAGAATAATAAGAGACAAGATTTCCGCCAGCTGCTGATGGGTATGGCTGACAAGAACATCCAGTACTATGAGAAGGTAAATAATAAGCTCTCTGACATTTTAACAAGAATATCTGTTTATTACGTGCATTCAGTAAGTTGGCAGTTCTCTACAAATATGAATATTCACCACCTTCTTGCATCCCAATTATTTGTGGTATCTGTGACTCGCATCATATGGGGTTTTGCTGGTGGGGAATAGTTGCTTGAGATTGTGTCCTCCAGGAGTGTAAAATAGCATATGTCAAGGGTTCACCCATGGGAATGATTTTGGGAATAGAGACATTGGTAACCTAATTTGTCTTAGCATGCTGTACATTTTGAAACAATATCCCTTACTTCCTCTAAATAAACACTAGAAGCTTTTAAATTCATAAAGGCCCTGTTACACTATTACACAGTAATAATAATGCTTACCTTATCCATCCAATTGTTTGTCAATAGTTTGATACAAGTGATCGTCTTCACACTAGCATCGGACTGTCCATTGTTCTGGTCTGTCAGAGGACCAGATGCCTCCCATTCATTTCAACAGGCTTTGGAAGACGCAATCTGCCTGAAGATAGGTCATGGCGCTTTCACCTGCAAAACCTTGTGTGAACTTACCCTTACACTGTCTTATTTTTTTTTTTTTTTAAACCTTATCTTTTATTTTGTTTTAATAAATATATATATATATATATTTTTCTCAAATAGTGCCTTACAGCATGGGAGTCCATTATACCACTGCTGCAAGACAAGTCAGAGCCCAAGTAAAGAAGATAAAAGAAAGCGAGGACTGTCTTGCACTGAGCTTGAACCTACTAAATCTCACAGTGTTCAAATCTCTGTGATGTGTGACTAACAGGCTAAAGTTGTTCACTTAAATTTATGTTACAATGCAAAAACACCAACCCTTATTTTAATGTCCTCCCCTATTTCTACATTTATGTGTATCGAGATGTCTCATGGAATATTTCAAAAGCAGCTGTTTTGAACTGAGCCTAGAAGAGGCCTGAACTCCTCTAATGAAAATTACGTCCACCACTTCATTCTAAAGGAGCTGTTAATTTACGTAACACTAAGAAAAAATTACATTAACAGTTGAGTGCATTCAAGATGTCGCTATAGGGCTGAACTCACACAACACATCAGGCAGCGTTTTTCACTTTTCTTTTGGCATTTTTTAAGGTCAAAGACACTGAGGCTGTTACTTTAAAATCTTTAGTAAGTTAAATCCACATGCACAACTTTTTTGTTTTTAGTGTTTGTGGTGGTACTGTCAAAATGCAGCATGCTTTAAGTATGGCATTTTTCCCATAGACTTGTCTATTGGAGTTGAAAAAAATGCCATATAAACTCATATTTTTGTTATAAAATGCCAGAAAAAGCACTTAAATGCTAAAAACGCTGAAAAATTGTGCATGGGAAGGAAGCCTAACACAGCTCTCCACTTTTTTTTTTTTTCAGGTTTTTTTAAAAAAAAAAAAAAAAAAAAAAAACATGCATTTTGTGTATAGTCCAAATTCTTCTTCCTTAAAGGAGGATCCTAATGTTCGCATGAACTGTATTGGTGGCATGAAGTAATTTCTCTTCAATGTTATCTTTACTTCCCCAGAGATCGAAGCTGTAAAAACTGCTAATTGTTGTATCTCTGCACTTGGAGCCAGGTTACAGAGAGAAAATTACGTTTACACTGGAGCCTTAATTGAAGTGCATCAAAGGGAACAACTGATTGGGACTTTTTGTTAATGTTTTTGAAGTCTGTGCAAAAAAGAGAAAAAAAAAATGTTTATGACTTTTTTAAATAATAAAATATATTTGAAAGCTTTTTTGTATTTTTTTGCTGCTAATAGTTAAGAAGAGAAATCTATCGGCAACATAAAGCACCTCTATACAAATATTGAGCCACTGGTCTAAATTTTACATATTCAGTCCCCATTGCATACTATAGAACCTATAATTGAGAAGTCCCATTTGATGATTTTCACATTTCAATGCAGCAACAACCAGGACCAAATTATGTTAATGTTTTTGGAGGGAAGATTAGAATAAGGTATAGATTCTTTTTGGGCAGAAGGTTGTACAGTAGGATGTTCATGTGCTATTAAAAACGTAATGAACACATGTCTCTGTAATATTAACCCCTTAAGGACGCATCCATTTTTGACCTTCAAGACACTGCCCAATTTTTCAAATCGGACATGTCATTTTATGTGGTAATAACTTTGGAATGCTTTCACTTATCTATGTAATTGTAAGGATAAGGCAAACCTGACTGTAAAACTGCAACAAAAAAGCAGCTTTTATAAGGCTAAGATGATACGTAGCCAGCCGCAGCCAAAAAGCGCTACAATAAAAATCACTGCGGAAATGCATCACGGTTTTTCGTGCAGCACTGTTTCACAGAAAGTCTGCGGAGATTTCCTTTTCAAATCACAGCATGTCCGCTGTGGATATTTTTCTGCCATGTGTGGATGGGATTAGCCAGAATCTCATCCACTTTGCAGGTACTGTAAAATGCCATGGCCAAATTGCGGCATTTACGCTACGTGAGGCCCCTGGCCTAAGACTTTTGCAATTCTAAGATAGAGGAAAACTCTGCGGACTTTCTGTGAAAAGCTCTGCGGTAAAAACCGCGATCTGTTTCTGCTGTTTGTGTGTGTGTGTGTGTGTGTGTGTGTTTTTTTTTTTTCCCACATTGCTATTTGTCTCCATCCCGCTACGTGGGGCCTTTAGCCTAGTAGTGAATCGCAGTGAAAATGCAATAACACCTCTATAGCTTTACATAGGCATAGTGTTAAACAGGACATTTCGCCACCTCCATCATCTTCAGCTCTTTGCATCCTTTAATAGGTATCACTTTACTGATACCATCGCAGTTGGTATTTGCATTGCCGATAGTTTTGGTACCTGATATGTTATTAGTATTTCTAATGTAAAGTGGGTGGTCTCGGACAGGAGCAGACAAGGAGGTGTAATTCTGAGCTCTGATGTAGCTCTCCAACACTGTCCACTAAAGCACAAATTGCATTTTCAGCTGGCATCTGCTATGTAATCCAGCCAGTACCCACAGTATATGGAGAGGACTTTTGAGCTAACTCCATGCACAGGGCTGACATTGATGGGTTGCCTTGTGGCTGACTTGGGCTAGTCAGCATTGACATCAAAAGTCTGGTGCCCTAAAGAGCTTTTTATATACAGTACAGACCAAAAGTTTGGACACACCTTCTCATTCCAAGAATTTTCTGTATTTTCAGGACTATAAAAATTGTAGATTCACACTGAAGGCATCAAAACTATGAATTAACACATGTGGAATTATATACTTAACAAAAAAGTGTGAAACAACTGAAAATATCTCTTATATTCTAGGTTCTTCAAAGTAGCCACCTTTTGCTTTGATTACTGCTTTGCACACTCTTGGCATTCTCTTGATGAGCTTCAAGAGGTAGTCACCTGAAATGGTCTTCCAACAGTCTTGAAGGCGTTCCCAGAGATACTTAGCACTTGTTGGCCCTTTTGCCTTCATTCTGCGGTCCAGCTCACCCCAAACCATCTCGATTGGGTTCAGGTCTGGTGACTGTGGAGGCCAGGTCATCTGGCGTAGCACCCCATCACTCTCCTTCTTGGTCAAATAGCCCTTACACAGTCTGGAGGTGTGTTTGGGGTCATTGTCCTGTTGAAAAATAAACGATGGTCCAACTAAATGCAAACCGGATGGAATAGCATGCCGCTGCAAGATGCTGTGGTAACCATGCTGGTTCAGTATTCCTTCAATTTTGAATAAATCCCCAACAGTGTCACCAGCAAAGCACCCCCACACCATGACACCTCCTCCTCCATGCTTCACGGTGGGAACCAGGCATGTAGAGTCCATTCGTTCACCTTTTCTGCGTTGGACAAAGACACGGTGGTTGGAACCAAAGATCTCAAATTTGGACTCATCAGACCAAAGCACAGATTTCCACAGGTCTAATGTCCATTCCTTGTGTTCTTTAGCCCAAACAAGTCTCTTGTGCTTGTTGCCTGTCCTTAGCAGTGGTTTCCTAGCAGCTATTTTACCATGAAGGCCTGCTGCACACAGTCTCCTCTTAACAGTTGTTGTAGAGATGTGTCTGCTGCTAGAACTCTGTGTGGCTTTGACCTGGTCTCTAATCTGAGCTGCTGTTAACCTGCGATTTCTGAGGCTGGTGACTCGGATGAATTTATCCTCCGCAGCAGAGGTGACTCTTGGTCTTCCTTTCCTGGGGCGGTCCTCATGTGAGCCAGTTTCTTTGTAGCGCTTGATGGTTTTGGCCACTGCACTTGGGGGCACTTTCAAAGTTTTCCCAATTTTTCGGACTGACTGACCTTCATTTCTTAAAGTAATGATGGCCACTCGTTTTTCTTTACTTAGCTGCTTTTTTTCTTGCCATAATACAAATTCTAACACTCCATTCAGTAGGACTATCAGCTGTGTATCCACCTGACTTCTGAACAACACAAGTGATGGTCCCAACCCCATTTATATGGCAAGAAATCCCACTTATTAAACCTGACAGGGCACACCTGTGAAGTGAAAACCATTTCAGGTGACTACCTCTTGAATCTCATCAAGAGAATGCCAAGAGTGTGCAAAGCAGTAATCAAAGCAAAAGGTGGCTACTTTGAAGAACCTAGAATATAAGACATATTTTTAGTAGTTTCACACTTTTTTGTTAAGTATATAATTCCACATGTGTTAATTCATAGTTTTGATGCCTTCAGTGTGAATCTACAATTTTTATAGTCATGAAAATACAGAAAACTCTTGGAATGAGAAGGTGTGTCCAAATTTTTGGTCTGTACTGTATATATATATATATATATATATATATACACATACCTCCCAACTTTCAAAGGACAGAAAGAGGGACACAATATGCGGTGCGCTATGCACGCTGTGACAAATTTAGCTCCACCCACTTCTACGTTGACTCCGTCCATTCTCATCTATTTTTCCATGTGCCCCCACACAATATAATGCTCCTACAGTCACCCTAACATTATATTCCCCCACATTATAATGTTCCCCCCTCCAATTGCCCCACAGTATTAAGTCCCTCTCCTCGTGCCCCTGTTTAAACTGGCGGAAACTAGAGGGGGACATTAAACTGGGGCAGCTGGAGGGTGACATTAAGCTATGGGGCAGCCGGAGGGTGACATTAAACAGTGGGGGGCAGTTGGAGAGGGACATTAAATGTCCCCTTCATCTGCCACCAGCTTAATGCCCCCCTTTCATCTGCCACCAATTTAATGTCTCCCCTTCATCTGTCACCAGCTTAATGCCCCCTTCGTCTGCCCCCAGTTTAATGTCCCCCTTTATCTGCCACCAATTTAATGTCCTCCTTTAGCTGCCACTAGCTTAATGTCCCCCTTTATCTGCCCCAGTTTAATTGCCCCCTTAATCTGCCTTCAGTTTAATTGCCCCTACATCTGCCCCCAGTTCCTCCCTCTCGCTCACACATGCTATCTCTTCGATCACTCTCGTTCCTAAAAGCTTTCTGTGTAACGTCACAGTCCTGCAGTATCCAGAATAGCTCCGCCCACACGAGTCTGATCACATGGTCATGACGTCATCAAAGGTCCTTTAGCCCACTAGGATTTAGCATCTACCATTTAGCCTTTGCTTTCCCCTAATAAAGTTTAACAGCAAAACACTTCAGGGGCATAGAAGGACAAACTGTAAGCTATGCGGGACAGCAGTGTGAAATCGGGACTGTCCCACCAGATGTGGGACGGTTGGGAGCTATTTATATATAATATATATATATATATATATATATATATATATATATATAATTAACAATAGTTTTATAGTTTTCCTTGTGAAGCGTAAGGGTGCTTTCTAGTCACTGATATTACAGCTACTCCTTATCCTCTGACAAGGCTAGCAGCAGCACGTTGGGTGTGGGACATGGGTCAATGTCAAAAGGTCCTGTTACACGTGGGAGAAATAGTTGATGGGACCACATTGCATGGGTCAGTCTGTGGAGGACGTGTGTGTAGTAGTTTGAAGCCGCAGCGTGACAGTCACAGAGAAAGAATGCATGAATGCAGAGGTAGGAGGAGAATACTGGAGGAATGTAAAGGCTGTGTCAGGCTAAGGCCACAACCTTATGGGAAAAGCTGCTTTTTTTTTTTTTTTTTCCTGCCAATTTTGCTGTGGTTTTTTTGAGCCAAACGCACAATGGCTATAAAAGGAATGGGAAAAACCACAGTAAAAACCAAAAAAGCAGCTTTTCCGCAACATGGTGAGATTGATTGGCCTAATTATGCAAACTGCATGGGGAGGAGCCATCTCTACCGCACTCCTTTCTCCCCCATGGATGATCGGCAGCACTATCCTGATCGCTCCAGATGTGTTGCTGATCATCTGCATTTTTACCCTGCAGAAAATATGCTCACTAGTCAGCTGATCGCAGCACTATTAGACATGGCTGTTATCGGCAACAAACATTCCTTGTTGCCAATAATTGCTCTGAATATCAGGAAGTATAATGGAGCCCTGAGCGTGTAAACCTCTCCTGCCATAAAAGTGTTGTATGCTCATAGTTACAGAAACACACACTTCACTGTCTATAGAATCACACTGTTCAAGGATTAGAAATAAAGCTGCATTAATTTCCCTGCTATAGTTACTGGCAATTGGTCACTGCTTTACTGTACACCTCTGTGTGATAAAGCTAGGCAGTAATTTGATGACCCACTGCTAGTAACTAGGATAGAGAAATAAATGCCTATGTATCAATGCATGTATTGTTATTATTAACATTATGTAGTGAGGAGAACATCTTGTACTTTTGCTAGTGCTAGGTGTGTGCTCAGTGGCATTTTAAACCTACTGAGTTCTGGACAAAACTACCCACAAGAATGTGTTATAGGCATCCTATTCCTTCCTATTATTATTTCATCCTGGTGTGATATTCACATGAGCCCAAGTCTCCCCATCATGTGACTTTGATTCTCTGCAGCCTATGTGGAAACACTACCCAGAAAAAGTGATGGCAGGTTCCCTGCTCCATGTCATCATGCTCATCTACTCCATAGACAGGAGAGTAATGCTAAGGTCACACTGTGGGCAGTGTCTCCTTTGATCTATTAGAGGATCAGAACAATGGACATTATAGATTCTATAATTGATGGATACCAATGGAAGACTTTCCATTGGAATCCATCCTCATTGACCTCAGTGTTAAACTAAAACCTCCTACTGAAGGCCCCACATAACAAAACACAGCTTTAAAAAAATAAAAAGCACAATGCTACAATTTGTTGGTGAAATGGCTACTACTTTTTTTTTTTTTACAAAAAGATACTTTTTTTTTTATTCCCATGCAAATGAGCTAAGAGTACATGGGGAGCGGGTTCTGTGGCAGCTGAGCATTGCAGAAAGATCTTCCACATGCTTGGGAGGAGGTGGAGGAAAGTACCAATTACATCAGTGTTGCTGGGAGGGGTATTGAGCAAGAGGAAGATCTTACTGTGATGCTGAGCTACCCCAGAACACCCCCTGATGCACTCTTACCTCATTTGCATAGATAAAAAGGAGGGTTTTTTTTGTACAACTCAAGCAGCCATTCTGCAATCAAATTATAGCACTATGCTCACGGGTCTGAGCAGTATAAAGTACTGTGGCTAGTTTAATATCATTTGTGGTGCTGACTGATTCACTTTAAACAAACCACTGAAAGAATCTATAACTGACATCTAGACATAAGACCATAAAAGAACCGCCGTGTAATCATATCCAACAACAATATGACTACTGTCAGTGGCAAAGTGTCTCTAGATTATGCATTTGATTTAATCTCTTCCTGCTTCACGCCATACTATTACGTCACACTGAGCGTATAGTTAACACTCAGCACCATAATAGTACGCTGCTCTAAGGACATATTACTTCCGGGGTCTTGGCTGTATACACAGACGAGACCTGGGACTAGCTGCCGGAGTCAGAAAATACTCCAGCCCCAACGATTTAACCCCTCAGACACCTTGGCATCTGGGTGGTTTGGGGACAAGACAGCCCCCTGCCTTTCCTTATTACACATAGGGAGCCTATGTGCAATGTTCTGCAATACAGCATATTGCAGTATATCGCACTGGGGATCAGCAGATTCCTGGTTCAGGTTTAAAATAAAGTTAAAAACTTAAATTAAATAAGAAGTAAAATAAAAACGCCACTTCTAAATTTAAAACACATAATATAAATATAAAAATATCATGTTAGGTATCCCCATGAGTGTATAAGTCTCCAGTATCCAAAAATATCATTATTTATTCCATATGGTAGAATGCTGTAAGATATATACATATACATATATATATATATATATATATATATATATATATATTTATATACACACACATACATACACAATGTTCAATCAAATTAGAGTATTTTGGTCACATTGCTTCCCCCGTAAAAATAGCAAAAAAACATTGGTACCCATAAAAACTACAACTTGCCCAGCAAATAAAAAGTTCTTACATATCTATGAAAACAAAACCGTAAAAAAAAAATTTTAAACAGCTGAATGTGGTGACTGAAGGAAAATCGGTCATTTTCAAAAGATTACTTATTAGTAAACGCGGTAAAACATAATAAAAGCAATATAAATGTGGTATCACCATAATCGTAATGCCATGTCATTTTTAATTCAGAGTGAACACACGTAAGAACAAAATGAAATAAATAATGGTAGAACTATGGGTTTTTTCACATGAACCCTGCAAAAATGTTAATAAAAGGTAATCAAAACATCATATGTAACACAAAATGGTGCCAAGTGAAAGTACAACTCATCACACAAAGAATAGGCCCTAACATAGCTATGTTGACAGGAAAATAAAAAAGTAATGAATTTTGGAAGGTGGAGAAGGAAAATATGAAAAAAAGTCGCTAAGCATTAACGTACAAACTACCCAGTGTCTTTAAGGGGTTAATTACTTTTAATTGTCAAATCAGTTTATTTTTAACTTTTGTTATCTTTGTGGACCAACCCGTTTCATCCCTTCCTGCACCTTAACGTAATAGTACGTCATGGGAATGTGTGCCTTAACGCACCATGACATACTATTACGACATGGTAAACTGTAAGAAACAGTTGACAACCTCCTATTCCATCTGCAGTCGGAGATGAGCTCCGATCGTGGCTGTTTACCACCGGGAAAGGGAGCCTGTGCTGTGGCCCCAGGTCTGCGATCTTCTAACTGCGTCTCGATCCTGCCTTTGGAACGATTAGTCAGGTCTGTAAACCTAATTGCTGGTTCATGTCTCCTATTGGGATAAAAGTAAAAAAAAAAATCCCCCCCCCCCAATAAAATGCCCCTTATCCCATATATAATATAAAACAATGTAAAAACACAGTATAAAACATCACATATATGTTATTGCCACGTCCGTAACAAACTGTACAATAAAACAAAACAATTAGCTCACATAGTGACGTTGTAAAAAAAAAATAAAAATGTTAAAAAACCGACAGAAGTTTTGTCATTTCATCTCATCATAAAATATGTAATAAAAAGTGATCTAAAAGTCATATATGGCCCAAAATGGTACCAATAAAAAGCACAGCTCATCCTCAACCAGCTCCGCCAATAAAAAAAAAAAATGTTATGCCTCTCAGAAGATGGCGAAATTGATTTTTTTCCCTAATAGATTTTTATTCTGCAAAATTAATAACACATAAAAAAAATATATAAATTAGGTTTGATGTAATCGTACTGACCCATAGAATACAGGTAACATATTATTTATGTTGTATAGTGTGGAACAAAACAAAAAATGTTAAAAACAATGCCAGAATTGATGTTTTCTTTCAATCCCCTCCCCCAGAAACAGTTAATAACATTTTGTCAATAAGTTATACATACTCCAAAATTATGTAGTTTAGAAAATACATCTTATCCCGCAAAAAACAAGCCCTCATGTGGCTACATCACCAGAAAAAGGAAAAAAAAAAAAAATCATCATTAGAACAAAACTGGCTGTGGCAGAAAAGGAATGTATAAGCTGTGTGAGCATATATCAGGGGACACTCCAAATTTATAGCTTACGAGGGAAAAGACACCAGAAGTGACCCCCAAATCATAGGAACTACTGGGAACATAATAATTTGGTATTATCAATGTACTCCGCAAAGCTTACATATTCACTTTTCACCATCCGCTGTGCATTCACATCTGAGAAAAACAATGCTCACTACACCCCTTGATAAATTCTTCGAAGGATGCAGTTTTCAAAATGGGGTCACTCCCTGGGATATTCCATTTTATTGGCACGTCAGGGTCTCTGCAAACATGACATGGCGTCCAGGTACCAAACATCTAAATCTGCATTTACCTTTGCATTCATCTGCATCCGCCATGTCACCTTTGCAGAGACCCAAAAATGGCCCCTACAAAATGTGTTCACTCCTTGGGGAATTCCAACGTACGGGGCTCTGCAAAAACAATATGGCATCTAAAGACCAGTTCCTCTAAATCTATACTCCAAAAGCTAAAAAGTACAGTGCTTTTTTCCTTCTGAGCCCTGATGTGTGCCCAAACAGTAATTTACACCCAACTTTTTTGTACCTGGGATAACCCACTTAAAAGTTTTAGGAGTGCGTGTCTCTGTTGACACAACATGGGCATAACATATTGGGCACTGAAATGGCATATTTCTTTAAAAATGTAAATTTACACTTTGTACATTCATTTTTGGGAAGGAATCTTGGGTTCAAAATGCTAATAATCGTTGATTGTAATGTCAATCTGTATTCCCTTAGTCCTGACAGCAGCACAATATGGGGTATCTCTGCCCCTGTGTGTTGTTTAGGACGGTGGAAACCTTTAATAAGAGCACCAAAAATAAGAAGGAGAGTCGAATCTTCTTGCTGAGTGTAAGAAGGGTGTGATCCCAAGCCTCTAGTAATTCCCTCTGTAGGGGACGTAAGTGCCACAAGGCCCATGGGACTGCCTCCACTGAGGAAGACATCAAGCCCAAGATCTTCATCAATGTTCTGATGGAGGCTATTGGCTTTTTGAAGAGGTGCCGGATTGCCGCGACCAGTTTCTCCTTCCTTGCTGGTGTCAAGGAGATTTGCAAGCGGACTGAATCTAGGAAGTAGCCGAGGAACTTCCTTCAGGTTGAAGGGATCATTTCTGACTTCTCCCAGTTTATAAGCCATCCCAGACTCTGAAGCAGGGAAACGGCTGTCTGTAGGTGCTGGAGCAGAACAGACTCTGACTGGGCCTTTATCACCCAGTCATCTAGATAAGGCACCAAGAATATCCCCTGAAGCCTGAGGGCGGCTGCTATGGGGGCCACTACCTTTGTAAAGGTGTGGGGAGCAGAGGAGATCCCGAAGGGTAGTGCTGTGAATTGAAAGTGCTTCCTGTGGCCGGAAACTACTACGGCAATCCTTAGAAACCTTCTGTGTGGAGCGTAAATAGGAATATGCAAATAAGCATCTTTTAGATCCAAAGTCACAAAAACATCGCCTTGGAGGAGAAAGGTGGTGACAGACTTTATGGTTTCCATACGGAAGCGCTTCTTTTTGATGAAGCGGTTGAGGTACCTTAAGTCTATGATCATTCTCCACTTGTCTGCCGGTTTTGGCACCAGGAAGACGGGAGAATAGACACCGGATCCTTCTTCTAGAGAAGGGACTTCCTCCAGGGCTCCCTTGTGAATGTACTCTCGGATGAAGCATTCCAATGTAGTCTGCTGCTTTGTAGGAAGGTTGCGAGTTAACACAAACCAATCCTGAGGAGGATGGAGGAACTCGATTGCATATCCTCTTTGGATTACCTGCAGGACCCATGGGTCTCGAATTTTTTCCTGCCAGCAGTTGAGAAAGTGGGAGACACGACCTCCGACAGGAATCTCGGCCACAGGAAGACTGATTCTGATGTCAAAAGCTAGGCTTCTCTTTTTTATCATCAGACTTCGGGAATCTCCGGCCGGTGCCTCTAGAGGAATATCTAGAGCCTCTTTGGGACTGCCGTCCACGACGAGGCAGATAGCCTCTACCACGGCCAGAGTCAGATCTACCTCTAAAGGCCTGGGGTAAAGTTTTACCCTTCCTGTCGGCCAAGCCCTCTAGGATATCATCTAGGGCACTGCCAAAGACTCTACCTGGCTCAAAGGGCAATGTGCACGAATTATATTTTGAGGAAATCAGCTCTCCAGGGTTTTAACCGTAGAGGTCTTCTTGCTGCAGTGGTAAGTGCCAGGGATTTGGCCGCCAGCCTTAATTGATGGTGGGAGGCCTCCACTAAATATTCAGCTGCCAGGGAAACCGAGCCTAGAAACCCTAGCAGCTCGTCTCTGGAGACTCCAGAGTCGATGTCCCTCTCGAGGTGGAACAGGTCAGTGCGTAATTTGGCTGACACTTCACAAGACGCAACCGCCACAGCGGTCTGTGCCGAGGCAGCTGAATAAGCCTTCTTGAGGGTATTGTCGATGTGCCTGTCCATGGCGTCGTGCAAATTTGCTCCATCATCTGATGGTACCATAGTGCGGCAGGACAATTTGGGCACCGCCATATCCACCTTGGGAGGAGGACCCCATTGATCCCATTGAGCAACTGGGAATAAGCCCTGAACCTCCTAGGAACCACAAGAGGTTTTTCAGGACATTTCCACTCTGAGGACATTAATTTTTGTAATGTCTGGTCCACTTGGAAGACCCTAGGCCCTCTATAGGTGGACGTGGAGGCTTCCCCGTCAACATCACGATCCTTTGACCGGATGGACTTCAGCAGCCGGCTTAATTTTTCGAGTGGTAAGCACGGCCTGCTGGGATCTTCAGTGGAATCGTCAGATGAGAGTGTCTCGTCCACTATCTGATAATCTTCATCAGAGATCCATTAGGAAGACTGTGTCTCAACCCACGGTCTCTTGGCAATCTGGGTGATGGAAGAATGGATCTCCTTAAGAGACTCCTCCATATAGTCCTTTACCCAAGTGACAACCTCTCTTATAGAAGGTTCTTCCGATGGAGGTCCGCGACATTGGCGAAAGTGGGTAAAATCATAGCCGTCAGGTAAAGGGGTATTGCAATCCAAACACGTTTGGTGTTTACGTTTAGAGGACTTTTTCCTCCTAAGCCCATCGCCGTTAGCTGATGTAGAAGATGAAATCTGAAACATCAAACAGCCACGTGACGATGAAGAATGGAAGATTGCCAAGCATCGCATAAGAAGAAAAAACCAAGGGGTACTTTACTTTTTTAAATCGGTCACTTGAAGAGAAAAAACCGTCAGGAAAAAATCAGCCACCGCAAACTGCAGCCGAGGAGCTAGAAACCACGAGCTCAACAAGTAAAGGACTGAAGACCTTTTAAATGTAATCCAGCAGCGAGGGGAGGAGCCAAACAAAGAAACACTCATACAGCACCAAAATGGGTCAAACGCCATAATGGAACATAGAGGAGCATAAGCCTAAGCTAGAGGCTCAAAATACAAGCAGCAAAAATCAATTCTATATTTTGCCTTTAAATTTTCAATTTCCAAACTTACCACACTTTTCTCGAGAAAACCGGAAGTAGGCCGCGGTGGTGCGCAAAGGCTTCCTTCCCCGGGGAACACGGGACCGAAGAAAGGTTCCAGCCGGAGAGGTTCCCCACTTACTTCCGGGATCGCGCTGCTGGAGGTTTTTTGGAAAAAAACATCGGAATGGACCGAGCTACCCCCTAAAGACAAGCCAGGAGTAGATAAAAAAAACCCTAGCAGCGGGAGGTCACGAGAGATCTACGTCCACCTGTCCCACACAGGACAGAAAAAAACACAGAGGAGGGAGGTCTCTTGTGCCCTCTTATAGGGCCAGTAGGAGGCACCTTCTTATTTTTGGTGCTAATTAAAGGTTCCACCGTCCTAAACAACACACAGGGGCAGCGATACCCCATATTGTGTTACTGTCGGACGTAAGGGGAATAACATATAAAGTAAAGCTGATAGGTTTCTGAAAATCTAGGGGAAAGTCAGACAAATAATTAGAACTTAGCCTTTAATAAATAATAGTTAAAAAATGAAATCTCTGTGTCAGGACAATACGGAAACTTAAAAAATATTGTAAAAAAAAAAAAATATTTCTCTGCAGTTCAGTTTATTTGAGCAATATTACCCCAAAAGGTCTCAGTTCACTGGTGGTTTGAGAAACAAGCGGTTTCAGTGCAGAAGATGTATCTCCCAAAAGAAAACCTTCATATGGATATTTGGATATCTATATAACGGATGGACTCTTGGCTCCTCTGACACAACTCTCTCATCAGAATAGGTCACCCTTCTCCTGTGCAAATGAAAAGTAACAGTTGATTGAGTGGTCATAGTGGAGTTTAGTACACAAGGACATCAGTCATGTGCCCTATTTCTGTAGCCAGAGCTATGTAGATATCAAAACAAAATCCTCCTTAATAAGTTAAGAGTCACCCCTGAACGGAGCACACCCTGAAAAGGGCATATTTCTGTCCGCTATGCTGATAGGTACTAACCAGGCAGAGTCAGGTGAGGGAAAGCTAATAAATATATATAACTATTTATTAAAGGCTAAGTTTTAATTATGTATCTGACTTTCCCCTACATTTTGAGAAACCTATCAGCTTTACTTTATATGAATAAGATTAGGTTATATAATTGAGAGTGACCGTCTTCTGTTTTGATAAAATAATTGTTCACCAGATGGTGGTTTGTTCAACCTACTTTTCTGTAATGTGTATGGTCACTAGAGATGAGCGAATTTCTCAAAAGTTGGATTCTGCAGTTCGATTCGAAGTTCCAAAAAAATTAGCTTTGATCCGAATTAATTTGCGGCGAATATCGCTAAAAAACACCTATTTCCTGACTTCAGAGAGTGTGTATAGTGGTGTAGAACACTGTGCCTTTCAGTAGCACCCATAGGGAGCCTACTGTGGTAGTGAAACAATACTGTGCGTCAGTATGACACGCACATGACAGGCGTCGCTCTTAGAACCACTGCACACGTCACTTATTTGGCCAGTTACGGGGACAAAACTGACTAAATAACTCAAGTGTGAACTGAGCCTTACAGGTCCATGTTAGTGCCAGGTAGAAAGAAACGTGCAGAGGCCCAACTACCTACTGTAGCGTGAAAGAGCGCACTCCTTTTACACCCTTGTCTGCCGATTCCACATAGATGTCTACAGAGTGACAAGGCGACATAATGTGGAGTTGGCAACAGCATGAGGAGGTGACAGAGTGGCAAGGTGACATAATGTGGAGGTGGCAACAGCATTAAGAGGACATACAGTGACCCAGCAGTGGCAGCAGCATGAGAAGGGCATACAGCAACTGAGTGGCAGAGGTGAAGGTAATAGCAGCCTTAGGAGGGCATACAGTGACCCAGTGGCTGTGGCATGAGGAGGGCATACAGTGACCCAGTGGCAGCGGCATGAGGAGTACACAGAGTGACCCTGTGGAAGCAGCATGAGGAGGCCATACAGTGACCCGGTGGCAGCGGCATGAGGAGGGCATACAGTGACCGGGTGGCTGCGGCATAAGAAGGGCATACAGTGACCCAGTGGCTGCGGCATGAGGGGGGCATACAGTGACCCAGTGGCAGCGGCATGAGGAGGGCATACAGTGACTCAGTGGCAGCGGCATGAGGAGGGCATACAGTGACCCAGTGGCAGCGACATGAGAAGGACATACAGTGACCCAGTTGCAGCGGCATGAGGACTACACAGAGTGACCCTGTGGAAGCGGCATGAGGAGGCCATAGAGTGACCCAGAAGTGGCAGCGGCATAAGGAGGCCATACAGTGACCCAGTGGCAGCAGCATGAGGAGGGCATACAGTGACCCAGTTTCTCCCCTGTGTGACTTTGTTCACCCAGGCAAACGAGGTGTAGAACAGTGTGACACCGCTGTGCCCTGCACATGTGGTATGCTGGAGGAGCACTGTGAATCATCCCTGCACTGGAGGCTGAGGAAACAGTGGAGGATGAGGTGAACATTGTTGCAGGACCAAAGGCGTGAGAACGTGGAGGCAAAAGCGGCGTCACCTGGCCAAGTTGCTGGTGACAAGGTGACAATGTGAAGTTGGCAGCAGCATGAGGAGGGCATACAGTGACCCAGTGGTAGCAACATGAGGAGGGCATACTGTGACCCAGTGGCTGCGGCATGAGGAGGGCATACAGTGACTCAGTGGCTGAAGCATGAAGAGGGCATACAGTGACCCAGTGGCAGTAGCATGATGAGGACATAGTGACCCAGTGGCAGCGGCATGAGGAGGCCATGCAGTGACCCAGTGGCTGCGGCATGAGGAGGACATACAGTGACCCAGTGGCTCCGGCATGAGGAGGCCATACAGTGACCCAGTGGCTGCGGCATGAGGATGGCATACAGTGACTCAGTGGCAGCGGCATGAGGAGGGCATACAGTGACCCAGTGGCGGCGGTATGAGGAGGGCATACAGTGACCGGGTGGCTGCGGCATAAGAAGGGCATACAGTGACCCAGTGGCTGCGGCATGAGGGGGGGCATACAGTGACCCAGTGGCAGCGGCATGAGGAGTACACAGAGTGACACTGTGGAAGCAGCATGAGGAGGGCATACAGTGACCCAGTGGCTGCGGCATGAGGAGGGCATACAGTGACCGGGTGGCTGCGGCATAAGAAGGGCATACAGTGACCCAGTGGCGGCTGCATGAGAAGGGCATACAGTGACCCAGTGGCTGCGGCATGAGGAGGGCATACAGTGACCCGGTGGCAGCAGCATGAGGAGGCCATACAGTGACCCAGTGGCAGCGGCATGAGGAGTACACAGAGTGACTCAGTGGCTGCGGCATGAGAGGCCATACAGTGATCAAATGGCAGTGGCATGAGGAGGCCATACAGTGACCCGGTGGCAGTGGCATGAGAAGGACACAGAGTGACCCAGTGGCTGCAGCATGAGGAGGCCATACAGTGACCCAGTGGCAGCAGCATGAGGAGGGCATACAGTGACCCAGTGGCTGCGGCAAAGGGAGGCCATACATTGACCCAGTGGCTGCAGCATGAGGTTGGCATACAGTGACTCAGTGGCAGCGGCATGAGGAGGGCATACAGTGACCCAGTGGCGGCGGCATGAGGAGGGCATACAGTGACTCAGTGGCTGCGGCATGAGGAGGGAATACAGTGACCCAGTGGCAGCGGCATGAGGAGGGCATACAGTGACCCAGTGGCAGCGGCATGAGGAGACCATACAGTGACCTAGTGACAGCAACATGAGGAGTACACAGAGTGACCCAGTGGCAGCGGCATGAGGAGGCCTTACAGTGACCCAGTGGCAGCAGCATGAGGAGGCCATACAGTGACCCGGTGGCAGCAGCATGAGGAGGGCATACAGTGACCCGGTGGCAGCAGCATGAGGAGGCCATACAGTGACCCGGTGGCAGCGGCATGAGGAGGGCATACAGTGACCCAGTGGCTGCGGCATGAGGAGGGTATCCAGTGGCAGTGGCATGAGGAGTACACAGAATGACCCAGTGGCAGCGGCATGAGGAAGGCCATACAGTGACCCAGTGGCAGTGGCATGAGGAGGACACAGAGTGACCTAGTGGCTGCAGCATGAGGAGTACACCGAGTGACCCAGTGGCAGCGGCATGAGGAAGACCATACAGTGACCCGGTGGCTGCGGCATGAGGAGTACACAGAGTGACCCAGTGGCAGTGGCATGAGGAGGCCATACAGTGACTTCGTGGCTGTGGCATGAGGAAGCCATGCAGTGACCCAGTGGCAGTGGCATGAGGAGTACACAGAGTGACCCAGTGGCAGCAGCATGAGGAGGCCATACAGTGACCCAGTGGCAGTGGCATGAGGAGGCCATACAGTAACCCGGTGGCAGTGGCATGAGAAGGACACAGAGTGACCCAGTGGCTGTGGCATGAGGAGGCCATACAGTGACCCAGTGGCTGCGGCATGAGGGCATACAGTGACCCAGTGGCAGCAGCATGAGGAGGCCATACAGTGACCCAGTGGCAGTGGCATGAGGAGGCCATACAGTAACCCGGTGGCAGTGGCATGAGAAGGACACAGAGTGACCCAGTGGCTGTGGCATGAGGAGGCCATACAGTGACCCAGTGGCTGCGGCATGAGGGCATACAGTGACCCAGTGGCAGAGGCATGAGGAGGGCATACAGTGACCCAGTGTCAGCGGCATGAGGAGGGCATACAGTGATGCAGTGACTGCGGCATGAGCAGGGCATACAGTGACCCAGTGGCTGCGGCATAAGGAGGCCATACATTAACCCAGTGGCTGCGGCATGAGGAGGGCATACAGTGACCCAGTGGCAGCGGCATGAGGAGGGCATACAGTGACCCAGTGGCAGCGGCATGAGCAGGACATACAGCGACCCAGTGGCTGCGGCATAAGGAGGCCATACATTGACCCAGTGGCAGCAGCATGAGGAGGACATACAGTGACCCAGTGACATTGTGGAGGTGTCAGCAGCCTTAGTAGGCCGTACAGTGACCCTATGTCAGAGTGACCCAGCGGAAGCAGCATGAGGAGGACATACAGTGACCCAGTGACAGAGTGTGGAGGTGGCAGCAGAGTTTTTAGGGCCACAGAGTGGCAAGGTGATAAAATGTGTAGGTAGCAACAGCCTTAGGAGGCCATACAGTGACTCAGTGGCAGAGTGAGGCGGTGGCAGCAGCGTGAAGAGGCCATACAGTCACCCAGTGGCAGAGTGCGGAGGTGGCAGCAGAGTGGGTAGGGCCACAGAGTGGCAAGGTGATATAATGTGTAGGTAGCAACAGCCTTAGGAGGCCATACAGTGACTCAGTGGCAGAGTGAGGCGGTGGCAGCAGAGTGGGTAGGCCACAGAGTGGCAAGGTGATATAATATGTAGGTAGCAACAGCCTTTGGAGGCCATACAGTGACCCAGTGACAGAGTGTGGAGGTGGCAGCAGAGTTTTTAGGCCACAGAGTGGCAAGGTCATAAAATGTGTAGGTAGCAACAGCCTTAGGAGGCCATACAGTGACTCAGTGTCAGAGTGAGGCGGTGGCAGCAGCGTGAAGAGGCCATACAGTCACCCAGTGGCAGAGTGCGGAGGTGGCAGCAGAGTGGGTAGGGCCACAGAGTGGCAAGGTGATATAATGTGTAGGTAGCAACAGCCTTAGGAGGCCATACAGTGACTCAGTGGCAGAGTGAGGCGGTGGCAGCAGAGTGGGTAGGCCACAGAGTGGCAAGGTGATATAATGTGTAGGTAGCAACAGCCTTTGGAGGCCATACAGTGAACCAGTGGCAGAGTGTGGTGAGGCAGCATGGGTCATTTAATCTGCTCCATCTGGCATTGGTGGGTGGAAATCCTGGTTGATCCACTCCTGATTCATCTTCACAAAGGTCAGTCTCTCTAAATTTTGGGTGGACAGGCGAGTTCTCCTTGGGGTAACTATCGCCCCCGCCACACTAGACACCTGCTCTGATGCCACACTACTGGCTGGGCAGGACACCTTTTCCAGGGCAAACTCAGCCAGTTGCGGCCACACATCCAGTTTGGCTGCCCAGTAGTCCAGTGGATCTTCGATGACAGGTGGCATGGTGCACTCTAAGTATGCCACCACCTGCTGGTTCAACTGCTCTGTGACCCCTGTTTGTTCTCGCTGTCAGCGGGTGTAAAAAAGGCCCCCATTTTTCCCCGGTAGCGAGGGTTTAACATGGGGGAGAGCCAGTAGTCATCCCTCTGCCAAATGGTGAAAATTCGGCTGTCACTGCGCAAGGAAGTCAGCATGCATCGGGCCATTTGTGCAAGTGACTCCAAGTGACTCCCTGCATTCATCTCCACTGCATACTGCCAAGGTGTGTCTGGGTCATCTGCCTCATCCTCCTCATCTCCCTCTGGCTGTTCTGGTTGCTCCTGCTCCTCCACTCCACCCATTTGGCTACACATTGTTTGTGCTCCAATGTCCTCCTCATCCTCCTTCTCCTCCAGTTCAGCCCCCACAGGGCTCATGTGGCCGTGAGATGTAGACGCCACCTCTCCAGTCCCCTGACTAGCCAGATTGAAAAGCATGATGTGAATCAGTGGAATGACGTTGTTCATCCCATAGTCCTGGTGACTGACTAACAAAGTGGCCTCCTCAAAGGGAATGAGCAAAAGGCAGGTGTCATGCATGAGCTGCCACTGGCTAATGTTAAAGTTACACAGAGTAGTACCTCTGTCTGCTTGGATCATCAAGAAATCATTTATGGCTTTTCTCTATTCATATAGTCGATCCAACATATGAAGGGTTGAATTTCAACGGGTGGGAACATTGCATATCAGCCTATGTTGTGGGAGGCCGTTCTGACACTGCAGCTCAAGGAGGGTGTGCTTGACAGTGTACGAGTGTCTGAAGTGCATGCAAAGTTTCCTTGACATTTTTAGGATGTCTTGCAGATGGGTAGAACACTTAAGGAAATGCTTGACAACCAGATTGAACACATGCGCCATGCAGGGTGCATGGCTCAGCCCTCCTTGACGCAGCGCCGACACCATGTTCTTCCTGTTATCGGTCACCATTGTTCCAATTTTAAGTTCTCTTGGAGAAAGCCATTATTCGATTTCTTGATTGAGGACACAGAGCAGTTCCTCCCCTGTGTGACTTTGTTCACCCAGGCAAACGAGGTGTAGAACAGCGTGACACCGCTGTGCCCTGCACATGTGGTATGCTGGAGGAGCACTGTGAATTGTCCCTGCAGTGGAGGCTGAGGAAACAGTGGAGGATGAGGTGGACATTGTTGCAAGACCAACGGCGTGAGAACGTGGAGGCGGAAGCGGCGTCACCTGGCCAAGTTGCTGGTGACAAGACAACAATTTGGAGTTGGCTGCAGCATGAGGAGGACCCAGAGTGGCAAGGCGACATAATGTGAAGTTGACAGCAGCATGAAGAGGCTATACAGTGACCCAGTATCAGAGTGACCCAGTGGAAGCAGCATGAGGAGAACATACTGTAACCCAGTGACATTGTGGAGGTGTCAGCAGCCTTAGGAGGCCATACAGTGACCCGGTGACAGAGTGACCCAGCGGAAGCAGCATGAAGAGGACATACAGTGACCCAGTGGCAGAGTGTGGAGGTAGCAGCAGAGTGAGTAGGCCACAGAGTGGCAAGGTGATATAATGTGTAGGTAGCAACAGCCTTAGGAGGCCATATAGTGACCCAGTGGCAGAGTGCAGAGGTGGCAGCAGAGTAAGGAGGACATACAGTGACCCAATGGAAGAGGTGGAGGTGGCAGAAGCGTGAGTAGGCCACAGAGTGACAAGGAGATATAATGTGGAGGTAGAAACAGCCTTAGGAGGCCATACAGTCCGTCAACCAGTGGCAGAGTGCAGAGGTGGCAGCAGCATGAGTAGGCCACAGACTGGCAAGGAGATATAATGTGGAGGTAGCAACAGCCTTAGGAGGCCATACAGTGGCAGAGTGAGGAGGTGGCAGCAGCGTGAGGAAGCCATACAGTGATGCAGGGCTGTGGTGCCAACATTGGCACCCTGGCCACACTTCACCTTCTGCCCACAGATTATACATATGGCCATTTTCACCTCCCCCAGCGACTTAACAAAAAACTGCCACACCGCTGAGTAGGTGATTTTACCCCCAACACTCCACACTAACTGCTACCGCCACTGCCTCCGTGATCCCCTGCTCGCTGGAGAGGTAGGCTTCTGCGAAGCGGGTGGTCTACCCCGGGCACTTTTAGCTCCCAACCTCCCACTGCTGCCACCCTGCTGACTCCACCGCTGCCTCATGCACAAGCTGCAACCCTCTTCTCCTGATGGCGATGAAGCCCCTTCGTCACCCGGCTCCCAATTATGATCGTCTACATCATCACCCACTACTGACTGCAGGTCACTGATGTTCTTCTCAACACCAGCTCCCACGCCACTCTCCTCATCACTACTTGCCCGCCTACCGCAGGAAGTGGCGGATGTCTCCTCTAGATCTTGGCAGAGCAGTAGCTGCTGACTATCCTCTAGTACCTCCTCCTCACTGTATAGTGAATCTGAGCCCACAGCATAGGGTAGTTCTCACAGAGGCAGGTTGAGGACAGGTGAGGGCACAGGGCCTGCTGCCGGGCCGTGCCAACTAAGGGTTGTGTCTGACGAACCCACCGACTCTTGGCTGGGGGTGTCTGATGTGACTTGGGATGAAGTGGATGACCGAGTCAACCAGTCTGCAACCGTTGGGTTGCTGGTCAAGACACGATCACTAGTTGACATTGGGAGCTCAGGCCTCTGTAAGTGACCCCTACTGCCATGCCCCCTTACTCTGCTGCGACCTATGCCTGCACCGGAAACATTTAGGCCTGTGGCCCTCCCCTGTGCATGGCCTCTCGCTTCTCTGTCTGACATACTGTTCGATGAAAAAACGTAATTGCAAAGGGCAAAAAGGCCTGTTATATTCAACTTTGAAGCAAATGGCAAATATGCCCCTTGTTTCTTTCCCCACTAATGAACACCAATAAAAAAGCGTGATAAAGGCAGAGATTTGTGGCTCAGAATTATTGAATTATTGACAATACTATATTGATAAATGGCCAGCAACTTTATACTGATAACAAAATGGCGAATATGGTCCTCCTTATGGGTTTACATGCTAATAAACACCTTGAAATAAGTGATAACCGCTAAGAATTATTGAATTATTATTGACAATGCTGTTTTGATAAATGGCCTGCAACTTTATACTGGTAACAAAATGGCGAATATGGTCCTCCTTATGGGTTTACACACTAATAAACACCTTGAAATAAGTGATAACCGCTAAGAATTATTGAATTATTATTGACAATACTGTTTTGATAAATGGCCTGCAACTTTATACTGGTAACAAAATGGCGAATTTGGTCGATATGTCTTTCCAGACGTTAAAGGCGTTTATTACAGATAAGTGCAGATATTATTGGATGATAATTCAGTTTTCTTTGGCACAGTAGTACTGGCAAATGGCCTGTAATGTTATGCTGTGGAAGAACAGTGAATAAGCCCCTTATAATAAACGCCTTTAAAAAGGCGTTTTTTACAGATACGTGCAGATATTAGTGTATGATAATTCACTGTTTTTTTCTGTACTGCACTGCAAAAGGCTTGTTGTGTTCCACCTTAAATACACAGGTATGAGTAATGAGCAGCAGTATAATGGCAGTGAGTGCTGCAATGTGAATTATGCTGCAAATTTTTGCTGTAAATGAGCCTGCAACCACCCCAAATTCTTCTCTCAATTCCTCCCTATCCTTTCCCTACAGTTCCCTCTTTCCTTGAACTTCTATCTGTTTTCTGTCTTTCCCTAGCTAATGCCGACGTCTGTCCCTACGGTAAGAGCAATGTGAAATGACTGTACCTAATATAGGGCTGTGACATCACAGGGCCGGTTGGCTGCTGATTAGTTGCACGTTTGGCATTGTGGGTGATCCTGTGCTCCCAGAGTCCATTGCCCCTTGTCCTAACGTGTGCGGAGGCCATTTTATAAAAAAATGCAATTCATCGAAGCATGAGGAAATCCGGAATCGTGGCGAATCGAAGATTTCCTGAAATTTGGATTGAATTCCACTTCTGCAGCTTCGATTCGCTCATCTCTAATGGTCACCATTAATAAGCACAGAGTTTTGGACCTCTGCATGAAATGATATTCATAGTTGGAGTAGAACATTAAAGAAACTTACAGAAAACCTAATGTGTCAGAATATTTGCAGAGGAGCACGAGGTGCTCAGTCACTGCTATGTGGCTTCATCGATCACCTTGAACGCAACAAACTTTTAGGTCAGAATTCACATACAAGATTATGTGGTAATGTTTGTTTTTTAAACAAAGTAAGTGAAGAGAAACATTTTAATGATTTTTCACTTGAATCTGATACAGAATTTCAGCAACTTAAAATTCCTTATCTATTGTAAGTTTAAAGTGTGTGAAGTGTATCCCTGATGTTTAAGTGTCCACTCGATATACACTGAATGCAGAAATCCCATTAGATCCTATACTTTACATATTTCTTACATAATTTACTCTAAAATGTATTTTCTCATGAATATACATACATTATAATTACAAAGAGAAATCAAGTTTGTTTAAATTGTTCCATATTTATTAAAGAGTAGCAGTCATTTCAATTTATTTGCAGAAATCAAAGAATACAGGATAATATAAGAAACAGAAAAAAAAAATCAGAAGGTGTTTCTTTCTCCTGTAATCAGACTTTTTTCCTGTTCTCCTCTTTCTCCAAAACTGCTCAATTCACTGACAGATCTGTCTGCAGTGAAGATGGGTTAGAGTATAAAGACCAATAAGGTTACCTAGAGGTCTATGGAGAGGCTTTTCTCTCCACATTTTTCGGGTGGAATCCGGCAGACACCATTATAGTCTATGGGGTCTATGGGTTTCTGCTGATAACCTCTTTTTAAGCAGATTGGGTTTCCGTTTTTTCAGGTCCCCAAGCGGACCCGAAGAACGGAAACCCAAGCGCTAGTGTGATCTTAGAGTAAGAGAGAAGCATGAGACAGAGATATGCTGCTACAGATAACATAAGTTTTTAGCAGATTTATAGCTGTTCTTCAGCAAATTGATGCAGTACTGAACTGTATAGATGTAAATAACGCTTTAGTGAGACAGAGCTTACTGTTATCTGCAGCAGGATATTTGTGTCTCTGTCTTTCATCCTCTCACTCGGCTCCTCTTACCATATCCATGTACCTCTATGAACTGCAGTCTGTCTTCACTAAAGTATAAGTGGGTCAGAGCATAGATTTGAGCTGTTTAGCAGGCAGGGAGAGGGTAGCAGAAAATGAGTCTCATAAGTGAATAAAGAATGATTTTCTTCTATTTACTTGTACTATTTATTTATGAAAAAAATGAAATGCTGGTGAATTGTAAATGGGTTGTGAGGAGAAAAAAAAAAAAAAAAAGCTTACCAGTGCATCCGATGCACTGGATAAGGTTTCTATTATATACACAGGTCCCCCTACACAGCCCTGATGGCAAGTTGTGTGGAGTGCATCTGGGGAGGCCAGAAGTCTTGTTCCTATGCCTCCCCTTCTGACGTTCTCCTGGTCACATCACTCACTCCGCTCGACTATATGTATGCGCATCAGGATTAGAGCAGAAAGTCGAAAAAGAAGCAAGGGAGTCTGGCCACAGAAACTTTTGGCACCCCACTGTGCTCTACAAACTAAGAATAGGAGTGATGGGAGGGGGCTCCTTTTATATTAGTTTATCAAGTGCAGAGAATGCACTGGTAAGCTTTATTTTCCATGCATAATCCCTTTAAGTAAAAAAATTACATATTACCAAAACTAACAGCACTTTTTGCTTGGGAACTGTGGGGGCTAGAGTAAAAATTCCAATTGTACTTGATTCAGTTGAGCAATGACTATTCCCCTTACGTCCGACAGCAGCACAATATGGGGTATCTCTGCCCCTGTGTGTTGTTTAGGACAGGTGGAACCTTTAATTAGCACCAAAAAGGTGCCTCCTACTAGCCCTATAAGAGGGCACAAGAGGCCTCCCTCCGCTGTGTTTTTTGCTGTCCTGTGTGGGACAGGTGGACGGAGGTCTCTTGTGACCTCCCGTTGCTAGGGGTTTTATTTACTCCTGGCTTACCTTTATGGGGTACCTCGGTCCCAAAGAAAAAACCTCCGGTCCTTCGGGCCTTCGCCCCGCAGCGCAGCGTTATCCGGCTCATCGCTCTGCAGGCAGCGCGATCCCGGAAGTAAGTGAGGAACCTCCTCAGCCGGAACTTTTCTCCGGTCCCGTGTTCCCAGGGGAAGGAAGCCTTTGCGCACCACCGCGGCCTACTTCCAGTTTTCTCGGAAAAAGTGCGGTAAGTTTGGAAATTGAAAATTTAAAGGCAAAATATAGAATTGATTTTTGCTGCTTGTATTTTGAGCCTCTGGCTTAGGCTTATGCTCCTCTATGTTCCATTATGGCGTTTGACTTGTTTTGGTGCTGTATAAATGTTTCTTTGTTGGCTTCCTCCCCTCGCTACTGGATTACATTCAGGTGACCGATTTAAAAAAAAAAAAAAAAAGGTACCCCTTGGGTTTTTATGCGATGCTTGGCAATCTTCCTTTTTTCAGTGTCACATGGCTGTTTGATGTTTCAGATGTCATCTTCTGCATCACGTAATGGCGATGGGCTTAGGAGGAAAAAGTCCTCTAAACTTGAACACCTAACGTGTTTGGATTGCAATACCCCTTTACCTGACGAGTATGATTTTACCCGCTGTCACCAGTGTCGCAGACCTCCGCCAGAAGTACCTTCTATAAGAGGTTGTTACTTGGGTAAAAGACTATATGAGGAGTCTCTTAAGGAGATCCGTTCTTCCATCGCCCAGATTGCCAAGAGACCGCAGATTGAGACACAATCTTCCTTACGGATCTCTGATGAAGATTATCAGATAGTGGACGAGACACTCTCATCTGACGATTCCACTGAAGATCCCAGCAGGCCATGCTTCCCACTCGAAAAATTAAGCCGGCTGCTGAAGTCCATCCGGTCTAAGGATCGTGATGTTGACGGGGAAGCCTCCGCGTCCACCTATAGAGGGCCTAGGGTCTTCCAAGTGGACCAGACATTACAAAAATTAATGTCCTCAGAGTGAAGATGTCCTGAAAAACCTCTTGTGGTTCCTAGGATGTTTAGCACTTTATTCCCAGTTGCTCAATGGGATCAATGGGGTCCTCCTCCCAAGGTGGATATGGCGGTGGCTAAACTGTCCTGCCGCACTAAGGTACCATCAGATGATGGAGCAAATCTGCACGACGCCATGGCAGGCGCTTCGACAATACCTTCGAGAAGGCTTATTCAGCTGCCTCGCCCAAGACCGCTGTGGCGGTTGCGTCCTGTGAAGTGTCAGCCAAATTATGTACTGACCTGGTCCACCTCGAAAGTGACCGACTCTGGAGTCTCCAGAGACGAGCTGCTAGGGTTTCTAGGCTCGGTTTCCCTGGCAGCTGAATATTTAACGGAAGCCTCCCACCATCAGTTAAGGCTGGCAGCCAAATCCCTGGCACTTACCAAGAACACTGCAGCAGGAAGACCTCTATGGTTAAAACCTTGGAGAGCTGATTTCCCCTCAAAGTATAATTTGTGCGCATTACCCTTTGAGCCAGGTAGAGTCTTTGGCTGTGCCCTAGACGAGATCCTAGAGGGCTTGGCCGACAAGAAGGGTAAAACTTTACCCCAGGCCTTCAGAGGTAGGTCTGGCTCTGGCCATGGTAGAGGCTATCCACCTCGTCGTGGAAGGCAGTCCCAGAGAGGCTCTAGTTATTCCTCTAGAGGCGCCGGACGGAGATTCCCGAAGTCTGATGATAAAAAAGTCAAGCCTAGCTTTTCACATCAGAAGCAATTTTCCTGTGGCCGAGATTCCTGTCGGAGGTCGTGTCTCCCACTTTCTCAACTGCTGGCAGGGGAAAAAAATTCGAGACCCATGGGTCCGGTAGGTAATCCAAAGAGGTTATGCAATCAAGTTATTCCGTCCTCTTCAGTATTGGTTTGCGTAAACTCGCACCCTCCGTACAATGCTGCAGACTACATTGGAATGCTCCATCCGAGAGTACATTCACAAGGGAGCCCTGGTGGAAGTCTCTTCTCTAGAAGAAGGATCCAGTGTCTATTCTCCAGTCTTCCTGATGCCAAAACCGGCAGACAAGTGGAGAATGATCATAGACTTAAGGTACCTCAACCGCTTCATCAAAAAGAAGCGCTTCCGTAGGGAAACCATAAAGTCTGTCACCACCTTTCTCCTCCAAGGCAATGTTTTTTGTGACTTTGGATATAAAAAACGCCTATTTGCATATTTCTATTTACCTTCACACAGAAGGTTTTTTCTAAGGATTGCTGTAGTAGTTTCCGGCCACAGGAAGCACTTTCAATTCACAGCACTACCCTTCGGGATCTCCTCTGCTTCCCACACCTTTACAAAGGTAGTGGCCCCCATAACGGCCGCCCTCAGGCTTCAGGGGTGTGAAGGATCCGCGTTTACCAGGGCCTCGCGCCTGGCCTACCTGCGATCACTTCGATTACCTCACACCCACTTTCCGTGAATGTAGGTCTGGTAGAGGATAATACGAGACAAGCCTTCTAAATTTTATATATTTATTAACCCCTAAATGGGTCGATACTAGACACTCAACACATACATAGAATACATGCAGCGGTTAACAAGCAGATACAAGTGAAAACGGCATAACACGGTACATAAAAATAAAAATGGGGATAAAAGAAAGAAAAGAATATATATTACCAACACCAGCCTGTGCAGGTTATCTCTGACTTCCTTGTGGGATTCAGCCAGGGCAAGTATCTTGTGGACGACCAATAGCAGGTGACCTTAGCAGGGTAAAATGGCTGAAGACCATGTGCTGTCTGTATGCTGTTCTTTTGTGTGTTTCCTGCCCCCGCCCAGAGTGATGTCATGGGGGAGGGAAGTTACACCTACAAGCATGGAACCCTTGAACTCGAAAATCGTTCTGGCTCCTTATCTGGCGACCGTATGGTTTGGTAAGTGGAAGGGGAGAACTCGGGGTGAAACCCTTGTCGTATACATACCAAGCATGGCCCCTCAGTTCCCTTTGGGTAGGGAGTTGGGTGTCTGGACCTGCCTTGGGCTCACAACGGCTCCATGTTTGGGCTGACCGCGTGCACCTTTCTATGGGGCACCCACAGAATTTATTGCCGTAACTGTGAGGTGCCCCCCTTCTGAGATATGGGCATAAAACTATGATCTCTCATGTATAACTGGCGCCGGGCTGTCTGGGGTGGCTGTGTTTTAGCAGGAAATCTCCTGGGGAGCAATAGGGCACTTGAAAAGGAGTGTTAATTACTCAGAGCAATATAACAAAGGGATGGTAATTAACTCACAACAGGGACATGGCTCAGAGTAACTGAGCTGAGGGGAGGAAGTTGAAACACATGGTCAGAAGGGGGGGGTGGGGGTATAAGGGGTCAGCTAGATACATAATTGTACAGAGATGCATATATGGAAGTCCCCTTAATCATCACAAGGGGATATTCTTGGTGCCTTATCTAGACGACTGGTTGATAAAGGCCCAGTCAGAGTCTGTTCTGCTCCAGTACCTACAGACAGCCTTCAGAGTCTGTGATGGCTTATAAACTGGGAGAAGTCAAAAACGATCCCTTCAACTCGAAGGAAGTTCCTCTGCTACTTCCTAGATTCAGTCCGCCTGCAAATCTCCTTGACACCAGCAAGGAAGGAGAAGCTGGTTGCGGCAGTCCGGCACCTCTTCAAAAAGCCGATAGCCTCCATCAGAACATTGATGAAGATCCTGGGCTTGATGTCTTCCTCAGTGGAGGCAGTCCCATGGGCCTTGTGGCACTTACATCCCCTCCAGAAGGAGTTACTAGAGGCTTGGGATCGCTCCCTTCTTACATTCAGCAAGAAGATTCGACTCTCCCCCAGGACCCGTCTTTCCCTCAAGTGGTGGTTGCACCTGAAAGATGGAAGGTCCACAGTCCAACCTTCTTGGACCCTGTTGACTACAGATGCATCCCTCTTGGGATGGGGAGCCCATTTGGACGAAAACTCCATAAAGGGAGTCTGGAGCGCTCCTGAAAAAAGGACCTCGTCCAACTGGAAGGAGCTCAGAGCCATATATCGTGCCTTACTCTATTTCTCGCCTCTTCCCAAGGGAAGAGCAGTCAAAATCCGGTCAGACAACATGACCACAGTGCTGTACGTGAACAGACAGGGAGGCACCAGATCACCAACCCTCCTCAGCGAGGCAGATCTGATATTTACATGGGCAGAGAAAAATCTAACCCATTTATCCACAGTTCACATCAAGGGCTCCCTGAACATAGTAGCGGATCGGTTGAGTCGGGGTCATGCCGACTCAATCCAGAAGTCTTTCATCAGATTACCCTGAAGAGGGGTCTTCCAGAAATAGACCTCATGGCAACCCGACTCAACGCCAAGGTGGAGAAGTTCTGTTCCCTTTACCAGGAGGACAATCCCTTGGCAGTGGATGTCCTGTCCATCCCTTGGAGGTCCAGGCTGGCATACATCTTCCCTCCAATTCCAATAATACCAAAGGTATTAATGAAAATCAGACAGGACCAAGTCTCTGTGATAGCCATCATTCCATTCTGGCCAAAAAGAGCTTGGTTTTCCCAACTCATGGAGATGAGTCGAGGGATATATTGGAGGCTTCCCCCCATCCAGAACCTGGTTTCCCAAGGATCTCTGAAGTGCCAGGATCTCTGGAGATTCAACCTGACAGCCTGGAGGTTGAGC
Organism: Leptodactylus fallax; assembly: GCA_947044405.1. NCBI lineage: Eukaryota > Metazoa > Chordata > Amphibia > Anura > Leptodactylidae > Leptodactylus > Leptodactylus fallax. The sequence continues at coordinate 5,281,267 of CAMRHE010000041.1, forward strand.
AGTCCCTACAGCAGGATAGAGGACTGTCAGAGACCGTCCTGAAGACCCTTTCTTCTGCAAGAGCAGAATCTACCAATAAGAACTAACAGAGGACAGCCAAGATTTTCATGGAGTGGTGCTCCAAGAAGGGTATTAATAATCTAGAACCTTCAACGGCTGATATTTTAAATTTTCTTCAGGACGGTTTGGATAAGGGCCTTGCCCCTGCCACTTTGAAAGTGCAGATTGCGGCCCTCTCCGCTCATTTAAACAGATGTCTGTCTCAGGATCCTCTGGTTGCAAGGTTCCTTAAAGGGACAATGAGGCTAAAGCCCTCAGTATCATCCCCAGTGGGACCTTGCGGTAGTCCTTGCAGGCCTGTGCGGTCCTCCATTTGAACCCTTGGAGACTACGGAGCTAAAATATTTAGCCTACAAAACCACTTTTTTGTTGGCTATTATATCTGCCAAAAGAGTAGGGGAACTCCAGGCTCTCTCTTCTAGAGAGCCGTACATTTTGTTTTTGCAGATAGGGTGCACCTTAGGTTTGCCTGGGTTTATCCCTAAGGTCCCCTCATACTATAATAGCAATCAGCTAATTTCATTACCTGTGTTTTTCCCCACTCCAACCTCTGAGGAGGAAGAAAAGCTCAACACCTTAGATGTGGTAAGGTGTCTGTGGATTTACCTATCCCACACTCAACTGCTTAAGAAGGCCGAAAGCCTACTAATTGATATGCAGGGTGAAAACAGATGCCTCAAGGCTTCCAAGCCTACTCTATCCACATGGATCAAGGAGACAATTAAATCTTCCTTTCTTATTCAGGAGTTATTCCCTCCAGTCTTTCTACGGCCACTCGACCTGGGCTGTGTCGACTTCTTTGGCTGAGTATCGGTCCTTACCATTGGACCAGATTTGTGCGGCTGCATCATGGTCATCTCAGTTGACCTTTTGTTAAACATTATCATTGGACATCCACAGTTTCCAGACAACTGCCTTTGGTCAGTCAGTCCTTGACGTTGTAAGGCGAGGAAACCCTCCCTAGGGGAATTACTTGCTATCTCCCCATATTGTGCTGCTGTCGGACGTAAGAGGAATTGTTGAGTGTAATGTCAATCTGTATTCCCTTAGTCCTGACAGCAGCACAAGGCTTCCCTCCCTAGAAGCTTGTTTCCTGTTACTTTATAATTTACACAGTGGAGGGAGGTCTCTTGTGCCCTCTTATAGGGCTAGTAGGAGGCACCTTTTTGGTGCTAATTAAAGGTTCCACCTGTCATAAACAACACACAGGGGCAGAGATACCCCATATTGTGCTGCTGTCAGGACTAAGGGAATATAGATTGACATTACAATCAACGATTAAATGATGCCAAGAGAGAAACTTGGTGGAGGTGTTGAAAGGTCCTCTTTAACCACTTCAGTACCCGGGCCAATTTCTGGTCCAGCACCAGACACATTTTCAGGTTTTTTTGTATGTGTGGTTTTGAGGGCTGTAAAATTTTTATCATATGCGTTATTCAACTAAATTCTGCGTCTTTTTTTCGGTGACACATAGAGCTTTATTTTTATGTTGTTTTTATTTTTACATGTGTTTTAATTTTTTTTATATCCAGGAAAATATAAACAAAAGAGGAGGGAAAATATGTCCGTTTTTCACTTTTCATTTTTTTTTTTATTTGATATCCCAAAGTGCTACTAAAAAACTTTATAAATAGTTTTTCCTCTCCGTTACGGTAATTTTTATTTTGTATGGTGTCGGCGGGGGGTGGGGCTAAAACCTTTAATAACGGCGTTTTATTGGCATATTATTTTATTTATTTTTTAATTATTTTATTTACATTTTTTTTTTACTTTTCTATTAATTTTTTTTTTTTTTGACTTTTTTTTTGTGGGGGGGAGGCTGATTTCCCCTGTATCTGGGGCTGGTACACTTAGCCCCAGTTGCAGGAGGAATACAGCCTCCTGCCCATTATTATAGAGCTGATCTGGGTCCTCTAGGACCCAGAAGCTCTTACAGACGCTGATCCCGGCGGATCACGTGACCACCGGGTCAGAGGGGAGCCACAAGATGTCGGCACCCATAGCGCTGTAATAAACCTTCCCTGCCGTCTCTCAGGGAGCTCTGGCAGAAGTTACAGCTGGCTCCCAATTTCAGTAGCTGCCGATTTCGTCCAGCTGCTTAATTCTGCTTGGACGTACCGATACATCCTTGCAGAACTAGACAACTACCTTCCGGATGTATATACTCTATGGGCGGTCCAGAAGAGGTTAAAGACTGCCCACTGTTGCCATTGTAGGGGGAAATTGTAATGGAGCTATAGGGGTGCAGATCTAGAAAGACAGGGCACAAGGGTGAAGTCACAGTAACTGTGCATATAGTTTATGTGCACAATGAGCCATAAACCATGCAGTTAGAGTAGAGGCACAGCTGGGCGGGGGGACACAGAGGGCAGTGGCCCTAGGGTCCATCCTAGTACTGTCTTTAATGCCTCAGATCTCCTGGCATGTGATACTGAACAATATCTGCATCCTTAGGACATTAATACAGTTGATGCTCTGTCTGTCTTAAGGATCCCAGGTGAAGCATTACTGTCTTGGTGCTGCTGTTGCAATGATGTCACAGAATCACGCTGCATGATCCAGTCAGACGACTGCACTTATCGAAGTTAGGGGAATATTTTATTTTCTGGGGTACAACAGCAGTATTTTTTTGTGTGAGAAACTCAGGGAGCATTATTGCTTTAAAGGGGCAGATAGGAGGCATTGCTGGGGGCATTATTACTTTAAGATCACACAAGAGATTTCAATGTTTTGTGGGAGCCCAAATAGGTCACTTTTACTGCATGGTGTACCATTATCATCTGGGGCACGATATGGTACTTTATCTCATTACAGCTATTGTTTTTATGGTTACTTTCTGGCACTCCTTATCAGGAGTACAGGTGTTTGTGGCAATATTTTATGGAGAGAATTATAGTTATGACATTATTTCTGAAGCACATTATTTGAGGGCACTTTGACACAGCAGGTACAGCAAAAGGGGAGCATGGGCAGCGACATGTACAGTATTCATGGTAGCAGCAGGATGGGGAGTTTGTGTAGGTGAGGGAAAGAAGGGTAGGGTGCTGTAAAAATGAGAAGCTAGAGATGTCTATATTGCAAAATTTAAAGAGTCGTGGCTGGAAAAAGTCATGGATATATGGGATGAATGAATGATTCACTAAGTTTTTTCAGTATTGTATTCACTTAAATGGGAACATATCTAACAAATGTAAAACCGGTATCTATCAAAATATGATCACTGTATGGTGGTATTATGGATTTTGGGTTTTTCACCCCTTGTGTTGAACCACTAGCTAGAACTGTGGATTACAGAATCAGTACACTAATATAGATGATGAATGATGTTTCTGCACTCATCATCAGGAACTTCATTGTGAGTCCGAAACCACTGTAGTATTCTGTTGACTTCTTTTTCTCCAATCATGACATGCAGCGATACTGAAGAAAACACAAGACAAAATATTAGAAAAATGAAAAGGATAATTTTCTCATGGTTATAAAGATCTCTACTTCTCTAATCATTCAATAGAAAAACATAATTGTTCACTTCTAAGGTATGAAAATCTGCCATGGCCATGTGATTTACAAAGATATCTCTGTACAAGACATAGCTCTTAATAGATTTACAATATGTGTATCAGAGATATATCTTGTAATGACCAGAATGAGATAGAATTTTATCCCTTGGAATCAATAAAGCTCAGAAAACAGTTCAGAAAATCCAATACACAACAAATAAAGCACAGCCGTTAGACATCAAAGACCTCTGCATATATAGATTGAATACTGGACGTTGCTATTCTATTAAAAGGGGTTTTCCTATCTCCCTTCCCTCCCTATCAGCGGTTTGCCTGCTCTCTTCTTCTCACTTTCTGTATTTTTCAACAAACTGGTGGGCGGGTTTTGACTGTTTGATGGACAGGACATTATAAAGTACCTTAGTAGGTATAGACATTGCCTTTACCATGAGAGATTATTTATTATGACCTCTAATCTATAATGATGCAGATCAAATAATATGTACAGTAAATGTATATTACATTACACAGGTTTGGATAGAAAAAAAAAAATAAACGTGCTGCCAGGACTGACAATGGATTGCAGTAAACTCAATGTTATCTTTGTGTTTACATAGAGCGATAACATACACTGTATAAGCTTTTATCAGCAAACTGCAATTAGCAGAATATAACAGCACTGAGAGCAAGCATAATCCAGAGAATTTAGCCTCCACCCCTCCAGAGAGCAGTGAGTCACGTCATCTGTCCTATAATACTATATAAGGAGAGATACCAGGCCAGGTTCCTTGACAACATAAACAATGGGAGGGATAATTTCACATAGCAGATAAAGGAAGCAGTTTTGCTAAGCAATGTATTTAGAAAAAGTCTTCAATTTACATAAACTAGCAGTTTAGATAGGACCCTTGAGATGGGAATACCCCTTTAAGTATGTCCTTGCACATTCTGATACTGTCAGCATTAATTGGACAGACACAACTAACTAACATGGGGAGTAGCACCAAGTTGTAAAATTACTAATATTATCCAGGAGGAATCACACTCAAAGAACTCTAAGAAAAGGTGCTCCAGAGTTCATATTTTATGGAGAGCACAAATATTTACTAAAACAGGCTTGTCAGGAGAGCTGGAAATTATGACTATCACAGGATCGATAGACATCCTAACGATATTCAAAGATATAAAGTTGCAGGCCTATGATGTCCCAGATGTGCTTCTTGGGAGACAAGTCTGGTGATGCTGCAAGCCATGGTAACGTGTTTAGGCCACACAGGCTGCTCACTGTAGCAAAAGCATCATGCAGTCTGGCGTTGTCCTGTTGAAAATGGCTCCTGGGACACTTTTGAGAAATGGCCTTGTTACTGCCTTTCTTGGCCTTTCTATAAGTGAATCAATGCTGAGCTGTACCTGAAATGAAGACTGGAGGCAGTCTACTGTGCATTATGTCACCCCACACCATAATCCCAGGAATAGGACTGGTGTGCCAATCCCTTGTGAAGGCTTTTTCATGGCATTGTCCACATGGTCTCCAGGCCAATCTCCAGCTATCATTGTGTCCGAGACATAAGCGGGACTCATTCCAGCCTCCATTGCAGTCTTCCTTTGCTCCATGATAGCCTTTTAGAGCGATTTTTGAGGTCAATGGAATTCCTGTAACTGGCTTTGTCATAGCCCAATGTCATGCAAATGTCTTCTGATGACTTGTATTGACACTGTTTACTACCCTATTCTTTGGATGGTATGTCCAGTTTTACTTGCAGTACAAAATGAATCACTATGCGCCTTTCTTCCAATCAGACAATCCATCCATGCAGAGGTTCACTTTCACAGTTCATTCCAGTTTGCCGTTCTCACAACATTAAACAGTGCGGACATCTTGGCCTAGGTGCATAGCGATCTGCCAGAGTCATAAACCAAGGTCTCTCAGTTCAATGATTCTATCTTTGTAAGCTTTTGACAAGTGGCGATAACTGGCACGTCGACAAACAGGAGGCACCACACCACTTGATCTAATTTTTGAGGTTTCATGTGGCTAAAAAAACTTTCCTCTCAATCTGGCTTTTATGCCCTTCTACATACCATAGATTGGAGCTAGGTGCTTGAAAATGTGATGATGTATTTGCAGATCTTAGCAACATCTGCTACTCTGTTAATTTTCATAACCTTACAGCTTATCCTTCTTGGTGTTGCAATTTCAATATTGAGCATTGTATTTGAATGTATACCCTTATATATTTATAAAGAAGAGGTATTAAATAATTATATGTGTATAGGTATAATGGCTGTTTACAGAGCTAAATATGATTGTACATACCCAATGGGAATAATGCTGATGAATGCCAAAGCACCAAACACAATAAAACAGAATCCACTGTACCAATCTAATGTGGCTTGATAGAGTTTGTTAAATCCTGCAGAAGAGCTTACTGCTACAATTTCTATCGCCAACTGTAGTGCAACAAACACTTTGCCTAAAAAGAGATGTTAAAGGATCTTAGGCATATAGGATTCCATGATTACAATTTCAGATTAATCCAACTACAGACAAGGACCACACATCTCAGTAAAACATGAAAAATGAACATGAGGTTCTTAGTATATATTTGGATCAAGGTGTATAAGTTCACTAACCACTTCATGGTGACCTCTGTATAGTGAGTCCCTACGCTATCGGATCTGTCATGCTCGGCAACCACCACCACAGCACAATGCCCACAGGGGGGAATGACCCAGCAGCCCAACAGCACTCATGCTTCCAGGCTACGCCCCCAGGCTCTGGGCCACACCACCCCACAGGCACAGCACCACAGATCTCTTAACCTGGGTTTACACAGAGAAAAGCATCCTGCTCTATCTTGCCTTGATTCCACGGCTGATCAGTGACAGAAGCCATGATGCGAGGCTCACTCTGATTAGCCTGAAATACAATAGGGCTAAACAGCTTGGAAACCCACGGTGGAAAGCCAAACGGTGGTTCTTTAGCTTTCTGCCCTTATGAAATCTCCTACTAATTAAAAACACCAAATGGAAGGATGTGTTTAGAATCATACGTAAAGGGAGTCTACCACCTTCCCAAGCATATTCCACTGCCACTGTGTTAATGAGCACATCACAATGATAAACAACATACTTTTGCTATGTATGTCACTGTAATTTTGTAGAAAAACAACTCTGAAGTCTTATGCAAATTAGCCAATTGGAGCACTGGGGGCAGGACTTCTGTCCTAGGAGCACTGCTCTTGCTGCTCAAGAATGATTTGTGATATCAAAGCAGTAGGTGTATCAACTCCAACTGCACAGGCAGGAGAAGGTAGGGGTCTGAGGGCCAAGAACAGCACTCGAAGGAGCTCAAGGCGGGTCCCCAGTGCACCAACTGCTTCATTTACATAAGACTTCAGAGATGTTTTTCTCCAAATCTGAAAAAGTGACATACAATGTTTATCACTGTAATAGCGGTGACAGTTCAATTAAAAAGTAGGTAATTTTTTTGGCGACCAATTCTTAAGTGTGGTTGTAATCCTGCATAAACTTGTCTGTGACAATATTTACAATTAAAACCTATGGACACCTTTGAATATGTTTTTTTTTATCCTTGCATTGTACTTACTTTGGTCTAAAGCATTTTTCCAAAAGGTCTTTATTAAAACGTTTGTTCCTTTTATTCACTGTAGTTTGCATATTTTTACATACAAGTCAGGCTGCTATGACCCCTTCAGAGAAAAATCCATCAGAGGAAATGAATGTAGGTTCATTCTGTATCTCTTATCTCTGATCTCCCAAGAAGTCATATATATAAATTCAGCTTAAATGAGTGTTTATTAGTCTTCAGGAGAACAGAGATAAGAGCTACAGCTTCCTTGGATTTCAGTGATAAATGATATTGGGAAACTGTTTTGGGGCCAAAAATGAGTACAATGCAATAATACAAAAAAGCATTCAAAGGTGACCAAAGCCTTTAACGGGGTATTCCGGTAATGAAAAGCTATCCCTTATTATCTGATCAGTAGAAGACCCCTGAGGATAACAAGATAGGAGATCATGCGTGCCCTGAATAAATGGAGCTGCAGATCACAAATGTTTTGCTGCTCTATTTGGTATTGGTGGAGATTTATTACAGCTTCTCTTGGACAGCACCATAGAATGGAATGAAGTGGCAAGGTGCAACCTGCCACCGAAAACATTTGGGGCACACAGGACTCCCACCAATCAGACTGTTACAGGAAAGGGGAATAACTATTAGTTATCACACTAGTCCTTATAACAATTTTCCAATATACATTCTGTATCAATTCCTTATGGATTTTTAGTATTGCTTGGTGTGGTTCATCGTTTACTTCCAGTGGATAAAAATCAGTTCATGGTTATGTGATGAATACACAGATGTATGGTTCATTACTAGGCAGATATCTGATTACTGTGCTGTGGCTTTAAACATAACATGACCATGGACTGTATATTACGTGACCTACAAACATTTAGCCACTGGGAGTAAGCAGAATAAAAGCAAGCAGAGATCTAGAAATCTGTGAGGAATTGATACTGGAAGTATATAGGAAAATTGTACAACTTTTCATTATACACTCATTGAACACACTTAGAAATGTTGAATTGCTGAAAAACTCTGCATGCAGTTGAGTCCCAAAGCGCATAAAAAAGTGTTTCTCCCCACTGCCCTACAAAATGGCTCTCAGAATCTATTAGTGTACCTCTTGCTGAGAAATTGTTGACTACTAGACATGCCTTTACAGCACACTTCAAGACATTTTGCTCAGTTGACAGATTTTGAGAGAGGACGCATTATTGGACTGAGAAGCAGGACAGTAATTTTGATGAACTGCCCACCATGTAGGCCATCCTGACTTAGTTGCTGTTAGGATGTGTTGGGAGCCTTAGTTATTTGTCACCAGATCCCTAATAGGCGCTTGAAGAAACCTCTGCTGATGATCACTGTTAATGGACGTTCCCTTCCTGAACCAAACCATTTTGCCACAGCAGCCTTGGAGCTCCAAGTGCGGGCCTCACATCTGGATGAGATCTCTCTGTACCTTCTGGGTTACTATGTTCTATAGGCACTGCCCACTTATTCCCCACCCCACCTTACTATCAGTCCAGCTGCCTCTCTAAAACTCATCCTATATCCATACTCCTTAGTCTGCTGAGTCTTCCTCCTGTCAAGTTGTCTCACTGGCACCCCTACTCTAGAAAAAACTTGTATCCAGGCTAGGGTGGCCCAACAGGGTACTAGAGCATCCTTTCAATTTTAGAGTTTTCCCCTAACTTATTCTTTCGCTCTAATTTTGTAATATATCATCATTACATTAACACATATAAAATTCCTTCAATTCCAACAACTTCTTGATGGTATTTTTTATGTCAATGAGTATTCAAACAACATTTATTTGCTGAAAATGGACAACCCCTTTAATATTTAGTTGTGAAATAACTTGGCCCCTGTGTCTCTTCACTGTTCTAGAGTAAACCCTATGTGTACTCTATGAACAGCTCTGCATAATAACACTATACATGTTAGTTAAAGGGGTGTTCCAAGTAATTTTTACTCCCTGCAGAGTCTTAACCTTTCCATTCAGCTGGGGATCCAGTCAATCAGTGGTTAACCAGTGATCAACAAAGCCTTTGGGGGGGAAGGAGGGGGATTACTAAAAAAAAAAATTGCAGACTCATAAACATAATTTTTCTTTGTTTAACATTGTGATGTCTTACCATATGAGGATCCTTGAATTTGCTTAGATATAATTGATCTGATGGTTGGTGTAGGGATTAATGAAAATATCATCACTATTCGAGCTGAAAAATATGTTTGAAATTATTGTTATACAAAAATATTTCAGAAGGACATTGTAGTGACATTGTGTGACCATACACTACTGTACAGTAGCAGAAAAGCTACTGTATGGGATGACATACAAAGGGTAATGGTAGGTAGACAGCAGTTGTGGCCGGTACTTTCCTACAGTCTGCATGGTCCTGCTCTTGAGTACTTCCCTTTTAGTCAGAAGGAAATTGCATGACCACATTTTATAAGAACCCTCACCCCTCAAACAGGGGCGTAACTAGAAAAGACTGGGCCCCAAAGCAAAACTTTTGACTTGGGCCCCCACCCTCACACAGCATAGCGCCCCCCTTTCTAAGCCCCCAAACGGTATAACGCCCTATTTACACATACTATAATATCCCAAAGTGGCCTCCAGATAGTGTAATATGCCATAACGGCCTCTCCACACAGTATAATTTCCCATAGTGGCCCCTCTAGACAGTATAATGTGCTATAGTGGACCCTGGACACAGTATAGTATCCTATAATGGCCTATTCACACAGCGTAATGTCACATAGCGATCCCTCCACACAGTATGATGTAACATATTGGCCCCTGCACACAGTAAAATGTTACATAGTGGCCCTTGCACACAGTATAAAGTTCCATAGTGGCCCCTGCACACAGTATAATGTCCTATAGTGGCCCCTCCGCACAGTATAATGTCCCATAGTGGCCCTTGCAGACAGTATAATGTCACATAACGGTCCCTCACACAGTATAATATCCCATAGCGGCCCAACAAATACTCTTGCCACGGGCCTGCGGCCTTACTTACTGATCCTCTTTTCTGCTCATGGCCTCCTCAGCTTCCCTTTCTGCCCTTCACGGGGGGATGCACGGGGCCTCCTGGAAGGCAGAAGGGGAAGCGGAGGAGGCCATGAGCAGGAGCAGGATCGTTAAGTAAATAGGACCTGTTACCTGCTGGGGTTACTCAAGATTAAGGTTGCTGTAGTTACGCCACTGCCCTCAAATATGTCAATAGGAAATTACAGGTATATACGAAATTGTGCACTGAAGTGTTTTCTAGATTCCTACTGTTCTGCATACAGAAAGTAGAAATTTTGGTGTGGAAATCCAGTGACATTCCTGCAATAGCAGACAAGATTCCATGATAAAAGTCAAGAGTTTTCTATGGTATGTAAATAATATTGCTGTCTAAAAATGCAAAATGAAAACGGAAATGTTTTAATATTTATATTCTTAATATGGTTTAGGAGTGAACTGTTGTGTATATGAATTTTTACATTACTTATTTATTGATACATACTTACCAATATAATACATATATGTTGATCGTACAAAGGCCATTATCAAAAGTCCAGAACCAAATGAAATAATTCCAATGGCTATCAATCCCAGATCATCTGTAAATCGAGAAAAAATAAAAACTCCAAGAAAACTGGTAATGTAGGTCATGTAGGCTGCAGCATTGCCATAGCCAACATCTACTGGACCCCAATTCAGGGGCTTCTTTAGTACAAACACATTGACTACATCATCAGTTGCTGTAAAAGCAACATTAAACAGGATAGCACTGACAAACATTGTAATAAGGATAATATTGGATTGTGCTTCAAGATTTAAATTTTCTGTTTCATTTCCTTGTATTGTTGTATTTCTAGATTCTTTTAAAAGTCTGGTGGACTCTGAATTGTCATGTTCTTCTGGTGTCCTCAGAACAAAAATGCAGTATATGATACCAAATGCATAGCAACTGATGCTGCAAAACATAAGAATAGTTCCTTGATGACTTGTTATATGTAAAAGCAAAAATAAATGTCCCGATACCAAACTGCCTATAAATCCTGCTACCCCGTACACCATTTCAATGATAATAAGTTGAAGAGATCGGCTTCTTTCAGAAGAGCATAAAGAAGCCCAAGCCATAACACCAGCCCAATATGTTGTAAACCAACCAGTTAAACCATTCAGTGCTGCAGAGCCAAACATTACTTCTACAGGCCATTCCCAGATGATGACAAACAGCAAAAACATTCTTGATATGAGGTATCCAAGCAATGGCACACATATTGTGACCTTTCTGCTGGTCATGTCTCCAATTTTTGCTAGGATGTATGCTGAAAGAAGAGGTGTCAATCCCATGATGACATTATAAATGATGTAGAAGTTTGAGATGGCTTTCTGTAACATGTCATCCTTAGTAGAGTTGGAAGGCGACTCTTGGCTGTTGATGGATGTGTTGTAATAATTCCTCACCACCATAAGTAATGCAGTGTCATAGAATGAGCTGGCAATCTGAGCGCCTGCAACTACAGGTTCTATCCACATCATAGTCATCTTTTAACTCCTTAAAGAAAACACATATTGTCACTAAGAAGAATTTGAGTCTGGTAAACATACAGTAAAGGGGTATTTCAGTTTTATAAAATATGATTTGTTGTTGTTATCCAAATTTGCACTACAATTTCTGCATCCTCACAGTTTCCAACATCTCTACATGCAGTCATTCAAGTATATTCATCATTGGATAAAAATCTGTTCTGATAACTGTACTGTAAGGCTATATTCATGTCTGCCCCAGAGTCTCTGTTTAGAGCCTCCAGTGCAGAGACCAGCAGAAATCCCAGATACAAAAAGTTCTGCAAGCCCAACTTTTTTGTCCAGGGATATCTGTAAATAACAGATACCTGATGGATCCCATTCTAGTAAATGAGGATCCTAGGGATCTGCTGTCTTTTGTCATTTGATTAACTGTTTTTCCATTGTTCTGGTTCTCTGACAGATGCAGACAGACTTGCATGTGAACATAATGTAGCAAGACTTTATCTCCTGGAAGTGAACAATGAAGGTTCCAACTGAGTAACTGCAAGCTGAGATCTTGAAAATGTAATGAACTAATACAGAAAGTATATTAGAAAATTGCCTAACTTACTTTAGTTATACTGTAATGCCACTTTAAAGGGATTGTCCCACACCAGGCATTTATGGCATATTCACAGGATATGCCATAAATGTCTAAGAGATGCGGGTCTCACCTCTGAGTACTGCACCTATGTGTAGAAAACCCATAAATTATTCAAGAATATTATGGCTCATAAAGACTCTCTTACACAGATTTCAAAGATGAGGAAATAATAAACGTGTCTACTATAAATCACACAATAAAGCGACCATGTGATATAACTATTGCATACTGGAGATCATTCTAACAAAATACAATTTCTGATTCTATCTATCTAATCAATGGACTTGACTAATGTACAGTACTTACTTCCATCTGCTTAGGGCATTGCAGGTAGAAAAAAGGTCTGTTGTATACATTCCAGATGATCTTCCTATGGTTTGTTACAGACGGAAACTACACTCTTTCCTACTTCTGGTTTCATAAAAAAAAAAAAAAAATAGAGCTGAAGAATTTCCCTCCCCTTGAGATATGTGCACAGAAGAGTTTTCCAAGCAGTCACATTGAACCATATGCAGAGAAAGAAAGTAGTAAAACGATTTTGATCAACATACTTGCAATGTGAAAAGACAACGTCAGCTCATCTGTTTGCCTTTCTGTCCAGTGCACATCAAACAACAAAGATATGATTCATATGTAGTTTTGAAAATTCTGAGCATGAATGGTAAACTTCATTTCACTGTACAGTCATGGCCAAAAGTTTTGAGAATGATACAAATATTAATTTTTACAAAGTCTACTGCTTCAGTTTTTCTAATGGCAATTTGCATATAGTCCAGAATGTTATAAAGAGTGATCAGCTTAACAGCAATTGCTTGCAAAGTCAATATTTGCCTAGAAAATGAACTTTATCCCCCAAAACACATTTCAACATCATTGCAGCCCTGCCTTAAAAGGACCACCTAACATCGTTTCAGAGATTGCTCCATTAACACAGGTGTGGGTGTTGATGAGGACAGGGCTGGAGATCAATCTGTCATGATTAAGTAAGAATGACACCACTGGACACTTTAAAAGGAGGCTGGTGCTTGCCATCATTGTTTCTCTTCTGTTAACCATGGTTATCACTAAAGAAACACGTGCAGTCATCATTGCACTGCACAAAAATTGCCTAACTGGGAAGAGTATTGCAGCTAGAAAGATTGCACCTCAGTCAACAATCTATCGCATCATCAAGAACTTCAAGGAGAGAGGTTCCATTGGTGCCAAAAAGGCTCCAGGGCGCCCAAGAAAGACCAGCAAGCGGCAGGACCGTCTCTTAAAAGTGTTTCAGCTGCGGGATCGGGCTACCAGCAGTGCAGAGCTTGCTGAGGAATGGCAGCAGGCAGGTGTGAGTGCATCTGCATGCACTGTGAGGCGGAGACTCTTGGAGCAAGGCCTGGTCTCAAGGAGGGCAGCAAAGAAGCCACTTCTCTCCAGAAAAAACATCAGGGACAGACTGATATTCTGCAAAAGGTACAGGGAGTGGACTGCTGAGGACTGGGGTAAAGTCATTTTCTCTGATGAATCCCCTTTTCGATTGTTTGGAACATCTGGAAAACAGCTTATTCGGAGAAGAAGAGGTGAGCGCTACCACCAGTCTTGTCTCATGCCAACTGTAAAGCATCCTGAAACCATTCATGTGTGGGGTTGCTTCTGAGCCAAGGGAATCGGCTCTCTCACAGTCTTGCCTAAAAACACAGCCATGAATAAAGAATGGTACCAGAATGTCCTCCAAGAGCAACTTCTCCCAACCGTCCAAGAGCAGTTTGGCGCTCAACAATGCCTTTTCCAGCATAATGGAGCACTTTGCCATAAAGCAAAGGTGATAACTAAATGGCTCAGGGAACAAAACATAGAGATTTTGGGTCCATGGCCTGGAAACTCCCCAGATCTTAATCCCATTGAGAACTTGTGGTCAATCATCAAGAGACGGGTGGACAAACAAAAACCAACAAATTCAGACAAAATTAAAGCATTGATTCTGCAAGAATGGACTGCTATCAGTCAGGATTTGGTCCAGAAGTTGATTGAGAGCATGCCAGGGAGAATTGCAGAGGTCCTGAAGAAGAAGGGTCAACACTGCAAATATTGACTTGCTGCATTAACTCATTCTAACTGTCAATATAAGCTTCTGTTACTCATAATATGAATGCAATTATATTTCTGTATGTGATAAAAACATCTGACAAACACACATAAAAACCAGAGGGCAGCAGATCATGTGAAAATATAATATTTGTGTAATTCTCAAAACTTTTGGCCATGACCGTACTTTGTGTGGATTTATAAATTCTGCACTGAAAATTTACAGCAATTGTTCCTTGTTCTAACTCAACCTGGATCAACATTGTAGGGTACTGTAGGGTTATAGGTTGGACTTGATGGACTGGTGTCTTCATCCAACCTCATCTACTATGTAACTATGTAACCTCCTGCTCTCTTGTTATGAGCGCCCCTGTGTAATGCATTTGCATGTCAGCTGGATTTTACCAGCTGGACAGAGCAAGATGAGGGGAAACGCTGTCAATCTGTGTTTATGGAGAGTCAGCAAATATCAGAGAAGAGCTGAAGATTAACAGACTTCACAAAACACTACACAAAACTCATCCTAGTATTTTTCATGAATATACACCCCATCAGATTATATTTAGTTTCCTTTCAGAATCCACATTTTCTAGAGGATACCATTAACCACAACTGAGTTGAATTAGTCATTATTATTAATTATGTCCAGCAAACAGTTGACTATAAAAGGGTATTACTTAAGAGAAAACCCCTTCCTATTTCATGCTGTCGGTAATAGTACCACATGGAAGAGAAATGTCACAAGACCTGAACAAGAAGATCAGCAAAGCTTTGCTTATCAGTCAGAATACTGTAGCAAAAGTGATAAAAAAAAATGTAACAAAGATGAAACTGCAGGCCGCCCAAGGAAAATAATACTTAAAGGGGTTTTCCGGGGAAAAATTTTTTTTTTTCAAAAAGGTCTGTTAGTAGTATTAATAGGTTAATAAATGCACCCAAATACCTTTAGCAGTGTTTTGAGCGATTTCTGGGTTTCTCTGTGAGCTCCTGGAATCTTCTGCATTTGTTTACTTGGGTAGCTTCCTGTTCTGCATGGGACTTCACTTGTTCTGGGTGGCTGGCACCTCCTCTTCCTGCCATCTTCTGGTGCTCATGCCTGCGCAATAGATCTGGAGTGCCGGCATGCTCAATAGAAGGTAGGCAGCGGGTTAGCTTAGATTAGAGAGATCATTTTATCCCTGACAACCCCTTTAAATAGGAGCATCTTCTCATGAGAAAGATTGACGAAAATCATCATGCAAGTTCTGTGCAGTTAGCTAAAGTAGTAGGAAAACAAACTGGGTGTAACATCTCTGCCTGTTCGGGTCTCTACGTCTATTGCCTTACACTGGGGGAGTGTTTACCCCACAATATGGCATACACTGCAGAGGAATGGCATGGCTGGGTGTCATCCATGAAAGAAGCCTCTCCTAAAGCCCATACTCAAAAAAGCCTGCCTACAATTTGCCAGGACCCATTCTGAAAAAGATGAAGACTAGGGACTGGTACTCTATAATCTGAAGTGATGAGACAAAGATAAATGTTTTTGGAACTGATGGCTTCAAAACTGCATGGCGTTGCAAAAGTGAGAAGTACAACACAAAATCATGGTGGCTACAGTCAAACATGGTGGTGGCAGTGTCCTTTTGTGGGGCTGCATACATGCTGCTGGTGTTGGGGAGCTGCATTTCATTGATGGTATCATAAATTCACAGATGTACTTCTCTGATAGAGAAAATGCTACTATCACTCTGTGCCATTAGTTGCTGTGCACTTTTCCAACATGACAATGATCTAAAACACACATCTAAGGCCACTGTTGAATTCAGGGGTGTAACTAGCAAAGACTAATCCACATAACACACTTTTGACTTGGGCCCCCACCCCCTTTACTGGCCCCCGCATGGTAAAACACTCTCTTTGCTGGATCCCAGACGGTATAACGCCCCAATTACATTCAGTATTATGTCCCACAGTGGCCCCTTCAAACAGTATAATTTCCCATACTAGCCTCCATACAATATAATGATCCACAGTGGCCCCTTTACACAGTATAATTTCCCATAGTGGCCTCCACACAGTATAGTATCCCATAGTGGCCCCTCCACACAGTATAATGACCCATAGTGGCCCCTATGGTGTTTGTTACAAATGTTGCAAAAATTTTGGGTTTGGACAAACCCAAAATTAATTGTACTCCGGGGTCTCTTCAGACTGAGGCCCAGAAGAGGTGATCAAACATAAAAAATAGTGTTACTCACGCCAAAGATAGAGCCCAGGGGAGAAGGTATCTTAATTTTTGATCACCTTTCCTGGGTCTCCGCTCATTATACTCTGCAGTCTGAAGAGACCACAGGGTATAATAAAAGCAGTTTTGTTTCGGACGTGTTCGGTCTGAATGAAACCACCAGAATAACCTATTGCCCAACAAGTACTCTAAGTTCCGCAGGCCTACATACCGATCCCTGCTCCTGCCCACACCGAACTCCATTTCCCCTTCAGCCTCCAGGAGGTCCCTGCTCCACGCTGAATAGTGTCAGCGACATCCTAATTCTAGTGTTAGTGTTGGGAAAATTCTAAATCCTTATTAAATCATGACATCACCTATCGTCTAAAACAAAATAAGATTAGTTTTATTTGTTAACAAACAGGAACACACACACAAAGCATACAAGCTATAGTGTGTCTGCCCACAGACTTCCAATAGACACAGATTTTTATACCTTACTGGTCACATGTTTTTATGTGTTGGCTTTTTCACAATATACAAAAACATATGCTGACATCATATATAAAACATGTAATGCAATTGGTCAAGAATAAATGGGTGTTGACTGCATGACTAGCATGTGCACTTCTGGTATCCACCATCTTGGATTTTAATGAGCATCTGTTAATGAGCATGAGCTCATCCGGGCAGAGAATCTTGAAAGTGCCATAAAAGATTTTTAATGAGATCTAACTCTTATCTCTATATAGGACATCCAACTCCCTGACAAGGGAGTCGACAAACATCTTATCAAAAGACCTTTACTATAGAGCGTAGAAAGAGCATCTAAGCTAAGGAACATTTTAATTAGTCAGCTTCTACAAAATACTGCTTAAAGTGGTAGATACATACTAAAACTAAGATACAATTTTATTGATTATTGATTCTTAACCCATTTTCTAATATTTTTAATATCAATCACTACAAATACTTATATGATATAATGTAAAACAAAACATTTACAACAGTTAGCGACATTATGTAGGAAGCACGGGGCACCCTAGAGGGCTGAAGGGGAATGGGAGGCATCCATGGGCAGGAGCAGGGATCAGTAAGTAAATAGGGGCTGTTACCTGCCAATATAATCCAGCAGGTAATGGCCTATTAAAAAAATCAAAAGAAAAAAAAAGCATCAGGGGGCCCCCCTAAGTTTGCTGCCCCGTAGCATAATGGCTGCTATGGCGGTAGTTCCACCATTGGTTGAATTTCTTAAGAAGAACAGGGTGAAAGTAATTCAGTGGCCAAGTATGTCTTCTGATCTGAACCCAATCAAATGCCTATGGGGAATTCTGAAGAGGCATGTTTAGCATCATTCTCCATCCAACATCCAGGTTCTTAAATTTGTCATTATTGAAGAATGGAAAAAGATACGTAGATGTCACAATATATCACCAACTTTTTCATTCCATGCCTAGAAGTCTTGGTGCTCTCATTAAAAATCTTGAAGGTCATACAAAATACTAGATATAGTCAGGGCTGAGTCAGGCTTTTCTGCTGCCTGAGGCAGAAATTGAAATAGCGCCCCCTCTTCCCGAAGCTAGAAACACCAGGAAAGGGGGTCCCTGGGCAGGTGTAACACACAAAAAAAAAAAAAAAAAAAAAAAAAAAATATATATATATACAGTCATATGAAAAAGTTTGGGCACCCCTATTAATCTTAATCATTTTTAGTTCTAAATATTTGGGTGTTTGCAACAGCCATTTCAATTTGATATATCTAATAACTGATGGACACAGTAATATTTCAGGATTGAAATGAGGTTTATTGTACTAACAGAAAATGTGCAATATGCAATAAACCAAAATTTGACTGGTGCAAAAGTATGGGCACCTCAACAGAAAAGTGACATTAATATTTAGTAGATCCTCCTTTTGCAAAAATAACAGCCTCTAGTCGCTTCCTGTAGCTTTTAATCAGTTCCTGGATCCTGGATGAAGGTATTTTTGACCATTCCTCTTTACAAAACAATTCCAGTTCAGTTAAGTTTGATGGTCACTGAGCATGGATAGCCCGCTTCAAATTATCCCACAGATGTTCAATGATATTCAGGTCTGGGGACTGGGATGGCCATTCCAGAACATTGTAATTGTTCCTCTGCATGAATGCCTGAGTAGATTTGGAGCTGTGTTTTGGATCATTGTCTTGCTGAAATATCCATCCCCGGCGTAACTTCAAATTCGTCACTGATTCTTGTACATTATTCTCAAGAATCTGCTGATACTGAGT
Source organism: Leptodactylus fallax (assembly GCA_947044405.1). Classification (NCBI taxonomy): domain Eukaryota; kingdom Metazoa; phylum Chordata; class Amphibia; order Anura; family Leptodactylidae; genus Leptodactylus; species Leptodactylus fallax. The sequence goes on from CAMRHE010000041.1 coordinate 5,300,132, forward strand.
TGAATCCATGCGACCCTCAACTTTAACAAGATTCCCGGTGCTGGCATTGGCCACACAGCCCCAAAGCATGATGGAACCTCCACCAAATTTTACAGTGGGTAGCAAGTGTTTTTCTTGGAATGCTGTGTTTTTTGGACGCCATGCATAACGCCTTTTTGTATGACCAAACAACTCAATCTTTGTTAGATCAGTCCACAGGACCTTCTTCCAAAATGAAGCTGGCTTGTCCAAATGTGCTTTTGCATACCTCAGGCGACTCTGTTTGTGGCGTGCTTTCAGAAACGGCTTCTTTCGCATCACTCTCCCATACAGCTTCTCCTTGTGCAAAGTGTGCTGTATTGTTGACCGATGCACAGTGACACCATCTGCAGCAAGATGATGCTGCAGCTCTTTGGAGGTGGTCTGTGGATTGTCCTTGACTGTTCTCACCATTCTTCTTCTCTGCCTTTCTGATATTTTTCTTGGCCTGCCACTTCTGGGCTTAACAAGAACTGTCCCTGTGGTCTTCCATTTCCTTACTATGTTCCTCACAGTGGAAACTGACAGGTTAAATCTCTGAGACAACTTTTTGTATCCTTCCCCTGAACAACTATGTTGAACAATCTTTGTTTTCAGATCATTTGAGAGTTGTTTTGAGGAGCCCATGATGCCACTCTTCAGAGGAGATTCAAATAGGAGAACAACTTGCAATTGGCCACCTTAAATACCTTTTCTCATGATTGGATACACCTGGCTATGAAGTTCAAAGCTCAGTGAGGTTACAAAACCAATTTTGTGCTTCAGTAAGTCAGTAAAAAGTAGTTAGGAGTATTCAAATCAATAAAATGATAAGGGTACCCAAATTTTTGCACCAGTCAAATTTTGGTTTAATGCATATTGCACATTTTCTGTTAGTACAATAAACCTCATTTCAATGCTGAAATATTACTGTGTCCATCAGTTATTAGATATATCAAATTGAAATGGCTGTTGCAAACACCCAAATATTTAGAACTAAAAATGATTAAGATTAATAGGGGTGCCCAAACTTTTTCATATGACTGTATATATATATATATATATATATAGTGCCTTGCGAAAGTATTCGGCCCCCTTGAACTTTTCAGCCTTTTGCCACCTTTCAGGCTTCAAACATAAGGATATAAAATTTAAATTTTTTGGTGAAGAATCAACAACAAGTGGAAAACAATTGTGAAGTGGAACGAAATTTATTGGATATTTTAAACTTTTGTAAAAAATGAAAAACTGAAAAGTGGGGCGTGCAATATTATTCGTCCCCTTTACTTTTAGTGCAGCAAACTCACTCCAGAAGTTCAGTGAGGATCTCTGAATTATATGTTGTCCTAAATGACTGATGATGATAAATATAATCCACCTGTGTGTAATCAAGTCTCCGTATAAATGCACCTGCTCTGTGATAGTCTCAGGGTTCTGTTTAAAGCGCAGAGAGCATCATGAAGACCAAGGAACACACCAGGCAGGTCCATGATACTGTTGTGGAGAAGTTTAAAGCCGGATTTGGATACAAAAAGATTTCCCAAACTTTAAATATCCCAAGGAGCACTGTGCAAGCGATCATATTGAAATGGAGGGCGTATCAAACCACTGCAAATCTACCAAGACCCGGCCGTCCCTCTAAACTTTCATCTCAAACAAGGAGAAGACTGATCAGAGATGCAGCCAAGAGGTCCATGATCACTCTGGATGAACTGCAGAGATCTACAGCTGAGGTGGGAGAGTTTGTCCATAGGACAACAATCAGTCATACACTGCACAAATCTGGCCTTTATGGAAGAGTTGTAAGAAGAAAGCCATTTCTCAAAGATATCCATAAAAAGTCTTGTTTAAAGTTTGCCACAAGCCACCTGGGAGACACACCAAACATGTGGAAGAAGGTACTCTGGTCAGATGAAACCAAAATCGAACTTTTGGGCCACAATGTAAAACGATATGTTTGGCGTAAAAGCAACACAGCTCATCACCCTGAACACACCATCCCCACTGTCAAACATGGATGGTGGCAGCATCATGGTTTGGGCCTGCTTTTCTTCAGCATGGACAGGGAAGATGGTTAAAATTGATGGGAAGATGGATGGAGCCAAATACAGGACCATTCTGGAAGAAAACCTGTTGGAGTCTGCAAAAGACCTGAGACTGGGACGGAGATTTATCTTCCAACAAGACAAAGATCCCAAACATAAAGCAAAATCTACAATGGAATGGTTCACAAATAAACGTATCCAGGTGTTAGAATGGCCAAGTCAAAGTCCAGACCTGAATCCAATCGAGAATCTGTGGAAAGAGCTGAAAACTGCTGTTCACAAACGCTCTCCATCCAACCTCACTGAGCTCGAGCTGTATTCCAAGGAAGAATGGGCAAGAATTTCAATCTCTCGATGTGCAAAACTGATAGAGACATACCCCAAGCGACTTGCAGCTGTAATTGCAGAAAAATTTCGTTCCACTTCACGATATATACAGTGCCTTGCGAAAGTATTCGGCCCCCTTGAACTTTTCAACCTTTTGCCACATTTCAGGCTTCAAACATAAGGATATAAAATTTTTATTTTTTGGTGAAGAATCAACATCAAGTGGGACACAATCGTGAAGTGGAACGAAATTTATTGGATATTTTAAACTGTTGTAAAAAATAAAAAACTGAAAAGTGGGGCGTGCCAAATTATTCGGCCCCCTTAAGTTAATACTTTGTAGCACCACCTTTTGCTGCGATTACTGTTGCAAGTCACTTGGGGTATGTCTCTATCAGTTTTGCACATCGAGAGACTGAAATTCTTGCCCATTAAAATAACCAATAAATTTCATTCCACTTCATAATTGTGTCCCATTTGTTGTTGATTCTTCACCAAAAATTTAAAATTTTATATCCTTATGTTTGAAGCCTGAAATGTGGCAAAAGTTTGAAAAGTTCAAGGGGGCCGAATACTTTTGCAAGGCACTGTATATATACTCACTAGAGATGAGCCAATTTCTCAAAAGTTCGATTCGGCAGTTTGATTCGAAGGTCCAAAAATATTTGCTTCGATCCGAATTACTTCGCGGCGAATAAACAGCTATTTCCAGGCTACAGAGAGCAAGGGTGGGCGGCAAAATGGCGGAAGCCCTTGGATGCTGCGGTCATGTTTCTCTCTCTCTCTTCAGCATGGACAACTTTTATTCATGTGGAAGGATCTGCTAACAAGCAAAGACACGCCTACCCAATCACATCACTAGAGAATATCTTGATGTCACAAAGGTCCTTACTAAATATTCGTTACCACGAAGCATCAGGAAATCCGGAATCGTGGAGAATCGACAATTTCCTGAAATTCGGATCGAATTACACTTCTGCAGAATCGATACGCTCAACTCTAATACTCACCTGTCCCCAGCACTCCAGTGTCTGCTGCCAAAGCCCTTTTGGTCGTGTACCTTGCCTCATTCCCCAAAAGCCCTGCATCTCACGTGAGGCCAATCAGAGGCCTCAGCAGTCGCTGAAGAGGGACCACCAGTGATATATGTGAGTGATATCACTGGACCCTCTCCAGCAACCACTGAGGCCGCTGATTGGCCTCACGTGGGGTGCAGGGCTTCTGGGGAATGAGGCAAGATGTGCAACTGAATGGGATGCAGTGGCAGATATCAGAGCACCAGTAACAGGTATTTTTTTTTTTTTTTTATGTTACTCCTACACCATCCCCCAAAGTTCATCTAATTCCTGGAAAACCCCTATAAGAATAATGTTGTATAACAGCATAATTAGCACACAGTAAAATGTCCCATAAAGGCCCCTTCAAACACTATAATGTCCCATAGTGGCCCTTCCACACAGTATAATGTCCCATAGTGGCCCCTCTACACAGTAAAATGTCCCATAACGGCCCCTTCACACAGTATAATGTCCCATAGTGGCACCTCCACAAGCTATAATGATCCCCAGTGGCCCCTTCACATGGTATAATGTCCTATATTGCCCCTTCCCCCAACACAATACAATGTCCCTAGTGGTTCCTTCACACAGTATAGTGCTCCACTTAGTATAATGTCCTATAATGGCCCCTACACATGGTATAATGCCCCATAGTGGCCTCCCTACAGTATAATTTCCCATAATGGCCCCTTTACACAGTATAATGTACCATAGTGTCCCCTCCACACAGTATAATGATCCATAGTGGCCCCTTCATTGAGAATAATGTACCTTAGTGGCCCCTCCACACAGTGTAGTGATCCACAGTGGCCCCTTCACATAGTATAATGTCCTACAGTGGCTCCCCATATGGTATAATGTCCCATAGTAGCCTCCATACAGTATAATGATCCACAGTGGCCCCTTCACATAGTATAATATCCTATAGTGGCCTCCATACAGTATAACATAACATAGTGGCCCCTTTACACAGTATAATATCCCAAAGTGGCCTCCACATAGTATAATGATACACAGTGACCCCATCACATAATATAATGTCCTATAGTGCCTGGGACTAGTATTGCACAGATATGCAGCTAATGCTTAGAGAGGCCTTCAATGTAGCCACATTTCTTTATTTTTTGTTTCCTTATTCACGTGTACTGCTGCATGAATAGCATGAACAGCTCTGATACACAGCTGCACTCCAAAGCTAGGATGCTTCCTAAGACGGGGCCCCTCAGCCCCTCATCTTAGGATGAAGATAACTCTCCTGAATAACCAGTGTATGTTTTATCAGACCAACAAGCAGAATGCTTGGAACATTCCCAAACATAGTCCCTTTCCCAGAGTACACCTAGACATAATGTCCTGTAACCATGGGAACCCAGAAGCGGCCTTCTCAATAGCACTCAGCAATGCTAAAAATACTTATCAAAGGTATGGAAAGGCATACCAAAAACAACATGCATACTGTCATCTCACAATCCAGTGGGGAAAAAAGCCTTACCCAATGGTCTCACACGATCAATAAACATCACCAAATGAAATAACCCCATGACAAAAGATGGTCCTTCACCACCGATATTAGGGGTATGTAGGAAACCATGATTTTCCAGCCAGTACTAAAATCCAAGTCCATGGAACTAGAACTAATCAAGTCTTATGCTTGCAGGAGATGGCTTGATTGAGCCCCATCAACTTTATGGTCCACAAGGTGAGTATCCAGTGCACTTCTCACTGGAGAAGTTTCTGTTTCCACCCCCTGAAACTTATGATGGTCAGAGTTCCCTGAGTGATGTTCCCAAATGTGGTGCGACACATAAGCATCTTTTATGTGCCCAATAACATTGCTATTATTCTTTAATGCGCCTGGTCTTTAAAACCACTGCCCGTCTCTGATAATCTGCCCAATTTGTGCAATTCTTATGGGTCTGCAGATATCGGCCCTTAGGTATTCTTTTACTTAGGGGTTCTGGATGACAGATTTCCCACCTGTAGGGTCCCACTGGCAGAACTACAAAATGCACATAGTTTGTTTGTGCTTTATATGATGTGTTTGCATTTAAAATGTACGTAGTGTATAGTTTTTCCATTAAATAGGCTGTGCCACTGTTAGTGAGGAGCACAGATTTGGTACAACCTAAGTAGTGGGTTCTGGAAAGGAGGTGGAGACAAGGCGTAGTCTCCAGTCCTTTGGGGAATGAACAGGTGCATAGAGATAAGGGGGATTTGGCCAGAGACCTAGCAAATCATAAAGACAGCTCAGTAGTCTGCACACAAATAACAAACAGGAGGAAGAAATTTATTCCCACTTTGCTGAATTGTGTGCCAGATCACCCTCAGCTGATGGGCCTCAGAGACACCACCCTGCTTGCAGCATTGACAGATAGGGCACCCTGCAGGTCTACACTGTGCAGTAGCAGCTGTAGAGACTTGTTGAACCTTTTGTGATAAAGTGGCACACAGATTCAAGAAAAGACTGCCTCAATTAGGAAAGTGCAAACTGTAAATGGGTGTACCAACTGCCAGCTCAGCCTAAACTCACAGTGGTAATGTTAGAAGTATTGTACTTCCAAAATTGGATGAGGTTCTACCTAAATTAAAAAGTTGCAAGTTACCCTGTTCCTTCATTCTCCATATCTTTGTATTTGAGTGTTATTCCTGCAGGACCATCATGGGCACTCCTACTTTCATCATTTTCAGGGCCCGAGGGAAACACCACTACCATCATCATCAGATACAGACCCCCCCCCCCCCTCCGCATTCTCTGGCCTTCAGAGAGATACCGCTAAGATACCGCCCTCTGATAGTCACCTGGAGTCTTCCATTAGCAAAGTAAGGACACTTGCAACACCTGGCTTCTCTCTGTGGTTTCCTCTTTACTGCAGCAGATCTTATGGTATAGAAGATCTTCACAAGGTTAAACATACAGTGGAGTGATGGGGTAACTGTGCAGGTCTTCAGACTGTGACAATAAACAACACACGCTGTTGCAGAGCATGCACTACCAGTCACAGCAGGACCCAGGCTCCTGTTCACAGGACGTTGCTGAAGTGAGACAGTTCATGGAAGCAGCTAATGTCCTGGTGACTGTGTCCTTCACAACATGGTTCTCCTAGCATTCCTGGCCTTGCAAGATGTTCTCCCCTCCAAGCTGGTCTCCAACAGCCAGCTGACCTCCTGGTCCTGCAGGCTGTCTGTCTACCCCCCCCCCCCTTCCAAACTACAGGGAAGGCCCTTAAATACTGACCATTCACCCACACTGGGTTGCCAGGGTCAGTGAGTCATCCCACTTATAAATAGGGCCCATTACATGCTGAGGTTACTCCAGCTGGTAACGTTCTATTAAAAAAAAAAAAAAAAAAAAGCATCAGGGGCCCACCGGGCCCCCTAAGGTCATCCCCAACTTATACCACGATACTTTTACCACTAAGCAATCATTAAGAGATACAGCTTTTAGAAAATGCCTGAATACTGACCACATGGTGAGGTGCACCAATGAAAGCAGGGGTGTAACTAGCACAGACTGGGCCCCCCCAGCAAACGTTTGACTTGGGGCACCCCCACGGCATAGTGCCCCCTTTCCTGGCCTCCATACAGTATAATTCCCCATTTACACACACTATAATGTTCCAAAGTGGCCTCCAGACATTATAATGTCCCATAGTGTCCCCTCCACACAGTATAATGTACCATAATGGCCCCTCCACACAGTATAATGTCCCACAGCGACCCCTCCACACAGTATAATGTCCCATAGCGGCCCAACCACACAGTGTAATGTCCCACAGTGGCCCCTGCACACAGTATAATGTCCCACAGTGGCCCCTTCACACAGTATAATGTCCCACAGTGGCCCCTGCACACAGTATAATGTCCCACAGTGGCCCCTCCACACAGTATTATGCCCCATAGTGGCCCCTCCACACTGTATAATGTCCCACAGCGGCCCCACCACACAGTATAATGTCCCACAGTGGCCCCTGCACACAGTATAATGTCCCACAGTGGCCCCTCCACACAGTATTATGCCCCATAGTGGCCCCTGCACAAATTATTATGCCCCATAGTGGACCACCCACGAACTATTATTATACTCTGGGGTCTTTTCAGACCCCAGAGTATAATGATCGGAGACCCACGGGAGGTGACAAACATAAAAAAACAGTGGTACTTACCTCTCCTGTGCTCCGGCAAACTCCCTGCTGCTTTCGGCCCTCTTCAATGTCGGCACAGACGTCATTTGGGCCAGGCCGGCGACGCATAATGATGAAGCCCGAAGATTGCAGGGAGTCACACCGGTTTTTATGTTTGCTCACCTCCCTTGGGTCTCTGTTCATTATACTCCGGGGTCTAAAAAGACCCCAGAGCATAATAATAGCAGTTATTGTTGGGGTTCGCCCAACAAATACTCTTGCCGCGAGCCCGCGGCCTCACTTACCGCTTCCCGCTCCCGCTCACAGCCTCATCTGTTTCCCCTTCTGCCCTCCAGGGGACCCCAGCGATATAATATGGGACACAGAAGGGGAAGCTGAGGCGGCCGTGAGCAGAAGCGGAGATCGGTAAGTAAATAGGGCCCGTTACATGCTGAGGTTACTCCAGCTGGTAACGGCCAATTAAAAAAAAAAGCATCAGGGGCCCATCGGCTGCTACCCCGATACTTATGCCACTGAATGGAAGCCATATGACACATCATACAAATTGTGGTACAATAACACAGTGCTTTCACTACAATCAGAGGTGCAGCCGGTACAGGGGTTCAACTCTTCCTTGTATAATGAGCCAAATGTTTAAGGGGTGCATTGTTACCACCTTACACAATTAGTCTTAAGGGGAGTCTGTCAGACCTAAAATGCCTTCCGAAAACCAATAATTGCACTTTGCAGGAGCCTTTAATAGGAGAAACATATTTCTGTGGCCACAAATCGATGAAGCAATACAGAGATAATCTCTTTATGGATGTGCAAATCAGCCCCCAAGTGCATCAGGGGTGGGGCCTGATTTACCTACAGATAGCCATAAGTGGTCTAAACTTGCTGCCTAATGTCACCCCTTCAGCAGTGAATGACATTTTCAGCCTCAGCCAGTTGTCTGTATGCAAATCTAGCAAACTGGGCCCACCCCCAATGCACTTGAAGGCTGATTTGAATATCCATAAAAAGGTGATAATCTCTGCATTACTCTTCTGACACATCATTATATCTGCTGTGTTATGACAGTATATGTGTATCAGTTTTAAAGAGTTTAATGGAGTACAGCATCATTCTTTTTGCAGAAGAGTGACGCACTTCAGACTTCAGTATATGACATTTCTCTCGAGGCCATGAGGTTAAACTGAATATAGTAAAATACATAGACATTTTAATGTCTGAAAAAAGGCTGCAACTTGAGAGAACATTTTGTAGAAATACAACCCTACCCATAAAGCCAAGAAAGCCACGACTAATGTGGATAATGCTGCACAGAGTAGAGGCTGGTGCACTGTTCGTAATGGCTGTAGTGGTTATATTAATAAACTATCATAAACCTACAAAGTTCCAATGAATCCACAAATATAACAGGGCACACTCATCATTGACATTACTACCTACAAATGTACCCAAAAAAGATGACATTAACATTATTCAAACAAAAATGTATTAATCTTTATTATGCACAATAATTATAGCCAATAATTAATCCATTACAAACATAAAAAAGCCGAGGATAGAAGGCAGTGACTGCCCGCACTGCACAAAAAATAAGGCAGGGTTCACACTACTGTTGATGTCTGTTAAAAAAAGAAAAACAACAAAAAAAAACAGACACCTATCATAACAGACATTAATGGACACTAACTGATGTTAATGTGTCTGTTTTTTTAACTGATCCAATTAATGGATTAGTTTAAAAAACAGACACATTAGCATCAGTTAGTGTCCGTTTTTTAACACTGTCCGTTTTTTTTAACACTGTCCTTTTTTTTTTTTTTTGTTTTTTTTTTTGCTTTCTGAGCATGCGCAGGAAAAAAAAAAGACATAAAATAACGGACAGTAACTGATGGCTATCAGTTACTGTCCGTAATAAGTCCGTTACCCATAGACTTCAATGTCAAAAAAATAACGGACACTTGCTGTCCGTCAAGAATCCGTTTTTTTCAAACGGACAAAAAGTTCTGCATGTAGGATTTTTTGTCTGCGAAAAAATAACGGACTTCTGACGGATTTGGTGTAAACGGACACAAACGGACACTAACGGACACAATATAAAAACCCATTGAAATGAATGGAAATTTTAACGGATTTCTGACGGTTCAGCTAGTGTCCAATGTTAAAATCTTGTAACGGACAATAGCAATGGACACTACTGACGGTCACCAACGGTAGTGTGAACGCCCAGTAATTCATATGGTGTACACTTCATATACAAAATTCATATAGGGAAGGAATCCAAGGAAAATAACAATGTATAAAGTAGCACCAAAAAAAGCCCTTGCATCAATCCACATGAATAAATTCTAGTCACAATAAGGGTATGTTCACACAGAGTTTTTTGCAGGATGAAAAAATCTGCTTCAGGAATTAGGAAATGTTTTTTTCACGCGTTTTTTTTTACATGATGCAGTTTTTGGTGCGGTTTTCATTGTGGTTTTTGCCACAGTTTTTTGTTCCAGCAAACTGAATGGACCTGGTAACTTTCCTTTAAAAAACACTTGTGGTTTTTGACGCATTTTTGCAAAAAACGCATAAAAAACCGCGTCAAAAAAACGTATTGTGTTTTTTCCACCTCCCATTGATTTCAATGGGTTTTTCAAGGAGGAATCCACCTCAAGATAGGTCATGTCCCTTCTTTTTTCCCCTCTAGCTGAAAAAATTAGCTAGAGGAAAAAAACTGCTACTAACTCCCATTGAAATGAATGGAAGGCATTTTTGAGGCAGATTCTGCCTCAAAATCAGCCTGCAAAAAACTCCATGTGAACATAAAAGTTCTCTGCATAATATTATAAACCATATACAAATCATGGTAAGGATAGTGCCAGTGAGTAGAACATTATAACCTACTACAACAAATACATTTCACCCCATTAAACCATGGGGATAGCTGGAGGGTGACTTTAAACTGGGGGCAACTAGAGGCAGACATGTCCCACTCCAGCTACTCCCACGGTTTAATGTCCTCCTCCAGTTGCCCCCAGTTTAATGTCACCCTCCATCTGTCCCCGAGTTTAATGTCCACTCCTCCATCTGTACCCAGTTCAATGTCCACTCCTCCATCTGTACCAAGTTTAATGTCCCCCCTTCATTTGCCACCAGCTTAATGCACTCTTCATCTGCCCCCCGTTTAATTGCCACATTCAACTGCCACCAGTTTAATGTGCCCTTTCATCTACCACCAGCTTAATGCCCCCCTTCATCTACCACCAGCTTAATGTCCCCCTTCATCTGCCACCAATTTAATGTCTCCCCTTCCTCTGCCACCAGCTTAATGCCCCGTTCATCTTCCCCCAGTTTAATTGCCTCCTACATCTGCCACCAGTTTAATGTCCCCCTTCATCTGCCCCAAGTTTAATGTCCCTCTTTCTCTGCCACCAGTTTAATGTCCCCCTTTCTCTGCCACCTGCTTAATGTCCCCCTTCATCTGCCACCAGCTTAATGCCTCCCTTCATCTTCCCCCAGTTTAATTTCCCCCCTTCATCTGCCCCCAGTTTAATGTCCCCATCATCTCTCCCCAGTTTAATGTGCCCCTTCATCTGCCACCAGCTTAATGCCCCCCTTCATCTGCCACCAGCTTAATGTCCCCCTTCATCTGCCACCAATGTAATGTCCCCCTTTATCTGACACCAATGTAATGTCTCCCCTTCATCTGCCACCAGCTTAATGCCCCCTTCATCTGCCCCAGTTTAATTGCCCCCTTCTTTTGTCCCAGTTTAATTGCCCCCCTACATCTGTTCCCAGTTTAAAGTCCCCCTTCATCTGCCACCAGTTTAATGTCCCCATTATTTATCTCTCCCCAGTTTAATGTCCCCCTTTATCTACCACCAGCTTAATGCCCCCCTTCATCTGCCCCAGTTTAATTGTTCCTTACATCTGCCACCAGTTTAATGTCCCCCTTCATCTGCCACCAGATTAATGTCCCCCTTTATCTCTCACCAGCTTAATGTACTCCCTTTATCTGCCACCAACTTAATGTCCCCCTTCATCTGCTCCCAGTTTAATTGCCCCCTACATCTGCCCCCAGTTTAATGTCCCCCTTCATCTGCCCCCAGTTTAATTGCCCCCTTCATCTGCCCCCAGTTTAGTGTCCATATTCAGCTGCCCCCAGTTTAATTGCCCCCTACATCTGCCCCCAGTTTAATGTCCCCCTTCATCTGCCCCCAGTTTAATTGCCCTCTTCATCTGCCACCAGTTTAATGCCCCCCTTTATCTGAAACCAGTTTAATGTCCCCCTTCATCTGCCACCAGCTTAATACCACCTTCATATTCCCCAGTTTAATTGCCCCCCTTCATCTTCCCCGGTTTAATTGCCCCCTACATTTGTCCCCAGTTTAATGTCCCCCTTCATCTGTCACCAGTTTAATGTCTCCCTTTATCTCTCCCCAGTCTAATGTCCCCTCCAAAGTTTAGTATAATAAAATCACTGATACTCACCTCTCCTTGCTCCCCTGCTGTCTCTTCTCCTGGAGTGTTCAGGGAGCTGACGTCATCACATCGCACCTACAGATCCCAGGCCGGAGCATGCAGAGGGGAACAGTTGTGAAACAAGAGCTGTCCGCGGATGGCTCCTGCTTTACCATTGTATTCAACGCAGATGCAGATGAGTTGAATTCGGGACATATCTCCTGCCGACCGGGACAGCGGGACAGTTGGGAGGTATGAGTTTGTATACTAACAAAGCAGGTTGCTGCATAATTCATTAAGAGCCACCTTACCCCCTTGGAGACATGTGGATTAATAGTACGGCACAGCCACAAAGGTCTAAAGGCAAACCGCCGTACTATTACTTACAGCTAACACCCTGCTCGAGAACCTCCATTCGGAGCTAAGTGCCGATCGGGGGTGTTAACACCTTAGATGCAGTGGTCAAACAGGACCACAGCATCTAAGAGGTTTCTGGAGTTATACTGCCCCCCATCCGCTGATCAGTGACCCCGGGTCTGCCTGTGCCACATACCTGGTTGGTGCTACCCAGAGAAGAGGAAATCAGCCTATGTGTCTACATAGGCTGACTTCCTGTATACACTGCAATACATGTGTGTACTACTAAACCAGGAATCAGAAGATTACTGTTTCAAGTCCCCAGTGGAACAAAAAAAGTAAAAAAAAAAATCAACAGTGTTGAAAAAAAATTTATAATTAAATAAAACCCCAAAAATGCCCCTTTCCTATATAAAATGAATTATATATATATATATATATATATATATATATATATAAAAAAAAAAAAAAAAAACTAAAAATTAAAGGGCTTGTCCGGGATAAAATAACACTTTAAGACTAAACTAAACACCCTCCCCCCACCTAACGTCTAACTTACTTACTTTATCAAAAATGCATATTTACCCATATCGCAGGGGTAGTCATGTGATCGCCCCAGGCACATTTTCTGATTTTCTGGTGATGTTCCATTTCCCTCTTTCCGGAAATGGAATGTCACCAATACTAATCTCCCCCCCACCCCATCATACTTACCTGTCATCATGTCCGGATCTTCTTTGCAGGAAATGTCACTTCCTTCTGGGGCACCGGCTCCTCCTCTTCTTGCGCAATAGAGCCGGTGTGCCGACATGCCCAGAAGATCCGAACAGGAAGACAGGATGGGGTGGGGGGTGGGGTTCTGAGTTAGTTAGTTAATTAGGTAGAGCTAGTAGTCCGCAGGATAGCTAGGGAAACAGGGAGGGGGGTGTGAGAGAGGGAGTGAGTAAGAGGGGCATCTGAGTGAAGAGCAATGCATCATGGTAGTTGTAGGATAAAAGAACAGGAAGCTACACCATGTAAACAAATGCAGAGAATGCCAGGAGCTCACAGAGAACCCCAGAAATCATTCAAAACACTGTTAAAGGGTGCACTTATTAACCCATTAATAGCACTAAAAGATCCTTTTTTTAAAAAAGATTTTTTTGCCCATAAAAACCCTTTAATAAATATCCCCGCATCTATAACAATGCTGCATAGTAAACACTGTAAAAAGAAATCAGAAAAACAAACCAGAAGCAATGATTTTTTGCCATCTTGCCTTACAAGATATTATATAAAAAGTGATCAAAAAGTCATATATACCCCAAAATGGTACAGTGCAGCTTATCCCGCAAAAAATAAGCCCTCAGACAACAATGTCAACAGAAAAATAAAAATGTTATGCCTTTCAGAAGATGGTGATGCACAAAATTAATTTCTTTCCAGAAACAGGTTTTTGTTCTGCAAAATTAGTAATGCATAAAAAAATATATAAATTAGGTATAATCATACCTTAATCATACTGACCCATAGAATAAAGGTAACATGTTATATATACTGTACTCTGAATGGTAAAACATTTAAAAGGTAAAACGCAAAGCAAGAATTGATGTTTATTTGGGTTTTTTTACTCCACCAAGAGTTAATAAAATTTATTTAATTAGTTATAAGCACTCCAGAATGGTGTCATTACAAATGCATCTCATCCCTCAAAAAACAAGCCCTCATATATATATATATATAAAATATATGTTCTACAATGTGAAGAGAAAAACCCCGAAAATCCCCACATCTGGACAAAACTGGCTGGAGCAGGAAGGGAATGTATAAACTGTGTGAGCGTATATCAGGGTTCACTCCAGATTTATGTCCACATTTATGACTTTGTTGTATCCAGAATAAAATCTTAACATCATATGTAAGTACAGTAGCGTAATTAACCCCTTATGGACACAGCTTAAAACTGACTTACGGATATGGCCTCATTTTTCAAAACTGACGTGTCACTTTAATAACTTTGAAACGCTTTAACTTACATAAGCGGTTTTGTCTTTGTTGTGACACATTGTACTTCATGTTAGTGGCAAACACTAATCAATATTTTTGTATTTACAAGTGCATCTCAATAAATTAGAATATCTTTGAAACGTTCATTCATTTCAGTAATTCAATTCAGCAGTCTTCCATGATTGTGTGTCCTACTGAACCAGACTGAGGGACCATTTAAAGGCTTAGGAAACCTTGGAAGGTGACACACTGAATTTACAATACTGAACTTTTTTACAATATTCTAATTTTCTTAGATTTGGGTTTTCATTCACCTGTAATCCATAATCAACATTTACAGAAATAAAACACTTGAAATAGAACACTCTTTGTGTAAAGAATCTAGAAAATATAGGTCACTTTTTTAATTTAATTACTGAAAAAAATCGCAATTTTCAAAATGTGAAATGCCAGTTTCCTTGTCATTGTTGTTTTTTTTGGTCAGACACAAAGTCCTGCAAGGCCGACTTTGAGTCCGACCAAAAAAAGCGGCTTAGCGGCGGAGAGGCTACAATTGGACACCTTCGTATTGCTTTAAAAACCCATTGAAATGAATGGATTTTTAAACAAACCGTTTGCAAACCATTCCCAATCCTTTTTTTCTGATATATAGGTCGGATTCACGACTGACGGACACCAGGCGCAAGTGTGAACGAACCCTAACAAATGTAACTGCGATTTTCCTGATTTACAAGAAAATTTCCCAAACTAATTTTTTAGGGAAATAAATAATGTCAAACAAATGAAAAGATTGTTACGTCAATATTATCAATTGCAAAAATTAGAGGAGGTGAAGTAATTAAAATATAACGTTTATTGATTTGTATAAAAACATAATATTAATAGGTGAATGGGTTATCAAGACAAAATGTGTTGTCCTTAAAATATTTAATAAATTAGACCACTAATAAAAGGATCCACTGGGGATCCCCATAGCAAATTCACGGGACTGGTATAAGTTATTGCAAACCACACACCGCTCCTAAAGGATAAATGGGGTGTTTATATCAACGCCCCAATGGAACTCTAATACAGTGGGGAAAAAAAGTATTTAGTCAGCCACCAATTGTGCAAGTTCTCCCACTTAAAAAGATAAGAGAGGCCTGTAATTGTCATCATAGATAGACCTCAACTATGAGAGACAAAATGAGAAAACAAATCCAGAAAATCACATTGTCTGATTTTTAAAGAATTTATTTGCAAATTATGGTGGAAAATAAGTATTTGGTCATCTACAAACAGGCAAGATTTCTGGCTCTCACAGACCTGTAACTTCTTCTTTAAGAGGCTCCTCTGTCCTCCTCTCATTACCTGTAGTAATGGCACCTGTTTAAAATTGTTATCAGTATAAAAGACACCTGTCCACAACCTCAAACAGTCACACTCCAAACTCCACTATGGTGAAGACCAAAGAGCTGTGGAAGGACACCAGAAACAAAATTGTAGACCTGCACCAGGCTGGGAAGACTGAATCTGCAATAGGCAAGCAGCTTGGTGTGAAGAAATCAAATGTGGGAACAATAATTAGAAAATGGAAGACATACAAGACCACTGATAATATCCCTCGATCAGGGGCTCCACGCAAGATCTCACCCTGTGGGATCAAAATGATCATAAGAACGGTGAGCAAAATTCCCAGTACCACACAGGGGGACCTAGTGAATGACCTGCAGAAAGCTGGGACTAACGTAACAAAGGCTACCGTCAGTAACACACTACGCCGCCAGGGACTCAGATCCTGCAGTGCCAGACGTGTCCCCCTGCTTAAGCCAGTACATATCCGGGCCCGTCTGAAGTTTGCTAGAGAGCATTTGGATGTTCCAGAAGAGTATTGGGAGAATGTCATATGGTCAGATGAAACCAAAATAGAACTGTTTGGTAGAAACACAACTCGTCGTGTTTGGAGGAGAGTCAATGCTGAGTTGCATCCAAAGAACACCATACCTACTGTGAAGCATGGGGGTGGAAACATCATGCTTTGGGGCTGTTTCTTTGCAAAGGGACCAGAACGACTGATCCCTGTACATGAAAGAATGAATGGGGCCATGTATCGTGAGATTTTGAGTGCAAACCTCCTTCCATCAGCAAGGGCATTGAAGATGAAACGTGGCTGGGTCTTTCAGCATGACAATGATCCCAAGCACACCGCCAGGGCAATGAAGGAGTGGCTTCGTAAGAAACATTTCAAGGTCCTGGAGTGGCCTAGCCAGTCTCCAGATCTCAACCCCATAGAAAACCTTTGGAGGGAGTTGAAAGTACGTGTTGCCCAGCGACAGCCCCAAAACATCAATGCTCTAGAGGAGATCTGCATGGAGGAATGGGCCAACATACCAGCAACAGTGTGTGCCAACCTTGTGAAGACTTACAGAAAATGTTTGACCTCTGTCATTGCCAACAAAGGATATATATAACAAAGTATTGAGATGAACTTTTGTTATTGACCAAATACTTATTTTCCACCATAATTTGCAAATAAATTCTAAAAAATCAGACAATGTGATTTTCTGGATTTGTTTTCCCACTTATGTCTCTCATAGTTGAGGTCTACCTATGATGTCAATTACAGGCCTCTCTCATCTTTTTAAGTGGGAGAACTTGCACAATTGGTGGCTGACTAAATACTTTTTTTCCCCCACTGTACATTGCACATGTGTGGGTTTCCTCCTGCATGCCAAAACTACTGATAAGTAAATTGGCTTTCCATGTACAGTAGTTGTTGAGGCTTACTGCTTATATGGCAGCCACTGACTCCACAACTCTCCTTGTGCTTTGAATCCATTATGTGAGAAAAGCACATTATAAATGTTTGTCATTGTCATTCTTTTAGGCTGGAACATCAGGAAGCCCAGTTAATTCTTCAAGACATGGATACTTCAAGCTTCAAACATAATCTTTTATTCAGGCTACCATGAAAATGAACAACTATTTCTTGCCTCTATTTTATATATACAACTTTAATAAAGCATGTTATAATACATGTCACAATGTTAACATAAAAATGATAAAATTTTCAGTATTTATATACTTAAATGTGTTCTGATCACTCTCTCCTGATGGCATGGAGCCTTGGATATTTATATCCAGAAACACTGAAATAAAAGGATAGATAATTACTAACAGGTAATTACAACAGTATAAAGAGAAATCATTTTCTGTGCACAATATATAAACCTCTGAAAACCTCTGTCCCTTTCGGGCCTATTCTAGCCTCGTGAATGATGTCAGGGACTGCTGAGTTACAGTGCCTTGCGAAAGTATTCGGCCCCCTTGAACTTTTCAACGTTTTGCCACATTTCAGGCTTCAAACATAAGGATATAAAATTTTAATTTTTTGGTGAAGAATCAACAACAAGTGGGACACAATTGTGAAATGGAACAAAATTTATTGGTTATTTTAAACTTTTGTAAAAAAAAAAAAACTGAAAAGTGGGGCGTGCAATATTATTCGGCCCCTTTACTTTCAGTGCAGCAAACTCACTCCAGAAGTTCAGTGAGGATCTCTGAATGATCCAATGTTGTCCTAAATGACTGATGATGATATATATAATCCACCTGTGTGTAATCAAGTCTCCGTATAAATGCACCTGCTCTGTGATAGTCTCAGGGTTCTGTTTAAAGCGTAGAGAGCATCATGAAGACCAAGGAACACACCAGGCAGGTCTGTGATACTGTTGTGGAGAAGTTTAAAGCCGGATTTGCATACAAAAAGATTTCCCAAACTTTAAATATCCCAAGGAGCACTGTGCAAGCGATCATATTGAAATGGAAGGAGTATCGGACCACTGCAAATCTACCAAGACCGGGCCGTCTCTCTAAACTTTCATCTCAAACAAGGAGAAGACTGATCAGAGATGCAGCCAAGAGGCCCATGATCACTCTGGATGAATTGCAGAGATCTACAGCTGAGGTGGGAGAGTCTGTCCATAGGACAACAATCAGTCGTACATTGCACAAATCTGGCCTTTATGGAAGAGTGGCAAGAAGAAAGCCATTTCTCAAAGATATCCATAAAAAGTCTCACTTAAAGTTTGCCACAAGCCACCTGGGAGACACACCAAACATGTGGAAGAAGGTGCTCTGGTCAGATGAAACCAAAATCGAACTTTTTGGCCACAATGCAAAACGATATGTTTGGCATAAAAGCAACACAGCTCATCACCCTGAACACACCATCCCCACTGTCAAACATGGTGGTGGCAGCATCATGGTTTGGGCCTGCTTTTCTTCAGCAGGGACAGGGAAGATGGTTAAAATTGATGGGAAGATGGATGGGGCCAAATACAGGACCATTCTGGAAAAAAACCTGTTGGAGTCTGCAAAAGACCTGAGACTGGGACGGAGATTTATCTTCCAACAAGACAATGATCCCAAACTTTAAAGCAAAATCTACAATGGAATGGTTCACAAATAAACGTATCCAGGTGTTAGAATGGCCAAGTCAAAGTCCAGACCTGAATCCAATCGAGAATCTGTGGAAAGAGCTGAAAACTGCTGTTCACAAACGCTCTCCATCCAACCTCACTGAGCTGAAGCTGTTTTCCAAGGAAGAATGGGCAAGAATTTCAGTCTCTCGATGTGCAAAACTGATAGAGACATACCCCAAGCGACTTGCAGCTGTAATCGCAGCAAAAGGTGGTGCTACAAAGTATTAACTTAAGGGGGCCGAATAATTTGGCATGCCCCACTTTTCAGTTTTTTATTTTTTACAAAAGTTTAAAATATCCAATAAATTTCGTTCCACTTCACAATTGTGTCCCACTTGTTGATTCTTCACCAAAAAATTAAAATTTTATATCCTTATGTTTGAAGCCTGAAATGTGGCAAAAGGTTGAAAAGCTCAAGGGGGCCGAATACTTTCGCAAGGCACTGTATATCCCATAGCAGCCTCTGCACACGGTATTATATCCCTTAGCGGCCTCTGCATACGGTATTATATCCCATAGCGGCCTCTGCACACGGTATTATATCCCATAGCGGCCTCTGCACATGGTATTATATCCCATAGCGGCCTTTGCACACGGTATTATATCCCATAGCGGCCTCTGCACACGGTATTATATCCAATAGCGGCCTCTGCACACGGTATTATATCCCGTAGCGGCCTCTGCACACGGTATTATATCCCATAACAGCACCTGCACATGGTATTATGTCCCACAGCCATAGCGGCCCCTGCACACGGTATTATGTCTCATAGCAGTCCCTGCACAAGATATTATGTCTCATAGTGGCCCCTGCACACGGTATTATGTCCCATAGTGGCCCCTGCACACGGTATTATGTCCAATAGCTGCCCCTGCACATGGTATATGATCTGGGCGGGGGCAGGGAAAACACAAAAGCCTGCCATGTGAGGGCCACATGGTCTTTTGTTCTGCTGAAAACCACCCGGATAGCAAGGCCCAGATCTAGGGGGTGCCGCCACTGGAATAGCATGCCCGGACGCATGCTTTTGGACTGCTTTTAAATACGTGCCCTGAGCTCACATCCGGAGCCCAGAGAACCAATCACAGGCTTGTGTTGGTAATACTGTATTTCCTTTTCTTCTGTTTATTCCCATTTTTATTTTGTGCACCGTGTCATGTTGCTTTCCACTTGTATTTGCTTGCTAACCGATACATGTATTCTCTGTATGTGTTAAGTGTCTAGTATCGACCCGTTTAGGGGTTAATAAATATATACAATTTAGAAAGCTCGGTTTGTATTACCTATCGGCCCAGAACACTCACTGGAGGTGGGTGTGAGGTAATTGGAGCGATCTCAGGTGTGCCGAAGGCAGCTTCGGTAGGACGAGATCCTTCACACTCCCTCATCTCTGTCTATCTCCCAACCTGTGCTCTCCATTCACTCAATGACCTAAGACTAACATCCTCTATTATCAGAACCTCTCACACTTGTATACAAGTCTTCTCCTGAGTTGCACCATTTCTCTGGAATGCTCTATCCCGGACAATCAGATTAACTCCCAATTTCTATAGTTTCAAGCGCAAACTAAAGACACATCTTTCAGACAGGCCTATTACAATTCCTAATGTAAACCCTTCCGTAGTTAGAATCCCTAAAACGAACCCTCCTCTGTTCACGCTCCCACATTATCTCACAGGATATGATGTTGTATCAGACTAACTTTATATGTCCAGGCACCATCTGCATGTTAAAGGACACGACTGGTGACGGCTCATACAGCTTTATATATGTGTAATGACAGTAACCTCTATTACAAAATTGTCTGACCATTGTATAAGCAATGCTACCTCCGATGCCGCCCCTGCTACCTCTTGTATCACCCCCTCTACCTCATAGATTGAGCCCTCATTCGCATTGTGTGAATTGACTATTTCTTTGTAATGTATCAAATTGTACAGTGCTGCAGAATATGTTGGCGCTATATAAATAAAATGTATTATTATTATTGACCTAAAACAGGAAAGGTTTATTCTTATTTCATGTCAGTTAGTGAGAAAAACGTGCATATGTGTCTTTTTATATAGTGTATGTAAACTTCTGGTTTCAACTGTACATGTTGATGTCACAGTGAAGGGATTATAAACACAAGGAAGTCACAGCACAGTGGTCACATGGTTATGTCAAAGTATTGGGATAATACACAGGAATTATGCAAACAGTGATGTCACAGTACATACAGTATTTAATGCACAAAGTCATGTCATGACACAAGAATGTATGATGGGATTTTGGGAGAAGAGTTCTTTCTACACTTAATAGGAATCTATTACTCTTGGTCCTATATACCTATAGTGTACACAACTACAACACCAGCATTGTTTTTTGGGAGCCAATTTCAACTTTGCATATCAAACATAATATGACAATGGTATAAAATACTATATCATGGACTTCTCAGAACTAATTATAGTTAAGTTAAGAGTATTTTTGTGGGAAACTGTTGTCACCTATACACTACATACCTAATAGGAATGAGGCTGACAATTGCTATGATCCCGGATATAATAAAACAGGTGCCATTGAATGTGTCCAGAGTGGCTTGGTAAATCTTATTGAACACAACTGATGTCAAAATCCCTGTAATGGATAATGATAGGTGGAGAACAACAAATACTTTACCTGAAATAAAAGATATGAATGAGCTGCAGTTATAACTAACATAAAAAATTGAAAACAGAAAAATAAATCAATGTTTGATACACTACATTTTAAACTTGCATCCCGGAAATGTAGAAAATCAGCATGCAGCACTTTCCTCTACGCTAGCTTCGTGCAGAAACTGACCAGAAACCACACGGACCCCATTATAGTCTATGGGGTCCGCGGGTTTCCCAGGTACACCGCTTTTTTATGTGTATAGGTTTCCATTCGGGGGGTTCCCAAGCGGACTCCCCTAACGGAAACCCGAACGCAGATGTGAACTTGGCCTTACACTCACTACATTCATTATTTCAAAACGTACAGTACAACCCTATAAAAAGCATACCTGTTTAACACCGTGTTTAAGGTCGTCGGAAGAGGAAAATGAAAATGAATCTCAGATGTCAACTTCAAATTCCTCTTCATTTCTGTAGTATGAACATAAGTATTGGGGTAGCAGCTGCCACAGGACCTGGGAGCTTAGGGGGTCCGGTAGGTCCCTGATGCTTTTTTTTTTTTTTTTTTTTTAATAGGCCGTTACCTGCTGGAGTAACCCCGGGATTCCAGCATATTAAACCCTATGTGTTGATGCTTTGGGATCTATGTACTTTTTCATAGGTCTCCATTAAATCAAATTTAAAATGAAATAGGTTCAGTGTCAATTCAGTGATGATAAGTATCTAGATGGGTATGTGCCCCATGGTCCTTGCCCTGCTGAACAGAGAGACAGCTGTGTCTGACAACTGCCAGGCAAAGCCTTGCAGCACTAAGGAAGACAACCATGTGACTGATGCTACTGAGTTACCAATGACCACATTCTCTTACTACAGAGGAGGGCGCTTATTGGTTACTGCAACAGGAGTCTGCTATAACCAATGAGTACATCCTGCTGTAGTAAGGGAAAGTGCTCACTGGTAACTCGCCATCTGTCACACAGACAAAATCTGCAAAACTGTGTGAGAAGAGCTTGTAGTGCAGGAAAGCTTTCATTTTCTGCAGATAGTGGCATGTAATAGAACCTGCCATTATTAATAGTACCAGCAATGTCTTTCATTTTTAATAGTACCATCCAGAGTGCCCCCACTTAAAAAATCCTGGCTTTAAAAAAAATACAGAAAAAAAAATATTGCAAACATTATAAAACTTTATAAGAGAGTAAGAAACATCATTAGCAATATTAGTCTGAGTCATTAGCAACACTTTAGCATGAGGCATGTTCCTGTGGGACACTACAATTGTGGTTAGACTAAAATTCAGGTTTGTGTTTTGCTTTGAGTACTAGAAGCCTTGCCAGTTTTTCACATACCATAAGATGATTGTTCCATTTGTTTGGATAAGGCTGACCTTATAGTTGGAACTGGTATTATAGCAAACATCATTACTCCACGAGCTACAAAACAATTAAAAATGAAAATTATCAATATCATCTACTTTCCTACAGTTAGAAACAAAGCACAACCAGAAAATTAGAACTCTTAAATGGTTCAGAACTATAAAAGTGTGCAGTAGACTTCCCTCACCTGGGGCAAAGACTCAGTGTGTTTCCTTAGCCCTGTATGGAAATGCCAAGGCAGATTGGCACTCTAGCCCTTGGGTCACATTCCTTGGCAGCCATCCTCTTGCTGCACCCTTGTTGAGTCTCTTTATTTACTCTTTATTTTCCTCTAGCCAGCAAATTACTCAATAGATTTATTAATATAAATTTTCTACATGATACAGGGTTATCCATATTTGGATCTTGCAATAACTACTTGATGACTTTAAGGTTACCTCACATTTTACAATCATCCCTGTACTGTACTGTTCTCATCCACTATGGGCAAAAGTTGTATACTAGGGACTGACTGTCAGAACCTTACTCAGTAATGCATGTAGCAGGCAGACTATACCAACACTATGGCTCCTATAACCAGTCTGTGGTTAATAGTCATTTGATCTCAGGCATGAAGACTTCCCTAAAGTTTATGGAGCATGTTTATGGAATGTCAGGAATTCTATCAGATACCCAGACAAAGCACTATGACAACTATCTATCAGTTGTGAGATAATGGAAATGTCATGCCACAAGTATTATTATTATTATATCAATCTTACTTTTAGAGGAAACACTTCTGATAATATTATGTAAGTTACTGTTCACACAATCCCCTCATATAATAATGAAGGTGCCCTCAAGCAGTGTTAACTACAATAACATTTTTACTTACCTATAAAATATAAGAATGCCCATCGTGTAAAAGCCATGATGAATATTCCAGCAGTAAAGGACACTATGCCAATGAGGATAAGTGTGACATCCTTAAACCACCTGGATAAAATGAACACTGCTAAAAAACTGGTTATAAATATCATATAGCCAGCCGCATTAGCATAACCAATGTATTCAGGGCTGAAGTTTAATGGTTTGTTCAGCAAAAATAAAGAAAGTACATCAACAGATCCGTCAACGGCAATATTGTATAATATGGCAGTGGCAAAAAGAAGAGCAATAAAGCCTCGAAATTGTATCCCAGATGTAGAACTGGGTGATTCTTCACATCCTTCTCCCAAAAGTTTTGATCTTTCAGTATGTTCTGCAGAGGATGCATGCCCATGATCTACAAGTCCTGAGTTTCCTTGCAGGGGCACTTTTAATACAAAAATAACATACACTAAACACAAGACATAAAAGAAAAGACTGCAAATTACTAGGGTTATACCTTGGTGGTTTGTGATTTTCATACTCACAAAAATATGCCCAGAGGACAAACTACCAATAAAACCAGCTATGCCATACACCAGTTCAATGACAATGAGCTTCACAGAGCGCGCCTGTTTAGAGGAACCTTCAGAAGCTAAGGCCATAACACCAGCCCAGTAGGTTGTAAACCACCCTGTTAAACCATTCAGTGCAGCGGATCCAAACATCACTTCAATAGGCCAACCGAAGAGCATAACTGGCAATAAAAGACTTCGGGATAGCAAATACCCAAATAGTGGCACACAAATAGTGACCTTTCTTCTCTGACGGTCACCAATTTTAGCCAAAATATAAGCAGAAAGCAAAGGTGCTAATCCCAGAATGAAGTTGTGGATAATGTAGAAGTTTGATATGGATTTTTGTAGTATGTTGCTATCAGAGGTATTTAGAGATGCAATAGATTGGTTATAGTAATTTTTTACTGCAAAAAGTAATGCTGTGTCATAGAAAGAACTGGCCACCTGAGCTGCCGCAACTACTGGCTCAATCCAGGTCCTGACCTGCACCATGGTTGTAGGTGCCTGTATCCTTCTTTGAGGCAATAAAAATAGAATAGATTTTCAATCAGGAAACTTCTTGGATGATTAATGCCGGAAATATCTTGCGATTCCAAATCCTGAAAACATATTATGCTGCATTCGTGTCTCTCCTAGGATATTCTGTAGTGTAACAGCTTGCAATTTAAGTCACTTAGATGAAACAACCATGCAGATTTTTTTTTCAGAAAACTGGCATATCCAGTGTAACTGGCACACAGTAACAGCGACAAGCTAACAGCAGATACTTCCTCATATCAACTGAACTACTCTGTAGGCGGAACCAAGCTTTGTTTGCACTTTTCAGACCGGTTTAAGCAATACAGGAATGGCAAACTGAGAAATTGAGGAAGTGGCTCAACAAAATAACAGATTAACCCTCATTCTGTTCTCATGTTCCATAAGGGATTTTTCTGCAAGAAACAGATTATAAATTATGTAAACCATAATAATATAATGGTAATAAGTGTTACATTTCATTCAATATTGAACCTAACAGTTGCAAATGTTTATCGGAAAAGGAGTTCTTCTTTAAAAAGTTAAAGGAACACTTCAGACAATGATTCATTGTGTTGTACCTTGAGCAGTATATGAAAGTGGAGGTCAGAGCATGGTAAAGGGATTCAAAGAGCACCAACAAGAATCCCTATGTTATGCTCTGCCCCCTTAGGCTTTGCATCAGGTATAAACAGGGCTGTTTTAACAGATTGGTGGGCCCAGTGCAAAGGTTTCATAAGTGGCCCCCCCATCACCAACACTTAGAAATACCTGACTTGCACAAATTATAATGCTCCCTTAGTGGCCCTCACATAGAATAATGCCTCCCTAGTGGCCTCATACAATATAATGTCCCCCTCCAGCTATCCCCACAGTTTAATTTCCCCGTCCATCTGCCCCCACAGCATAATGTCCCCATCCAAGTTCACCCACAGTTTAATGTTGACCCCAGTTTAATGTCCCCCTCCAGCTGCCCCCACAATATTATGTCCCTCTCCTACCAAACAAAAATAAAAAAAACCAAAAAAAAAACCCAATACCCACATTTCCTCGCTCCCCTCCTGTTCTTGTCCAGAGTCTTCAGGGAGCGGATGGCCACTTGCTTCATCATTGCCTTCAACCTGAGGCATAGCTAAGGGTACAAAACGAGGGAGGGGGGGGCAAATACAGTACATCCCAGTGAGCTCCCAACTCTGGTCTACCAATATTATCAATATACGGTGACCATATAGCAGCTCTGCACAGGGCTCTACAGACAATTTAGGTGAATACAGCACAGAAAACATTTCATGACTTACAGGTGACGTCTCGGACTGTAATTATTCACATTCTGTTCCTATCTCGACTGGACCGCCATGGACAGGGCTGCTTTAACCATAATGCCAAAGGTGCACTTGCACCGGGCCCTATGGTACTGGGGGCCCTGTTGGGCATACTTCCCAAATGTTCAGGGTCCTGTCCCGCTGTCCCGGTTGGCGGGAGGTATGTCCCGGTATCAACTCATCTGCGTCTGGAGTTAAATACAATGGTGAAGCAGGAGCCATCCGCAGACAGCTCACATTGCACCTGCAGCTCCCTGAACAGTCCGAGAGAAAAGACTTCACAGAGTGGCAGGGGAGCGAGGAGAGGTGAGTATCAGTGTTTTATTATGTTAAACTGATGGCAGATGAAAGGGGACAACAAATTGGGGGCATTACACTGTCCATGTCCTGTCCATACCTGATCTTTATAGAGTAAAATACGCCGACCGCCTCTCTAGCAATATCCATAACACACTAAAATAATAGCAATAATGATTATTACTAGAGATGAATGTATAAAACACTTCTGACAGGCAGAAAAGTTCCATCAGTCAGCTGGAATGTCACTATTGAATGTCACCATATAAAATCCAAGTTTTTGGCAGCTTTCAGATGGGTATAATAGCAGGTGGTGATGGGGGGACCCACTTATGAAACCTTTGCTCTGGGCCCACCAATGTGTTAAAACGGCCCTGGCCATGGACGGCCAGGACTTCTTCCAGTTGCGACTTGTCTTTGTAAAATTTGCAACACAAACATCTTTGCCTTCTTTTAAAAAAAAAAAAAAATCACTGTAGTTCCGACATCTGGGAACCCCGCCGATCAGCTGTTTGAAGGGGACCACAGCATGTGTACAAGCACCATGAGCCCTTCTTTGTTTACATTGTATCATTCGTTTCATAGTGGCCATGCAATCTAACTATAGCCTCATCCTATACATCACACAGTCACTATAAAACAGTACAGCGTGCAATACAAACAGAGTGCCAGCACATGTGCCATGGCCCCTTCAAACAGCTGATCAGTGGGGTCTCAAGTGTCATAGCCCCTGATTTCTTATTGATGATCTATCCTGAGGACTGATCATCAATAAAAATGAGCTGGAAGACCCCTGTAATAAAGTCCAAGTGCTCCTTAATTTAATACTGTCCAATTGCCCCCTTATATTATGCCCCCTGACATAAATACTGCTCCCCTAATGCCTCCTTATACAGGTGCATCTCAAATTCGAATATCTTTGAAATATTTATTTATTTCAGTAATTAAATTAAAAAAGTGACTTCCTATATTTTCTAGATTCTTTACACACAGAGTGTTCTATTTCAAGTGTTTTATTTCTGTAAATGTTGATTATGGATTACAGGTAATGAAAACCCAAACCTAAGAAAATTTGAATATTGTAAAAAAGTTCAGTATTGTAAATTCAGTGTGTCACCTGCCAAGGTTTCCTAAGCCTTTAAATGGTCCCTCAGTCTGGTTCAGTAGGACACACAATCATGGAAGACTGCTGATTATGAATTGTATTACTGAAATGAATGAACATTTCAAAAATATTCTAATTTATTGAGAAGCACCTTTATTAATGACCCTAGTTATATTCATAAAGCCCTCTAATGACCCTTTATATTCACAATGTCCCCAACGACCCCTTATATAAATAATTTCTCTTATATTATTTAATAAAATCTGATCAATAAGCTATATGTTTCCAAAAATGGTGCAATAGAAAATGCCAACTTGTAAAAAAACAAGCCCGCATATGACTATGTCAACATTAGAATGAAAAAGTTATTGCTTTTAGAATGTGACAATGGAAAAAACAATATCAAGTATCAATTTAGGCCACATCCTTAACGGGTTAAAGGAATACTCCAGGCAAATCTGTTTCACTGTTTTATACCCAGGGCCGCTTTAACCATAGGGCCAATGGTGCATTTGCATCGGGCCCTATGAGAGCGAGGGCCCCCTTGGGACAGCGGGACACCCTTTATCTTGTAGAATGAACACTATCTTTTGCTGGCATTTTTGCTTCCCCAGGTAACTGACTCTATGTCTACTTCATGGTTAGAACATAGTCTAGTATCAACCGCTCCATAGTGCCTAAACCTCCTTCCACTTTGTTGACTCTCAATGACTCCCTATTGGCTATCCCTAAAGTGGAAACCCTGATCCGCGCCCAGTTAGAGGAGCACTTTGTTCCCAACAGTTCTTCGGCTTCCTCCCCAATTTCCCTCTGGGAAGCCCCCAAATGATGCCCCGTCTACCTGACTGTGGTTTGGTTTCTGGGCATATTATCAGGCCAAAATCACCAGGGTATGTGAACTTTTGAACAGGGTAATTTTGATGTTTTTGGTAGTCATTATGATTTAAAAAGAGAAAACACAGAAGTTTGACAATAAATGGCTTCAACCAATCACTAACCATGAGTGGAGAAAAAGTTTTTGTGTTATCATTCATATTCTCTGAAAAAAGGCCAAATAAACCAAAAAATCTGCCGGGGTATGTAAACTTTTTAGCACAACTGTAAGGGGCATAGAGAATATAAGGGATCATTGGGAGTATTATTACTATAGGGGGAAGATAATTTATGTAAGGGGGCTTAAAAAATATAAGGAATGCATTATATATATATACCGTATTTTTTGGACTATAAGACACACTTTTTTCCCCCAAATTTGGAAAATGGGGGGGTGCGTCTTATGGTCCGAAAGTGGGTGTTGGGGGAAGGGGGGGGGGTCAGAGGAGCGGGGTCGCAGCATCATCCCACTCCTGCCGCTTCCTCCAGCGGCAGGAGTGGGGCGATGTACGGGCCCTGGAATCTGAGGAGCGGGTGTCAGTGAACCCATCCCGGCATCTGCCGTGCTATTACAGTGGATGCCGGGTCTGTAGAGATGATGGCGGCTGCTCTGCTGCAGAGCGATCGCCATAGCTACTGGGTCTCATGCTGTAATGTACAGCGCAGACCGGGTCTCATGCTGTAATGTACAGCGCAGACTCCAGTCTGATCGCGGGCATTACTACTTTAAAGTCCCCCCTAAAGTAAAAAAGTAGCCCCCGGGGCCGGTGGGGACCTTTGAAGTGGCAGGCCAGCTCCCATGCGGCGAGATCGCAGGAGCAGACCTGTTCCTGTGACAGCCGGGAGCCTTATGAAGGCTCCCAGGCCTGTCAAAGTAATATTACTATTGCGGCCGGTTTATGACCAGCCGCAATAATAATATACAGAATCTTCCATAGATTGCAATACAGTTGTATTGCAGTCTATGGGATTTGCAATCAAATGATTGCAGGTTCAAGCCCCGTAAGGGGCTTGAATAAATAAAAGTTCTAAATCACCCCCCTTTTCCTAGAATACATATAAAAGTAGAAAATTACTGTGAAACACATGCACATTAGGCATCCCTGTTGCAAAACTACAATTCCCATATATTAAATATTTTACCATTTTTTTGCTTCAAAATTTTTTTCCCCTATTTTCCTCCTCTAAAACCTAGGTGCGTCTTATGGTCCGGTGCGTCTTCTAGTCCGAAAAATACGGTATATTAAATGTGGTCCCTTATATTCTTTCAGCCCTCTTATATAAATGATCTCCTCCCAGTAGTAATGCCCCTAATGACCCTTTATATGGGGCATTATTACTGAGGGAGATTATTTATATAAGGGGGCTTAAAGAATATAAGGGACATTATTTATAAAAGGGGTCACTGAGACTTTATTCCTATAATCGGGAGATCATTTATATAAGGAGCATAGAGAATATAAGGGGTCATTGGGAGTATTATTACTATAGGGTGAAGATAATTTATATAAGGGGGCTTAAAGAATATAAGGGCTGCATTTTATATATAGCTGGTGCCTGCCCTAGGGCAATGCGACTCCATTCACTAACATGAGTGAAGGAGTCACAGGGCGACATGGCGATCCACATGACGGCATCATTAACACTAGAAGTAAATGATGATAAAAATGACAGGGCCAGAAAAGTGGTGTGCAAAACTCAAAAAAATTTCACTTAAATCAGCCCCATCGTATTTACACTGTACAAATAGGAAGCCTGCCGTTAAAAAAAAATTCTCATGCATCCTATTTGTACAGTGTAAATACTATGGGTCTGATTTAAAACAGCTTGTGTGCTAAAAAAAAAAACAACAACAAAAAAACTGGTGTACAAGCCATAAAAAAAGTAATTATTTTGCGCAAGTGAAAATTTTTGCTAAAAAATTTGTATATGGCAGATACACGCTAGGTTCATACCTGCATTCGGGTTTCCGTTCAGGGGGTCCGCTTAAAAAAGTGGTTACCCGCAGAATTTCCGCCCAAAAAGGGTGGAAAATGCAAAAGAGAAAAGCGCTGCTTGCAGGACTTTTCTCTCCGCATTTTTAAAGCGGAATGGGGAACGGAATCCCCAGGCGGAGACCGGGCACAAGTGTTAACCTAGCCTTAACTTTTTTAACTAACCCCCAGTACAATAAAACTTTGTCAATATGTTGCTATTAAAACACTGTGCATCAGTCTTATAGAAGTTGTCAGGCTAAATTTTTTATTTTTTTTTTATTTATGCCAAGGGAGGTGAAAAAAAAAAAAAAACCTTACTCACCTGTTCACGATGCTCTGGTGTCCTCCCAGCGCGGTCCGGTCCTGCATGTGACTAACAGCAGAACTGCAGACTGGACCGCGCTGGGAGGACATCGGAGCATCCGGGGTCAGATGAGCATGTTTTTTGTTTGTTTGTTTTGTTTTTCCCCTTCCCCGGACTAATAATAAAAAAAATAATAATAATTATGCTGCACAACCTCTTTAAAGTGTGGGGCATTAGGGGGGTATATTAAAGGGGTTGTCCAGGCATCATTTTTTTTTTGGTCTATCCTCAGGATACGCCATAAATACCTGATCAGTAGGGGGCCGACACACAGCCCCCAGACCGATCAGCTATACGGAGCCACTTCCGGCGCCCGTCCTGTACACAATACGGGGCCAGAAGCAGAAAGCTCTGTTCACGGTGTATTAGCCTGGCACCTTCACTGCATCTCAGAACATTTTGAAGTCAGTGGAAGCTGATCTGTAGTGAAGGAGCTGGGCAACTATACAGCGGATGGAGCTTTCTGCTTCCAGCCCTGTATTGTGTACAAAATGGGCGCCGGAAGTGGTTCCATACAGCTGATGGGGCCGTGTTTCAGCAGCATGGCATTGTGATTACCTGTAGCGCGCTGTTCCAGTACAGCTGATCTGCAGGAGTCCTGGCAGTGGGGCCCTAGAAACAATTCCACTGGTGGGCCCTAGTCATCCCAGTCCAACACTGGACATGTGTTTATCCAAGGATTTCCTAATGTGTGCCTAAACTTTCATATGACATACTGTATAATTCGTATCGCACCAGAAACACTTTTTACATTTTATAATGAGCAGGATATAATTGTTTGAAGTGACTCATCCAGCCTTAGGTTCCCTGCATTATGCAAGAGCAGGTATACCCCCTGCTCCAACAAGCAGCAGTGTGAATTTCAGCACAGGATTTCATACAATGGAGCCAAAATTCGTATATTACAAAATGTATTAATGACACAATGAAAATCAAATCATATTTGATAGCTTAGTTATAATTTACCTTCTCTTGCTATCAATTCCCAACCACATCTGCTAGACGTTTGTTCCAAGCCTCAACTACTCTTATTGTAAAATAATATTTCCTGAAAATGCTTCGGATCTTCTTCCAACTAATTTCAGATTGTGTCCACTTGTTCTCGTATTTATTTATTTTTTTAATTAAAAACACTTTTCCTGAACACTATTCACATTCATATTTAAAGGTTTGACTTAAGTCCCCCCATTCCCTTTTTTTCTTCAGGGCTATTTAGCTTAAGTTCTTTAAGGCTCTCTGTTTTATGCTTTAGACCCTCCACCATTTATGTAGCCCGCCTTTGCACCTGTTCCATTTTATCTATGTCTTTTTCTAGGTGGGGTCTCAAGAACTCAGCACAGTATTCCAGATGGGTTCTCACCAGCACTCAATACAGTAGGACCACAATCTCTATTACTGCCAGTTATACCTGTAGCTATACAGCAGAGCATCCTAATTGCTTTCCTTACTGCCTGGCTACACAGTGCACTCATTCTGAGGCTGTCTGATATTGGGACCTGCTGAAGTCCTAGCAAACACAGAACTGCCAATACAATTCCTTCTCCTCAAGTGTGTTATCTTACATTTGGAAGCATTGAGCTGCAGTTTCCATTGTTTGAACCATTCATCCAGTAAAGCTAGATTTTTTTTTTTATCAATCCCATTACAACCTTTTGTGTCATCAGCAAACAGGCTAACCTTACTTACCAAATCTCCTATATCACCTAAAAAAATTTTTAAATAATAGGACCCAGTACAGACCCCTAGGGTACACTACACTGTTCACAACAACACTGTCATTTCTATTCATCAGTCAACTGCGAATCCACTATACTATCCAGGGATTAAGGACAACGTTTGTCCAACACTTTTGTGAGATACAGTGGCTTGCAAAAGTATGCATACCCCTTGAACTTTTTCACATTTTGTCATCTTACAACCACAAACTTAAATGTATTTTATTGAGATTTTAAGTGATAGACCAACACAAAGTAGCAGATAATTGTGAAGTGGAATGAAAATGATACATGGTTTTCAAAATTGTAATCAAATAAAAATCTAAAAAGTGTGACGTGCAAAAGTATTCACTTAATTAGTTAATAGAGTCCAGCTGCGTGTAACTAGTGAACAAACAGCACTATGAAGACCAAGGAACTCACCAGACAGCTCAGAGATAGAGTTGAGGAGAAGTTTAATGCAGGGTTAAGTTATAAAAACATATCCCAAGCTTTGAGCATCCCAAGGAGCACTGTTCAATCCATCATCCAAAAATGAAAAAATTATTCTACAACTGCAAACCTACCAAGACATGGCCGTCCACCTAAACTGACAGATTGAACAAGGACAGCACTGGTCAGAGAATCAGCCAAGAGGCCCATAGTCACTCTGGAGGAACTGCAAAATCCACAGCTCAGGTGGAAGAATCTGTTCACAGGACAACTATAAGTTGTGCACTCCACAAATATGGCCTTTATGGAAGAGTGGCAGGAAGAAAACCATTGATGAAAGAAATACATAAGAAGTGCCGTTTGCAGTTTGCCACAAGCCATATAGGGGACACAGCAAATATGTAGAAGAAGGTGCTCTGGTCAGATGAGACCAAAGTTGAACGTTTTGGCCTAAATGCAAAGCACTATGTATGGCAGAAAATTAAAACTGTTCATCACCCTGAACACACCATCCCCACTGTGAAACATGGTGGTGGCAGCATCATGCTGTGGGGATGCTTTTCTTCAGAAGGGACAGGAAAGCTTGTCAGAGTTGATGGGAAGATGAATGGAGTTAAATACAGGGCAATCCTGAAAGAAAACCTGTTGGAGGCTGCAAAAGACTTGAGACTAGGAAGGAGATTTACCTTCCAGCAAGACAATGACCCTAAACATACAGCCAGGGCTACAGTGGAATGGTTTAGAGCAAAGAATATTCATGTGTTAGAATGACCCAGTCAAAGTCCAGACCTAAATCCCATTGAGCATCTGTGGCAAGACATGAAAATTGCTGTTCACAGACGCTCTCCATCCAATCTTGCTGAGCTTCAGCTATTTTGCAAAGAATAATGGGCAAAAATCTCAGTCTCTAGATGTGCAAAGCTGGTAGAGACATACCCCAAAAGACTTGCAGCTGTAATTACAGCGAAAGTTGGCTCTACAAAGTATTGATATAGGGGGGCTGAATACTTTTGCACATTACACTTTTCAGATTCTTTTTTGATTAAAATTTTGAAAAGCATGTATCATTTTCATTCCACTTCACAATTATCTGCTACTTTGTGTTGGTCTATCACTTAAAATCTCAATAAAATACATTTAAATTTGTGGTTGTAAGGTGACAAAATGTGAAAAAGTTCAAGGCATATGAATACTTTTACAAGGCACTGTAGTATAGTATCAATGCAGTGGGTCTAAAAATAACAGTAAAAAAAATTAAAATGTTAAAAAAAAAAAAAAAAACCCTTAAAACTTTAAATCGCCCCCCTTTCTGTAGAACATATATAAAAATATACACAGTAAAACATAAATACATTAGGTATGCCTGAACTACAAACTTATAAAAATATTTTTCCTATACAGTGAATGCCATAGAAGCTAAAAAAAAAATCAAATGAGTCAAACCGCCCTATATACAGAAATATAAAAAGGTTACGGGATTTTAGAATTTTTTTAAAGATGTTAAAACATAACCAAAACTAGATAAATTTGGTATCGCCGTAATTGTGCCAACCTCTGCAGAATATAGGTAACATGTCATTTTGGCCATACAATGAATGCTATAAAAAAAAACAACATATGAATGTGGCTCAAATGCTGTTTTTCTCTACTTATACCCCATTCAGAATTTTTTTTTCCATCTTGCCAGAGCATTTTATGGAATTTTAAATGGTAACATTACAAAGTACAGTTTGCCCTGTGAAAAATAAGCCCTGTGAACGGAAAAATAAAAAGGTTATGGGTTTAGAAAGGGCGGGGAGTAAAAAATGAAAATTAAAAAAATGGCTGTGGTGGAAGGGGTTGAAAAATAAATGACTTGGAACACCCCTGGTTTATAGGTGTTCAATTATCATCTCTTTCAGAAGGGTTTCCATTATTTTTACTACTACCGAGGTGTGACTGGCACGTAGTTTCCAGCTTTGTCTCTGCTATCAATCTTATAGATGGCTACAACATTGGTTATTCTCGAATCTTCAGGAACATCACCTGCTAGGAGGGACTGGTTATACAAATCAGTTAGAGGAGGAGCAAACACAGAGAGTTCTTTAAGGACTCTGGGGTGGATGCCATCTGCACCCAATGCCTTTAAATATGCCAATTCACCTAGAACATCAGCTTTCAAAAATTCTTGGGCTGAGCCTTTACAAGTAACAGTAATGCTATTTGAAGAAAAGAAACTACTAAAATGGTCCATGGCAGCCCTAATCTCCATCAATATAATTATTTTAGCCATTTCATATTTTAGTAATCCCACAGTTATTCTTCTATCACTAATATAACGGAAGGTTTTATCCCCCTATTTAATAGATATGACCATTTCTTCTTCCTTTGATACATTTGCAGCATTAATAATATGGTTAGCCTCTCTATCAGCTACACTTCCAGGTTATTTATACCTCCTACAAACAACCTTCTTTTCTTTTACTATATTAATGACTTGTCTAGTAAACCACAGATGTCTCCCTTTACTTTTGCTAGTATGCCTGACATACAATTAAGTTTTACCTTTAAGGTAACCGCATTTAGTTGCTTCCACTGGGCATACACTCCTTATCCCACTCTTTTAATGCCCTTTTTAACCTAATTTGATACTCATGAAAACGTTTCCTTTTTGTTTTTTTCCCTTGTCACATCTGAAAAGTAATGACTGTTTCACTTTAATGTCGACTTTAAAAGTTTTTTTTTTACGCAGTTGTACTTTTCTATTACATAATTTTAGGAAACATTTAGCTTATTGATTAACTCTTTGATTAAATTTGATTAACTCTTTTTTAGCAGAATGGGGAAAAAAAAGTCAGTCTCACCATCCTTTTTTATGTTCTAAATTTTGCATAGTGCACTGGGCATCATAAATATCATGTCATTTTTATTTTGTCAGACGGTATGATTACGGTGTTACAAAGTTTATATAGGTTTTCATGCTTTCCTACTTTTGCATAATATAATTACTTATTTGTCAAAAATAAAATATTTTAGTGTCACCATATTTTAAGATTCATAACTTTTTTTAATTTTTCACACTTTTTTGTTAAGTATATAATTCCACATGTGTTAATTCATAGTTGTGATGCCTTCAGTGTGAATCTACAATTTTTATAGTCATGAAAATACAGAAAACTCTTGGAATGAGAAGGTGTGCCCAAACTTTTGGTCTGTACTGTATATATATATATATATATATATATATATATATATATATATTCTGTATATAATCTGTGAATACATTGTGAGTTGAATAATGTCCATTGCATATAGACATTACAGCAAAGTCCATGTTGCCCACTGTGGGGCTCTGATTCTCCATTCCTTCTCAAACTGACATTCGAGTAGATGACCGCTAGTTGAAAGTTAACAAGTATACAATTAAGGAAATCTCAAAAACCTGAAAACTATACGTGTTCAAAGTG
Source organism: Leptodactylus fallax (assembly GCA_947044405.1). Lineage (NCBI taxonomy): Eukaryota > Metazoa > Chordata > Amphibia > Anura > Leptodactylidae > Leptodactylus > Leptodactylus fallax. The sequence continues at coordinate 5,336,433 of CAMRHE010000041.1, forward strand.
ATTCCGTATGGTTTATGTCGTAAATGTTTCTAGAGAAGAATACCTCCATAATGCTGTATAACATAACGCATGGTAATATTTTTTTCCACAGGTTCCATGTAAACAGAATTTAGCCAAAAATTTTTGGGGATTTCAATAGGAGCTGTAGCCATACAATCCAGAGACATACTACGGCTGGCATCAGACATATTATGACACCATGCAAGAGTTATGTACTCATAGGAAAAGCCATTCAAAGAAAGTAATGGCAGTAAAAAGGATGGTATATTAATTATTGGACTGCTGATATCTAATCTTACCACTGTGCTGAACCATCCTGAATCACCAAGGACCAATTGATGACAGTATCATTAACAGGTTGAGTGTTCCACTTATCACTTAACTGCTTAATTTTGCTTCTTGTCTACAATTTTAATTAAGTCTTAAATTGACATATATTATCATCCATCTTTTACAGCCAGCTTCTCAAAGACACAGTCCACTGGCCTCATGCAGCCCCTGAGGCTGTAATCTGTGGCCCATTGCCTTCTCACTGGTTCTGTCGATCTAGCTGTGTGGAGCCACTGCTGGGGGAGACATCAAACTGTGTGGGGCCAATACTGGTGGGGACATTAAAATATAAGGGAGCGCTGCTGGCAGGACATAACTCCTTCCCCTTGCAGACATTTTTCAATTTTTGGTTTTCGTTTTTTGACTCCCCGCCTTCCAAACCCATTATCTTTTTTATTTTTCCATTCACAGAGGGCATATGAGGGCATAATGTTTGTGAAACAAATTGTACTTCATAGTGGTACCATTTAATATTTCATATGATGTACTGGGAAGCTGGAAAAAAAATCAGAATGGGGTGAAATTGTTAAAAAAAAACTGTATTTGTGCAAGTTCGTTACGAGCTTTGTTTTTATGGCATTCACTGTGCAGCCAAAATTACATGTGACCTGTATTCTATGAGTTGGTATGCTTCTGGGGATAAAAAAATTACATTATTTTACCCCCTTAAAAAATCCAAAACTTTGCAAATAATTTTTTTTTTTTTTGCTACATTTTGACATCCATAACTATTTTATATTTCTGTGTACAGGGATGCATAGGTCATCTTTTTTTTTCGGGGCCAGATATACTTTTTAGTTATACCCTTTTGGGAAATTGCTTTGATTACTTTTTATTTAAATTAGATTTTTTTTTTTTTCCCGCTACGGCATTCATATGGGAAACATTTTTTTACAAGTTTGTACACCTGGCAATTTCAGACACAGGGATGCTTAATGTGTATGTGTTTCGCTTTATTTTTTTACTTTTATACAACCTTAAAGTTTAGCTATTCAGAGAGTGAAATCCACTTTCTGGATACCACAATATACATTAAAGACCACCGGCTACTCACATCAATATACCACAAACCCACAGACAGAAACGCCTACCTGAGAAATGACAGCTTCCACCCCAAGCACACAAGACAGCCTATTATTTACAGCCAGGGTATACGATACAATCGTATTTGCTCCGACAAAGCAGACCTGGACAAGCACCTCCTGGATCTGAGGACGAAATTTCTCCGATTGGGATACAAACCAAAAGTGACAGACAACCAATTAAACAAAGCGGCAGCCATTAACAGAGACAGTCTGCTCACATATAAAGAGACCCAGAAAGAAGCCCGAGTGCCCCTAGTTGTCACCTACAACCCACAGCTGGAGATCCTACGAAGGATTGCCAAGGAGGTCCAACCTGTGCTACATAGGGACAACAGACTCAAGGACATATTTCCAGTCCCCCCTCTCCTCTCCTTTCGACAACCACCAAACCTGAGGTGTATTATTGTCCAGAGTGCCCTGAAGGCCCCAACTGAAAATGGCACCTCACCTTGCCTGCAAAACAGGTGCAAGACCTGCAGGCACATCCACACCGCTGACAGTGTACCTGTCCCACAGTCACAACAGGTGCACAGAATTAGGTGAACATTTTCCTGCAGGTCTTCCAATGTGGTGTATCTCATAATGTGTGTGCAATGTCCCACCACAGGCACACACCACAGGGAAACAGGGCAGAAACTTAGTCAGTGCATGAACTCACACAGATTCACCATTATTAACAGCAGAACAGATCTCCCAGTGGCCGCACATTTCTCCAGAGAAGACCACTCTATTGAAGATTTGTGGGTTCTGGTTTTAATGGGACATTTTAAGACGCAGATGGAGAGAGAAAGAAATGGGAATATAAGTTAATGCAAAAATTTCAAACTCTGCAATTTGGACTTAATATTCATGCCAGTTTCATGTCACTATGTATGAACTGTGAGGGTCACAAATCACCACCTGATAGCAAACAGATAATAGCAAGAATTACTGATCCCCCCGTTACGCCCCACAAGTTTCCAGATTGTTTATTTCCTGACCTGTTGTAAATAACTTCTCTACTTATATTGCATTTTGATTTTCTTTAAAGATTCTAAGACCCTTTGAAGATCCAGGTCTTGTGTGTGTATAAAGAGTGTGTGAATTTTCAGTTTCTTGTATGTCTGAAGAAGAGAGCTAGTACTCTTGAAAGCTCACTATCAAATATATTCAGTTAGACTCTAAAAGGTATCGCCTGATTTCTTCACTCTTCCATTAGGAAAAGGGGGGTGATTTCAATTTTAAATTCTTTTTTATTTTTATGGTTGTTTTTTTTTTTTATCACTAATGCAATACATTGCAAATTACTGGGACTTCTATTACAGGCTGCATAGTGCAGTCTGAAATAGAAGTTAATGCCAGACAAGCTTGGGAGCCTTCAATAGGCTCTCGGCTGTAATGGCAATGGATTGCTGGCCCTTGATCTCATTCTAGGAACCCGTGACCCACCCCAAAATGGCAGCGCCCATGTGCCACCGAGGCACTGATCGTGGGCATTAGTGCTGGGTCTCTGCTGTATAATACAGCAGAGACACAGTGGCTCCTGAGCAGCCAGCATATTTAAATACCCGACATCTGCTGTACAATTACAATGTCTGGAATGGGTTAAACTATGTGGGGCCACTGCTGGGGGATTTAAACTGGATTAAACGGAAACATATTCAAGTTATTTTTATATAATGGACATGGATAGAGATGAGCGAATTTCTCAAAACTTCGATTCGGCAGTTCGATTCGAAGTTCCAAAAAATTTTTCTTTGATCCGAATTACTTTGCGGCGAATAAACACCTATTTCTTCAGAGAGCCGGGGTGGGAGGCAAAATTGCGGAAGCCCTTGAATGCCACGGTCATGTCTCTCTCTCTCTCCAGCACGGACAAGTTTTATTCATGTGGAAGGATCTGCTAACAAGCAAAGACACGCCTACCCAATCACATTACTAGAGAACATCTTGTGACCGTCTGATGTCACAAAGGTCCTTAATAAATATTCGTTACCGTGAAGCATCAGGAAATCCAGAATCGTGGTGAATCGAAGATTTCCCGAATTTCGGATCGAATTCCACTTCTGCAGAATCGATTCGCTTATCTCTAGACATGGATATAAAGTCCAGACTTTCAGCTTTCATTTTAGGGTATCCACATTAAAATTGGATGAAGGGTTTAGGAGTTTCAGCTCCTTAACATGTGCCACCCTTCATTATGTCATTTTCAATTAAGCAGATAAAAAGCCTGGAGTTGATTTGAGGTGTGATGCTTGCATTTGGAAGATTTTGCTGTAAAGAAAACATGCGGTCAAAGGAGCTCTCCATGTAGGTGAAACAAGCCATCCTTAAGCGGCGAAAAAACATTTGAGAAATTGCTACAATATTAGGAGTGGCAAAATCTACAGTTTGGTACATCCTGAGAAAGAAAGAAAGCACTGGTGCACTCATCAATGTAAAAAGACCTGCACTCCCACAGAAGACAACATTGGTGGATGATCGCAGAATAATTTCCATGGTGAAGAGAAACCCCTTCACAACAGCCAACCAAGTGAACAACACTCTCCAGGATGTAGGCGTATCAATATCCAAATCTACCATAAAGAGAAGACTGCATGAAAGTAAATACAGAGGGTTCACTCCACGGTGCAAGCCACTCATAATTGTCAAGCATAAGAAGGCTAGATTGGACTTTGCTAAAAAAAAAAAAAAACTAAAAAAGCCAGCACCGTTCTTCAAGAACATTCTTTGGACAGATGAAACCAAGATCAACCTCTACCAGAATTATGGAAAGAAAAAAGTATGGCGAAGGCGTGGTACAGCTCATGATCCAAAGCATACCACATCATCTGTAAAACACGGCGGAGGCAGTGTGATGGCATGGGCATACATGGCTGCCAATGGCACTGAGTCACTAGTGTTTATTGATGATGTGACACAGGGCAGAAGCAGCCGGATGAATTCTGAGGTATTCAGAGACATTCTTGAATGGCCAAGTCAGTCACCTGATCTCAACCCAATAGAGCATGCATTTCACTTGTTATAGACTAAACTCCAGACAGAAAGGCCCACAAGCAAACAGCAACTGAAAACCGCTGCAGTAAAGCCCTGGCAGAGCATTAAAAAGGAGGAAACACAGCGGCGTCTAGTGATGTCCATGAGTTCAAGACTTCAGGCAGTCATTGCCAACAAAGGGTGAACAACCAAGTATTAGAAATTAACATATTTACAATTATTTAATTTGTCCAATTACTTTTGAGCCCCTGAAATGAAGGGATTGTGTGTAATATATGCTTTAGTTCCTCAAATTTGTATGTAGTCATTTTGTTTAACCCACTGAATTAAAGCTGAAAGTCTGAACAACTGTATCTGAATTGTTTTGCACTAAATTCATTGTGGTAATGTACAGAACCAAAATTAGGAAAATGTTGTCTCTGTCCAAATATTTATGGACCTAACTGTATATAGTTTGTGAAAAGAATGTGGCCTATCGACCTCAAATTTTTTATATGTATGGCCCATTTGCCCAGCTGAGTTTGAGACCCCTGCTTTACAGTGGGTAAATCTACATTATTCTCATTCGTTCCTTTATTTGGTCTTTTTGACATTTCAGAAGATACATCCAGTAAAATAACACAACTCCAGTTTGGGTTTTAATGAGAAAATAATTATATACTTATAGCCTTCACAAACACAAGAAACAAAAAGCGGGATAACGTGTAGGTGGTTACATACATATATAAAGCCAAACACAGTATGAATGATTTGTCTGCCATTAAAACACAGCCACCATTTCATTTTATATCACACTGTCAAAATTACATACACACACATATATATATATATATATATATATATATATATATATATAGGTGTGTGTATCAGCAACAATATTATTGCAAGCTAAAACAAATCTTTGAAAATATGTGCCCATTTTTTTTTTCTAAAATATAATGTTATAAGTCCAAAATGTGTAAGCCAAGTCCAGAAAGTATTAATTCTACAATACTGATGCATGTTATATGATCTATTTTTCTACATTTCAAATGAATTCAGTTTAAAAAGAATAATATACCCACAGTGAAAAATATAAATCGCAGCACAGGAAATATATTGGGGTGTCCTTATGTCCTCAAGAATGTGCAGTATTATATACTGCTAGAAAGCAGACAGTGTGCTAAATTCAGCACTGTCGGCTTTCCCGGTATGTGCCCCGGCGGAGATATTGGTACCGTTAATTTTGGCATTGATATCTCTCCACTGTCAGAAGGGCGTTCCTCATAGCTCAGCATCACCAAAATTAATGGGGCCGACAGTTTGCTTTCTAGCGGTATATAAAACCACACATTCATGAGGACATAAAAGTTCCTCTTTAAAAGATGTAATTAGTCCAGACTACTTTATGACTAAGGCCCCATGTTGTGGAACGCAGCTAAAAAACGCTGTGGAAAAAATGCAGTGGAAATGCATTGCGTTTGTTACCACAGTGTTTTTCATTGCGCTATAGCTGCGTTTTTTTCTCTGCAGTTTTTCTTCACTTAAATCTATAGGTAAAAAGCGAGCGTTTCCACAGGTAAAATTGACATGCTGCGTTTTTCACGTTTAACGCATCTCTTTTGCTGCAGATGTTTTTTGCAATGTGTGGATGGGATTATTCAGAATCTCATTCACTTTTCTGGTACTGTAAAATGCAGCATTTTTTTCTGCTGCGATTCTGCAACAGGAAAACTGCTGCATTTCCACAATGTGGGGCCTTAGCCAATAAGAGGTTTCATCATCATAAGTCACATAATACCATCGAAATGCATGGGTTACAGTACAGTAGACTGAAGTATCATTGGGCTGCCAGTATTAGATACTGGTAAATACAATATTAACAATATAGTGTATTTAGACAGGTAAAAAAGCCATTTGTATCTGGTGTTAAAACATTTGGACCCCCAGGATAACCCCTTTTCAAAGGAAGCTGGCCAGGCATATATAGACCACATAACCAGGTCTATCCTGCCAGACCAGAATGGCTAATATGGCCAATCTATACAATGTCCATATGCCCTATTAGTGTAACAACTTGCTGTCTTTATGCAGTTTGGTAGACAGAACCAGGAGTGGTAGCGCCTCATCTAAACAGGCATTCTCTACTTCTACTTATAGACTTCTCTATAAGGTGTTATTCACAAGCCATTTTTTCATTAATGGTGCCTCTGCAAACCATGGCCAATAAAAAAAACACAGATACAGTTGTGTTGTCAGTGTGCAGTGTGAGGAATTCTTAGATTGCACACAGTGCTATTATGGTCAATAAAAACGGACCTCAATGGGATATGCTGCAAGATTGTGTACAGACGTGAATATGGTCGAGTCTAGTCCTTGCAGACACAAGGATGGAAATGACTGCTGTGTGAATGAGTCCTAACTCGCATTGTCTTACTCTTTTCAGATATTAGGACTCATCAGTGGAAGAGTTAGATTACCACCATACCTTGCAGTTTGTAATTGTAAATCTATTGTGGTGTAAGTTTTAAAGCAGAAAGCATATGTGCACCTTTTAAACACCATGTATAAAGATATGTTACATAAAACGTTGAGTAACTATGAAAATAAATAGTATTATCTTGTCATGATCCAGGGTATATTATATTGCAGATCTCCATTTACAATTCAGTAGGTTTCAGACCTGAAATCTGCCAGAATTCCTAATTTGCTGTGGATATTTGTAATAGGCTGGGGCCCCACGTTGCGAAAATGCAGCAGCACAAAATGCTGCATTTTACAGAACCTGCAAAGTGGATGGGATTCTGGCTAATCCCATCCACACATTGCAGAAAAAAAATATCTGCAGCAGAAGAAAATCGCAGCATTTCAATTATACCTGCGGAAAAGCTTGCATTTTCCATATAGGTATAATAGGGGCAGAAAGTCCGAAGAGGAAACCTTTCAACACCAGTGAGGCTACTCCAGTGGACCAGTAATTGACTGCCATGGTCAAATGTCTGTATTGGACATATAAATGCTGGAGGTCAGGATACAGAGATCAATATGGTACTGGTACAGTTGCATCTCAATAAATTAGAATATCTTTGAAACGTTCATTCATTTCAGTAATTTCACAATATTCTAATTTTTTTAGATTTTGGTTTTCATTACCTGTAATCCATAATGAACATTTACAGAAATAAAACACTTGAAATAGAATACTCTGTGTGTAAAGAATCTAGAAAATATAGGAGGTCACTTTTTTAATCTAATTACTGAAAGAAATAAACGTTTCAAAGATATTCTAATTTATTGAGATGCACCTGTAAGTGTCGAAACAGGAGTGACAGGGGATTAGTCAGGTTGCTTCTTTTATTATTTTATAATATTCAAGGGTTTTTGTATTTTAATTTAACTGACTAGACACACCCTTTATATTCTGGCTATGGCCAAGGAATACACACGCATTACATTACAAACAGTCCAACATGTATAGCATATTAAGAACATGTGGTATAAGGTTTATACCTACCTAGAGAGCAGAAACATTGTATTGAATAAGAAAAGCAACATGTAACCAAGTTATTATGGTTACTTGAGTATTATCTTTATATATAGTAATGTATTCACTGTGGGCACTTTATTTATAGAGACAAAAAATATGCACACTGCAGCTGCATAAGAAACAGCTTTTACACAAAAATGTTATAATAACTACCATATTGCTTTAAGTGACAGGTATAACAAACAATGTCTAAATATGTGGTTATATAACACAAGATAAATATGATCATTTCTAAATCTTTCAATGTGTGGCTTGTGCAAATACAAATACATTTGTCGGGAAATCCCAAATACTGAATTACATAAAAATATCTCAAAAGATAAAGGCAGACATTTTAAATATACACAATAGTCCATCCTATCAGGTCACTAAATACTTCAATGTCACCGATTCCTAAAGATATGATTGGCAGCATATAAGAACACAGAACCATCTCTTCAAATGAGCTGACACCACCTCTGCACTGTGCAGACCACAGATGCTCTTGAGGAATTCATGGCACTTGCGTATTTCTTCCCTATTGACCATTTGATAGGAAAATAAAAACACATCCAAAGTCTAGTGAGAACTAGCAAAAAACATAATGAAGCAGGATGCTGCGCAGCCGCTCATACTGTACCACTCACCCTAACATTGCAATTACGTCATACTGGTTTACTTTTATTCAGACCAATTACTCCCAATAGACAAAGAAGCGTCCTCTGAATATTCAGCATGTGATATATTGTGAGGGAAGTGTTTCCTCCTTTATGCTCATATGAAATCTCTTTATCGTATACAAAATCCTATAGAATATCAGTCAGGGGCTTAATTCACACCAGCCCGTAGATTTGTCACTGGTCTCATTCCCATCCACCAACTATTAGTGCTTAAATATGTGCAAGCCTATCAGATATATTCAACAGTCTACAGTGTCTAACAATACATTCATATATCTTGCACCATGCCACGATAAGGATTGTGTTATCCTATCAAATAAAGTGTTCCTTAAAGGGCCTGTTGGGGACTAGAAAAGTATTTCCAGAAACAGCGCCACTAGTATTATGTATAGAGTTTGGTTTTGCAGCTCAGTCTCACTGGCTTGATAGAAATATGCTGCAGTATCAGGCATAACCCATGGACAAAAGTGGACCTTTTTCTGGGGAAATTTATTTTTTTTCCCAACTCTGGATAACCCCCTTACGTACCTATGCAGGATATCTTTACAAAAGTAAACAAAATCTTTACATTTTTATCTTTACATTATATGTAATCCCCAATATACTTCCTTAAAATAAATTATTCCTGGGAAAAAGACTATAGGCAGTCTATATCCTATAAAGGTAATTTCATTTCCACACAATGTCCTTGATCTTTCATATGGCTAGTAAACAAGTTTTAAAGATAGCATATGAACCGTGTATTCTGTACAGTTTACTATATCCACCCCAGTTTGTATTGCGAATAACACAATTGCTTCACACAAATACCTAATAAATCACAGGAATATTTACTGCATGTCTATTGGAAACTGCACAAACGACCATTAACCAGAAGACAGATCATGGTGGTTTTCCCCAAAGGGTGTACATACCACAGGTGCAGACCATGCTTGGAGAGATAAGGCCTAAATCTGGGTAGTCCCTTCCCCCATCATAAAGGGGGCCTAGAACATGTGCACGATTCCTCTGTCCAGAGAAACTGCATTGTTCCTAAACAAGGGGTAAGAAAGGGCCATGCAAAGTGGAATTGGAAACAAAACTCAAAACATATCTATCTGTCCCATCTGGCAATACTTACCACCATAATGAGGGCTCAATTTCATCTTTGCTTTGACAGCAATATTTTCTTAATATTTCTTAGAATTCAGGAGGGATTTGTATGATTTGGATTTTGAATTTCCCATGTTCCAATGCCCAGGTATTGGTTCCCACTGCTAAGAGTTCAATGGGTATAGTTTCTGTATTAATTCCTCCTCCTTCTGTGTTTTATGATCTCTGTTTGCAGTCATTTAATAGAAACCTACATTGTTTACTTAACCCTTGTCAGGCTGCATAATTTTAGAACATTACAGGCTGCATAGGAATAGGTACAATTGTACCTACTCAGCCGGACGAAGGTTAATGGGGAAATCCACTTTTATAAAATTGATGGCTTACACTTAAACGGAGTTTGCCACCAGAGCCCAGCATATCAACCTAGCCCCACAGATCGGATGACCCTAACTAACCTACTAAAATGTTTTTTTTTTCCCTTTGTAAATTGTTGATTCCATTGCCGGGAAAGTGCTGTTTAGGTCAATATGAACTCTTTGGAGCAATAAGGGTGTTGTCTCATAACTCTTTGAAGCAACAGCAACACCCTATTGCTCCAAAGAGCTCTTCTGTTTATTGACAAAAACAGTTATAACTCAGCATCAGAAGGGAAAACACAAGGGGATAACATTTGATTCAGGTGACCTTAACCTATCTATTTGCTGTGCAGGGTTGACATACTTAGTTCTGATAGAAAGATTCCCTTAAAGACAGACCATCAATTCTAGGTCAACAGGAGTCCACCTGCTTGGACCCCTGATTACAGCAAAAACAACTGATCAATTTTATGGGACACTGCTGCAATAACCCACAACCGCCACTGTGAAAGAGACGTGAGCACCGCAGCTCCTGGCATGTAAACAATGATATTCTAGAATTGATGGCATATATTAAAGGCAGGCCATCACATTTATAAAAGTGAATAAAGTGGACTGGGGTGGAGGTACCTTAGTCTGACAAATTTATTAGAATTCATTCCAGAAAGCTGGTGTGATTTATACCTAAAATTCTACACCAGTTCCTGACTAGTATAGATTTAATTTCTGGTGCAAGGGAAAGTACTTGAATTCTTAAGAGGCCGGAGCTTCTTAATAATTCAGGCACATGTCGCACCAGTTGGGCACTTAATTAAGACTCACGTAGAGAATACCAGTATTAATAAATTCCTCCCATTGTGTTTTCTACAGAGATTTTTTTTTTAAATAAAGAATACTAGTGTAGTGGGAAACATTGCAAGTATTACTTGAACAGGAAGAGTGATGGTAACCACCCCAAACATGGCTATATATCATCACTATTTCAGATTGCACTGATTTCAGAAAAACTCACCCTCAAGCAGCAGTTTGTTTGGTTTTATTCATAGATACATGAAATAAATATTTTAGCTCATGATATGTGTATGTAACCATTTTGTAGTATTTCAGTAAAACACATTTATCACAAATTGAACCCTCAATATCTTCGACCCAAGTGGCCAAGTGTTTGAAAAAATGGTCAATAAAATGTGTTACTTAAATGAACAGTATTTTGCTGTGCTGTGTTGCAGGCCTTCAATGACTCAGCTTGTAGAGCAGAAGACTAGTAGAACAATATTTTGCTGACAAATTCAATGAAATGCTTCATGTCCAATGAAAATGTGCAGCTGTGCTCTCAAGTATTAGGGAAAACACACTAGTCTAATATTATATATAGAGTCATATGTGAGGGGCAGAATGACAGTGGGTTTTTGCTTAAAGCTGCTATACTTGTTTGAAGTAAAGAAAAAAATAAAAGAAAGATTAACCCTTTCCTCCCTGAGCGCCACAAATGTGAACATGTGCACAGTTTGTGATAATGTTGTGCTTTAAATAAGAATGCTTCGATGTTGCACTTTTTAGGTTGACATTAAATAACCAATAAAAAGCTTTTAGGCTACGGCCCCATGTTGCGGAAACGCAGCTTTTTTTGTTGCAGATTTTGCTGCAGTTTTTTGAGCCAAAGCCAAGAATGGCTACAAAAGGAGTGGGAAATATATAGGAAGTTCCTATACTTGCTACTGCTAAATCCACTCCTGGCTTTGGCTCAAAAAACTGCAGCAAAATCTGCAACAAAAAAAGCTGCATTTCCGCAACGTGGGGCCGTAGCCTTAGGGAATAATTTGGTTATGTAGGTTTTCTGCAGAAATATATATATATTTAGAGAGAGAGCGATCTAGATAGATAGAATTCAATGTTATTTTGTTTCATTTAGCCAGGTGACTTCCCATAAGCATGAACTGCAGAAAGCCACATATAAATAAAACATTACATACTGTAAAATGTATTGTTGTACCCTGCAGGTACATATATTTGCAGAGCAGACCCACAAAAGAGGCAATCCTTCATTAGGGTAGTGGTGCTCCCAACATGCTGTGGTTAGAGAAAGGTATATGACTCCAAAAAGCAATTCAAAGCTGTGTTCATGAAGAAAGCAATTGCATGGTATGTATGGCTTGGCTTGTTATCTTTGCGAGCCCAAATGTGTGGGGTCAGCTTACTTTCCTAATGCCAGTGATCCAAATCCTTTTCCTGAGAGTCCAAACCTTACATTTCTGCCAGTGCGCATTAGTTCAAGCATTTGTTCAGTCTTTCTCATAAATGCGGTGGTCTTTATCTGTATATGGGTTGCAGAGGCTGCTTATTTTTCAATAAATATATGGTTATATGATTCATTTTTGGTTTCTACATTTTCCATGAAAAAGTTGCTATTCATCCTCTTCACGGTTGGCATAAATCCCTGCTTCCCAACGTAGTGCCAGGGCACTCTTCCTCCGGTTTACTCTGACTGCCTCAAGGACCTGCAATGAGAGGAATCATATAATTAATCCTTGGTTCTATACAGAGCGCACTATCAGGGATGGACACTCACTAAAAACAGGTCACAATGGTGTTTAGCTTTTTACTGTTCACAAATGACATTCACTTACTATCCCAATCATCATTTATGCATCATTAAAAACTAAGCAAACTAAAGCTAGGTTCATCTCTGCGCTTGCATCCCATTCAGGGATTCCGTTCCCCATTCCACTTGAAAAATGCAGGCAGGACTTTTCTCTCCGCATTTTTCGGGTAGAAACCGGATGGAAATCCAGTGGACCCCATTATAGTCTTCTTAAGCAGATGGAGTTTCCGTTTTTTGGGTCTGAGCACAGGTGTGAACCTAGCGTAAATAAGAAGCTCCAACAGCATCCAATGATCTTATCACAAACCAAATCCTAACCCTGCGATAAGGGCTCAGTGTTCTTGATAAGAACTGCCCAAGAGTGGGTTCACGCTGCTTACCTTGTCAAGCTTAAAAAACCAGCCTCAAAAATTAGCTCCATTTTTATATGCGGTTTTTGTTTTTTTAATTCAGTGTGATTTTTTTAAGCACTTTTTTTAGGTGTTTTTGAAGTGTTTTTAAGACATACCATTGGGATTTTGCACATTTTCTTCTCCCTCATGAAAGTGGGGGGATGATTCTTTTTTCCAGCTAGGTAAAAAAAACTGTGCTAACAAAGAAGCTAGCTTTCAGATTTTCAGGCTATTTTCAGGCTGCTTTTGGAGATGTTTCTGAGACAGAAAAGCCTCAACAATATGGTTGATGAATAGAATCTGTCATCAGTATAGGACCTTTACATTAGGACTTCATGATATCCACTAGACCAGGGGCACTCACCTGGTAGACTGGGGTGGAATGTGTCTGTGGCCAGATTCATTTTAGGACATACCTGGGATTTGAGTAATGTTAGGCGCATGGCTGGAGTCTGAGTAATAATAGAATGTCTGAAGTCTGATTTTAGGAATGTTTCTGGGGTCTCATTAGATTTAGTGGTCTGGTCTAGAGTGTGGAAATTTTAATGGCCTCTTCTGGAGTCTGATTAAAGTTGGTGGTGCGTTCTGGGGTCTGGGGATTGATTTTTAATGGTCTTGTCTGGTCTGGGTTGTGACTGATTTTAGTGGTCTAGGTCCTGATTAATTTTAGTGGTCTAGTCTGGGCTCTGATTAATAATGTTGGTGGTCCAGTCTGGTGTTGGATTTTAGTTGTCTGGTATGGGGTCAGATAAATTGTAGTGGTCTGTTCTGGGTTCTAAAGTAATAAGGGGTCTAGTCTGTATTTCCAACCAACAAATAATACATCTTAAAGTTAAATAGTTTAAAAGCCTATAAAATGTAAACAAGATTACATCCTTACTGTCGCTGTTCAGTTCAGACTTTTACTTGACCGTAGAATTAGGTAAACGGATGCTTAATAAAAGTAGTGTACTGTACCTTTTCACCTGACAGAGTCTAAGGCTAAGGCCCCAAGTCAAACCGCAGCACTTATGCCACGTGGGACCCCGGCCTAAAAGTGTCAAATATTCTGCGTACCCATGTCTCATGACAGAGGTCACATTACAAACATATTTTCACATGGAGTACATGAAGACCTCTGATCCTAAAGACCTGCTTTTTGCACAGAGCCTGGCAGTGAATAGGGCGATTTAGTAGGTAAACTGCACCTCCTGAATAGAGGAAGTGGAGCTCTTTCTGAAAGAAAGCAGCATCCCCCCCATTGACTTATATGGAGGGAGACAACAATGAAAAGCACAGCAGAAAGACAGTGAAAATACATGTATTTCTGCAGCTTTTTTTTCTGAATATTTTAGATGCATTTTTCCACTTGTGCCTTAGTTTGGATGACTCACGAAAGCTGTCCATAATCTCCCTGTGTACCTCACACAGCCGCAGGGTGCTTTATCACCTCCCTTATGATGAATGAATATTCAGCCTACAGACTGACTTATCTAGGATGCAAACATTTATAGATAATCTATAGTTTCTACTATTCAGCAGATATTGACATGAAAACTAGAATTGCTAAAATACAATACACACCATTGCAGAACACTGAATTTGTATGTCTTCATGTGGTCACCATACGTGTACTGATAATAGTCAAACATGAACATATCAAATATGGGCCATACACATTACATAAAAGTTGGTAACGCTAAGGACTGGCAGATTTTTGAATGTGTATGGGGTTGCAATCCTTTGTACCTACAGGAGGTAAGTTATTGTCAGTGCTTATCCTACACCCTCCTTCGAAAAAAGTATGAGATATGCATGTTTATGGTGGAGTTACTAGAAATAGCTGTTCAGATATTGAAATCCAAAAATAAAGGCAGCACTCCAATATAAAAAACAAAGGGACTTTTTATTAGTCCAGTGCTAATAACATTATATGGGTCCATTAAAGACTGAAACGTTGCATTGGGCTAATAAAAAGTCCCTTTGTTTTTTTGATATTGTTGTGCTGCTTTTATTTTTGGATTTTGCTATACAGTTCACATATTGGTTACTTAATGTATATTGCCAGCTTAGTGATCTGTGAAGTAAGACATTTCATTTCTGCACATTATGTTGCTTATGACAATATATATTGATCACAAGACCTCTCAAATATTAGAAGTGGCACACCAAAATGTCAGCTAAATACTGAACCTGTACTCTGTCTCTCTCTCTCTCTCTTTCTCTTTCTATATATATATATTTTTTTCAGGCAGATTTATGAAGACTGACATTTTCAATGCCAGTTTTCATATCTCCTGCACCAGCAAGAAGGTGTGCCTCATAAATCGGGTGCACCCTCCACTGGGCTGTGTGCTTACACTGTAATCTATGCTAGCTTGTACATGGTGTAGATTTCAGGGATCATTTACCCCAGTAAACTGGCGTAATTGATCATACATCTGACGGGGCAATTATGGTGCAAAAGTGAGAAAAGTCACAATTTCCGCACAAACGATTTGCACAAACATTTGTCATCCAAGCCATCATATATCACACACACACACACACACACACACACACACACACACGTATATAATTGTTTGATAAAAATGAAATGTTTTACAGACCTAGTCCTACACATAGTATGATATAAACAACAGACAGAGCACACAAATAATGACAAGGGAACCATGGGCTGAGGAATATGCATGCAACCATGGGAATAAAGTCAGGTCACAGGTACCTCAGTAGTGACTCTGTAAGACAGTAATTTACAGGTATACTGGTGAGAGAAGGAAAAGAAGAGAATTAGTACACAAGACACTGACAGACAAGAGATACATAAAAAGCAGCATGTGGATGGTATTTCAGATTTAAGACAATTGGTTTTTAAAGACAGTTGTATAGTAACATGCCTCTGCATTTGGTAACATGTTACCATTGTATTCCAAGAGCATGGAGTGTCACCGGACCCTTGTCAAATACTGAGGAGTCAAGATACTTAAAAGAGTACAACTACTCATAGCTTTTCCACCATAACTCATGATATGAGAAAAGTCTATATCATACAACATATATACTGTATAAGCAGCATAGAAACCAAATAACTTA
Organism: Leptodactylus fallax; assembly: GCA_947044405.1. Lineage (NCBI taxonomy): Eukaryota > Metazoa > Chordata > Amphibia > Anura > Leptodactylidae > Leptodactylus > Leptodactylus fallax. Next base: position 5,352,526 of record CAMRHE010000041.1, read on the forward strand.
CTAAAATATGAACTATGGATAAAAATGTAATGTGTGTGGATATATATGTTTAGAAAAGTATTGGATCACACCTCTTAATCATTTAATTCCATTGTTTATTCTAGTCCCATTGCAACAGGTGTATAAAGAACTTACTGAATTCAAGCATAATACTGTAATAGGATCGACCATCGCAACAAGTCAGTGTGCGACATTTCTTACATCTTACATATTCCACGTGAGTGGTATTATTGAAAAGTGGAAGCATTTAGGAATCACAGCAACTCAAAGTGGCACACCAGTGTGAGTTATGGTAAGTTCACATCTGCGCCAGGCTGTCCATTGGTGGACCTGAACAACAGACTGGTGGACCACTTAAATAGTCTGAAAAGACCCCTGAGTATAATAATATTTCGTAGGTGGTGTACCCCAAACATTTTGGGCTTTGCTGAACCTGAAATTTTTGCAATATTTGCAATGAACACTGTTGGGGCCACGATGGGTCATAATACTGTGTGGAGGGACCACTATGGGACATAATACTGTGTGGAGTGGCCATTGTGGGACATTATACAGTGTGGAAGGGTCACTGTGGGAAATTATACTGTGTGGAAGCACCACTGTGGGACATTATACTGTATAGATGGGCTACTGTGGGACATTATACTGTATGAAGGTTGCTATGGAACTTTACACTGTGTGTAGGGGCCACTATGTGACTTTATACTGTGTGGAGGGGCCGCTATACGACATTATACTGTGTGGAAGATCCACTATGTGACAATATACTATGTGCAGGGTCCGCTGTGGGACATTATACTGTGTGCAGGGGCTGCTATGGGACATTATACTATGTGGAGGGGCCACTATGGGACATTATAGTGTGTGGAGGGGCTGTTATGGGGCATTATACTGTGTGCAGGGGCAGCTATGAGAAATTATACTGTATGCAGAGGCCACTATGGGACATTATACTGTATGGAGGGGCCACTATGGGATATTATACTGTCTGGAGGCCACTTTTGGGACATTATACTGTGAGAAGGGGCCGCTATGGGACATTATATTGTATGGAAGACACTTTGGGACATTATAGTTTGTGTAAATGGGGAGTTATACTGTGTGGGGCCCAGGAAAGGGAGTGCTATGCCGTGGGGGGACCCCATGTCAAAAGTTTGCTATGGGGTCCAGTCTTAGCTAGTTACGCCCCTGGCCGCACCTGTGACATTACAGGCCTCAGCAGTGACCTAAGATGCAAGCTCTGGCGCTCCTCTGTGACGACACGGGCCCGGAGGAGGAAAACACATCGAAAAGAGGCCCGAAAGAGGTGAGGGAAGGTTGACTATGAATTTGCTATTTTTTACACCTACCTTGGACCTACATCTATGATACAGTACTCTGGGGTCTGAAGAGACCGGATAGTATAATAATTTCACGTCCAGTTCTATTCAAACAAGTTTGGACCCAATCGAACCGGATCATTTTGTCCAAACACCAGACGAAATGAATCTTCACAGGTTTGCCCATCCTTAATTACCAAGCATAATACCAATTGTTGAATGGAGTGGAGTAAAGCACATTAATCACTTCTCTGATGGACGAGTGTAGGTTTGGCGAATATCAGGCTAACATCACCTGCCTAAATGCATTCTGCCAAATGTAAATTTTGGTGAAGGAGAGAAAGTGCTATGGGGTTGTGTGATGATGAGAGAACCCCAGTTTATGTATTTTTCTTTGATACTTGTTGTTTTATATAAAAATTACCTAATCCTGTTAGTCCTATGTTTTCTGATCAATCCACATCAGTGGTTTTATGTGTATACAAGGGGAGATTGCCCTTTCTGGCTCCTGCCAGCCAGTTTTATTACCCCTGGACAGACAGATGGCAAAGGAAGGAGGGAGGGCTAATGACCCTCAGCTCAACCCAGACACTACTTTCCAGCAGCCAGGAAAACATCCTTCTTTCTCAGCATCCTGCATTTGGTTATAGGAGGAGGGGGGCGCCCAGCAGGGGGGTGGATGCACAGTTATCTGTGTCTGACTTTGGAGAACGTTTGTCATATCTATGGAGTCAGCTAAGAGAGTTAGGTGTGTCCATTTTCACTACAGAAGATCTCTAAGCTCCTGGAACTAAAGACTCTTTTAGGCCGGTACCCACGTGGCGCAAACACTGCAGTTTGGCTTGGTTTGGCTTTGATTTGGCCTTGGCGGAAAAAAAAAAGTGGCATTTTACAGTCACTGGAACGCCTTGGGGAAAAATCCGTGCAGCGGAAATGTTGCGGTTTTGGAAATCGCAGCATGCCAATTATACCTAGGGAAACACCAGCATAATAGATCTAATGGAAGCTTAAAGTCCACAGCATTTCCTCTGCTGCCTTTCTGTGAAAAGAGCTTCCGTAAAAACCGCATTGCTTTTTTCTGTAGCCTTAAGTAGTATTTTGTTTTCCTCCCATTTATTTTCAAAGCTGTTTGCCATGTTGTGTTATTATTCATAACTTTTCTTTATATGTCGCATTGAACCTTTTGGGTATTATATTGTTACATTTAAGGTTATTTTGTGTTGCTCTGTGAACCCATTACCTTTTTGAAGTGTGTATGTGAGTGAGGCTTCCATTGAGTCAAATCAGTGGTGGTGGCGGTGTGTATTTGGGGAGCGTGGACTGTGTTATAGTGCGATTTATACTCAATTTGCAGCCTGAGTGAAGGGTGAGTACAAGATTGAGTGAGTGGAGTGAGTTGACCCCTGTCATGTGCTAGGACGGCCCGTACGTGAGAGGTTGTTTTTTTGGGGGTTTAGACTCCCTTAGCTCCAGTGCAGGGAAATATCAAAGCTTAAACATCAAGACATTTTGGATAATTGTATGCTTCCCTCTTTGAAAGCACATTTTGGAGAAGGCCCTTTTCTGTTCCAGCATGTCTGTGCCCCAGTGCACAAAGCACGGTCCATAAAGGCATGGCTGGGCAAGTGTGGAAGAATCTGACTCGCCCACACAGAGCCCTGATCTCATCTCCACTGAACACTTTTGGGATAAACAGAGTGGTGATTGTGAACCAGGCCCAATATCAATGCTCTTCCGGATAAATGAGGATAAATTCCAAAATCTTGTAGAAAGTTGTTCGAGCAGGAATAATCGATTTATTGTGAGATGTTATAAAAGCTCCTGCAGATTTAATTTGTAGGTGTCCCAATACTTTTGCCCATGTAATCTTGGAAGATAAATGGCCTAATAGAAAGATATCTGGGCATCGAGGGGAGGTAAAAAGTTAACAAACAGATTGTTTTCTGTATTTTTTTTGTAGTCCCATGGTGCAAGCAGATAATAATGATAAACAACTGTACTACAGCTATCCTTAGAAATAGAGATACACAGTAGGATAAGGATAAGATAAAGGGTCAGCAAAAAACAAAACAAATGTTTCAATAGTAACTTCAGTTGTTGAGCGGCCACTGAAGTCTGCCTGGATGCAACGTTAACATGGACAATACACTGGCATCATGTCAATGAGAGGTGAGCAAAGAAAGCATAAGTTAGATGAATCTATGTGGAAGCAGGCCTTGGTATGCGAGATGAACCACTCCAAACCGATATTATATTAGGAACATGGATCAAGATGTTACATTAGCAGAGGGATGGACTGAGAAGTCACATTGCATTACTCCACCCCCACAGTAGATGAAGGATGAAATAGTACATGAATACTTATTGGCATTATTGGAAAACGTAGTTATTCACAAGTTGACATAGGATTATGCAAAGATTAGTATGTGTAAGGCTGGGTTCACATCACGCTGTAATATACAGCCATCTGGCTAGCATATGCAATATACTACAAAAATGAGGTGTGGAATAGCATAATAGATTACACTATTCCATACAATTGTATCTACTAAAAACTGCATATTTTCAAAGTATACATTTTTATTACAAAATGACTACTTATGGCATTGTATGACAGCATTCACAGACATCCATTTATAGTGTCCTGTCCTGCCATATATGTTGAACCAAGGCTACACGTGATGTGGAAAAAACCTTATGGAAATATGCAGAAAAGATCACAAAAGATAAAGATGAGGAAAACTTACACTAGAATCATCCATTCGGTCACGTCTCTTACTTTTATGACTTTCATAATCTTCCATAAGTGTTTGCATGAGATTTTTAGGACGTTGGGATCCAGTTGGATCGTCTAGCTGAGGATCACTTTGTACAAGGATGCTTTCTGCTCGTGGTGAAGATGGAGATTTTACTTTCTCTATTTTGCCTGGTAGGAGGAAAGTAACAGCATCACCATGAGTGTCACAAGTATTATCAGAAACTTTAATTCTGGCTCAGTAAGGCCTTATGCACACAACAGTGAAAAACAGCCATGTGATGTCGTATTTTTGAATGACCATCACACAACCTTTTTAACAACTATGAAACAAAGTGTATGAGTGTATTTACATGTGAAAAATGGTCCATCAAAAAAATTGAAATGTCCTATAGTTGTCCGTTTTAACAGCTACATGGACTCAACAGACGTAAATGGGTCTGTTTTAATGACTGTCAAAACGGACTCACATCTGAGTGATGGCAGTTAAAAACAAGGGCAAATCTTGCAGTGAAAAAAACAACCGATTCTGGTTGGTTTTTTTTCCCGGGGGGGGGAGGGGGACTACTATGTGTTATATCCTCAGTATATCTTCTACATGTAGCCTTAATCATACTTCTAAAAGTAACAAGCGCTCATAGTGTTTGCTTTCTTATAGTGGTGTTAAAATATGTTCTATCCACCTAGTCATGTGCTTCTAGTTTGTAAGATTGTAGATTCTCAATCAAACTTATAAAATATTTACCTATGTCCAGCATAAATGTTTAATTCAGACCAAGGAAAGTCATAAACCTGTAAACCCTGCAATGTAATCCGCACATAGTGGTGTTCATTTAAATAGGTCACGGATGGCATAATAATAATAATAATAATAATAGTCCTTTAATAGTCCCACAATGGGGACTATTAAACACTCTTCAATGAAGCTAATAAAATCTACTGACCTGAAACTACAGTGTGCAACTGCAACAAAATCAATGCACTCATTTTTTTGTTGAAAATTTTGGTGGGTGTTTTTTTTTTTTTTTTTTTTTTTTTATTTTTTATAATTTTTTTTTTTTTTTTTTTTTTTTTAAGGAGTATTGGTTTTTTTCCTTTTAAAAAAAAAAAAATTTTCTTTTTTTTTTTTTATCTTTAGTTTTTTTTTTTTTTTTGTTTTTTTTTTTTTTTTTTTTTTTTTTTTTTGGTTTTGTTAAAATTTAAGTTGGGTTTTTAATTTTAATTAAAGTTTTTTTTTGTGGGGGCCCGGGTTTGTGTGTTGGGTTGTGTTTTTTTTTTTGGGGGGGGGGGTGGGGTTGGGTTTTTCTCCTTTTTTTTTTTTTTTTTTTTTTTTTTTTTTTTTTTGTGTTTTTTTTTGTTTTTTTTTTTTGAATTTTTTTTTGTGTTTTTTTTTTGTTGTGTTTTTTTTGGGGGGTACGATGATGACAAGGAGTACAGAGAACTGAACCGGTTTTTTGTGGACCTGGTGCCACCAGAACCACTTGAAGATTAACGCGGGGAAGACCAAGGAGATGGTGGTGGACTTCCGTAAAGGCAGATGCCCTCCAAAACCAGTGGACATCCTGGGGACGGGCATCGAGATTGTGAACACCTATAAGTACCTGGGTTTGCTCCTTAATAATAAGCTGGACTGGGCAGATCATATGGAGGCCCTGTACAGGAAGGGCCACAGCAGGCTCTACCTGCTTAGGAAGCTGAGAGCCTTTGGAATCCGGGGGGCACTTCTTAGGACTTTCTTCAACTCAGTAGTGGCATCAGCCATCTTCTTTGGAGTGGCCTGCTGGGGGAGCAGTATATCAACCAGGGACAGAAAGAAACTTGACAAGCTGATTAGAAGGGCCAGCTCTGTCCTGGGGAGCCCACTGGACCCAGTGCAGGTGGTGGGTGACAGAAGGATACTGTCCGTGGTGAGCTCCATGCAGAAGAAGAAGTCCCATCCCATGCATGAGACTGTGATCGCGCTGGGCAGTACTGTCAGTGACCGACTGCTCCACACTAGGTGTGAGAAGGAGCGCTATCGGAAGTCTTTCCTCCCCACCGCGGTTAGGCTGTACAACCAACACCGACCTAAGCGGAGATCATTACACACAGAGAACTGAAATATCTCTCTGCCTGTTATATCCCCCCCCCCCCCCCCTCCTCTGCTACGTCCTATCTGTCTGTCTGTTATTAATGTAATGCCTCTCACCTTGGAACATTCCTGTACATGTTGTATTTGTATTTGTATCTGCTTATCTTATCTTTGCTGCTGTAACACACTGAATTTCCCCACTGTGGGACTATTAAAGGACTATTATTATTATTATTATATTACATTTTACTATGTATCTCATGAATCTCTCTAATGGCTATGAAATCTCTGTTTTATTGTATCGTAAGGCTAGATTCACATCTAAAATTGCCGGAGAAAAAAGTCCTGCATGGAGGACCCATTTATAGTCTATTAGTTCCCTAGGTGTCTGTGGGTAACCGTTTTTTTTTTTTAGCTGACGGGCTCTCCGTCTTTCAGGGTCCCCATGCGGAACCGATAGATGGAGAGACGAATGCTAATCTGAACAGCATGAAAATATGCTATTCATTACTGCAACTAAAAAATCATGCGTTATCAGCTGAAAAAGCATCACCTGAACCCCCCACATTTGAAGAAGAGCTGTGTTTTTTGTTTTTTGAATGTATGGGCTACAACATGTGGCAGCATGGTGGCTCAATGGTTAGAACTGTAGCCTTGTAGTGCTGGAGTCCAGCCAAGGACAACATCTGCAAGTTTGTATGTACTTTCTATTTTTGCGTGGGTTTCCCATGTTTGCGAGGGAATTTTGATTGTGAGCCCTACTTGGGACAGTGTTGACTATGTCTGTAAAGTGCTGAGGAATATGATGGCGCTATATAAGTAAAGCAAACATTTTTATTAGGTGCGATTTAGAAGCAAAACATTTGTGATCTTTTGTGAAGCCAAAGTTTCAATGTAGCCTTGAGTAATTATTCTGAATGGAGAAGCAGGAGATGCCAGGAATAGCATGATATATTAGGCTAGGGCTACACCGTGTCTTTGGCCTCGACTCCCCTCATGCAACTAAAGATTGCTGTGTTGTTCTGCAACTCCTTCACCAATGTAAGTGAATGAAGTCAGACTGCAACCCTGAGAGTGCTCTGACTGCAACTCTGCGATTTCTAGTTGCAAAAAGATTGATCACTACTGGATTTTTTTTTTTTTTTTGGAAACTAGAAGTCACAGTTGCAGCACCCTCGGGGTTAAAATTCGATTCCATTCACTTAGATTGGTTAAAAGAGTCACAGGGCAACATAGTAAACTTTGGTCACATGATGAAAGTCACGGTCAAAGTCATCTTATAGCCCTAGTCTAAGAAGGGATATGGCCTCTTTCTGAAGCTGTTCATAAACCTTTGCAGCACCATCTTTAAGGATTATATAGATGAGTACTCAGTTTCATACAGTAGTTCTCACTTACAGTCCATATTAAGACATACTGTAGCTTATGAAGGCACTCTGTGGAGATTTACCATGTCAAGTCTAGCATAGTGTAAGAATCCATTTCACACTGGTTCTGTAATGGCTTAATTCGAATTATGTTGGATATTCACAAGTTTCTGTCATATCTTACATTATCATATAAGATTGACATATATGGATCAAATTGTGATGTATTTTGTTGATGGAACACTGTAATGAAAATTAAGTACATTTTTTTCTTGCAACTTTTTTGGGCTTTTGTTACTGTTGCTGGTGAAAAATATGATGAGAAGAAAAATAAAGGCTGCAGATTTTCACTGTCATTCAGAACTGTAACCCACTAGGGTAAAAGGTACTCTGTAAAAAGCACATGTTGGATTTCCACACTTACTACACATACAGTAAAAATTCCCTGAGATATGGGGTCTTACCCTTCATAAAGAGCAAGGTCTTGTAATACTGCTTGTAAATGATTAACCATTCATAAAGAAGCCTGTTATTATTTACTGTGGCCAAGATATTCCTTGTCATTGTGAAGCTGCCAGTATTAATGAACAATAATCCTAGATTAACCACACTCATAGAGAATATACTTGGCACTAGAAGACTGGCTTCACATTTTGTTGATGGCTGTTGTTCCCCCTTCACAGTAGTTCAATGTGAGCTTATCCGCTAGAGCTTTGTAGAAAAACCTCTATTGAGAAGAGATTTAGCTGACAATACTTCTGTACATAACATGCATTTGTTTTGTGCGCTCTTTCCCAGTGAGCTTATTGGTTTGTAATTTCCAACAGATGGCACAGACCCATCCAGAGGAGGCCAAATGTACGGAAATATCTGCATACTCTGGGACAGTTTAGTACATCTCTGTTTTACCGTGTGAAAACAAGAGTTAAACTCAACACACTGCCATCCCTCATACGCACAGCCATAGTTTATGGATCTGTGTTGTACAGACTTGTAATATGGCATCCATATTAATCCTATTAATATAAATAAGAATAGATTCAGGAATTTTTATCTATGTATAATCATTCTAAGCCATGTCTAGTCATTAAAGTGACAAATACAATACATTTAACAGTGCTCTGTGGCAGTGGTCCCCAACCACATGTGGCTCATTCCATAGAAGTCCTGAGTCATGATCATACAGTGGGGAAAAAAGTATTTAGTCAGCCACTAATTGTACAAGTTCTCCCACTTAAAAAGATGAGAGGCCTGTAATTGGCATCATAGGTAGACCTCAACTATGGGAGACAAAATGAGAAAACATATCTAGAAAATCACATTGTCTGATTTTTAAAGAATTTATTTGCAAATTATGGTGGAAAATAAGTATTTGGTCACCTACAAACAAGTAAGATTTCTGGCTCTCACAGACCTGTAACTACTTCTTTAAGAGGCTCCTCTGTCCTCCACTCATTACCTGTAGTAATGGCACCTGTTTGACATTATCAGTATAAAAGACACCTGTCCACAACCTCAAACAGTCACACTCCAAACTCCACTATGGTGAAGACCAAAGAGCTGTGGAAGGACACCAGAAACAAAATTGTAGACCTACACCAGGCTGGGAAGATTGAATGTGCAATAGGCAAGCAGCTTGATGTGAAGAAATCAACTGTGGAAGCAATAATTAGAAAATGGAAGACATACAAGACCACTGATAATCTCCCTCGATCAGGGGCTCCACGCAAGATCTCACCCCGTGGGGTCAAAATGATCACAAGAACGGTGAGCAAAAACCCCAGAACCACACGGGGGGACCTAGTGAATGATCTGCAGAAAGCTGAGACTAATGTAACAAAGGCTACCGTCAGTAACACACTATGCCACCAGGGTCTCAGACCCTACAGTGCCAGACGTGTCCCCCTGCTTAAGCCAGTACATATCCGGGCCAGTCTGAACTTTGCTAGAGAGCATTTTGATGTTCCAGAAGAGTATTGGGAGAATTTCATATGGTCAGATGAAACCAAAGAAGAACTGTTTGGTAGAAAAACAACTCATTGTGTTGGAGGAGAGTGAATGCTGAGTTGCATCCAAAGAACACCATACCTACTAGGAAGCATGCGGGTGGCAACATCATGCTTTGGGGCTGTTTCTCTGCAAAGGGACCAGGACGACTGATCCGTGTACATGAATGAATGAATGGGCCATGTATCGTAAGATTTTGAGTGCAAACCTTCTTCCATCTGCAAGGGCATAGAAGATGAAATGTGGTTTGGTCTTTCAGCATGACAATGATGTCAAGCACACCGCCAGGACAACGAAGGAGTGGCTTCGTAAGAAGCATTTCAAGGTCCAGGAGTGGCCTAGCCAGTCTCCAGATCTCAACCCATAGAAAACCTTTGGAGGGAGTTGAAAGTCCGTGTTGCCCAGCGACAGCCCCAAAACATCACTGCTCTAGAGGACATCTACATGGAGGAATGGGCCAACATACCAGCAACAGTATGTGCAAACCTTGTGAAGACTTATAGAAAACATTTGACCTCTGTCATTGCCAACAAAGGATATATAACAAAGTATTGAGATGAACTTTTGTTATTGACCAAATACTTATTTTCCACCTTAATTTGCAAATAAATTCTTTAAAAATCAGACAATGTGATTTTTCTGGATTTGTTTTCTCATTTTGTCTCTCATAGTTGAGGTCTACCTATGATGACAATTACAGGCCTCTCTCATCTTTTTAAGTGGGAGAACTTGCACAATTGGTGGATGACTAAATACTTTTTTTCCCCACTGTATGTGCTGACGGCAATTTTGGATGGTATCATACCTATTTTATTTTGTATACAGAACTGAAAAGAAAGTAAAGACCAAAACTAACAAAATAAAAAATGTATTGTGCCACTATGACACTTCAGCCATCCTGTTACTGAAGAGATAACTTCTAAAAGTCTGAAGTTACCTGGGCTTGCAGACATGCCGAATGCAAAATTTCATACTAAATTATTTATCTGCAAATGTTTGCAATTTATGTTTTTCTTTCATTTAATAAATTTCTTTAATGTCTTTATCACTCAGGATTGGCTGTTGGTCACAACATACAAAAGGTAAGGGACCTCTGCGCTGTGGCATAACAGGGGCTATTCTACATAGTACAATGTACTAATATACATTGATGACTAATATGTGTGCAAGCATTACTGCATTCCTACAATATTGCTACCTAATTTAAAGTATAGTGGATTTCAGAAATTTTGCCAAGGTTTTCACACATGCTTACCTGGTGCTGTTTTGTAGGACGCAGTTCTTGTTGACACTACAGGTGCATTTCTGCTTGATGGACTTGGTGGACTTTGCAAGCTTTGTCTCTGTCTCTGCTTTTTCAATTCTTGTTCTCTTTCTTGTGCAGCTCTGATCTCCTCTTCAATCATTGATAGTGTTCTTTGCTTCTTCGATCTCAGTTTAAAAGGTCCTACTGTTATCTCAGGTTCTTGTGTTGCCAAGATGGAAGCAGTGCTTCTTAGTTCAGCAGCTTGGGAATACTTGCTGAAGTAACTTTCATGCTTATTTTCTTCGATAGGATCTTCATCCATTACAGATGGAATAGGTAAAGGTTGAAGAGCTTTAGCTTGATTGGTTTCAAGTTGCTCTGGAATCTTTGGTGTCACAGTAACTCCTCTGGTCTCTTGCACTGGTGAAGAAACTTGAGGTGGTTCAAATAATGTGTCATCCTTCCTCTCTGGGCTTAGTGGTCTTGTAGTATCACTTACTATCACTTTGTGTTCTTCTGGTTTCTCTTTGGTTTCATCGGTTTTCTCTGTTAAAAATTCTTGGTTTCCACAGTCTGCCAGTCCAGCTTTTTCTACAAGAGCTTGCTGGATTACATTATGTACAAATATACCAGCTTGGTATTCTAACTGATCATCTGAAAGAACTGAGTCATTCAGCATGGAGGATGGAGAATAAAAACCTTGATCGCTAAAAGATTTGGAGACCCCTTCCACTGAGTAATCAGAAGGAATGTCCTTAAATGGTGTTTGAGGTTGTGAAAATTCTCCCAGTGAATGGTCATGTAGAGTGTTAATAGTTTCATTTGAAGCACCACTGTCACTGATATTGTCCATACTAAAATCATTTGAAAGTGTTTCCATGACTGTAGTGTCCTGAGATTTTACTGACAAATCATCTAAACCGGAATCCAGCTCCTCTGGCAAAGAAGACACAGTCACTGATTTTACAAAGCGTTCTGAAATATCAATGTCATCATCTTTCACTACTGTAAATGTTGCTGTGGCACTATCAAAATCAGGGTCTTCTGAGGACGTTTTCCTAGAGTGGTCTGCTGTTGGCTGGTCCTCAGAAGTACACTCCAACTTTTCCACTTTCACCAATGAAATCTCATCTGGTTTAACTATTTCAACACTTGAACTTGATGGGCTAGTCACTACAATAGATGATTGAGGCTTATTGGTTTCATTGACTTTATAGAATGGCTTCACTGAAAAAAGATTGGGTGCAACCGATCTCTTTGGTGGTCCTTTGATATTGGACTGGCTTGTATTTTCTATATTCAAAAACTGTTTCCTTGCAGCTGAGAAGTCTATTTGTTCCGTAACAATGTCTTCCTTATTGATAGGAGGCAGCTCTGTAGTTACAAATGCTGGAGGATTACTTTTAAAAACTGGTGGAGAAGTTCCTTGCTGCTGTTTTTGTTTCCTCTCCATATACTTCAGATGTGATTCCAGATGCTCAGAGTCTAGTTGTTCCTCGATAGTTTTTTCTTGAGGTGGATTCCACCACTTGGTTGCAATGCTGGGGTTCTTTTTCACAGCCTGACTTTTGATCAGTTCAAGCCTCTCCTTTTCTAGTTCAATAACTTCCTCTGAAGGCCTCACTTTCTTAACCCTGTAATGTTCCTTCTCATTTAGGTCTTCAAATAATTTTGATGGCTTTTTTTCCTCATGGAATGCTCGAAGTTCAAACTTTGCTTCTTTTTTAATAACCTTTGGTAGATTATCACCGTCCCTAGATGACCTCCGTGAACTATTTGAAGAATTTGGGCTTGCTGGGTATGTAAATACATCAGTGTGATCATCTTTCAACTCCTCTTTAGAAAAACCATTAATTTTAATTGGTTCCATGGTCTCCACAGATTCACTTAATTCCACAACTGGCAGGGGCTTACGGTCCACTGCTATTATGTCCATTTCAGGAGTGGAACTATCATTTGTAACACTGACACGAGGACCTGAGCCATCAACAGTTATAGTAGTGGAAGCTGGAGAAAGGGAACCATTAAAAGAATTATCTGCTGCAGTATCACAGCAGTTAGCTTCCAGGACTTCATCTAGATATCTTATCTCTTTTGCAACATCACTGTCTAATGACTCATGTCTGTCTTTAAGCCCATTCTGGTTTGTTGGTGTAGACAGCAGTAGATTTTGATTGTCTAGTACATCTGGTGAAGCCAACACTATTCCTTTAGGCTCTGTGGCCTGGATCTCCAACTCCATAGTTTCTCTGTTGGTTAGGATGATATCTTTAGATTTGGAATTATTGGCACTGTTTTGATCCTTTTTATCCTTCTTCAGCTTAATTTCATCCTCTGTGATCTGTGGTCTCTAAAAATAGGAGACAAGATATATAAGATATAAGGGGAAAGTCTGCAGTAAAACATCAAAAACAGACATTAATACAGCTTGTCAAGAAATAAATAATTTTATCGCTAAGTTGAGTTGCCAGCACTTAGGTTGACCTGAGGTGATCAATGACTCCTTGTTGATTTATAGTAGGTCCATCATATCCTGACATGGTGACCATTGTTTTGACTAGAAAAATAGAGCTGCATGTAGCATTACGCTTAGCGTCCAAAAAAGCACGGTGGCTCAGTGGTTAGCACTGCAGCCTTGCAGCGTTGGAGTCCGGGGTTCGAATCCTGCCAAGGACAACATCGGCAAGGAGTTTGTATGTTCTCCCCGTGTTTGCGTGGGTTTCCTCCGGGTACTCTGGTTTCCTCTCACACTCCAAAGACATACTGATAGGGAATGTAGATTGTGAGCCCTATATGAGACAGTGACTGTCAATGTCTGTAAAGCGCTGTGGAATATGATGGCGCTATATAAGTAAGCATAATAAATAAAAAAAATTAAAAAAAAACTTTGACAGATGCTCTTAATGGAGCCTTCAATGCAAATGTGAACAGAGCCTTAGCATCACACTCTGAATGGGCTGGGAGTCTTAGCTTAATAAGGAAACTAATTCTATGAATGTGACTGATGTCAAATTAATGAATTATTACTTGTCTATAGCCCATATATAACCTCACTTGATACCTCTTCACAGAACTCTTTTGTCCTTAAGTTGCAGCCCTCATGACATCACTGTACACCTACAGAATGACTTAGATTCTTGATAAATGAGTCATAAGACTTTATTTATAGTCATACAACTGTAAGCTCTTAGGGGCAGTGACATTTCTTATTGGGCCCTTGTCTTGTTGTTTAGTGATGTTCACTTGTTCTCATGATCATTCTTTTTACATATTTTTGCACCTATAATTGTTATGTGCTGCAGAATATGCTGGTACAATATAAGGATTGTTATTATTATTACTAAAATGTTTTCATGATTTTAGCAAAGTTTATATATGAAATTACCTAGGAATGAAAGTCAGGCTCAATAAATTAGAGAAATACATTTCATCATTAGTTACATGTTAGAAATATACAGAAAATCTCTACACCATAAAGCTACTATGGTTTAACTTATTACTGTACAATGCAGATGAGCATAATCCAAAAATGTCTATTATTTCAGTGGCTTTGAATGGATGGGTGTTAAATAAACACTTGTAGGGCAAGATGCTGGCGAATTCTTCACATGCCTTGGCTGTCCCCAGGCAGCAACATGACCTACCATATGAGAGCAATATTAGAAGTCACTTCACAAAGTCAGTTTTAGTTTTCTCTGTTGTGGACTTGCTACTTCTTCATATTTCAAACTTTAGCTTTGTTCTGATGTTTCCACCACTAAACACTTCTGTACCTTAGATTCTCTATATAACATATATTCTTTTCTTCTTAGGGTCACTGTCTAATATCATTGCAAGAATCTCTCACATTGAGGAGAGCACCAGTGAAGGTGTGTAGAGATTTTGATTGCCTTTTGCCCTCTACTTAGCATCTACATATCACAAGGCATTATGGGAAAGGAGCTGGGGAGCTCATGCGCCCTCTATTGGATGTAACAAATCCTCAATTTGCTTTTGACTCACCGAGCCTTGAGACAGCAAAAGGGATTTTAGCCAAGCCAATTTCACTTATCTGCATACAGCGCTGTTTCCGGATTGTTGTCCTTCATCAGTACAGAGCAAAGTGAATTGGCTGGCTTAGTGGGAGGCAATGAGTGGGTTAGGGACAAGAATCTCTCACATTGAGGAGAGCATTGTCCCTAACCCACTCATTGCCTCCCACTAAGCCAGCCAATTCACTTTGCTCTGTACTGATGAAGGACAACAATCCGGAAACAGCGCTGTATGCAGATAAGTGAAATTGGCTTGGCTAAAATCCCCTTTGCTGTCTAAAGGCTCGGTGAGTCAAAAGCAAATTGAGGATTTGTTACATCCAATAGAGGGCGCATGAGCTCCCCAGCTCCTTTCCCATAATGCCTTGTAATATCATTGCATGCATAGGGACCTAAATAGATATGAAACGGTGGAGCAAGACACAGGTCAAATGTGCCAGGATCCTTTCTAGTGCCACAGGGCACTTCAAATGGGTTTTGCAAAGTAGCATTTATCTATCTTCATAATATACAGTGCTGGCCAAAAGTATTGGCACCCCTGCAATTCTGTCAGATAATACTCAATTTCTTCCAGAAAATGATTGCAATCACAAATGCTTTGGTAATAATATCTTCATTTAATTTGTCTTCAATGGAAAACCACAAAAAGAATTGTCAAAAAGCCAAATTGGATATAATTCCACACCAAACATAAAAAGGGGGTGGACAAAAGTATTGGCACCCTTTGAAAAATCATGTGATGCTTCTCTAATTTGTGTAATTAACAGCACCTGTTACTTACCTGTGGCACATAACAGGTGGTGGCAATAACTAAATCACACTTGCAGCCAGTTGAAATGGATTAAAGTTGACTCAACCTCTGTCCTGTGTCCTTGTGTGTACCACATTGAGCATGGAGAAAAGAAAGAAGACCAAAGAACTGTCTGAGGACTTGAGAAGCAAAATTGTGAGGAAGCATGAGCAATCTCAAGGCTACAAGTCCATCTCCAAAGACCTGAATGTTCCTGTGTCTACCGTGCGCAGTGTCATCAAGAAGTTTAAAGCCCGTGGCACTGTGGCTAACCTCCCTAGATGTGGACGGAAAAGAAAAATTGACGAGAGATTTCAACAAAAGATTGTGCGGATGGTGGCTAAAGAACCTCGACTAACATCCAAACAAGTTCTAGCTGCCCTGCAGTCCGAGGGTACAACAGTGTCAACCCGTACTATCCGTCGGCGTCTGAATGAAAAGGGACTCTATGGTAGGATACCCAGGAAGACCCCACTTCTGACCCAGAGACATAAAAAAGCCAGGCTGGAGTTTGCCAAAACTTACCTGAGAAAGCCAAAAACTTTTTGGAAGAATGTTCTCTGGTCAGATGAGACAAAAGTAGAACTTTTTGGGAAAAGGCATCAACATAGAGTTTACAGGAAAAAAAAGAGGCCTTCAAAGAAAAGAACACGGTCCCTACAGTCAAACATGGGGGAGGTTCCCTGATGTTTTGGGGTTGCTTTGCTGCCTCTGGCACTGGACTGCTTGACCATGTGCATGGCATTATGAAGTCTGAAGACTACCAACAAATTTTGCAGCATAATGTAGGGCCCAGTGTGAGAAAGCTGGGTCTCCCTCAGAGGTCATGGGTCTTCCAGCAGGACAATAACCCAAAACACACTTCAAAAAGCACTAGAAAATGGTTTGAGAGAAAGCACTGGAGACTTCTAAAGTGGCCAGCAATGAGTCCAGACCTGAATCCCATAGAACACCTGTGGAGAGATCTCAAAATGGCAGTTTGGAGAAGGCACCCTTCAAATCTCAGGGACCTGGAGAAATTTGCCAAAGAAGAATGGTCTAAAATTCCAGCAGAGCATTGTAAGAAACTCATTGATGGTTACCGGAAGCGGTTGTTCGCTGTTATTTTGTCTAAAGGTTGTGCTACCAAGTATTAGGCTGAGGGTGCCAATACTTTTGTCCAGCCCATTTTTGGAGTTTTGTGTAAAATGATCAATGATTTGACTTTTTTTTTCATTCTCTCTTGTGTTTTTTCATTGCAAGCAAAATAAATGAAGATCTTATTACCAAAGCATTTGTGATTGCAATCATTTTCTGGAAGAAATTGAGTATTATCTGACAGAATTGCAGGGGTGCCAATACTTTTGGCCAGCACTGTATGTAATAATGCCTGGGGGGGGGGGTGAATTAGCTTTTCATGGCTATGTAAGTTGCTCTGTTTCCTGTTCTACATAAACATTAAATGAAATGATAACACTCTTGGTGCCTGCTCATTACATACAGAATTAAATAGTATGCAGTTAGCTCCCTCTAGTGGTGACTGCAAGCAGACCGGATGTTATCATTTATTTGTTATTTGGAGCTCTGTGTCAGACTGCTAGAATGATATAAGAAACTACTTAGCACAAAAATTTGGAACTAAAAGCAACCAGGTATTAAAAATCAGTTATTCACTTTAACTAAAACTGTATTCGGAATCTTATTTCTGCAAACAACCCCACTAATCCCTACAGGTTCTGTAACTCTAAACATCGCCCTCCATATTCACATAGCCATGCCTTGATAAACCTATGCTTAGGTATTGCAATTCAGACTCTTTAGTATTCAATGTATTATTTATATTTCCTTGCTGTCTACTGTCTTGTATCATCCAGGCTTTGTTTAGTTATAGATGAATATTGTCTCTTCTCAGAATAGAAAATGGGTTCTTATGACACATTGAGTGGTGAGTGATCCATCAGATGTGCTGTATGCATACAGAATATCTGGTGTCTGCTAATTGCTTTATAGATAGACACCGCATCATAGGATGCAGCAGAGGAAAACAGCCCGAGACATGTTATTTACAACAACAAGAAAGCCGAATGGATTTAGCTTTCAAAACGGAGTTAAAAGTAGACACAAGTACACAGCAGTCCACATAAGACAGCAAGAAGAGATCCCTGTACAAACAACACTACCATGATTTTCAAAATAATTGGTTTTATTTTCTTGTAGGGAATGTGTCATGTGTCAAACACCTTTTAAGTAAGTATCTGACAATGTCGTGGCATTTTGGGGGAGGGGCATTATACATTTCCAATGGGGTGACCAATGTAGGTAAAACATAGTATTACATGTTAACCATTCAAATGAATGATTCTGATTTATTTTATAGGCCATTTTTGCAAAACCGACACCAGGATGTTAAGCCATATTGGCCTTTACACAGCATAATCGTTCCTCCACCTTTTAGATTGCAAGAGCCTGTGTATAGGTAAATGAGCAACATGTTTATTGGTGCTTGATCTGTCCGGCTCGCATGTATTGTATAATAAGGTTTCTTAGCTGCCATTTTATCAATCTGTTCTATTAATAACAAAGCGATATTTTCCCCATCGGTTACTGAGAAATTAATACATAGCTGACAACCAATGTGGCTGCACTTCCTGTTATCACTTGCAAAACGTGAAAATGCACAACAGTATAATGGTATTAGCTCTATAAGGCTAGGTTCACACCTGCACCTTGTCTCCGCTAATGGTTTCTCTTCCCTGAATTCGCTTAAAAATGCGGAGAGAAAAGTCCTGCAAGAAGGACTTTCCTCTCCACATTTTTCCGCCTTTTCGGGTAGAAACATGCTGCAATCCATTATAGTTTATGGGGTCCGTGGATTTCTGCACGTAACTGCTTTATTAAGTGGATTAGGTTTCCGTTCGTGGGGTTCCCAAGCAGACCCCATGAAAAGAAACCGGAACGCAGGTGTGAACCTAGCGTAAGTAAAAACAGACGCAATTGCCAAACATTGGCTGCTGATCTAACCTCAGGTTTACTATTATTGCTATTTCGGATTATTACCCTACTGATCACTTGCATTAAGATTTACACAAATAAAGTTAATTATATTGTCCTGGGCGACCGCCAACATACTAGGCACATCGGGCTCCAATTTAAATGCTGACTTACTGTCACATTGAAGCAGATGCACTTTGGGAACTTTACCTGCAAAGTAATTTATTTATTTTGCTTGTATAGGACTAGCATATTCTGCAGCGCTTTATAGACACTGCATATAAACGCTAGTGTAATCTAATGTTTACTGCCTGAGCTGTGCAGCTAGGGCAGTCATGTAAGCATGTTAGTGCATCACAGAAGATGCATAACCTACACAAGCAAATATTCAATAACAACATGACACCCATTATATTAACAACAGTCTTCTGCTACTAAAATGGGTTTAAGTCTCATTATATTGCACACTGCTGGACAAATCTACATATTTTCTGTAGCAGCCAGTCTGGCTCCTTTTCTCTCTCTAGCATATGGTTGAGCTGGGGTTATTTTCTGAGAGCTGACATGAAGCACACATAAGTCAATGTCCAGATGTCACTGTACCTCTGGGAATACAGAGAAATAAAGGACATCATTCAATTTCGCTTTGTATCCTAAGGGAATTTCCCACAAATACTATACTCCAAACCCTAGCCTTCAGATCAGATGCAGAGTCTAATACAAGAAGCCACTGACAAAAGCACATATTATCATTGTTATCCCATATTAAAGTGCATATGTGTAATATTGCTGTTTTTTCTTGTGAACTTTTCCCAGAAAGTAAAAGAAAATAAATGCATACATGTACACTATATATAATAAATGTGATGAAGTACTTAACAAGTACAAGATTATAGTATCCAATAATTACAAGTGCCAAAGGTTATAGCCATGTAGACAGCAGAGGGCTCTGATATGAGTATGTGGCCCCTGGTTTTGCAGCAGCTGTGTTTGTCGCGATGAAACTTCTTCATAAGAGCCAAATTCTAGCACACATTTCAATAATGTGCCTATTCCACTAGCGTATTGTATCCAGTAGTAACTATGAGTAATCATAACAGTCATGTTTCTGCTAGACCAAACATGTAATATCTCATGGCCTGTAGGTGTCAGTGTTTCTATTATCATCTAGTAAAAGCTGACTGTATTAGTTCAACTGGTCAATAAAGGGTCAATAAAGAACTCAGAAACAAATCTGAGATTTCACATGGAAAAAGTTAATTGTTAGATATTAGTTATTTAGCTGTACCTGTACCTGGTACCTGTTTGGAGCACTGTATGGTTAGATTAGCTCAGGTAACACTACACTAGGTGCATTTTAAGGGCAGGCCCTTCACTTTCCTATGCTGCAAGATACATAAAGAAATTATTAAAATAATTAATAAAAAAAAATGATTTTAAGGGCAGAGAGCTCTTTTATGCCCAGATCTGTCTTTAATGTAAGGCCTGGTTGGTAAGGGTGTTAGACTTTACGTTATTTTGTCATGGATTTCCCACACTAAATAAAGATAAAAATAAGGATAAGGGCCATACCTCTGTGCTTCAGAAGTAAAGCAGTAAAACAGTAATGGAGGAGACACCTGCAGAATACATCAGTGCCATATTGAGCACTCTCTAATTGAAGTTCTAATGAATTCCCCGTGCTCAGCCTGTGATACATCTCAGGTTTGATCGTGGCATAGTTAGTGGAACGGTGGCAAGCAATAAACCAGAGTATTTAGATGCAGGGCTCAGGCAACATCTTTGGTGCAGTGAAAGGCAACCCTTGCTACTCTGGTTCTAATATACTGATTTTAAAGTACATTTCTTCCAAAAACATAAAAATGGCCATATTTCATGTACAAGTAAATGAAGAGAGGACAACAGACATAAAAATACTGTTCTATATATTTATTATATGTTGGTTGTCACTTTACAGACAAACTACACTGAAAATGTTGACTGTTAGTTCCTGTTAAACTAATTTAAAGGTGACAACCAACATAACACTTCCTGTTGTCAACTTTACATAGATGGCAGCCACAATATATCACTGTAAGTGAACAAAACATGATTACCAATCTCTGATTATTTTTTCTGATAGGAGCATTTCTGTAATATGAGCGAAAGGTGATTTGTAGATCACTTATAGTCATTATATCTGTGAAGCATGTAGTGTACATGCTACCTACTATACATTCCAGTACGCACGAGTCATTGAAGATCCATTAACATTCTGTTGCTCGGGTCCGCACATCACCCTAGATTCTACTTAATTGCTTTTTAATGAGTTATAAAAGCCAGGCCACATGTAGAACAGGGATCCTGCATCCAAACAAGCTGAAACACAAGATTCATGTGGCGGCAAAATTAATTCCATCAACTTTCCAAGATTGCTATTGCTGAACAACAGATGCAGAAAATATGATATATCAGTAATAACTGTGGATCTCTCATTTGAAGTGGGCCACAGCTGAGATGGTAGATATTAAAGAAAAAAGTCTGACAAATGATAAACAACCAAGAGACAATGGTATATTTCTTAGCTTTGGAGTCACCTCACTGTCACGTTTCTAATCCTAGCGCCAAATGTCAGTAATGCTCTACTGTCCCAGGTGTCATTCCTGCATAGTATCTGCTGCCCAAACCATACTAAGCTGCCCATACCTTCCCAGCCACTATTAAGAATTACTGATCTATTGTATCGTAGATGGCACTCAGGTAACCATCGGATTCAGAGTGATTTTGCAAACATGTCCATGTTAGTTATCTCCCTCACCTGCCAAGTATTATCTAACACTGGCTACATAGCCACCAAACACAAAGTGTGCCATGCATTGTCATTGCCTTTCATCTGTATTTACTTGCATACAATATACTGTATACAAAACAAAATATCTTTTGTTGCAAAATGGAAACCTCTAATAAGCTTCTATTACTGTATCTGTTGCTATTGTCATATGTTATTGTTATGGGCTGTGCCACCTTTATGTCCCCTCCATCCTAAATCCTTAACAAATAAAAACCTACTGCAACTATTCATTGGATACAAGACATATGGGGGGGGGGGGGGGGTTATCCAATGGAATTACATAGCTTCTGAGAACAGAAATGCAGTGGCCATGTGTATCTAATAACACTGTTCATCACAGTCTATGGAAGATAAAGAAACACTCCGCAAGTTAAATCAAGTAAGTCTACCCTATTATATGAATCAAGAGTGTAGAAATTTTGCTGTCTCAAAGTGCTAAATGACAAACTCAGATCTTCTACATTTGTATAATAAGCTACACATTTACGTAATGTATCTGAATTTACAGTACGTGGTAGAAAGAATTGTATTTGATATACAGGCTCCTCTATAACTAAAAAGCCCATGATTAGAAGTATCAGTAAGACTGTATTTACATCTCCATTTGGATTCATGTTTTTCCGTGGATCTGTCATATGCAAACAAATGGATTTCAGTGGATCCCATTGAATTTAATGGATTCCGTTTGGTAGTCAGGGCATATCTATATATATTTTAGATGGGATATGTGATGGATGCTTCTAATGGAACTTCCAAAGCAGATGTGAACATATTCTAAATAGATTATCAAAGCAGATCAATGACTGTAATAAAGTAAGTATTAAAAAATTTGTTATTAAAACTATACACAATGGATTAGGATCCCTCATATTTAAAGTAACATCATGTAATAGTAGTTTATCTCTTTTTATAGCTTTGGCCCATTCTCACATATGGAAGTATCCCCTGGTGATACCACTCAGCTTCTGGTTCAGAGTAGCTGTTCACTATGATCTAAGTGTGACTAAGCCTCAGACTGACGTCTGCCCAGAGCAGAGTACAGAGGATATAAACGCAACTCAAGGCTCATTTTCACTTTCTGTATCTGGAAATTGCACAAAATCTTACTGTAAATCAATTCCTGTGTGGTCTTTATATGCGTAACACAGATAATAATTTTCAATAGACTGGAGTAAAGCAAAACTAAACAGACTATTCCCTATATAAGACACACATAAAAGCAACAATGTCATGTAACAATGTATACCAATACCACAAGAACACCATAAACAAGTACACATAGTACTAAAGAAAAGAGCTCTGCACTGTATCTACCATCTTAAGTCTTCTGTAACACACAGAGTAAGCTAATGAAAGTACACACCCTCACCAACTGAACGGTTACTGAAGAACTCTTCATCTCATCTCAAGACACATGGTGAAAGTCCTTTACTCTTAAGTAAAGAGAGCAAGAAGATATTGTCAGAAAAGTGATACTTACCTCAGATCTTGGAATATATCCACTTTCTTTGCAGCCCCAGTCCTTGTCTTCCACAAAAGCCTCTTCTCTAGACTTCCAAATCAAAATTCCATCCCTGCTTTCTTGCAAGGAATGATGTCACAGGAATGGGGGCTGGGACATTCAAAAAGAGGGCAGCCCTGCCTTCAAGTCAGTTTATACAATGAGACCCTTCTAAAACTACTGAAAAAAAGCAGTGTGCATGAGGGCGGGGAAGGCAAAGGAAATCCAGGCCTCTGCTTTACATACACAAGCATGTTGTTTAAGGCTGTGTGACAGCGTCTCTCTATATTATACCTTCTTCTGCATTACACTAAGGGAGGAACAGGGATTTCTCTGCA
Source organism: Leptodactylus fallax (assembly GCA_947044405.1). NCBI lineage: Eukaryota > Metazoa > Chordata > Amphibia > Anura > Leptodactylidae > Leptodactylus > Leptodactylus fallax. Next base: position 5,375,751 of record CAMRHE010000041.1, read on the forward strand.
GATTTCATTGACAGATGTGAACGTTAACAGTGAAATTTCTAAGGCGCAGTCTACAACGTATATCCCAGAGCCAGAAGGGCGGAGGAGAGGAAGTTCAGCAGAATTCTCTATTGTGATCGGAAAGTTCAGAAGCATGTAGACACAGACTACTGGACTGCCTTTATCACCATCTTATGCATCTATTTACTTATCTATCTGTTGGTTAGTAAAGAAATGATTGTTTGCACTTCTGAAGTGATAGTAACTGTCAGGTCATTACTTATTATTGACCAAATAACATGATGCACACATTATATTCTTGGGCAGATACAGATGCATCCTGTATATCTGCATAGTAATAAATCCAAACTTGCTCTCATATGGCAGCTTTGCACTAGGCAGATGTCTTTTTATCTACTCCCTGTTGCTTACAGATCGTAAACTCGTAAGGATATGGTTTCCCCTACAATATCTTGTAAACAATATTATGCTAGTCTGTACCACATTATACAATACAATGGGGTGCCACAATCTAGTGCTAAGGAAGATGATAGTACAAATGAATAATGAATATTATTATTTTCTGGTCGCCTAAAGTGTGATCTAAGTGTGATATAATTAGCCCAAACATCTTCACCGCCAGACGAATTCTGTAGTTCTGTGATAATCATTTGCTTTGGTTATAGACAGTTGATTTTTGGCCAGTTATAAAGATGACCATATACATTAGATGTGTGTTGGCCAAACTCACCAATTTCGGCAGGATCAGCTAACCATCTAAGGGTGGGTTCACACCTGAGCTTCAGTCCGTCCGCTGCCAATCCGAGTGAAAATCTCGGCGAAAGGGATTGGCATCGGATGCCGACAGGTTAGCGACGCATTGGTTAAAAACCCATTCATTTGAATGGGTTTTTAAAGCAATGCGCGGGTGTCCGATTGCACCCTCTGCGCTGCGAAGCCGATTTTTTTCGTCGGACACGAAGTCCTGCATGTCCGACTTTGTTTCCGACAAAAAAAAGGATTCGCAGCGCAGAGGGTGCAATCGGACATACGCGCATTGCTTTAAAAACCCATTCAAATGAATGGCTTTTTAACCAATGTGTTGCTAACCTGTCGGTATCCGATGCCAATCCCGTTCGCCGAGATTTTCACTCGGATTGGCAACGGACGGACTGAAGCGCAGGTGTGAACCCACCCTAATGGGTATGGGGCCTCTTGAATCTCCCCTAATGGCAGATTTTGGGGGGATAAGAATTGGACAGTTAAATTGTAACTGACAGATTATTTTGTTCTCAGAGACAAGTCGAGCATGAATGTGTTTAGGGGAGGTGGGTAAGATACCTGTTGGCCAAACAAGAGTTTGGCTTATCTTATATATATGGCCAATTTAACAATCTAATGTCTGGTACATTTCTAAAGACTGTTTTGGAGAAAACAAGGACAGACTTGACAAGGTGAATTTTTTCAGTCCAACGCTTGTATGTTTCCCAGTGGTACTTGAAGTGCCAACCATGTCTTTGGGCAGCTTAAAGATCTTTTGAGAGAATGCCTGAAAAAGGTGAAAACATAAAAAGAAAACACATGGGGGGGAGTTTATAAAGACTGGACTTTCATCAGTCTTAACCAACTGGTCTGCTTGTGCGTGATGCATCTGTATTATTAAAATGCTCAAGGGACTATCAGATCTCAAGTATAACTCAAATCTCTGATTTCATAAAAAGTGGTGAGTGGGCTGCAGAACCAACAATGTGGCACATCAATGTGACCCAAAAAAAGTTTGTGCTCCAAATATGTGCCAAATTTACACTCATCTATGCCAAAAACTAGCTTATATGGGGGTAGTAAATTTCCACCAGTGTGTTCAGATTTTTTTCGTCCCTGGGAAGCCAAGCAGAATGAAACTTTATTAGTATTTCCTATACCATGATAACTAATAAATAATCTCTGTGCCAACATCTCCTACAGAGATACACAATGAAGCTTTAAGAAAACAAATAAACCACACCTCTGTTTACTGGGAACTTCGCATTTTCGAATACAATAACATGTGTGAATCCAGACTACATAGATACTTGATTAAAATACCTGAATTTCTTGTAGCTCTTGTTCACATCATCTGCTGAGTTATACAGGCAATGTGGCCTTGTTAGCCCCTTAACTAACACCCAGGCTATCATTCAGTACCTTTATGCGCATAGGCTACTGAAACAAAGTTTGGCCCTGGTGACAGTCAGTGTTCCCCACAATTTGAAAGTGGTTTTTTTTGCCACTTCTGATCTCTCAGTTTCTTTCTAAACAGTGTTTAAGGCATGGTACAATACTACATCTTGTTTTCACACCTCACCAGTCAACTGATCAAAAGGGTCTATTATTACGTAAATGCTACTGAATTTAGCATAACCCACATCATACTATCAGCTGTCAAAAGTCATTAGAGTCAATTCATTTGCAGATGAACAGGTATGTAAAAAAAAAAAAAATACAAGTAATAAAAAAAACGTAACTAATAATCACAGAAAAATCCGAACCAGTCGAAGAGGCACATGCAGTAAAACTAAATAAATTGACATGCTGGGGATGTTAAAATGCTTACAGTAGGCCAATTTCTGTGCACAAAAATATTTGCATGATGCGCATGAGAAATACAATTTGCTAATGGATTACAGTGTGGATTCTCTGCACTGAAATCCACATGGAAAATCCACACATAATTCTGATTGTGTGAATGTACCTAAAGTCTCTTACCAATTTCATAGACACTAGAATTTATAACTGTATAAAGTCCATCATTTGTAAAGAATGCAACCAACAGGTCGTAATTGATAAACATATGTTTCCTGTCTCAGGACTTGGCAAATGTAAAGTATTGTTAAGGGTGGGTTCACACTTGCGGCGGCACTCCGTCCACCGCGAATCCGACCTAAATGTCGGAAAACTGGATAGGCCCTGGATAGGGGAAGGTTTGCGACGTATTGCTTAAAACCCCATTCACTTGAATGGGTTTTTAAAGCAATGTGCGGGTGTGCGCTTACACCCTCTGTGCCGCAAAACCGTTTTTTTTCGCTGGAAACAAAGTCCTGCATGTCCGACTTTGTTTCCAGCGGAAAAAAACGACTTCGCTGGGTCATTTATATAAGGATTATTAGGGGGTATTATGAATACAAGGGAGAGGTTATTTATATAAGGGGTCATTAGAGGGTATCATTTATCTCTTATATATATAAAAATGAGTTTCTGTCTGTCTAGTAGTATAATGTTGTACCGTGTTAGCCATAGAAAGTAGTGGAAGAGTGAAGAAATCAGGCGATACCAGGGGAGGATACAAACATAAAAAAAAAAGTTACTTATCTCTCGCTGGCTCCGGCGCACTCCCCGCTACTTCTTCAATGTTGGACTAGATGTCACGTGAGCCAGGCATGCGTTGCGACGCATAATGACGTCGGACTGGCCCACTGACGTCTGGGATGTCACCAAGGAGGCCCGAAGCCTGCTGGAGCGCAGGAGAGGTAAGCAACATTGTTTTTTTATGTTCCCTCACCTCCCCTGGGCCGATCATTATACTCTGGGGTCTGAAAAGACCCCAGAGTAAATGATAGCAGTGTTTGTGGGGTTCGCGGGCTACGGCCTACTTACCGATCCTCACTCCTACTCACGCCACCTCTGCAGAAGGTAAAGCACAGGCGGCCGGAGCAGGAGCGGGGATCGCTAAGTAAATAGGGCCTGTAACCTACACCAGCAGGTAACAGCCTATTAAAAAAAAAAAACATCAGGGGCCCGCCGGGCCCCAATGTCCCGGGCCCGGGCAGCGCTACCGCTGCTACCCCGGTATTTACACCAATGAATGGACTGCCATACTGGATGTCAGCATTCTTATACTGTACATTGAAACATTTTTAAACTATTCATGCCTCCTGCAGCAAAACGCATGGTTGCTGCTTGAGCTAATGAAAACTCTCAGCAGACCCAAGCCCGTCTCCAATCTGACAAGGTATGTCACAGACAACAGCAAGCGCTGAAACAACCCAGCAGACCCAGGCCCGTCTCCAATCTGACAAGGCATTGTCAGCCACATGCACACAGCTGCACTCCATGTTTCCATAACAACCAAGCCATTTTTCTCACTGCTGTAGGTCAGCTTTAAAGGGGCAGGGTGCTGTAGATGACACTGTTACACAAGGTCACATACACACAGCTTTACTCCAGGTTTCCATAACAACCGATCGTAGGTTTTTCACTGATATCCAAACTGAGATACACATGATCACACAATG